>CM076672.1:146205323-147476990 GCA_038501925.1 Xenopus petersii
AGATGACGAGAATTATTGGCAGGCTTCAAAAGAGAGACATGGAAGGAATTAGAAATTTTGAAATCAGGAGGTAACTGAAGACGGACAGAAGATGAATTAATTACTGTAATGATGGGATATGGACCAATGAACCGAGGACCCAGTTTAGGAGAGGGAACCTTCAATTTGATATTCTTTGTCGACAACCATACTAAATCTCCCACCTTGTACTGGGGTGCTTCCCTACGGGATTTGTCAGCAGCTCTTTTCTGTGCTAGGGAAGCTGCGGATAAAGAATTATGAACTTGAAACCAAATTTCGGAAAATTTCAGGATATAATTGGCAGAGGGTACAGGGGAATTAGAGTCAGAAAAAGAAAACGCTTTGGGGTGCAAACCATAGACAACAAAGAAAGGAGACTCTCCTGAGGAGGAATGGGTAGCATTATTGTATGCAAATTCTGCCCAGGGTAGCAGTTCGGACCATGTGGACTGGTTATCGGACACATAGCATCTGAGATACTGCGCAACAGAGGTTCACCCTTTCGGTTTGACCGTTACTTTGGGGGTGATAGGCAGAGGAAAAAGATAATTCAGTACCCACCAAGGAACAGAAGGCACGCCAAAATCTTGAAACAAACTGAACCCCCCTGTCAGAAACAATATTTTCAGGAAAACCATGGAACTTAAAAATATGAGTAATGAATAAGTCAGCCAGGGTTTTAGCAGAAGGGAGATGTGGAAGAGGAATAAAATGAGCCATTTTACTGAACCTATCGACCACCACCCAAATCCATGGAAATGTGAGGGGACGGGTAAGGGGTTTAATAGACCCTGGGACAGATGATGAGATGACTTAGACCTTTGGCCGACTGGACAGGAATTGACAAATGTTTTAGTATCCTGTTTGAAGGAAGACATGACGGGATAAAAGAGAAATGGTTTTTGCAATACCTGGATGACCTGCCACTTTAGAATCATAAACCTCTCGTAACACTTGTTCCCTAAGCTCCTCAGGAACGAACCATTTACCAGATGGGGTTTCAGCAGGAGCAGATGACTTTAAAGGGGACAACAAGGTCAGACTCCAAGGTCGCAACAATTATTTCCCTGGGAATGATGGGAGTGCACTCACTAGAGTCAGAGGAAATGGATTCAAAACTCCTAGAGAGTGCATCCGCCTTGGTATTTTTGGAACCAGGTCGAAAAGTTAACGAAAAAATTTAATCTAGAGAAGAATAAAGCCCACCGGGCTTGCCTTGGATTTAGGTGTTTAGCTGATTCAATATACAGTAAATTTTTATGGTCGGTATAGACCGTCACCAAATGTTTAGCACCTTCTAGAAGATGGCGCCATTCCTCAAAGGCCCATTTGACTGCCAACAATTCCCTGTTACCAATATCATAATTCACCTCTGCGGGTGAAAACTTCCTGGAGAAGAAAGCACAGGGATGTAACTTGTTGGTAGTCGGGTGCCTTTGAGAAAGGACTGCCCCAGCTCCTACCTCAGAGGCGTCAACCTCCACAATAAAAGGAAGTGCAGTGTCGGGGTGACGAAGGATTGGGGCAGAACTGAATTCCTTTTTGAGGAATTCAAAAGCTTGTACAGCTTCAGGAGGCCAAATGCTGGGGTCAGCGCCTTTTTTAGTTAAATCAGTGATGGGAGCCACAATTACGGAAAAATTCTTAATAAATTGACGGTAATAATTAGCAAAACCTAGAAATCTCTGGATTGCACGTAACGAAAGGGGTTGGGTCCAATCCAGGACAGCTCTCACCTTGCCTGGATCCATTTCTAGACCCTTGTTGGAGATGTTAAACCCCAAAAACTGGACAAAAGAAACCCCAAAAGTACACTTTTCTAGTTTTGCATAAAGACCATTTTCCCTTAGTCTTCTCAAGACCTCACAAACATGCATTTGATGTTCATTCATGTTGGAGGAAAAAATTAGGATATCATCAAGGTAGACCACTACAAAAACCCCCAGCAGGTCCCTAAAGATATCATTGACAAACTCTTGGATCACTGCGGGGGCGTTACAGAGACCAAATGGCATTACGAGGTACTCATAGTGGCCATCCCTGGTGTTGAAAGCACTTTTCCACTCATCACCCTCCCTGATCCGTATCAGGTTATAGGCCCCCCCCTAAGATCAAGTTTGGTATAAACCTTAGCACCTTAACTTGGTCAAATAATTCAGAGATTAAAGGGAGAGGATAGCGTTTTTTTATGGTGATCTTATTGAGACCCCTATAATCAATACAGGGGCGCAAACCACCATCTTTTTTCCCAACAAAGAAAAACCCTGCCCCCGCAGGGGAACTAGAAGGCCTGATAAACCCCCTTTCTAAGTTTTTCTTTATATACTCTTTCATTGCCTGGGCCTCCGGCAAGGAAAGAGGATATGTTCTACCATGAGGGGGAGTAGAACCTGGGATGAGGTCAATGGGACAGTCATACTGTCTGTGTGGAGGTAAGGTCTCTGCGGCTTTTTGGGAAAAAACATCAGAGTATTCTGCATAAATAGCAGGAAGGCCCTCTAGAGAGGTAGTCGCCACCACCGGAGAAATACAGACCCCCTTACATTTAGAACCCCACTGAGTAATCTCCCCAGATACCCAATCAATAACAGGATTATGGGCTTGGGTAATCCCAAAATAAGAGGAGAGGAAGCGCCTTCGAAGAGAAAAAGGGCTATCTCCTCGCAATGATGATTGTTGACACATAAGGATAGAAACACAGTTTTCTTAGAAATAATACCTGACCCCAGAGGCCTTTTGTCCACTGCTAATATTTTCATAGGGGTACTTAAAGGAATTAGCGGGATGCCATGTTTGGCTGCAAAAGCAGCATCCAAAAAATTACCCTCAGCCCCAGAATCCACAAAGGCAGACAAATTAACAGAGCCCGTAGTCCAGGTCAGTTTAACAGGTAACAAAACCTTAGAGGCAGATTGGGGAGAGAAAACGCCTGCACCCAAATGGAGCTCCCCTTCTCCATTTAGGCTTGGGCATTTCCCAGCCTCTTAGTACACTGATTAAGGAAATGACCCTTTTCCCCACAGTAAATACATAAACCAAGGGAACGCCTGCGTGCCTTTTCCTCAGGAGTTAAGTGGGATAGGCCTAACTGCATAGGCTCATCCTGAGGTAAAGACACAGCTGGGTTAGATACCTTAATATTAGTGACCCCAGAATAAGAAGAAGAAGTCCCCCTTTCACCCCTTCTCTCTCTGTCTCCTATCTATCTGGATGGCGAGAGACATGAGGTCATCCAGATTGGAAGATAGGGGGTAATTTACCAGACTGTCTTTGACAAGATCTGACAGCCCAATACGGAACTGACGTAGAGCCATACCGTTCCACCCAGTCTCTACTGCCCACCGGCGGAACTCAGTGCAGTACACCTCCGCATCCCGTTTCCCCTGGCGCAACTTACGAATCGCGGTATCGGCGGAAGAGGCGCGATCCGGGTCATCGTAGAGTATGGCCATGGTCTCAAAGTAAAAGTATCTAAGGAGAAACGGGCTGGATCAGAGGTGGGCAGTCTAAGAGCCCAAATTTGGGGATCACCCTGTAATAGAGTCCTGACGAACCTTACTTTCTCCTCACCTGTTGGAAACGAGTGTGGGAAGAAACCAAGGTATAATTTACATGCCTCTTTAAAGACAAAAAATGTTGCTCTATCCCCACTGAACTTATCAGGAAAGGCAATTTTGGGTTCCTGGGGTCTAGCAGAATCACCCCACACAGCAGTAGAACCCACAGGGTTGATTGGCTGCTGCGGAGTTTCCAGCCTGCGGGACAGATTGTGAAACCCCTGAAGCAGGTAGTTTTGTTTCCGCTCATGGTCCTCCATGCGCTGTAGGAGGGCAGTAAGAAGCGCTTCGGTTGTAGTTGGAGGAGGCGTAACGGAAACAGCAGCAGAAGCACGTCTAGACTTTCGTCCTCCATGGCCCGTGATAATGTCATGGCCGGCACCCGATACCAGAACAAATGCCAAGCACCCTGGTCTCGGCTTCACCAGTAGTGTGACCACCGTTAGGCTTCGGGAGGAGCCCTCAGCTTACTTGGGTGCCACCTGGACTTAACGAGGGGTGCAAGGCAAGATGTTCTGGCTGGCAAAGGGGCACAGCTGTTAGCAGAGTCTTTAGGCCGAAGGTCACGGTACAAAAGTGGATGGTCAGACAGGCTGGATCGAGGCAGGCGGATATCAGAATCGTCAGGAAGGCAAAGGGTCAAAACCAGGTGATCAATCAGATGGGTTGAGGCAGAATCGGAGTCGATAAACAGGCAGAGGTCAAACCGGAACGTCAAACAGGAGGATTAAGCAGAGTCAAGGTCGATTACAGGCAAGGGTCAGTTTCCAGAGATCAGAATAGTCAAACAGGCAGGCAAGGGTCAAAACAGATAATCAGGGTCAGATTTATGCAGAATAGCAACAGCTAAAGCACCAGGAACAAATCCTATCACGGGCAATGACAAACTGTGGGAATGCCCCTTTTATACTTTTGAATTTAGTGCCATTGCGCGCTGACGTCATTACGTCAGCGCGCATGCGCCTTTAAATCCGGAAGTGCGCATGCGCGCGCACTAGGAGAGAGCCGGCACAAGAAGAGGATCGGCGCGGCGTGACGGGCGTCCCTGTCGAGGGGGCGGCAAGCGTGCCTGCCGTCCCCCCACTAGACCACCAGGGTGAGACTTCGTTACATATATATTTAAATATATATATACTGAACATTGATACCTATACTCAACAAACTGTATCTTTTAAGATTACTATGATTTTGGATATTGTATTTGTTTAAGAAAGCATCCAAGCCTCTCTTAAAGGAATTAATAGAATCTGCAATCAGAATTTCACTTGGCAGTGCATTCTATACCCTCACTGCCCTCATCATGAAGAACCACCTATGCAGCTTCAAATGAAAGTTCTGTTCCTCTAGTCTTAATGGACTCTTGTTCTTTAATCTTTTCTAAGGAATAAAATATCCTCCTCTATCTTTCTAAAACGATTGTAAATAGTGATCATATCCCCTTCCAGTGAGGTGCCCTTTCTACAGAGAAAACAACACCAACCTTGACAGTCTTTCCTCATATTGTAATTCTTCCACTCCTTCTACCAGTTGAGTTGCAAGCCTCTGCACTACATCGTCACCTCATTAATATCCTCCTTAAAGGAATTGTTCAGTGTAAAAATAAAAACTGGGTAAATAGGCTGTGCAAAATAAAACATGTTTCTAATATAGTTAGTTAGCCAAAAATGTAATGTATAAAGGCTGGAGTGATTTGATGTATAACATGTCAGTCACAACTCTACTTCCTGCTTTTCAGCTCTCTTGGTTTACACTGACTGGTTACCCTGGTTACCAAGCAGTAACCAATCAGAGACTTGAGGGGGGCCACATGGGTCATTTCTGTTGCTTTTGAATCTGAGCTGAATGCTGAGGGTCAATTACAAACTCACTGAACAGAAATGTACCATGTGGCCCCCCTTCAAGTCGCTGACTAACTCTGCTGAAAAGCAGGAAGTTGGATTCTGGCTGTTTTATTAGACACCTGTTCACTCCAGCCTTTATATATTACATTTTTGGCTAACTAACTATATTAGAAACATTTTTTATTTTGCACAGCTTATCTATTTACCCAGTTTTTATTTTCACACTGAACTATTCCTTTAAGGACTACAGCCCAACACTGCACTGCATACTCAAGGTGAAGCCTTACCAGGGACCTATAAAGAGGCAAAATTATGTTTTCATCCCTTGAGTTAATGACCCCTATTATGCAAGACAGAACTTTATTTGCTTTAGTAGCTACTGAGTGAGACTGCCTAGAGTCCAACTTCTTGTTTGCCACAAAAATCCCCAAATGATTTCTAGTTATTATTTCATTTTCTGTTAAATTAACGTAATGTGCTATTCAAGTCATTTGTCACTGATTCTTTATAATGACCTGCTGGAGGCAGCTTTTCCGTATACTTAGAAGCAGGACTATAAACTCAGTGTATCATAATTTAACAGGACAATGCAAGTGAACGAACCTATCTAACATTTGACCTTGTATAAAACCTACCTAGTCAAAATACTTTTTCAGGAAATTTTGCAGAAAGCATGACACAAACATGGAACTGTACCAAAACACTGCCTGTTAACAGATGTCTAATAGCAGATTACTAGAACACATTGTTTTATGTAAGGTTTATAAATAGTTTATTTACTAGTAATGAGCAACATTTTCACTGAGTTTCACAGAAAAATGATAGCCATAGCCTCTAATGGGTGAACAAAATTGTTGCGCAATTTGTTGCACATCAAAAAAAATGTTGGCGCTCATCGACTTCAATGCATTTCTTTCATGAAATTTCAGCAAAGTGAAATGGTTCAGATTCGCTGCTCACTATTATTTAAAACAGACTATGAATATCTAGTTCAATATGGAGACACAGAAAGTTGTATTTATTAATGGTTATGAATGGAAGTTGGCATGCTGCCTGATCTTGTGAAACAAAATTAAACATCAATCCATAAATTGCTAAAACATGGAGTATAAAACCAACTGTGACTGGGTGGCTAGTAGGGTTGAAGCGGGGATTTGCTAAAATAATTAAGCAATATGTTGTTATAGTTGCTTTTTTGTCAGTTTTTTTCAGGATGAAGAGATTAGCCCATCGGTAACTGTTGCTTGATTAAATAAATAAAAAGGAGAGAGAGAGAGAAATTGCTTGAAAGGTCTGTGAATCGTGTTGCAATTAGGAATGCTGGCAATTATTTTAAAGTGCTAAAAGTTTATTTGCAAAGGTCTCCTTGTTAGATCACTGAAATAAATGTATTCCTAAATGGATCATCTCAGTTTCAGCCCATGACTTTCTAGAAAACATGACCATTCAACTTTCTGTATGATTTACCCCTTTGAAGTAAACATTACACTCAATTAGAAAATCTTAAGAATGCTGTGGTCTGTTACTTAAATTGAGATCATGAAAGGGTTGGATGCACAACTCTTTGACATATTACACAAAAACACGACTGTTTGTTAACTAACTCTTGAAGTGGATGCTTTTTGTAGTGTATAGGACCAGAGCTAGAGACAGTAAGGAGCCGTCATCCAGATGTGTTCAGTGCTAGTCTACTGTAGTATGCAATTCCATTATTAAAAGCTACAAAAAACGATATATGTATATGTATTCAAAAAACTATTTGTATTTTTAAATCAAAGTGTACATGCTGGTTTAAATCAAAACATGTGTAAACCGTGGTCCATCCTTTTCAGTTTCTCTATGCTAACCCTAATTTTTTTAAAAAATTCATTTTATTGTCCTTGCATTGTGTTACTTTGTTTTGTTCCTGCAGTACAAAGTCCAAACTGTACATGTCATGTGAGAGGTTGGGGCTGTATTTGTGGTTGCTTTCTTAGGGCAGATTTACTAAAGGGCAAAGTGGCCGTCGTTATTGACCATTGACCAGAAATCTCATCTGTGGGGACGTGCTAGCCAAAGAGACTGTCACCAGCGCCATTTTGTGCAGGCGTATTTTCGCTCAGACGAACAATCATTACTATGCAAATTCACTAAAGTGTGAATTTTACAGAATGTTTCGCTAGAGTTTCCTTCGCCACCTGGTGAACTGATAAAATTAAGCTACATCCTCAGTATGCAGGAAAGTCATGAAAGGTGGGATTGCCTTCAAAATTCCTAACTAATATTTGTGTGTTAATTTTTCCTAACCATTTGAGGGGTATGCCACATTAGTTTTAGGGTAGGCTCATGTCTAGGACATTAGAGGATCTCTTTAATCTTTATTTTGTTCCATTGGACATGTTTAATAATAATTAGCCACTTCAAGCATTTTAACTAGCATAAAGATGTCTATATGACTTATATGAACCCGCCCTATTCAAATTGACCTAAATGAAAAAGTACTTACAAAGTTCGCTAGGCAGAATTTAAATGTTTGCGCTATATAAATAAATGATGATGATGATGTTTGCACTGATGAATTAACGCTACAGAAACGTTGCCAGCATTCGGCTGTTGATATGCAACACATTTTAGTGAATTATTATAGTGGAAACAAATTTACGCCTGATGAAGTGGAGCAAAGTGTGGTGAAGCGGTCACTGGCAAAAAGTCGCCCTTAAGTGAATTTGCCTTGCTACTTGCTACTTGCACTAGAGATACTGTATAGTAATGTTTCCAATTAGATATTTCCTAAAACACTAATGAATACTTATTTTTATCACCTGACCTTTTGTGGTGATATTGATATATACACTATTTGTCAAGAACCTTGTGCATATATTAGATAAAAGATTAAGTAATACCACAGTGCTGATTTTAGGGTGCATGCATGTCCGAAAGTGCAGTGAGGAAAGTGAAATTTCAAGTACAGTTGCCATTTTTTCCCCACAATGCAGCAATTTTTCCCAGACTTACAGCTCATTGCAAGGGTGTTGCTTCTTTATTGCCTAAATTGCAACTGGGCAAATCAGGCACAATTGCTCCTAATATTTTAAAGTCTACCTTGGTGCGATTTCCAATACATTTTTACAATAGCTTTGGAGCACCTCCTTCCATAATTCATTGCGGTGGGTAATTGTAGCTATGCTGTGAAGGCTTCAGAACAAAGCCAGGAAAACAACTACTCTTACCACTTAAACAAAGAGTAACCACTGATAAAGGGATACCTTAAAAAGTTGTAGCAGCCACTATATCACTAGGGATGTAGCGAACCGCCGCCGATGTGTTCGCGAACGCCGTTCGCGAACACCGGCAAAAAATGCGGACAGTTCGCGAACAGTTCGCGAACTTCGAACATCCGAAAATCGTTCGATTCGAACGATCGAAGGATTTTAATCGTTCGATCGAAGGATTTTCGTTCGACTCGAACGATCGAAGCCATTCGATCGAATGATTTCATTCGATCCAATGGCTTCGATCGTTCGATTCGAACGAAAATCCTTCGATTTTAGCGGTCGAAGGAATCGAATGGTCGAATGGTCGAACGATTTTTGTTCGAATCGAACGCGAACTCGTATTGGCGAACGTCGCGCGACGTTCGCGAACATTCGGTGGACGCGAACAGTCGAAGTTCGCGCGAACTAGTTCGCCGGCGAACTGTTCGCTACATCCCTATATATCACTATACAATGTAATTATTTTTATTTTAATGTGTAAAAACATACATTTTATACACTACTTAGGGGTTACCACCCACCTCTCTATGCTATTACCCTTATAAGAGAACTAAAGTATAAAAAATATGTAGGCAAGAAATATGTTTTGTGGTTTAGCAATAAACATCTGTACATCCAATTGTGCCCCTAGAAGCTTCTTCTATTCTGCTGATTCACAGCACATGCTTTGTGCTGCAGTCAGTTATCTGAGCTTAGGGACCAGTTCACAATAAACAATATATATATATATATGAAACAAGTCTAGTTCAGATTCATATTACATTATTATATGGCAATTCAGAAACCAGTATAATTTGCATCACAATATTATAATTAGTCCTGTAGCTTCAGTTCCTATGACAAGCGTACTTGATTTTCTGCTTTATGAGTTGTGATGACCCCCTGTGAGGTTAACTGGCCAGAGCATAGCGAGTATGTGCAGTGTCATTGCCTTTCATAATGTAAGATGGTAAGCACCTTGAGGGCCTGGATGATTATAGTCTTAAAGATGCTGAATCTTGAGGCTGGTGTAGTAAGTTCAGTATACAAAACGCTGCATTTGTAGTCATATTTCTTTTAAGGGTTACGTTCTCCTTTAAATCTAAAGTATAATACAAGTATAAGGAATTGCACAGGAGAGATAAACTTCATGGACATTTTTTTAATTCAAATTAGATATGTAGCTAGTGCGTCAGGTCTGATCTTTCCAAAACACTATGAATTCCTTAAAAATCCCTTGCAGGTCATCTGCAAAATCACAGGGATGTGGGGAAGGGAAGATTTGTGAGCCCAAGATGGCACCTTTTTTTTATTTTGGGATGTTATGTAGGTATAAATAATTCATGCTTATCATAACGATAACTTCTTTTGTCATCTGGCTCACAGGTGAGTAATTTCCAAGAATGACATGTGATTTATAATTGTAATTTACAGATGCAAAGTCACTGCACCTGCACACATACTGTCATTATTCGCTACATAACAAATTGCTGAGCATTTTGAATTCATCTATCCTTGAAGATCTTTTTTGTTAGATGGATTTGCATCTACCAGATTGTACAGCTAGAAAAGGACAAGCCTTGTTTCTGAGATCGTATTAGATTTACTTTGATAATTGCAAGCTTTATAACTTTTCTACTTTTATATTAAAGAATTTTCTGACGCATTATATATACATCTGGAGAAACATGCACCAAAGGCAAAGTTTTTCTCAACAGAGTGTTGTGATGCCTTGAATGAGATCTATCATGTCTCAAATGTTCTAAAATGTATTTAAACAGTAAAAATAGCAATACATTTTATTTCACTCAACATGGATCGACATGAAGTTAGTTAACATCAATATGAGATTAACAGCCAGGCAACAATGAAGATTTGTGTGTTTAAACACTGCACTCTAGATAATGGACTTCTGGATTGTAGATTAAACATCACATTAAAGCAAGAAAAGCATTTCATGGTATGCCTATTACATAAAATGAATCAAAACACAGAATAAACCTTCCAACACTTTGCCCTTGCGTTTAACATTACTTTATCCCCAGTTATTCACCCTATCCCTATTTGCCATGTTTTAAACACAGACTGCATTTTTATCTGTAACTTGCATGCATATAATAGCAATTAGCTCAATATGGGACGTGTGTTTATTGAAATGTTATGTATTTTAAAGCATCTTTGCATTCTGTTTTTTTTTTTTGGAGCCTAAAAATAGTTTTTGCAAAAATAAAAGAAAATCATTTTTTATTCACTATGCAATAACTTTCTTAATTTTCATGCAACAAAGCAACAAAATAAATAGGATTTCCAAAAATGACTGCATTAATTTATTCATACTAGTCAAGTTGCCAGATGGTAGTTTAATTTAATCAGAAATGTATTGCTGCAGTACTTATAGAGTGAGTCCAGTCGTATTTCAGGGAAGACACTAAAGATACCTTTAGTATTTTGAACATTCTATTACTCTTCCTTCTGTGTTTTTTTTTTTTGCAATTTCATATATTAGATTATTATCTGTAAAAGCAAAGAGCAGCTTTGCAAAACACCAGCATCAGCAACAGAAAAACACAACTGTCCTTGAGTTCTCATACTGTACAATACAGAACCCTTTCATTAATTCTTTATCATCCTTTATAGGATAATTTTCAAGATAATTAGGGGAACTCCACACAAACATAACTTAAGATTTATGAAAAGTAAACATAATTTCAAGCAAATTTGTATTATACATAAATTAAAAAATATGCAGACTTTTCATGATTTGTAATGGTTTGCAACATTCCCTAAGCCCAGCCCCCTGCTTTCCTGCTGATCTGTCTAACTACTTTGCTGAGCTGGATGACTACTGTTACTTTGTATCGGCAGCAATCTGTCCTCAGCCTGCATCCTCCAAACCCCATAATTCCCTGATTTCAATAAGGAACGGAGCATCATAGTGCAATGCATTGTGGGTTATGTAGTTCCTGCATGCTCTCTGTAAGCTGTGGAGAAGTTGTTACAATTTGTAACATCAGTGTTTTAGTCCCTCCCTCCCTGCCAGGATTTCAAATGATGCAGAAAGAGAAGAACAGTTAAATAGCTGGATTGCACATTGAAAATGGCATTTATTTATACTTTTTGAAGTAACAGATAACTGTGATGGGTATATTAGGGGTTCTGTGTTATGTGGGCCTCTTTAGCAAATTTTTAGTAATGGTTGAATCTATTCACCAGGCGTGAATTCATGGCAAACTTGCGCGTTTCGCCGCCAGCGAATAAATTTGTGAATTTTCCGTGAAAACATTTTTGAAGCCGTCAATGGAATCAACGCCGGTGTCGCAGGAAATTTGCAAAATTCGGGGCAAAATGGGACAAATTCGGCCATCACTACAAATTTTGGAAGCCGCAGTTCCCCTTTAAAATAAATTTACAGGAACAGGGAACATTTTCACAGACTTTTTGCTGCTAATATATATATATAAATAAAAAACATAACTGAACAACTATGATGCTGAACAAGCACCTCCATTGACAAGACTAGCCAAAGGCATAGCTATTGAAAACTGCAGCTTCTGACAAAATAAGTTTCTGTAATTATAGTTGTATGCTCAATGTTAGATGAAACAGGTAAAATAAGATGCAGCTGTAGTCATATTCAAAATGTAACTCAGTAGCTTATAACAATTCCATTAGTCCAATATATCACTTCACTGGATGTCTCTGTAACTATAATAAAGTGTCTTTTACAACCAGAATTTCTTACAGGTACAGGTATAGAACACATCTGCTTTTACTTTAATAGCCCTCTGATTTCTGGAGCATGGCGGTTGCTTCCAACATAGACCCAATGCAATGGGGGAAGCTCTACCCAACAAACGGAGGTTATTAAATTTAGGCATAGTTTCCGGCTACTGGTGTCAGTCTACTATAATAGTTGAAATGGGTATTTCTCACATGGTCAGCAGTGAAGAGATGCCAGCCAAACTCTCTATAACGAGCCTGTACCTATCAGTGTAAGCAATGTCTGGGGACCACTCTCTCGGAGAAGCCATAAATCATAAAACTTCACTGATATGTCTTTTTTTGTAGAGACTAAAAATATTCTGAGAAACTTTTGAGCCAAAGTTCAAGCACATGTGACACCTAACTAAAAAATTGCTTCTAACAGGATAGCAAGATTGACATGATAATAACATCTACCTGTGCTAGATTCACTTTTCAGATTTTGTTTCTTTCCTTTCTTTTGTACAGTACCCACAGTACGAATGTAAGCTAAAATAACCAGTAAAACAGACAAATCATTTAAAGCTACAGAATGCTGTGCCCTAGTCAATTTAGCTACTGAAAAAGAAACAGATATAACTGACTATAAACACTGAAAACAGAAGACTGCAGTATTCAGGGTTTAGCAATTTTATCAATGGTTAAAAATGATGACGTCTCTAGCTACACATATTCTCAGAGAATTACAAAAAGTGTCTTGATAAATTTGATTTTTTTTGTTTTTACCTGAAAATGAACATCCCCTTTAATATTTTACGCCAAGTTTGGCCGAGAAAATGATGCCCGTAGACTCCAATGGTCTATGCTTCAAAAAAAAAATTGTCAAGTGTTGAAAAAATGTTGTCGCCCATAGACCTTAATGCATTTCTGCGAATATTAGCTATTCTGCGAGTTTTTGTCAAAACAGGTCAGATTTGCCCATCACTACGCAGAATACATACTGAACTGATGCAGAGAAGTGATTATAGAACATATAGGGGCAAATTTACTTAAGGTTGAATATCGAGGGTTAATTAACCCTCTATATTCGACTGTCGAAGTTAAATCCTTCGACTTCGAATATCGAAGTCAAAGGATTTAGCGCTACTATTTAATCGTTCGATCGAAGGATTTTTCTTTCGATTCGAAGGATTTTAATCCATCGATCGAATGATTTTTGTTTGACCAAAAAAAGCTAGCTAAGCCTATGGGGACGTTCCCCATAGGCTAACATTGACTTCGGTAGCTTTTAGGTGGCGAACTAGGGGGTCAAAGTTTTATCTTAAAGAGACAGTACTTCGACTATCGAATGGTCGAATAGTCGAACGATTTTTAGTTTGAATCGTTCGATTTGAAGTCGTAGTCGAAGGTCGAAGTAGCCCATTCGATGGTCGAAAAAACACCTCATGATAAAAATCTCAAACCACTGGGCCAATTTGTTTAGGTATGTGCCATTTGGGCTATGTAAAGTACGGTTTATTATGCTTTATGAAATTAAATTACAGCATATCGCTTAAGAAAGCAGTTACATTTGAACTGAATTTTCTCAATATGTCAAATGTCCAGTGTAGAATGGACATAAAAAATTGCCACATAAAGCAGTGTTTGACAGACCATTTGACAGACCATTTTTGCATGTAAGGCTTACTATTAAACCAAAAATAAAAGGCTTGAGGGGACTCATTTTTAAAGGAACAGTTACAGCAAAAAATGTAAGTGTTTTAAAGGAATGACAATATAATGTACTGTTGCCATCCACTGGTGAAACTTGTATGTTTCCTATAGAAACACAACTATAGTTCATATAAACAAGCTGCTGTGTAGCCATGGGGGCAGCCATTCGAGGACAGGATACACAGTAGATAACAGGAAAGCTCTGAAGAATCCCATTGTATACTACAGAGCGTGCCTGTTATCTGCTGTGTATCCTGTGCCTTTTCTCCTTTTTTAGCTTTGAATGGCTGTCCCCATGGCTACAACAGCTTGTTTATATAAACTATAGTAGAGTTTCTGAAGCAAACACACCAGTCTCACCAGTACAACACTACATTATATTTTCATTACTTTAAAACACTTTCGTTTGTTGATGTTATTGTCCATTAAATACATTGAAGAAGTTGCTATAATAACTTCTTAGGGACACAATTTTCCACTTTTGCACTGAAATAAATCTTTCTGAGTCTGTTTTCTTTTTTTAATTTTTAGAAAACTAGAGATGAATTGTTCTTATTGCAACGAGTTATTTAGGTAGAAACAGTAATATGTACAAGTTACATAAATAGTACTTGGTAGTGATATTTCCAATAGATGATGTCTGGGCATTGATTATGAAGCAACTGCCAATCACTCTAAAATGTAATATTCAGAAAGGCCCATTCACAAATGCAAGAGAATGGAGCTACCTGAACCCAAAGGGTTAAAGGAGGGGAGCCTTCACAGGGCTAGGAAGGTAGGGTGGGGGAAGGGTCAAGATAATTTTATAGGGAGAAAAGAGGAGGAAAGGAGTACTTAAGGTTGCCAGGAGACCACAGCATGAGATAACGCCAGAACACAGCATGTTGTCAGCAGAAAGCAGCATCCTGCCCACCCACCCACCCTAAAATGGTTTGGTGAGAGGGTAAGTGTTTTGATGGTGTTAGGAAGTGTTGGCTTCTCCTGGTGGGGTTTTGATTTAGTCACAGCATGGGGGTTTAGTGGAGGAATGATTGCCTGAGTGGGAAAGGGCTAGTACCCCTGGTGTTTATCGTATGTGGTTTAACTTCTTTGGGTAATGTCCCTTGGAATAGAAGTTCAGAGTGAGGCCTACTTATGCCTTCACTTGCCCACTTGATGCAGTGCAGCTGGGTGGATGGCATGACCCATTCACTCCAGTGGAGTAGGCAAACATTCCTGGGTAGTAATGTTGTTTATTCAATTGTTTATTAATCTGTTATCTTGTTTACAGTGTTAATAAAGCTGTGGCCATTTCACATCCATCCTGGGGGTATATTTATCAAAGAGTGAAGTTAGAGATCTCCACAGTGCGCAGAGTGAAATACCACCTCTCTCCATTAATTTCTATGGGGTTTTTAAAGGCGTATTTATCAAAGGGTGAGAGTGAAAGTTCACCATTTGATATATATGCCTTTAAAAATCCCATAGAAATGAGTGGAGAGAGGCGATATTTCACTCTGCGCACTGCGGAGATCTCTAACTTCACTCTTTGATAAATATACCCCCTGGACTGTTGTGTGTATTTTCTTGGGGAGAACAGGGAAAATGTAAGTGGCAATGGTTCAGTAAGGGGTCCTGACAACCCTATGCTTTGATGCTTCCCCCGTCAAGTGCATCAACTGAACGTGCTTTGCGCTGTTCACAATCTCTTATACATGTTCAGTAGAATCTTATGCAAGTGCAAATGTTCCTTTTCAGCCTCCTCTTACTGAATGCATGGATGTAAGGCAACTCTGAAATGAATTCCAGTTTGTCTCTCCATATCCAACAACCTTGCATACAGTTAATTGGACGCTAATGATGTCTGCTAGATGTGACACTATGAACACAAAAAAAATGTACTCCATCATGATTAACCAAAACAGAATATAATTTGTGTCCATATTTGGGAATCACATTTGAAGCTGGCCTTCTGGGTAAAAATACATAGTGATTTGTGTCTGAATACTGCATGTAAATAAGCCCTATATGGTACTTTGTACAGCATTGTTTCTTGTATATGCAATAATTAATCTACCAATATGGAGGTGCCATTGCACACAAAATATATGCTTGTATACAGTATATTTATTTATATACTGTTTCTTATGCATGCATTGCATACAGCAGATTCTATAACAGAGGTCAGTACAATAATAAATATAATATATACAAAATAGAGTTACATTAAAGATTCAGTGCCAAGAGTTAAAAAGGCAAGATAAAAGAAACCACTGCCCCATAGAGCTTACAGTCTAAGTTGGTGGGAAACGTACAGACACAAATAAGAGGATATTAAATGCTGCAATCTACAGTGGTTGTCACTACATTGTAAGTGCCAGAACTGGGTGAGATATTATATGAGTGGTCCCAGAGGCAGACTTTGAGTTTATTATTGAAGAGACTGAGCATAGGTTCACTCAGGGATGACATTACAAATATCAGTAGCAGCAAGAGAGAAAGGTTTAAGGCAGTAGGACTGGGTGGTGCAACAAGGCGTTGGCTCTGAGAGTAATAGAGTAGTCAATGAGAAATGTATGAAGACACATGAGCGGAGATGTAGCAAGGTCCAGGGGAATGAAGGGCTTTGAATGTCATAAATAGATTATTCTTTGCATTATGGGAAGTCAAGATAGCAACTTTAGCAGTGGAGGGGCCTATTCCATTCTTTCAGCAGAATTTAATATAGACTGTTGTGGGGTGAGGTGGGAGTTAGGAAGGTCAGTTAGTAGCAGGTTACAGTAGTCAAGGATGATTAAAATGGAGAAGTTTATTTTCATTTAAATACATTTTTCATTTAAATAAATACAGGTATGGAATCCATTATCCGGAAACCTGTTCCCCAGAAAGCTCAAATTACGGAATGGCCATCTCCCATAGACTACATTATAATCAAATAATCTTTGTACCTGATTCAAACTAAGATATAATTAATCCTTATTGTAGTGTATTAGTCTGTGACTTTACCACTGGAGTAATATAGAGGGCGCTGTGCTGCACCTGCAGAAGTTTCTCTCCAGTGCCTGTTCTGCTATGTCTCTCTCTTTTGCATAGCATGGTTGCACCCTGATGTTTGGTGTATTAAGTTATATGTTCATTGCTGACTAAACATGCAGAAAGTTGCTGTTAATGTGCCACCTGTTTCTGGAGCCTTAGTATCACATACAGAATACTGAAAGGCTGAACAGTGAACACAACACTTATTGGAAGCAAAATCAGCCTATTGGGTTTAAAGCAAAATAAGCCTATTGGGTTTATTTAGGGGCCGATTCACTAACTTCGAGGATTCAAAGGTAAAAAACTTTGAATTTCAAAGTTTTTTTTGGGCTACTTCGACCTTCGACTACAAATCGAAGGATTCAAAGTAAAAATCGTTCGACTATTCGACCATTCGATAGTCGAAGTACTGTCTCTTTAAAAAAAACTTCGACCCCCTAGTTCGCCATCTAAAAGCTACCAAAGTCAATGTTAGCCTATGGGAAAGGTCCCAATAGGCTTGGCTAACTTTTTTTGATCGAAGGATATTCCTTCGATCATTGGATTAAAATCGTTCGATTCGATGGATTTTATCGTTCGATCGAAGGAATTATCCTTCGATCGTTCGATCAAACTATCTGCGCTAAATCCTTCGACTTCGATATTCGAAGTCGAAGGATTTTAATTCCTAGTTGAATATCGAGGATTAATTAACCCTCGATATTCGACCCTTAGTGAATCGGCCCCCAAATGTTAACATGATTTTCTAATAGACTTAAAGTATGAAGATCCAAATTAGGGAAACATCTAGAAACCCCAGGTCCCAAGCATTCTGGATAACAGGTCCCATACCTGTATATGTTTTTCTTAGCTCCAATCAGGTGAAACGGTAAGAAATAATGAAAGGCACTGCTGATGGTGCAAGGATGGTTTGAGGGCTAAACAATGGGATGGAATAAAGGAACGGAGAAATAAAAAGAATATGTTATCTGTTGGTTTTTCTTTATATTCAACATATTCAATAAAGATTTCTAGCACTATCTAGATGTCACTTTTTAAATGAAATCAGTGCTCCCTTGAAACTGTTTTTAGGTACTGGAAGTTAACAGAAAAAAAAGGTAAAAGAAAGATGTTAACTAAATCATTACTAAACATAATTAAACAAAAAATATATAAATAATTAAAACAGAGAAACAATTAATGAATGTGAATATGAATGTGCAGTACGAAATTATTTTAACCTTGAAGAAAACAAAATGCTAAACATGCATTGCTTGAAATAAAAAAAAAGGCATTGCAGGGTTAACCAGGATATAAATGTTCACTGGCCACTACGTAGATATTAGTGACCCATTTGCCTGAATAACATGAACCCCAATAGTTTCCTACTACTACTTTATTTTTTTTTATAAGGATTTAGTTGCAAGGTCAGCTGATACTGCATTTCAAAGGCAATTATAGTAAATCAAACTGTGAAAGATCCCCATGGGGTAGTTGAAAATACCTGAGAGTGATGCTCTTTTTTCTCACTGCAATACAGCCACATCCAGCAGCTGCTTTCTTTCTGACAATTCGTCACTCCTGAAAAATGTTTGCAAGCACTTTGGATAATTTCCAATTCATTCTTGCAGGAAATGAGGGTTTGCTTCCTCACTTGGGATACCTGCTGCTAGGTTTATTCACTAATAAGCATGATAAATGTTTTACCCTTTGATCAGTGCTAATTTAACAAGTAAGCTCCAATGAAAAAGAAAGTCTTTGAGACTCAAGGGCTTGAGATGGCGCAGGAGTTAGAAAGAAATATGATTGATTATATAGCTGAAAGAAATTTCCATAAAAAAACTTTTATCACGCCGCTATTTTTTTTTCAACAAACAATTAAATCAAAAGTGAAAGAATTTTTTTTTCTTACCTCAAAAGAAAATCCGAGAAAAAACAAACTTCACAAGCCTATTCTTATACATATACAGACACAATTTAATTAGTTGTTTTTCCTTGGTTCATTATTCATAGGGGAAATAAAAAAACATTTGGTTCTTAATGTATCTTACATATGTATCTACCCAGAAGCAGCAATTTATTATTTTATAAAAGAAATAGTTTTAGCTGCTGTTTTGTATAAATTTACTTTTTTACATTAATATATATATATATATATATATATATATATATATATATATATATATATACTGTATACTTTATATAGCAAGTGTGCAGTGGGTAGTCTGGGAGTGTTAATTAGATCAAATTAAATGTATCTGCATTTTTCCGAGAGGGCTTGGAGCACTCTCTTTAACATTTGTAGGGTTAAAGATTAATTAGCTACCAATAAAAGCAATTGTACAGCTCTAGCTAGCTAAATACAAATTCAAATACAGTGGAGATTACACAGTATCCAGTGCATATTAACATGCAAAAATTATGCAAAACAGTAACCCCATCACCCCACACACAACATTGCACCAATATATAAATGTTATTTTAGCCTAAAAGGCAAAGTCAATCATATAATTTACATATAAATGCATATTTCATTATTAGGTTGCCAGAGATTATGTGTGTATTTATTCACATTTTGTTTAATATACATATTTGCTGCACAAAATTAATTTGGTTGATTCCTTGTTTGGCAAGAACGGAGATACATTTTTGTTGGGTAATTTATGCATGTCATTCCAAAAAAGCGACAAGTGAACTACAATGAACTACAATCCTGTTTTAGGCTTTTGAATAGACCCTCAGCCCTGTCCCTGGGAATAATGTTATGCTCCAAAGGGAGACGGGTTATTTACGGATAGTTCTGTTTCTTGCAGAACTTGCATAGTTTATATTATTTCTCTTCTGTCATTCTAGCTTTCAAAAGCACATACTAGAGTGGTATTTACTGAGTTGTTGCCCCAATCCATTCCTTCAATGTGTTACAGTGTCACATTAGTTTAGTTTTCCAGCTGTTTCAGAAAATTTTAATTTTCTTCTGTTAGCTTAATATTTAATAATTACAGTGGTCTAGGTTTGTCTGTACAGAAGACAAACACCTTTTTTGGTCTCATATTATCACAACATTTTTGGTTTTGAAAAGTAGTGTCCTGACATCCTATAATTTTGAGGGTGTTGGCTGTAATGGTCCTGTAATTTTTTTTCTAATTTTATCAAGTTATCTTATACCACATACATCAAAACAGCTCCTCTAATACTAAAATAAATGCTTTATTTGTCAATGAATATTGGGCTGCATTCAATTTAATGAGAAAAAGGTTAAAACACATGGATGAGATTCAATTTCAGATGCAATAAAATTCAATAAATCTCAGGGTTTATCATGTTCATTAGTTTTCATATTAATGAAAAGTATAACATAATTCCCAGTCTTTACTTCTATCATTCTTTTTCATATATGCATTTGTATGAGAGAGGTAGGTCAAATTTAAAACACTGGGCCAGATTCAATTCAGTGAGAAAAGTTTTCTCACTGAATTGAAGTGAGAAAAGTTACCGTATATACTTGAGTATAAGCCGACCCGAGTATAAGCCGAGGTACCTAAGTTTACCTACGAAAACTGGGAAAACGTATTGACTCGAGTATAAGCCTAGACACAAGTACAGCCCTGTCTCCCAGCAGCGCACATTCCACCAAAGCGACCCCCCAGCGATCAACTGGACTTCTTTGCAAAGTTGATGGTGACAGAGAATTGCCAAATGGATTACTGTGTGCACTGTCCCACTGTCCTACTACCATGTGCAGAGGGTGCTGTGTATAACCAACAGAGGGTGCTGTGTGATATTGTCATCACTGTTAATCCTTCATATAACCAACAGAGGGCGCTGTGTGATATTGCAGTCACTGTTATTCTTTAATATAACCAACAGAGGGCGCTGTGTGATATTGCAGTCACTGTTATTCTTTCATATATCCAACAGAGGGTGCACTGTTATTCTTTCATATAACCAATAGAGGGCACTGTGTGATATTGCAATCACTGTTATTCTTTCATATAACCAACAGAGGGCGCTGTGTGATATTGCAGTCACTGTTCATTCATATAACCAACAGAGGGCGCACTGTGTGATATCGCAGTCACTGTTAATCTTTCATATAACCAACAGATGGCGCTGTGTGATATTGCAGTCACTTTTATTCTTTCATATAAACAACAGAGGGTGCACTGTTATTCTTTCATATAACCAACAGAGGGCGCTGTGTGATATTGCAGTCTCTCCCCAAGCGAACTGTTGGTATAGGAATGATTAAAAGTGACTGCAATCTCAGCTACTGCCAACTGACTCGCGTATAAGCCAAGGTAGACTTTTTCAGCACATTTTGGATGCTGAAAAACTCGGCTTATACTCGAGTATATACGGTATCTCCTGGTTTATCACATGAGAAGTCATGGATGGATGCAGGAGAAAAAAATTTTCTCCAAATTCAGTTCCATTTTTTCCCATAGATTTCAATAGAGTTTTCACGTGATAAACTGAGATAAGTTTTTTCTGAATTGCATCCCAAATTGAATTTCATTCATGACTTTTCACGTGATGAACTTTTTTCTCACTGAATAGAATCTGGCCTATTATTATTAACATGTATTTATATAGCGCCAACATATTGCGTAGCATCTGCTCTTCTGCTGCTTGTACTTCACTATAGTTTATGAACATGAATAAACTTATTTAAAGGTATTGTTCAGTATAAAACTGGGTAAATGGATAGGCTGTGTAAAATAAAAAAAATGTTCAATATAGTTAGTTAGCCAAAAATATAATGTATAAAGGCTGGAGTGACTGGATGTCTAACATTAGATGGTAAGCCCTACGGGGTAGGGTCCTCCATCCTTTTGTCTCCTTGACATTGAGCACTTAATCTGTATTGTAATTATATTTTATATTTATGTGAATTGTATTTCTAATAATGCACTTATTGTTACTTATTATTGCAGTGACCCCTTCTTTGTTACTACTAATTTATTATTTTCCTATACAGTGCTTTGCCCTCAAGGAGTGCTATACAAATAAAAATATACATAATAGCCAGAACACTACTTCCTGCTTTGCAGCTCTCTTGTTTTCCACTGATGTGGGGGCAGGCCCGAACTGACAATCTGGCTGTACGGGAAAATGCCTGAGGGGCCGCTCTAATTTTTGTTAAGTGGGCCGCTCCTATCTTCTGTCCTGAAGTCAACTGATCTACTGGCCGAGCAATTCCCCTTCCCCCGCTGTGCTGTACTGTAGTGATCGTGTGGAGCAGTAAAACAGACCTTTATTGTAGCCCTGCTGTCTCCTGTACTTCTTCTAACAATTGGCTCTCAGCCGGCAGGCTGCAAACAGCAGACATGATCAGTGGATTGCAGAGTACGCACAACATTACACAGTCTGCTGTTTGCAGCCTGCCGGCTAAGAGCCGATTGTTAGAAGTAAAGGAGACAGCGGGGCTACAATAAAGGTCTGTTTTACAGCTCCACACGATCACTATTGTACAGCACAGCACAGTACAGCGGGGGAAGGGGACTTGCTCGGCCAGTAAATCAGGAGTGTCACCTTGTCTGTGCGCAACGTGATCTGAACCGCACAAGGTAAAAATACTCAGCAGCCTTCAGCCCGTGCAAATCCCAGAGCCTCCTCCTGCTGGAGCTGCCAAGCAGTGATCAAATCCCTCATTATGTGCTAGCCCACAGACAGGCAGGGCTTTAGTCCACAGAGGGAGGAACAATTAACTATCACGGGCTACTAAGCTAGCAGCAGCAGTCTACAACTGCAGCAAGGGGGAAGCTATTCCTGAAACACAGGGGGAAGTGATAGTTTTACAGTGTGAAAGCGGTTGAGTTTATGGGGCAAGTGCAGTGAAGTGATACAGGTGTCAGACAGGGAGGACTGGACCATCAGTGAAACACCTATTCCCTCTCACTAATGTCACCTGTGCGGGGAGGGGGTCAGTTTATGTAGCTACAGCATCTGTCTTATCCCCCATTAGCACATACACAGCTGTATATATAGATTGTATATATTGTGCCCCCCCTGCCAAGAACATCCCACTCACCTTCATCCTGCCTAAATTAGTGTACTCACCCCACCACCATCACAGAAAAAGGCCTAAAACCAACAAAACATCAAATAGGTGAGAAGGGGAGGGAGCACGTTATTAGAGGTATGGCCAACACACACCTGAGAAATAGATGGAATAGAAATAAACCCCAAGGACTATGATGATACTGGAGAGCAGGAGACATGACTGGTCACTGCATTTCGAGTGAACAATATGACTGCTGTCTATTTATGATGGATAACTATAGTAACAGTGGGATGATAGTCTGCGGGAAGGGACTGTGGCTGTGGGATAGCAGGTATAGTAGGGAGAGATGGTGCTTATAGTAACAGTCGATAATAGTCTCTGGGAAGGGAGTGTGACTGTGGGATAGCAGGTATAGTAGGGAGAGATGGTGTCTATAGTAACAGTGGGATAATAGTCTCTGGGAAGGGAGTGTGACTGTGGGATAGCAGGTATAGTAGGGAGAGATGGTGCCTATAGTAACAGTGGATAATAGTCTCTGGGAAGGGAGTGTGACTGTGGGATAGCAGGTATAGTAGGGAGAGATGGTGCCTATAGTAACAGTGGGATAATAGTCGCTGGGAAGGGAGCGTGACTGTGGGATGGCAGTTATAGTAGGGAGAGATGGTGCCTATAGTAACAGTGGATAATAGTCTCTGGGAAGGGAGTGTGACTGTGGGATAGCAGGTATAGTAGGGAGAGATGGTGCCTATAGTAACAGTGGATAATAGTCTCTGGGAAGGGAGTGTGACTGTGGGATAGCAGGTATAGTAGGGAGAGATGGTGCCTATAGTAACAGTGGATAATAGTCTCTGGGAAGGGAGTGTGACTGTGGGATATCAGGTATAGTAGGGAGAGATGGTGCCTATAGTAATATTGAGATAATAGTCTCTGGGAAGGGAGTGTGACTGTGGGATAGCAGGTATAGTAGGGGGAGATGGTGCCTATAGTAACAGTGGATAATAGTCTCTGGGAAGGGAGTGTGACTGTGGGATAGCAGGTATAGTAGGGAGAGAGGGGGAGATGGTGCCTATAGTAACAGTGGATAATAGTGTGACTGTGGGATAGCAGGTATATTAGGGAGAGATGGTGTCTATAGTAGCAGTGAGATAATAGTCTCTGGGAAGGGATTGTGACTGTGGGATAGCAGGTATAGTAGGGAGAGATGGTGCCTATAGTAATATTGAGATAATAGTCTCTGGGAAGGGAGTGTGACTGTGGGATAGCAGGTATAGTAGGGGGAGATGGTGCCTATAGTAACAGTGGATAATAGTCTCTGGGAAGGGAGTGTGACTGTGGGATAGCAGGTATAGTAGGGAGAGAGGGTATCTATAGTAGCAGTGAGATAATAGTCTCTGGGAAGGGAGTGTGACTGTGGGATAGCAGGTATAGTAGGGGGAGATAGGGGGAGATGGTGCCTATAGTAACAGTGGATAATAGTGTGACTGTGGGATAGGGATGTAGCGAACTGTTCGCCGGCGAACTAGTTCACGCGAACTTCGACTGTTCGCGTCCGCCGCAAGTTCGCGAACGTCGCGCAACATTCGCCAATAGGCGTTCGCGTCAAAAATCGTTCGACCATTCGACCATTCGATTCCTTCGACCGCTAAAATCGAAGGATTTTCATTCGAATCGAACAATCGAAGCCATTGGATTGAATGAAATCATTCGATCGAATGGCTTCGATCGTTCGATTCGAACGAAAATCCTTTGATCGAACGATTAAAATCCTTCGATCGTTCGAATCGAACGATTTTCGGATGTTCGAAGTTCGCGAACTGTTCGCGAACTGTTCGCCTTTTTTGCCGGTGTTCGCAAACGGCGTTCGCGAACACATACATGGCTGTTCGCTACATCCCTACTGTGGGATAGCAGGTATATTAGGGAGAGATGGTGTCTATAGTAGCAGTGAGATAATAGTCTCTGGGAAGGGAGTGTGACTGTGGGATAGCAGGTATAGTAGGGAGAGATGGTGTCTATAGTAGCAGTGAGATAATAGTCTCTGGGAAGGGACATGTGGGCTGCTTTGATTTTTTTGCCCGGGCTGCTTTTTACCCCCAGGCCGGCCCTGTGTGGGGGCATAAGGGTCACAACTGTTTGTTTTTGAATCTGAGCTGCATGCTAAGGATCAGTTGCAAATTTACTAAACAGTTATGTCCCATGGGCCTCCCTCAGTGTTGCAACCCCAGATGCAAGGCGCCCTCTGGCCCCCCTCCCCAATCCCCAACCTGGCCCCCCTCCCCACACCACAACCTGGCCCCCTTCCCAAGCCGCAAACTTCTTTTTCTTTCAGCTGCACCGGGGGTCAGGGAGGGAGGAAGCAGCTTCCACGCAAGGATGGACGAGGACCAGGGCCCACCGATTTTATTTCCCGGTGTCCCCCCAGCCAAGTTCGACACTGGGCCCCTTTAAAGTAACTGACTCAGAGTTAGAGAGCTGAAAAGCAGGAAGTTCTGTTCTGTAAGATATCCAGTAATTTCAGTATTTCTACATTACATTTTTTGCCAACTAACTATGGGCCAGATTCAATTCAGTGAGAAAAAGGTTTATCATGTGAAAACTCATGGACGAAATTCAATTTGAGATGCCATTCAATTCAGAAAACTTATCTCACTGTTTATCACGTGAAAACTCTATTGAAGTCTATGGGAAGTAACTGGAACTGAATTTGGAGAAAAGTTTTTTCTCCTCAAATTGAATCTCATCCATAAGTTTTCACATGATAAACCATGGAATAACCTTTTCTCACTGAATTGACTCTGGCCCTATATTAGAATCATTTTTTTATTTTGCACTGCCTATCTATTTGACCAGTTTTTATTTTCACACTGTTCCTTTAATGAATGAAAATCAATTCGGATACAAGAACACTTTCTTGGTTATGAAGGTATTAGCATCACTTGATATTGCTTGGTTGCTTAAAAACGTATAAGAGTCTCCCTTATATTTCTCAACATACTGTTATAACAATATGCAAAATCAGATCCTGTGTTGGTATTTTGATTAAGATGGCAGAGACGTTATTAATGTATCTATGCACACAGTGAACGTTTCACAATTTTCCTCAGTTAAGCTTGCTCTATCTATATAATATTCTTACAAGAATTGCTCCAGAAGTCCTACAGAAGCATACTATACACAATTGTGTGGCATTTATAGAATCCTCATCTGACATTACAATTATTTTTTATTTTTGATATTATGTGAATGAAGCTCATTAGTACATAACTGTGAAGTCTTTTAAGTTGGCTGTATTGAACTTCAAAAACAAATATTGAACAGATAAAGAAACAACAGCATTAGATCTAACTAACTTTTTTCTTATTAATTGGCTTTACTCTATAAGTAGGAAACATTACATGTTGTGCAGGGTTTTAAACCGAAAAAAAAAATATTAAGAAAACAAAAGCTCCTGTTAATGGAGATTACAAGGCTCTGTTTCTGTTGTTAATTAATTAGGATCAATATTTACCTTTTGATTTTGTTAAAGCATATTTACATTTCACCAAAAATTGATTTGCGATGATAGATACAGTAAATCTTTCAGGGTGCACAAGCAATGGTTGATAGGCAGTTTCAGCTCACTAGTCTCATCACATATGCTATCTAATTATCTATGATTAATTCTTCAGCATCACAATAAAGGGATTCATCTACAATAATATTACTATATATTACTATGGCTATAATTTAAAAACTATATATGTATATTACTATGATTATTATAGAATTCAGATAAGTGGCAAAGACTGGGATTAGCAGACTCCCCCCCCATCCCAATCAGTTTCCTTCCTGTTATCTTAATAAAGCACATCAATGACAACATCATAAACAGGAAACTTAGGGGGTTATTTATCAAAGTCTGAATTTATTTTAATATTTTCTGCTACAATCTCAGATCAAATCCACTCTGGTATTTTACGCTTATTTATTATTATATTTTCTCGAAAATTTGCTTTGCGGAAAAAAATCTGATCTGCATGATTTTTTGCTGAATTTTTTATCTGATTTTCCCAATTTTTCCGGAATTTTCACCCATAAACTCCCAAAAATTTGGGGTATTGCACAAAAGCCAGCGCACATCAAAAAATCATTGGGACTTCTCCCATTGACTTATATGCAACCTCAACAGGTCAGAGATGCCAGATTTTAAGATTTGGACTTTCCATCCTCAGGGTTTAATAAATTCCGAAAAATTTGTGATTTTTTAAAAGTCCGATTTTATAAAAAAAAATCACATTGCGATTTTTGCATTCAGAGTGTAATAAATATCCCCCCTAATGTGTGATTGACACAAAAGTGGAAAACAAGCAGTTGGTGTTAGAGGCCATGTAATTTAACCTTCTCCCCTTAAATCAAAACTTCATTTATATGCAGATAAATGAACATACTGAACACAAATGCAACATATATATGTATAGTCTGATATGCTTGGGTACCTGGGTGTATTGGACTATTAGGGGGTTATTCAATAAACCTCAAATTTATCTGGTCGGGCTTTGTGTGGCAAAAACTCAAATTTTAGTGAAAAAAAAAACTTAATTTTTTTGAGATTTATTACACTCCTATCCTGCAAAAAGCCTGGATCCAAAAATCTGCCATCTCAGACCTGTTGAGGTCCTGTATAAGTCAATAGGAGAGGACCTATCTCAGTTTAAGGTTTGCATGGTCTGCGCTGGGTTTAGCCCGAAAATCCGACTTTTAAGGGGTTTTTGGGCAAAAACTTGAAAAAAGATTGTGTGATTCAGCAAAAAAGCCTGAGAAATTCGAGAGATTCGGGTTTTGCGCTAGATTTTATCTAGTTTTACCATGATCCGATTAATTCGGGTTATTTTAGTGAAAAGTAAGGTCAAATCGAGCATGGGATTTGCAAAATGCACCCATAATAGGGGTGCAATTTTCACCCCTACTAATACCAGCACAGCTTGATCATGATTTACTATCATAGATACTAGTTACCATTTGTGCTAAATTGTTTGCAAATTATGGCACATGCAAATTAAATGTGTGAAAACAATACTTTTTATTTACACATCAGATTTATTTTCTAAAATAGATCTTCAATAATTGTAGGTCCTTGTTTATATATATATATATATATATATATATATATATATATATATACATACACACATAGATGGATATTTATTTAGATATAGATATGTCACCCCTTGCAGCATGTGATGTTATAATTGCTTTATAGTTTATCCTAAGAAGAAGCAATTTTTCATTTTTTTTTGAAGGCAGTTGGAAAATGAATGTGTACCAGGTTGTAGACATTTACAGTATATAACTGCATACAGGGAGAATATTTAGCTACAAGAGATTGTATTCTTCCATGGTTTCAGGTTGTGATAGTTCTGTTATACAGGACACATGAATCATAAAATAGTATTCAAAGGCACCATCCTCCAAGCAATTGTGAAAACCCTGCTATGGTATAAATATTCCGTATTTATTATTCAGAAACTTCTTTACTTAGAGGTGGTAGTCTGATTTGCTTTTCTTTGCAAAGTAACTAGAAGAATGACAAGAGATAATAAATCATGGCTAACAGCATGCAGGAAATCCAAGAGAGGGTTTGTACAGTGACAAATACAGCTGACAACATGTGTACACATCTGTTCGCAGGATTTATGAGAAAAGAACACAAAGAAGAAAGAATAGTGTACTATCAACTACTATGTGCCCACAGTAGTATCATGCCAAGACAAATGCAATTTATTTATCGTTTTTATGCTTATTTTGTAAAATAATTACTAATGTTCAAACCTAGGGTATGTGTCAGTCTGTTAATGGTATAATTTAATTGACATGTTTTCATGATACTTTTTTTTACATTCAACACTTCATTTCAGTTCCATCAACTCTGATCAGATATCTGAACCAACCTAGTTAATGTATTTTATGTTACGTCCACAAATCGTGGCTATTGGAGAAGAAAGTCATGACAGGGGCAGCATCAATCTGACAGGCCCCTCCCAACAACACCAAGCTTCTTCCCACTTACCTTCAGTATCGGACTGGCCCACAGTGATACCAGTAAAACTCCCAGTGGGCCAGGTGTCAGTGGGCCCTCATGCTGCAAAACATTTGGACTATTTCATGGTCATTCCTTATTTCTATGAGAAAAAAAAGGCTTAATAGATGGAATAATAGATCATAGTATGTAAAGAAAAGAGACTAGGAGAATAGAGGTTGAGTGAGGAGAGGATGAAAACAGTTGTGAGAGTGGACCCCTAGTCTGAAGCTTTTTGGTGGGCCCCCGGTCTAAGGTTTTTTGGTGGGACCCTGGTGTCCCCGTCCGACACTGCTTACCTTAAATAACAAACAAACCACATGTGAAAAGGCCATAGCTTATTTATTAAATTACATAAATAATGACCAACATAAATCAAAATCATTGAGTTTAGAGCAATATACAATCACATTTATAAAATATTTAACTATTAATGTTCTTAACACAGAAGGCTGCAAAGAATTCTACCCATGAGCGAGGGGCTAACCCAGGTGCGATCCTGTACTTTTTGCCGCATGAGGCGGCCTTCATTTTGCCGCCCCCCAACCCTCCCCATGGCACTCATCTTTCAGCGCCAGAGTTGGTCGGGGGCGGTCCACGTGGCGCCCAAAGAGTGGTTGTGGGCGGTACAGTCGCTAGTGCAAAGAGCGCAATTGCGCTCTCTGCACTAGAAAAGCTGGATTTCCGTTTTGGAAAACGGAAATTCGTCTCTTAGTTACCAGGAGTGGCATTCTTGCTGCCCATGGCAACCAGGGGGGCACTGCCGCCTGAGGTTAGTGTCTCAACTCGCCTCATTGGTGGAGCGCCCCTGGGCCCACCTGCCTTCCTTCTTGCCCACCTGCCTTCCTTCTTAGGCGCGACCTCTTCCATAACTCATGCACCTTCCATCACTTTGGCCCCAGACCTAAACCCAAATACGCCCTACACTTGTTACCACTATCACCGGCTCCCCCCATGGGAGTCCCTCATGCTGTGACATTATGCAACACTTCCACCTTGCCCAGCTACCCCCTTTTTCTGGGGAGGGTGAGCAGGAACTGTTCAAGGTAAAAGAGAACGTTCCCTTCACTTCCTTCCTGTTTTAACCCCTTGTGTATCCACCCATCCCAATAGTAACCCCAGAACGAAAACCCCCATAATTCCTAACCTCCTCTTCCGGTTCCCTCATTCCTAGCCCTGTCATGGCCCTGTCGTTTCCAGTTCCTGGCTCACTCCCCTAGCCATACTTTAATTAGCATTTAGATTTTAGATTTAATTTGTCCCATCTTGCAGGAAGATTCTAGTTATGGTATTACTAATACTAATTACTAATATTAGAGAAAAATCTATATTTTTCTTTTATACAGGTATGGTATCCCTTATCTGTAAACCGTCATACAGAAAGCTCAGAATTACAGGAAGCACCATAAAGTCTGTTTCAGCAAATAATGCTATTTTTTTTAAAATTATTGTTTCCTTTTTCTATATACCGTATATACTCGTGTATAAGCCGACCCGTGTATAAGCCAAGGTACCTAATTTTACCTACAAAAACTGGGAAAACGTATTGACTCGCGTATAAGCCTAGACACAACTACAGCCCTGTCTCCCAGCAGCGCACATTCTGCCAAAGCGACCCCCCCAGCGATCAACCGGACTTCTTTGCAAAGCTGATGGTGACAGAGAATTGCCAAACGGATTACTGAGTGCATTGTCCCACTGTCCCTCTACCATGTGCAGAGGGTGCTGTTTGATATTGCCATCACTGTTAATCTTTTGTATAACCAACAGAGGGCGCTGTGTGATATTGCAGTCACTGTTATTCTTTCATATAACCAACAGAGGGCACTGTGTGATATTGCAGTCACTGTTACTCTTTCATACAACCAACAGAGGGCGCTGTGTGATATTGCAGTCACTGTTATTCTTTCATACAACCAACAGATGGCGCTGTGTGATATTGCAGTCACTGTTAATCTTTCATACAACCAACAGAGGGCGCTGTGTGATATTGCAGTCACTGTTATTCTTTCATACAACCAACAGATGGCGCTGTGTGATATTGCAGTCACTGTTAATCTTTCATATAACCAACAGAGGGCGCTGTGTGATATTGCAGTCCCGGTTATTCTTTCATACAACCAACAGATGGCGCTGTGTGATATTGCAGTCTCTGTTATTCTTTCATACAACCAACAGATGGCGCTGTGTGATATTGCAGTCCCTGTTATTCTTTCATTCAACCAACAGATGGCGCTGTGTGATATTGCAGTCTCTGTTATTCTTTCATACAACCAACAGATGGCGCTGTGTGATATTGCAGTCCCTGTTATTCTTTCATACAACCAACAGATGGCGCTGTGTGATATTGCAGTCACTGTTAATCTTTCATATAACCAACAGAGGGCGCACTGTTATTCTTTCATATAACCAACAGAGGGCATTGTGGGATATTGCAGTCTCTCCCCAAGTGAACTGTTGGTATAGGAATGATTAAAAGTGACTGCAATCTCAGCTACTCGGGTCGGGGAACTGCTGAGCCGAGATAGATTTTTTCAGCACATTTTGGATGCTGAAAAACTCGGCTTATACGCGGGTATATACGGTAATAAAACAGCACTTTCTAGTTGATACTAACTAAGCAGCATGAAGTAGACTTAAAGGAACAGTTCAGTGTAAAAAATACGCAAAAATAAAAAAATGTTTCTTTTATAGTTAGTTATACAAAAATGTAATGTATAAAGGCTGGAGTGACTGGATGTCTAACATAATAGCCAAAACACTACTTCTTGCTTTTGCAGCTCTTCGGTAACTAATCAGTAAATTGCATGGGGGACATATGGGACATAACTGTTCAGTTAGCTTGCTTTTGACTCTGACATGCATGCTAAGGATCAGAAGCAACTAAGTGAACAGTTATGTCCCATGTGGCCCCCCTTCAAGTCACTGACTAACTCACAGTTACAGAACTGCAAAGCATCAAGTAATGTTCAGGCTATTGTGTTAGACATTCGTTCAACTTATATAAGAAACATTTTTTATCTCACACAGCCTAATTTTTCTAATTACCCAGTTTAATTTTTAACACTGAACTGTTCCTTTAAGGTATGGTGATGCAAATTACAGAAAACTCTGTAACTGGAAAATCAATTGATGACAGACATATTAAAAAGACATATTAAAAAGTTTAATATTTGAACTGTTGGGATAGTTCAAAAGACAAAGTAATTACCCATAGTCACATAACAAACCCTGGGACCTACAGAGAAAAAGAGAAGAAATATCACCAAATTCCAAAGCTAAATAAACGACTCTAATCACATTGTTGATCAAGCTGCAATGAATGCACCTGACACTAGATAAAAGTAGGTAGCGTTATGCTGCAATATGTGGGGTACTGTATTAACCTGGTGCTTCTGCACTAAATATACATAAGAGTGATTACTATAAACAGAAGAGCTAATGAAGCCATAAATGTCAAATGCAGCCCTAAAGAGGAATAATAAAGTAACAGATATTCCCACTTGGACAGGAGTCATGCATTTTAATTTTTTTTAGCAGGATGATTAACATTTTGATGAATATTAACAACTTACTCATGCTTAACCAAGCCATTGCCCTACTATAGGCCTAGAGGCTTACCAATTTCTTATATTTATCCAATAGGAATATTTAGATCTACACCTTTGCCTTGCACTATGCATCTAACTCAACTTGAAGAGTCTGTTTTGCAGCTATAAATCCATTGTCTTTTCACTCTCTCTAATATCTTTTCTTACTAATGTCAAAGCCCTCCTGTCAATATTATTGGTAAGAAACTGACATTGCTAAAGTCATATCATTACAATAAAATTAAAAGGACCCATGGAATGTTTCACATTATTGAAACTTTTCCATGCAGAGTGTGCATTTTGCAATTTATCGTGTCAGGAAGATGGTGCCTGTGTTGCTTAGGTAGTTATCTATAGTAAATTCCTATTGAACCATGCAGCCTTCTATCTGTGAAAGTTCAAAGTCTTTAAAACTTTAAATCTAACCTAGAATATGAACAGTCAATATGCACCAAAAAAACCTACAACATAGTAACAATACTGTGAGTTTAAGGTTTATCAACAGGATGGGTGTTATGTATATATGTATATGTTCATATAGTGGATATATAATTGTGTTGCTGCATGAACATTTGGAGGCAAACATCTTATGTACATTTTGATAAAGTGTCAACATATTTTACAACCTAGTATAATAGCTATATTCAAGCTATTTGTATACTGTAAAACTCCAGTTTTATCATTCACTTGATTTTTCTAGAATTTTTTTTAAATGTTATATTATGTACAGGTATATTTGAGCATCCAAGATAGAGAAGGAACATTTTTAAGAGGGTTAATAGATGTGTTAAAATTCAAGGGCACATTTACTTAGCTCGAGTGAAGGATTAGAATAAAAAATATTTCGAATTTTGAAGTATTTTTTTGGCTACTTCGACCATCGAATTGGCTACTTCAACTTTCGACTTCGAATCAAACGATTCGAACTAAAAATCATTCAACTATTCGACCATTCGATAGTCAAAGTACTGTCTCTTTAAAAAAAACTTCGACCACCTACTTTGCCACCTAAAACCTACGAAGCACCAATGTTAGCCTATGGGGAAGGTCCCCATATGCTTTCCTAGCAATTTGTGATCGAAGGAAAATCGTTAGATCGATGGATTAAAATCCTTCTAATCGTTTGTTTCGAAGGATTTAATTGTTGATTTTTTCCTTTGATCGAACGAATTTCGCTAAATCCTTCAACTTCGATATTCGAAGTCGAAGGATTTAACTTCGAGGGTCGAATATCGAGAGTTGATTAACCCTCGATATTCGACCAATAGTAAATGTGCCCCTCAGTGTCTTGCAGAAGTAATTGTATTTTCATCAATCCTTCACAATAGTTTTGTTCTCTGGGATACAGTAATTTTGTTTTAAAGCACTAATCCCAAAATTTAATTTTTAATGTGCCATTGTTTTATGTTACAAAGCAATTAAGGACATCTACCTCAAAACATTTTTTTGCATAATGAAACCAGAGAACAAAATTGGATAAACAAATTCTGTTTTCAATAGCAACTTATATTTACAATGAACTTTAAAACCATTATAAATATTGAAACAATGCAAAGTTAGTGGACTGTTTTTTAGCAATACATTTTCTGTCAAAAAGTGTTTTGGTTTTTGGATGGCGTTTCACTTTAAAAATAAAAAAAAAAGAAATATGCTATTAGCAGGTCTTCAATCATTGATGCAATTATTGTGACTCATACAGCTGCAATACACTGTAAGAGACATATTAAGTTTGCACAGAACTAACATAAGGAAAACAGTTCTGCACCCAGGTGGAATTACGCTGAAAACAAAAACAGATTGTATGACTTTTTTAAATGCCAGAATATTCATCTGGTCACCAATGAAGGCTGATGGCAGCAGAACAACCCAGGTGTCCCTTCTGGAACTGAATTTTTAAGCTGCAAGGCTTATGCAGTGATGAATAACCATAGTACAAAGCAATATATGGCACAGGGCACAGTGGATCTTAACCATGTGCCATAGTGCTAGCAGCAACATCAAACGGTGCCAACTGAAAAAATTGCAACTATATACAAGCTTAGTTTTCAGTATATTTATAAGAATAATATGTTCTGCAGGTATAAAAATTATTTCAAGAATGGAAAAGTACAAATAAATTTGCATATATATATATATATATATATATATATATATATATATATATATATATACTAAACAAGATAGCCCCAGCACTCTCAATATATAAATAACCCCTAAAAAAATATATATATATATATATATATATGTAAAAAATTCTTTGTATACCACAAAAGGCTTTTAATAGAAACATTTTTAGACAAAAATATACTGTTTAAATATGTTTCATTTTTTATTTGTATCAGTTTGTTATTTCAGCAATCCAGTTGCAATCCAATTACCCATTAACTGATTTTAATAAGAGATTGGAATATGATAGCCTGAAAAATTAATCATAAAAAGTAGCAATAGCAATAGCTTTGTAGCCTTACAGAACATTTGTTTTTAGATGGGTTCAGTGACCCCCATCTGAAAGCTGGCAAATAGTGATGGGCAAATTTAGTCGCAAGGCGCAAATTAGCGACAAATTCCCGCAATTCACCGCAGGCGAATACATTTGCGAAACTGCCGCAAAAATTCACCAGCATAAAAAAAATGAATTTGAACGGCCTAAATTTGCCCATCACTACTGACAAATAATTAAAAAACTATAAACAAAAGACAAAAATGAAGGCCAATTGAAAAGTTGCTTAGAATTAGCCATTCAGTAATATACTATAACATACTAAAAGTTAGCTTAAAGGTTTGCGGACCATTAAAAGATTTAACGGGCAGAGTTATTTACTAAAATTCCAATTTATCTCATTATCTCAATAAAAAGCGACGCCCAAACTCCCATACCCGAGTTATTGAAAAAGCTTGATTTAATCAGTTTGGGTAAAAACTCTAATTGTACAAATTTTTCAGGGGGTTTTCCCGAATCGCGTGATTTTTCTGGCTTTTTCCTTAAAAGCACACATTTTTGGCATTTTTGCCTGAAAAGCCCAAAATGATTGAATTTTTGGGGTAATTCCAGCACAGACCACAGAAACTTCCAAATAGGATAGGGATCTCTGCCATTGACTTATACACAACCTCAGCAGGTCTGATATGGCATATTTTTAAATTCGGTATTTTGCTACATCAGTCTTTAATAAATCTCAAAAAATTTGAGTTTTTAAAAAACCCTGAAAAATGAAAATTTTGTCCCAAAAAGACTGACCGGAGTTTAGTAAATAACCTCCAAAATGTTCTTGCTCTAAGGCCACCCAATGTATTTTTCTGCTGCCTTTCTGCTGCATTTATATATTAGAAGTTCATCATTTCTGAGACTACTTTCAAAGTCTACACCATATTTTTCATTTTGCTGAAATATCTCTCCTTTTGTTATATATTTATTCTAATTGTTAGTTTAAATTCCATTGAACATTTAGCAACCTGTATCTAAATATTGTACTGTTCCAGCATGCACAGTTTTTATTGAAATTCCCTCAGTTTTCTATTTACTATACCATCTGCCTTCCTAAACATGTGGGTTGTACTGTCCAAAAAGCCTGAATGCAGCAGGCCACGTGAAATGAAATATCCTGCTGTTAATGTATATTCTGTAGTTCTCTGTTGTTATGCAAACCAACTTAAGATTCTATTTTCATACAGAGATTAGTGTGTTTATTTTGACTCCTGGATAATGCTGGTTACTAAAGGATGTTGGAGTTCTTAACAAAGCAGATTACAGTACAGAGTGTAGGAAATAAATAGGCATCTTAAATATATTGCACTATATGGACAAACAATCAATGATATGTTTAAAGGGGTAGGGGATGCTGCATACAAGCTTTTTGCTCATAATGTCAATACAGGTTCATACATTGTATGTTGTGTGTCAAGGATATATTTTACATTGCATGAATTAGGTGGTCACACAATCATTTTATAATTTAAAAATGTTTAGGCTAAGGCCACACTAGGCGATAGCGCCGCGATTTGACTCGCGGCGACTTTTCGCCGCGACTTTTAAGCCGCAATTGCTGGGGAAACTTTTGCGCTGGCGTCTATGGGGAATCGCGAAAAATCGCCAGCGTAAAAACACACGTGGCGATCTTTTTTCTACTGTCGCTCGAAATTGCCTCGCTAGGCAATTTGAAGAGTAAAGATAGACAAGAATTCAGTTTGTTATATTAAACAAAGGAATTGTTTTGTGGGCTTCATTGATTGGCATGCATGAAATAAAATAGATGGGATAAAACAAATCAAATGAAATATATGTTCTTAATTTAGCTCCCAGGTAACATATAGTTTTTTTTTTTTTTTTTTTAATAAAGCAGGAGAATTACAAACAAGATGAAACGTGTTACACCCAAGGGTCTTTAAATCTATTTCATAAAATATATCAAAGATATTTAAATATGTTCTCACAGTTACTATGGCTCAGTTTTTCCCTATTCAGCAGAAATATTGAAAATGCTGATTTTAAATGCCACTAATTTTGAATGATACTGAGCCTGACATCCTTATTTATAGTGGATGATAAAAAGGGAATTTCTGCTTTAAGTATGGTTTTGTATCTTTTAGTAATAGAAGCACATTTGAAATTCATCTTTATTTTTCATTTGTTATTGGTGTTTTTTATCTAGAACTGAAAGGTATATTAATGTCATTCCTAATGTAATGCATTATATATATATATATATATATATATATATATATATATATATATATATATCTATCTTAGAAATTGAGTATATGAATGTGACTTTTAACAGCTCTGGGCTCAATTATAACTCATTCCCATATTCTTTGAGATTTGAAAATGCAAGCTGCTGTTTCCTTGAATAATCCCATTCAAAGTACCAAGGGGCAAATTCACTAAGATGTGACGTTGGCGCAACTTCGCCGCACTTCGCCACACTTCACCAGGCATATTTTCGCCAGCGCTCCGCAAATTCACTAAAATCCGAAGTTGCGCACAGGGGTAGCGTAAGTTTTCAAAGTTGCGCTAGCGTTAATTCGCCAAGCGAAGCGAAGTTTCGCTAGCGATGGTTCATTTGCATACGGCGCGAAATTCTAATTTCAATGGAGAAACACGTATCACCACTTCAAATGCCTAGAAAACCTTCAAATCAGGAAATAAAAAATTTATTTTCATTGCGACTGGCCCCACATTTATCGGACATAATCTCGGCAGATCAAACTGGCTTTATGCCAGGTCGTTCTACCGATATTAATCTAAGGCGACTGTTTACCAATATTGCAATACAACATGACAATGCCGGAACTAGGGTAATAGCCTCATTGGATAATGAAAAGGCTTTTGATTCGGTGGAATGGGAATACTTGTGGGCAACTATGGAAAGGGTGGGTATACGCTCGACTTATATTAATTGGGTCCGAGCGCAGTATCACAACCCAATCGCTAGAATAAGAACTAACATGAACGTATCAAAGGCAGTTCCGATCAGAAGGGGAACGAGACAGGGTTGCCCCCTTTCGCCTCTACTGTTTGCAATAGCTATGGAACCGCTGGCTTGTCGGGTCAGATCTGCACCAGTCATGAGGGGTCTAACCATTGGCAAGATGAGCGAAACTATCTCAATGTACGCTGATGACACACTTCTGTATTTACCTAACTCTCACCAAGCTCTCCAACACGCTCTTGAAATTATTGATAGTCATACCAGCTATTCAGGCCTTAAAATAAATTGGTCGAAATCAGTTTTATTTCCCATAGACAAGCTCCCAGACAATCATCCTCAACACTCACTCGGCTTAAGATGGGTAGATAGATTCAAATACTTAGGTATTTGGATCCATGTAAATTTAGAGAAATACAGCGAGTTGAATATACTTCCTCTTCTTAAACTTATGGAGCAAAAAAGGGATTTATGGGCCAATTTGCCACTCTCACTAATTGGACGAATTAACCTGTTTAAAATGGTGATAATCCCCAAACTAACATACATTTTTCGACAATCGCCAGTAGGGATTAAAAAGTCCATCTTTGCCTCAATAAAGTCCCTCATGATCTCCATATTCTGGAACAGACTTTCCCCTAGACTAGCCCTTACGACGCTGCAGCTTCCCACCTCCCAAGGAGGGTTAGCTGCCCCAAACCCCTATCTATATTACATGGCGGCACAATTGGCGGTAGTGAGACAGTGGGCCATTTCACCTAAATCGAATGCTGCAATATCCCTGGAAGCACAGGTCCTAGGCTCGTACGAGGAACTTAAAAATATTTTATATAGGGGTGTAACCTATTCCGATAAGATCACCCCATTGATGAAGGCTACGTTTAAAGTATGGAAAGCCGCCCTTCAATTTTACCCAGAGGCAGAACATTACTGCTCATAGTATGCCCCCCTGTGGTGTAATCCTCAACTTCTGCATTTTAAGCAAATTCCGGATCCACAACTCTGGGCACAATATAACATAAAATACGTTGTGGACATCGTAGCTGGTGGCAAGTTGTTGACTTTCCAGGAGCTGAAAGAGAAATTTTCTCTCCCAAACAAATTCCTATTTCGCTTTTTACAACTGCGGCATGCTTTTAACTCTCAATTCCTGACTTCCTGTATAGATACCACTCCGAATAGTTTAGAACAGGTAGTGCACACTAAAGAGTTGGCCAAACCTCTATCGCACCTCTATAAGAATCTGACTCATCAGTGCAATTCCACTTTAAATAGGGTGCTCAGCAAATGGCAACAGGACATCCCGACCTTAACATCTGAAAACTGGGATGAGACCTTGGATATGCTTTATGAGGGGATAGTAAGTGCTAAAGATAAAATGACACAATTAAACTACCTACACCGGACATACCTTACGCCCCAGAGATTACACAAAATGCACTCCACTGTTAGTCCGGTGTGCCCTAGGTGCGCTTTTTCGCCTGCAGGCTTCTTCCACATGGTGTGGGATTGCCCTTCCATACGGAAGTTCTGGGAAGCGATTATACATACGATTCACGAGAGAACTGATATTCCTTTGCCGAACGACCCTAAGGTTTTATTGCTCAACCAACTAGAGGATGTGCTCCCTGTACGGGCTCAGCGGACTCTGGTGTCCATACTTTGTATGTATGCTAAAAAGGCTGTTGCAATGAGGTGGAAATCGCGGGTAGGCCCGACACACAAAGAGTGGGAACAATTAATTGATAAATCCGTGACTCTCTACAAGCTTACTTATATGAGACGGGGATGCCCGGGTAAATTTAACAAAATCTGGGATTTGTGGGTGGACGCAGTACCAGTGGGAACTCCCTCCTGAAGGCTTAACTCATCTCCCCTAGCTATGTTTTTGGAGTTTGCTTGCACATGGTTTTGGGGTACGAACAGAAACTAAGTACATATCTATACCTCTATCTGATTCTGGTCAATACAGGACATTTAGATTTAATCTATTGGAAATGACAACACCAAGCCAGGTTTTTCTTTTTTACTTGTTTTTATTTCATTTTTTCTTTATTACTTGCTGACATTGTATCCTCTTTTACACTTGTTCAATGCTTATGGTATATCTTTGTACACATGGATATGTCTGTAACTTTCTTTGCAATTCTTATGGTTTCATGAAAATAAAGAATTGTTAAAAAAAAAAAAAAATTTATTTTGCCCTACACATGTGCCCACTGTCTAGGTAAGTTGCCATTAGTCAGGAAATGTAGGGGGGAAGGAGGGGAGCCCCAAAAATATTTGTAGAAAACACGCCAGCGTTTTTTGGGACTTAGAAAAGATTTTGGCTTTTTTTGAAACAATCCCTATCTACTCTATTGCGCTTCGCCAGGTCTGAGGTGGCGAAGGAAGTCTAGCGTAAAAGGTAGCGTTCAGTACACTGCGCAAGTTAGTGAATTTGCGTAGTTACGTCGCTAGCGAAAATTCGCCTGGCGTAAGGGTGCGAAGTAACACTAGCGAAATTACACCAGCGTTCGTTAGTGAATTTGCGCAGTAACGAAAAATGCCAAACGCTAGCGAATTAACGCTAGCATTCGGCGCTTAGTGAATTTGCGCCCAAGTATTTAGCTTTACCATCTATATACAATTTTACATTTCTTGAAATTATTATTCTCAGTAGTGACGGAGTGATTCTATTATAAGAGTATTCTTAAATACACACTTTCAGCACTAACCAAGTTTTAATCAATCCTATATTACAAGATATCATATATTTTGTTCTTCTCCTCAATTTGTTGATAATTAATTGTGTACAGCAATTAAATGGCAGTGGTTAGTAAAGTTTAGTACATTTTTTTACCTGATTACAATAAAGCAAAAACATTACAATGCACAGTAAATTAATGTTTTTAGTAAGACATCATTCTAAATTATATTATAGTAGTTATTCTGTAGTTGTGTTTCTTATAACTACATTTCTAAATGTTTAGACTAAACAAACTCTCTCATTACACTAAAGAGAACATTTTACACTGAAATTTTTATTTCTAAATCACTGAAACTCAAAATTGTTTTTTAATGTGACATTTTATATTTTGGGCCTTTCTTTCAGCCAAATTTTCCCCAGGATGTTCATGTTAACTGGATAATGATTTTGCATCTAGTTTTTTCAAATAATGCCACATATTTTCTGTTGGATTGAGATCAATGGTTTAATCTCAGCCATGTAGGAAATTTGCCTTTTTGTGTTTCAGCCAATTAAAATAATATTTTCAGTTTTTTAGCAGGTTATCGTACTGTATTCCCCTCCTCATCCTTGATTGATGATAAACAGCAGAAATATCTTCCTCTATTCCTGATGAGTCTGTTAGGGGTAGTTTTATTGTACATGTAATTGATTTTTATTTCATCTGCACAATCTATACTGATGTTAGACTTTATTCCAGTGTAATTGTCTGTCACATGTATTAATGTAAATATCCATATGCATTAATTTATGTAGAATTTAATTGTTAAATAGTAATTCTAATTCTGTGAATCAGATTCTGTGAATCTTACACCCCTCCTAAAAAGAAAGAAAGATACAGGTCAGTAATATTTATCTAGAATATGTCAATCTAAAAAAAATAAAAATAAAATTAATATTATGTTGCGATTAGTTTGCAGATGTTTTCTAATTTGTCAGTAATTTTTTAATTGTAATTATTGATTTTAATTTATATTAAAAGAATGTATTACTTTTACTTTAATTGTGTTTTTACACGTGATGGGCTCCTCTTAGTTAACACTGAATGAACTTTCTGCAATGTGTCCAGCTCTTTTTCCGTACCCAAATAGAAATTCAGCCAGTACTGTTAGGGAGCTAGTACACGGGCAGATTCTGGGAGATTTAGTCGCCTGGCGACTAATTGCCTCTTCTATATTCCCCCTGCCTTCTGCCTGCTATAATGAGAAAATGCCAGCGCCAATGCACTCGTGGCGCTTTGATTTCTGAAGTCGCCCGAAGTTTCCTTGTGAGGCGACTAAATCTCCCTGAATCTGCCCATGTGCTAAAGCCCTTAGGTCTCCGTATATTAAGCTCTCTCAGCTATTTTCAGATTAATAATATACTGTACATAGTTAGATCTTCTATAGAAATTATAATATATGTTTATTTGCTAATTGTGAGCTTATGTTTACGTAATGGAATTTTATAGCTATGTTAGGAATCTGGCACAGTTAAGACTTAGCTCTAACCAACTACCTTTGGGAAAGGTGGCAATTATAGGCAGAAAAGCACAATAGCCTGATTCCGTCTGCATACTTGGCCTTAGGGAACAAGCTATACATTGATTTTTTACATTAAGTGAAACAAAAGACTTTAAAGTATATGTTATTTATTGCCTAAAATCAAATTCAAAGCATGATTTAAGGCATGTTTATGTTTGTCTAAAAAGTGATCAAAGTGTTTTATGTGATATGTCTCTGGTGTGTAGTTCATTCCTTGAAGTAATGTATACAGTTGCATTGTTCCAGTTTGAGACAGAGATAAATGGTTTTCTGAAGAATTCCTCATACTGGCTTGTCTTGAGACCTGTTGAAAAAAAAGGATAATTTAGACATGCACAAATAGCTGGTGGTTTGTCAATTATGTAAGTACATGCAAGCAATGTTCCCTCTATGCTGTGAAACTGCCTGCCTACATAAGTTATGACACAAGTTCACATACTGTAGAAATTTTAATAGTGCAGAGAATAATTTTGTACAAGTCTAATGCTGAGATGACTTTAATCAATAGAATGTATGTGCATAGCTCCCAAAAGATAATCAAGGTAAAATTGCATGCAAGATTTGAATGTGCAATCTTTGCCAAAGTATGTCAAGGTAGGGAACACAATTATTTTAAAGGAGAAACTGTTCCTGGTGGTGTATAAGAAAACAGATTTGCTGTAAACATCCATACAGAATTTGTGGCCAATTTGCCACAGTCATATAAGCATCTACGTAAGTGGTTGTATTGCCCGGGATCTGCTTCTGTGCTTTCCATGACTTACTAAGAGAATGCAGAAAAGAAGCCTCCAGTATTGAGATAAATGTGTAATCTGAGTACAACAAAAAGAACTTTCAATGGTAAACATTGTATCAACTTTAGTAATGTCCTAGTATTCCCAAATGGTAGCACCATTGTTCAACAAACAAAATCAATACTCTTATGGTTTTCTACACAGACCAAGATCAAATGAATGCCCGTTCCTAGCTTTCTAACTTAAGGAAATGCATAAAAATGAGAACTCTAACACATTTTATAACATTTGGCACATTATAAAAATATTTTGATATATTTTGATAAATTCCTGAACAACTGGCTAGCAAGGCTGTAGGAATGTTTCAGGAAACCCCATTCAAACATATACCCAATATCTGTCCCTTTTTTACAGTAGTCTATTAAACTGTTATAACCAATTACATTAAATGCAGAAGATGTTCAAGGAGAATTACAATTGAACAATTGAGAATTCACTTTTGTCATTAGCAATCAGTAATCCATTCAGGGCAAGTTTGGTTTTAGTGCCCTTGTATTCTTCTGAATGCTGTTTTCAATGTGTCACAAGGTTAGCATAGCTTTTGTGATTCAAGAAAATATTTAGTGACCCCATCCAGCAATGGGCACAAATTGAACAGTGTAATAAAATGTCTTGGTGAAAAAAAATTTCAAATATTTCACCTTTGTGGTGGAATTTAAGACTGTTACATTGTGAAATGTGAATTTTTGTTATGTATGCAATTTTACCATTTACAGCTTTTATTACATTTTTCTCTAAGGTTAGAAAAAGTTATGGAGGCGATAACAATCTCTGGATACAGTGAGGATTTTTTTTTTATTGGTCCTGTTGGTCTAAAACATGTGTTACTAGCAGAAATAGAAAGAATGTTTTTATTTTATTTTATTTTATTAAAGATTCACTGATCTGTTGGGCTTAGTAATCATTCATGTATAACAAATAATTGCATGGCAAGACCTAACAAATAGAATATACATCAAATGAATGTGTCTTATGGCTTATACAGTAACTCCATATAACACCCAAAATGATCAGTAAGTGATTTTTACACTACTTGTAATCACCCTGTGCATGTACTCTGAAATAAATCAATGTTTTGCTTATTTAATCTACTCACCAAATATTTAATGGTAATCTAATCATAAGCTTATCATTAATATATTTTTTTCATTTTACCTTTGTGTCCTTGCTCTGTGACTTGAAACTTACAAATAGTTAATACAGCTCATAAGTAAAGGGAACCTTTAACCCACTTTTAGACATGAGCCCATCCAGCTGGAAGGTGAACAAACAGTATTTGAGCTGCCAAAAATAAATAAAAACTTTTTTACACCAACATACATGATTTCACAGATGTAAGTAATAGAGATGAACAAAGTTTTCAGCCTGCCATGGATTGGCTGCAAAAGAATACATGAGAAAAACACAACACAAAAATGCTCATTGCTTGTAAAAATGCCTATAGACATCAATGTGTGTTCACAAATTTTTGTTGTTTCATTAATTTTCCATTGTTTTGCAAAGCAATGCAACATATTTGCTCATCACTAGTGAGTACATTTTCTGGATATCTTTTTTTAAATCTCTTTGACATGCATGTTCCACTACAAATGTTTAATTTATGGGTCCTGTAACTCTGGCTCCTCTATTGTATAAACTGAGAGAAAAAATCAGGTCTCCTGTAACCAAACTTTTAATGAAGTCACACCCTCAACCTGTACTTTTTATTTCTACTAATATACTTAATTTTTGATGGGAATTAATGTGTGTGGGGGGGGATTAGTGTTTACAATTGAAGCAATTTTTTGGACTTCTGTAATTTATTGCCCACTACAAGTGTTTAATTTATGAACCTGCTGTAATTTTACAGAGTGGGTCCTGTAACTCCCAGCTACTCTATTGTAAAAAACTGAGAAAAATTATCTTTCAGTGTCCCCTATAACTAATATACTTCCACACCATCAATATTTTTTTTACTACTAGTGAAGCAATTAATCCTTTGTTCTCTTTGAATGTATAGGTCCTAATCAGAGCTGGAACTAGAGGTAGGCTAGAGAGGTATCTGCCTAGGGTGCAACAATGGGGCGGCACTGGGCAGGTACCTGTTAAATCGTCTTCTGCCTACACCTAGTCTGGTTCTGGGTTACAAGGACTTAATCTTGGATATCTTAAAAAATAAATTGTCCACTACAAGTGTTTAATTTATGGGTCCTGTAACTCTATTGTATACATTGAAAAAAAAATCAGGTCCCCAATAACCAATATATTTCCATATTTTAATGGAGCCACACTCTAAACCTGTACTTTTTTCTACTAATATGCATAATTTTTGTTGGGGATTGATCCATGGGGGGATTAATGTTTGCAAGTGAAGCAATTTCGTGGGACTTCTGTAATACATTGCCCACTGCAAGTGTTTCATGTATTTGCCTTCTCTAATTTTACAGATCCTGTAACTCCCAGCTACTCTATATCTTTGCTATTAGGGTCCCCTATAACCAATATACTTTTAATGGAGCCAAATCATCAATGTGTATTTTTTTTACTACTAGTGAAGCAGTTAATCCTGTTCTCTTTGAATTTATAGGTCCCTGACATGTGTATGTATTTGGTATTATTGCCATTGATTAAATATTACTTATTCAATAACCACTGGCAGCCAGTGATTTGTGCAAAAAGTAACAATATTATATCACTAATACATTTATACATCTTGTTTTTGCAAAAACTGTAATTATAGTTTAACCATGTTCTAATAGGAGCAACCATATTATCTTTTTGGGTGTCACCAGTAGGGTTACATGTATAATAATATATTGCATATAATAATATGTTGGATTTTCTAAAGTGATGCAGTTTTGGATATAGAGTAGAGGGTATTATTTACTTTAGTTCTTTGTAAGTTATACAGTCAAATAATGCTCCACTGGCCAAACTAGCCATACATGTAAAGTGCAAAATAACATGGCCAGCTGTTTCACTGAGAAGAGAGCATTTCTTGTTCAGAATGCAGTTACTACGGGCACAGGCAGGGGACAGTGAGGTAAGAAGCAGGAGAAATGGAAAAGAAATGGCGTTTAAAAAGTCTGAAAATTAATTAATGCAGATTAGTGTTTTGCAATATTTGTTGTATACTTATCACATATCTATAGTTGTTAATTCTGGTTAAGCATTTGCTATTCATATTGTGCAGTTATCATCTATAATGTGAATGCTAAACATGTTCCATTAGTTGTGACATCACTTTAATTAATATACATGCAAAAATAATATAGACGGCAACATTGCTGACATGCTCTAATCAATGTAATTATTGCCTATCTGTAAAGAAATGAAGTCAACTTTTGGGAAAACATTTTCAATGTGACAGCAAAATTACTTAGAGATGGTTATACATTTTTCATAATGCTGTTCCCTGTAGAAATGTCTGATTCCCATATTTCCTACAGCGACAGGAATGAAGAAGAAAGCTTTTAAAAAAGGATAACGTTGTGCTGAGTCTAGTTTTGCTATGTCTCGAGATACGAATGTTCTGATGTGCAATGTTGTTAGGTCCAGACATTTCAAGAATATTTAGAAAGAGTTTCATTTACTAGATGCTTTGATATTGTGTGTGAATATGTGTCTGTGTGTATATCAACTGAACCACTAAGAAATAGAACGAGACAGCCATAGTCAAAATATACCACAACATGCCACAATGTTCAATAAATCCATATGGTTTTTCTGTAACCTACAAGGTCATTCATGATGCTGACACTGGTCTCTTAGCAACACAGTCTACTAACCTACTTTTGTCCCATTCACTTGAGAAAGGATTTAACACAGGAAAAGTGTTATTATAATATGGATAGATAAATGCTTTGCAGCTGATGTGCAGATGGATGGGCGTGCATGGGGGGTTGCCTTGATTCCCTTGTATCTGTTTTCTGCATGTTACTGAGAATGACTAAGCACTTTACAGAACCTATAAACTGTCATCGGAACATAAATTGTGGCTTAAAACCTGAGATAAAATGATTAAGTGCTATGTGATATTCTAACCCATATACAAGTTGATCTACTTCTTGCTAAACTTGATAAACTCACCTCAGCTTGCTGTTAAAGAAAACTTGCCTCTCTGTTTCATAAATAATTAACTATATATAATATGTGTCTGTATTCTACACAATATCTAATATTTTTAGGCATGCACCGAATTCAGGTTTTGGTTCGGGAATCGGGATTCAGTCAGGATTTGGCTTTTTTCAGCAGGATTTGGATTTGTAGGGGCAGGAAGAAAAGCATGACATTTTTTGTCACAAAACAAGGAAGTACATTTTTTTCCCACTTTTCCCTCCCTGTCCCTAATATGAATGGTTCTGGCCCAGACATGTGAGAACTTGGCTAATCTGCCTCCAACCATGTTCTGAGCCCTGCCACCTTCATTGATGATTGGAAGTAGAAGGGGCAGAGGAAAAACCTCTCTCTTCTTGACGTCCCTCTAGAATTTTGACGTCCTGATCTTCACAAGGTTTGTCTAGAGTATTGACTGGAGATTTTAAATGTTTTATCCCTAGCTTTCCCATAGCTGGGTTCATAACGGCCTTTCTTAGCTGGGTTATATTGTAGAAGAAAAACACTCTTGCCTTTGGGTTCGGTGTTCAGCCGAATCTTTCATGAAGGATTAGGGGATTGGGTTGATTACCAAAAAGTGGATTTGGTGCATCTCTAAATCTTTCACTCATCATGAGAACAAGTATGCTACATACTGCAATTTTCTGAAAGATTTCTATCGATAAATGTCAAAATAATGAAAACAAAAATGATTTGAAAAATGAGTAAATTTATTTGGCAAAATTGTCCTCCAAGAATTTCTTATAAGACATTAACAAGACCTAGAGAAAAAGGAGGTATAGGCCTACCATGTATATATACTTACTACTGTGCAATGCAAGTATCCAAAATATATTCTTGGCATATAGATAAAGAAGACAAACCCTACATTAGTGCTGAAAAAGGAGAAGAAAATAAATATATAGAAAGTTGTATATGGAAAAAAAATTTCAAATGTGTACAAATACCAAAAAAAAGGGAATTAAAGTGGACCTGTCACCTACACATAAAAAGTACATAATAAAAGTCCTTTGCAAATTAAATATGAAACCCCAAACATTTTTTTCATTAAAACATCCATACCTGTTATAAAGGTGTTTAAATATCTAAACTGTCAATCAAATAATACCTGCCCCGCCTCAATGCCCGTGGCAAAGAGGAGGGGCAGTCAATTACTTTCCATTCAGCACTTCATAAATGTCACTGCTCTCCTCACATTCCCCCTTCCCTCCTCAGGCTCTATAATTGTGTAGGGCACTGCACATGGACATTAGGTTCCCCATTCTGGTGCATACACAAGATTTTGGGGTGATACACAATTTCCCTTAATAACCGTGTCCACAAAATAGCAGCTGCCTGCTTGCTGTGATTGTATAATTCCAAGACAGAAGGAAACAAAATTTAAATAATAAATACAGTGTAAGTAAAGTTTATTTTGCTCAACTAACATGATAGAAAAGAATTTGAAATTATTTCTTAGGGTGGCAGGTCCTCTTTAACAATATACCCCACTATTAAATTTTGGTATAAGATAAATGAAGAACTAGAACTTATCCTATTCCCCTCACTCATAATGTCAATTAGACACAATATAAAACTAAATAATCTCTATCAAATCAAGACTTGACAAAAAGATTATTGGAAAAGAACCCACAAATTACGAGAGTTAAGTACCTTCTAGAAAAAAGTCAAGTGAAATCATTTGAGAGAATATTAGGTGAAAAGAGAGAAAATTAGGATATTAAGATAACGTATCACAAGATAAAACAAACCATCAACTCATTAAATACCTCATCTCAAGAAAAAGATAACACATGATTTGAGAACATAATAGAAAGAAATACCAAAATAAAAAAAATCTCATTCATGTATAGAAATCTAATAAATCAAACAAACCATCATTTGCTGATAAATGGGAAAAAGAACTATATATACATCTTGAAGTAAAAGAGTGGGAAAAAAATGTTGCAATAATTCAAAATTCTTTGCTTCAACTAGACTACAAGAAAGCAGCTATAGTTCATAGCATGGTGGTACTTCACCCCAACTAAACTCAAAAGCATTAATGGTGTCTCTGACACTTGTTGGAGATGTTAAACAGATATTGGAACATATGAACATATTTGGTATTCATGTAATAAGCTTAGAATCGTACTGGGACTCCATTCAAAAGGTTATTGAAACTATCTTCCCACAACAATTGAAGTTACACTCAACTGCAATTTTACTATTATATGACAGCAATAGAAAAACAATTATTAATGAACCACTGATCAAGTATATTATAACCATTACAAGGGGAACTTCACTAAAACACTTCCAAAATTGGAGACTTTGGTCTGATTATACTAAACAACATGAAAATAAGAATGTGATATAAAACACTTTCTAACCTGTAACCTATAATGTTTTGCTTTTATAAGGTTTTGTTTTCACAATTTATAATAGCTTCTATCTCTAAGATAAATACCATCATATTGTTTTGGAGTAACAAAAAAGTACCATTGTAAAATCTTTTGTGTCTTGGTGTGTAATATGCATCAAACTCTTATGTTTATGTTAATATTGTATAATTTATCCTCCTTTATCCCCCTCCCTTCTTCATTCTGTACCCACCCCACTCCCCTTCTTTTTGAAAATTGAAAAATAAAAGAAACATTGAATTGAAAAAAAAAATGATTACATGCCTGCTGACAGTTACAATTTTGCATTCAGTAACACAGGTGATACAGTTAAAAAGTTTTAGGGATAATAAAAACAAATAATTTATTGCAGCTGTAGAAGGAGGAAGTAGGAGTTTGTGATAGTGTCCTTAAAAGATAATGTTTCTGGGGGAGGAGCTAGCTGGTCCACCAAGATGGACGTGTAAGAGACTCACTCCAACAAAAGGGGAGCCATATAGACCTCCAGGGGCGTCAAAACTCAAAAATACAGCTCACTGTCCCTGAACAACATGGGACAAAGGAGAATGCAGAAAGAACAGCAAAAGCCAGTGTCTACCTACTTCACTCCGGCTCAGCTGCGCAATACAACAGCTCTGGGTGCCATCTTGGAAATGTGAAGTGGAACAGGTCTGGAACAGCAAACTAAAATGCCTGACAACCTGCCAGACAGATCGCCAGCCCCGGCAGCATAGATACGTGAAATGCTGCAGGAAGTTAACAGTGCCCTATAAACAGACATCAAGGAGATGTCGGAGGAACTAAGGAAAGAAATCCAAGATGTCGGTGAGCACACAGCACACATGGAAGAAAAAATTTGCAAATTTGCGGAAGCTCACAATGAACTTGCGGATTCGCAAAGCAAACTGCAAACAGAGGTGGGGCGCTGGGCGGACAAAGTAATTGACCTAGTGGACAGGTCACGATGCAACAACCTGAGGATAAGGGAGATACCAGAATAGGTAAGCCCACAAGACTTAGAAAGCTACATTCAGCAGCTGACAGAGTCACTCATGCCCAATACACATCAATTGAAAAGGGCAATAGACCAAATCCACAGGGTTCACAAACCCAAAGCAGCCGCAGAATCGGTGCCTAGGGATGTAGTGACACATTTTGTCTTCTACAAAATCAAAGACAAACTCCTAGCATTTTCTAGAAAGAAAGAGGGATGGCCAGCCCAGAACCAAAATCTGGAAATCTATGTGGACCTTTCACCAGCAACACTGCTAAGAAAAAAAGCCTTCACAGATATAATAAGGATACTGCAACAACACAACATACCCTATCGCTGGGGTTACCCAGTCAAGCTAATTGTGCAAAGAAATGCACAACCACTCTGCTGACTGTGGAGGATGCAAAAAGAGCCCTAGCCTGTTGGAATATCAGTACACAAGAGAAAGAAAAAGCTTCCTCTCCAAATCATACAACAGCCAACTCACCACAAAAGGTGAGAAAAGAATGGATAACAGTAAAGAGATGAAAAAGACACATTAACTACTCTACAATTGCCCCTCACCCCTGGAGTAGAATTACTAAAAGGGCAGCAAGACATATAGAGATCTCCCCTGGATACAGAACTACAGTATAGAACATCTACAGAGCCCGCCCCTAGGCTCCATTACACCTAAGCAGGGAGTCGTATAGTGGTATTTGGTGATTAACTACCACATGCATGAAAAGCAGCTTATATGCATACGTTATTTCATATTGATGGTTTACTTGTTTTTCTTTTAATTTTCTGGTTTAAAGTTATATAAATAGTTTTATTGGATATGGAATCATTACGTGATACCAAAGGTAATTGCACAATTCCGTCTTTAAAAATACTTTTAAAGCTTATTGCGTATAGAATGTTGCTCAGGGCTGGTTTGCAAAAATGATTAGACTATACTCTCTTAATGCAAGGGGACTAAATTACCCACATAAAAGAAATAAAGCCTTGAGAGATGCTTACAAAGTAAAGGCAGATATATTATTCTACCAAGAAACACACTTTAGCATAAAAAACCCTCCTACATTTTCTAACAGACACTACCTTCATAGCTACCATGCATGTTCTCAGAATAAAACTAAGGGAGTGTCCATACTAATAAAATCAAGAATGCTTATAATAGCATCTTAAAATGTACTACAAGTTGTTAGCTCAGAGACTTAATCTGGTGTTTCCTTCTCTTATCAAGAATGACCAAGTAGGCTTCATTTTAAACAGACATGGGTCAGATAGTACAAGAAGATTTCATAATCTTATTCACATCTTGAAAAAATCTAAGTTGCCGGCCCTTCTCCTTTCCTTGGATGCAGAAAAGGCATTTGATAGGGTCAATTCAGATTATATGCAGGGGACCCTAATAAAAATTCAAACTCGGAGACACATATCTAAAAGCTATATCACCATTTTACTCGGATCCGACAGACAACAGCCAGAGTATGCCCAGCCGGGGCCCTCTCAAATAAATTTCAATTGACCAATGGGACTCGACAATGCTTCCCATTATTGCCCTTGATTTTTGCTTTGATGGAGGAGCCCTTGGCCCAAAGTATACGTGTAGTATCAAAACAAAGCAGGTGTAATTACCCCATCTGGCTACCATAAAATCGGCCTATTTGCTGATGACATTTTAATGATCATAAGTAACCCAATTATATCCTTACCCAACTAAAAGAACTGGGGGAATTTCAGAAAGTATCTTGGTATAAGATCAATGCAAACAAAACACAAGCAATGCCAATCAATAACTAAACAAACTTTATTAGGGGTCTCTCAGCATTACAAAGTTGAATGGAGGGAAAATTATATAACTTATCTGGGGAGAAAACTACCTAAAGATCCTGCATTGATCTATAAATTAAACTACCTACCACTGATTAAAATGATTAAAACAGAATGCAATAGATGGCAAAAAGAAATGATCTCCTGGTTCTGACGTATCACATCTCTAAAAATGAACCTGCTCCCCAAATTACTGTATACTGTATATTTCGAACCTTGCAAATAATGCTTTCCCCACAGTTTCTAAATTCTATCCAAAAAAACATTAACATGTTTATATGGCAGCATAAACTGCCAAGAATGGCCTTTGCCATCTCTCAATATCCCAGATAATTAGGAGGACTGGGAATACCCAATATTAAAGGTTATTCTATTGCCTCGATTTTGGAGACTGTGGTACGAATGCATGCTACAAGGGGATGTAAAATGTGGGTAGATATGGAGTCAGCGCAAGGTTTACAACAGGGAACTGCTGTAACTGAGGATAGCCACTCCATGGGGAGTGGATATGGCGTAAGCCCAGGGGTGTACCCATAGGTGATTGGAGGCAAAGACATGATGATAGAAGATTGAATATTTAATGGCAGCCAGAACACAGAAAACAAAAGGCAGGGACAGGCAAAAGGATAATCAGGGTATCCACAAGGTGAGGAGAAAATGGGGAACACAGGAACTTTGAGGTACTCAAATAAAACTTATTCAGGAATAAGGTATACAAAGACAAGGTTTCCAAGAATCAAGGTATACAGTTATCAAGGTTTACAGGTATCAGGTATATCAGGTCGGCAGGTCAAACAGGAATAAACAAAAGCGAAGCTCACGGGGGGGTTTATAAAGGGCAGGTGATAAAAAACACAAGAGTGTAACAAGAAGGGAGGAGACAAACTGGGAACAGGCAAATTCAGAAACATCAATAGCAAGGTCAGGACTAGCCCCAAGAGCCTCCAGTGGCTCACATGGTAAGTGAAAGAAGTGTCCAGAACAGTCCTGAGCTGATCCTGACAGTCAGACATGGCGAGAGACAGAACCCTTTCACAATTTTTCTGGCTGCCCAAACCAAACAGACCAGCAACAGATAATTGAATGTATACCACAAAATTATCTCTAAAAATATGGGACTCATTGGCATCAAAGCATAAGTTTGCACCCTTTCCTTCACCAAATTTACAATTAACAGCAATCAAACAATTTATTCCACATATCTCCCTAAGGCAATGGGCTGAAGCTGGTATCCTTGAATTGGGAGTATTTTGCAAAACGCTAAGATGTTTTGAAGACCTGGTGGAAAACAAGGGTATACCACAAACTCAAAGTTACACATATCAACAATGGAATGGTAAAGAGATATTATCAGACTGCTATAAATCACAGCTCCAAAGAGAGGACAATCAAAAACTCCCATACATGGAAAAATGGGAAATGGAACTCCAAATACAGTTCACTCATGCCCAATGGAGGGAAAGTTTAGACAGAACAAGAGAAGCAACACGCTGCACAAACCATATTGAATCCTATATCAAGCTATTAAGCAGATGGTACGTAACTCCTACAAAGATTGCATCATTTACCCCTAAATATTTCTCCCAGTGTTGGAGACAATGTGGAAACCAAGGCACAATGCTACATATAATGGAAACAATAGCAGGGGAGACCAGGAAAAATGTGTCTAGAGATAATCAAAATTTGGGAGCCATGGCCAGTAAAGCAAATCTCCATATCTGCCCTCAATAGAAATGACTGGAAGTTAAGTAACTGTTGCTTTATGAGTAATTAAATATCATGCTAGGTTATATACTCTTGATCAGGAGTCCTATATTGGAATGTATGTACCCTCAATAATAAATAGCAATAATAAATTAGTGATAAGGCGGAAAATATAGAAGGTCCAATTGAAACAAAGGTTCCCACAGAAAACTGAAATGCCTCCTATTAGTTTATGAGAATAAAGTCCCCACACAGATGGGCCTTCAAATATGTCTCATAAACATTTTAGTTTGGCAGAAAGCAAGTAAATTTAAGGCTCAAATATGTTAAATGTCACAGTCCAAATGAAAAACGAATAAAACTAATCATTGGTTTAGTTGGTTGAAAAAACAATCCTGTGACACAGAGCAAAAGGGCCGTCACTGGAAGACAAATAGTGCCTTGATGGGTGATGGGATTTGTAGAAGACTAGGAAGTGGAAGTGGAAGGAGGATGTACAAGTCATAAGCAGGAAACAGTGGATCATTACCTGGTGGACAGAAGAGGAGCAAACTTCCCACCCTCTGCACTAGGGGTAGTAGGCAAGGGGTTGAAGGTTTCATTTGTTGCAGCTTAGGGGCATGTTAGGGGTTCCCTAGTGGGTAGCCGAAAAGAGGGTAAATAGATCAAAGTACAGGTGTTTTCAGGAGGGGCAGGCCTGGGGCTAGGCTGGGGGGTAGACAGGCACAATTGGAGAAGGAGAAGTAGAAGTTTGGAGGTGGACACTTACAGGCTTACAGGCTTAAGACTTGTTAATTTAATGTTAAGTCATTGTAAGTTAACAGTGATAACCTTTAAAGCAGCCTTCAGCAAATGGCTGTTATACATCCACATAAATCTTTCTGATTGTGCAAAATGTATTGATATCAATGTTTGTAAAAATGATGTTGGGTACAACTAATTGTCAAAAAAGTTGTGCATATGACACAAAAATAGCCACACCCACAGATTTTTTTTAAAAGTTGACAGTAGAGGTAGCAAAATTGTGGAAAATCGGTCTGTGAATAAATCGGAACAATGTGACATTTTTATACAACATTTTACTTTACAACATTTTTTTGGAATGTGGCTCGGTGCATATTAAAAGGGGTATATGCTGTTATATAGTCATATACAATGTTTGGGTGGTGGTCCGTTTTGTCAGGCATGGTCTCTACATGATTTCAGCATGAAGAAAACTCACATTACCTTTACATTATAAAGGTTTGGAAGCCTTTTTTTTTATTACACATTGCTTTTGGGCATAAATAAAAAGCGTTTTATGACATTACAGCTTTAAGGAGAGAAACAGCTTAATGATATTCCCATCGATGGAAGAAAATGCTCCTCATGAAAGTCTGACTTATGTAAGCTCTTTGATAGTGACAGTAGATTGTGCTCACTGCATGGCAAGGTTAACATTTTGAAACATGAAGGAAAATTAGATTTGTCTCTGTTAGTCCAATATCTTTACTATCATTTAAAGACATCTTATTTCTTTCCACTCCTCTTCAACATGAAGAGGCTTGATAGAAGGAATTGAATAAAAGAGAGTCAACCAGGTTAGTCAATTCTTGTATTTTACATCCTGATAAATGACATGTGAAGCAACGAATAACATAAGACATCAAGCTATACTGAGCATACCATTATGTTTTTCTTCTCAGTTTTAGTTGTTCAGTGATAGCCAATAGTTTATAGAGAGGTTATCTGTAACAAGCAAAGCAGCTGCGTACTCTCTTAAGGCCAGAGCTGCCAATATGTTTTTCCAAAACTCCTAATTAAATGACTTTGCATTTCCCTTATGAACAAGAATGTTAGTGCTGCATGAAATGTGAGCTACTGTGATGCATAAGCACTGTTCTCTAGTGTTATTTGAAGGAAATAAAAATTAATTATTTACTATGTAAGATCACAAGGCCTATGACAATAAAGATGGCCATTTTGCTTTCCTGAGTTTTGCAAAATTGATTCTTAAAGGAAAATGTTCTTGGCAGTTCTTCATTTAATGCAATGGCAATATTCAGAACTATGTTTTAGAATTCTAGTCTATTTCATATGATCATTAAGCATAGAGTATGGTAGACTTTTGCCAGCTGATAAAAATGTGATACATAGATTGATATATTGTGATGATATAGAGATTCATTACTAAACTGCTCCAGATTTGAATAATTAAAATAAATGTCTGAAAATTGCATGTGAGATATGTCTTAAAATGGATAATAAACTATGCGTAAAGATTGAAAAAAAGACCTAAGGACACGTACATCCCCAAGTACAGTGAGCAAATTACAATTTTGAGTGCAATCACTGTGTTTTTTCAACACAACACAGTGTTTTTTCCAAGAATTCTGGTATTATTACAGTCACAAAGGGAATATGATCTTGAAGCTATTGTGATGTGCCCACTGCAATTGTGTCTGGTTCACCAAATGTAATACAATTGCTTGCCCACTTCGTCACAAATAATGCACCATTATGTCTTTTCCAGTGTTGGCTGCCATCATTTCCAGTGTTCAGGGTGCTAGTGAAGTGTGTGCCCTATTCTTTTGGTGCAAATCAACTGCTGTGATAGATGCTGTGAGCTGAGGAAAACCTGGAGCTACTGCATGGTCTTAAGGTTGTAGTAGCTCCCGGGTTCCCTTTTGTCAATAGGTACAGCAGTACTCAATTCAAAAACAGAAGGCAGTAAGGAATGAATGGCACCAAGCACAGCTATATGGAAGTGTAAGTAGTGCATTTCAATGCAAGCAGTTTTATGCACAACTGACTACTAATAACTTCAAAAAAAGGTGCAATTCAAAATGTTTCTTTCCACAATTCAACATATTTCTTCAGACTTCAATTAAGCCCACTGAAAATCAATACCATTTTTGGTGCTCAAAAAATCAGGGGGTTGTTTATTAAGCTACGAAGCATACCTCAATTAATTTGTAGTTTTTGGAGGAAAAAAAAACTACAAATTTTTAGAGATTTATTAAAGTATGATGGTCTAAAAAGGCATCTAAAAGCTTTCTAGGTCCTGTATAAGTCAATTGGGAAGGTCCCATTGTCTGCATTGATGTCCGTACTGATATCCGATGAGTTTGTGGTTTCTGCACAAAAAACTGTGAAAACTACGAAAAAATAGTTTTTGCACGAAACTCTGAACAATTCTGAGTTTTCGGGGAAAGCTCTGAAGTTTGCCCGACCCTATTTTTCGGGCTATTTTCTTCATAAATAAGGTCCATTCGGGCAATCTGAGTTGTTCAGATTTCTAACTTAGAAATACTGAGATAAATTCGGACCTTGATAAATAACCCCCTTAATGTATGAATCCGAATCCAAAAATACACCATCTCAAACCTGTCGAGGTGGAAAATGGGCTTAAAGGTAAATTATTGGCAGTGGTACAAGGATGGCCAGGATATCGATATTGCTCATGTCAGAGAGAGAAACATTCTCCCTTTTTAGAAAATAAGCATGTAATATTTATCTATGTGCACAAATAGCCCATAGCATCCAATCAAAATGTTGCTTTCGTTTTTAACTAGTAGCGATTGGACTGATCAAAAGCAATTGCTAATTGATCACTCATGGCACAATATTCTGTAAATATTTTCTACTGCAACTTCATTTATGGCTTCTCTACAACTGACTTAACCTAGGAATTTATTATAATATTGGGCAGGTTGCTAACTACCAAATGTCATGTTGTTTTTGTATCCGTGTATTATTATTTGTATTTACTGATTTGCAGCTGGTTTGTCATTATTAGGAATTGTACTGTGTACAGATGGACAGCATGAAGCTAATGTGCACTTGCTTCCTTGCTCCCAGAAATAAAATCATGCAAAGTGATGTGATCAGCACCATTAAAATGACACACAGACACACACAAAACTGACTTTAATAGACTTCACTTAGCTGCTGCAAGGAAAAGTGTGCCTGTGATGTATGTTAAATATTATACATAATGAATACCTGCAGTCCAAGGGAAATTGAAAAATGCTTTATTTTCTATAACGCGCCCACAGAATTGTTGTTAATTAAAATACGGAGTTCAATAAGAGAAGGTTGTCTACATTGTATCAATCATTTTACTGTAAGCACATCACACAAAATACAGGAGCAATACCCCAGTCTTTTAGTCTGACCAGTGCATTGTGCTAATGAAATGAATGCCAGGCTCACAATTGCCTTGGTGATTTGGCACGTAATGCAGTTAATACACTAGGTTGATTTTGCTAACATAATAGACACTGCACCTCTTTACATTAAATTGTCTATAAGACTGACTGACTGTAAATAAATGGTATAATGGGCTGTTCTTTAAAAAAATATATTGTTTGGTAACCCTGCATGACCCTGCTGCAAGTCTCCCTGTCAACTGTTTCTCGAATTTTTTCAAAGCAGGTTGCAAATCAACAAATATAGATTATGTAGGATAATGCAGATAGATAAAAGGAAGAATAACGTTACCTACTGTAAGTTATCAAATGATAATTTTTATTATTAAAGGTTCATACACTGGTTGCTGGAAATCCTTGAATGTGGCTAATTGAACCTCTTCTTTGACAACATAATGGAAGCTATGGCAAGAAAGTTATAGAATGTCAACAATGGAGATTCAAATCGTTAGGAAATTGAACAATGGCAGAACAAGAATTAAAAAGATGATTTTTCTTCAGGTTACAGCAACTATTTTGCTTGGCAAAACCTTATAATTTTTTGAAAATGAATCAAGATTATAATTCTTAATGGTATGTTTATTAAAAAAAAAAAAAAAAAGGCAACACAAGAATTATGTCACATTATCCTATTTAGACATTAATTAACTACACAAACATGTATATCATGTCATATAATAAAATTTATTGCATAAATGTAGAGAGAGGCTACTGTAGTTCATTTTGTAACACGGTCTGCTTATTACATCAAAACCATCAGGCTTCAATTGAGCTTTTCTTTGACTTCTGGAGATTCGATTTTTGTACCTGTGAAATCACATAGGAGGGGGCACACAATGAAGCTGCAAAAAGATGTACTGCTGATTAATCTTTGAGTGGACACGGTTACTCTAATAGATTTGTTCATGTGCATTGCCCTGACCTTAGAGAAAGCATTATGGAATAAAGAGGACTCTGAGAAACAAGTTGACCTTGCTACCTTTTGTTGCAGTCTTGGAGTGCAAACTTGTTTTAATTAGCAGTCAGTAAGCGGACTGTAACTTAACTGAAGGAGCATTGAAGAATCGCTGCCTATTAACAACCCAGCGGTAAGTAAGCCAGCACAAATACTTATAACCAAATAGTGTGCATTTCAGAAGTGGAAAGGATTAGCTATTGGGCACACAACACAGTGGAGGAAATTGCTTTATTCCCTGTACTGCTGAGTACCAAGAGGCAATCACTGTGCCTCTAGCCCATTAACAACATTCAGAGTGTTGCTTTCCATAGAAGGGGTTATTGGCTAACCACTGGGTGACCAATTAAATGCTATGAATAAGTCCCAAACCAAACAGCATGGAGCCTGTTTGTGGCACAGTGGTATCATTACTAAAGAGAAAAACTTGATGAGAAAGGAACATATTTAATTATAGAACTATACAAATGGCTAATTAGGCCCGTAAAGTGAAATCAATGACTTTCTAGTGAATTTCTGAATGTTACTTATAACTGCTCAGATTCTTTGGAGACCATGAATGTGATCTACTGCTGTAAAATGTATGCCATGGTAACAGATCTTCATTAAAAAGCTTGTTTGACCTGCTTGCTCAGGTACCATACATTCCAGAGACAATTCTTGATTCATTTCTCTGCAAGGGTTCCTGTATTTCAAACCCCTGATCTCTCATGAGTTCTGCTTGTGTTCACAATAATTCTTAAGGGTCTGAAAGCAGGCACATTATCGTTTAAGACTCAATACATTCCTCCATATCCCTGTACTATTAGTTTAGCTGAAACCTATATACGGTTGCATTAGGGACCTGTGTAATTTAAATTGTCTAATAACAATTCTCCTCTGTATTTTACAAATGGATAGTTGATTAATACCTGCTGAACTCAATGGCATGATACAGCTTCATTTGCACATTATGTTGTCACAAGGCTCAAGCTGCTATAAAAAAAGGTTTTATTCGTCACTTATCTTTATAGGAACTATTCATTATAAACACAAAAGGAACATTAATGTCAGAAAAAAATAACAAGAAAGACACCAAATTATTTGCAATCCAATTGTTTTGCATTTACTATAATTTTATTTTCCCAATAATGTTTATCATTTTAAAAGTGGTGCTTGCTTTGTGGGATACAATATGATTATGTGGGCAAATAAATGCTGTTTAGTTTGTATATGCATAGTATGCATAATTAATGAATTAGCTACAGTTTTGCAACCCAATATAAAATTGAGCACTGGACAAAGCATGATCAATAAATTGTGTTATCATAAAGGGCTGCAGCCTTTCATAGGATTCATGCAATTTAATTGTTAAATGATTGATATGTAAAAACTAAGGTTGGCATGCCTATGCTGGACTCCAATTACTATAATCTTCTGCATGACAAGGGGACTCCTCAATTGGCCATTCAACCTCATCCATCCCACTGAACCCCATTGTTATATACCTTAATGAAACAACATGAGCCAGAAATGGGGTAAAATGGCCAAAGGATTTATTCACATTTCATAAATAAATAGGACCATGCCAGCCTAACCCAAGGCAATATTCAAAGCCAGAATTCCATTACAGATCACTACTATGCTCTGCTGTTTCTCACTTGAGATCAGCACTATGTCATTATATCCACCTTTGAGTATTAGGCTGCCTCTACCTACATAAAGGATGGCCCCAAATTCTGCTACGAGCAGGAGCTGCATCTCCCACCGTGAGAGAAGTTCTGCAGCCCTGATTACGGTCCGGAATCTGCAGTGTGTCGATAATAGAAATTCTAAGCAGGCTGTCACCTAGCACAAGCAGTAGTAGCATCTGTATCATTCAACCCACTGTGCAGTTACAGGAGAGAACCTCCTTTCTCCCTCTTCTAAAATTTCCTGTGCACTTCTCTGGCAAGGTCTTACCTTGTGACAATATAAAACCTTGTACCCACCGCTGTGACATGTAAAACTTAAAATACATTATCATATACACTATCTGCTGTTTTGATCCAGAGGAAGGCAAAAATATCCAGCCTGAAGCCAGTGCCAATTATGCCTCAAAAACTTCTTTCCTGATCCCAATGGCGATTGGAAACATGGATCAAGCATTTGACATTCATTTAACATGATACATAGCACGATAACATAATACAATGCAGACTATCACATTTATACTGTATAAAGATACAGAAACCACAATATAACGGTGCATACGGGAAAACATACACATTCAGTTAATTAATAGATAATATGAGAACATAAAGAAAAAACACTCCTGACATTTTTGCAAGTATGCAAAAAAGAGTGTGGGTGAGATGTTTCTACCTGTTCAGAAGTTAAGGAAGTGAACTGCTTCTTACCTTGACATCACATCCCTCAATTTCACCGCCCCTAGCCCAACTTTCCTCTGCCTTAACTCATTGCTTCTTACCCTATCACAGCTGCATTTGATGGTGCCAATCTCTAAACATAAACAAGAATAATCTAGCTGCTGGTCCTGCAGCCCCTGTGCTTATACTGTAGCTCCAGGGCTTTCCTTTATTGATGCTTTTAGAGAACATGTTGTTAAACATATTTCCCTTTGTGTTTTCTATTTATCACTTTAGAACAATCCCTGGATTAGAGCAAGTAGCTAATCAGAAAACAAGAATGTTTACATTCTAAATGGTAGCAGAACCAGATGCCAACTGCAACAGGAATTGCAACAAAATGTGTAAAAGTACCTCTATTTTATAGTTTTTCCGCAATCCAATTAATTGGGTTACTTTACCAATAAATAAGGTCAAATCGATCATGGGAGTTTGGACATTACTTTTTTTAAAAAAAAATATGAGATAAATTTGCATTTAAGTAAATAACCCCCTATATGGGTGGTTCTCCTTTAGTATGTTATAGAATTCTAAGCAACTTTTCAATTGGCCCTCATTTTTTATAGTTTTTGAATTATTTGCATTTTTTTCTTTTTTGACTCTTTCCAGTTTTCAAATAGAGGTCACTGACCCCATCTAAAACAAATGCTCTGTAAGGCTACAAATGTATTGTTATTGCTGCTTTTTATTGCTCATCTTTCTATTCAGACCATTTCCTATTCAGATTCTAGTCTCTTATTCAAATCAGTGCATGGTTGCATGGGTAATTTGGACCTTAGTCTCAGATTATCACTCTCTACATCATAATAAAAGTTAATTTAAAAGTGAACAACCCCTTTAACTTTATATATCATACCTAATGAATAGTCATGGGTGAATTTATTTGCCCGTTTCACCACTTGTGAATACATTTGCCACAAAAATTTGCTGGTGAAAATTGTCCGGCATCGGAAAAACTTTGTCGCTGGCGACTGTTACAATGCCAGCGTCAAAGTTTTTCCTCCGCCGGCGACGGTTCTGACGCTGGCGCCAATTTTGACGCCGGCGACAATAAATAAATGCTCTAATGGTCGCCAGCATCAACTTTGATGGCGGCACCCATTTTGATGCCAGTGTCAAAATCACTGTTTTGCGAATTTTTCACCAGTTTCGTAAATTTTGTGGGAAATTCGCGAAATTCCTGGCGAAACGGGACAAATTCGCCCATCACTACTAATGAATGCATTATTGTCACTTGTTGTTTAAAAAAAAAGTACAAAATGTTTCTCTGTGCAGTATTTCACAATGAATGCCTAGCTCTGAGACAATATTAGAGAACAAATAGAATTATTTATCCCCACACACTTTCATTGAGATAAGAGCATCAGATTGATAATGTCCTCATAATTCTTTAAAAAAAAAAACATTAAAAGGATTATGTATAAGCATAAAAATTGTTATATTAGCAAATCTACACAAAGGACTATGGCTGCTGCTTGGAATATGGCCCAAGCAAAAATGTTAAAGTCTTGTTGAAGTTACTGATGACAACCATGACATTATAAAATGTTAAATGTATGCTCCAAGCTTGAGCCAATAACAAAAATGAGCTAAACACAAATCCTTGCCTCTAGATGTATTTATTTTTCTGGCCTCTGCTGATGAAGCAGCCCAAATTCTGCTTAAATCCGGCTACTTAGGCTGTTATGGGAGAAATAGTGTGACAGTCCAACTGCTGCCAATCATTTTTCCCTGTCATTGTTCTAATAAGCTACTTTTTATTATGTCAAATGGATTTGAATAAATGGGAGCAATGCAGCTGCTTTTAATACGGGGACCGATGAGGTCTTCTAATCTTATGTTTGATGGCACTTTGAACACGCTGGATATCGGGAAACAAGAAGTGAATGATTTATGTACAAACAAACAACATTCTCTTTACAATTATCAAAATGTAGAGGGAAGGATTGCCAGCCTCCTGAGAAACAACATATAAGTAACTCAAATAAGTATCATTATCCAGAATCCCATGAAAATGATATGGACTATGTTTCTATAGCAAATGCATCAAATAAATGAATAAATAAATGAATATAAATCTCTTTTACATAAACAAACACTGCAATATATGAACCATCAGTTCCTGCTATTACAGACATGAGGTCATTTAAAAATGGGCTCATGTTTGCAGCACAAAAAAGAAAATTAATATTTATAAGTGTTAGTGCAGAGAATCAGTTATACTACTATCCTAGTGGTAAGCACTCCTGTTGCAATTAATGCATGCTGAAGTATCGGGCAGAAGTATCATGCAGATCTCTATATTGCATATGCAAATGGAAAAAGTTTCCATACTCGAATATGGACCTGTGTTTAGTTATTACAGAGAAAAGGGAAATCATTTTTAAAAATTTGTATTATTTAAATAAAATCAGTGTCGGACTGGGATGCCAGGGGCCCACCAGAAAACCTTAGACCATGGGCCCACTAGAAAACCTTAGGCCGTGGGCACACTTTCCAAATTTATTATTCCTCCTCTCCTCACTCAACCTCTTTATTCTCTTGGTCTTTTATATCTACTTAATATATTCTTCCATTATTAAGCATTTTTCCCTATAAAGAAAAGGGGAAACAACTACGAAATAGACTAAATTAGAAGCAAGAGGTCCCACTGACACCTGGGCCCACTGGGAGTTTTCCTGGTATCCCGGTGGGCCAGTCCGACACTGGATAAAATGGAGTCTATGGGAGACAGCTTTTCCTTAATTCAGAGCTTTCTGGAGAACAGGTTTCCAGATAACGGATCCCATGCCTATACAGACATTGATAAAAAAAAACTCTATAGGGGACATTTACTAACAATTGGATTTTGATTTTTTTTCCATGAATCTCTAAAAATGTGTGGTTTTCGCAAAAATCTCTAAAAAAATTTCAAAATGTACGAATGAAAACCATGAAAACCACTAATACAAAACTTTGCCTGGTAAAAGTTGTCAAAGTCCTTTTTGGGCCACTCTAAATCCATTCAGAGTTTTTTGTATTCTTCTTTCGCTAGGAATTGTCCAAAAAACTTGAGTTCGGTTTAATTTTCTGTTTGTATTTTTTTAATTCGTATTTTTTAATAAATCGCAAGACAGTTTGTGAGTTTTGTGAATTTAGTCATGGTCCCCTATGGGGGATGGAATTCCCATTATTCTGAGCTTTATGGATAATCGGCTTCTCGGTCTACTGTGTATCCGCACTCCAAGGCAAACTTTTCTTCTGTATGCAACCAGGGTGCACAGTTGTAATTTATGTATATCCATGATTATCAAAAACTGGCTCACCCATGTAAAAATCTTCACCTCTTCATTTACATCATATCAGAGTCCAACATTTAGGTCCTCATTAGGACCTTTTTCCTTGAAATGATATGATGTAAATAAAGAGGTTAAGATTTTTACATGGGTGTGCCGGTTTTTGATATTCATATATTTATATTTAGAGTGCAGCTGATTTGGCAAACTTAGATATTTCTTAATTTCCACCAGGTTTTGGGCTAACAACACAGCAACCTAACATTTGCTTCATACCTGGAGACCATGATTTGTTAAGATGTAATTTTTGCTTGTTGTTCATGCTCATTCTTTTAGAATATTACAACATTTGACACCCTATATTAAAAATTAACAGAAAACCAGATTAGATGAAAATAACTAAGACAGTAAGTAAATCAATGATTGAGATGGTATTTTATAGTCGATATCACGGTCCTATCAGCATATGATAAATTTAAAGAAATCTGTCTAAATGATGGAAATCTGCTTCCATGTCAAATGAGTACTGCTGCATTTTTTATTTGATCTGATCATACCCATGTACTGTTGATATCTGCAGACAGATGAATTGGGCTTTAAATCGAAATGTAAAAGTCTCTTACATTTATTTGAAGTTTCCTGTGATTGACAAGTCTTCCTTAGAACAAAACTGGCAGTGGAACTATCTTTGATATATAATGCTTTTATATTTTTTCACATGGGCCTGATGATATGAAGAAGCATGGGACTATTTTTAACTCTTATTAAGCATATGCTCCTATTATCTTGTCTTGCAAGAGATTTGATTTTAACTGTTGGGATACATCTCTTGTACTAATAATTTGCTGACGATTCATTAAATTGAATAGATTAAACAAATGTCAATCCCTTTCCTAAGTGTAATATGTCAAGCAGATGAAAATAGTGTTGTGTACTCATCGACAAACCTGTCAGAGGTCATAGGTGAGGTCTATGTAAGATATTTCTATATGTCATATGTCCTTCCTTGGGCACGGGAAACAGGAAGACAAAGGTTAAGTAAGCAATTATTAAACAATTATTTTTGAGCAGTTATAAATCCATGCTTTAAAATAGAAGGGTGTATACCTTAAATATATAGCTTGCATAATGACAGAAACAGGAGGTACATGTATAACATCGCAATTTATGAAGATACTGCATTTTTTACTTCATATTTAAATTCTTAACGCATTCCTGATATTATGAGCATTTTCATTTTATCATATTTAGCAACTATCTATTGTTTTAAACAATATGTTCTTCTTGCTTTAACAAACATTTTAATGATATCACCAGTGCATATGTCACACAATACAGTATATTTCAATGGACATAGGTGCGATGATAATCTCTAAATGTTGTGAAATGGTGGGAGCATTCTAAACCAAATGATTCAACTATAAACTAATTGTTTCACCATTTGCTCACCTTTAAACAAAAGCATGAGACTTTATACAACTTGTTGGGACTGCCAATACTGGAATTTGGCAAAAAAAATTAAAAATGAACATGATGAACTGAGTAACATCTACAAGATCAAACTAGCATGTACACAGCAGTTGGCATGCAAACAGGCAGATCAAAAGAAAAATGGTATCATAACTAGTGGACAAATATGAGTAACAAGTTGAGACTAAGGTTGAAAAAAAGAATCTAACCATTTTATTTACAATCTTATCACTTTTTAACTCTTCCTTTATTTCCTTTTACCTGTTCCATACCTCCCAGGACCCATATTCAACATGATGTGAACAATCTATATGTCACATTTCTTTTCTTCTTTTAACTCACTTTACTCTAAGGCCTCTGGCAAATCACATTCTAATTTAGCTACTTCTGTTTATTATAACACACTCACTCACCGGTGCCCGTGATCAGCTTGTTGCTGCCAGGTCATGATATACAAGCCAAGCATTTAATTCTCTGGCATATTGTTTAAACCAGAGTGCTCCAAAGCTGTTCATTTAATGTTGAGCAGCCCTCAACATTACACTTATACCATCATAGAAAAGAGAATTTAAACCCTTTCACCCCTCTTCCCAATCCCAGAACTTCAGTGTTGGCTTTGATTATGCCATTTCTCCTTCCAATGAATAACTATCAAATAATTATGATACTTTCACTTATGGAATATTTCTAAAATATAAGGTGTCCTCAAAATTCTAATTAACTCTCTCATTATGTCATGCACTAGCTACTACAACTCCCTATTTGTCCTACCCTTCAAGAGACTTCCACCAGCCCAGTACATAGTAAAACCAGGTACCAGGCACATACGCACATCCTACTGCTCTTCTTCTGTCAAGTTACTCTTTCAATCCCTACTCTGGCTTTCAGATACAATGTAAATACTGAACCTGACATTCAGTGGTGCTTAAATCTGCCCAACCCTAGTGGGCTCATTTATGATGTACTGCATAATAATAAACCCAAAACTGCATGTGGATTGACTATTAAAAATGTATTTCCATCCATACGGGTTTCTCTTTGCACCCATTCAGCCTTCGATGCATGGAAACTTTGGGATATACACCAGCCTAAACCTATAAGTAATTCCATATGTAGGTTTGGATATGGTTGGAAAATTGCAATTTGTGGTGCTAAACAAGTGCAGTTTTACCATGAACAAAGGTAGTTGGCAGTAAATACTGTATTAAAGTACCTTCAACAATTGATTTTTTGGTGGATGTTCTTTGTGGTTATCAATTGCTCTCTAAAACACTGTTTTTTTTACATGCCGTTACAACTATTCAGTTGTATTTCACAGCCAGCACATGCTTTCAAGAAAATAATTTCAGAGAAATAAAAACATATTTGCATGTAATTACCTAAAGGTAAATAAAAAACAACTCATACTAACCCATTAGAGGTTCTTTAATGCTTCATTCTTGGTCTTCATCCACCAACTGAGCAGATTGGCACAAAATATTTACAGAACAGGTGATGTTTGTTTTAGAAAATCTTTAATCTGTTACTTGCTAAAAATTTGCACTGCTGGCAGACCCATGTTTAGCAAATGCTATCAAAATATTAATTGAATCAAGACGTTCTCAAGCTATGAGAGACAGTAATTACACTTGAAACGTGTTCCTCCTCATTAACTCCTGAAGAAAAGAAAGGTTGAGATTTAAAAATTACACATATAGGAAAAGTAAAATGGCAATAAGTAAAAAAATGGATTATGTGACAATTCAAAGGTTGCTTTCGTTTCAAATTTGGAAGTGGAACTAGAACAGTTTTTCTACAACAGGTTCATTTGTTCGAAAAGACTTGGTAGAAGAAAATAGTGATTTAATTCTACAGCAAGTATTGTAGGTAAGCTTCTATATTTCAAGGGCATTAATAAATCATAAAAATATACTCAGGTTTACGTACAGTTGTTAAGAGGTATAGGCAGATGTAACATCATATGCTAGAACACGTGAATGACCCAGCTGAGGCATGTGACTCCCAAAAGGCATTGTAGTCAAGAAGTATTAGGAATCCCTGGCAGATATACCTTGCAGTGGTCTTGATCCCACTCAGCGGAGTGGTCAAGGAGACCACTGTGGTCCCTTCACTAAAGGCAATCTAGGAGCCTTGGGAAGCTACTCTGTGCTACAGATCTTTATCTTACTCTCCTAGAGAGTCTATAACAGATATAACCTGTTTCTAGCTAACCTCGCCCATGGGGTTCCCTGGTCCCCGCCTTAATCACTAAAAGTGCTGTCCCTTTAGGGCAATGGCTTTACTGGGCCTTGGTGTACCCAAGCTCAATGGGAACATCCAGTAGGTAAGGACATCAGCAACCAAAGAGGAGATCCACCCCTTTCCACACACTATATTGAAGTGAGGTAGGAAGTGGTCATTGCACCTCTTGGCCAATAACATTGGTTATGTAAATATAACTAGATACATGGACTTTTGCCCAGCAACTAGGGAAAAGGAGGAAGGGTAGGGAATTAAAGCCATAGGGGCATTTTCACCCTATGAGTCCCTTCCTATATTGTTCAAAAGTATATTACTAAAACATGCCTCTGTATTGGTGTGTGCTAGGTCAAAGCTGCAAATGAACAGTCCACCTTAGCCTAAGAATGCTAATAGTGCAAAGCAAAAGTGTTTCTCAACAATGTACATTTGTTCCCAAAATTCTACTTCTTGTACACAGTTGGGTGTAAGCCAAATGCCACCAATTCTAATTTGAAGATCTTGTGCAAGATGCCTCCATCTCATTATGAATATTCCATGGGTGTTACCTCCATGTCATTTCTTCGATTTGCACTGTTGGTGAAAGAATATAGAATGAAAATAGCCTGTAGGGGACTTTATGCCTGGTTACATTAAGGTGTAAGCTTCCTTGGTGACAACAGTTGTGTGAATGTACTGTAGCCACAGATGACAGATTATAGACTAATGCCAGACAATTACAGTAATATACTAAACAACACCTAAATTTAATGCTTTTCAGCTATTCCCAGTATAAAATATTTCTTAGTATAAATTTGTTTTCTTTAATTAAACTTAAAATAAAGTACCTCTGTTGTTTTTGTATTGTTAAATATACTCAATAAAACACATTTCCTCAAATTATTATTACCAGAGCAATCCCAAAGTATTCACAACCATGTCTTAAGGTATCTATATTTACCCAGAGGCATTTGAGTTAGCTGCCATCTGGCAAGGCAGTTATTTTTATATACATCCTTTTTATTTATTTTTTTTAGCATCTCAGATTTTTGCAACTGTAAAAATAAGTCAATTCATATAGTGTATTTCTCAACATGAAAGATTGAAATTATTGTGCATGTCTCTTTTTTGTGTGTGTTATTTTTTTATATTTCTTAAACAAAAGAAAAATTCAATCATAGGGAATACATAAAAAAAAGTTATGGAGATGGTTCTCTATATTGTATGGTTATACAATGCAGCAATATATATGTATTCAAAGATGAATATAAGGGTGTTTCATGTATTATGTCATGTAAAGGTATATATGCAAGTCTTATAAAACCATTATATTATTATAGGACACTAAAACAACGGTCAGGCAAGCATTCATGGATGGAAAATATCTAAAATGGTGCTTGGGGGAAACTAAAATTCTGGGGTGAGTATGCAGGTTGAGATGCAGTTCAATTTTATTTTAAGGAAGATCAAAACTTTCATTCCATTGTTTTGAAGTCACATATATAGTATATTTAGATCCATCTGGAAACGACCCTAGTAACATAATTTATATGTCCACTACATTTCTGTGTACAGCAAATCTCAGGCAGCTTTTTGTGAATAGTTTGGTGTTTAATAAGGAGACTTGGTAGTAGCTCTTCTCAAGGCAGATTCTTTGCTGCACATTGGGGTGCCTGTGAGTATTCAAGCCTTCAGTATAATATGTTGTTATAGCTGTGTGTAAAACCCTTAGTAGATTTGTTTATGTAAATTATAGTATGTTTATAGTATGTAAATTATTGTATGTCTATTCTGTGGGTTTCCATAATTAATTGGTCTTTCCACCCATGACCTGCTCTTGTGTCACCAGTCAAATAGCTGATGCATGTTGCACCTCCTGCTGTGCCATTCGTAGTCTTGTTCAAATCTTTGGATACCACACCAAAGGTAGAAACTTTTGAAAGAGGCTGTAACAAAAGAGCAAAAGCAAGATGAATTTCAATAAATAACACTTTTTTTGCATTTTGCCCCATGCCCCCTGTTTATAACGATTAGATAGAGTAGCCATCTTTTTCAAATAATTGTGCAAAATAAATCGGATCAGCTTTTAAACGATAAATGGATGTATTGTTGATGTGATGTATGACTATTATGTTAAGAAAGTGTGTGTATATATAATATTTAGCTTAGCCTTTAAAGGAACAGTAACACAATAAAATGAAAGTGTTTTAAAGTAATAAAAATATAATGTATTGTTGCCCTGCACTGGTAAAACTGATCTGTTTGCTTCAGAATCACTACTATAGTTCATATAAATAAGATGCTCTGTAGCAATGGCGGAAATTGAAAAAAGACTATATGGAACAGATTAAATAGTGGATGGCAGATAAGACCATAATATTCTACAGATCTGCTATATGCTGTGACTCTTAAGCCTTTTCTCCTTTGAATGGCTGCCCCCATTGCTACACAGCACATTATTTGTATAAACAAAAGTAGTGTTTTTGAAGCAAACACAGCAGTTTTACCAGTGCAGCACAACACTTCATTATATTTGTATAACTTTAAAGCGCTTTCATTTTTTGATGGTACTGTTCCCTTAAGTTTCACTGAAGCAGGGTCTAATGTTGTATCATCTTTGTAAAGTGCGGTAAAGTAAAATGTAAGTTACTGTGCATGTGCTGATTTACAACGTTACTTTACTGTACATGTAAACAGTCCCAAACAGTTGTAAGGGATACATCAAAATGACTATAGATAGTGGTATTCTGTGGAAACAGCCTGAACATTATTGAAGAGACAAATCCACTGTTGGGGGAGGAGCCTAACAAATTGGAACTCTCAGTAAATGACACGTTATCCTTTAATTTTCCTGTCATAGGTGTCACCTCTTGTAATGAGGGAACTTGTCTGGTTTTGCCGAAAAATACAGGAACCATGGAAAATTTCACCAAATGCATTTTTTCTATGTTTTTCATGTGTCCAATGCATTGAAGTGTTTTTTCTTTCTTTTTCTTTTCGTCCCACATGTATTGAAGACAATGGGTATTTTTTCAATATTTTTTTCTGGCAAAACAATATACATACAAATTTTGACACATATCTGTATCACCCGAAAAATATGTACTCATTCATAGTCCCATCAAAGCATGTTACAAATTGGATCTTCAAAAGGAACTTTACATGAGACTCCATCCATTAATTTACCAACTCTATACCACATTAAAATAATACTTCTTTTGTATCTCATCCAAACTAATTTGTACCAGACAAAAAATAGTTTAGCATTTGTTTTCAGTAATTGCTCAAAGAAACATCTATTTTCTCCTGACTAAATTCTAATATGCTCTTCTACACAGGGTCGGACTGGGGGGCCCAAGGCACTATATATTAATTGTTTAAACATGAGTATGCTCATGTATCACCATTGCCATCAGTAAACATTTAACTGAGTCAAGTGATTCCTTATTTTAGCTGGCTTTTTCATGCAGTATGTAACCAAATACTATTACAGCTATGCTTGCATTTAGCAGAACTCTACAGAAAGCGGTGGGCAGTGAGCAGGACATGGGCATCTTCTTGGATGGCCCCTAACTTGCACATTATTCAATTCTTCTGCTGTTGGGACCTTCAAGTACATGCTTGTAGATCATGGCTTGGTACTTTAGATGGCTCACCTCATTCTACATGTCACTCTTTTATCATTTATATTGATAATGATCCCACCGTTCTAATGAAATGAATGCAAAGACTTCTGCCATGGTGCAGTCTGTGATTAATGTGATTTATGGATGTTCTAGATGACCAATTACTTAATCTTAGTAATGGGAGAGATTAGTCAATGAAGGAAAATGTGTAACTCCCTCTTTTCATTCTCATGGTACTGTAAGTGAAGATATTGCTTCACATGTGTAAGGGTTTTAGTATAAATTGTCTCTCTCGGCTTTAGACATTCAGTTCACCTGATACATACATATTATTGGAAGAATGTAATTATGTCTGTAAGATATTACTTTATTTTAAATGAATATAAAGCCAGAGTTGAAATTACATATATTAATCTGAACTCTATATTTCAAAACATAAGTAAAATAGACTAAACTTTAAGGCAAATAGCTTCAGCATTGTTAGAAAACTTTAATTTCAGAACAGTAAAAATTGTATGCAAATCAACACACTAGGGAGTCAGTCTTCAAAAGTTTCCCCATGGTAAAACTGGGACAAAACTAAAATAACTGCAGCAGATTTATGAGCGGACACAATTACATTTATTCAGTGTGAATCCTTATCTTTGATGTATCTACTACTATTTTTATGACCATTTTTTACAGCATTAAAGTTCACAGAATTTACTAACTATATGTACAGCATGCCACTAATTTAAAGAACAATTTTTGCAAAAAAACACAAACATCCTCTATGTAAATGCTTTTTTAAAAATGTTGTCAAATATATAATTTTTTTTGTAAACAAATTTAGAATGGTGGCTTTTTGTGATTACAACTGTATACGCTTATAAATATATTTTACAAATAATAATGCAAATGCTATACAGCAAGGAATCATACAAAAACATACATAAATGCAATGGGAAAATAGGCCTCTTAACCAGAAAACTCTGTGGCATTGTTTTAGCCAAACCCAAAGCTTGGTTAATAATAAATCAGTCCCATAGTGTTTACAATCTGACGGCTGAATGCAATAAAAGTCTAGTAATAAAAGGTCTAGTAGCTAATATCAATCAATCTCTAATTTGAGGTACCTTAAGGCTCCATTCTTGGAGTAGGTCAGCTGATCAGGCCATTTGAGTTTCATTAGTTTCCATTAGTAGGCAGATAATACTGAAATGTACTTCTCTCCAGGTGAGCCCTCATTTTCCATCACTGTCTCTTCATTCGTGTCCTCTCATTGTCTGCCTTAGAATTATACTTGTATTTCACTCCCTTCTTCCTGATGTTCACAACCTATGTTCACAAATTCCTGTTGCCTTCCCAGATTCAAATCTTTCACACACAATCAAGGACCAATTTACTCATGTTCTCATCATTCCATATAGACTACTGCAGCACACTCCTCTATGGACTACTCCTGTCTAAACTGACATATTACCAGCCTGCTACAAACACTTTATCCCAGGCCATGCTCTGACTACTAGTGATGGGCAAATCTGTGCCCAGAAACGTATTGAAGTCAATGGACATCAATACAATTTTGAAGTGCATCAATTTTGACGTGAGTGTCAATTAATATACGCATGACTATTTGGTCCAAATAGCATTAAAGTCAAAACAAAGGTGTGAACCTTGCCTTTGCCATCATTGCCCCACAAATTACTGGGGGTTACGGAAACTCGCTCCAGGTAACTTTAAGAACTGAATTTTCTGATAATAAACCAGACATTTTTGCTCTTCTAGTACAGATTTTGCACTACCGATGTAGTCCTCCAGACGCCCTCCAGCATGAGAAAGGCAAGAGCAGTAGGATGAGGGGGTTTGGCATCACAGGAGCCACCACAGGTCAGCTTAGCTTGAATTTTAGTCTGAATGGCAGTGGATATCAGTGCAGGTACTGGCAGAGTGGCATGGAAGAGGAGGAGTGGTTGCTGCAAATGTGTTCCCTATAGATCAGAGTGGTGACAGTCTCTGAAAGGGAAGGCCAATTAAGAGCAAGTTACAGTAATCAATGCGTGATATGAAGAGAGAGTGAGATCATTTTTATTTATCAAGGATAACCCCAAAGCACCAGAAATTATAGAGATGGAAATATAATGGAATTAATAGACATTTCTGGGATATTATGGGTTTTGGATTGTGGAAAGACAACTATTTCTGTTTGTCAAGTGAGGAATATACAGTGTAAATAATAAGGAGCCTAGAAAAGAGCATTGTGTGACCCAAACAGAGAGGTAAGTGAGGAGATGACACAAATATATATATAAATATATATAAATAATTATGACCATATATAAATTGTGATATGTATACTGTTTTGCAACATAGAGAGCATATTTTAGACCATTAAATAGCTCTCTCTTTATGAAAGGATGAAGATAATTTTTTCCAGAAATATCAATGGTTTAGATATTTTAGGGACAATTTTCAACTCTGATTTAATTTCCTATACTGTTGGAGAGATTAAACATAAAGGCAAATTAAACAGGATACTACTAAGGTTGGGGGAAAAGACCAATACTGTTAAACTTATATGCCACTTCTCACCCACAGGGCTTTGCTGTGTACAACTTTCATAATGTAATTGTAAGCAGCTAATTCTTTGAAATGAGATCAAGAAATTGACCATTTATGCCTTTATATAAGAGGTGCAGAGCCATGTGTTAACTGGATAAATTGACAATTTTTTAAATCTCCCACTGTTTTATTCAGTACCCATGTGGCTCTGCTCTGTCCCTCTGATGTGTGAATGGTCAGAAGTTCTTGGGCTTTCTTCAAAGTATAAACTGCAAAAAAGAAAGTAGGATGTGTTTGCAAAATGGGAAGAAAGAAAGCATAAAACAGTGAGAGAAAGGAAATTGTATCTAAAAATGAAGAACACTGTAGACTGAGATAAAAGGAGAGAGAGTAGACAGTGAACAGTGTAGGAAAGCAGAATCAAATGGAAAAGGCAAGAAAAAAGGAGAGAGAAATAGGGGGAGTATTAAAGATAAACAGGTGTCAGAAAAGGGAATAGTAGAATTAAAGTCAAGGGCATATGGGAGTGAATAATAAAGGGACTAATAATGATAATATATAGACATGGACATGAGACATGGACATTGGTCCAACCCATTTCACACTATAGCCCTATCCCCTTGTAGCACTGTGGTATTTTTACACAGAAAAGGCGGCAACCCTACTGGAATGGGGGGACTGATCCAATATTTCCCATCTAAGTGTCAGGAGTGTTAGAGCCAATTAATTGAAGAGTTCAAGCAGTTTAAACTGCTTAAGTGTAACAGCCAATCGAAGAGAACTCAACGGAGGGGACGACAGGTAAAGTCAATAGGGAGGCTGAAGTCAAACGTAGTAGGAAGCAGGCAGAGGTCGGTAGGCAGGCTGAAGTCAAGCTTAGTCAGAGGCAGGCAGAGGTCGGTGGGCAGGCTGAGGTCAAACAAAGTCAGGGACAGACCGAGGTCAAACACTAGAAGATCAGAAATATCCAAAGGCAAGCCGAGTCACACAGGAAACTTTCACAAGCATAGAATCACAAGCTAGGAAAATAACCAAGTATGAAAGGAAGACAGGCAACTACTAGGTACTTCCAAACTTTTTCTCAATTTGCCTTCTAGCACTGAAGTTTAAAGTTATTGTGGGTGTTGACAGTACCTTGGGCTTGGTGGCTCTAGTGTCTAGTTTCTTGTCTTTCCACATAATTTAGATGAAGCTCAGCTTCAACCATGTTCCCCAAACAGGATCCATTTGAATGCAAGATGCACTATTCAATTAAAAAACATGCTTAGATGTGGATTACAATACAACATTTACAATTGGCAATCGCTAATTCCATTAATTCTTGATTGGGAGGAATTAAGTTCTCAAGTTCACTTACATAATTATGTTATTAACGTCACTTAGTTTCTCCATCCACACACAGAAATGAATTCCTTTAATTATAAAAAGATATTCAAGAACTTCAAAACAATGTTTTAATCAATGGATAACTTGCACATCTAAAGGTTATCATAAACGTTCAAACCTGCAACATGGCATCACCTTCTTGCATGGATAAATTAAAAATATGCAAGAGAGGGAATCTTCTGTGCACAAATTGTGCACAATAACTAAGTTGTATTTCCTAATGAACCATTGGCAGTCACATTATTAACCCATTCTGTAAAGTCCAGTAAAAAGTAACACAGAAAGTCATATCACTGTATATCGAAATATGCATTCTCAGACATTTCAAACTGATAATGGTTTTGCATTTTATATACTGTTAATTGCTCTAAATTATGAACAGAGTAACAGTCATTAAATGCACTATTACTGTTAAAGTATCTTCATTAAAGGCCTAATGAATGCACATTTGTTTGCCAAACGAGTTACAAAAAATAACAGAGAACAAATTGTCTCTATCCATTGAGTATCTGAAGTCCCATGCAGCCCACTAATCAATTTGTGGTTAATTCTTTCAGACCTGTCACATGGCATCTATGTTACTGCACTCATTCATGTAGATATCCTGATTTAAAGCCTGCGAGGGAGATCAAATATATAAAATAAATAAAAGGACTGATAGCAAAGGTAATTGCAATTATACTAATTCTATTCAATTCTGTTTTAGAAATAAATCCAGACTGTCAATGTATTAAAAACTGCAGAAAATGTAGACTGTAAATTAACATAAGATCATTTTAACTAATCCTTTTACTGTGGCAAGCTTAATCACAGTCACACGTCGGCTAAATAGCCCAAATTTGTTTCAATGATGTTAGAAAATGTATTAGAATTATTTTTCTGCAGAACAAAAAATATTAACTGAAGCAAGAACAACATAATTTAGTCATTCATAAAAGGATTCCATGTTTACCACGGCAGCTGATATGTTAGCAAACGTTGTAATTACAATATAAAAATCATTTGCCTGCATGCGTTTCCAGTTTTAGTGCTCACAATTTCTTTTGGTGGTAGCGAGAATCAGTCCCTGGAGTATTAAAGTGCTGTAAAAAATGTGAATCCAGACTGTTTTGCTGCATGGCCTCATGGTAAGTGAAGCATACATAATTTGGCAGTGGCACTGCTGTTTCTTTATTTATTTGCATTTAGCACAGATATCTTCTGCTAATTAATTGTATTCAGTGTCCATTCAGTTCCTCTGGCATCCCTTTATAATGTACTCTATACTGTATCTATTAGCTGTGAGTCTTTTCTTTATGAGAATTACCTTACCACTATTTCATGTGATATCGCTCTGCACTTTGCTTTTTTCCTTCCCTTTTCCTGCCTCTCCATTACAAAGGTTTTGCTCCTCCTTTGAAAAACATAGACAACATTCATTATTAAATAATTTACAGGACTAAACATCCCAGTGCCTCTATTTGTTTGATTAGACAAAGAATGCTGGGAGTTCAAAAATAGCTCAAATGCCAAATGTTGCATATGCCTGACCTATAAATTGCTTTTTTACATTACTGCCTCTTCTAATGCCCTGTCGTTTTTTTTCATTTTCATCCCAGCTTTACCTCCCCTGTATATATGTCTTTATTAAACCCTTCAGATAAAAATAAATTATAATTCATGAATATAATAATAGATAATTAAGAAGCATTCCATATAAGTATCCTAAGAAGAATTAGTGACTGTTTGCAAGGCACTGATAACACAATCAACTGTGTTATAAACTGCAATTTCAATTGGATTACTACAATGAAAAAATCTGGGTAATCAGATAAAGCTAAGTAACCAGACTGCTCAACTCATTATAAAAATCAGTTTTCAGAGACACCAAGCACACACGGCAAGTACCTGTAGTAAAGCAATAGATTTATTATCAAGCTGGTCTAGTTAAAAGGAAATATGATGGAAAAAAATAAAAAAGGAGAATGCTAATAACAGAACAACTTTTCTAAATGTCTGCTATTAAAGCTTCTTTTGATGTCAAAGTAATTACACATTGGCTGGTTCATTTCAATAGACTATGGTCAGCTTTTAATGATTGGGCTCATTAAATCCAAATGTACCTTTAATCCTCTCCCAGCTCTCACTGCAAAGGATGGCATTCTGGGAGTCTGAATGATCAGTTAATTCTGAACAAGTTTCGCCATCATTGACTTAAAACTTGAGTTCTGATCAGTGCAGCATAAGGTTAAGATAATCCTTGCTCCTTCTGACATTTTGCTTCCTTCGTTTTCCGTTAAGGGAACACTCATCTGTCAAAAAAAGGATATGAAAAAACATCAATGCTAAAAGTGTTCTTTAAAACTAAGTTAATGAAACAAAAAATAATGGGGAACTGTCTTATACCATGCCCTAATTTTAGCCTGCTTTATCAAATTAAACCATAGCCTTTCACCCAGAATATCTTATTCTTTCCACTTTGTCTCTTCATTTAACATTTGCTAGGGCAAGGAAATGTTTTAGAACTTGAGAGTATGGAAATGAAATGAGGACGAGTTAAAGTAATATCACAACTAAATAATTAAACATTTTCTTCTACTAGTAGTGATAATAGTAACATATGTGAAATTGTTGAATTTGCAGACTTTTTTCTCTTGATTCAATAGACCTTCATTATAGCACAATTCTATAGTAGAATTATTCCTTTTTTTAAGCATTAAAGACATTTAACAATCCCTGGTGGTCTAAAAGGTTGGTGGTGGTAGACAGAATCCTTTTATTTGGGATGCCGCACCTGGCCTCATTACGCTTTGAGCCAAATTCAAATATTTAAAGGCACCTAGTCCATTTTGTCATTGCCTATCATAGTTCTATTGGGTGCAACTGGTTTGACTTACTGTTCCTAGACCATTGCCTGAACTGAACCATTGCCTGTTTACTGACTATTCTTCTGGATCCTGATTCTGTACTGAGTGAGCTGTCTGACTGGTTATTGACCGTGGCCTGTTTCCTCGACAAAACTTTTCTCTAACCCTGTTACTCCTGTTACACGTTCAGGTTCCCTTTCCGGCCCAGATTGCTTCTCTCATTTTAAGTCCTGTCACCATCTGAGTAGTGAAGGGTTCCTGCCGACATGAAAGGCAGAAGCTTGAGTCATTACTAAAACCTTGGCATCTGTTCTGGGTGTTGAGGCAACATGACATTATGTTGGGTCAGATATGGACATGAAAGGAGCAGCTGTTTCTCCTACTACCACAGAAGCAATCCTGGCAAGCCTCCTCCAGAGTCTCCTGGGAGGCAGACCGCTACCAACAACCCCAGGTTATACTGCAGTGGAGTCCAAGGCCCCCTGATAAATTCAGGGGGGGGGGGCACAGTAAATTCTTTGCCTTTCAGGAGGCCTGTAAATTACATTTAGGGTTTTCACCCCACTCCTTCATCACCAAGGAGTCCAGGGTAAATTTTGTTATCACCCTACTCAAAGAGGACCCTCAGCTATAGTCTGTCCCCTTCTAATCCAATTCATCTCTGTTTCGGTGTATTTTTCAAGGCTATAACAATTATCTATGATGACCCTGATAGTTCTGCCTCTAGTTCTGCCTCTGTTGACTCAAAACTCAAACAGGGTAAACTGGGAGTCGAGAGTTATTGATATATACAGTTTTGTCACTGGGCAGTAGAGATGGGCTGGAATGAGATTACCTTACATAGTCAGTTCAGGGTGGGGCTTTCTGATGCTATCAAAGATCCCTTGATGCATTTATGCACCTCGCTATACAGATTGATAGGAGGCATAGGGAGAGGCGTCAGGAGAGAACCACTGTTTCTACCCATCATAATACTCCTTTGGAATTTACATACAGGCCTGAAGTGTTATCTCCTATGCCTGCAGATGAACCCATGCAATTGGGCTCTACTCATTTGTCCTCTGAAGAAAAGGGCCATAGGCTTACTAATGGGTTGTGTCTATATTGTGGGGGTAAATGGCATTTCCGTGACACCTGTCCCATGTAAACACCAGCAAGTCTAGGGGAATCTGTTTAAGTCTTGCTGTTTCAACTTCTTTTTCCAAAGTACTCATTCTGGTCCTCTTAGAATGGGAGAAGGGTTGCATAGAAAGTACTGCCTTTTAAGATTCAGAGGCAGTGGTAAATTTTTTAAACACTAATATTGTTCATAGACACAGCGTTCTCACACAACCATTTGTCCCATTGGTCAAATTATTGGTCCTTGATGGAAGCTCTTTAGGATGTGGCTTAGTGTCTTCTAAATCTGATAATCTGATCATGGGAAAACCCTCAGCCACGGATTTTAGAGTAGAGAGAGCAAAGAACATCCGCTCATGGGCAAATCCCACAACAACAAACACTTAGCATCAGTACATAGCAATAGGGATTGTACTACCAGAATCCACGGTGAAACCAAGCTTGTTAAAACAAGTACAGCTTTATTAATTCAATTTAAAATACAGAGAAGCAGGCAGGGAGATAAAACTTAACGTTTTGTGACTGGTATGTCACTTCATCAGAAGCATGGGTGCCCCCTGCAGACTCTGCATGCATCTGATCATGGGTACAAATCACGCAACAAATTCTCTTTAACATTATCAATTGTCCTCATACTCTGTCCTGTGATTCTAGGCCTCCCCTGGTTACGACAAAAATTGCAATGGGCAATATGCTTTGAGGTTTGATGTTTAAAACCTTCCCATGTCCTTTCTGCTACATCTGATAGAAGGGTTGCCTTCCTGCTATTCTTATGTTGCTCATGTCTTCTTTAAAAAAGCTGGCAAGTCTATTCCTCCACAAGGACTTATGGCTGTGCTATTGTCTTAATTAATGGCTCCTTTTCTCCTAGGGGTAGGACATCCTTTCTCTTCCTGAGTCTCAGGCCATGCAGAAGAATATTAAGTAATACCTGGAAATATGGTTCATAATGCCTTACTCTGTATTGCAGGTGTCGGCTCCTTTTTTGTAGAGAAGAAAGATGGTGGCATAAGGTAATGTGTAGATTATAGAGGTCTGAATAAGATCATGGTCAAAAATCGATAACCCCTTGACACAAATTTTCAGAACAATACTCTAATATTCAGGGTTAGATGACGTACCAGAGTTTCTTGATATCAGGTTCTGGCACAGAGTGGTGTAGTTCCACACAATCCCTTGTTGCTTATAGCTTTTACTTAGAAGAGATGCATATCAGCACTGTTATTCAATTTAATGCAGGGACATGCAGCTTCAGAGAGAGATCTCACACATAGTGATGGGCGAATTTGTGCAGTTTCGCTTCGCCGAAAAATTCGCGAATTTCTCGCGAAATTCGCGAAACGGCGAAAAATTCGCGAAACGGCGCCAGCGTCTCGTTTTTGACGCCGGCGCCCGTTTTTGACGCCGGCGCCCGTTTTTCCGACGCCGGCGCCCGTTTTTGGCGCCGGCGCCCGTTTTTGGCGCCGGCGTCCGTTTTTTCGAAAAAATTTTTTTGACGCCGGCGAATTTTTTGCGCGAATTTTCACGGCCGTTTCGCGAATTTATTCGCCAACGGCGAATCGCGCAAATTCGCCGCGAATTCGCGCCTGGCGAATAAATTCGCCCATCACTACTCACACATACTCTCACAGGGACAGCAAACTACAGATCCGGAAGCAACCCAGAACCAATAATTAATCACTTGCATACGCAGGAAATTACATTGTAGCATGTGGGATGTGAATTCTGGGAACTGTAGTATTCTGTATAACATAACTAACATATAAGATATCTGTAATAAAGATTCAACATCCTCCGGTCCCATGAACTCTCATCATAAGTTCATCAATTTTATTCAGGCTCCATAAGTGATAACTAGGGATGGCGCGAACTGTTCGCCGGCGAACTTGTTCGCGCGAACATCGGGTGTTCGCGCTCGCCGGAAGTTCGCGAACGTCGCGCGACGTTCGCCATTTTGGGTTCGCCATTGTTGGCGCTTTTTTTTGCCCTCTCACCCCAGACCAGCAGGTACATGGCAGCCAATCAGGAAGCTCTCCCCTGGACCACTCCCCTTCCCTATAAAAACCGAAGCCCTGCAGCGTTTCTTCACTCTGCCTGTGTGTGCTGAAGAGATAGTGTAGGGAGAGAGCTGCTGCCTGTTAGTGATTTCAGGGACAGTTGAAAGTTTGCTGGCTAGTAATCGTTTTGATACTGCTCTGTTATTGGAGGGACAGAAGTCTGCAGGGGTTTGAGGGACATTTAAGCTTAGGTAGCTTTGCTGGCTAGTAATCTACCTTCTACTGCAGTGCTCTGTATGTAGCTGCAGTGGGCAGCTGTCCTGCTTCTGATCTCATCTGCTGACTGCTGCAATAACAGTAGTCCTTGTAAGGACTGCTTTTATTTATTTTTTTGTTCCAATACAGAGCAGTATCAAGCAGATTACTAGCCAGCAAACTTACTATCATCTGTCCCTGAAATCACTAACAGCTCTCCCCCTACACTATCTCTTCCAAGCACACACAGGCAGATTTTTCAGATACATTTTTGCCCTTGATCCCCCTCTGGCATGCCACTGTCCAGGTCGTTGCACCCTTTAAACAACGTTAAAATCATTTTTCTGGCCAGAAATGTCTTTTTTAGATGTTAAAGTTCGCCTTCCCATTGAAGTCTATGGGGTTCGCGAACCGCTCGCATTTTTGCGCAAGTTCGCGAATATGTTCGCGAACTTTTTTTCCGACGTTCGCTACATCCCTAGTGATAACAGGCAATGGGTAAGTGGTACAAACTAGGGCACAGTATTGGAGATGGATAGAGTCTGTAATTGTGGCAGTTCCAAACACCACTGAGTCCACTTACTGTACTTGTGGTACGTCTGGTGGTAGTTCTTCATCTCAGATATTGCCACATTCCCATAATTTCTAGAAGAGGATCTCTACCCTAACTGAATGATGACAAAAATCCTATAGGGTCCAAAAATAGGTGCTCATTTCATCAGAACAGTAAATGTAGTTAAAGTGTGCTTCAAAAGCAGATTAGGCTCCTTGCAGCCCCGGGTGCAAGCCGTACCCCCTGCCAGGGCAAAGTATACATGTAGCAAATAAAGCAGCAGCACTCCGGTATCTTTGAAAAATTGAAAAACTTTACTCAAATGCCATAGGCAATGTTTCGGGCTAAGCAGGCCCTTTGTCAAGCCATGTTGATGGCTTGACAAAGAGTTGTAGGCCCCTCAGTCATATCTTTGTTATCTGAAGATACTGATGGCATAAATGTGTCCTCTGTTGGGTTCATTAAGCTCTGTTGGGTTCTTTGGTCACATTGAGTTGTACACTTGCAGCACACTGTGTACTTATCACTGCAGGGTGCATTCATATCCCAAGCCATTTCCAAGCCAATTATGTCATCCATGTGTAGGGGAGTAGCACACCAACTTTTTCTGGCCTTTACCTCATTTTATTGCAGAAATTAGAAACACAACCCCTTCCTCAGGTGCAACACACATTTAAATACCATTTAAATACCTTACAAATCATGTGATGCTAACATGTGATTCTTTAACCCTTTCCCAACCGATTAGTTGATAAAGTCCAATGCAGTTAATAGCATTCATAGCAGTCCACATTTCCTTATCTGTAAAGTTGTAACAATAAATATAAAGTATAACTATTAAAATCACCAGTACAAAAGTATCCATCGATAAATACAATGTATATTTATTATAAAAAAACATCTTAAACTGAAGTTTTCATTTCATCTTTGAGGGGAAAGAGAATCAAATTTTTTTTTAAAATAATATATTTAATGGTTTTGAAAAACTCACAGCAGGAATACAGAAAGTGGCGCATGAAATATACATAACAATATGCATGACATGGTTGATCTAGACAGTATGTAAAACCAAGGAAAGCAGAGAAGCAGAGAAGAACATAGGAAGCCCATGATGAGAGTCCGCTTGCTGGCAATCCCAAGGTACGGCACAAATCTGTGAGGATCTCAAGTTCCGGCAAAATTTCTCTGACGCAATATGAACCATGTGTTAGTGCCTGCTAAGCATCTACTTAATGAGTATTAAAGAAACAAAAAGGAAAACATGGGGAGTGAAAGAGAGAAGGATGAAAGGAAAACTAAGTAAGATGAGAGGAGGAGTTGGAAAGGAGTGGGGTAAGAAAAGGACGTGAGAGGGTAGAGAGGTAGAAATGGCGGAAGTGGGAAGTAAAGGTACTGTAGACGCACCTGACTGGGAAAACTCCAAGATTCCAAAAATATTTTACCCAAGCATCCATGGGTTAGTTTGGAATTGCTGTAACTGACCTCGAAACACCATTCTTGTTTGGGTCGGGGTCTCTGATCGGTAGCAGCGGATCCAGCAATAATGTGAGGAGAGGGAGAATTTAGTAAAGTATAGGAACCATGGATTTGAAACTATCCTACACGGGACACAGCTGCTGATACAGGTCCGAACTCAGAAGGAGAATCAAACTTTTTAATCCATACTGCCTCTCTTCTCAGTAGATGTTGGCTAAGGTTACCACTCTTGGGTAAATTAACTCCTGGGTAAATTAAGTTCCAGTATTGCACATCTCACTTGAGCTGCTGTATGTTTTGTATAAAAAAAATGTTTAGCTACAGACAACTCAGTTATATATTTCTTTGTGTCCTCATGTTTAAATTTTTCTTTTTCTGGATTATAGTTACGTATATTACTCTTCTGTTCATTTAACCGAGTCTTAAAGGAATAGTTCAGTATGAAAATAAAAACTGTGTAAATATATAGGCTGTGCAAAATAAAAAATGATTGGGACAGACAACCAGGAGTATAACAAAAATACACAGCAGTACTCCAAATGGAATTTGACTTCAGAAAGTAAAAACCTTAGTACATACTAATACATAGCAATCAAATGTGACTTAATTGAGCAAGGAAAAACAAGGAAATTATGAAAACGCATAAAAATGTAGAAAGGACTTTGAAAATATAATTTTTCAAGCTTAAACAACTCCAATGATCTTAGCAGCTCCATCTAGGCAACAGGAAGTGATTTTGCTACATATCACAGGAATTTACTAGATTTGGCTCTTGCAGAGAAAACTCCCACACAAATGAGTACATTCAACATTTCAGCTAAATTACACTGCCTATATAATGTGATATATGCCCAAATCAATACTTAGGGGGTTATTTATCAAAGGTTGAGTAGTTATTTTTCCAGTCAAACTTTTTGTTTATTCGAGTTTTAAAGGTTTTGAGAATTATTATACCCAGAAGCTGGAAATAGCTAGAATCCAAAAATATACCATCTAAAACCTGTTGAGGTCATGTAGAAGTCAATGGCAGAGGTCACTTGAACCATCTGAAGATGTTTATAACCTTCATGATGTTCAAGTTATTTTCTTAAATTAGAAACCATTCCAGTTGTGAGTGCATTAAATGTCTGAAAAAGCTCACAAAGCTCGAAAATTCGACCTTTGATAAATAACCATCTACGTTCTGTGGAAAAGTAACTTGAAATGCCACAGAACGTAGATTCTACGTTCTGCAGCACTTCCGGGTTCTCGTGCAGAGGAGCGGCTGTTAGAGCCGCTCGCTCCGTTCCTCCTCGATCCCCTGCCCCTAGGCAACGAGCAGAGCAGGGGATCGAGTGGCCCCTGGAGCGCGATCACTCAGGGGCCCCAAAACAGTAGCAGGCACGTGTCACTTATGTGTCCTGCTGCTGCAGCCTGTACTGTGCCATCCAGCTCCGCCCCCACAGCACAGGGACAGGATTCACGTCGCAGATCTCTTCCTGGGGCCCTTCCAGATCGTATGCAACAGTCTCCAGCGACTTTTTCAGGTTAGTGCAACAATTACACACACAAACACACCAACACACACTTATTACAGTAATACACACTTAGATTCACACTTACACACACTTACACATACATATTTGGGGATTGGGGGGTCACTTACACTCACTGCACTCACACACATGTGCACATGCACACACGCACACATAACATGTAATTTACCAATTGTATACACGCACACGCACATCCATGGCATTGTGGCTTTTTTTTTTTTCTTTATCGCATCGTCTCTTTTTTCGGCTGAAGAAAATGTTTTATTGCCATTACGAATAGCGTATTCGCTAACCGTACTCTGCAATACCTTTTGTATGTTATTTCGGTGATTATCTTGCAATTTTGGGTATTTTGGTGCATTTTTAGCCATTTTATTGAATTTTTAGCCATTTTATTCCATTTTCAGCTCTGCATATGTTGTGTTCACTTGTTTCTAGCCATATAACCTATTTGGCCTAGCTAAAATATTCAAACTGTGATTCTGACGGCCGATAACACTAGTCTGGAAAAAAAAACATTGATTTTTGTGGTTTTATTGGATTTTTTTGCATTTCGCTCTTTACTGCCGTATTTTGTTTTGCCTTGTAAATTTTATCTACTGTATATCCATTTGGGGGTCTCTGTGCACCACATAGTTTGGTATATCTATGCATATTGGGCATCAAAGTGTTTAGTAGACCCCTGGTGTTCATATTTAGGATGTTTTATGCTGATACGTTACGAAATGTGGGGCATATAATGGGGTAAAATTCAAGCTTTCTGACGATTTTCAGAAATTTGATAAAAACCATTATGTTCAGCATTGCTTTGCAGTTTGACAGTTTGCAGTAGAAACACATATTTACCCATATTGGATTCCTCAGAATGTGTACTTTCTGAAAATATATGGTTTTCTGGGGTCTCTGTACTGTTAGGGGGGTCTAATGTTGCATAATACACACACCAGGTGCTTATATTGCAGCAGCCAGCGCGTCAGCCGTGAAAATGTATTTACACTATTGTCATTTGGGGGTCTCTGTGCGCCACATAGTTTGGTATATCTATGCATATTGGGCATCAAAGTGTTCAGTAGACCCCTGGCGTTCATATTTAGGATGTTTTATGCTGATACGTTATGAAATGTGCGGCATATAATGGGGTAAAATTCAAGCTTTGTGACGATTTTCAGAAATTTTATAAAAACTGTTACATTCAGCATTGATTTGAAGTTTGGCAGTTTGCAGTAGAAACACATATTTATAAATATTGGATTTGTCAGAATGTGTATTTTCTGAAAATACTGTATATGGTTTTCTGGGGCCTCTGTACTGTTAGGGGGGTCTAATGTCGCATATTACACACACCAGGTGCTTATATTGCAGCAGTCAGCACGTCAGTCGTGAAACTGTATATACACTATTGTCATTTGGGGGTCTCTGTGCGCCACATAGTTTGGTATATCTATGCATATTGGGCATCAAAGTGTTCAGTAGACCCCTGGCATTCATATTTAGGATGTTTCATGCTGATACATTACAAAATGTATATAATGGGGTAACATTCAAGCTTTGTGACGATTTTCAGAATATATAAAAAATGTAACGTTCTGCATTGGCAGTTTGGCAGTTTGCAGTAGGAACACATATTTACCCATATTGGATTTGTCAGAATGTGTACTTTCTGAAAATATATGGTTTTCTGTGGTCTCTGTACTGTTAGGAGGGTCTAATGTCGCATATTACACACCGGGTGGTTATATTGCAGCAGCCAGCGCATCAGCCGTGAAAATGTCTATACATATTGTCATTTGGGGGTCTCTGTGCGCCACATAGTTTGGTATATCTATGCACATTGAGGCAATTTTCAGATATTTCACCAAAACCGCCAAATTTGGCAAAGCCTTGCGACTCAGTAGTTTGGAGCAGAAAGGCATGGGTACCCATTTTAGATTCTGTAGAATGTGTACTTTCCAAAAATATATGGGTTTGGGGGGGTAAACATATATTTCTGTGTTTTTACCCCACAAAAATGCAGTCAATGTGTTGATTTTTCATTAGCTAAAGTTACCCACAGGACAATTTGTATGCGCTAACTTCATTTTGGGGCCTCTAAATGTCATATACTTTGGTAAACCTATACACAGTGGGCACCAAACTGTTTGGAGGACCCCTGGCAATCACAATTTGGGTGCTTTTTTGTGATACGTAATGATACATGGGCGATATGATGCTGGAAAGTTGAAGTATTGAGGCAATTTTCAGATATTTCACAAAAAACGTAAATTTTGGGAAAGCCTTGCGACTCAGTAGTTTGAAGCAGAAAGGTATGGGTACCCATTTTAGATTCTGTAGAATGTGTACTTTCCAAAAATGTAGGGGTTTGGGGAGTAAACATATATTTCTGTGTTTTTACCCCACAAAAATGCAGTCAATGTGTTGATCTTTCATTAGCTGAAGTTACCCACAGGACTATTTGTATCTGCTAACTTCATTTTGGGGCCTCTAAATGCCAGATACTTTGTTAAACCTATGAACAATGGCCACCAAACTGTTTGGAGGAACCCTGGCAATCATATTTAGGGTGCTTTTTCTTGGTGTGTAATGATACATGGGTGATATGGTGCTGGGAAGTTGAAGCTTTGAGGCAATTTTCAGATATTTCACCAAAACCGACAATTTTGGGAAAGCCTTGCGACTCAGTAGTTTGGAGCAGAAAGGCATGGGTACCCATTTTAGATTCAGTAGAATGTGTACTTTCCAAAAATATATGGGTTTGGGGGGTAAACATATATTTCTGTGTTTTTACCCCACAAAAATGCAGTCAATGTGTTGATTTTTCATTAGCTGAAGTTACCCACAGGACTGTTTGTATGCGCTAACTTCATTTTGGGGCCTCTAAATGCCAGATACTTTGGTAAACTTATGAACAATGGCCACCAAACTGTTCGGAGGAACCCTGGCAATCATATTTAGGGTGTTTTTTCTTGGTACGTAATGATACATGGGTGATATGGTGCTGGAAAGTTGAAGGTTTGAGGCAATTTTCAGATATTTCACCAAAACCGACAATTTTTGGAAAGCCTTGCGACTCAGTCGTTTGGAGCAGAAAGGCATGGGTACCCATTTTAGATTCTGTAGAATGTGTACTTTCAAAAAATATATGGGTTTGGGGGGGTAAACATATATTTCTGTGTTTTTACCCCACAAAAAAATGCAGTCAATGTGTTGATTTTACAGTAGCTGAAGTAAAGTCCTGAACAATTTGGATGTGCTAACTTCATATTGGTGTCTCTAAATGCCAGATACTTTGGTAAACCTATGCATAATGGGTATCAAACTGTTCAGTGGACCCCTGGCAATCATATTTCAGGTGCTTTTTCTTGGTACCTAATATAGTTTGGGATATGCGGAGCAGCAAAATAAAACCTTTGAAATGATTTTTCAGAATTTTGAATTTTTTTTAGAAAAACCGCTATGTTCAGACAAGCTTTTATGTTTGGTAGTTGGGAGTAGAGAGAAATAGTTACCCATTTTGTAATCGGCAGAATGTGTACTTTTCAAAAATGTATGGTTTTCTGGGGTAAACCTACGGTTTCAGGATTTTTTGCCTTGGAATCTAAAGCATGCCGTTTTCTGCCTTAGTGCTTTCAAAATTCGGTAATATACTGCAGGGAGTTTTTGCTGTACAGAAGTCCTAAATCTATACATATCTGGTATTGGCACGTTCGAGAGACATAATCAGTTCCAAATCAGTTGGATTTTCATCCGTAAAAAGAAATATTTTCTGGTATAAATTGATATACGATGAAAAATGGTGATTTTTCAATTTTTTTTTTGGTATTTAGCACTATAAATTTTTTTGCACAGGTGGAAATACATGAAAACTCATGTTTTAAAAGCTCAGTTTCTACCGAAAAAAACAATGTATAGTTTTCCTAGGTAAACTATAGGTTTCCCCCTCAGAAAATGCCCCTAAAGTGAGAGAGCACAAAATGTTTCAAAAACGGCTGGCATTTCGCGTAACCAAAATGTGAAATTCTGCTGGCACTTAAAGGGTTAAAAAAAATAAAAATGAAAAATTAAAACAAGATTTTAATTTCTCTGTCCATCGAAGAACATCACCAGCATATGAAAACAGTTTTTTCTAGGCTATAGTCATATGGACTACAGGTATACAGGCCTGTGCATCTTGGGGTGGGGGCAATGTCAGCAAGCTCATGGGCATGCTCTGTCACAAGGCTGTGCTCTCGCACTGCTCTGTGGCAAAATTGTTGTGTGTGCCTTTTGGCATCAAAATTGTGCAGGATTGTGTTCATGTGTGCAGGGGGGTGGGATGTTTCTATCTGCTTAGAAGATAAGGAAGTGAACGGCTTCTTCCCATGACATCACATCCCTCTCTTTCTCCGCCCCCAGCCCAGTTTTCCCCTGCCTTAACTCATTCCTTCTCAGCCTCTCACAGCTATATCTGATTCTGCCAATCTTTAAATATAAACCAGTGTAATCTGTCTGCTGGTCATTCGGATCCCTTGTCATGCAGCCCCTGCGTTTATACCTCCAGGGCTTACCTTTCTGTAAGTTGTTTAAATATACCTTTTGACTATTTCAAATTAATATTTGTATATTTTATGCTAACTTATTCTTGCTATTTAAAATTGTAGCAATCCCATATATTTTATGTAAGAATTTCTTGAGTGTATAACACCTTTCTTACTAACATTTTCTATTCTACGTGTCTGATTCACTTTCTATGACACGGTAACATTTCTTTCTCTTCTTGCAGAACACTTTAAAGAACATACGATGCAAAAGCTGATTCGCAAATTTTCTGTTAAGTTTCTAACTGCATTAAAGTGATAAATGAAATTGAAAATAGATTTTAGCCCCCTTTTCAACAAGCTGTTGTAATGAAAACAAATGTCAACTTTGATGATTTTGTCAAGCCAGTAGCTACCCTCAAACCACAATGACCATGTGTCATTACTGCTCTTTTTTCATTTTATTTTAGTATGATCATCTTGGCAACCCTCAGCAAAAGAGATTTGGTTTCATCTAAGCACCACAAGCAGAAAAAGACATAGGGGATATGGTTGCTATAGTTTACTGCTCCTGGGCAAACTTAGTGCCTTTTATTACATATGGGGGTTAGTGCATAGATTAATTTGCCATTGCTTATTAACATATCAATCAACTATAGTATCTTCTGGTGGTACTATTAAACTTTTACAATACTATCTGTAATATACAATCTTAGCATTAACCAAGCATTATATAACCATAAAATAATAAATATTAGTTTTCAAGAGACAGTGTTTATTTCTTCTATAGCAGTGGTCTATGCAGAGTCAATTTAAATTGAAATTTAAATATTAAGAAATTATATGGGTTTGGACAGACCTACTGTAAATGTTTGAGAGAATTTTTTAAAATACAATTAAATTATATGTGTATATGGGTACCTTAAGTGCTGCTTTACAAGTGATAACCTTAAAAATATTGGAGCAGGACAAATACATTTAACTCAAATTAAGTTCTGTCCCTAAAATATTAAATCAATTATGTAAGTATGCTGATGAGTTCCAAGCAACTGCTGGCCAACAAACTGGCTCCAACTCAACACAAGCATTTAACAGGTAATTTCAGTGGTAGTCTAATAAGGCAGATCATTTGTCAAAATCTCATTCGAAAAAGCTCAAAAATGTGAAAATCTTGAATGTTTGTTTACTTATTAACAATGTGATTATCTAAAAACATGCTAAAAAATTCTTGAACGCAGTGAAATCACATTCTAACCATCATTTTTATTGAGTCTACCAAATTTCAAATGAGACTGAAAACGAGAATTTAAATTTGCTAATACACAATTATAATAAACTCATATTGGGGGAATGTAATTAAAAGTCGCAAGTGTTAAATAAAGGTTTGGTTAAATAAAGGTTTGGTTATAACAAAATGGAAAATGATTAAAAGGGCAAATGTTTCCCAACTGCTTGGTTTCTACAATCCCTGGGGGTACCACCAACAGGGCCGGATTTGTTACCGAGCAGCCGCTAGGCCGCGCGGTCCGAGCAGGCGGCCGCGCGGTCTTAGCGCCCGCCTTCCCAGCGCGCCGGCGAAAAAACGCCGGCGCAGCTGGTGTAGTTGAATGGGGACGCGAACATCCCCATAATGTGGCTGGGTGGCATGCCGTCCCTATTTTTTGCCGCCCTAGGGCCGGGCCTATGCGGCCTTGCCGCAAATCCGGGCCATTGCGGCAGACAGGAACACAAGGACTGCAGTCTAAATATTTACTGTCCCCATTTCAGTTGTTGGGAAAGGTTAGCTAATCTACAAAAGTGCAAAGCTAAGAGCCATAGAGAATGTTTTTTTTTTTTTACTTTAGAAATATTTTTTGGTGATAGCAGGTCCACACAGATTTTACAGTGATCAGACTATTGTCTTCATTTTACCTATGCTTGAAAAAGACTAATGCTGGGGTTTTACAAATGATAGTAGACACTGGTGGCCTGTTACCTATTTTAGTTTCTTTTTATTCACTCCAAAAACCCTCTAGCTCTGCACTCTCTACTTTTCTCTAAGGGAACTTGGGTGTGCACTTTTGTAGGTTAGCTAACCTCTCAGAACAATAGTAAAAGAGGATATAAATATTAAGCCCCTCACCTTTGCTTTTATAAGCAGAGGGCAACCTGGGAATGTTTTATGAATTATCTATTTTTTAGTCATCCAGATGATAGGTTATTTTTATACAAAGCTTTGCCACTATAAATTAAAAGGCTAATGAGCCACTGTAAAGAGGGTTTTCTTTCTATCCCTTGAATTATATTAGAATTCTGATGATAGTTACTAATATGAATACTAAAATAGCGTAAATGATCCATTGGCAATCTACAAAGACTAATTTAAGAATGCTTGAGCCTTAGGGATTGCGCATTCTGGCACTAAAACCAAGCAAGAGTTTTTAAACTCTTGTTGTCTGGTTTCTTCCTTCAAATACCTCGGCTTCCAGTCGAGCAGGATTTTTTCCTCTACCAAAAACTAAAAAGCTTGGCAATTTTTTTTGCAAAAAGAGCTAATGGAAAAAATCTAGTTTGTCAGGAAACTGAGGTATTTGAATCAAGAACCCACACAAGAAGGCTTGAGCAATCTGAAATCTGGCCCATGCAGGCAGGCAATCTTGGGAACCCTCTACAGTACAGGTTCAAAAGGTTAGTAAAACCTGATAAATATATGTGGTGTTTCCAACTAATGGGATACACAGGTTCTCTTACTAAAATTCACCAGTATAATAATTAGTACTGGCAAATTCATGCCTGATACATTTTTTTGCCAGGCATAGATTTGTGGCGACATTCCTCATTTCGACATCTGTGAATTTTTCGAGAAACCGCGCCAAAGAAATCGGCAGCAACAAAAAAGTCGGCTATAAAAAAGAAGTGGTTGCAAATTGCTGCGAATTGGCGCAGTTTCACAAAAAATTTGCAGATGTTGAAATGACAAATTTTGCCAAAATATTTGCCAGCCATGAATTCATCAGTACTGATTACTATACTGGTGAATGTCACATATTTAAGTAAGAGAACCATTTCTCTCCCTGTTTGCTTAAATTGTGTTTGGCACAAGATAGCAAAAAATGGTGCTGGGGGTACTTTAAACCTCTGTTAGCACCTCCTATGTGCTCAGGGCCAAAAGCAGGTTTAATTTGTTTTCTCCAGTGATAACATCACTATGGATCAGATGCCTTGATAGATGACTAAGATGCCTGTGTAGACAGTCAGAGGAGCATGCAATTAGTAAGAAGTTCCTACTACATGGAAGCACACTGATTAGCTGCATACTCATACCTGCCTTGGTTAGTAATCAGCTGTTAAGCATGAGTAAAGTATAGTAAATTTGTTGGTTTAAAAGTCTTCTGGATCATCTAGAACATATGAACATGCTCTTCGAATTTTTACTGCTGAGATACCCTGTGTGCTAAGGCTAATCACATACCAGCGTAAAAAAATACTTATTGGCCTGCTTCCCGCTACTCAGTGTTCAGTCACTGACAGGCATGTACACTTATTACTGTACACACATGGGCACAAAACCCACCCATGCACAGTGACAGGTGACTTCTATGCCTTTCAGTGACTAAACATGCAGGGTCATAAGCGGTCTAATCATCAGAGAAAAAAACATGTGTGACATTGCCCTAAAAGCCCCTATGATTGCACTGTGGGGCTAATTATTATTGTGCAAGGTTCAGGTGACACATTGTAAACAATGCAAGTGAATTCTTTAACTTTCTTACATTTCTTGCATGTGCATTTCTTTCAAGAAAAAAATCATGGGAAAAAAATTCCTGCTTGAGGAAAAGAAAAATTTGATGAAAAAAAAAACACTGGCGAATTGAACTCACTGTAATGTGTACATTGCAACCCCTGAGCATCAAAGGATAATAAATTAGCCCTATATTGTCTACCAGGAATCCACACAAATCAACCAAAAATCAACCCAATCAATCAAAGGTTCTGTTCCCTGAAAAATGTGAAGCACACCTGAAAAATTCACAAAGTGGATGAAAATTAACAAAATGCTTTGACGTCAATGGACTTTTTTCCTGATAGGGAAAATATGGAATTTTGCTGGGAATCTATGCCTGGTGAAAAATAGAACTTACCACTATTGTATTTTTATACTGTATGGACACAGATGCGCAGCTGTTTACTTTTTAATTGTGTAGAAAACAGAACCATGACTTGCCAACATGTTTAGAGACAGAGAGCAGCTCTCCCTATAACTTAAAAAGTACATCAATAGATATTTCATACCTGGAAGTGATTTTTCCTGGGGAGATCTAGTTTGTAAGCAAAGAGCCTGACTGAATTTTGCTTTTCATTCGCAGTGCTGATCACATTGTCAGGGTGGAATTATCTCTAAAATTTGCACAGATGTCAACAGTCAGAAGGACAAAAATGCAAAGCTGTACATTCCCAAAGCAGAGAAATTTCTAGACTTATATCCCCATATGTTTTAGCCAGAGATAGGTGTTTTAAATAAAGGAAAATAGGATTTTGTTTATGAAGATATACATACACCTCATTTATAGTAATTCATTACATTAGTATAAGTACAAGTAAATAAGTAGCACTCCAAATAAGTGTATATTAAAATTTAGCCAATTTGTCTCAGTGTGCTGGTAACTTATTCAACGGCATTACTTGGGAAAACATATGAATCAAGTGGAGCAGTGCCATTTTCATAATGTTAACCTACATTGGCTAGAATAATACAACATTTGGCATGGTTGGGAATCTCCTTTGCATTCACATATAATTAACTGTCTCTTCTTCTGTTACATATTTGTTTTGGTTGAAAAAAGTCCATCAAGGTCAACCTTTCCAAATGACCCGCAGTGCGCATATATATATATATATATATATATATATATATATATATATATATATATATATACACACACACACACAAAAAGTTGTTTCATTGCTCCTGTGATTGCAGTGGTTTTGATGTTATATACATTTTTGACTCTAGTGCCCAGGCAATTATTTAAATAATCTTGTAAATGGATAAACAGCCAAAATTACTGATTTTTTCCACTAGGAGCCATCTGGTCACTGGGAATTAAAAAAATATTCTCTGAGATGTCTATAGCTTCTATATGTAATAATTGAATTCCCCAATAGGCATTACTATTCTAAAATTGTAATCTCTAACTTTACTTTACCACATGTGTAGATTAGTGATGGGTGAACAAATTCGCTAGGCATGGATTCACAGCAAATTTCCATGTTTCGACCACCAGCAAATAAATTTGTGGAACTGTGAAAATTCGCCAGCGAAAAATCTGCAGTGTCAGAAACAAATTGTTGCGTGTCAGAACAGGCGTGCGCATTAAAATTGTTGCACGACAAAAGTATTTTTTTCACCCATTTACTTTGATGCATTTTTCGGCGAAACGCCACAGATTCGCCATCACTAGTGTAAATGTGTGTAACAGTGGCGTCTTTTGTATTATCCAACTATTTATTCTAAAGGGGATGTTGACCTTTACACGACACAATGTTAAACGACCAGTTTCTTCATTTAAAAGATATTTGCAATTTACCGTCATTATAAAATGTGCATAGTATTTAAGTTAGATACCTCGTTACATAGCAAATGTCCACTTTTCCTACTTTGCATGGCATTGATTCAGGGTACCTGCCTCCTGTGGATTACATAAAACGTTGTATAAACTGCAGCCAAATCCTGCGATGTTGCCCATGACCATTCCTCTTCATGTTTAGTTGCATGTCCTTGATCTGACTGTCTGTTGACATAGACATAATTTATCCAATCACATCAATTATTTACTGCATCATGTACTGTTTGTTGGTAGTTATTAAAACAAAATGGATATAATATGTGCTGTGGGAAATTAATCTTCTACAGTAGAAGAAGAATATATATTTTTTTCATTTTGTCTGATATTGTTTATTTTTCCCTCACTCCATGTGGTGTCTCCTATTTCAAACCATGTTTCTGAATGTTTACTACCTGAGCCCAATGGCTACTCTGGTAATGGAAGTTTTCAAAGTGTTTTGGGTGGATGCTAAATTCAGGGGCTCAAATACTGAGCAGTTAAATCTGACAGATGTTAGACAAACTTTTCCAATATTTTAGAAGGGAGTGGAGACATTTGGACTGTAGTTAGTATAAAAGTCAGGATCAAGAACGAGAATGTGGAAATATACTACTGTACATTTAGACAGTAACAGTGGGTTAATATATGGGAAATAAATTGCTAGTGGGTCAACGGCATAACAAAATTCAATATGTGTAGTGAAGGTTGTGTAAGGGAAGGTTGTAAAGGGAAAAAAGAATTCAGAAAGCTGAAGGTGAAACAAGTACGGAAAAAAATTAGGTGAAATGAGTGAGAGGCATCAATCCAATATGAGTTGGGGAAAAATGAGGTCAAATGATGTTAAAGAGAGAAGTTTCTAAGCATGGTTGTCAAAGGGAATGCTAAAATCACTTACAAGGAAAGCAGTTGTGTGATGGATACAAACACCGCAGTAGTAATGGGGACCAAGGATATAAAATATAACTGTATACAAAGGGAAAAGGAGAAAAAAAGCATATTGTGTGAATTTCACATATTCTGAAGCAACTAGAAGCAGGAATGAGACAAGATTTGTTATATTGAGAAAGTAGAGGATTTGGGTCTGAATGTCAGAGAGTTTAGAGTTCAACATACAGTTGATATTATGAGGATACAGATCAATTGATTAGGAATAGATCAGAAGAATCTGTAGAAGTTTAAAAATAAAGAATTAATATAGAAATAGCAGAGGGATAATATTAAGGGTTAGTGGAAACAGGGTTTGGAGTAACAACAATAGCAGCAGCAGCAAGTAAAAGCAATAAAAGAGTAAAAATTCCAGGCTGTCGGGACTAGGGATTTGTAAACCTGTCAAAATCATATATTGCAATAAATTAAGTTGAGGGTGAACCCTAATTAGCTGTCCTCGATATTATTGGAACTATCATTTAAAGGCTATTTCAGCAATGGTGTAGTGTGTAGCTCGACATGCAGCTAAACTCATTCCTTCATTAATCCACTGAGACCAGATTAGAAAGCTTCAGTTTTTATTAACAAGGGGAAGATGTAAAACTGGGGAAGACAGACAGTGACAGTGCTTACTGAAACTGTATAATATAGCATAGCATAACATACATTAAACACAGTAGACAGTAACATGTATCACTGCATAAAAGAAGAGAGGCATCCATGTAGAAGAAAGGCCTAGATGCCTGGGTAAAAACTGATGTAGCAGTGTCATAAGGTGACTGCACATATATTAAAGTTTATAAACTTGCATAAAGATAAAAACAGATAAATAATGATCTGCATTTATAGACCAGGATTGGCATATAAGTAATACCTACTGTATAAGTAATACCTACTAACAATGCTACCATGAGTCTGGATGGAGAAGGATTACTGCAGATAATACTGTGCTAGCTGTGAACAGTATAAAGATGGCAGATGATCATTTCCTGGTGTTACACATGGTCACATGGTAATGGTAACCTAAGAAGGATATTTTCATAACAATGAACATAAACAATATGGAGGCATAACAATATCTGTAACTTGGTAAAGTTGCGATTTACATATATTCTGATTATCAGTATGTAAAATAAATTCTATATTCTTATTACTTGCAGGGAAAGTATAACTCATCACCATCATTAATTATTTATATATATATCGCCGACAAGATACGCAGTGCTTTACCTCAGTTATAACAAACAGGGAATAAATGGTGAATAACAAACAAGGATTTACAAAGTACAATCAGATTAGAGGGCTCTACAAATTAGAGTTTACAAACTAAAGGTTAGGGTACAATTGAGACATTAGGATTTTAGAAACAATTTTGTGATTTATGATACAGTAATGATTAATTAATTAAGGAACATTGAATAAGCTTCTTTAAACAGATGGGTCTTTAAGGAGCGTGTGAAAGTTTGAAAAGAAGGAGAAAGTCTGACAGCTCGAGGCAGAGAGTTTCAGAGAAAAGCAGAAGCCCGAGAGAAGTCTTGTAGACGAGAATGGGCAGAAGTGATTAGAGGAGAAGCGAGGCGAAGGTCAGAAACAGAGCGAAGGTTGCGTGAAGGAGAGTATTTGGAGACCAGAGATGAAATATGTGAGAGGCTTCATTGTTAAGGGCATTGCATGTGAGTATTATTAATTTGAATTTGATTATAGAGGAGATTGGGAGCCAGTGAAGGGACATGCATATGGGAGCAACTGATGTTGAGCAGTGGGAAAGATGAATGAGTCTAGCAGCCACATTTAGCAGATTCGAGCAATGTTGCGCAGTTGAATACAATGATATTTTGCAAGTGTTTGGATGTGTGGTGAAAAAGACAGATAGGAGGCTAGGATAACTCCTAGGCAGTATGCCTGTGTGGTGAAAGGTAGTAACTGTACTGTACAATTACAAATGCATAGCTGAGTGTTGTGCAGTATTTTGCCAATGTGTCAGGGGACCTATTGGCTCCCAGCGGGAGTAGTCCGGACTGAGGAGGAAGCCCAGGGGTCAAAGTCCAAGGTCGCAGTACAAAATAGAGTAGAGTTCAAGAGTAGACGTAATCAATTTACAGGCAGAAGTTTAAAAGGCAGGCAGATAAACAGCAAAAGCAATAATCAGACAGGGTCAAAATCCAGAAAACAGTTCAACAGGAATAATAAAAACAAAACCTATGATTAGGCATTGAACCGGCATTGGTGCCGGTCCGTGTAACGTCATCGCCCCTTGCATCCATTTTGGATCTGACGCGGTAGGGAAGAGGCGCGCCATCGGGGACTCGTGACACAATGTGCCCAAAAGAATATGACACAAGAGAAGAGCCTAGATCTAGCATTAGTATACACAAACAGATGGATGGCACTCCGATAAGAAACAGGTTTTTTATTGCTGGGCACTGTGGAAATAAATAGGCCTTACGCGTTTCGGGAACACCTTCCCTTAATCATAGGCCATGAATAAGGGAAGGTGTTCCCGAAACATGTAAGGTCTATGTATTTCCACAGTGCCCAGCAGTAAAAAACCTGTTTCTTATCGGAGTGCCATCCATCTGTTCGTGTATACATTTGTGGCAGTGGGGACACTGCGGACTGAGCACCCGACATCACAGGGAAGCAGCCAAGTGGTGGTGAGTTGAAGCGGTCCTAATTGGTGTTGTTTAGATCTAGCATTAGGTCTTGTCATATGCACCAAACTGCTACTTTAAAGGAGAAGGAAAGGTTTCTTCCACTTGGGGGTGCCAAATGTTAGGCACCCCCAAGTGATTGTATTTACTTACCTGAAACCCCAGGCCAGTGCTACTATCAGCAGAAAACTGCACCAGCCCAGGGTTCTTCCAGTGAACACCACGGAACCATCCTCTTTTGGCTTACGCTTTCTTCAAATTTAGAAATTAATGTTCGGCTTTTCGCTCTACTGCGCATGCGTAGCTGCGAGAAGCAAGAAGAAGTCAGAATAGAATCCCTCCGTGGTGCTCGCTGGAAGTGGACACTTTTGACAATTTCATTGTGGTGTTGGTTTCAATGGATCATTCCAGGTCTGAAGTGGTTTAAAATAATGTCCTAATTATCCATGTAAGGCTGACATAAAAAAGATTCTTGTTTATAAATAGCAGTTTGTTTTGGGTTATATCCATGATTATAATGCATGGTGCCTGTACACAAACAAGCTTACAAATGTATACATTTATTTTACACCTTTTTTGATAAGAACAGTTTTATACACCTTTACATAGACCCCACATAATCTAAAATTAACAAAACATATAAACTACGAATTCATCCAATTTCAAGAAAGTACTTGCAAATTGTATAAATAGTACAATTTCTCTTATAATAATAATATGGTGGCATATGTTAAAAAATCTGTGTTGGTTGTGTTTTGTTATCAGTCACTCTACACTGAGATAGGTTTGAAAGAAAAAAAAATGCTTCATGACTAGAAATAAAATGTGTCATTAATTCTTTTATATCCATAAACTGTAAACAGCACAAATCATGTTGTTGCATTAAAGACTGCATTTATGATGTTAAAGCTGTGTGCATGATAAATCATTATATATTGAACAATATGTACCAGAATTTACAGCTATGGGACCTGTTATCCAGAATTCCCAGGACCTGAGGTTTTCGGATGATGGGTCTTTCCATAATTTGGATTTCCATACCTTTAGTCTAAACTACTAAAAAATTATTCAAACATGAATTAAACCTAATAGGATTGTTTTGCCTCCAATAAGGATCAATTATACCATAGTTGAGATCAAGTACAAGGTACTGTTTTATAATTACAAAGAAAAAATAAATTTGTAAAAAGTTAGATTATTTTGATAAAATGGAGTATAGGGGAGATGGCCTTCTCGTAGTTATAAACTTTCTGGATAATGGGGTTCCTAATAACGGCTCCCATACCTGTATACCATTTTTTGTTGTTGGAAGCAATATTGGGGTTGCTGTGATATGAGTGATCAATAGATAGATGATAGATGATCCATGATTATTAGTTAGGATTTCATGTCATCACAAATTCCATTTTGTAGCTTCAATAAAAGTAGCGGTAGCGTATCAGTATGGGAGGTGGGGTCAGACTAGAAGCAGGGTGTGGTTGGTTTGTTATCGTCTTGGCTCTTCAATGCATATTGATCCAATTACATCCCATGCTATCCAGAACTCGGGAACTGGGTTTTTCTGGATAAGGGCTCTTACTGTAATTTGATTCTTCATACCTTTAGTCTACTAAAAAATGTAAACATACATTAAACCCAATAGGATTAAGGATTAATTATACTGTATCTTAGTTGGAATCAAGTAGTAGGTACTGTTTTATTATTATTATCTGGAAACCTGATAATCCAGAAAGCGCTGGATTACAGAAAGGCTGTCTCCCACAGACTCCATTTTATCCAAATAAACCAAATGTTTAAAAATGGTTTCCTTTTTCTCTGTAATAATAAAACAGTCACTTGTACTTGATCAAAACTAAGATATAATGTATCCTTATTGGAAGCAAAACCAGCCTATTGGGTTTATTTAACATTTACATGATTTTCTGATAGACGTAAGGAATGAAGATCCAAATGACATAAAGATCCATTATCTAGAAAACCCTGAGCATTCTGGATAACGAAAAAGGAAATTGTTTGAAATATGAAATGCAAATCAATGTGAGCTGTGATTTTCATGTATTTTCAGGCAGCTTTATCAAGGCAGAACCTTATTCTAAACTTTGGCAACTGAAGAATAACAAACGCAACTGTTAAAGGATTTCTAAACTAAATCTAAAATTAATATATGGCTACAAATGCCATATTTTACATACTGCAACAATGATCCAGGCCTTCAAACTTGTCAAAGGGGGTCAACATCTTGAAAAGTGCCTGCTATACTGCTCTGAGCAGCTGTTGAGAAGCAAATCTTAGGGGTTGTTGCAAGCAGAAAAATGAGTTGGCCTGTAATATAAGATGATGCTACAGGGCTGATTATTAAATTCTGATGCTAATTGTACTGGTTTCTGTGCTGCCATGTAGTAATTATCTGTATTAATTACTAATGAGACATATATTGTGACATTTATATTCTGTGTACTGTATATTGTGTCCAGCAAGGGTTTGAAGGAAGAAAAAAAACTCACATGCCCATACTGTGGCCACTCTTCCATTGTGTCCAATACCAGTAGTGTGTTGGTTCCCTCATACTGGTCTCCAGTCCAGTAGACATCACATGTAGGGGGTTTGGTAGGTGAGAAAACCATTCTACACACGTGGGATAAAATTCACTGTCCAGCTTTATTCGGATAATTAAAACAACAAACAGGCATCTATTGCAGATGTACTCCTACCCTATGACATGTTAGGTCACCTGACGCGTTTCATGCCTCCTTCTGGCACTTCATCAGAGGTGATGTCACAGGATAATCCGAATCCTGCTGAAAAAGGCCGAATCCTGGCTGAATCCCGAACCTAATCCTGGATTCGGTGCATCCCTATTTATTTTATATTTGAGATTCTTTTAATGAACACAGGTATATAAGGCACAGGATATCCTGTGACCTCACCTCTGATGAAGTGCCAGAAGGAGGCATGAAACGCGTCAGGTGACCTAACATGTCATAGGGTAGGAGTACATCTGCAATAGATGCCTGTTTGTTGTTTTAATTATCCGAATAAAGCTGGACAGTGAATTTTATCCCATGTGTACCAAACCCCCTACTGTATATTGTGAGTTGGTCCATAAGCTCAGTAAGTGACAACAGCACAGAGCATGTGCAGTGATTCAGCAGAAAAGAAAATGGGGAGCTACTGAGGCATCTTTGGAGACACAGAACTTTACTGCTAAAGGGCAATGGTTGCCTTGGGCTGATACAGAAGCACAAAACATAATGTACAACAGTTATACAGTAGCTACTTTTTTAGTTATGCTTTAATGTAGTAAAAGAAATTGGTGCCAAGAATTTTGAAACACAGAGCATATAGAAGAGGCCGGGAGCCGCCCGCCGGCGGTTCGACTCTGGACGTGCGCCGGGCCCTTCCTGTGGATCGCCCCAGCTGCGGCGCGTGCCTCTCCCCCGCACCGTCCCCCTCCGCGCCTCCCCCGTCAGGGGACGGGTCGCCGGGGTGGGACGGCCGGGGCGGGGCACGCACCCTCGGCTGAAGGATAGATTAGAAAGAGTGCTAGTAAATTGAACCAGTGTTTCTAGTTAAGTGCTTTGCCCCTTTGCTTTTAATTCATGACCTAGAGGTGGGCATTGTACTGTATCTATTTTTACTGGTAATACTAAATTATGCCAAACTATAAATTCTATGCAGAAAACTGGGAACTTGGCACATTAGTCATTGTTGATAAATACAAGGTAGAAATAACATAAATGCAAGTTATAAACTATTTTGGGAATGTAATATTGTGAAAAACATTCACAAATACCATTGCGAATGTTAGAGATCATGTTTGCGTCCTTTTTGCCCAATTACAGACCTCAATGACTTCCCCGCAACGTTTGAGACCAAATGGCTTTTGCGAATATTCACAATTTATGTAATAAAAATTTCACTAAGGGGCAGATTTATCAAGGGTCGAAGTGAATTAGAGGGAATTTTCGAAGTTAAAAAATTCAAATTATAAGTCATTTTTTGAATACTTCAATCATCGAATAGGATACTATGACTTTGAATGTACTTCAACTTCGATTTGAAGTAAAAATAGTTAGACTATTCGACCATTTGATAATTGAATGTAACAACTTACCCAGGTAGGGTTGGTGGGGGTCGGCGGGGACGTCCACTCCAAGTGGGGACGCCCGCAATGATCTTCTGCGCCTAGGGCGCACGCGCCGCGTCTTCTTGCGTCTTAAAGGTGTATGATGTCAGCGCGGTGTATGATGTCAGGTACTTTTTACAAACTGCCCGTCATAGGATTGTGTTTCCTGGACTCCTGAGCCTTGTGCTATTTGTTTGCTATATCCTGATTCGTTGATTCGTAACTGGCTATTTTAACTATTCTGACTTCAGGATCCTGACCCCTGCCTGATTACCGACTACCTTTTCTGATTAACCCTCTGATTGACTTCCTGGATTGACCCTTGCCTGCCTGACTACGTTTATTTTCTGCCTGCCTCGACCCAGCCTGATCTGACTACTCTTTTACCTAACGCCTTGTACTACGATCTTCTGTCCAAAGACTTTGCTTTACAGTAGTGCCCCTCTGCCTATCCAGAACCCTCATCTTGCACCTCTCGTTTAAGTCCAGGTGGCATCCAAGTAAGCTCCTCCCGAGGCCCAAAGGCGGTCACACTACTGGTGAAGCACGAGCCGAGACCAGGGTGCCTGGTGTTTGTTCTGGTGTTCAATTTTAAAATTCCCCCAAAAGAGGTAATAATAGTGGGGTAGTGCAATTATTAGTACTTTTTTTTCTTTTGCATCTTTCTTGTTTAATGGTTTTGAATTTAACTGCATGCCACTTTTAATCTTTTTCCTTTTATGTGAATGGTGCAACTACATATTATAATACTCGTTATTTCAGCAAGGGAGAACATTTACGTATCATTTTATTTTGCTTTCCATGTGTTTCCCTTTATTAGTTAGATTTCTCTTCAATGCTAGTTTAATTTTGTTGCTCTGTTGATACTTTTGGTGTTTTTTTCATCTTTTTTTTTTTTAAATATAATTTCATTACGAATATTGTGATTTATATCTTTGTTGCAATAGTTACTAGGCAACCACCAACATGTGCATGGGTACCTGCCTGTGCTTCATTTATTTTCTTTGTAGATTTTTTTTGTTAATTTTCTTTGAAAATCAATGTTTAGAGAGGTCCTAAAAGAGCCGAAGAATACACTTAATCATTACTTTTTGATTTATTTTACGTTGCTGTGTAATTATAATGAAGCACCTAAAATATCAATTAGGTGTAATGCTTCATACACTTTTTCTGCTACTAAAATATTGGTTTTTAATAAGGCATTTTCTTTGTTATTTAGGGGAAATGTGAAGTTTGGCAATGTAGATTGTCTTCTAATTTGCTCTATGTGTGTGTTAAAATTATTTTCATATCCCAGTGAAACCCATTATGCACCCAGCGTTTAACATATCAAACATTCTTCCTTTAATTTCTACTTCAATAGAATTATTATATTACATTATTATGCTGGCTTTTGAAATCTTGTTTATAACGTGCATCTTTTAAGCATTAGAATAAATGTGAAAGTTTGTCTAAAATTCTTTATCAATTTAGCAAATAAAATGTCTGTATTATACCCACTATTTATGTAAAAAGGACAAAGACTTTCTTCATTAAAGGACCAGTAATGCCAAAATCTGAAAATATTTTATTTTACATTGGGAGACTTAGTTATCAAAATTCAAATTTGTGAATTTTAGATTTTTTAAAAAAAAAATATGAACACAACTTGAAAATTTACCAAGCTCAAATGTGTAGTTATTTATGAAAACACTGGTATATATATGGTATATATATATATAATACTTTATAGAATAAAAATGTATAAAAACTTGATGAAAACTCATCAAAACAAAAAAATATTGAAAAACTCAAACTTAAATTTTTTTTAAAATTTTGTCCAGGAAAACTGTTTTACATGAACTCAACTGCTTTTAGATGTAGAATTTTTACATTCAAGTTTTTTTGTGCTTAAGACTGTAAATCTCTAAAATTAGAGTTTTAAAAACGTTGATTGAATTTGTGTGTTTTAGTGCAAAAATAACCCTCAAATCACAGTAAAAATTCAAATTCAACGTTGATAAAACAGCCCCTTAAAGTTTGAATCTTTTGTTATAGAACCTACAAAAATAAAACTATTTCTTGGCAACAAATTTACTATTTTATGTGTGTAATTTATAATATAGTATGAGAGCCATGAATGACATTGGACGCTTGTTTATCTTACTGTGCAAGAACCAAACTCATATTGGGGCTCATTTATAAACAGTGGGGAAAATCACCTGGGCATAGCAACCAATAATAAATTAGCTCTTTTTAGCCAGCGGCAGATTGAGCACTAAAATAAATCATCTCATGTTGCCATGCTTTACAGCCCAGGAGCAAATTTCCCCACTGTTTATAAATGACCCCAATGTGTTCTACAAAGCTTATCTGTTATCTGCTATTTGAACATGGACACAACAGGAAACCAGTAATTTTCACCAAAGCCAAGCTTGATGATTTACCGGGCATATGCAGAACAGGAATTTTCTATTACTCAGTATTAATCAGTAAACCCATGCAATATGCAAAGTGACTGATACATGTTACTGAGCCAAGGAAAAGCTAGCAAACTGTTCAAGTAGTCATTTTAACAATCCTACCCATCCAACATGACCATATAACCCTGCTCTTATAAAGACTATGGGGACCATCTAACCTTTGTAAATAGGGACCGAAATGTTGGGTATGCAACAATTAAAGATTATACTTTTTACACAAAAGGGAGTGCTGGTTTGGAAACTATTGGTGTGTATATATATATATATATATCCTGACGACAGCTCCAGGTGAGCCGAAACGTGTTGATACACCATGTACTAATAAATGATTTGTTGAAACACACTGGATGGTGATCGCTGCGAGTGCTTTCATGGATTGCTATATATATGTTAAATTAAGGTACAATATTCATGTTTATTTTCATATATACTCATACAATGTCTAGAAGTTTGACCAGAAACTTTCATTGCATTACAGAACCTTTCATATTCATGTAGAGACGGAATGTAAGTGGAATAACTCACCATGATAAGTGATCAATTGACCACAGAACAGCACAAATATTAAATAAATAATGTTTTTATCTTGTCTAAATTTGTTCTATTTTTGTGTTCATAGAGATGGATATCACAGAGTGCAGATGTAGAATTGTGGATTTATTCTCCCTCAGAGTTTTACTCTATAAGATTAAAAAGAAAAAAAAAAAATAATATATATATATATATATATATATATATATATATACTATTGGGATATCGGCACTCACGAAAAAGCTGTAACTGACTGCCTGGGTGTGTGTGTATATATAGTGAATAAAGTACCCCCTCTTGTAAAATATAATGATATTATAAGTTACCAAAGATCTTCATGACCATATAATAGCACAAGGTCATGGAACTCTGAGGTGACTTCTAATATCCTCATATTTTTATACACAAGTTTTAGTGAGTCATGTGACAGAAATGACTAACTCACTAAGCTCCGATTATAACCGTATAAACGGTGCTTAGTGTTGTTATTGTTTATAATTTACAGGCTATTCATGGCTCTTGTGTATTATATATATATATATATATATATATATATATATATATATATATATATATATATATATATACAAATGTGTTAAAGAGGTTAGTAACAGCACTCACGCTTAAACGCTTAAAGCACTTACACTGCGGTGCACGTCCCTTGGGGTCTTCCATATTATTCTCAAATAGAAATGATGCACAGCACTCACAGTTATTATTCAAACTTTGTACTAAATAGTAAAAATTACATCACCATAAATGTGCACATTCATACTGGCGACGTTTAAAGCCAATGGGGCCCTTTCTCAAGCCATATAGAACAATGGTATAAGGATATACAGTAGTCTGCGTCCATAGCGATATTTAAAGTCCAAAAAAGGAATTGACATATTATGTATTCTTGTATACTCAATGCAGGGTTTCCACCCCATAACCTGAATAAAATCAGATATAAATAATGTCATTGAAATTACTTTATGCACAATAGAGTTCCTTATAAAAATAAATACAGATCGTTATCTTTATTAAGGCCATGAGGGTGAAGTGTATTTAATTTGTTTATCCATCACACTTCTCTCTGCTTTAGTTTTAATTCCCGATCACCTCCTCTTTTCAACTGAGGTATCATTTCCCTACCATAAACCGGAACTGGTCACTAGTGTGTCCCTGTTCTTTAAAATGCCTGGAAAGTGGCAGTGCCAAATTGCCAGATTTTACGGTAGATTTATGTTGGGAGATTCGCGATTTAACTTTCTGGACAGTTTCCCCAACATATAGTTTGCCACATGGGCATACAATCACATATACCACAAATTGTAACAGACAGGTGTGGTAGCCCCTAATTTGAAATATCTCCGCAGTATCTGGATGTACAAAGGTTTTTCCTCTAATGACATGTTTACATTGAACACAATTTAAACACTGGCACATGCCCGTATTCCTGGTGCCCAATATTTTATTAGTATGAACATATTGTTTCTGTATCATGGATCTCGATATTTGTGATCCAATCTTTTGTATGAAATCAGTGGGGGGGAAACTAATTCATTCACCATAGGATATGCTCTACGTAGCATGTACCAGTGTTTACGTAAGATCGTATTAATCCTACTGCTCATTGACCCTTATTCACTGACAAAGGTGATCCTGGGTTCCCTTGTTTTTTTATTCTTTTTACAATTTATGATTTTCTCTGCTCTATCTAGAACCTGAGAGGGATACCCTCTCTGTCTGAATGTAGTCCTCATCTGTTTGGTTTGTTGCTCTCTCACAGTAGGTTTATCAACTACTCTGTGTACCCGCCACAATTGGCTAATGGGTATAGATTGTTTTGTATGTATGGGGTGATTGTTTTCAAATGTAATATTTGGTTATGATCAGTGGGCTTGGAGTATAGCTTGGTTTGCAAACCATTCTCCCTATACACCAAAACATCCAAAACTGAAATTTCAACCGAATTGGACATGTGCGAAAATGTTATGGATGGATGAAATCGATTGTCTTTTGTGGAAACCGAGATAAGGAGCCAACATCACCCCACCACACTACAAATATATCGTCTATATATCTCCACCAGGCAACACAAAAGCCCCAAGGGATGTGCACCACAGTGTAAGTGCTTTAAGCGTGAGTGCTGTTACTAACCTTTTTTACACATTTGTATATTTCCGGGAGTAACGTGCACCCGCAGTGGTTAATTGGGAATTCAGTCCAGGGGAATAGAAGGCTGACATGGCGTCACCACAGTACCCAGATCGGGAGGTGTTCAGTTACACTGAAGCACAGTTGGAAGAGATTGTGGCCACATTTGCACAGCAGGAGTCCCAGTTTCATCACAGCTGCAGAGAAAACTGGAGGGACTGAACTGCCGGGCCATTGTGGGGGCTACAACAGGGCGCTGTCCACTGTTCCTGTATAAACTATAACAAACAAGGAAAAGTTGTGCTCACCACTAATTTTTAAAAAACATTAGGTTTAGGTTCATTACTGTATGTTGGTGCTTCTTGTGTCTGTGGAACGTACCTGTGCACTTGTGTAACACTGAAATGTTGTAGATGAACAGATTTATGTAAGCTTCAAAACATGCAGCTATGTACAGTCAGGATGACAGATGTGTGTATGTCAGGACTTTTGGGTTACTTTGCCATCCCTTTTTGCTTTTTTGTTATGGCACTGAAAAGTCCTATTGAAGATGATAAGGAGCTGGTTGCCAGTCTGAGTTAAAACCTTATGAAAATAAAGCCAAGAAAAAATATATCTACTCAGTTCTTGATATTTCCATTAGACAAAAGTAAAAGTAAAATATGCATGTACTATAACAATTACAGGTATAGGATACAATTTATGGAAAGGCCACCTCCCAAAGACTCAATTTTATCCAAATAATTCAAAGTTTTAAAAAGTATTTCCTTTTAATTTGTAATAATAAAATAGTACATTGTACTGGATAGAAACTAAGATATAATTACTCCTTATTGGAAGCAAAAGCAGCCTATTCGGTTGATTTACTGTTTACATTAATTTCTTGTAGACTTAGGGCATGAAGATCCAAATTACAGAAAGATCCATTATCTTCAGGTCCCGAGCATTCTGTATAAGAGGTCCCATACCTGTATATGTAAAATAAAGGGGTTATTTACTAAACTCTGGTCAGACTGTAAGGGCAAAACACATTTTTCAGGTTTTTTTTTTTAAAATCAAATTTTTTGAGATTTATTACAGCTCTATGCAGCTAAAAACCTGAATCCGAAAATCTGTCATCTCCGCCAAGATTGTGTATAATTCAATGGTAGAGGTCCCTATCCTATTTTGAAGTTTCTGTTGCCTGCACTGGAATTAGCCTGAAAGGAATACTTTTTCATGTTTTCGGGCAAAAATCCAAAAGCAGGAAAAGCTTCTGAAAAAATCGTACAATTTGAGTTTTTGCTCCATTTTATGCTGGTTTTACCCAAACTGATTAAATCAAGCCTTTTTTAAGAAAAAATAAGGCAAATCATGGATTATAGTTTGGTCTGATTTTTTTTATTTAAATAATCAGAAAAATTACGTTTTTAGTAAATAAACGTTAAAATGTAAAGAAAACAAAACATGCTTTTCTGTAAAAGTAGACCTTTGATGAACATCTACTTTTTTTGTTTACAAAATATTTTTTGACAGTGGATTTACCAGTAGCATGAGTGGATACATAACATCTCCTTAGCCTTTTCTAAGGCCAACTTCCATGACAACTAATTGTTACTTACCAACACATAATGCAGCACTGAATAAGAGATGATAATGCTTTTATCTCTAGAAATATACCCTGTCACAATACAACATGCAGGAATTAGTTTTTAATGACAGTGTAATTTTCTCAGCATCTCTGAGTAAAACCAGCACAAGCAACTATACTAATTCTATAAAACTAAAACATTACATATCTGGTACAAGTACATGGCACACTATTAGTCTTTCTTCAGCCGTATTTTATATATTTGTTTTTGTTTGTTTTTGTTTTTGTCATGGGGATATATTTTCCAGGCTTATCATATTAAATAATTTGAGTTTTCAACCAAGACTGTGTAGGGAAATTAGAAATGGTAGACCATACATCAAAGAAATTAATTTGCATTTTGCAGTGTCTGAGCAATTTCTGTGTTACTGAATCTACATAGGAAAGTATCAAAGGTTGTTTTCCCAAACCTTTGGTATTAAAATAACATATATACATTATACCTTAAGAATGCAGAGTACTTTTTTGTTTTAGAAATTACAAAACATACTTGATAACCTGAACCCAAGATATAAAGTATTATATAATTGCACTCATGTAGAAAGAATAGAAACAAGGCAAAATACAATAAAAATAAATATAAGGATAGTATAAGTCACCACGGAGTCCCATGACCATATTGTAATGTACTTGTCAATCTGGAACCTTAAAGGCAGCTGGTACTCTCAGATGCACAAGAGAACCCCTGCGGATGCCAGTGTTCACCGATGCCCATAAGGGACCAGGGCTTTCTGCTGCAGAACCAACAAAGAATTTGTGAGTTTGGTAGTAAGAGGTACCGGCAAGGATTAGACAAATTGTAGTCACGAAACAGGCAAATAGGTTGAGGCAGGCAGCAGGAATCAAAGTCAAGAAGGCAGAAGTAAAAAAAACAAGTCAAATAGAATATAACGCTTCAGCAGGATCTGTGAACAGAAGTCAACTTGGGCATTGTTACAATGGAAAAGTGCCTTTTTAAAACAGAATTGGAGCCAAAGTTCGAAACTTGCGTGAAAAATGACGTCATGATGCTCAGCGTCAAATGTGAGTGTCACAACACTCTGCATCACACGTAAGCGACCCAACACCTGCGTCATTTGTGCAGGGCCGATGCCCGTGATGTCGCCGGGAGCGCAAGGTGAACACGCTTGTGCCCCATTAGCTGAGGAGATTCACCTGGAGGTAAGAGGACAGGCCAATCTTCTTACACATATAAAAGTACGAGTGCTTTTATACAGGTCATGGAAATCTGAGGTGACTTCTAATATCCTAATATTTTACAGCAGGGAGTAGAGATGTGCAAATTTGGCCCAATTTGCTTTGCCGAAAAATTAGCAAAACTGCCGAAAAATTTTGTGAAAAATTTTCTAAACACATTAAAGTCTATGAGCAACTTTTTTGTTGCAACGACTTTTTTGTACCAAAATATATTAGTCTATGGGCTACATTTTCTCTCTCCTGTTGTATTAAAGTCAATGGATGCCTTTTTTCCTCAAGTTTTTGCTCACTCCACATGCATTGTCATGGACATTTTTTCTCACTCCAAATGCATTGAAGTGAATGGTCATTTTTTCTCACTGCTTTCTAGTGAATGGGCTTTTTCTTATGTTTTTCCCCAGGGAATTTTTTTGTAGCAATTTTTTGTTGCATCTGTAAATGGTGAAATAGATTTTGCTGCGAATCCATGTGTAGTGGAAAAAAATGTGGTCATCGCTAACAGGGAGTAGAGATGGCGCGAACTGTTCGCCGGCGAACTTGTTCGCGCGAACATCGGGTGTTCGCGCTCGCCAGAAGTTCGCGAACGTCGCGCGACGTTCGCCATTTTGGGTTCGCCATTGTTGGCGCTTTTTTTTGCCCTCTCACCCCAGACCAGCAGGTACATGGCAGCCAATCAGGAAGCTCTCCCCTGGACCACTCCCCTTTTCACTCTGCCTGTGTGTGCTGAAGAGATAGTGTAGGGAGAGAGCTGCTGCCTGTTAGTGATTTCAGGGACAGTTGAAAGTTTGCTGGCTAGTAATCGTTTTGATACTGCTCTGTTATTGGAGGGACAGAAGTCTGCAGGGGTTTGAGGGACATTTAAGCTTAGGTAGCTTTGCTGGCTAGTAATCTACCTTCTACTGCAGTGCTCTGTATGTAGCTGCAGTGGGCAGCTGTCCTGCTTCTGATCTCATCTGCTGACTGCTGCAATAACAGTAGTCCTTGTAAGGACTGCTTTTATTTATTTTTTTGTTCCAATACAGAGCAGTATCAAGCAGATTACTAGCCAGCAAACTTACTATCATCTGTCCCTGAAATCACTAACAGCTCTCCCCCTACACTATCTCTTCCAAGCACACACAGGCAGATTTTTCAGATACATTTTTGCCCTTGATCCCCCTCTGGCATGCCACTGTCCAGGTCGTTGCACCCTTTAAACAACTTTAAAATCATTTTTCTGGCCAGAAATGTCTTTTTTAGATGTTAAAGTTCGCCTTCCCATTGAAGTCTATGGGGTTCGCGAACCGTTCGCGAACCGCTCGCATTTTTGCGCAAGTTCGTGAATATGTTCGCGAACTTTTTTTCCGACGTTCGCTACATCCCTAACAGGGAGTACATTTTTTTATTATAATACATTTTTCAATGAGTCATGTGTCAGAAATAACATTAATACGCACCAGTTATAACTGAAATCATCACTAAACACCTTAGTGCTTATAATTATAATATCCTTATAATGTACTGGATATTTATGGTAATAGTGAATTACATATGAATATGTACATAAAGCACTCTCACCTATGGAACATGGCATCGTGCACTTCATAGAACTTAGCTCTTCACTAGACATCTATGTGGTTGATATCCTAATATCCTACTGGTATCATGGTTAATGTTTGTGATTCCTGCTAAGATGTTGGAGATGAGATGGAGGCCAGTGAGTCTAATCTGCAGCATATATCACGTATATGTACTTTGTTTTTTTTTAAAGAAAAAACTATTTCACTAAGTCTTTTACTGACACTTTATTCTTACATAAATCTTCAGCTGTTTGCACCAACTAACAGAATAACCAACCATTAGGAGGAGTTATTAATGAAATCACCTTGAAAATCCTACTAATCAACTTGACATTTTAAACAGCTGCACTGACTTCACATTGATCCACATTATGGTTCTGTTTTCTTCTCATTCTCAGTACTTATTTTCCCTCTTGCTTTTTATCTGCTTGAAACACCTTTTCTTTTTCAACAGAAAAACAAGTATTGATTAATATGTATTATTGCAATGTTGAATAAGAAGGACCAGGAAAGACTTGAGAGCAGCCAGACTGTTAGAAACTACATTCAGGTTAATGATCTTTATTTTTAAGTCCTTATTTATTTTTTGTTATATCTGTCTAACTCTCATCAGTCATTTTGCCCCAGTTATAATTAACAGTGAATATATTGTGTTGTCATTGTTTGTAGTCTGTACAAAGTGGAATTGATTAATTGAAATATGTGGGTGTTAAGGCACTCCAGAAGTTTTATAGAAAACCAGAAATAGTTCCACTTACTTTTTATGACAAATAATTCAGTTCTAAGAGCAGCCAAAGTGTTAAAGTTATTTTAAGTTTTTGTTCAACCCAGGGAAGTTAATCACTGTCCCAATGCACAATAACAAATCAGGAGAAATTGAAAAAATGGTGCTGGAGTACAGTAAATCTTTTTGACAACTATCACTGATAAAAGTATATGCATCAACAGAAGGGCAAATGTTTTTACAAGGCATTTAAAAAAAACAGCGTGATGTTTTCATGCCAATATACTCCATTAAAGGAATACTTTATTATGGGTTACAGGCCCACGGTGTGGAAAAGAAAATGAGTGGAGCCAATATTACTGGTGTGCTGCCTCTTCCCAACCGTTTATTACATTGTTAATTCAAAACATACAGTTTATTATTTCTTGCCCTTTACAACTCATGTCACACAATTAGCTGACCTATGTTGTACATGCTTTCAAAGATGCTAACAGCTAATCAACATTGAACTTGCGCCTTCTCCCATTGCCTTTTTCATTTAGGTACAGGTATGGGACCGGATATTCAGAATGCTCGGGACTTGGGGTTTTACAGATAACAGATATTTCTGTAATTTGGATCTTCATACCTTAAGTCTACTAGTAAATTATGTAAATATTAAATAAACCCAATAAGCTGGATTCCAATACGGACTCCTTCTGTCTTGGTTTGAATCAAGTACAAGGAACTTTTTATTTATTACAGAGAAAAGGGAAATCATTTTTAAATATTTGGATTATTTAATTATAATTGAGTTTATGGAGATGGCCTTTCCATAATTTAGAGCTTTCTAGATAAAGGGTTTCCGTATAATGAATGCCATACCTGCACATGTTGCATTCTTTTTGGTTAGATATTTTTGAGGACTGTGAAAGATGTGCATTCAGTAAGATTTGCAGATAATTGTAAGCCTAATTATAATTTTGGTAAAGATGTTTTCTTTCAGCTAAATCCTGGTGCTGACTATAATAAGCGTGTGAGGCTTAAGTGAGAAAAACCGAGAGACACCGGTTTAAACAATTATTTGTAGTTTTATATTACATAAAATTAAATATTTTAGATTATCAGATTTTTTAAGCTTTTTCAGCCTTCCCTGCTTATTTCTGATAATGATTAAAGTTGACATTGGCTAAATACATGACTTCTAAACTACTATAAAACATAAAATGGATTGTTCTATAGCCACATGACTGACTTACCAGCAATAATTCTACATTTAAAGGTTCAATCTACCAAGTCCTTGGTTAGTAATATACATCAGCAATAAATATTGCACAAACATATAACATTGCAGTCCATAGTTACTGTCAGTGCCACTTACAAAACACTTCCCTATTATAACTAACAGGATAGCTCAATTTATGAATAGTTGCCTAAAGAAAATCTAGAAATTAATTAAAAAAAACTCTCTCCTTACAGTGTAATTTGTGTCTGAGGGTTGACACAATTCATCTATTCCTTGAAAGCTTTTGTGTCCTTTTAGGGTACATATTAGTTTTCCATGAGAAATTAGAAATCAAAGCAGCTGAGCTTATTACACCTGGAATGTTTTGTCCCATTTTGCAACACTCGGGGGATGATTTATTGCAGTTTATTTGCAATGTCAAGAATAACTTCACTTTTTGAGTTTTTTAATGTTTTATTTTAATTGTAAATAGAACACAAAAGACAGTACATAAATATAAAAATAAAAATGTTGATGGTGTATGATAGACAAGCAGGACTTACATTATGGAGGCAGCAGGTGACAATAGTGTACATAGATATTGTATTCTATCGACATAGATATATACCCAACATAGGAGTGCGCAGTTGAGTGACCATGATTAATCGGTAGCTCATCTAGATGATGTATATCTTATGTAGCAAGGATAATATACAATTATCTTAAAAACACTTCAGGCTCCAGGCAACATTTCGATCTGTTAGACTGAGGGAGTTTAGTCTAGAGATCCACTTGGTTTCACCTTGCAACATGCTCTTTTATCCTAGTTTTCACGTTCCTTATGGTTTGACCTACGTATGCCAAACCGCATAGGCACTGAAGCATATATATGACCCCCTTAGAGTCACAGGCGGCAAAATCATTTAGGTTTAGTTTTGTTACTTGTGTGGTGTGATTTATACTTGCTCCATTAATAATTTTTGATGCACAACAGATGCAGTTGAGGCAAGGAAAGGTGTCCTTCTTTTGTGTCCCCAGGAACCTTTGTCCTGTCTTAACGGCAAGTTCAGCTGAGCATAACTACCTCAGAAATTGGAATGAATCCATTCTATCAATGGACTTTGTGGATTTTTCAAAAATGTTTTAAATGTGGACATTATGTATTTATGAACTTGGAACAGTTTATGGTGATTTTCAAGGGACTTGATTCTGGACACTAATTACAGAACTTTCAATGCGATTACTGATTGATTGGATAATTGAATGGGAGGGTGGAGCCTTGTGTGGTTTTATTGTTAAAATTGTACACTGAACTTGTTAAACACACTTGAAAAAGGGTCTTTGTTGACTCGAAACATGTTGTGGAATATGGAATAAAAAGTAGCAGCACAGTTCTGCAGTGATTGTGGCCTCCTTCATTCTATGTGAATCTAGAGGATGTATATCTAGTCAAGGGGACCATATATTTTCAAATATAACCAGACAACCACTGTCTTCATAACTCTAATGGAGGGGAGCATTTTGTTTACAAGGCTAACCCAGTGTATAACTTAAAGTGTATTGGTTCCTATCCAGCTCATGATGGCAGTTTTTTTGCACAATATGGACCTGGCAAGAATTAATTTGTGGGAGTGAATCTACTACTAAACCAAGGAGGCATACCTCTGCTGTGCACTGGGAAATGCCAGGTTATCTGCCATGTATTGGGCTACTTCCTCCCAATAGGCCTGCAATAATGGGCACTCCCAAGCCATGCGAAGAAAGGAGATATTTAAGTTAACTTTTTGAGTTTTTAGAGTTATCTTATCATTATTCAAGATTATTGTATCTTGGTGAAACTGTACTGTCATTTGCAAAATATCTTATGAAACACAGATTGTTGGCTATCTCAGGTTCATATAGTACATGTGCTAGACAACAACAGTATTTTAGAAGGATTGACAATGACATGGGTTCATCACTGCCTGTTGGTAATTCTGGAACTCAGTAGGAGGCAAGAGCAACTCCCCTAGAACTTTATAGATAATGGGTACAATAAATATGGCAGAATATTAAACAGCTTTAACAGAGGATTGGGGGACATAACCCTTGTTTGATCATGCTTACTGCTAAATCTCTCTCTTTGCTTTAAAAAAAAAATGAAGTCGGTTGCATCAGAAAAAAGGATGTCTTTAATATTGACCCTTTCCCTCCCCAACTAATGGGATGGGAACCCTACCCCTATCTGTCGAAGGAGCTGTCTGGGTGCAGGTTTGGAAGAAATTGGCAACACGGAAGCCTTTTTTTTATATGATGAAAATTTGTAGCATTGTGAAAAGGAGCTTCTCTAACAACTTAGGCAATGTTAACGCTATTGCAGAGCAAAAAAATATAAACAAAATGTAACGTTGGCTTTTCATTAACTCTGATGCATTTCAGCAAAATATTGTGGATTCACAAAATTTTCATTGAAGTGAAAAGGAGCAAGTTTGCTCATCACTATTTGGTATTAATTTTGTCCACAGAAGATGAGACCTGGTCATTTGAATTTAAATAGCACTGTTATGAACATTACTCACTGATCCATTGCTTAGGATTTGCATAGTGATGCATATCTGCAGCATTTTAATTTGGTTGTTAAATGATAAATCAATGGGTAATTGCAAATATTTCTTGAATAATTTTAGTGTTGGTAGAAATAAAAAAAAATGTTTTTTTCTCTAAACTACCTACAGTATATATTAAGTAAAACGCAAGATTGATTGACGTAAGAAAACATTTATGTTGATTAACTTGGATGGAGAGGAATGCCATCTTAATTATCTGGCAGGAAATTATAGCTTTAATATGTTTGATTTTACTATCTAAGGATTAAAACAAACTATCCTTGTGCTTGAGATGTTTTTGCCTTTTTAACATCACAAAAGTGGAAGTTCACTAAAACTAAGCTGAATGTGTAAGCAAGTTGTATTTGTTTCCCCTCTAAACAAGAATATGTGAATTTCACAGCCTGTTGCAATTATGCACTGTAAAAATATGACTGTGAAAATTGCACAGGAAGTCCTTATTCAACACTTTGCCTTTGCTCTTTCCATGTCTTTGAGTAAATCTGACATTATAAGCACAACTGACTCTCTGAGGACCTCTTAAATAATTTAAAGATGCTGATCCTTATATTCTACCATGAAAAGATGCTGACATTATTTTAAATTAGTTTTTTTAAACTTAAAACACATTGAAGTGCATTTTGCTACCTGTGCTTTTCAGAAAAGGGCTTTTCCTGTGAGCTATTCATGAGCAAAGCTATATTCATCTTGTTTTATTCATCACATTTGGCCACAACAAGTTCTGCATTTGTGAATCTGATTAGCTTAAAATGACATATACACATGTATTATGAATAGAGCCTCTTTGCTAATGTAGACTGGGATAAGGTATATTCCCATCCAGTTGATATTTAATGATTTTAGGTAACAACAGAAAATATATGTATGCTTAATGATGTTCTTCACTTCAAAATTGCATTGCATCATGGCAAACTACACAGGAATTGTACATATTTAAATCTCTACCCAGAATGTTTTATGTCTCATTAGAGGTTATCATTGCTAAAGATAGACATAAAATCGGGTTTAAATATGGGCAATGTTTAGTATATACTCAGCCCTCATCACCAACAAAGAGAAATCAGCAATATTCTCTGTAGCTTTGGCAGAGGAGAGCAGTTGGGAATATGTTTTAAATCACATTGCTAAGAGTATTTTACAGCAGAGTTTTATATGCAGTAGAACATGCAATTCTATTATGAAGTCAGCATAAACCTAGAGCTTGGGACGTCAGTGGATGAGCTCTATTTTGAGTTTAATATAATGATACACAGAATGCTACTGATTAAATTAAGAGTATGCTATTTGTACTTGGATGAAATAGACTGGATGAATGATATATAAAGAGTGGTGATAATGTAAAATTTTTCAGTCTGTCCATGGTCCATGGTCCATTGCTTTTTAGGATATCATGAAAGAACTCGAGGTTGGTATTGTAGAAACTGTCTCTGTACAAATTTTTCAGATTTGATGCCGAATTGCTCAATCTTTTCTGGTCATCTCCCGAAAACACAGAATTTTTTGGATTATTAGACAAAACCCAGCGCAGATCACAATATCTTGTAGAAGGGACATCTCCCATTGACTTATACATGACCTCGACAGGTTTGAGGTGGCGGATTTTTCAGATTCTGACTTTTTGCAGCTTCAGGGTATAATAAATCTCCAAAAATGTATTTTTATCCTCTAAAAATTAGATTTTTTGCACAAAAATATTCAACCAGAAAAAAACGAGTTTAATTAATCAGGAGCATACTTGACACATACATGGCAGATGTCCTTGAAGATCTTTATTGACCTTGTGATTCGCGTTGGTTTTCTTTTTTTTTTACTTACTTTTAACAGTTTACAATAAAAACAATGATATGTTTGAGAAAGAAGACAGAAAGAAAGAGAGAGAAGGGGACAGGTGAGTAAAGGGGTGAAGAATTTCATCCAGACCTTAGTGAAGATGCCATTTGTTACTTTTGGCTATGGCTTCAGTGCTGAATTATTTCCTTTCAGGGTGTTTAGTTTTCCATTCTTGCCATTTTTGATCAATAGTTTGACTATGATCTTGGGTTAATTTGCTTTCGGCAATTCATTTTTCGAAGAGAAGGTTAGAGTCTATTAGTTGGATCAGATTATCTCTTGTTGGTGTTTGCTTTGATTTACAGAGTCTTGGTATTCTAAGTCTTGCAGCAGTAAGGATGTGGAATATTAATGGTCTAAAACTGGGAGGAAAAGTTTGTTTTTCTTTGTTGAGTAGTGCTGTCGCAGGGGTTAATGCGGTTGACTTGTTGGTTACTTAGGTGATTATTGTGATACTTCCTTCCAGAATGGTGTGAGAGCAGGGCAAGACCACCAGATGTGGAACATTGTTCCCTCTGTTTTATTGCATCTCCAGAAGTTTCTTGGCGTGGATGGAAATATCCGGTGGAGTATTGACGGTTTGTTATACCATCTATACAAAATATTTCTTTGGTTTTCTATATGATTTGTGCATCTCGAATATTTAAAGGATAAGTTATATCTGTAGAAATGAGTCAAATCAACTGGATTTGCAGTGTTTTTCTTGAAAACGTTTCACCAGTTATTTCTCAATTCAGAATAAATTGTACATAGGATCTTGCTTATTTCTATAGATATACCATGACCTGGATGAATGATAACTTTTTATAAACATAAAGGATAAGTTGGCTACTTGTATCCTTTGTTGCATTGTGAACATGCAGTTAAGGTCTTGTTCCCATTTCCGGATATGCGTTGGTTTCTCTGTAGTCAGGGTGGTGGAGAGTATTTTGTATATTTTTGATAAGCCTTTTTTGTCCTGCTGCTCAGATGCACAGTTCTTCAAATAAGGTTTGCTGTTCTGGCGGTCCTTTTAATTGCTTATTTTGTAAATTTGGAAGTTTTTATATAAATCACATTTGGGAAGTTTGTATTGAATTTGTAAGTCCTCATAGGCCTTTAAGCCCGTGTTTGTGAACAGTTGTGACATCATTGTTATGTCAAGATCTTCCCAATTTCTAATGGAGAGATTTGTTATCATTGCTTCTAATATTTTATAGATGACTGTTTGCCAGGAAAAGTGTGGATGTGCTTTATGGTTTTGGGGTGGTATCGTACCTTATTTTTAGTCATTTCCTGTAGTGTATATGTGTGGATCTGATTCTGTTCAATTTGAAAAAAGTGTTTCTGGTTGGGGGGTAAGTTCCATTGAGCGGCTTGTTCTTGTATACGTTGTTGCATGTATTTGCGTTTAATTCAGGGATTTTTCCCTTCCCATATGAAGGTGTCTAAGATTTTTTTGTGTTTGATTTGAAAAAGTTCTAGGTACTGAAATTAGTAAGGCTCTAAAGAGGTAAAGTAGTTGAGGTAGTGACATCATTTTTACTGTAGCCATCCGGCCCATCCATGAGATGTATAATGGGCTCCATTTTTTCAATTGCGATTGTATGTTAGTGAGAATTTTAGGGTAGTTGTCTTTGTAGGTATTGGTTATGGAGTCCCCTAATTCTAGGTTTTATGTAGTGTGTTTCTTCTGAAAGGTATACTTCTGTTGCAATGAATTTAGTTGTTCTTTTGGTAGTCCTAGCGGCAAAGCTAGAGTCTTACTGAGGTTGAGTTTGTAGTATTAGACTTGACTGTATGAAGTTACAATTTGGAATGCATTTTCAATTAAAGGAAATGCATTTGTAAGAGATATAATGATAAAGAGTGTTAACTTATATTCAGCAGAGCTGATTTTTATGCCTGATATCCCTGTTGCATCTCTAATAGTTTTAGCTACGGGTTCTAGAAGTAGATTTAAAATAAGGGGGAGCAACAGGCATCCCTGTATCGTCTTGAGTCACTCTTTATTTATACTAGCACTTAGACACTTTAATCTTTAGTATGAATGTAAATGAATTGGACTAATTTATTGCACTGGCACTTTATAATTATATAGTTTCTTTAGTCCATAAACTATCCCAATATGGGCTTATTTACACAGATACACCAATAGATATTTTTTCACAAATTGGTAAGAGTTACCATCCAGCTTTGTACATAGAAACCGGCGTTTTTATATAAAACAAGAAATATATATCCTTGAATGGTGGGGTTCAAGTGACAAATAAGGGATAGCTTTTTCTCTCTCTCTTATACTGTAAATATGGGTTAATGGTCATGCCATCAATAGTAACGGTGAAAGGAAGAGAAGGGCTCGGTTTGGGTGGAAAGACCATGAGCTCAGTCTTGGTGAAGTTCAGCTTGAGGTGGCGTTGGTTCATCCAGGAAGAAAAAGCTACTAAGCAGTCTGCTATCTGAGTTTGAACATCAGCGGTTAGTGAGGAAGTGTCTAAATATATCTGAATGTCATCGGCATACAGGTGATATCTAAAGCCAAATGATGATATAAGGTGTCCTAAAGAGATAATGTACAGGGAGAACAACAGAGGACCAAGTACAGAACCCTGAGGCACCCCCACATTAAGATGAACAGGAGGAGAGGATTTGTTTGCAAAAGTAACAGTGAAGGAGCAGTCAGAAAGATAGGAAGAGAACCGGGATGCAGCTTGATCACTGATACCAATTGAATGAAGAACTTGTATTAGAACAGAATGGTTAACAGTATCAAAAGCAGAAGATAAGTCCAGGAGAATGAGGATAGAGTAATGCTCTTTGACCTTAGCAGTCTGTAGATTATTTGCAACACTACATAAGGCAGTATCAGTGGAGTGTGAAGGTCGAAAGCCAGACTGCATAGAGTGAAGCATATGATTGGTGCAGAGAAAGTTAGTTATATGATGAGACGTTCCAGAAGTTTAGAGGCTATTGGTAAGAGAGAGACAGGACGGTAGTTAGACCAATAGGATGGGTCCAGTGTAGCCTTTTTCAGGATGGGCTTGATACAGGCCTATTCTTATACTATTCTTGAGTATTTTGTGTATGGGAAAGAATAGTAGGTGAAGTCCTTTTCTGTATGATGTGTTTCCCTCCATACATCAAATAAAGTGTGTATTTTCCTGTGTTTTTTAAGGTTTGATGCATGTGTTAAGGTTTGGTTGTTTCTTTGTTGATGCGAATATCGACGCTATTGTATATAATTGCTGTTGCCATTCCATAATGACTATAAGAAATCTACCATTGGGTCTGAGTGCTGTTTAATGATTTGGGTGATGGATTTAGGAATCCACAGAGCAACTACTTTTTTCTTAATAGGGCTGTTTTCTGGAAGTATTTGTTGCTTTTTTGATGATTCCAGATTCCTGCATCCAGAGTCTGGTGTTGTCGTAGCCACTTTTGTAGCCCCTTAGCTGTATCTGGGGAGGAATGAGTGAGTAGAGAGATAGGAAAAAGAGTAGAAACACATGTATAGAAAAAAAACTGCATTATTAACAAGATTGTAAAAATCAACTTATTTACAGTAATATACCAAATTTAGTATCGTATCGTTTGGCCATCTGGGCTTTGCAGCTCAGTTAAAGATTTAGGCTGACCAGCTTATTTCCTGCCGCACCTTGCAGCCAAAGTTGGGGGGGGTAGGGTTTACTTATGTCTTTTGCAGGGGGAAGCTTATATTAGCTGGCGGTTGTAAGGGGTTGGATAGCGATATGGTTTTTAAGGGATTTCCCATCTGATTTTGCGGGTTATGATTTAGGCGGTTTCAAAGATGTCTGGGCTGCTTTGTTCCTGTGTGTTTTTTTTTCCTTCATGTTTTTGCGCAGGGAGTCCTTGGCTGTCACCCAGTCTTGTTGGAGCTTGGACATTTTGTGTGTTCTTTGGGGCAATGTTTGTGGTGGTACAAGTTGCCACTGGTTCAATAATTGAAATCCCTGTGGTGTTTTTTCCATAATATACAGCATGTCATTGTGTAACACTTAGTTTAACAGGGAAGAGCCATCTGTAGGGTATATTTGCCTCCCTAAGAGCTGAGGTTACAGATGTGAATTATCTCTTTTTTGTCTTAGTATGTGCAGAGAGATCCGGAAAGCATTGAAGGGATGTGTATTTGCTTGAGAGTTACTGTGTATTGTGGAATGTGGTGTGGTGAGGTCACTACTAGGATACCTGGGAAAGTCCAGGACGGAGCTTATTTTTGCCCCAGGTTCCTAACAGAGTGGTTCCGGGACTGCTAGTCCAGCCCGGGTGTTTTCAGTTATACTGAGGTATTTCGGGTGGTTAATTAAAGAGGCAGCTCAAGCCAGAGTGGAGAGTTCCTGGCTGGGGAAAATACACAGGAAGGCTGCCTGTGTGAGAGGGATTGAAATCACCAAAAGGTTTGGGATTGTAGATATTCCTGTATGCTCTTTGTTTTGGGGAGACAGGCGGTAGGCCTTCTCCTGGTAGTTAGGAAAACTGACCTGTATTAGTTAGAAGCCCATTAAGTGGATTTTATTTTGAATTGTTTGTTTTGTTTATTTCTTCTGCAAGAGACAATAAACTGCCAAAAAGAGACTACACTCTAATGAGTGGTGCTTGTGCCGTGGGCTGTGTTAGCCCAGGAAAACCAATCCCAGCTACCCTTACAGTGGTTATTATTAGTTCTTTGTCATTGAAAAGGCGTAGGATAATATCTCTTGGTGCGTTTGGTGGGGCATTTTTAGACTTGCCCAATCTGTGTGCCCTGTCAATTAGTAATAATTTGCCTTTTTCGTTTGGTAATATGTCTTGTAGCATTTCTTGCAAGTATTGAAGTAGGTTATCTGTTTTTACCTGCTCTCTCATCCTGATATTGTTCCTTCTGTTCCTGTCTTCTATATCTGCCAACTTGTTTGTTAGCTGTTGTACTTAATTTTCAAGTGTGCTGGTTTTATCTATGAGGTCATTATTTGAGCTTACTAGCTCTGCCATTTTGTTTTCTAGGTGATCTGTGTGGCTCCCTAGCTGTGTGACCTCATGGTGAAGCTCTGCCAATGTGCTCTTGAAATCAGCTTGGATGTCTGAGCGTAGTGTGTTAAGTTACTCTTTAAGTTGTGGCTGAGTTATGAGAGAATGTTGCTGGCTGCTTAGTGGTGTTTGTGCGGAGGTACCTCTCCGTTGTGTCTCGGGCTGCTGCTGCAGGAGTCTGCGCCATCTTGGATCCACGTTGGTTTTCATCCAATAAAGTTTGGTTTTTATGGCAACAATTTGATTGAGTCGAGTTTTCGTAGCGTCATTTCTATGTTTCAAAGTGACACATACATTTTTTGCTACGCTTTTTGCTAACTTTTTCTAGAAGAATTATTGATAAATTGGTTACATTTGTGGATAGGAGTTAGGTCGACTTTGTTTTGATAAAAAAACTAACCCCTAAGGGGCAGATTTATCAAGGGTCGAAGTGAATTCGACTGAATTTTCAAAGTAAAAAAAATCGAAATTCGAAGTAGTTTTTTGGATACTTTGAACATCAAATAGGATACTACGACTTCAAATTTAAAAATCATTTGAAAATCATTAAAAAAAACTTCGACTTCAATACTTCGCCAATTAAAGTGCTATGTTAGCCTATGGGGACCTTCTACAACCATTTTCTAAGTCTTCACACAATGAAGTTAAATCGTTCGATCGTACGCTAAAATCGATCGAATCGTTCAATCGAACGATTTTACTTCGATCGTTCGATTGCTAAATTCGGTGAAAAATCCTTCAACTTCGATATTCAAAGTCTAAGTATTTTAATTTGATGGTCGAATTTTGAAGTATTTTTTACTCCGAAATGCGACCCTTGATAAATCTGCCCCCAAGTGTCATTCAAATTATAAGATGCCCTGTGCTCTTCTAAAGTTAACTAATTACCCATGGCAATTGCTTGAGTTGCAGATGAGGGGTTTTTTTTTTTGCCAATTTGCATTGATGCACTTTGTTTTGATCTGAATTAATATGATCTACAATTTGAATCATATTACAAATATTTTCAGTCCTTGAATTGTCACAATGAATGCACAAACAATATCTTTCAATACCATATCATCCTTAATATTACACATTTCCTTATAAAATGTATTTAGATTTAATTAACTTACTACCATATTGTGCTATGCTTTTGATGAATTTTTTCAGTAAGGGCATTGCTAAAGTTAGTGCAGGGAAAACTTTTTAGTACAGAATTTCAATAAAACCTCTTCTCTGTTTGGTAAGCACATCACTCTTAATTATTCTTCAGAATTACCATTTAACTTCTACTTTTAAGAGTCCAGTTCTCCTTTGTAACCTAATCAAACATTTTTTTGTGTGCAATCAGCTTCTAATCTGCAATGTAAAGGCAATAGAAAAATTAGAATTGCTAATATCTGGTTGGATGTATTCCCTTGTTTGGATAAATCACACGAGAATCACACTATGATTTATATTCTAAAATGACTTCACTGACGGCTTTCAAAAATGTATAAATACAACAGAAACTCTGTACCTTGTAATGCAAGAGCACATGTAATACACGGAAGCATAGAATTCAATTCAGAGATGCATAGAACTCAATGTAGAAAATATCCACTTGATCTAGATGTATTTAAATCTTATTATTGGTAACCAAACTTCCTGTACATACCTCTTCCAATCATACTTTGGTAGGTCAACATTGAGTTACATAAAAAAGGGAGGTTTGAGGTTTCATAATTAATTTTGTCTGATATATGTCTGTATTAATTGTGCACAACACAATTTTATTTGTAAGTAAACATATGTTCTTTGAAATGGAAGGAAAAGGAGAAAAAATGGCAGCAACCGATATATACTTGTCTATTTTATCATTCATCGTTATTAAAAAAGCACAACAAAATAATGATCATTGTCAGATTGTCCTAAAATTCTATTGTCTGCATCTACTGAAGCTTAAACTTAAAAGCCCTTTTTTTTTAAATCGCTAAATTCTGTTTTCCTTTACTTCCAAATAGGGATGAGCAAAATATTTTGCTGAGAAAAATCAGCCACAGACTCTAATGGATAGTAAAAAAAAAATGTTGCACAAATTGAAAAATCATGGGTCAAAAAATTCCCATTGACTTTAATGCATTTGGCAACTTTTTTGACATATATTATTATCTGACATATATTCTGAGTTTTCTTAATGGATTCATTTACTTAATTTCCATGTCTTTATACCCACATTGACTTAAATATTTAATATAAGCCAACCAACCACTTATGGGATGTATTTTACGCAGTCTGTGTGTCCATGCAATTTTATTGTAGAGTCAAGTAATTTAATGATCCTATTGAGGATGAAGTGTAAATCTTGTGTTCATCACAATTAGGACATGAATCCCATATGTAATAAAAGGCACTAAGTTTTCCTGGATGCAGGAACCAATATCAACCAATAAGATGACCAGTAAATGCTTTCTGCTGATTGGTTGCTATAGGTTACTGCTACTAGGCAAACTTGGTGCTTTTTATTACACAACCCCCTTAGATTGACTTGAAGAGTTAAGTCTTTGGATAACCCAATTAATAAACCCAAATAAACCCAAAAATAAACCCAAAATAAAAAAAAAATGAAGTAGAACTGTTACCCACACATAAAAAGGTCCCTTTAAAACTAAATGGCTGATCTCTCCTGTTTTCTGAGTTGATGCATCTAATAGAAATGTCTTAAACATGTTAAAAGTTATTGAAGGGTGATAGTTATATTAAAAAGGTCAGGAGTACAATTTTTCAGAGAACAAAGGAAAGAAAGTATTTTTGTTTTAAGCATGATTTAAAAATGATATAAAAGTTTTATATTTTTGAAGTAAAATTACATATATTGGAGTTTTTTTCTTTTTCTGACCTTGGTAGAAGAGATTATTATTATGTACCTGTATATTCATTTTTTCGTATCCGTTCCACTAACTGCAAGATGGTCTTTGGTGTGGAGACACAAGACTACATGTAATTTTCAGGTCTTCTATTCTACTAAAAATATTGTGGACATTAGTTTGGGTCAGTGGCATCAGTCCCTTGGACTTACAAATCATGTTTATCAATGTAAGGTCAATTTAAAGGTAACCCCTAAACTTTGGCTACTTGTTCCTTACTCCACTAGCAATCAGATGAGGTCAGAGAGGAGGACTTGGGTCCTTCAAGGATATTTCAAAGTGATCACATATACAGTAACATCAGCGATTTTGTTTTTAGCATATTTTCCTTGTCTGTTAAAATTTTTGCTCCACTATACTTCTTAATGTTCTGCTTTAACAATGGTGGGTGCCTGTCTGGCAGTACTATGCATGGATCCCACTGCTTGAGCTTTGTAGTAAAGTTACTATTCAAGTCACTATAATGGATGAGAGATTTTACTCTAGTTTGGTCATTTTTTATTGTACAGATACATTACAGAGTTAAAGTTCAAATGCATTGAAAGTGTTGAGGTTTGAAGCAAGTTTTAAAGTTAAATTCATGAAAATACACTAAGATGTGCAAGATGTTAGTGACTGGTTCTTTACAGTGTTACAATAGGTTGCACTTTTGTGAAGTGTGAAGAACCAGAACAAACAGACACAATGTCGCACAGAAAACCAAATCACTTTTTCTCCTATCTTAACAAGCAAGTGTATGTAATTCTTCTACATATATATTTATTGTTCTAACTATATATGGTATATGCATTATTCCTTGTTGCCTTTATGATTTTTATATTTGTATTCTTGTCTCTCTTTTTATTTATGAGAAAGATCAGAAAGTTACTGAATGCATCCCAAATGAATGAACTGCTGCCACCTTGCAAGGCGTGCTTTGTAAACAATGTAATTTGTAGTAGCAGGAGCAAAATGTACAAAGCCTCAGCAGACAATTACATTTAAATGTGTTGCCTATTGCTGAAGGACAACATAAAAGAGGTAGCAGGACATCACTTGTATACAAACAATTTACCAGTTTTCTCTAGACCACCTGCACACTATTGAATTCAGTCTCTGCTGGTGAATGCAGGGTAACATCAATGGAAGTTTTTGATAATCAATTGTACACAAACCTAGCAATAATAAAGACCTAGCATAGACTTTTTTTTTCTATGCCCTACTGTTTCCCATAATATGAACAACTAGACATTTTCTAATCATTTCTTCTCCAACAAAGCAATACATACATGACATTTTATTTAACAAGGCAGGAAACTAAAGCCCCAAATGACACATTAATCTATTTTAAAAATCAGAGGAATTACTCCTCTAATAGGCCCCTGTTATTAAATAAATGCAGGTACATAAAAAAAACTTTTAAACAAGCTTTAGGTAACCCTAACAGGCAACTATAACATGGGCGCTGAGCAATTTGTATAGAATATTTGAAACAAAAAAAAAAAAACTATAGTATAATTTTGAAACATAGTTATGGTTGAGTTTGCATATGTTGTAAGTGTTATCATATGGTTGAAGGAGAAGGAAAGGGAGATTTTCTGGTAAGTAACATGTTTTTAAGCACCCCCAGTGATTCTAATAGCTTATTTATGACACCGTTATGCTCTCATTCTTCATAAGATAGCAAACATATATTTCCTGTGACCCAAGCATCTCCAGCACGTGTGCATATGCAGAACAGAAATCAGCAAAGACTTTTCATCCTATGCATGCACCTAAGCACCTAAGGAGGTGCGTGATGATGGGAAATTTAACAAAATGACTGCATGTCTCTGAGAGGAGAAAAACCTGAACTTGTAAAATGGAAATACTTAAAAAGGGAGAGTTTAATATTCAATTTTATTAACAAAACCAACACTAAAGCATAAATTATTCTTATGTCTCATGTGGCCCCATGCACCCTCCACTCATTAATGTAACTGCCCAGGACCTTGCTCATTTCTTTAAAGAAAATAATGATCTCATTAGACTGAGCAGGCCATTTCACAACAATCTCACATTATCTTGCAGCGCAATTACATCAACTTTGATTCTTTCACCAGGGCAGCACTAGACAAAGTTAGCCTCCTCAAAACCCACAACCTGCTCCCTTGACTCCATACCCTCTCACCTCCTTTACCCAACCTCTAAAGCACTCTGTCCTGCATGCACCCACTTATTTAACCTTTCACTTTCTACTGGTATCATCCAGTTTCCCTTCTTTCATTTGCATCCAAATTGCTGAAAAGGCTTGTTTACAAACACCTGATCAGCATCTCTCTTCTCGACACCTGAAATCTGTCTTTGGCCCAACACACTCTCTGAAAATGCACTCACTAAAGTAATCAATGATCTTCTCGTGGCAAAGTCTAAAGGTCAATATTTCATGTTCATCCTTCTAGATCTCTCTGCAGCATTTGACATAGTTGACCATCCTCTCCTACTAGACATTCTATTCTCAGCTGGGATTCCTGACACTGCTCTATCATGGTTTACATCTTATGTTTCTGATTGTTCCTTTAAAGTTGCTTTCTCTAACTCTACTTCATTCATTCAACCACGCAGGCATGCCACCTAGGAACTATCTCACTGTCAGACTTTCTCCTTCTTTGAAAACTTTCAAATGCTTCCTAAAGACCCACCTGTTTAGGAAAGCTTATTCAATGTATCTTATCTTAATCAGTTATAAATGTATTATATATCACAAATTTATTTTAACTAATGTTTAGCACTGCATAACTTGTTGGCGCTATATAAATAAATAGTGGTGATGATGATGAGAAGAGCAAAATAGAGCCAAAGAGCCCTTCTCAAATGCATAACATGCACTTAGAGCTTTCTTAAAAAAGAACGTATCTATATGTCTCATGCTACACACATAGGGGCAGATTCCCTAAAGGGCAAAGTGACTAACGCTGGCAAAAATTTGCCAGCGTGACATCGTTTAGTTGCTTCGCAAATTCCCTAACGGGCGCAGGCGTAACTTCGCTAGCGAAAGAGACAGACGCTAGCGATCATTCGCAAGGCAAATTTTTGCTCTGGAGAATGGACGAAACTCTGAAAATTCACTAAGATGTGGGCTTGTGTGCAGGGCATTATAACAACTCTATTTTATTTGTAAAGGTTCCCTGGACTTGTGTAATGTAATGTATTTGCTGCAACATATCCGTCCACGTAACTTTATAATTTCCCACCGTATGCAAATTAGGAAACGCTAGTGCATCTTCGCTTTAATTTCCGAAGTAACTGTAGTGAAAATTCACCAGCGTTCGCTGCCCCCTGGACTCAACTTCGCACTTTAATAAATCAGCGTTGACCTAGCGAATTTACGCTTGGCGAAGTGTTGCAATGGCTGTGAAGCCGTTGGTGGTAAATTTTCGCTGGTTAGGGAATTTGCCTCATAGGGCTGCCTTAAAACACAGGACACTTAAAAACAGGACATTTTGGTACCTTCTGTTTTAAGAAGGCACTCGGTACATATTGTGACATGTTAGATGTTACCCATGCCAATGATTAGCATTGCAAGCCTTTGGAAATTTCCTGTAAGCAAGCAGGGGCATTATATGTATATTGTATAATGTTGTTGTGTATAGGTTTTTTTTTTTTTAATAACTTGTTTTTATTGCAATGACGTAGTAAAATCACAGGAAATAAGTGTAGAAAGATTCGTCAAGCAGACAATATAGTGATTACGAAATCGAAAATAAACAGTATAACAATTTTCAAAACAATCAGCTCTAGAACAAGAAATGATAAGGGGAGTGGATCCTATGGGGGGGGTTCAGGTAGGAGGTCAATAGTCTGTTAATCTGATGACTCCTGGGAGGCACTACATCTGGGTGTAACTGATCACGATGCAGAGTCGCAAGATATCGGGATGATTCCACGATCAAAGGGTGACTTGCCAAGGATTCCACGTCATACCATGATGTGTGTTGGAAAGTATAAACTGTAAGACATTTGATGTGTTGCGGGAGATGTGTAATGTAGGTCGACCAGATCGCGAAAAATTTCTGGGTGTCATGTTCTTTCCTGGTCATGGTTTCCAGCCAGTCCATGTGAAAGGTGTGGTGTAGTTTTTGTTTCACCAACGATAACGGGGGGGGGATCAGTGCTTAACCAGTGTTGTAGAATAGTTTTCCTGGCTCCCGCAGCCAGTCTACCCAATAAGTGTCTGTCAGGTCTCGTGAGGTGAGTAAATGGTTTGGTGTTGCTGAACAAAGCCCATTCAATGTGAGGTCGGAGAGGTTTTCCTATCATCTGTGCCCCATATGAAATGACGTCCTCCCAAAAAGGTTGTATCGAGGGACATGACCACATAGTATGTAATAAGTTCGCTCTAGGGGAGTGGCATCGTAAACAGTTATCGGAGGAGAGAGTACCCATTTTAAATCGTCTAGCTGGGGTAAGGTACGAGTTATGTAGAATTTGCAATGACATTTCTTGATATCTGCTCGCTGGAAGTAGTGTCATAATCTTGTTATGTTGCTTCAGAATGTCTGATTCCGTGGTGTTAGGTATGTCTGCAATCCAGTTAAAATTGGGTTTATCTTCGTTATCAATGTCAATTAATGGTCTAATAGTTTGGTAAATATGTGAGGTTGTGAGTTTCTTATTTCTGTTTTTCCAAAGTTGGTTAAAAATGTTAGTTTTGTCATTGTGCGTCATAGTCGCAAGTCGTAGTGAGGTATTTGCAAAGTGGATGATCTGCAAACGTAAGTATATATGGGTACGCGTAAATGGAAATTTTTCAGTTAGCTTATTTAAAGGGAGTATTGAATAGGTGTTATCGAGTAGGTCATGGATGTTATGTAAGCCATTTACACTCCATTGATAGAGAATTGGATTACGTATGCCCGGTAAGAAATTGTTATTATCTATCCATGATAAATAGGGGGAAACATACGGTGAGATATTATGACGTTTCCTGACCGAGTGCCAGGCTTTGTAAGTGTCCAAAAATAGTGGGTTATCTCTGATTCGAAGTGGAATGTTTTGAAAAGGTGTGTGTAGCAAGTGGTTGAGGGAGCAATTATCCGATTGATATTGATCCAGGGAGAGTGTCGTATAGAGGTCTCTATTAAGTATCCAATCTCCGGCGTAACGAAGAAGGGCTGCTTCGTTATAGGCTTTAATGTCAGGGAAGTTAAGACCCCCCAGATGGTTGGGTTGTTGTAGTTTGAAAAGACTTATACGCGGGCGTTTTTTGTTCCATATGAAGGATCGGAATATTTGATTCAGTCGCTTCTGATCAGTGGGTTTTATATAGTAAGGTAGCATCTGTAGCGGGTAAAGAAGTTTAGGGAATAAGATCATTTTAATAAAATGTATTCTGCCCAGGAAAGATAAGTTAACATGTTTCCATTGTAAAGTTTCCTGTTGTATACCGTCAATTATGCTTCTTATGTTTAAAGAGTAAATATCTTTGTAGTGGGAGGGGATTCTAATTCCCAAATATTTAATGTTTTGTTTTGTTTTCTTGAAAGGGAAGTGTGATGGCCAATCCGTGTTTTTTGTATGGTGTAGTTGAAGGGCTGCCGATTTGTCTAAGTTGATTCGAAAGCCCACAATAGTACCAAATCTCTGTATAATTTTCAAAAGAATGGGAATTTCTGTTATTGGGCGATTGACAAAGAGCAGAATATCGTCAGCAAAAGCTGTTATTTTAAGATTCATTTGACCAATACGTATCCCTTGTAATCGTTGATCGTTCAAGATATGAGGTTTTTTTTTAATAGTCTTGTCATAAATGTTTTAAAAATATATAGTGCAGCATCATTTAGTAGAGTGCATTTACTGAAGGCCAAACCCATATCTGTTCAACTTACTTGTATAGACTGTATATGCATGTTCTGCATATTCACACTGCACACGAGGCAGGCAGCACATTCATCATGTTTTTTTAGGCTAATGTGTATTTATATATGCAGGGATTGGTGCATATTTAATAGATACTTGGAAAGATACTTTTTTTGCCAGGGAGACACATGCTTCCATGGCAAGCAAGCTGTAGAGATGGCTTTATTGGATGTCTGTTAACTTTACTAGCAAGAAGTGCAGTAACGACACAAATGTTACAACTTTATGTGAACTAGCTTGATATGTACATTTTAAATTTGGGGCACAAAGAATTAGTTTAGTGCTAGTAAGACTGCAAATAATGGTGAACTTCAGGATGATGTAACACCTAGCAATCAAACATTGAAACTGACTGGGTACTTTATTTATAAGCCATATGCAACATAATTTGAATAGCAAATGTGCAGTGCTCACAGGAATGTCTATACCATTTCTAAGATATACAGTACACAAGAAGAAAATTGGGTTATATACAGTTCTAAGGTTACTGTGCATAAATTTTGCTACTTGTCAGCAGGAACCATTTACTAGTTATCTTTTTCGAATAGGGATGCACCGAATCCAGGATACAGTTCGGGATTCGGCCAGGATAAGGCCTTTCTCAGCAGGATTCGGATTCGCCCAAATCTTTCTGCCTGGCCAAACTGAATCTGAATCCTAATTTGCATATGCAAATTAGGGGCGGGAAGGAAATTGCATGACTTTTTGTCACAAAATAAGGAAGTAAAAAATGTTTTCCCCTTCCCACCCCTAATTTGCATATGCAAATTAGGATTTGGCTTTGGTTTGGTATTCGGCCGAATTTTTCTCGAAGGAAAGTTTAGAAACAATCAGCTGGCAGGTTGGTATGGGCTTATTTATTAAAGTCCAAATTTATCTGACTTTTTTTAATGAAAAAAGTCCAACCAAACTAGAATCCACAATTGGACCTTATTTATTATTGAAAAATGTATGATTTTATTGGATCAGGACAAACAGAAAAAAAAGTTTTCCTGAAAAGTCTGAATTTTTCAGTTTTTTGCCCAAAAAGTCTGAAATAGTTGGATTTTGGGCTAATTCCAGCGCAGACCACAAAAAATTCCAAATAGCATAGGGACCTATCCCATTGACTTATATACAACCTCGGTAGGTCTGAGATGCCGGATTTTTGAATTCAGACTTTTTACATCCTCAGGGTATAATAACTCTCAAAAAAAAGTTTTTTTCCCCCACTAAAAGTTCAGATTTTATAGTAAAAAAGCTTAGATTTTTGAGTTTAATAAATAATAAATAACCCCCTAAATGTGGTAATTATTTTTCTACTGTAAACAGCATCAAAATGATTATGTGATCCAAGGTCCCTATTTTTTAAATCATAATTTGGAGGTGTCTTAATAAATATCCTTTAGCACCTTTAGCATTTTTAACATTTTCCTTTATGTGTCAGTAACAGTAATGGGATGTAAATAAAGAAATAAGAAGAAAGCTCTGATCCTATTGTCTATGGGGAAAATATATTTTAGTGAAAGATAACAGAGAAGAAGGATAACAAGTCAAGGTGGATCAAAATACATGTTTTTAATTTTCCTACTATATATAAAGTCCATTACTAAAACATTTTAGCAGGTTGTTTTATTTACTCTGATTTATGGTTACCATTAATTACTACTTATAATAGTCCTTTTTTAGACCCTCTATCTGTATATTACAGATAATTCCCCCATTTTTTGATTTTGTCCAGCTGTATCAGAAGTCTCAAATGTCAAGCTGCCCAAACCTTATGATTAATTAATTAATTAATTAATTAATTAATTAATGATGGCAGGTGGTGGCAGATTGTCCAATTGTCAAGTTCTTCTTGGGGGGGATTTCAGTTGTTTGGAAATGATGTTCTGAGTTATTTTAATATGTTTTTATAATAAAAACCCTGTGACTCCCCACCAATCTTGGATGACATACCATGTATGATGATGTTAATGTGTAAGGGGGCAAACCAAGAAAATGGTTCTACCTGTGTGTAATGTGCAGTACATCATGTTTTTATAAGAAAAATTAACTGACTGCCCAAACCATATGAAAAGGCCTTTTTATTAGATGGCGGTAGACTGATATTCAGTGAACTTTTGGTAAGAATGGATATTTGGAAACTGTTTCCCTCCAAAGTCTCAATCTAATGTAAGAAAACTGCACAGCTCTAATTGGCTTGAACAGTCAGGGATACCTCAGTGAGTAAAAAAACAAGTAAGGAATGAGGTCAAAGTAATATTGTTCTATGCAGCACAGAATGAGAAGGGAGTAAACCAATACAGGAAAGTCTATACAGAAAAATCAAGAAGGCTGTGTAAATACCAGACTATAAGTACCTGTACTCATCTCTTCCTTATATCATGTAGCCCATGAGTATTTTACGGCACACACTTGCGAATCTAATCTAAAATGTCAAATCTTACCTTTGATTTTTCTTTGTAAGCCAACATGCCACAACCACAGATGGCACCAGTGGGTTTCTTACTTAGTTTCCTCATTTTGCACAAATGTAATTGAGGGCAGACTGTAGTTACTGCATTAATGCATGCTTAGTTAAGCTTTATCTTGGCTTATAAGAGATGCTATTTAATGAAAGATGCAGTTTAATGGTGTAGAGAATTGGCAAGAAATACGAAATATTTGCAAATATTTCAAATACTTTTAGCACACACCCTAGAATTTTTAGATTGACTTATAGTTTGTCAGTAGTTGTTTAGATGATTAGACACAGTTGTGTGTGCCAGGCAGTTGGAATATGTTTTCAGACTACTGGTTTTCAGCATCTCATTGAAGGTCCAATATCTGAAAAATGCCAGGAGGTATTTGTTTTTGCATATGCATTAATGCAGTATGAAAAGTAACAATATGGCAATAGTGGGGTTAATCTATGAAATTGTTCCCTCTTTTAACTTAGATTGCACTTTTTTCAAATGGTTACTAAAAATATTTAGAACAATTGTTAGCTTAACTTCTAAAATTAACACTTAACTGTACTATGTAGTCAAATAATATAAGGTGAGATACTTCACATTGCCACTCAATTTGATAGTGGATTTTTATGCGAGTGGTATGTGTTTGCATTTCCTTAAGCCCAAGGCAGTATCCTGTTCCCATTATGTGACTATAAAACTAAAGGTACCCATTGAAGCTTTTATCTGTGCACCTTCTACATGTAGGAACTCCAAATCCATCAAAATCAGAGATGTGTCTGCTTTAGGTATTGAAAAGCATTTTTAAATTTGTTCCATCAAACTTTTGACTACAGTTAATTTCATAACATCAGTTGAATATGTTTCTAATTGCTGAAAGACTGCAAAGAGCATTGAGACCCAAGGGAGACAGTTGGTATATAAAAGATAACTCTAGGTCACAATATAACAGTCTTAATGTTAAAAGGACACTAATGACATCTGATCATATTTGCCTCACAATGTTATCAGATTATGCCTTTTGCAATAAGTCCACTCATCCTGTGGTTTCATTGTACAAGTATTGTCAGACAGAAACAGGACTGCTTGGGCACCTTCTGAAACTAAATGCTTATTATTATTAGACAAGGCAAAAATATGGTCCACTACCGGAGTGCTCTGCATCAGTTTATAGAAAGTTCTATAGAGAATACACATTCAGTACTGAGTTGCCAAGAAAATTCAATAAATGCGTTGAAACTAAGCATCTGTTCTGTGGTAGTGTATGTAAAGAGTGTAGGTGGCTTCTTATTTAACTAGCAAAAACGTTTGTCAGGACAAATACAGGATCTGCATGCCTTACTTTTTTATTAAGCTTAAGGACATATTGAGCATTTTAATCACTAGCATTAAAAATAAAGCTGGATCATTATCGACAAATCTATTACAAACAATGATAATATCTGACTCTCAAATTTAGACAAGTAGTACTAATCTGATATGCAATTTAAATTATATCAAGAGAAAATATACAAAAGATTATTATACACTCACTCATAAACCCTTGTATTTTCCGTAGAGAACATTGCAATATTTGAATAATATCATACATTGTTAAAATTATTACCGACTTACAAAGATCTCCATGTTAAAATTCCATTCTTAAAATTCCACTTTCGGTAGTCACTTAAACTCAGTGGTGATTAAATTCTTACACAAAACCTTGCTTTTTCCTCAAGTTGAATTGTTAATAACAAATTATGCTCATTTACCCTTTAGTTTTGAAAAATTGTGTCCCTTACAGAGACGACTGTAAAGACTAATATCATATGACTTAGGAAAACCAAAATATGTCAATGACAACATTTATCTGAAATGTACAAATAGCATTTGTCTGAGAAATATTTACTGATGTCTCAATTTTGGCATTGTAAACTATATTGTTGTAATAAAACTGAATAAGAAAAAAGATCTCCATTTTGTTCGGATGTCTCTCTGTTACAATTTCTCTTTGACTGCTATCCCTCCTTATGCTTTAGGTCATGAGGGTATTACATACAGAAATCTATATAGCTAGCATTTTAGAAGAGCTGGCAAGAAGCAAAATAAAAAAATGAAGCAATCCAGCATGATATTTTTTATACAATTCTAATTTTGTTCCCCATAATTCAAGGGTTATTGTGATTCTTGCACACGGCAGGATCCAAAGTTGTATCTCATACTGAACACCATTAGCGTTACTCTTAGTTATGGATGAGCAAACTTTCTCACTTTGTAAAAATTGTGGTTTTGATGGTAAGAAAGTTTTTTAAAAATCCACAATAGAGTATGCTGCAATGGAAATAAAATATAGACATAACTATTACCATCCACGTCAAGCATTGGGATGGGATTCCTCTCCATTCCTCCCTGTCTATCTCACCTTCTCGTTGACCAATGTATTTTGACAAGAATTTTCCAAATGTACAAAACTTATGATTTATCCTTCTATAGCTGTTTTGTCAGCATGCTCATCATGCAATGCAGTAGCTCATTGCTGTAAGCTACATGGACCGGTATTTTCTAGGAAAGGCAGGTATGCAGAGCCTCTCAAAAACATTCATGAACTATTAAAGAAGGTTCAGAGCTGATGGTTGTAGATATTAGTTAATTTGTTTAGAACAGGTTCAATCAAAGATCCATATCCTGCCCTGGGTTACCCTGAAAGGTAACTACAGGTATGGGACCTGTTATCCAGAAACCCGTTATCCAGAAAGCTCTGAATTACAGAAAGGCTGTCTCCCATAGACTCCATTTTATCCAAATAATCCAGATTTTTAAAAATGATTTTCTTTTTCTCTGTAAAAATAAAACGGTGCCTATACTTGCTCCAAACAATGATCTAAGTAATCCTTATTAGAAGCAAAACCAGCCTTCGGGTTTATTTAATGGTTAAATGATTTTCTAGTGGACTTAAGGCAGGAAGATCCAAGATGCATTATCTGGAAAACCCAAGGTTTTGAGCATTTTGGATAATAGATCCCATACCTGTACTACAAATGGTGAATTTTCTAAAAAATATTTTGTTATTGTAGTTTCTTTATAGTTAACAGTGTTAATATCTTTTGTAAACATTATGTGAGCAATCATTTTTTGTGACTGTTTCCCTTTTTTGACTTGTTAGTTGTGGATTACCTATTGGATTGTGGATTGTCCATTTTTTGAGATATGAATCATCCCAACATTCAGAGGTAATCTGCATTCATTAGGCTACTCTAAATGAATTGATGTGCCCTTTAGGATGGTGCTATACCTATAAGACAAGGTTTGCTAAAATACCCTGGATACAGGGAGCAGTGGGAAGAATCAATGCAAATTTTGTTTTGCTTTAGAGCTCATGGTAATATCAGGTCTCTTTGCCGTGCCAAGTTATTAATAAGTAGATCACCTCAAATAATTTAGAGGCAGTACTGCATGGTTCGTATGATGATCAACATTTCCTGAGAGTTAGAAATTGACTCGCTTTTTATGTGTGATTCCTAGTAATGCAACCTTTGCAGGAATTTTCCCAGATTTTCAAAGGTCAGTCCAAATGGCCTATGGAATCAATCAACTCTATGACCCAGATTTAGCCTTCAGGGTTACATAATTTGGTCTCAGATGTAGAATCCTATTGAAGTATATGAACAATTGGTCAAAAAAAATGTCAGTGCATTTGATGAATATAAACATTAATAAATATTGATTGAATGGTCTTTCCTAATGGTCATTAATAAGACGTAGACTGATTAAGAACAAGTCATTGTAACTCATTCTGTAGCTCATCCAGTTGGATTGTCTATTAGGAATACTAAATCCTGGAAACATTATAGATCAATTGGAACTGATTGATTATGAATTTAAGATGTGTATGGCCAATATTGGTCCAAATATTATTCCTCTTAAAATGATGTAGGAAATTTGAAGGCACTGTCTGGTGTATTAATTTTACATATTTTATTTCAAAACACAACTCTTCAGTGATCTGTAACAATTTTTTGTTTGAAAAAAGGATTTTAAAAGGGGTTCCTAGTCTCTTGCCATTTCATGTAAAGCCCTGGCCAGATTGCCTGCTCACAGCTTCAGATACTTCATACAGTTAATATTTTGTTTCAACAGTAACAAACAACCTACGGATGTCATAAAAGGAAATAAAATGCCTGCTGTCCGAACAGCATGCAACTGAAAAAATGTATACAATAAATAGGTAAATAACAAGGTAATAAGAAGTTTCCAGGTAAAAACTAAATCACAAATGGGGGGGGGGGAAGAACCAGGGAGAAAGACTCTTCAAACAATTTTCTATGACAGCAGGGTTTACATTATTCACATTTAACAAGGGACTGACAATGTACTGCGTGTCTCACACTGCTTTGATGGATGAGATCCAGATTCCAAGAAAATCCTGGGATGATATACTGTGCAATAAAAGAAATGAAATATACAAAAACGGCATTGTGAGTAAATATGCATTATTAATTTTAGCTGGTTATCATAATATATAATAGATAGAAATGTGAGTTACTGGTAAAGTATCTGTTGTTGAAAAGAATTTTTAGAAATAATTCAAAATAATTTTAAATACCTGGGATGCACAAAAGGGGATCTTTCCATTAAAATTTTTTTTTTAGAAAAACAAATGACAAAGTTAGCTTTGCTACTAATTTTGTTTTCTCTGTAAATGTTCAGTAAAATTGGTATACCCATATCATGCCCACACTTGGCCCCTTCCCGTGCCGGCACAAGTTGTCTACAAGGTCACTTGGCATGAACAATTAAACTTAATTTCTGAGAAAACACCTAATTATTCACTCTGAACATTGATATGGGCAAGAGCAAGAAAGTTTGTTCTGTGACCCTGAGTAGTTGGGTTTCCTTGAAATTTAAGCTGACAGTCATTGTGACCCAGAAATTTACAATGTATCATGTTTACCCAACAGAGAGAATGAACTGTAGAGCATATAATTCATCCTGAGCATCATGTAGGCTGGAGGGGCAACTTAAACTATGCAGTCCTCATCTTATGGTTGTCTAACCCTGACTTTTCTCCACCTGACACTAAGGGGCATATTTATCGAGAGTCAAAGTTCGAAGTTAAAAAAACTTTGAATTCAAAAAGACCAACTGAATAGAGGTCGAAGGTTGTTGGGGGTTGAAGTGGTACATATTCGGCCTACATTGGCACTATTCCTTGGATCTACTTAGATTCGAAGTTTTTTCAACTTCGATCACCCAAATTCCCCCAATTGCCTCCATACAGGTTCTAGGAGGTCCCCCATACACTAAAACAGCACTTCGGCAGCTTTTAGGTGACGAATGGTCGAAGTCGATGTTTTAAAGAGACAGTACATGATAAAATTCAATATTCGAATTTCGAAGTTTTTTTCAACTTCGAATAGAAGTTGGACTATTTGATAGTCAAAGTACCCAAAAATGACTTCGAAATTTAAGTTTTTAACTTCGAACCAGCTTGTATTAAAGAAGAGCAGATGCACAAAAAAAGAAAATTGGGAGCACTTTACATCAGTAAGAGAAACAAATATAGTAGGGAGCCTTAACCTTTTGAACCCATGAGCAACATTCAGAAGTAAAAGGAGTTGGGGAGCAACACAAGTGTGAAAAATGTTCTTTGGGTGCCAAATAAGGGCTGTGATTGGCCATTTGGTAGCCCCTATGTGGATTGTCAACCTACATTGAGGCTCTATTCGGCAGTGCACCTGGTTTTTATACAACCAAAACTTGCCTCCAAGCCTGGAATTCAAAAATAAGCACCGGCTTTGAGGCCAATGGGAGCAACATGTTGCTCACGAGCTACTGGTTGGGGATCACTGGTATACAGGATCAAGGCATATGGACATACAGTATTAGCTGTATTTACCCATTGGTATTGTCTGATAAGCCCATCCAAAAAGATACATTAAAACTTAACTTTTAATATGAACAGAGAATAAAAACATGTATCCAAAACCAAAACACAAAGGGTTAAAAATCAGGTTAGGAGGGAAAGCTAAACCATCAGTAGCTTATAGTCAGTTTTAGAGGGTTAAATACTGTATTATTCATAGACTAATCGTCTTCCATAGATGCACCCTCTCAATTTAATTTGCTATGCCCGTGCACATGTACTTCAGGGTAGATTTATCAAGGGTCGAATAGGAAATTTGAATTTTCGAATAGTTTTTTTGGTTGAAACTCACAAATTCAAATTGGGAATAATCCAAAATTCGAATTTGAGGGTTTATCAAAACTTTACCCTGGTAATAAATCAAATTCAACTATTTGCCACCTAAAACCTGCCAAGTTCATGTATAAGTCAATGGGAGAGGTCCAGTGACCCATTTGAAGATGTTAATAGCCTTCCTGACATTCAAATTTTTTTGGAGAAAAAACTCGATTTGAGTTTAGTTGAAATCATTTTGAATTTAATTAGAGTTTTTGGGTCCGGCTTCAGGGTCTATGAGATATTTGATTTTTTTCTTAAATAAACTCCCAATCGAATTTCAAGTATATTCTAATTTATTAGAGTTAAAAAAAATTCACATGAAATCGAAATTGATGCGCATCCATACTTTCCTAATTAAGAAACTACAATAATAAAAGAGAGAATGAGGAGAAAGAACTTGCACATTCATTTTGCATATATTTACCTCTGACGAGAGGTAAACATATTCCTGTATGGAAAGTTGCTAGTTTTACTCTTAATAGAGATTTCTAAATTAAAAATAAATCTAACATTTGCACATTAATATAATATAGAAATGCATATGTTGTAAAGATACTTTAAGTATCCTAGCTTGTTTAAATTATTCATATTTCTATTTATTTATGTGTAAATTCTTCTAAAAAAGAAATCTATTTTTAGATTTCACATTTTACAGTAATTTAGAGTGGATTAAATTGCAGTGTATTAACCTCCAGCTGTCTGTACTGTTCCTTGAGTTGTTATGAATCAGGCTGTCCTGGTCTCCTGACCAGGTATTAATAGACTATTTCTCAGCAACATTAAAGTGATTAATGAGATGAAAGGATAAAATACTTCACCTGCTGCAGAAGAAGTAGCCCTGAAAACTGAATTAATGAGTGGTTTAAAAAAGGAATCTTGGGTTTGCACTGAGCAATACCACCATGGAGATTATTTATCTTGGATAGTAATGATGCTGTTTGAAAATGAGTTAGTAGCTCTAGAATTAGTACACTCAAAAATAGTCACCCTGAAGAAAATAATTCATCAATTTAAAAAATTACTTTGTATCACAATATGTCTGGCTGCTCGATGGTATTGTTCAGGAACTTGCATTCATAATTCTATTGTGTAATCTCAAAGTGCATTCAATTGTCCCTAATGAGTAATTACTTACTTGTAGCTATGAAAAGGAGTGTAATAAAAGAACAATGCTTATCTGGAATATCATACAGAAGAGAGGCATTTATTCTTTTAATTGTAATTAATTTTCAAGTGTGTAATACAGTATTATATCCTATTAAGATGTGCTGGTAGGTTGAAAGGAAGGGTGAATCACGCTGACAAATGTTCAGTATAGAGCAAATCTAGAATTAAGAAATGATTTTCGTAAGAAGGAGAAAAACACAGTGACAGCTTAAATGCAATAGGCGTAATGGATATCATTGTTTTGTAATTTTTCATGGAGGACTTTGAAAAACCTAAAAAGTATTGTATGTTGAAGATATTGGTAAAGTACATTATTACCATATTAAATGACACATGCATGCAATACTAAATATGAGATATACAGTATCTGCGAAATAACAGCTTCTTTCATTGTCAAATAAAGGGATGTGAATGGCTATGGCAAACACACCTCAATTAAACTTAAAGCAGAGCTGATGACATTGACAGATGCTGCATGCTGCTGGGACACTACACATTTATGTTAAAACCATTTTATTGCTGCTAGACAATTATATTTAGGGGATTATTTACTAACCACTTTTCTGGTGGAGGTTTTTTGGGCAAAAACTCACATTTTTAGATTGATTTTTTCTAGATTTATTATACTCCAGAGCTGCAAAAACTCAGAATCCGAAAATCCGCCATCTCAAAGACGTCAAAGTCATGTAGAAGTAAATGGCAGTTTTCCCTTTTGAAATTTGAAGATATCGTGATCTACACTGGGTTTTGTCCAAATTCCAAATCTGGAAAATGTAGGGGTTTCTGGTGATTCGAGCATCAAATCCAAAACATAAATTTGATTCGGATTTTTGCTTGATCTTTTTTGAGTTATTTTATTGGTAAATAATATAAAATTGTGGATGGGAGTTTTGTTGAGTTTGGTTTAATACAAATATGAGATAAATTAGAGTTTTAGTATATAACCCCTTAGTGTATAAGGGCTTTCCATACTGTAGTCCTTCTGACTTTAAGATTGGGGAATGCAGCAACAGTGATATACTCCATATACTCCATTTTAATTAAAGAATTCCAATTTTAAAAAATGATTTCCTAATAATAAAACAGTACTTTGTACTTAATCCAAACACAGATGTAATTAATCCTATTGGAGGCAAAACAATCCTACTGAGTTTAATTAAGATTTACATTATTTTCTAAATATATAAATATATATATATATATATATATATATATATATATATATATATATATATATATATATATATATATTATAATTCAATATATTGTTATTATTATACATTACTGTATATATTTTATATAAATAATTATTTTTAGATATATTTTTACTTCAATTTTTTTTTGCTTCATGGTGGATGAGCCTGAGTGAATATTCAAGAACTTCATAAAATTATCATCTTTCTTTGCCACTTTGGCATAGCTACTGTATATTTTACTACTGGTAAATTTGTGAGTTAAATACAGATTTGAAATATGAAATACAGAAACAACATTGATGCACAGTGTGGCTTTTTTGTCTTAAAAGGGATGTAAATGCAACAACAAAAAAAATCCCATTTTTACTTTCTTTAATGAAGAAGAAGCATATCTCTAATATACTATAATTAAAAACATATTTTTTAATAAAAATTACTGTATGCAATGAAATTCCTCCTTCATTTTACTTGCTTTGACTTCTGTGGATAGAACGGTCCCTAACTCCTCTGCAGGGAAATTATCATACTTTCAAACAGCAGGGGGGAGGAAATTCCCAGAACTCCAGCAACTTTGTTTCCCTGTAAAACAACCAGTGACTATGTAGAGATTTGTATCCTCAGACCTAGTGCCATCTACATATTCTGATTATTAATGAGTCTTGCTATATCGGCTTCTATGGCAGAAATTATTTGACTTGTGCTCTTTTGATAATTTCTGACAATCCCTAAGTTTAGCCTCCCAGCAGCAGCCCAGACCACACTGAGCATGTTCATGGTCTTGGTCTTGCAAATAGTGATGGGCGAATTTGCTATGTTTTGCTTCGCCGAAATTTGCAAAACGCGAAAAATTTGCGAACCGTTGTTTTTTATGCCGGCGTTTGTTTTTTTTGGACACTGGCACACATTCGCTGGCGAAAATACCCCGGCGTCCAAAAAACGTACGCTGCCATCCATTTTTTTTGATGCTTTGAAATTTTCGCCACCAAATTTTTGCTCCCGTTTCACTAATTTATTTGCCGGGGCGAATCGTGCAAATTCGCCACGAATTCGCGGCTGCTGAATAAATTCGCCCATTACTACTTGCAAAGATGTTTAACAGTTACAAGATGATGACCCCCTGCGGCCAACTATGAAAACATAAATCATTTGTTTTATCAGGCGTCTGGTGCAGTAAGTTCATGTTTATGTTTAGTATACAAATTACAGCATTTCTAGCATAATTCTATTTTGGACTTTAGTTCCCCTTTAAGTTGATTTTAGGGTTTCCCATACCTCATAATAAAGTTATAACTCTGAGAAACTCTGTCATATCAATCACATCGCTATAGCTGAAGATCTCAGCAGATCTCCTAACCCTCATTCACTGTTTTCAGCCTGACAGTTCAGGAAGCTCTGCTGTACAAGGAAAGAATTTAATTAGTTGATTCATAAATCTCCTTGTGCATTTTCTCTATACTAGAAGAGCCATATGTTTAGCTTATATAATGATCATATACAGTATAGACCATCAATCCTCCAAGCTATGGTAATCCCACATTTACAGCTGTTTCAAAATGTCATGAGTTGCAATTTTTTACCTTGAAGAAATACTCTTTTTCTCTAAAATATGAACAGCAATACAGGTGCTTACATTTGTGATAATAAAAAACATTAATTGTATTTATAATAAAAGACTCAAAAAGGCTTATTTGAAAAGAGAATAACGTGCTTTTCTGAGAAGCAAATGTTTTATTATCTATTTCAGTATTCACAAGAATTCAGCTCTGATTTCCTTATACATTATAGAAAACAAGTGAATTCTTGACAAAGAATACTTGATATATTGCCACCATACAAATAGCAGAAACACAGAGTACGTTTAGCATTTTGACATTTGTGTTGTGATTGTCATGTGTCTGTGCAAGGGAATTCAGTCAACCTAGTTGCCTCAGGCAGGTTTTTTGCTAGGAGCAACTACCTTTAATTGCCATATTAAACTTCAATTATGCCCAGTGTGACTTTAGAAAAAACATAAATAAAAATAAATAGATATGAAATGTGGAGAAATGGTGTTTGCAGATATACAAAGTGTTTTAAAAGATATAAGCTGATAAAAATGTACAATATAGCAGCATAAAGCTAGTTATACATGGACAGATCTGCTTCTTTAGCCCAAATCAGATGATTACCCAGTCTTGCTACACATATAGAGCAATTCAATTCTGGATCTTGAGCTGTCATCCAAGCTTCCAGATCAGACAGTTGGTATGCATTTACCAGAAGATTATATATGCAGTCAAATACAGTCTGTAGCCAAACTTACTTTCCCATTCTGTCTAGCTATCTCAAGAACATTTATATAGAAACTGTACCCAAACACATAGAAAGTGTGAAATAGAAATTCTAGTTTGGGGAAAAAAATAGTCAGATTGGTCAACTCTGCAAAAAAGACTATACTGTATAACAAGAGCAACTATATAGCCTCCAGTGGAATTCACAGTTACCCTACTTTTAAGAGAATTTGTGACCTTGGTCTCTACATTCTGGAAAAGATAAAATCCACTGCTGAATAATATACTGATACCCTTATTCTGCATCAAACAGTTTGATGTAACTTACCGTAAGTAGGATAGTTATTTAATAGGAAAATAGGATATGCCACTTCTGATGTATGGTTCTCCCAATGTTTGGAATGCTAATAATGTAGTTGATATAATCAGATTTTTGACACAGCCTTACGGTTCAACATTGTGCATATTGCACAGAAACACCATGGCACATCAACTAGCTCTCCACTGTAAACTGTAGGAGCACCCCACAATTCTCTTCACATATACATCATTTCCATAGGTTCTTCTTTAAAGGAACAGGAAAGGGGCAGATTTATCAAAGGTCGATGTGAAGTTTCGAATTGAAAAACTTAGAATTTCAAGCAATTTTTTGTGTACTCCGATTGGGGAATAGTCCAGCTTTGATCCGAATTTGAAAAAACTTCTAAATTTAAAGGTCAAATTTTTTTGAAGTACTGTTTCTTTAAAACTTCGACTTTGACCATTCGCCACCTAAAATATGGCGAAGTCCTGTTTTAGCCTATGGGGGACCTCCTAGAACCTGTATGGATTCGTATGATTAGAAATCGGACCACTTCGACCCCAAAAAAACTTCGACCTTCATTCGGTTGATCTTTTTGAATTCAAAGTTAGATTTTTTTTTAACTTCGACCTTCGACCTTTGATAAATCTGTCCCTAAGTAAGCTTTAACAGAAAGGTATATATAATTACAACAGTAAACTCTCAAAGTAATATCTAGTATAGGTCAATCTAAAAACAACTGGACTTGCTTAGTAATCAATGAAAACGTTTCAATACTCATCCGAGCAACTTCTTCAGTTCAACTGACTGGTGTGGGAAGTTCTTGGCATATAAACTCTTCCACTAATCCATTTACAATGGCACATTGTAACTCTTCAAAGAGGTGACAACTGAAGAAACTCACAGAGGTGTTGATTCTGTGTAGTTGTGATAGGATTATCCAATGTGTCATGCAACTCCTAGATTCAGGTGTTACTTGTAAGAGTTGCATGAATGGATGTGTGAAGTGTTCTGAATCCGCCGGGATACAGATGTTAGAACAGCATTGTATGTAGCAGACAGGTGGTGTCGAAGGCCCCCACCTCTGTTCAGAGATGGTCTCTCCACCTTGACATGAATCGCCTCTTTCACGCCTCGTTCAAACCAGCGGTCTTCTTTATCCAAGATTTGGACCTTGCTGTCTTCAAAGGAGTGTCCCTTGTCTTTTAAGTGTAGAAAGACAGCTGAGTTTTGCCCGTAGAGTTCTCCCTCCTGTGCTGAGCCATTCGTTTGGAGAGCAGTTGTTTTGTCTCCCCGATGTATAGATCTGTGCAATCCTCGCTACACTGGACTCCATATACCACATTGCTTTGTTTTTCTTTTGGTGTTTGATCCTTTGGGTGTACCAGTTTTTGTCTCAGTGTGTTGCTAGGTTTGAAAAACACAGGGACATGGTGTTTGTTGAAAATCCTCCTGAGTTTCTCTGACACTCCAGCTACATATGGGATGACTATGTTTCGCCTACTATGTGTCTCCGGGCGGTTATTTCTATTGGTGTTCCTCTTGGGCTTGGTTGCTGCTGTTTTGACAAAGGCCCAGTCTGGGTAGCCACACGCTTTCAAAGCTCCTCTGAGATGTTTTTGCTCTTTGTCTTTGGACTCTGTATCAGTTGCCACACATTCCGCCCGATGGTGCAGGGTTCGAATGACACCCAGTTTGTGTTCCAGTGGATGGTGGGAATCAAACAACAGATATTGATCCGTATGAGTGGGTTTCCTGTATACTTCCATCTTCAAGTTACCCCCCTCTTGGATACATATCAAACAGTCCAAAAAAGCAAGTTCTTCCCTTGTGAACTTGATGTTATTGTCCACTGAGTTAATGTGTTCTGTGAAGGCCGCCACTTCATTGGATCTGATTTTAACCCAAGTATCATCCACATACCTGAACCAGTGGGTCGGTGTAGTTCCCTGGAAAGTAAGTAAGGCCCTCCTTTCCACTTCCTCCATGTACAAGTTTGCTACAATGGGAGAGACTGGAGAACCCATTGCACAGCCATGTTTCTGTCTATAAAAAAGGTTCTTGTACTTGAAGTATGTGGTGTTAAGGCACAAATCTAGCAACAAACAAACTTGGTTGGGACTGAGCTTCGTTCTGCTGCTGAGGGTGTTATCATGTTGCAGTCGATTACCTTTGAAATATAAGATTTTCAATGTTCATACCCCCCCATTGAATATTTATATTTTTTATGAATTCATAGAGGAAACAGACAGTATCCAAGAGCTCTAAAATGTAATTTTCCATATAGTCTGATTTAGGCAAAAAATATTTCTATTTTCTAATAATTTTCTTTTCATCTGTAATATTAATACTGTACCTTGTATTTGATGGCAACTATTCTGCCATAAGTCTGTGTTTTATAGTGATGGGCGAATTTATTCGCCAGTCGCGAATTCGCGCCGAATTTACGCGACTCGCCGCCAGCGAATAAATTTGTGAAACGCCTGCGAAAATTCGCAGCAAAAAATCGCCGGCGTCAAGAATGAGGCGCGGTTTCGCAAATTTGCCCATCACTAGTGTTGTAGCATGGATTTTGTTTGTTTTCTTTTAATGTGAGTTTTATTCATTTAAAATAGTTATTCCTTTTAATACTGGACTTGCCCCAATTTATTTTTTATTTTGAGCCTTTTTAAATAATCAGAAGGTACAGTTGCAAAACAAATACATAAAGATATTTTACAATGTTTCATTAGAAATTTTCATGAAGTTCGAATTCTCTAATTGCTAAAATAAATGTTTATACAATAAGTAGCATACAGTGAGAAGTTTATTTTCCCTGTTTTCCTCAATCTGCAAAGTACAATGGCTACATATATTTTATAAAGCAATATTAAACTATTCCCCATGAAGAATATAATGCTTACCCCTACAGCATAAAACACTTTAGGGCTCATTTTCTTGCATAGGTGCTTTAATTCCCGTAGTAAACCTGACCTAAACCTGTTAATTGGTTGCTATCGACAAATGCACTTTAGACCGTATGTTCATAAATCGTCCTCTTTATATTTAGAGTTGCATAGTCTGAATATTTCTATGAAAATTAACTATTCCTTTTTTCACTTTTTCTATCTTTATGTGTTATGAGTTTTATTGACAGTAACCAACAACAGGGATCATAGATGCAAAACAATCATTTGCAATAACTGCCTGGAAGGCTACAAACTGTTTGCTTTAGGCAGTGAACTGTTGCTAATTTGGTCCATAACACCGAACAGTTCCAAATAATAACAGCTGATGACATATGACTGAATGTGCAGACATTATTGCATGAGAATTTAGCATTTTTAAGACACAAACACTGGCATTTATAAGTTGCATTGACCCATGTTGTAGACATATCATGTATATTAAGAGGGAATAAAGTATATGTAAATACTTGTCACTGTGCTTGGATTAATACATCTGTGTAATGCAACAGTTTAAAAAATGATATTGTGATTTTTTTTTATGAGAATGGAGTGGTTAGTTTGCTATTTTAATTTGGAACAGGTGTCACTTCTATCTTTTCTTAAGAAGGTTACCAACCTTGTTTCTATTCGAAATGCAATTCCAATGTAAAAAAAAATGCACCTAGATACTTTTTCAACTAAAGTCATTATCAATTTTTGTTTAAAAGAAGCACCCAGATTTTAATAGGATATTCCTTTTTTAAGCTTATCATCCCAAGAGGTCACTTTCACTTAAAGGGGTTGTAAAGCCAAACAATTAATTGATGATCACTTACTCAGAGCTCTTCTCGAAACACTTCTGCTAAATTGCACAAATTTCTCAGACATTTTACACAGTTTCTGAGATATTTGCTGTAAGGATCAGACACAGAACTGAAGCAATCAGATGGGAGCCTGTATGGTGTGGAGCCTGGGGTATTCCTGTAAATAGCAGAACCAAGTCTTAAAGTCATGATGAAGCAATACCAGATTTAATGAAAATAACAAAACAGGTGCTTGATTAAAATATAAAGAAATATACTAGCCTATGACAGAAGGAATTGGTAGGCAGAAACAGAGCCCAGTGAACAGGCCATGGTCGGGTCCGGCGGGAGGCAAATAGAGTCCAGTGGTCAGGTCAGGTCAGGCAGCAAGCAGAGTACAGTAATCGAACCATGGGTCAGGTCAGGCAGCAAACAACAAAGTCCAAGAACAGGCTAGAGGCCCAACTGGGAAATTCAATATAAAGGCTAGGAGGGGACAGGAGCACAGGAACAAGGCTGGGAATCAAGGAACAAGGAAGGGTCTCAGGAACAGGAATCTCGGAACAAGAATCAGAATGGCTGGATCAGGGCAAGGAAGCAAAATGACCAAGCAAGGAGCAAAGGTCAGGGGCTGGTTTATAAAGGGTCTAAATTACACAATGACAAACACATGAGATTAATGAAGTGGGTGGAGACAAGGGAGCAGCCAGGAAATACAAATACAAGAGTAGGAGGACTGGTCAAAAGCAGCCATGAGAGTCTCCAGTGGCTCAACTCAAAAGTGCATAGTCCCGGGAACACACTACTGATCCTGACATTTGCATTTTTATATTGCTAAACCAGGCTTTTGGGTCACCAAACTTAGGGTTAACTGAATACAGGAAGTGCATACATCAGGGTTGCTGACACTCTGACTTTCAAAGTGAGCTGAAAGTGAGCCTGCTATTAACTAAAAGTGTGCTATTAGCAGTCTAAAACTGTAAATTGCAAATGTGCTCAGAGGGCCACTCTAAATAAGTTTACATCAATTAATTGTTTTTGTTTGCCTTTTAATAAAAATACCCTTTAATACAACCCACTATTCACTTGAAGGAATTCTAGGTGTATTGATTGATGCAAAATTCAGTTATCGCTTTTTCATACCTGTGCTCTGATGTAGGAGCACTTTGTGCCCACTCCAGCGCTAAACACTACAGCATGTGACAAGTCCACTTTTTTTGTTACAAAACACTTTTTTTTTATTCAAAATGCAATTACAAATTTAAAAGAACTTGCACTTAAATACTTTTTTCAATTAAAACCATTATGGATTTCTGTTTGAAAGAAAAATCCAGATATTTACATATTAATTTTCATTTCTACCACGCAAGGTTTGAGGGGGGGGGTAAAAATACATGGGCCTTTAGGGCAATGGCATACAGCATGGTTAATTTAAATACCAGAACTCATAGTGCAAAGTGATTTGCAATTTGCCTCTTTTTTTGCAGAGATAAAAAAGCAGTGTCATTTCTCCTTTCCTCCAATGCATTTTGGTGAAATTTTGTAGTTTTGTAAATTTTTCCACGGTCTTACATTTTTTTGGCAAAGAGAAACATACCAGTTTCCCAGCAAGATAATACGGCTAGTCCCAGTCTGGTGCTTGATCCTCTGGCAGACTCCCAATCAGTGAAGCAAAAATATACAAGGTATCAGAACTTAAAAGCAGTTGCAAAGGGAACAAGTCCCTTGTGTTTATTATGTCAGATGATCAACCAATATTTTCAAGGGGGATAAATGGCACCCCCCAAAATGTTGTTTGATCATCTGACAAAATGAACACAAGGGACTTAGTCCCCTTAACCCACTCAACACAAATAGGGATGAGCACATTTGTCACAGTGAAACTGCTGAAATTCTGCTCATTGAGGGACCAAGAAAAAACACCCTTTGACTTTAAAAGGTGCCATTCAACTCACTATTCACAAATCAAACCTAATTGATAATCAGTCTTGTAGCATCAGCTTCTATGATATCCTTATGATATCCTATCCTTATGTTTTGCAAATAATTTAATGATTTACAATAACCCCTAAGCTTTACTTCTTAACAGCTGCCCAGAACAAAATGAATGCGTCACTGACACTTAAAAGATGCCCTAAAATATCTAAGATGAGAAGCTGCTATAGACAACTTTGAAGGTGTAGATCACTATTGTTACAGCACATTTATACAGTCCCTTTATACCCCAGCTGGGGTCTGTATTATGGAATTTCTTATGGAGTTTTATTTACCTGCTTGTATGGCTGATTTATAACTCAAGATGTGCTAATTGTTAGCTGCTTGGTGTTTGATAATGGCCACCAGCCCTTGTTATACTATGGAAGGTCTTTTTTCAGTAATACATGTCCATGGTAACACAGATTTAACCTGGGACATCAAATCTAAGCGCATGCCATGGCCCCCAACTATATGCTATCCCAAGTAAGGTAGTATCATTGCAGGTTTCACTGTAGAAAGCTTTTTGGAACCAAAAATACATCAGGGAACACTAGAATGGAGCTGTCTCCTGAGATGCCCCTTTACTAGCTGGGAGCATCATCCATTATTACCATTATTTTTATTGACATTTTTTTTCTGCTTACATCAAGCAATGTCACGGTATATAATAAACACAAAGAAACCTCTCCAGACAGAAAAAAACAAGCAATTAGCTTTTGGGTTGCCTGTAGCAAGCCTGTTATATTGGCATTTGGGGAAATAGTTGCTTATTAGCAATAATAACACATGTATGTAGATTTAACTCAGGTTTTTACACAGAGATGCCTGCCGAAGTGTGGCTAATTATTCTGCTGTTTTTACACCACATAATAAATGTGCCCCTAAGCAATGACTTCCTGTGAATCTCCTTATATGAACAGTGTGGTGGCTCAAATCCCATTGGTCGATGTTGAATTCAAATAAGACAAATGCATTATTACATTTTATTTCCAGCAAAATGGAGCACATTTTTCAAAATAAATATGCACGCACTCCTGCGAGATTGATTTTGCCTATGCTACGGGTTTGGGGCACAGCACCCGGGCCACCCGGCAGATTTGGTGAGAGACAAGTTCTGCTGATTTCTACTTTCTGAAACAATATTCTAGTGACCGGCCTGGGGTTTGGACACCCAGGTAATATCTTTCCACTTGGTAAGGATTACCTTGTGGCTTGCTTTGATTTAATTTATGAAGTGTTTAGGGGGTTTCACCCTGTATAAGCGAGTTTAGAATTGACTTCATTCTATTAACATTTAAATAGTCCAGAAGAGATTGGAGCCAGCCGTCTTTCTTGTTTGTATTGAAAATGGAGCACATGGCAAAATTTTTTGCCACTGCTGAAATTTAGTTTTGCAGTGAACATTTTGCTCATTGCTACTGAGGTCTCCTGGAATAGCACTGAATAACTTCCCATAACACTGCCATTACTGTTTTTTTTTTAATGGAGACTGTATTACTTCCAGTTAGTCCATCATCAGGACACATTATTGGGATTGCATGAACTTCCAGAGCATGACCTAGGTACATGCTTCACTTTTCTCCAAAGGATTTCATTTAAAGCTGGCCATAGATGTTGATATTTTTAAAAGATCAGATCCTGATCGTGAGACCACAATCTTCTCAGAATGATCGTACAATCGTACGAATTTACCATCAACTAAAAAAAACAATTTGCCAGGAAAACAAAGGGGAGCTGCCTGCTTGGCCCTGCAAACATAGATAGATTGCACTGGGACCGACAAAGATTTTTTGACCTGGCCGATCAATTTCCTGACAGATGTTGGCCGAAAAATCGTAAGATGTATGATCAATTGAATCCCACTAACCGCACGATAATTTCGAAGGATTGGTCGTTCGGCAAGAAGAATCGTCGCGCCTATGGGGACCTTAAGCGGCTCTCTTACCCAGACTTTTCTCAGGACACTCTACTGATTCTTGCTGCTGCCAGTCCCTTTTCGTGTATTCATTTTGTTAGACAACCAAATGAAGAAAATACAGATGCAGAAACTTGATTCTTGAATTCACACCTGCAGTAGAACTACTCTCATTATCAGGAGTTGACTGGGGGCAGCACCCACATCAACAGTATCCTTGTCCTATTGTCATGCTACCCATCAGGATATTTGGCCAGTGGACTGGGGGGGGGGGTTCTGTATGAGTGTAATGTTATTGTTATGTTAGTCTAAAATATGTTCATATTTTGTTGTAAAGTTTTCAATAAAAAACATTAAAACATAAAAAAACCCTTATGTTACCCACTTATTTATCTGAAAAATTAAATCCAAGCTTGAAAGTATCATGTTTAAATACAGTTATAAGTTAAATTAAGGCAAACTATTAAAAGGTTTTTGATTAGTCATGTACACGTAGTCATCATCATAGCCCTTTTATTTTGCCTGGTGCTGAATTGAGACAGACCCTCCCAGTGCCACATGAGATGTTATTTAAGAACAAAGTGAGCATTCATGGACCAATGCTGGAAATATGAACCTGCTAAGGATCTCATTGAAATGACAGAATACAAACATATATTTACAGAATTATAACAATAATATTTTGTATGACCTTTATGTCTTTGAGATGCCTAGTTTCCATTTATAATAATAATGCATTCCACCATTTCTTATTACAGTTTTATTATGAGAGGCTCTGTTTTGAAGTTCCTTGAACAGCTTTAAACTATGCTGGTTTGTTATTCTATTTGTCTCCTAGTTTTTTTAGAGATGTTTGATGTTATTGCTTCCAAGACATGAAAAGGCGTGTGCCCCACTGAGAAAAAGGTAAATGAGAGGTTTGGTTTTTAATTGTGACCCAATTCTTAGGCATATGATGAAAGTATTTTTGAGTGTTGGTGGTGGTCTGTGCATCTACATTTGCTTTTGTAAGGTTGTGTTGTGTTATAGGTTCCAGGTGTGACATTTGTTGCAAAATACTGGCATGGTAGTAGTTTTCTATATTGGAAACCCCAAGAGGTTCTGTTTGATGAGGATTTATGGATGAGAATAAATACATATTTATCAATTCAATCAATGTTTCATATACCACTCAAATCAATAACACAAAAATGCTGACAAATACATTTTCAAATCCAAAATAAACAATAGAAAAAGTACACAGGTAAATTTTGAGGACTCCCTGCAGTATTAGAGGTACACTAGCTTCTTTGGACTCCACTCGGTGAAGGATGGGTGGATGGTACTCAGATGTCATATAGGAGGACTCAGTAAGGAAGGAGAGCTCCTCTGAGATAAGGGGGGCGTCTTATCAAGAAGAAGTATTGAGGATATTCCATATTACTTCTTCTCATTAGAACACATTACCTCTTTCTAGAGATAAGGTATATTTCCCATTGCATTAAATTAATCTAATAGAAGATCTCTAAATGTGGATTATGAACGGTTTATGTAGTCATAAAATCTTTTCTTAGAACTGCAATGTATTTTTTTTGGCAAATCTTATACTGTGTATGTTTTTACTTATATTAATTTAAATTCAACATTATGCAGTATTATTTATATTTGCCTGCATTAATACATAGGGGGTGTGGGTTTAAACATACTCATGTTTACAAATTCATGAAAATATTTTTTTTTCATTTGGTTTGTACATTGCTTAATGCAACATTTGAAAAACTGTGTCTGAAATAGTCCCATGCCGCATATGGCGGTTATTTAACATGGCTTGTGAATTAAAAATAGCAATCGGCCATCTGCCGCTACAAGCTTTTTTTATTATTTATTTATTAGAGCAAAATAGCAAGTCCAAGATTGCAAAGGTTTTGCTCTATGTACAGTAAAGGTTTCTTTGGTATGCAGAAGAATAAAAAATTCATGTGTTACCTTAGATGAACCGAAACATATTGAAACAGCCCAAGATTGTTTTTATCTTGTTGTGCAATAATACAGCCATATAAACTCATTATATTCACATATATGCTACCTTATTTACAATAGTGTTGGACTATTAGGGTACTTTGCCAGTGTATGTGCTTGATTGGCAAAATAGTGATGTTGGTTCGATATACACACACAAATAATCTTCTAGCCTAAAAGACAGCTTTGTGGAATAAATACTTCAACCAATGTCCAATTCATGATCCAGTATCATGTGAATCCTAACAATCAGATATCACTGAACTACATAGTACTTTGCTCTAGCATTACCCATATAAAAATCCATACTCTCTCACATCATTGTGCTTATTGCCAGGCAGTTTGTGCCAGGAAATGGAAGATAAATTATTATTTCAGCAGTCAATCTGTATGCTTGCATTGCACAGGGACTCCTTCAGAAGCTCAGGGTTGTACTAACAGCCTGCAGTTATTCTGAAATGAAGAGCTGATGATTAAGAGGTCAGTTGTTACCAACAGCAGCAGATGTTGTTGGTGTTTGTCTCAGTGAGGTGCTCACTGTCTGCAAAGCAAAGTTTCCATTAGGGGAAAAAAGAAATCTAAGTGCATCTTCCCCAGGGGATTATTTTGCCATTTAATTCCTATCCTGGCTTATTGCCAGCGTAATTTTCATTCTTCAAAGTATTTCTCTGGATTCTGTTTCTTTTTGTTTGTTTGTTTGTTTGTTTGCATGGCTTGCTTTTATTTTTCATCTCACATTAAAACTCATGGATTCCTAATCCTTCCTGAAAGCAGATTAGATGCTGTTGTGTTCTTATAATACAGGCTGTGTTTAAAGGAGAGCTAAAGCCTAAACATTTATATGGCAAGAAATCTTGTATTTTCTTTACTGTATTGGCCCTAAGGTTCAGCAAACATATAGCATCCATTTAAAGTTTGCTACAGCAACTACTCATATTTTGATCTTGTGAGTGTCAGCGACAATGCACATGCTCACTGTGCTCTGGACTTCTGTTTAGAAACTAAGCTCAGGGTCAATAAAAATCATGAAACCGTAACAGAAAGTCAATTTACATCATCATAGAAGCAGATGAAATAAGAAAGGATGATTAATAAATTCTGATACTGAATGCACTGGTTCCTATGCAGCAGTGTAGCTACAGTAGTTGAAGGGGGGGGCAGCAGGAAGAGGAGCCAAGTAAGGCCCTAATTACTGAGCAGTTTCAATATATCTTGGTAGAACGGGTCAATAATTAATAAATGCTAGGGATTGCGTGATATATTTTGGAAGTGAGCTATGAAAGTCAATAAAGAGCAGCAGACAGAGTCTTTAAAATAACATTTATTCACAAATTTCAAGGAAACAAAGACAAGTGCGTTCAGTGCTACATTCTTATAACTGCCTTGTCACAGGAACTTGAGGACTGCTGATAAAAGAAAAAATATGGTTTAGGTAAAAAGGGGGCTTTCTTCTAATACACTATCCCGCAAATAGAATGATAGGGATGCAATTGTATAAAGAAGGAACAGGTATACATATTAACCCCCCTTATGTTTTCCCAGGAGCAGTAACCCATAGCATCCAATGAGATGTTTGCATATAAAGAGGTGACCAGTAAATGCTACCTGCCGATTGGTTGCTATAGATTACTGCTCCTGGGCAAACATAATTTTTATCACATAAAATTATTTTAAGACACTGTTTAAGTCTTTAACTGCTCTTTGTTACAGAAATCCTGTATACATGTGATGATAGGGGTTAAACGCCCCTTAAGTATGCAGTCAATGGACTGGGAAACAGGGAACGATGGAATTACTAACATTTTAGGTAATTATCTAGCAAACCTTTAAAAATTGCAAATATGTATCAGGTAATCATAAAAATATTACGTATTACTATTTTTAAATTACCACAAGAGTACCTATTGATGAGCTTTGCTGAGAAAAGGTTAATTGGCTAAGTTTTTACTGAAACACTAAATATGTCAAAATCTTCCACAGCCTCGCTAAGTTTTACTTAATCTTGGATTTACTATGCTCACAGTGGACTATCTGTAAAGATAATGAGTCTTTAATTAATTTCAAATTCTAAATATATTCTAGATATGGGATCTATTATCTTAAAAAGTTTGGTGTCTGGCTTTTTTTTTTCAGAGAAAGGGTCTTCCATAATATATTGCACATTTCATGTTTACAAATTTATTGTGTATTTTTAAGTGCCTTTTTGTGATATGTACTAGCTGGAGCCACGTTGTCTCGTCTCACTGTATATTCGTATACTGCTGAGATGACAATAAAGTTTACTTTGACTTTGACTTTGACTTTGGGAACTGTTCCTTAAGCAGGATCTATAATCTAAGAATAAATCAATGTAAACATACATTCCTATTCTCTTATTAATAGCTGCTGAGGTATATGCATTTTTTAGACTGCTAAAAGCAGGCTTTTGGCTCAACTGAGAGTCAGCAACGCTAAGGTTAACTGAATACTGTGCATAGACAGTTAGGGTCCCTGACACTCTGAGACTTCAAAAAGAGCTGTTCAGCCAAGTCTGCCTAGATGTATAAGACTGTCTAAAACAAAGGACCAGTCTTTAAGCCAATTCATGTTTTGGGGTTTAGATCCCCTTTGTCAATAAATAACACAACGAGGAAACAGTTGAACTAAACATGATTTATGTTAAAGTCTTAAATGCTCCTACCACCATTGATATCCTGTTGGCCTTTACTTCCTACTAGGGATGTAGCGAACGTCGGAAAAAAAGTTTGCGAACATATTCGCGAACTTGCGCAAAAATGCGAGCGGTTCGCGAACGGTTCGCGAACCCCATAGACTTCAATGGGAAGGCGAACTTTAACATCTAAAAAAGACATTTCTGTCCAGAAAAATGATTTTAAAGTTGTTTAAAGGGTGCAACGACCTGGACAGTTGCATGCCAGAGGGGGATCAAGGGCAAAAATGTATCTGAAAAATCTGCCTGTGTGTGCTTGGAAGAGATAGTGTAGGGGGAGAGCTGTTAGTGATTTCAGGGACAGATGATAGTAAGTTTGCTGGCTAGTAATCTGCTTGATACTGCTCTGTATTGGAGGGACAGAAGTCTGCAGGGATTTGAGGGACATTTTAGCTTAGGTAGCTTTGCTGGCTAGTAATCTACTGTTCTCTTTAAACAACTGCCATACGTTGACCTTGTAGGCATTGTTTGCCCAGTTTTTTTGGACGCAGCCACTGAAGCACAGTTGCCAGAAAAAATATGCCATATAAATGCTGAAAATAGTCATTTTTCGCCATACGTTGACCTTGTAGACATTGTTTGCCCAGTTTTTTTTGGACGCAGCCACTGAAGCACAGTTGCCAGAAAAAATATGCCATATAAATGCTGAAAATAGTCATTTTTCGCCATACGTTGACCTTGTAGACATTGTTTGCCCAGTTTTTTGGACGCAGCCACTGAAGCACAGTTGCCAGAAAAAATATGCCATATAAATGCTGAAAATAGTCATTTTTTGCCATATACGTTGAGTCAACGTATGGCAAAAAATGACTATTTTCAGCATTTATATGGCATATTTTTTCTGGCCTCTGTGCTTCAGTGGCTGCGGCCAAAAAAACTGGGCAAACAATGCCTACAAGGTCAACGACGTTGACCTTGTAGGCATTGTTTGCCCAGTTTTTTTGGCCGCAGCCACTGAAGCACAGAGGCCAGAAAAAATATGCCATATAAATGCTGAAAATAGTTATTTTTTGGTCGCAGCCACTGAAGCACAGTTGCCAGAAAAATTATGCCATATAAATGCTGAAAATATAAATTTTTTTGGTTGCAGCCACTGAAGCACAGAGGCCAGAAAAATTATGCCATATAAATGCAGAAAATATGCATTTTTTTGGTCGCAGCCACTGAAGCACAGTTGCCAGAAAAATTATGCCATATAAATGCTGAAAATATAAATTTTTTTGGTTGCAGCCACTGAAGCACAGAGGCCAGAAAAATTATGCCATATAAATGCAGAAAATATGCATTTTTTTGGACGCAGCCACTGAAGCACAGTTGACAGAAAAATTATGCCATATACATGCTGAAAATATAAATTTTTTTGGTTGCAGCCACTGAAGCACAGAGGCCAGAAAAATTATGCCATATAAATGCAGAAAATATGCATTTTTTTGGACGCAGCCACTGAAGCACAGTTGCCAGAAAAAATATGCCATATAAATGCTGAAAATAGTCATTTTTCGCCATACGTTGACCTTGTAGACATTGTTTGCCCAGTTTTTTTGGTTGCAGCCACTGAAGCACAGAGGCCAGAAAAAATTAAACCAGTAGGGTTTGCACCCTAGTTTGTAACGGTGGCGGAGGGAGGAGGACGCTAAAGGACAGCTGTGTGTGGAGTCATGAGGCTTGAAGAGAAGGACAGCTGCATAGAAGTCAGAACAAGTCTTCCGGCGTGCAGTAACCCTCCGAGATCCACCCCTCATTCATTTTAATAAAGGTCAGGTAATCGACACTTTTGTGACCTAGGCGAGTTCTCTTCTCAGTTACAATCCCTCCTGCTGCACTGAAGGTCCTTTCTGAGAGCACACTTGAGGCTGGGCAAGACAAGAGGTTCATGGCAAATTGTGACAGCTCTGGCCACAGATCAAGCCTGCGCATCCAGTAGTCCAGGGGTTCATCGCTCCTCAGAGTGTCGATATCTGCAGTTAATGCCAGGTAGTCCGCTACCTGCCGGTCGAGGCGTTCTTTGAGGGTGGATCCAGAAGGGTTGTGGCGCTGCCTTGGACAGAAAAACATTTGCATGTCTGACGTTACAGACCGGCCAAAGGGCTTTGTCCTTGCAGGTGTGCTCGTGGCAGGATTACTGGCACCTCTGCCCCTGGAATGTTGATGAGTTCCTGAAGTGACATCACCCTTAAAAGCATTGTACAACATGTTTTGCAGGCTGGTTTGTAAATGCCGCATCTTTTCGGACTTGTGGTATGTTGGTAACATTTCTGCCACTTTATGCTTGTACCGAGGGTCTAGTAGCGTTGCGACCCAGTACAGGTCCTTCTCCTTAAGCCTCTTGATACGGGGGTCCTTCAACAGGCATGACAGCATGAAAGACCCCATTCTCACAAGGTTGGATGCAGAGCTATCCATCTCCGCTTCCTCATTATCAAGGACTGCATCATCCACGGTCTCCTCCCCCCAGCCACGTACAAGACCAGGGGTCCCCAAAAGGTCACCACTAGCCCCCTGGGAAGCCTGCTCCTGTTGGTCCTCCTCCTCCTCCTCCACAAAGCCACCTTCCTCCTCTGACTCCACTTCTGGCACCTCTCCCTGCGTTGCAGCAGGTGCCTGGGTTCGTTCTGGTGATTCCGACCATAAATCGTGCGCTTCCAGCTCCTCGTCACGCTGGTCTACAGCCTCATCTGTCACTCGTCGCACGGCACGCTCCAGGAAGAAAGCGAAGGGTATTAGGTCGCTGATGGTGCCTTCGGTGCGACTGACCATATTTGTCACCTCTTCAAAAGGTCGCATGAGCCTGCAGGCATCGCGCATAAGCACCCAGTAACGGGGGAAAAAAATCCCCAGCTCTGCAGATCCAGTCCTACCACCCAGTTCAAAAAGGTACTCGTTGACGGCCCTTTGTTGTTGCAGCAGACGTTCCAACATAAGGAGCGTTGAATTCCAGCGAGTCTGGCTGTCAGAAATCAAACGCCTGACTGGCATGTTGTAGCGCTGCTGAATGTCAGCAAGGCGTGCCATGGCTGTGTAGGAACGTCTGAAATGGGCCGACACCTTTCTGGACTGGGTGAGAACGTCCTGGAATCCTGGGTACTTGGAGACAAAACGTTGGACTATTAAATTTAACACATGTGCCATGCAGGGCACATGTGTTAAATTTCCCAGTCTCAACGCTGCCAACAGATTGCTTCCATTGTCACACACCACTTTTCCGATCTGCAGTTGGTGTGGGGTCAGCCACCGATCGGCCTGTGACTGCAGAGATGACAGGAGTACAGATCCGGTATGGTTTTTGCTTTCCAGGCACGTCATCCCCAAGACAGCGTGACAACGGCGTACCTGGCACGTCGAATAGCCTAGGGGGAGCTGGGGGTGCACAGGTGTGGAGGAGGAGAAGGAGGACCCAGCAGCAGAGTAAGAAGAAGAAGAGGAAGAAGACGAGGTAGAGAGCGATGGAGGAGTAGAGGTGGTGGCAGAACCGCGTGCAATCCGTGGCGGTGACACTAACTCCACTGTTGTTGTTGTTGTTGAGCTACCCATTCCCTGCTTCCCATTCCCAGCCATTACCAAGTTCACCCAGTGGGCAGTGTAGGTGACATACCTGCCCTGACCATGCTTGGAGGACCATGCGTCAGTAGTCATATGGACCTTTGGCCCAACACTAAGTGACAGAGATGCGGTAACTTGGCTCTGCACATGTTGGTACAGGTGTGGTATTCCCTTTTTAGAAAAAAAATTGCGGCTGGGTACCTTCCACTGCGGTGTCCCAATTGCTACAAATTTGCGGAAGGCCTCAGAGTCCACCAGCTGGTATGGTAACAGCTGGCGGGCTAAGAGTGCAGACAAGCCAGCTGTCAGACGCCGGGCAAGGGGGTGACAGTCAGACATTGGCTTCTTACGCTCAAACATGGCCTTCACAGAAACTTGGCTGGTGGCAGATGACTGGGAATGGGAACAGGTGGTCAAGGTGGAAGGCGGAGTGGAGGGTGGTTCAGATGGGTCAAGGAGAGCAGAGGTAGAGCAGTAAGATGCTGGACCAGAAGGAGTGTGGCTTTTAGTTTGCCTGTTGCCTTTGAGGTGTTGCTCCCAAAGTGCTTTGTGCTTGCCGCTCATGTGCCTTCGCATAGAAGTTGTACCTATGTGGCTGTTGGGCTTACCAAGGCTCAGTTTCTGACTGCACTCATTGCAAATTACAATGCTTTTGTCAGAGGCACACACATTAAAAAAATCCCACACTGCTGACTTTTTGGAAGTGTGCGATCTGGCGGTAACAGTAGAAGTTGGCGGCATTGGCGGCAATGGCGGGTGCGTTGGCCGGCTGAACACAGGTGCCGATACATGTTGTTGCCCTACTGATCCCTGCGGGCTGTCCTCCCTGCTTCTTCTAAGTCTTATTCTCCTACTGCCTCTCTGACTCTCCGTCTCTCCATCTGAACTACCCTCCTCTTGCTCTCTTCTACTAGGCACCCACAAAACATCAATCTCCTCATCATCATTCTCCTCAGATGCATCAATTTCTTCTGACACATCACAGAAGGAAGCAGCAGCGGGGACCTCCTCCTCATCACTCATCATTATGTCCATCTCTGTCGTGTTCTCTGCCAGAATTAAATCTGGTGTAACGTCCTCATCTCCTTCATCTTCTTCTGCCAATAATGGTTGCGCATTACTCAGTTCAAGAAACTCATGGGAAAATAACTCCTCTGATTCCAGTGAAGAAGGGGCACCGGTGGTGGAGGAAGTGTTACGTGGGGTGGCCATAGCAGTGGAGGATGAGGAGGATGTTGTGGTAAAGTTAGAAACGGTAGAGGATGGGGTGTGCTGTGTAAGCCAGTCAACTACCTCTTCAGCATTTTGGGAGTTCAGGGTCATTGGCTTTTTAAAACTGGGCAATTTGCTAGGGCCACAGGATTGCATAGCAGCACGGCCCCTAGCACGGCCTCTGCGTGGCGGCCTGCCTTTGCCTGGCATTATTTTTAAAAAAACAACAACAACAAAAACTCAGTTGTTTTTTCTGGAAACGATAATACACACAGCTAGATGGCAGTTTGAAGAAAACAGTGTGCAAATAATGCCTACAAGGACAACGTATACACAGCGGTGGATACGGATTACGTAAAATATAAGAATGCTGCTTGAAAAAAAGTAACTCAAGTGGTTTTTCTAGAGACGATAATATTATCAATATTTAGACAAAATGTGAACAAGCTCACACAGCTAGATGGCGGTTTGAAGAAAACACTGTGCAAATAATGCCTACAAGGTCAACGTATACACAGCGGTGGATACGGATTACGTAAAATATAAGAATGCTGCTTGAAAAAAAGTAACTCAAGTGGTTTTTCTAGAGACGATAATATTATCAATATTTAGACAAAATGTGAACAAGCTCACACAGCTAGATGGCGGTTTGAAGAAAACACTGTGCAAATAATGCCTACAAGGTCAACGTATACACAGCGGTGGATACGGATTACGTAAAATATAAGAATGCTGCTTGAAAAAAAGTAACTCAAGTGGTTTTTCTAGAGACGATAATATTATCAATATTTAGACAAAATGTGAACAAGCTCACACAGCTAGATGGCGGTTTGAAGAAAACACTGTGCAAATAATGCCTACAAGGTCAACGTATACACAGCGGTGGATACGGATTACGTAAAATATAAGAATGCTGCTTGAAAAAAAGTAACTCAAGTGGTTTTTCTAGAGACGATAATATTATCAATATTTAGACAAAATGTGAACAAGCTCACACAGCTAGATGGCGGTTTGAAGAAAACACTGTGCAAATAATGCCTACAAGGTCAACGTATACACAGCGGTGGATACGGATTACGTAAAATATAAGAATGCTGCTTGAAAAAAAGTAACTCAAGTGGTTTTTCTAGAGACGATAATATTATCAATATTTAGACAAAATGTGAACAAGCTCACACAGCTAGATGGCGGTTTGAAGAAAACACTGTGCAAATAATGCCCACAAGATCAACGTATACACTACTACAGCGGTGGATACGGATTACGTAAAATATATTATGGCTGCTTGAAAAAAGTCACTCCGGTGTTTTTTCTGGAGACGGTAATATTATGGATATTTAGACAGAATGTGAACAAGGTCACACAGCTAGATGGCAGTTGGTTGAATAACACACTGGGCAAAAAATGCCTACAGGGCAAATAATGCCTAAAAGGTCAACTTATACACTACTACAGCGATGGATACGGATTACGTAAAATTTATTATGGCTGCTTGAAAACAGTCACTCCGGTGTTTTTTCTGGAGACGGTAATATTATGGATATTTAGACAGAATGTGAACAAGGTCACACAGCTAGATGGCAGTTGGTTGAATAACACACTGGGCAAAAAATGCCTACAGGGCAAATAATGCCTAAAAGGTCAACTTATACACTACTACAGCGATGGATACGGATTACGTAAAATTTATTATGGCTGCTTGAAAACAGTCACTCCGGTGTTTTTTCTGGAGACGGTAATATTATGGATATTTAGACAGAATGTGAACAAGGTCACACAGCTAGATGGCAGTTGGTTGAATAACACACTGGGCAAAAAATGCCTACAGGGCAAATAATGCCTAAAAGGTCAACTTATACACTACTACAGCGGTAGTAAAATAAAAAAAAGTAAAATAAAAAAAAAATGAATATTAAAAAAAAAAAATTACAGTTGGTGCTGCTGAACTACTAGGAGCAGCAGATTAGCACACCAGTCCCACTCCCCAACACTGCTAGACTAATAGCACTGGGCTCTTATAGTAGTAGTAGTAGTAGTAGTAGTAGTAAAACAACAAAAAAATAAATAAAAGCAGTCCTTACAAGGACTACTGTTATTGCAGCAGTCAGCAGATGAGATCAGAAGCAGGACAGCTGCCCACTGCAGCTACATACAGAGCACTGCAGTAGAAGGTAGATTACTAGCCAGCAAAGCTACCTAAGCTTAAATGTCCCTCAAACCCCTGCAGACTTCTGTCCCTCCAATAACAGAGCAGTATCAACACGATTACTAGCCAGCAAACTTTCAACTGTCCCTGAAATCACTAACAGGCAGCAGCTCTCTCCCTACACTATCTCTTCAGCACACACAGGCAGAGTGAAAAAACGCTGCAGGGCTTCGGTTTTTATAGGGAAGGGGAGTGGTCCAGGGGAGAGCTTCCTGATTGGCTGCCATGTACCTGCTGGTCTGGGGTGAGAGGGCAAAAAAAAGCGCCAACAATGGCGAACCCAAAATGGCGAACGTCGCGCGACATTCGCGAACTTCCGGCGAGCGCGAACACCCGATGTTCGCGCGAACAAGTTCGCCGGCGAACAGTTCGCGCCATCTCTACTTCCTACATACTCTCTAATTCCATTTTCAGCCTTTGGTGCTTCTCCAGCTTCTCATATACATAAATGAGAAGCTATACTGTTTTTTGAAAGTCTATGAACCTTTTTGAATCTTCAATATATTTGCACAAATATGACCTAAACTGTGATCTATTTTTCACACAAGTCTTAAAACAGCATAATGAGAACCAAAATAAATGAATAAAAATGTTATACTTGTTCAGTTATTTACTGTTCTCGCATAATGAGAATGTAATACTGTATACTGTGTAATACTGTGTATCGCTTAGGAAACTGTGAACTGAAGACCTCCCCCAAATAATAAGTGTGCATCCAAATCAACACTGCATTGTGAAATTTGGCATAAAAACCAGTTAGAGAACTATTCAGTGTACAGCATAAGAACCTAAAGTATTCAGGGTATATTGATAAAAGACCATTTCATTAATGGATTAGTCATGAGTATGGATTATATGGGGTATAGTTTCTGATGGAGATAATAAATTATTACAAGTAGGGATGAGCAAAGGTTTTTACTGTGAAATTCACATTTGAATATCGCCATATTTTGTTTTAATGTAAAAAAGTGGGGTTTTGCTCCAGAAAAAAGGGCCCCTTGCCATCCATATCAACTACTTGAAATGGAGACCTCCACAACCCTACCCCTGTCGGTCTAAGAAGCTGGCCGTGCATAGTATTTGGATGAATCTGGCACATGGGAACATTTTTGTAAACTATGTGCTACTGCTGAGCAAAATACATACTAAGGGGCATGTTTACTAACATTGGAGATAAATATCTGGAGAGATTTCTGGAGATATTGCCCATGGCAACCAATCAGCAATTACATTTAAACAGCCACAGCCATGTTAGAAAAAAAAAATTTATCTCCAATGTTAGTAAACATGCCCCATAGTTACATACACTCCCATACCAGAATCAAAGTCCCTGCTCACCTTCTCATAAAAAGAAATTAAATTGTTATTAACTGTTATTTTATAGTAAGGTTGTATATTTAAATACTGTGGTTTTATTTTCTATAGTTTTTTTCTGTCTTGGGTGCTAAATAGAAAAGTTTGGTGTGCTTTTGTGCTTACAGCAAGTTTGTCACAACCTGCTTTATTTTGCAGTTAGTTTTCAATCGGTTTGGTGGGGTGGGGTTTGATTAGTTGGACCTGAACAGACTGTATAAATAGAACCCCTGGGAGTCCAGTGGAGCTTGCTCTAGTGTTGCTCCTAGTGCTCTTACGTGATTGCTCTTTAAGTGGGGGATGTGTGGAGTTACAACCACAGGAGTTAGTGGGGATCTGTAAGTGTAGTTAAAACCACAGGCGTTTCAAACTGAAGGAGGTTCAAAACCTATTTTTTATTCCTTTTTTGATCTGTAACTGGGATAATGAGTGCTAGCAAGGTTGAAGGTTTGACCAAATGCACAGTCAAGAACAAGAGATCCAAACTGCTTACCTCTGTGGTGGTTTGAGCAAATTGCCACTTTGGAAGCTCAAGTTAGAGCACTAGAGCAACAAAGTGCAACACTGCGGCCGGTTGACAACTTTGAAAAAAGTATCTTGCTCACTGAGCAGGACCTAGCGGGTCAGATAGTTTGGGGGGAATAGACCAGCAGCAGGATGTTGAGGCAGCTAGCTGGGCGACAGTTATAAAATCTAAGGTGGGCAAAAGGAAAATGGGTTTATACATCCCATCAGATTCGCCAGATTGTGTGAAGAAGATGGGAGTGTGAACTCTCTTTACATAGTTACATACTTTAGTCTGGCCAGTCTCTCGGCACCATGTGAGACCTCAATGAATCCTGAAAAATTAAGTAAAGAGGTTTGACAATAACAGAGCTAAGCTTGCTAAGTACTTTGGGATGAATACCATCTAGTCCCGGACCTTTGTATATATCTTAACATGTTCTAGTCTATTTTGAATATCCTCTTGTGTGAACCATGCATCATTAGTTGTATTACTGGTTACTCATCTGCACTGTAGACAGATGAAAAATAAAAGTTCAGAATATCTGCTTTTTTTCTGTTCTCATTAACCAGCTGACCTTGCCCTCTGATATTAAGGGTCCCACCCCTTCCTGCATTATTTTTTTTACTATTTACATTTTTAAAAAATAATTTTGAATTTTTTTTAGTGCTTGCTGCAATACCCTTTTCCATACCAATTTTATCTTGTCTGACCATTGTTTATCTTACTATGTTCTAGTCTCTTTTGAATTTCCTCCTGTGTGAACAATGCCTCATTCGTTGTATTACTAGAATTGGGACTATTAAGCAGGAAACCTTTATTAACTGGTTCCTCGTTTGTGTAGACAGACCTTAACTTCAGTGTAATCACCCTTTACATTTAAGATGCATTTGGCAAATTTGTGCAGTTTTGCAAACTTTTTCATCAAGTTCTCTTACTTTAAGTCAGTATTCTATAAACTATATACTGTATGTGTAGCAGCATAAGTGGAAAATAAAGCGGCAGTACAGTATTTATTCCCACTTTCAGAAAACTTCTAGTACAGTCAACTTGTAACTGAAAGACTATAATTTATTTAAAACATTTCTGTTGAATTTTCCAAATTATTACTGTTTAATTTGTCATAGTTTAATACGCTTTAACCCAGCTATATGTTTATAATCAAAATAAGAAAAAACAAATGAAATTCACTTAGGACCCATGTTAGAACTATTACCTGCCTACTCACCACACAAGTTTTATATTTAGTACCTTGCTATATTAAAATTAAATTCTGAAAGCTATAATCACATTAATATTTGGAAATATTCATGTAGCTAATTGCACTTTATATATTTAAAAATATACATAATGTGTTTAATATCAACAGAAAGTGCAGAGTGATTTTAACAGCTTCTCCACATGACTGTTATTTCTCTGCTAGCATTATTTATTATGTTTCTTAATCCAAGAAACTGTGAAGTATTTGGTTTAGGATATATTTATTTTTCATCCAAATTGGTCATTTAGAAAATATTAATGTTGTCTGTTCTTTATTGAGGTTATATTTCCTTGTGGCTACAGTCAGAGAACATTATCTGTGTTTTCCCACAGCCACACATACAGCTGTTTCAGTAGCACAAAGGTAGTAATATACAGTTTACCCACACTTGCCTATGTTACTGTGCAGGTATCCAAAAAAACTACATAACGTAAACCACCACTTTTATGAGAGATAAAGAAGATGGGTAAAAGTACCACACTTATGAAACACAAACATGTTGTGAGGGCCCATGCATTAGTACAAAAAGAAAATTTTTTTTGTTGAAATGTGATGCTAAAAAGAGAGAAAGAAGGCTTTAAGCAGGAAAACTGAATGTGACCATACATTTAAAGGAAAGGTCGACAAACAAAAGTATGTTTGCCCGGTTAGCCTAAATGGGGTCTACTACCTTATTAGTACTTTCAAGTGTATATTGAACTATGCCTCTTAGTTAAATAAAAAAGGAGTGTCCCATATGGTACATATATTAGAATATATCATAGTGATATGATACAGAGAGTGGGTTTAATGATTATGGATTTAGGATTTCCAGTCTTGGGAGTAATTTATTATAGACCTAATTATATATACATATATAACTCTGAGAGACTGCACTGATGGAGTGGAACAGAGTAGAGTGTGGTTGCAGTGGAGGCAACAGGGGGAAGTAAGTTGAATGGAGTATGCCTGCAACCTTCTCACAAAAAAACTACAAGACATACAATGAGCAACAATGCAGTGTCTGTCTAAATGACACTGAAAATCAGCAATGGGAAATAACTTCATTGGGTTCACTGAACATGCTTAACGTAAGACTACATAAAGTCCTAGCTGAAAGACACTTTTGCTCTTTTCAAGTTTTCCTCTTATTTTGCTGCAGAAAGAACACATCAAAAAGCCCCCTACCATGCAGCCCACCAGACCTTTCATTACTAGGCTACTATCTGGCACATCAGAATATATTTCTGAAATACCAAACTACCTCAATATCAATATTTGCTTTTTAGCAGCAAAAAGGTACAATATCCTGTAGGATATCCTTGGAATCCTATGGAATATCCTATACACAGCTTGTCTTCCACATACTGGAATAAATATAATCAGTTAAATATTCTGTATGGTTTCTGAAATAAGTTTTTATTCACTATATTAATACATTCAGATGTATTAGAGCTCACTCAAATAACTGATTTCAGTGCAAACAAAATCTAACAAAATAACTTCCTTTTGCACAAATTCTGCATGTAGAGAGACCGGATTTCTGGTGATTTTAATATAGTGAGCTCTAATACATCTTCTAAGCAAAAGGAGCCTCCCTATAAGATATATTGGATCGTTCATCGGAGACCCAACTCCTGAATGAAGACAAAATGAGGAGAAACAGATGCTGAGAGAGGAATAGTGAAGATAAACTTGATTAATTCAGAAACGGTACAGAAAGTTTATTTCAGTATTCTGAAGCTAATATTACATTTTATTTTTGCGATAGTTCCCCTTTAAGTTCATTTTCTTTTGTTCTGAAAAATGTTTTTTTGTGTAGCTTAATAACACTACATTGATAGATAAGGATCTTGTACAAAATGAGTTACAAAATGGATTGTAAGAAATCTAAACTGCTAAAAGTCTGTTGTTGCTGACAAAATCTAACCCTCACTAGTTGTCTCAGTTTGTGGCATGTGTTTATATTACAGCTAAGGGAAATAGTGTTAGGAAATTCAGAACAGGGCAGGAGGAAATGGGAATGCCTCCTGCTCCTCATGAATACAATGGTGCCAAAAAGTGATGCCCACCCAGCACCATGCACCTATATGCTCAGAATAATGCTACACATTTGTTGATCACAATCAGGGTGCAATTAGTACTAAACATGGTGTTTTTTTTGCACTTTGATCCCTGCCCTTTAAATTGTAAATTAGCCCTTCTCCTTGACAGCATCTTCTCCTGTTCTGGCGACCTTCTCTTTAAGAGTTCAATTTACTTTTAAATCTAAGTAAATGCATTATGATAACAGTATGTGTCAGGTTGCAATTTCTGATTTTTTTACCAGCTCTTATACAGCATAATACATTGCATGAGAACTCTCAATGAGGATATTGATGCAAGTTGCTACTGCATAACATGCACATTGTTAAGTATTCGAGTAATGCTATAGTGTTTAATAAATTAGTTATGTTAGTTCACATAATATTTGCTTCTGTATTGCTGCATTGTGCATACATTATGGGGGATGAAACTTAGCATGATCTAGCAATTATGCTGGGAAAAAATCTGCACTTTGTACTTCATCTGTAAATGAAGTTTTTGATACATTATATTACTTACTGCATAACTAAAATAAAAAGTATTTACGCAAACAACGCCACTGCTCCTTTCCCACTGCTCCTTTTGATTTTTGGAGAAATATCCTAAGGCATGGAAAGGCAGTTACATTTTTCTAATTATTATGTTATAAGAACACCTGCATTGAAAGGTTTTGTTATGAACTGCAAATTGACACCTCGTGGCAGAACAAAGAGGCTAGTAATGGTGCTCAAGGTCAGGTTAAAATACAATGTATTAGCTTCAGTCCTTTACCAAGTAACTTGGAGTTACATTGAAAATAAATGTGGATTTTAACTGACCATAAAGCATTGCTTTTGCAAATGCTATTATGTGACATGTATTCAAGAAGAAAGTTGTCTTAATAATTATTTTTAACTAAAGGTCAACACAACCCAAAAAGTTTAACTATCTAATTGAAAAGCCCATCACTTATCATGTTTCATTCTCCTACTTAGGGCTGGTCTTCAAATCAGCATCTTTATAATAAATCCAGGAAACCAAGTATATATTATTGAATGGGCTAAAGTCACCATTGAATGGAATGCATACATGCATGAAAAGACTCTGTCAAGTTCATAATTTTTGCCAAAGTGAAACCTGCTTAAGTGCTAGCTGATCCAGAGGAAGGTGAAAAACCCCACCCCACCATTTGCCTTAGAATTTCAAAAACGGCCTTTCTGTATCCATTTTGGCTAAGAAGGGAAAAAAATATTTCCCTAGATCAACTTTTGATTAGATCAACTAGTCCCTGGAAGTCCAAATTTAAGAAATGTTCATGACAAGGGATCAACAGACCAACAGACAGATTATACTGGTTTATATTTAAAGATTGGCAGAATTAGATGTAGCTGTGAGTGGGTGAGAAACAATGAGTCAAGGTGAGGAAAAGCTGGGCTACGGGAGGAGAAAGAGAGGGATGTGATGTCAAGGGAAGAAGCAGTTCACTTCCTTATCTTCTGACCAGGTAGAAACATCCCACCCACCCTCCTTCCCCTTTTTGCATATTTTGTGAAATGCCAGGAGTTTCTCTTTTTTATGTTCTCATATTATATATTAATAACTGAATGTGGATGTTTTCCTGAATGCACTGTTATATTGTAGTTTCTGTATTTTCATACTGTATAAATGTGAGAGTTTGCATTGTATTTAATTCATTTTAAATGAATGTCAAATGCTTGATCTAGGGAATGTTTCCAATCACCATTTGGGTCAGGAAGGATTTTTTTTCCCTCTTGAGGCATAATTGGCACTGGCTTCAGGCTGGATTTTTTTGCCTTCTTCTGGATCAAAACAGTAGATATATAATAATGTATTTTAAGTTTTATTTGTAACAGCAGCAGTAGGACCTTCCCAGAGTACTGCACAGGAAATTTTAGAAGAGGGAGAAAGGAGGTTCTCTCATGTGACTGCACGGTGGGTTGATTGATATAGATGCTACAACTGCTTATGTTAGGTGACAGCCTGCTTGGATTTCCAATAATCGAGACACTGCAGATTCAGAACCCGCAACAGGACTGCTAAACTTCTCTCATAATGGAAGATGCAGCTCCTGCTGGTGGCAGAGTTTGGGGCCATCCTCTCTATAGGCAGTGGCAGCCTAATATCAGTGGGACCAACTTCTGTTCAGCACTCTGGCCAGTTCCTATAATAAGTTTACATGGGTAACTATAGTCAGTTGCAAATCTCAGTCATCATTCAGATCCCACCCTGTAACCAAAAATAGACTCTGCTGTTTCCAATCCTCCTCTGATATCTGAGCATATTATTAATGTGTGTGTGTGTATGTATGTATATATATATATATATATATATATATATATATATATATATATATATATATATACACGGTATATATACAGTATATATATAATTGTTCACATAGAACCGCACTCCAAATTTTTAGTGACGGTTTTGAACCTGAACCCACAATAACATAGAAAATCCGGATTTGAGTGTGGCTGCCATTGGACACACACATATATATACATATATATACATACAAACACATATGAATAATATCCTCAGATTTCAGAGGAGGATTGGAAGCAGCTGAGTCTATTCTTGATTACAGGGTGGAATCCGAATGCTGACTGAGCTGTGCAAAATACAGTATATAAAAGTATGTGTCATTATCCAGAATGCTCAGGACCTGTAAATTGGATCTCTATGAATTGTCTACTTAAAATTAATGTAAACATTCAAACTCTGAGGATTGTTTAGCCTTTAATAAAGATTTATGTCCAGTGCAATAACGGGCTAAATATATATATATATATATATATAAGCTCCTCCCTTTCTCTTTTTGCTGATTTGTTGTGAGTTTACAGATAAGAAGGTGTTTGTTGTTATGGATATTTAAGGGGGTATAATTGTAAAAGTACATTTAGTTAGTTATCTTCTCCATGTTCACAATTGTTCTAAAGCACTAAGCAGATGGGACCTTATTAAATGAAAGTCACTCTTATGCATTGCTTAGGGCCAAAATGTTAAAAACTGATATAAAAAAATGTATTTTAACACAAAGTTTTATGATTCTGGTGTAGGCATATTACCAGCAACAGGAATGTATTAAATGGATATGTGTGTTATATTTAACAATGGGAAATAATTTTGGAAAAACTAGAAGCACTCCAAATAAATATATCATTAGATATATATGCAGGTGTGTCTGGACATTCTGGATTGGTTGACCATGGCTTTTTACACTTAGTTGAACAGAAGCAAAGACTAGACAGTGGCATGTTAGCGGGTGGTTGAAATATACTAAAGAATTTGCTTGAAATCTAATTTTTATCAGTTCTGCATCTTCGAATGACCCTCAGCCTGCGGAAGTCCTTTAGTCAGGACTGTTAGCATCACCATAACTGATGATAAAATCGTAAAAATGTCCTTGATCTATAAGTATAGACACATATGCATTTATCTGATGCTCATTATAGTTGAGTGAATAAAGGCTCTTTATGAACTAGCAGGTCTCTAGTCACCTGTCAGTACTGTAAATATGGGCCACATTCTCTTACAGTTTTTATTTTTTACAAGCTGCTGTCAGATGCGAAGAAATATGTTTTAGTTAGATGGCAAAGATAACAGTCATCTTTCAACTCAAGAAAGCTCGACAGAAATTATTAATGATGGGATCATCCTAGCAAGAAATCAGCAACAATGCTGATCAAACTTGCTCAGTGAGATTAATGCAAGTTGCAGTCCCCTATTATTTCAATAGACAATGTCATATGGTACCATAAAAGTAGGGCCAGTAGGGAAAAGGATTACTTTAGTATGAGTGCTGGCAATTTGGTGCTTCCCTAGGGAATGAACAAAAGCAGAAAAAAATCTATACATTGCGAACACAAAAGGCCATTAATCACAACACTTTCTAGCCTTCTCTGACCACTCAAGTTTGAAGCTTTTGTTCTTATTTATAAAAAAAGTTTTCATGTAGCCAGACTTTGAAAAAAGGCCTACTATAATTTTATTAGTGAGCCTTACTTGTAGTGCTACCTAAATATTTGTGGGATCCCCAGTGCGTTAGAAAGCATTAGACACACCCACATTTAGGCAATGACATTAAAGATCCTCTTTTCTTGACCCAAGTGTTTTTAAAAAAAATAAAGCCTTATGGGAAGAATGTAAGAAAAGCCAGAACAGAAAAGTAATATGAAAATATATGCCTTTCCACAAAAAATGTTACCTTTGTGTGAATTAAATAGTAATTAAATAGTAATTAAAGTAAGCACGTCTGACATTGGAAGAAAGGTTGCAAATTTTATAGATTGGTACCAGTGAGCAATGTATGTAATAAAAGTTCTTACCTACATAGTTATGTTTGCTCTAAAATAGAATGCCGACCTTCAAGATTGCCTTAAAAGTGTGCTATGTGCAATTAAAATGGCAAAGCAATAAGAATCTAAGATAGAATATTACTAGTGATGGGCGAATTTATTCGCCAGGCGCAAATTCGCGGCCGCCGGGGAATAAATGTGTGAAACGGTGCGAAAATTTATCCAAAAAACGGACACTGGCATCCAAAAAACAGACAGCCAGCATCAAAAACGAGACGCCGGCGCCCATCAATAATATTACATTACAAATTTTTTATTGTTATTTGTGCAAAATTTATTACATTGCCCCTATGATGAAAACTGCCCTTTTGCTTATAGGATACACAGAAACTTTGCCAAAGGCTATAAAAATATCCATTAATGGTAAAACAGCATCTAATAGGAATTAATGTATTAAAAAAATCATTTTAACTGTAGAGATAAAATGTTATATTGATGCCCTCATTTAGGGCACTGTATTATTTATGTTCATGCATAGGAGCTCATTCACTATGTAGTTTCTTCAGCAGCTACAAGGCCTTTGTGGTTGCACAAAATGTGAGCACATGGACCTATTTTGCTTTGTTCCTTTAATACGTGAGGGTTGCCAGGTGCTGTCCTAGAGTCTTTGAGTAATATTTAGGAATCTTACACTGCTGTGTAATATGGGTTGTATGCTGTACACTGGACACAAATATATAGGGTACTGGTGTTCAACAACAACCTTTTGGTATTAGTATCAATAGTATTAGTATCAAGAAAACCAGACTAGGTGCGACAGCAGTATGGCAGACAAAAGCGTGCTCAAAGTCCAGAACAGGCATCTGGGGTGGAAGCAGATGACTCCAGCTTCATGACTGGTCAAGGGCAGGCAAGTATTCAGATCTAAGGTCCAGTAAAAGGTAAAGGCAGGTGGCAGACAGCAGAATCAAGTCAAAACCAGTACGTTAATCGAGAAACAAGAACAGGCTTGAGCTGGCGTTACAAGGAAACAGAGACTACCTTGGGTGCAGAGAAAGGTTAGTAACATTATATAAAGTTGCCTTGGAACCAAAGAAAAAGTAAGTGTAATTTACTAAAGTGTTGCAGGGTGCTGAACACAAATTATCATGTTTTTGCCTGTTTTTTTCCAAGAAATCTAGGGTAAAACTTGCCCTTGGTGCAGTAATTTGTGCATTAATTAGTGTGCATTATCACTGCATTGTGATTTGCAAAAACATTTTTGCATGCTAATGTTTTCATAATTAATATCAAAATTAAGAAATGATTCACTTGGCGCAAGTGAACTATAACTTTTAATAATGGCACATCCAGTCTGGTGGTAATTCCAGGGTTCCCTTACATTAGTGAGTTTGATTTTGTGTCATTTATCTGAACAGGCTTGATGGGTGCAAGTTGTGAGGGAAATATATTGGCAGAAGTACCTTTGTGAATGAGACAATGTGACATTTAAATCTGCATCATTTGTAGCAGTTTCTACTTGTACTTGTGAAAGTAAATGAGGCTTTGTGCCTTCAAGAGATTAGCAGCCATGCTCATTCCACAGCACACTTACATGATGTAGCTCAAGTCCTTGATTCTTTCTACTCATGTTACTGTCAGATTCCCTCCATTGCATACCTAACACTTGGTGCTCAGGACACTTGTGCAGTGTGAGGGGGTATAAGGACTCTGTTCGTCTCATTGCCTGTTGCTCCTATGGCACGCACGGCAAGCACTTCCGGGTTTTACGTGCCGCAGCATCATGACATCTTTGCGTTTTAGTGCAAACTTTGAATTTGATTAGTTCCTGGGTGCGATTTTGTCTGTGTATTCTCTGGTTTTTTGAACCCTGCCTGTCTGACTCTGCTGAACTCTACCAATCCCAACCCCGGCCTGCCTGATTATTCTTTGAACTCTGCCTGTACTGACCTGGCCTGTCTGACCTTGCCTGAACTCTGCCTGTACCAACCCCAGCCTGCCTGACTATTCATGAACTCTGCCTGTAACCAGCCGAATACTTAGGTATAGCCCTATCTGCAAAAACTGGTGCAGAACTGTAATCATTAAAATGTCTATCTATTGTGCTGATTTTAAGTACTTTGCACCAAATGCACAATTTCCACCTTTTGGTGCCCATGTCCTGCCTGTGGGCTACTTCTTGCATCTCTGGTACAAGTGTCCTGTCACAATTAACTGCTGCCAAATATCTTTTTGCCTTCTGTACCTGCTTCACAATATTGCGTCAGCACTTTGCTTCACTTTTTTGAAATGGTATTTTTGTTATCTAAGCATAGCTTTCTTTATTTCAACAAGGGTATATGTTTCACTTATGATAACAATAATAATTGTTTTTTTTAAAAATTTGTGCTACACAGAATTGCCACCTTTTAATCCTTTCAGGAAACGTAAGCGTTTCAAAATAATTTTACAGATGAAAAAGCTGTGTGTTTTCAAAATGACCTTTAGCTTTCACCATATGCTTTTGGATTTAGTTGATTTTTTTGCTGTCTGTCAAAAATGTAAGAAGGAATATTGCAGCACAATTGTAAATTAAAACTATATTTGCTAAGAATTCTTTAGTAAAAATTGCATTTTATTTGCCGTTACGTAATCTCTTCAAGGTTTTACTAGAGCACAAACCCTAGGTTAAATTGTAATGAAACTTTACCACTGTGCCTTTCCTCACAACTATATTCAACTTACAAACCTAAATAAGTTTTATTAAATTATTACAATTGTTTTTTCTTTTTTTTTTGTTTGTTCAAATTTGCCTATGTTTTTTGCTACAAAACTAAAAGGGCTATGATGCTGATACTGTATAATTAAAAAAATGTAGAAATACTGTAGCTCAAAGTGTATTAACACCCAACTGTCCAAAATCAAGGGAATAAATACCAAATTACACCTACCTCTACCACTATAACAACCTCCGCTCTTCTGGGAAGGTGTTACCCTAGATGTTAGAACATTGTCGGTGGGATTTGCTTCAATTCATGCAAAAGAGCATTAGTGATGTTGGCTGATCAAGCCTGGCTCATAGTGGATGTTTAATTAGTGATGGGTGAATTTCTTTCTTTTTTTTTTTTTTGCCGCGGAAATTCACCGGGGAAAATTCGCCTGCGTCAAAGTTTTTTTGACCCAGTGACGGAATTGATGCCGGCAACAATTTAGACGATTAATGGACACCCATTGACTTTAATGGGCGCCGGCATCTTTTTTGACGTTGTTGAAGTGTCCCTGTCGGCAAAATCCCAGTTTCGGGAATTTTTCACCTGTTTCACAGATTTTGAGGGACAAATTCACCCATCACTATGTTTAAACTCACCAAACAGGGGTTCAGTCAGTTAGGGCTCTGTGCAGACTGTTTCTTACACCCCGATCTCAGCTAATGACTTTTGTATGGACCTCAATTTCTATATTGGGCAATATCATGCTGAAATTGGAATACATCTTTCTCAATCTGTTTCCAAAAAGCAGTAAGCACAAAAAATGTCAATAAAATCATTGTTCCACTGTAGCATATGATTTGCAAATGTTATTGCTTTTTATGATGAAGTACATAGGAACTTGGACATTGGGGTTGCAGAAGATGCAACCTATTTGAATGTTGCTAAAGGTTTGATACAGTGCCCCATAAATGATTGCTTTGTAAAATAAGTTCTATTGGTCTTGGTAGTGCTTGTTTGTACAATATGCAAGTCACTTTATGGGAAACTAATCCTTGATGGAGAAAGTGGGATAAGATGCATAAGCGCCAATTTAGAGAGATTGCCCACACATATGTAAATAGACATGCACCTGCCTTGCCTAAATTTTCTCCCAGGCACCTCCGCAGTAAGCATCAGCATGCACAGGGAGAGGGGGAGGCAGCTACAGTAGACGGTAAAATTTTTAAAGAAAATAAATTTTTTTAAAGAAAAAAAAAATCCATGGGTCCCTGACCACTACGGGCCCCTACATTATAGCTAATCCACTCCCATAGCTAAAATTCTGAATGTTTCACAATATCTGGTAAAAATCTTCCATCTATTTTTCACAAAACATTTAAAGCTCTGAGAAGCAAACAGTAGCACTGCTGAGCTGTTTATGCCCAGCCTTTCTGAATATTCTGAAATAGCTTTAATCAAGTGGATGATACCTATGGTTGTAATCATCCCAGAACCTGGTAAAAATGAATAAATGTTTTGTGGCAGAGACTATGAAAACAAATAGCCCTGAGATAAAAGAGCAATTTGTCATCAGGTTCAAGTTTGTCATGACAGAAAGCATGAGGCTTACCTATGGCAAGCATACGTACATTTTATGTTTGCATCAGAATTTGTTACTTTTTAAACAAAAAAAAATCAAAGCAATGGAGTCACAAGGGCTTTTTATCACTTATCCAGGCGATATTAAATAAATAAAGACATTACAGATGTTTTCAGCTTGCAGAAGAAGCGAACACGCATTTGCTTTCAGTTCTAAAAATAAGCGTGCAATGGCCAGAATATAAATTGTGAGCATGGGGTGAAAAGTTATTCAGTTTCATTTCACCTTACTTTTAATGTATGAGCAATCCATGTGGAAGCGACAGTATGAGGACACCAAACATGCACCTGTAGTGCGTATTTTCATAGCAAGTCCATGAGACGAAGAAGCATTATTCTTAGCAAAGGTTGCAATGTAAACAGGGAATTATTTTTCACCTAAATACCATCTTTCCTCTTTGGGTCTGTCAATGAGTTGCCAGCAGGTGTTTCTTACTCCAGAGAGTCGGTACATAGCCGCAAAGCAGATGGTGTCAAGGAAAATTCACAAGTAGTGATCATGTTATTAAAAAAAAAAAGCAATGAAAAAGTATTCAGATCCAATTGATTCATGCGTAAACCCATAGGTGCCAGCTATGAAGATGTCAGTACCTGCCTACATCACTTCACTTAATGATTGTTCCCTGTTTTCTGTGCTGTTTTATAACAGACAACTTCACCTCAATGTGAAATACAAAGAAAGTGATAGTTCCTTTATATTCATGTGATTTGATTTGTTGGTAGTGATGGGTGCATTTGTCCCGTTTTTCTTTGCCGAAAAATTCGCGAAATGAGATTTTTGGCACCCACATCAATTTAGACGCTGTGTTAAAGTCAATGGGTGTCCGAATAATGTTAATGTGTGCCGGTTTTGATGCAAAAAAAGTCTCCGACACTAGTCCAAAATTTTTTGATGCCAGCGAAATTTTGCTGGTGGATTTTTGCACCAGTTTCGTGAATTTATTCGCCAGTGACGAAACACAGAATTTCGCCGTGAATTTGCACCTGACAAATTTATTTACCCATCACTATGGGACACATTTATCAAGGGTCGAATATCGAGGGTTAATTAACCCTCCAATTCGACCCTTGAAGTTAAATCCTTTGAATTTGAATATCGAATTCGAAGGATTTAGCACAAATACTTTGATCGATCAAAGTAAAAATCGTTCAATCGAATGATGAAATCCTTCTAATCGAACGATTCAAACGATTTTAATCAATTGATCGAAGGATTTTTCTTCTATCAAAAAAAGCTTAGAAAAGTGGTGGGGAAGGTCCCCATAGGCTAACGTTGTACCTCGGTAGGTTTAAACTGCCGAAGTATGTAGTCAAAGTTTTTTTTTAAAGAGACAGTACTTCGCCTATCGAATGGTCGAATAACGATTTTTAGTTAGAATCATTCGAATCGAAGTCGAAAGGTCGTAGTAGCCTATTCGATGATCGAAGTACCCAAAAAAATACTTCGAAATTCAAAGTTTTTTATATTCGAATCCTTCACTCGAGCTTAGTAAATGTGCCCCTATGTGTTGGCTGTGAAGTGCAGCTTTTAAATACATATTTATTTGTAGTGTGAAAATATGTGTGTCCCTTATTTACATGTTTTTTGGAAAATGTGCAAATATACAATATAAATGGCAAAATGTACAGCTGCATAGTTATTTTCTAAACACCAGCTGGTGCACTTCAACATGTACATGATTAGCTGCAATTAACATGTTGCACAGCCTCATCTCCTTTCCACGGCACATGCTAATATTAGTGTACATACTTGTAAAGGTGAGACTTGCTGCATCTAGATATTGGATACAGAAAAATCCCTCTTTTATGTCATTGGCATCGTACATATGAATACCTTAGCAGCCTTTGGTGTTTTGCAGCACTGTTTCTCCATGGACAGTCTCAGTTCTGTGACAAGAAATCAATTCAAAATGCCTAAATGGAATTTGAGAATTAATGAGTTATCTAATGATATTTTAAATATGACAAATTAGATATATATGTGTATTAAAGGTATAACTCTAACGTTTTTGGCAAATATTGCAGGATTTTAAAGTTCTTGTACACCTGGTAGTTTTAATATGAAGCGAGAAAATGTAAATAAAGAAATCAGTACTATATTCTCAATACCCACCAACTTAAAGGGGGTGGTTCACCTTTAAGGTAACTCATAGGGGCATATTCGAAGTCGAAGGATTTAACTTCGAGGGTCGAATATCGAGTGTTAATTTACCCTCGATATTCGACCAATAGTAAATGTGCCCTTAGTATATTGTAGAATGTCCAATTATTAGCAATCTTGCAACTGGTTTTTATTATTTATATTTTACATTTTTGCATAATTTCCCTTTTTCTTCTGACTCTTTACTGCTTTCAAATGTGGGTCACTGACCCCATCCAAAAAACAAATGGTCTGTAAGGCTACACATTTATTGCTATTGCTACTTTTTATCGCTCATCTTTCTAGCTAGTACAGGTTTTAAGATCATCAAAAACATATTCTGAGGTTACATCTCTGAAATAAATATTTTTGAATCCTAATAAGCATACCTTCCTTTCCTTGTGTGCGTCACCTGCCTTACGCGTTTCGTCTTGCGACTTCCTCAGAGGCTTGGTTTTCCACTTCCTTTGTTCCGTCTTTCTGCGCGTCACCCGGCAACCGGAACTGGAAGGCGCCCAGCATCGCACACAAGGAAAGGACGCTCTTATACCAGGAGAAGTGCTTCACGATCCTTTACGTGCAAGTTGATATCTTATGTTTGTGAGTACCCACCTAAACAAGGCTCTCTAAGGAAAGTTTTTTGGTGGTGGTTAATACCGAATGAGGGTAACACTTACAAGGTAGAGTTAATTGTTTGTTTTTTTTACACAAGAGGTGGCAACATTGTAAAACAATATTACCCTATATTCTGTTTTGTCTGTCCCCTGTGCCTTTGGCACTGGTTTTACATTTTTAGTGATTTTTATCTGACTTGAAGGAACAGTAGGAGCCGGCTGGGATTTGTGGACACAATTAGACCTTGGGCCCTTTTTTTCCTAGGATACCCTTTTGTATTGCAGCCTGTTGCCTTACCTCTTCACTATTCATGTAGATTAGACATATAGGGGCAAATTCACTAAAATTCGTAGTTGTGCCAGCGTCCGCTTCGCCGCACTTCGCCAGGCAAATTTTTGCCATAGCTACACAAATTCACTAAAATCCGAAGTTGCGCTCAGGGGAAACGTAAGGTTGCGTAGTTCGCTAGCGTTAATTCGCCAAGCGAAGTTATGCTAGTGATGCTTAATTTAAAATGCGGCGCCAAATTGAATTTACAATGGAGGTATATGTAGCATCACTACATATTCAAAACATCAAATAACATTTTTATTTTGCCCTACACATGTGCCCACTGTATAGTTAAGGTGCCATGAGTTAAGAAATGTAGGGGGGAAGGAGGGTAGCCCCAAAAGAAATTTCAATCGTTTTCAGCCTTTCACCCATAAAAAAGAAAAAACGCCAGTGTTTTTTGGGACTTAGAAAATGTTTTAACTTTTTTTGAAGCAATCCCTGTCCCTGCTGGACACCCGGTCTTTGTTCCTGATTTCCTTGTTCTAGTCTGTTCTAGTTCTGTTCCAGTAACGTAAGTAGCGGGGGAGGGTCTTGGTGCGGGACGTGAAGCCGGGCCCCCTGTCCCCATGCGATTTTGACTGCGGCTTCAAGCTGTGAGCGAGCTGCTGGGGGGCCGGAACTCCCCCAGTAATTATGCCACTGCTCTGTTCCAGGACACTCTCCCATGCTGGTATTCCCGGTTCTTGTTTCCCTTTTTGGCTAATGTATGCCTGTTCCTGGACTTTTGTTTAACTTTGAACTCCTGAGCCAGTAAGTTTGTTTGTTTCATTATCCTGCCTGTTTTAGTTCTATGGAATTCATTTATGTTAAATAAACCCTCTTACTGCAAGCAGCCTTCTAGTCTACTCCCTCCTAGTTATACTTTAAATATTCACCCAGTGGCCCTTCTGGTCATTCAGTGTGAGGTTTGGGCTACTGGGCATGACATTATGAACTGGCCACAAAAGGGAGTGTTCCAGAGACTGGATAAAATGTTGGATGTCATGACACTTTAGGAGTATGCAAGGGTTGTTCTGGTGTCTTCCAGCCTGATTCCCACTAAGACTCAGTTTTCTGTTTTGACTTGCAGATACTGTGATGGCACTCTAAATAAAATTCCAAACTTCCTAGAGGAAGTTCTGCTTCTTTCCCAGAAAGAACAATTTCTGAGTGCTTCCCCAGTTGATCAAGTATCCAGTATCCTGCTGGAAGGCTTAAGATCGTTCCTGGGCAGTAGATCCCCTTTAATCTACATAACTGCTCAGTTTCGGCTGGCATTTCAGCGCTACGCAATATGTTGGCGCTATATAAATACATGTTTATAATAATAATAGATGAATTTGTTCCTGTTCTAGGGCTGACTATCCCTCAGTAGTCTGCTCCAGTTCCAGGGCTGGCTATCCCCCAGTAGTCTGCTCCAGTTCCAGGGCTGGCCATCCCCAGTAGTCTGCTCCAGTTCCAGGGCTGGCTATCCCCCAGTAGTCTGCTCCATTTCCAGGGCTGGCTATCCCCCAGTAGTCTGCTCCAGTTCCAGGGCCAGCTATCCCCCCAGCAGTCTGCTGCAGCTCCAGGGCTGACTATCACCCCCAGCAGTCTGCTCCAGTTTCAGGGCCGGCTATTACCAAGCAGTCTGCTCCAGTTCCAGGGCCTGCTATCCCCCCAGCAGTCTGCTCCAGGGCCGGCTATCCCCCCAGCAGTCTGCTCCAGCTCCAGGGCCGGCTATTCCCCAGTAGTCTGCTCCAGCGGTATTTGGTGTACAGTAAGTTGGTAGGAGTTGAATTGTGCATAAAATGCATGCCTCAGCTGGAAGTATCAAAATAGTTGTGTATGTACACAACTTCATAGGACTTAACCCCCTGCCCAAAAGGTTCAAATACATTCAAGCGGTCGTGGGGTCCCTGCAGGGTCGGTATGAGACACAGTTATTCATGCTGATAACGGACGGAATTGCTTCAGTGACGTCCATCACACGGATGTACATGGGAGCGCCCACTAGACTTGCATAGTTGGGAACCATATTGCAACGCTGAGGCGATTTATCGTGGGGGTTGTGAGTATTTCACAGAGATATCTTTTTGGGCGACGGCATTTCCGCCCCTCCCGCTGATTTACATAGCATTTTGACTAACTCCACTTTACAGGGGTGGGCTCCCCGTGCCTTTTCTGGACTGTGTCGGTGTATTCCCGTTTATTCACCAATAGCCCTATTACGATACTACATACCCTTGCACCGAGTGGCCATAAGGGCGTCGGGCTGATGCGGCACTCCGTCTGCTCTCTCTGACCCCTGGATATATCATTATCACTATGCACTTGTAGCAATTCAATTTGGATACCAATATTGGACATTTGAAGGACATACGTCCATTTTGAACATTGGTTGCTTCACTCTACCTTCGCACTGCGGTGCTCAATGTATTGTTGCATGTCTCATTAGGCAGCAATTCATCATACATACATGTATACATGCATGTTGCACTAGTGCATATAATATATTTGTATTAAGGGGATCCCCGTCCACATGCAGCGCTGCTTATTATTTTAATTGATTTTAATTGAAGTGTTTTGGCTTGGTGTTTAACAAATATTGCCTTTTATTATAATAATATATTCTATTCTCATTGAATGTATTTGAACCTTTTGGGCAGGGGGTTAAGTCCTATGAAGTTGTGTACATAGATTTACTTGGTTGCGGACACCTAGGCCCTTTGGTTCTCATACATAATTGCATTCATTACCTACCAGCACCCCTCTCTCACTTTATTCCACTGTTGTAATTACAAAATAGTTGTGTATATACTGGTAGTTATATTATTATATTAATTGCTCTAGGGATACAAGACTATCCTCAACCAGCAGGTTCTCGAGATGTCTAATAGCTAGCTGTGGCCAATATTGAAAATCTGCAAAGTGTCTCATATGTGACAGGTTAGAGTTGCTCCATAGAGTATTGTATTGCCCGCACTTTAATGTGGGTAGTGATCACTCCTGGCAATATAGGGAGATCGCACTCCCGCCTGTAAGCCGAGTTACGTATGGCCTCTAGGGATCCCAGAATTGTAGCATGTAAAGCTGTTAGGGATACTATTATCTGGGTAAAACCAGTTATTTATATAAGATAGCTGGGATGCAAAATAATAGTTTTGCAAATGGAGAATGGCAAGTTCCCCTTTGGGTGAACCATGATAGTCTTGGGGATTTCCAGGCACATATAAAAGAGATTAGCTCACTATTGATTATCTTAAAGAAGTGATTAGTGATGTAGACTGGTGAGTTGGGGTCAGTGTTAAGACAGATATATATATATATATATACTTCAAAAAAGACCAGCAACACCAGGATTTCTGTGTATCAAAGCAAAGTGTATTCAATTATTGCATGAATAGCCAATATATAGATATATATATGTATAGTCCAGAGAAAGCAGTCACGTCAATGCCGTGAGTGCTTTCTCTGGACTCCTATTGATTTATTGGTTAGCACCCGGCGAGAAACCCAATGAATGGTGAGTGCCATTTGATCATGGCACTCACCATTCATATATATATATATATATATATATATAATTATAAATTTAAATATATAATTTTGTCTTTAAAAATTTAAAAATTATTATATTGGAGATCCTTGACTTGTGGAGGTGAAAACCCCATATCACCAGAAAAGTGTACTTTAGATTGTACACAAAATAGGCCCTACAGTAAGATGACCTGTATATATTTGTAAAATGCACAAACTCAGGCTTTATAACCTGCATATTACAGCATCTTTCTCATTGATCTTTGTTCTGGAGTACAAACATAAAACATACTAAATATGAATGCTAGGAATCATCTCAACATTGATACCTAGTATATATAGGATTACCCAGTTATGTGACTTATGTAAAGGCCCCAAAACTGTTCCTTTGAATTTTCATGGCTGATGTCTCATCTCCTGCAACAAAACTCACTCCTTTTTTGTTAGGGGCGTTTACAAGTTCTAGTGAATTAAAAATGTGTAAATATTTATTTTTGCTCTCAAATCTTTGCCTAAATTAGTAGTTTCTATGACATTTCTGGCAATCACCTCAAAACTTGCATTACTGCATCCTAAGGTAAATACAGACAGTAAAAGTAAGCTGACAGGTAGGGAGTGAGGTGCCTATGTGTTTCCCATGTAAGCAGTGCTGTATTCATGGGGTAGACCCAGATCTCTGTGCTCGGAAATGGAAGAATGTAATGTTAATAAAATGGCGATTTATACCCTCTTTTTTGCATTTTGTATGTATGTATATTTTTATTTATAAAGAAATTTAAATATGCAAGCAGAACAGTGCAGCAGAAAAATAAATTTAATAGAACAAACAGGGCTCATTACACTCCTAAATGCAAATGAATGCAAAGTACAGTTACATTAAAGATTAAAAGCTTCATGTTGAAGAGGCAAGAGAAAGGAGGTCCCTGCTCGATAGAGCTTACAATCTAATTGTGCACATTACCTTAGTAATTGGAAATGCTTCATTCCTTTCCATTCCATTCCTTCAGTTAAAAAACTATAAAACATCAACCTCAAAGCTCTTCCAGTTTGATTCCTGTAGGTCCAAAATCTTACACTGATTCACTTTTCCGAAGCTTTGAAAGCACCCAATTCCAGCATTTGGTACATTCTGAAAATTACCTGATTGTTTTGTCAGTCTCTGCTCAGATATTTCATAGGGAACATATCATTGCTGCACTTATTTTGCTACTTCTTTATTACTGCTGCATAACTTGTTTGTAAAGCAATTTTAGTTTTGATAAGAAATATCAGATGTGACCCCAATAAAAACCTTTTTTGAGATCTAAAAATGCAAGATGTATATTAAAAAATCACGATTCATCCTTGGCCTTTAATTATGACAAACTTATGGAAACGCAGATGGTTTCACTTCCTTGAGGAGCATTCTGAAAAACTATTCTGGCAGACAAAAAACGAAAATGGTAACTTGATAGAGGTTCCTCAGCACGATTATGCACCTGATCCTGAACAAAATGAGGATGAATCAGTGAAAGCTCTCATTTGTTTAAATGCTATAAATAGCATGGCAAACCACATCAACAATTCAACAGTGCACTGGAGATATTACGTATGAGGCAGCTAATTTGTTACACTACTACTACACTAGTGCGAGAAACAATATAACAGCTCCTGTTTTTGCTCTGAGATCGAAGCCGGGTATTATTATGCCAGCTGTTGATTTCTAAATTATATGAAAAAGTAAAGATCATGGTCAGTTCCATTTATCAAACACATTATTTAGAGCCAGGGGCCTCATTTATAATTGGTGCATAAAGAAGTCCATTCATTAGCCTACTTCATGGTTACAGAAATGTCCCAGAAGTTAAAAGGTCTAAATAGCATGGTTGTGAGTTGCCCCTTCTGTACCATATCTATAAACAAGTTAATATTTATGAATCTCTAAGATGAAAGAGGAACATAATATTGCAAAGGCATTACATGGGTGGAACCAAATGCTTCTTTGACTTTGTATCTTATTCTTAGGGTACAGCTTGCCACAAGAAGCAGACCAAGCTGGACCTATGCACACTAAAATTACTACAAAGGGAATACAGCCACAAAGTTTGTTCACTATATACACTATAATAAATTAGCTCCAACATAAAGGACAACACACAGTGGTTAGTCTTTAGTTAGAAAAGGAAGCTGCATAATTGTTATTTTAGAATTTGCATTTCCTACAGATATGATAGAATACTCGGAAAGGAAATGCAAATCACATATAACTATTGGAAGCACTGATCAGTTGGAAATTGTAACCTATTCTAGTAATATGGAATACAGGAAATTATATGGAAGGTAGCAAGATACAAAAGAGAAGGCAATAACTAAAGAACCCCCAAATCTTACAGAAATCCAAGCATTTACAGTATGTAAATAAACGTTATATAGAAAATAAATGAAACTTTTATTTTGTATACTGTACATTTAAATGATATATAGAGTACACCTAGAAGATGGTTGTGGAGCATGTGGTTATTCAAGCAGACTGTACTTCCATACTTAGTACTCCATGATAACCAACTGCAGATTCACGCATTGTAAAAAATTTTATTTGTTTAGACCTAATCCATATTCTAATCACGAATTATTCTATATTGAGGAAATGTCCATAACTCACAACATATTATTAATAATAATAATAATAACAGTGTCGGACTGGCCCACTGGGATACCAGTAAAACTCCCGGTGGGCCCAGGTGTCAGTGGCCGCTTTTGCTTCTAACTATGTGGTCAATTTCATGGCCATTCCTTATTTCTTTATGGGAAAAATGCTTAATAATGGAAGAATAGACTAAGTAAATATAAAATACTCTGAGAATAAAGATGTTGAGTGAGGAGAAAAGGAATAATAGTTTGGAAAGTGGGCCCACAGTCTAAGGTTTCCTGGTGGGCCCCTGGCATCCCAGTCTGACACTGATTGGAAAGGTGGGTTAATTACACATTAAACAACTCTCATTGATATTAAATATGATGTGCACAACGTTTGTTTACTGCATATAACAGCTGCCTGTGTTACTATCAGTGATGAGCAAATCTTTCCTGTTTCGAAAAATGAACGAGATGTCGAAAATTTAGCAAAATGCATTAAAGTCAATGGGCGTCAACATTATATATAATATGCAGGGTATTCTGAAAGATTGAATAGCGAGGGCATAAGACTGCTAGTATACATAATAAAACACATATTTATTTTCAGAGTTGGGATTGTGTTAGTTTTGGTGCCTACTGACACAGCTGCTGTGGAGGAGGGAAAAAAAAAAAAAAATATATATATATATATATATATATATATATATATATATACAGTATATATATATATATATATATATATATATAAACTTGGACGTTATTGATTTCTTTATAGTTCATTTTTATTTGGTTTAACTTTTTACAGGTAAAGGTAAAGAATACAGCTGTTATCCATACTTGGTAACTCAGTATGGTTTATTAGTTGATATAAATACATACTGTATACTGTACTTCATTGTTCATCTGAGACAGTTCATATTAAATGAATGTGCCAAATACAGTATTCTGTAGCAGTTCTGACTGCCAGTTACTGTCTTACAGCCAGTCATTATCCATGCAACATGCAGATTTATGACATATAGAAGACATCATATTGTGTATTTTGTTCTTGTAAGTATACCATGTTGGACTTGTTTCAGATGCAGCAGCAAAGCTTTCATCTGAATGGCACCCCGAGTGAACACCTGTCAAATAGAGAAAAGCTTGTTATGGCTAGTGACAGCAATTAGCTGGCACACTAGGATGATGCAGGTCTGTTGATCTCTTCTAATAAGTCAGCTGGGATCAAGGTAGAACTATATCACACTTCAGCCTGCTGCATTATAAAGCTATAATTTCTAACATATGATACTGCAAATGACGAGTAGAGCCACAAAGACAGTAAAATGTTAGAACATGTATAACTGCTAAAACACACACTTTAAACACCTTTAAATTGCTAATGTTATTTTTAAAGTGTTTTGTCAGAAGTATCGTTCCATAATTGTTTTCATTAGTGCCTCTCAATTACATTCTCAATTTGAATTTCTCTAGTTCCATGTACTGGAATGGGATATATTATCTAAAATGTTTCGGACGTGGGGTTTTTTCGAATAATGGGTAGGGATGGGCGAATTTGACCCGTTTCGTTTTGACAAAAATGTTGCGCGGCGAAATTTTTTTGACGCGCAACTTTTTATTTTGATGCACAACACCATACAAGTCTACGTCATTTTTTCGGTGAAACAAGGAGAAAAATTCGGCCATCCCTAATAATGGGTGATTTCATCATGTGGAGCTGCATTAAGACTAATACAAATATTTAAGTGTTACAAATGCAATCGTTTTATCCTATCAACCTGATTTTTGCTGGCTAAATTAACATGCATTATGCCACATGTTCTTGGTATTGCACAAAAATGTAAATCCGTTTAAGACAAAGAATTGTTTCCTTAATTAAGACACTATGGGAAATGCCATTGCTGCAGTTTTCCGAATAACGGTTGAGTCTGATTAATACATCCAGCACATTGAAACATTCTGACCTTATTACATATTTTGTAATAAAATTATAGTTTTAGATTATGCAGTGCTCATTTGCAATCACCAAATACAAAAATAAATAAATAAAAGAACACTATAGATAGAACTCTTGTTATAAAACTGTTGTAACATCATGTGCCAATTTATGCCACGTGCCCTTACTTTAGTCAATAAGGCACAAGTTCAAGCACAAACTCAACTTAACACTTATGTTATGCTAACAATTGTACTTGGGCAGATGTTGCACTCGTTTAGGCAATTGACTTACTGGTGCAAATCATTGTGCAGCCAGTAACTCAATAACTGACACAAAAAATTGCATCTGAATAACATTTGGGGGGTTAGATACTAAAACTTGAAATAATCAAATTTTTTTTAGAAAAACAAAGTCAACCTAACGCCCATCCACAAGTTGAACTCATTTATCAATAATTCTTCTCGAAAATATTAGAGCGGAAAAAATTAGCCACGATATCGAGTGTCGATTCAAATTGTACAATTGAAGATCCGAAAAAAAACTTGACTTGTCGTATTGTCATAGCAAAAACTCAACTTTTTCGGATTATCGGACGAAAACCTCGACTTTATCAGATTATGCAGTGCAGATCACGATGTCAAGAAACAACTTCAGGGACATCTGCCATTGACTTCTACATGACTGTGACAGGTTTGAGATGGTGTATTTTCAGGATTTGGTTTTTAGCAGCTTTGGGGTATAATAAATCTCTAAAAATTCGAATTTTCCCCTTTAAAAACTTGACCAGAAAAATTGGAGGTTTAATTAATGTGCCCCTAAATAAACCCAATAGGCTGGTTTTGCTTCCAATAAGGATTAATTATATCTTAGTTTGGATCAAGTACAATGATAATGTATTATTATCATTGTACTTGATAATATTATCATAATTATCATCATTATTATATTAGTATGATAATGTATTATTATCATACAGAAAAAGGAAATCCTTTTTAAAAATTTGGATTATTTGGATAAAATGGAGTGTATGGCAAATGGCCATCCCATAATTCAAAGCTTTATGATTAATGGGTTTCCAGATAATGTATCCTATAACTGTATAAATACCATACTACTACCCTATGTTTACCAAGTTTTGACAAGTAGACTGTTTCTTGATAGATAATAACAACAAGCTAGTTAGTGCTTATATACTTATATTTTTTAACATCTTACCCTGCAGTTTTTTGCACTCCTTTTCTTCTAGACTCCTAGAGTGATTAAACATAAAAAAGGCTTATCTATAAATGTAGCTCATAGTGCAAAGTGTATTTTTCAGACATGGAACATCATGCTTTTTTTTCCAAGTGTTTTTTCTCAAACTTCCAGTGTATTCCCTGAATTGGGCACAAGATGCAGCTGGAAAATTGCAGAGTTCAGCACACAATTAATCTATGATTCGTTTTGAGCAAGTCAGTAAGTGCTATTGCCACAGACTCCAATGCATTTGGCATAAGAAAAAACACAAGAAAAGAAGCCCATTGGCTCCAATGCAGTCATTTGCTATTTTGTGTTCTTTTCCCCATAGTTTCAGGCTCGTTTACAAATGCAACTGCAAGTGTGGATGCACTGTGTCCTGATAAATTACATATCCATGTATTTATTGACACAAGGCTAGGGATGGGCGAATTTGAGCTGTTTCATTCGCCAAAAATTTGCCGCCGGAAAAACTTTTTTTTTGACGCACGCTGCCATACAAGTTTATGTGCGTTTTTTCCACAGCAAAACAAGGCGAAAAAATTCGCCCATCCCTACACAAGGCATCCCTGGAATTAGACCTATCCTTATTAGGGCAGTATTTTCAGGGTTACACCAGCTCGTTGTGACAATAGGTGCGAATCACATGCTCTTGTGATTATATATGCCTTGTGCAATGGTGTAGCAGAAGTGATGCTAACTGGCAAATTCTCATTTAAGTACCCTGAACCAAATCAGGTGTTTTATCTTTCTTCAACCTCTCACATTTTTACATTTCTTGTATTCTTTCACTGTTTCCCTCCTCCTAACCCTTTTCTTGGTTTGTGCAGCTCGGGAAGCTCTGCCAATGTAATATTGCTTTCTGAAACCAGGGAAAGGTTAAAGGAGATGAAATACAAAATAAAATGTGATGTGTATTACCACTTATCTAGCAGGTGTCACACAAGATGCACATTCTGCAAGATTGTAGTCAATTACCTTAATATACTGGAACAAAGAGCATAGTCTTCAGTTTGAACCTCTTAACCTTAATGTGGCTGCAAATTTGCCCTGAGACCCAGCAATGTGCTCTTTATATATATATATATATATATATATATATATATATATATATATATATATATATATATATATACAGTCTCCAATCTTTGCAGTAATACTATCTAACTACTTAGCCTTTCCCAGTTTCTGTGTGACATAATGATTCTAATAGAGATGTCACTTGGAACGTTCAATCATTAGCCATGATTAAAATAACTACCTTACTATATCCTGTCATGCTTAACTGTTCTCACGTCCTACCATCTTAACCATCATCATCAAAACCAAATGATTGCAAAGTTGGTTGAGATATTAAAAAAAAAAAGAAAAGATATCAGAGCTGGCTCTAGTGTGGAATTTATATGAAAAATACTTTTCAAAAATACCAAAACCATAATGTTAGCCTCTCACCAACAGCATAATGGCATAATCATTCCAAACCAATATTCTTTTATCCAGACAAGGAATAGCATCACCACAGAATATCCATTTTTTTCCAAACAACATTAAATAGTAGTCGTTTGGTTTTAGCCAAAAGAAAGAGTGCAACACTTTTACTGCCCCGGTAACATTAAAGTGATAGTGACACCTCTAGTTTAGTGCTTACCTCTGTACTTTGATGGCAATAATAACTTATCACAAAATTACTGATGTAAACCCACAAATTAGTAAAATACATTGCTTTAAAAAAACACTTTACTTCCTCATATGGAGAAGGATACTACTTCCTGTAGGGGGTGAGTACTACTGCTTTCAGCCTCTCTTATCTCAGACCCACTCCTGCACTCCTATTTCTGAAAATTTCCTCTCCCGTACTGCTCAGGTTTGTTTTTGTTTTTTTCAGATGTTGCTTTTAACTCATTCCCTCTTACTAGGCTAAATATGCATGTCCCTTTCCAGCCTGCTTGACTTTTCCTGCACTAACGATCTACTCGAGCTCTGGGGGTTCAAAGATTAATGCTGCAAGTAGTCCTAGCACAGATCATTTTGTTTGTGCAGGGAAGGCAGGCAGGGAAGGGCCACACATAATCAAGTAAGGCAGCATATGTTAAAAGCACCATTAAAAAAATGAGCAGCAAAGAGCAGTGCAGAAGAGGAGTTTTGCAGTGCAGTTATTGTATAGTCACATACCTGAACATGAAAGGAAGCTGCAGCACTGTGATAAAGACCCTTTGTGGCCATGTAGTATAAGCCCACAACACCATTTAACTGTGCTGCCAGATTCTTCCTGTCAGTCAAGCATTTAGCTTCTGGCCTTGCAAGCTCTGATTGACAAGCCCCCAAGGGACCATTAGAACATGTCGGAGTCCATACATACATACAAGTCACATGACTTGGGGCAGCTGGGAAACTGACAAAATGTCTAGCCCCATGTCAGATTTCAAAATTGAATATAAAAAATCAGTTTGCTCTTTTGAGAAATGGATTTCAGTGCAGAATTCTGCTGGAGCAGCACTATTAACTGATTCATTTTGAAAAAAAAAAAAAAATTCCCATGACAGTATCCCTTTAAGGGCAAATTCTGCTTAGACTGATCTTGTTATTATTGTACTGGTATAAACAGAGATCTCAGTTAAGGTGCTTTAGAACTTCATCTACAAGCAGAAGTGTTATGTAGAACCTTTCCTGATTGGTCTGGCTTTGATACTTCTCTGTTCCTGGGGTTCCCCAGCTGATGTCACTCTCATATGATGTCACATAATCAATCAGTGATGAATTAATTTTCTTACAATATATTATTCTCATTTAATATTGATCAGTGTGTGTGTGTTTTATTTCTGTCCTGCACTTGATAAGTCTGACTAGGCAAGACATACACAAATGCTACTGCAATTGCAACACATCTTTTGTTTTTAAATGTTTTTAGTGAGTTTTTCAATAAACAAAATACAATAAAGCTGAAGAATGAGCCGAATATACACATCATAGTTTGACAAAAAGCCTGGCAAAAACAACACAATACCGTTAATTATCAGTGACACCGTAATGAAAACAAAACACCGTATTGAAACAAATCTGGATCAAATAAACAGAAACAAAACATAACAATGCTCAGTGAATACTTGGGGGCCGATTCAGTAAATTCTAGTGAAGGATTCAAGTAAAAAAACTTCGAATTTCGAAGTGTTTTTTGGGCTACTTTGACCATCGAATGGGCTACTTCGACCTTCGACTTCGACTTCGAATCTAAGGATTAAAACTAAAAATCGTTCGACTATTCGACCATTCGATAGTCGAAGTACTGTCTCTTTAAAAAAAACTTCGACCCCCTAGTTCGGCAGATAAAAGCTACCAAAGTCAATGTAAGCCTATGGGGAAGGTCCCCATAGGCTTGCCTAAGTTTTTTTGATCGAAGGATATTCCTTCGATCGTTGGATTAAAATCCTTCGAATCGTTCGATTCGAAGGATTTAATAGTTCGATCGAATGAATAATAATAATAATAATTTTCTGCGCTAAATCCTTCGACTTCGATATTCGAACTACAACACTCAGGCTACAGTATAGCAAAAATAGGAAAATGATGGACGCCAGGAGGTTCTTTTGGTAAAATAACAGATTAATAGTTACAAGAACAATGTCCCCAGGTTTACTCACAGATGTTAAAAGGTATAGGTAGATGTAACATCACATGCTAGAATAGGTTGGATGACACAGCTGAGGAATGTGACTCCCATAAGGCATTGTAGTCAAGTAGCAATCAGGAATCCCAGGCAGATGTACCTTGAAGTGGTCCGGATTCCACCCAGCGGAGTGGTCAGGGAGAAGGAGTCTAGCCTGACACCCTATCCACTGTGGTCCCTTCACTGAAGGCAATCAAGAAGCCTTTGGGAAGCTACTCCCTTCTACAGATCTTTGTTGGAGCTTCAGCTGCTCGTTCTATATACACCCTCTGCCTTGGCCTAGAGAGTCTATTATAGATCTATCCTGTTGTAGCTAAACCTCATTCACGGGGTTCCCTGGTCCCCGACTTAAACACTAAAGGTGCTGTACCTTTTGGGCGGTGGCTTTACTGGTCCTTGGTGTACCCAGGCTCATATCCAGATGGTTAGGACACCAGCAGCCAAAGAGGAAGCTCCACCCCTTTCCACAGACTATATGGAAGTGTGGCAGGAAGTGGTCATTACACCCTTTGACCAATAACACTGATGTAAATACTTAAATGAATATTAGGCTTTTGCCTAGTAACTACGGAAAAGGAAAAAGGGTAGGGCTTAAAGCCATAAAAAGGATATATATTCTATATATGGATTTTTTTTTTACTAGGAATGCAATATGACATATCTGATATGGCACATTAGCTAGATTCTTCCCAACAACTCCCTTTGTATAAGGAGATTTATGAGATGCACAGCAGAGACCTACACAATGCAATTTTCTTAAGCAAGCCCTTTAAAGAAGAATAATTGATGGAACTGTATGTCTCTATTATAAGTAATGATAGTTCCAATTTAATTTACATTAAGGTTATATTTCAATTTCCACTTACAGTACAATTCATTATCTGGCTAAGCAACTTTAGGTCAATGCCACAGGGAGACATGTCTTCAAAACATAGGAATAAATAAATATCCAGGAGGCTACACATGAAACACATTGCTGAACAACAAATGAATAATGTGAACAAATATCGGGCATGATAAGTGTAAAGCAACTGGACTTGCTGAGTAATCCTGAAAATGTAAGAAGCCCCTCTGATGAATGGTGAAACATTTCAATTTTTATTTCATTTGTTTTCCATTCATCACTACTTGATACTGTAAGGATCATTTACTACAATAAGTGCAAGTATAGGCACACTAAAATAGCTGTGTTGACATCATTCATTAAAGGTACTCTGTATAAGTGTCATTGCATCCTGTCTCTTCTGCTGAATCATTTGTAAGTGTGTCTATGGATCTTAGAAAACAAGTTCGGACTGGGTTGGTGGGACACCGGGAAAAAATCTGGTGGTCCCCAGTTCTCAGAGCTGCTCTTGGAAACTCATTGCTCACTGCTCTGCAGGGAAACACTCATACTTATGAACAGCAGGGGGAGCCCCCACTTACTTCCCAGCCATGCAGAACTCAAGCAGCTTTGTTTGTTTGCCTGTAGAGCAGTCGGTAACTGTGTAGAGATTTGTATTGGATTTTATTTTTGCCTTTACACCCCCTTTACTGTTTCCAACTCCAGCTGCAGGGACAAAGATCATTTATTCGCCAATCACTACTAATTGCACCTATTGGGCTGATACCTCTGTATCATGTGGGTGGACCAAGCTGTAAGTAGAGTTAAGATGGCCATTCCAGACTGAGTTGATAGATTATTGGTTCATGTACAGAGAAACTGACAGGCTGCCCGATCAATATATCACTGAAAGGGGTTATTCGCCTTTAAATTAACTTACAATATGATGTGGAGAGTGATATTCTAAAACATTTGTAATTGATATTAATTTTTAATTATTTGTGGTTTTTGTGTTATTTAGCTTTTTTATTCAGCAGTTCTCCTGTTTGCAATTTAAGCCATCTGATTGCTAGGGCCCAAATTATCCTAGCAACCATACATTGATTTGAATAAGGGGCTGGAATATGAATAGAAGAGGGCCCAAATAGAAAGTTGTGTTATAAATATTACATGGTGCCTTTACAGAGCATTTGTTTTCAGATGGGTCAGTGACCCCCCCCACTGGAAAGCTGGGAAGAGTCAAAGGAAAAATAATTCAAAAACTATAAAAAAAAGAATGAAGGCCAATTGAAAAATTGCTTAGAACGCATTTTACTTCCCAAATGCCAAATATCTTTCAATCAGGTCTAAACGCCACATTAGAAGGACATTTTCACTAAACTGCATAGGATTTTGCAACATAGAAAGCCTTTTATTATTATTATCCAATGGGTTAATCAATAGCATAAAATGTATGTGAATCGTTCATGCGCTACAAAAGCAGTAAAACCTTTGAGTTCTTTTTTTAACCCCTTTGCTGGCCTCATTAATGGTCACAGAGTTAAAAGACACTGAAATCAACACTGTTTCAGTGTTTGAAAACAAGAACTTTATGTGCTTTTCCAAGTAACGTTGGCAACATTCCCACTGCTGGGCACAACAGAAAATTTGCACTTGATTAAAGTGGAGTGCATCTTTCAAAGGATAATGATATTCTTATTTTCTCAACAATTTCTCCCTCGACAATGCAAAGAGAAACATTAGACCTGAAAGTGATCTCAGTGGCATGTATGTCAGATGCATCTTGATTTGCTAGAAGGAAAGGGTTGTATTTTCCTCAGGAAATGGATACTTTATTTTTATTAGCAAGCAGAACAGTGTACCTTTTAGTGTTTCCTGTCAAACAACAAACTGTATTTGTTTCACAGTATCCGTTCCTCTTAGACACCTTTATGCAAAGAAGCATACTGATAGTTATGAGAACCTTTCTCCAGGCAATCGGAGAATTATTAATTTTCAGCAGACAGTAAAAGTAATCAGAGTCGCATGTAACGTGCATAATCTATTTCACACATTGTTAGTGCTTGTAGGCAATGAAATCTGAAACTGACAGAGAAAAAGCTCTTCAAAGCATCCATTTTAAATGATGCTGAATAGAAGAAAGAAAGAGGAGGGGAAAAAAAAAAAAACAAGTTCATTTTGTTCCTGCTGTACAACTGTAAACAGGACAGTTCGTAAACAAATTACCCTAATTGAAAAAAGCACTAGAAATTGCTGTTTGGGAGCATGGCTGAAAAAGCTCCAGTAAGTCGAATGAAGTGATAATGTTCCTAAATGTTGCAGTAATCACATTCAATTTTACTTTCAACACATTCAGCAGAAACAACCAGATTCATCTTTCTGCCCATGGTCAGTATTCAGTTATAATATGCTGAGTGTTAGCCAGTGACGTATGGGATCAAGCTGTAAGTCTTGCATATTCCACACTTATGCAACTAATAAATAATGAAAAAGATCATGAAAAGCTCTGTAGATGTCTGAATTTGCACTGTGATGCCTTATAACATGCATGCGTCACCACTTCAGGCAATCAATTTTGGAAACAAAACTCAATGTACTTTTTCCTTTTGTTGTTAAGGGATGGTCGGGTATGGGGGTGACTAAAGCTTATTATATCACACAGGGAGATCAGTACTTGCTTGTTGTACTTGCCTAGAAAAACATTTACTATAAATCACTATGTAGCCCACAGAAACCAATGAAACAAGTTGCAGCTTGTTATCTTTCTATATGTCATAGAACCATGAGCTTTAAGTATGGCAACTTAAATGTTGAAATTACGCATCTCAAATATTTCTGTGTGACCGCCACAAAATGTTGCGACAACAATATGCTCATAGACCCCGAATGTATTTGCATGGGGCCAGATTTACGTAACAGGATCCCCTAGGCAGGCTTATGTTCATCGCCCCCATCCCCTCCCCTTCCTTTGTGCATATGCACAAATTTTCAGCATCGAGACCTGAGTACAGGGAATGGGTGCACAGGAAAATGTAAAAACCGAACCAATGCAGGTGTCATTGGGCGGCATGCTGCCCCCTAAAATTCTGCCACCCAAGGCCTGGGCCTTTGTGGCCTTTCCACAAATCCGGGCCTGTGCGTTCACCATGTTGGGAATTAGTGTATATGTTTCTGTTATGGGTACTTTAAACACACAAACTAATATTTGTATGAATAAGGATTCTTATACACAAGTGTTTTTACCTACATTCCCCTGCTGTGGATCTTATATGTGTTACTCAGGAAGAAATCCAATCCTTTATTTTTCCCTTGTGGTGAAACGCATGATCCACCTCAGGGGACGCAGGTAAAAACACTCGCCTGTTAGACCAACAAAAAGTCTGTTGGTAGAGGGAATCCTGCTGGCCAGAGTAAAAACTGTCACTGAGTTCTCTGATCAAAGTATTGATAATATATCCTATCCATTGCTTCCCATTTTCTTCATGCAGTGGACTTATAATGTGATATCCCATTTGTTCAAGGCACTATAATATCATATTAAAATGATGTGTAATCATACATCATATATGTGTGAGCATGACTATAATGATGTTAATGGTATAGTGGAATATAAACATGGCTAATTTCTTGGATATAAGATAGATTTTTTCAAGTAAGACATTTTTATTAAAGACTGGTGTATATGGTTTCATTTGTGCAAACAGTGGACTACACAACCATATTTCGACAACATTCAAACTTTCAATTACTTTTAATATATATATGTATGTCACTGTTCAGTTTAGAAGAAAATTTCGTATTAGTCACAGCTCCAAAGTTCTACGTTACTGTTATCAGTCAAATTCTCTCTTTATGAACTAACACCTAAAAGCACAGTGCTATCAACTTTATCTTTAGCAAAACAGTGAAATAAAAACATCTTTTATTTAACACTCGCCAATGCTGATATTCTTTTCTGGGAGGATTGAGGGTTTGAACTTTGTATGGCTGCGCATTGCACTGTTTGGTGTTTATTTTGGTAGTGAGTGGGAACTTGCATTTGAACTTGAATATCTAGTTAAAGGGGACCTGTCACCTAGACATAAAAAGCTGTATAATAAAAGTTGTTTTCATGAATGCTTTATTAAAGCATTCACAGTTGTTGTAAACTCATTTAAAAATCACAGCTGTCAATCAAATATTGCCTGCCCCTCTGCTTTGCCTTAGGCATAGAGGTGGGGCTGGCAATTGCTTTCACTTTCCATTCAGCACTTTCTAGATGTCACTGCACTCCACACATTCCCCCCGCTCTCTTCACCATTTAATTGTGTAGCCAGGGCATGGGGATGGGCATCGGGTCCCCCATTCTGGTGCACAAACAAGATTCTGAGATAATACAAGGCTTGCCTTAATAACAGTGTCAACAAAATGGCTCCTGCCTGCTTGCTATAATTATGAGTTCATAGCCCGAAGGAAACAAGATTCAAATAATTTATATAATTAAAGTTCATTTCGCTTGACTAACGTGATAAAATAGGATTTGGAATAATTTTTTTGGGTGACAGGTCCCTTTTAATTGAGTTGTGTAGCACACAAGATATATTTTAGGCAAATAACAAAACCTACAGTTGTGTAGTATGAGTTTACAAAACAAATTAACTACAAAGTAAAAGATATTTGTACAGACGAAATATTAATTTTTTTAATATCCCTGTTTATTACATCCCGCTATTGGATTCTTTATACATTCAAAGAACAGTGAATAACACTGTTAAAATTCTATCTGAAAAACCTAGTAAAGTATTCATGAAGCATGTTCTAATACTTACCTCCTTCATCAATGTTCTCTGCTCAAGTCTTTTCTTGCAAAAGCTTTTAGAAAAAACTCCTACTACAACCTATCATATTGAGCATAAGCTGAATTACTATATGCATTTGTCGGTATCTTTTTGTCATATTTTTGTTTGCTACCTCCAGAAATGACCATAGAGTGTGTCATTAAGAACATACATTAGACATGACTGACTTCTAACCTCCTATCTTGCTTTTATTTACTCCCTACTAATTGATATTAGGTATATTTTATACCAACTGGGTGGCAACCTTAAACATTCTTATTAAAAGACTTTAAAGGAAAAAGAAAGGTTAAACATTTTCTCCCTCTTTCCTCCCCTCCCTGCTGTAATCTGAGCCCAGAGCTTTGAGTGAACAGACAGAGGCTCAGGCAGTAAGTTATGTCACATCAAGCTAATATGGTAGCTGCAATCCTAAACAGATAGTTCTAAAGCTGGATACTCAAGTATGGTAAATAATTCTGCAGAATAAATATTGTGTTCTAGCGTGCACTATTGTAGCTATTCTATTGGCAATCAACTGCCTTGGTAGTTTTCCTTCTCCTTTAATGCCTATAGAATGTATTAGCAAGGAACTTTGCATGACTTGAAAAGTATTATCTCATTGTGTGCATAGAAAATACATATTTAATTGGTACCTCCTCACTAAAACATATAAACTTTTACTTAGTATAGGTTGTTAATTGTGCCATTAAATGCATTTTTATGGAGTATATAGAGATGAGCAAGCCATTGTTTTTAAAACTTCTAGTTCCCTGAAATCTATTCAGCTTTGTTGTGTACAAGGACACTCACAATGCCAAAACAATATTCAAGCAGCTGATAGAAAATTAAATTGAATCATATGACTGATGCAATAATTATACACAGGGTCTCAAAACATAATTATTCCATTGAATTATGTTAAAACAGGGCAAAAAAGCTGTTCTCGTGTGAAGCTTCTGCTGCTACAGTAACTAATGAAAGGCCCACTATACATGTACAGTAGATTTTCCTGCAGATTTATGCTTAATATGTACATTTACTTTAGTGCTGATTGGTATTTTAAAGTAGAAGAACATTTCGCGTCTTTCGTTCCTGCTGTTTTTTTATTGTTTCAGCCACAGGTGTATGACAGAAGCTCAAAAAGTCAAGCAATACGTTGAACTATTAACAATTTTTGTTGCGTAGACTATAATGGCAAATGCATACACTACCTACAAGCTAAGGAATACTAACCAGTGACTTAGCCTTGGGTAACACTAAAACACATATTAATATATTAATATTATTATTAGTGTTCTGACTAATATTCTGCACAAGGACAAGGATTTAAATCACTTGGCTTGCCTCCACCAATAGCAAGAGATAACACATAAAACCTAATATTTATTAGTGCACTTAGAGTAAACTGTATTAGTTAAGACTGTGTTGGAATACGTAGTAACATTTCACTAGTGCACATACACCTTTTCGGGCATTTTTGTGAAATTAACTCTTACCTGGGTTTTTAGAGGTGGTGAACTCTAAGGTGGTTATTTACTAAACCTCAGTTTTTTCTGGTCATGGTTTTTAGAGGAAAACAACTTGAAATTTTCGAGATTTATTGTACCCCAAAGCTGCAAAAAGTCAGAATCCAAAAATGTGCCATCTCAAACCTGCCGAGATCATGTACAAATCAGTGGCAGATGCCCCTTTTACAATTGGAAGATAGTGTGGTCTGGGTTTCGTCCAATAATCCTAAAACATTAAGCAATTTGGAATGACACTGTGGAATGTCACTGTAGTGAGCTCTAATTTCATAAATCTGCCCCAAAAGGTGTAAATATCTGCTCCATGTGTATTTAATTAGCACTCATCCCTATCCTACAATGTAGCAGAATATGAGATTCCAGTCCATGTATGAATTGGGGTGCTGGCATATCATATTTCTGTTACACATATCATCCCTGTTAGTTTACCATTTTTAAAAATGGCATTTCCACAACAGAGAATGGAAATGTATGTGTTGGAAAGTGGTTTAACCCCTAAGGTTGGTGACAATGCTTAGTTGATATGTTAGTTGGCATCTTATTCCAGAAAATGCACGTTGGGCACAATCAATTAGAGTTTCCATATTGGGGGGACATATCCTCAGAGCAAGATGGGCTAGAGGACATCACTATGCACTTTATGGAAGGATAGACTGACAATGTGGTTGTTATATTGTTAATATACATTAATCTATGGTGCTCATTTACTAACAATGGAATTTTGATTTTTTTTCCACGAATATCTAAAGATTCGTCGTTTTGCTGTTTTTTTTTAAAAAAAAGCTTTTAAAAATGTGAGATTTATTAAATGTCATCATTGACATAGATGTCAATGTTAGCTGCACTGTTGGACCATTTTAAATCAATTTGGACAGTTAGGGGTTTTATGGATTTTTTTTGTTTGTAATTGTCCAAAATTCATATTTTCTTTTCAATTGTTCAACGTTATTTTTCTGTTCACCCAGATTCAGATCTTTTAATAGCCTCTAAAACCACTAAAATTTGAGCTCCAATAAATAGGCCTCCATGTGTTTATACTGTATGTATATTTTTCCTTTTGCACTGTATTAGTTGATGTTTGTCTGCGCTGTTTGTAACTAAGCCTTAATTGTTAGCTAGTGATGAGGAAAAATTTTCAGTAGATATGGATTGACAATGAAACTTAAGAAACAGTGGGAAAATGTTGCTGTGAACATTTTTTATCACAATAACATTTCCCATTGCACTCAGTGGGGCTCATTTACAGTATAAACATTGAGAAAATTTGCAACTGGGCAGTAACTCATAGCAACTACGCAATGATAGGCTTTTTTCAGCCAGCTGCAGGTTCAACACTGAAAGCAATTGTCTGATCGGTTGCCATGGGTTACCGGCCAAGTACAAATGTGCCCAGAAGTGATGGGCAAATTTTTCCTGTTTCACAAAATTCGCAAAGCGACAAAAAAATCAGGAAAATCAATATTGACGCTGTGTCCAATTTTGAACGCGCGTCCGAAAAGTGGCACTGGTCAATTTTGACGCTGGTGTTGAAGTCAATGTGTGATTTTGACATGAGCGACTTTTCGGATGCGTGTCCAAAATTCTTTGATGCAGACAAATTTTCGCCGCCGAATGTTCGAGGGAGATTCGAGAATTTATAGCCGGCTGCTAAATGCGGACATTCGGCGTGAATTTGTGACAGTCAAATTTATTCGCCCATCACTAGTGCCCAGTGTTCATAAATAACTGTCAATGTATTATGTGAAATAGTCACTGTGAAAAAATGCCCATTGACTTCACTGCATTTCACAAATTTTTGCCTTTTCACATATTTTCCCATGGCTTTGCAAAATGTTTCATGGACCCAAGCAGATTCGCTCATCACTATTAGTAGCCAGTTAGGTGAGTGTATTGTGGGCAATGCATGGGTCATGTCAATGTAAACTCATCTCACAAATACTGTACCAGTAATTAAGTACATTTAAATAATACAATAAGTTGCCTCTACCATAAGGGCTTATTTCTTCAACTAATTACATTTTTTCAAGACATTTTACACACGTTCATTTGTATATAGCATTTTTCTTAATATCTGTTAAAAACAGATCTTGACTGACATGATTTATTTACTAGTTCTTCACAAGTATGCATTTGGCGATAACAATCTTTGTTAATTTTTTATTGTCTAAACAAATGTGTTAATATGTCATTTAGATCATCATTTACTCAAATAACTGCATCTTTTTAGTTAAGAAAAAGCTGAATTCATGTGAAATATTCCCTAAAGTTTTAGGAGGTAATTTACTACCTCAATGTTTTTCTGGTTGATGGTTATTATGCCCTGTAGCTGCAAAAAGTCAGAACACGAAAATCTGCCATTTCAAACCTGCCACGGTTATGTAGAAGTCAATGGCAGATTTCCTTTTTACAGCTGAGCTGGGTTTTATCTAATAAGCTGAAATAGAGTGATTCGGGCATCAAATTTGAAATCCGAATCAGGTTTTTGCTCGATTTTATCTATTTTTTTTCCGACCTGACTTTTCGAGTTATTTTATTGATAAATACGATAAAATAGTGGATTGGAGTTTGGTCGAGCTTGGTTGAATAAAAATATGAGATATATTCAAGATTTACTAAATAACCCCCTTAATATTTTGTAGGAAGAATCTAGGACTTTGTATAGTTCAGACAGAAAACATGCCAGGAGTATTGTCTTAACCTTTTGTAGGTCTCACACAGACATTACCCTGCTGCATAACTGCGTCTCATTCTATGACACAGCATTGGCAAGCTCAACTCAGAGCTCTTTAAGAATGAACAGAGCCTCATGAATAATGGTTGAATCGGAAAAGTGTTAATTAAATAAGACAACTGAATGCCAGGAGTCTTCCCAGTAGAAAATAAATTTTGCCAGAGAACATTTTCATCTTTCATTTCTTAATCATTAGCACAGATTTGCAGTTCATTACTAAAGATATCTTTTAAGGAAGCAATCTTCACAGAAACACTGTGAGCTGCAAACACTCTCAATAGTATTTTAAAGGAATACAGTTTAGAGTTTTTAGAGTTATCCTAAGTGAAAGATACTAGGCATTATTTACTAATGTACTGGTTTCTGCACACAAGCAGATTTTTTTCTTAGAATTTCAGCATAATTACGGTTGCCAAGTGTAAATGTTTTTTCAGATAGTGAGGGCATAACATTTTCTGGTGGTTTGTGAATGACAACATAAGAAATGGCCTTTGGCTTGGATATGTACATAGGCTGGTATGACCTTGAGTTGCATATAATATTTTACTCATATTAAGCATTTTTGATCAATCTGCAATAAGAGCCCTGTAACTATTGTTTGTCAATGGTAGGTGGGAGGTACTAAGCCAATAAATACTAAACAAGGCTTACCATTTTTAATTTTCAGTTGGACATTGCTGAACAACAATAAATAGTAATATATACATATACCGTATATACACACCTTAGGCTATTAATGTAGCATTTACATGGACATATAAGATAGATGCTACTTCTATGCATGAGAAGCAAGGATGCCACTCAGTTCTCCCCAGATTTGAACATAAGCCTTGCATGGGAGGATAGCCTTATAGTTAGCAATAAAACTTGTATAACACATACTATAGTTTCCTTAACTTAGTTAAGATAACTATAGTATGTACAGTATAGGGGCATATTAAAACTCACAAAAAAAACTCCACCGAGGCATATTTCACAGCTCTCCATTCACTATTAAAGGATTTTTAGATTATATAATTATGAAAAGGTGCATATCTATTGATAAATATGGCCCTTAAATCATATACAAGTGAACAAAGAGCTGGGGAGTCCCCATCTTTGATAAATATGTTCACATTTGTCTTAACGTTATGTATGTTCTTCCATGATTTTCCTTTAAATCCTTATTGATGTTTTAATTTGGAAGGAAAGGGGGGTATATGTTCTTTAGAAGATTCTTGGTTGTAGTTGTCTTTTTGCTGTAGGTAATAAATCAGGTATTGTTACCCCTTTGCAATTGTTGCATTTTGGTGAAAGCTTCTATTTTTGTAAAACAAAAACTTATAATCATTATAATATTCATACTAAAATGTATAATCCATGGTTGGCGCATCCCAGACATATATGGCCCACCAGTCTTATTGTCAGTAAAAAACAGCTTGAGACATTTTTGGTTGTATATGTTGTTCAACAACTTAGTGTTCAAAATTAAATCTGTGGGATGTACATCATAATGCTAACTACCTTCAACGGTCCCTCCAAGTTTAATAACTCAGATGGCAATTTCAAATCAGGCAATTATGTCTATTATTAAATAATTAAATACATTTGTAATTGCAGGTGATTTTGTTTGAAATTAAATGTTTTTCAAAGACTATGTAAGTTTTTCTATCTTTTTCCCTTTTCAGTGAGTTTCCAGAAAAAGGCATTGGGATAGTAGGAAATCAGACAAACATTAAACCTTAGCTGACATTAATCAGCGTTCCTCTGGGTCTACCATGGAAATGATGTGCAAGTTGCTTGTTAGAGCCTGAGGGAGTCTCCATCTCATTCTACTTCCCTTCAGGCTTTCCTCTTTTCGTATTGCATAAAACAATCTACTGTTGTCACTCAAGACTAGAGACAGAGTTGACAGGCAGAAATGGTGGTCTTATAGTAACAGTCCATAGTATATAATATAAATTCCAAGTTTGAAAAGCTCCCTAACCTTATTGAGTAAATATATGTTTTATTTGAATAGAAATAGAGTGATATAAAATATAAATGTATCATCACTAAATATAAATAAATACAGGTATATCCAATCAATTATGCATTATAAACCATTTTGATACTCAATATTTTGTAGCAAAATATTTTCAACCCAAGTTATAGGCGAGGGTATCAGTTTGGCACAAATGCATTGACCATAATGTCATACCAGTTAGGGTGAAATTATGGTCTTTATAGTCTATGGTTACTTAGTGAGTTTGATATTCTTTCACCTAACAATAGGTTATGTAATCACTCCAATTTTCTTTCTAATAAGTAAATTGCTAACACAGGAAAAGAGACACATTTGTAGGCCTCTTTATTGAAGGTTGAATTTTAGGGGTATTAGAGCTCTATAAAACCATGACTAAACTCACTTTCAGCTCCCAACTTTTACCTGGCGAAGTTTTGTAGCACAGGTTTTTTGTGGTTTTTACACTTAACAAATCTCAAATTTTTAGATGTTTTTAAAAAAAAAAATAAGAAAACCACAAATTTTTAGAAATTCATGGAAAAATATTTGATTGTTAGTAAATCAACCCTAAGGGTTAGAGGCCTAAGGGTTAGAGGCCTATATATCAAAGATCAAAATTTAAGTCGTTTCAGAGGTTTTTGAAACCAACTATACTTCCTTTCTCTAAAACCATGAATGTCATGACATTTATCAAAAGATCCGAACATAGTATGAAAGAAAATAACGCTGAATATCCAAAAAATTACAAATACCTGAGAAAAAAACATGCATGAGAATATTTTGTTGCTTTGTTCTAAAAGTAGAAATAAACCCTAACTACCTCAACCCCTCCACTGCTGCTCCATTGCCCCCTCCCTGTAGCATCTATTCCTTTTAAAAGTCTCCCTGTATTTTAACCTGCTTTAAATCTGCAGAGTTGTGCAGCGGAGTTCCATCTTCTGTTTGTCTTCTGATCCTGTTCTGTCAGTTGCCAATATGGATCTTGTTGGAGCATGTGCAGTACACGTGTATTCAGGACATAGATTGAACTGCGCATGCTGCTCCAAGATCTGTGTTGCCACTCTAACAGAAGAGAGACAGACAGAAGGTGGCTAATTTCAACTCCACTGCGCAACCCCGCAGATCTACAGTATAACAGGTCAGGAGACAGGCAGACTTTTAAAAGGCATAGACGCTGCGGGCAAGGAGCTCCTTTAAATAAGATAGTATTCAAGAAAAAACTTTGAGTTTTGTCAGGTTTTTTTCTGCTCTGGTGTTTTCTATTTTCTTGAACTCGAAAATTAGTAAATAGGACTCTTAATCCCAAAGGAATGTGCAAAGGTGCTACATTGGAAAGATTTGCCATTATAACAGATCATGCTTTGGTACAGTGGGTGAGCACAAAAAGGAGGATGATGCTAAATTTACCTTTAATAGAAATGTGGATATTCTACTGGAACACGCAGTCCGCTATCATGATATGCCCATGATATGACTGTGTCATGTTGGGATCACACTGTATTAGATATAGGAACAATTATGCACCAGATATTTACTTTAAATGAGCCCTAGTGTATCCCACGTCAATGAATAATGAATAACTGAATAACAGGAAATATATCATAAGAAATCTTTATTACAGATAACTGGATATGTCATATATTAGTTGTGACACATCATAATCACAAATAAAGGTGTGTGGGTGCAATTGAATGGCTTGAGCATCTCATCAAACATGCAAAAGTTGTGGGACAACACCATGGATAATATAAGTATAATGGAAGTGTGCCTGATGGGAAAATAAATACTACAGTAAAAAGGCATAATCAAAAGTGTGAACAGTTGACATTTCTGTGAGAAATGGGGTTTAATAAAAAAAAAACATATGTTGGTATTACTTTTTACCTTGTCATAGCTACAGTACATGGGCTAACACCTTAATGCCTTGTCGCACCACCTGTCCTATGCATTGATCCTACAGGTTAATGCTTTTCTACATTTACTTGAGCATACCATTAAATAGATACATTTTGTGGTGCTAAAGCTATTGAAGCTAAACAATGGGATTGTGCAAGAACAACAGATCCACTTAATGCATCAGCGAAGCATAATTGAAGTGCTACAGATCTGAATTTAGCAATTAATTATTAAATATTCCCTGCCCCATGTTGTATTCAAACATATGCAAGCAAATACGTACAGTAGATTTTCAAAAACAGGGATATTTAGTTGCATAAATGGGCATGTACAGGTATGAGATCTCTACTGAAAACCAGATATACAGAAGAAGTTCCAAATTATATGAAAACCAGTTCTCATTTTAAGCAAATAATTGCATTTTTTTCCCTTCTTCTCTGTAATAATAAAAAAGCTCATTGTACTTGATAGTAACTGTTCCACAATCCTATTGGGTTTAGTTATTGCATTTTTGATAAAAAAAAAATTTAGTAATGTATTCAGTTGGTTATTCAAACAAAGATAGTAGGTAAGAACAAACCAACACATATGATCTGCTAAAACCTGTCCCATAAAAGTTTCCGGAAATCTATACCTGTTTATCACTTAAAGCTATTAAATATGTTATAAATATGTTATAAACATTTTATATTTATTAGATAAATCTGGAAACAAACCAGAGGCCCATTAGGGGTATTAGAGCTTTTTGAAACCAAGATTAAAAACTATTTCTCTAAAACCACAAACACCATGAAAGTTGTTAAAAGATCTCAATACAAAGAGTGTGAATGGAAAATTGTGCTGAACGATCCAATAAAAAAATACCAGTATTTCTAAAACCTCAAAGTATTCCAGTTTTTTTGGACAATTACTAGTGGAACCAAATCCAAATGCTTTCAAAAACTGGCTAAAAAAAAAGGTCCAATGGGATCAGTGCAGTTTCCATTGACTTCTATAGGACCTCGCTAACAGAAGTTTTGTATTTGAGTTTTTTGTAGATTTTACTTTTTTAAAATGAGTTTTAAAGAATTATGAGAAAAATGATAGGTAAAAAAAATAGAAATTTGAATTTTAGTAAATTGGCCCCTTAGTGAATAAAATGCATGAATGTTCACGAACAATGCTTGTGATGTTTTTGACTATTTAGCAATATAATTTGTGTGCTGCTTGAATGCTAAACTTTTATAAAGATTCTTATGAGGATAGAACCAATACATGCATACCCTGTTAAATATACAGTATACATAATACCTTGTTTGGGATACTAAGCCCACCAGACCTTTTAGGGATTGGCAGGGTGGGGGGTTGTTGTTATGGGGGTTTGGTTTTAAGTTATGTTTTGTGCTGTTTCTTTCCCTCTTCCTTCCTTTCTATTTCTCTCTGGCTGGAGAAGTTGGCTCAATCGTCTCACCTCAAGGAACCACAGTGTGTCTGGGCAAACGGGAATCTCACCTAAGAAAGTGAGTATGCATACCTTATTCCCATCATATTATGTCTACAGTAAATTTAGTGTCCTGGAATGTGAGGGTCTTGAATGACAAAGTTAAATGGGCATTGATTTTGAACTACCTTAAGTCGTACAGCCCCCACATCCTGCTACTTCAGGAAACACATCTGACAGGTAAAAGGGTCCAGGTCCGGACTGAGAATTAAAAAAGTTCCTGGCATTTCAGGTACACAGAGGCCCAAACGGCTCCTACCAGCCCACTAAATACTGACTTTCTATGGCACCTCATAGCATTTGCCAGAACCACAGATTGCCAGTCCGGGCCTGAAAGGGTCCTTGCATTTCGAAGATCATGGGTCACTCACATGTATCATTCAATGTACTCTTCCTATGCCAGGGGCACACCACTTCTAATTAGGAAAAGCCAGGCCGATACCAAATAGTTGAGTGTGCCATAGCTGGTCATTCCCTCCTACTAATAAACATTTACATACCTCCCCCCTTCATTGACACCGTACTGCAAGAAATCTATCATGGCATTATACAAATGCCCCCTGCTCCAATATGCATCATGGGAGACTTTAGCGCTTGCTTCAACCCCTCCCTAGATTGACCGCCAAGTACAGGTTCTTCATCAAAACTTGCTGAATGGGCTGCAGCATACAACCCAGTAGATGTATGGCGCTGGAAATTTCTCAGTAGACAAGAATTCTCCTGCTATTCGGCAACACACCACTCCCTATCAAAAATATACCTAGCACTACTCTTCCTGAACCTTCTACCGAAAGTACGGAAGATTAAGTTTCTATCCTGAGCAATATCGGATCATGCACCTGTTGGGACACTTAGGGTTAATGTGCCCCTATGGCTTTATTTCCTTATACCTTCCCTAGTTACTGGACAAAAGCTCATGTATCTAGTTGAAGTATTTGCATATCCAAATTACTGGCCAGGAGGCACTGTGGCCACACCCTGTAACACTCTGGTATAGTGAGAGAGAAGGGGTGGATCTTTCTCTTTGGCAGCTGGTGTCCTTATAGACTGGTTGTCCCATTGAGCCTGGGTACAACAAGGCCCAGTAAAGTGTTAGCCCTAGAGGGACCTGGTCCTCTAGTGTCTGAGTCAGGGAGCAGGGAACCCCGTGAATTAGGTTAGCTGAACAGGGTTAGTTCTGTCATAGACTCTCTAGGAGAGTAAGATAGAGAGGACAGATAGTAAGAGCAGCTGGAGCTCCATTGAGGATTGTAGTAGGTAGTAGCTACCCAAGGCTGTTGAATTGCCTAGAGTGAAGGGGCCACAGTGGATAGGATGTCAGGCTTAGAATGTGTTCTCCCTGACCACTCCACTGGGTGGGAGCCAGACTACTTTGAGGTATACTGTTGAAGGAATGGATGTACTACTTGGCTACCTTGCCTGATGGGACTCACTTTTCTCTGCTGTGTCATGTAACCTGTTTCAGCCTGCTGTGTGGCATTGTGTATGCCTTGACCTCTGTAATTAAATCTGGGCTCAGTTGTCTACAAGTAACCTGTTATTCTTTTTGTTCATCACAAGAATATCCTTGGTGTAGCATAGTAGCGTGAGAGTTGTAGTTATACTACTCCATCTGTGAAACTTCCATGTAGCGAACGCCCTAGCCTGAAGTGTTTTGAGTCGCATGTAACCCATGCTCCCACAACTAGCTGGACATTATCGCCTTTTTGGTCTGCCTAGTCAGATTAGCATTACACATGCTTGCTTGTTTCACACAAGCTACTGCCAAACTTGCAGAAGCTATTCTGTCCTTTCCTTCAGGTAAATACCCAAGACCAGATAGCGTTACCATAGAATGGTACCGGATCCACATCAAGGAATCAAGTTGCATGGAACACCCTTGTATGCTTTTGAGGACTTTTCCCTACCTAAATCTTTTGCAGAGACAACAATAGTACTTGACCTTAACCATTGAAAGACACAACCATGTGCTTCTCATGTGGAGCAATTTCTTTTTTTAACATGGAAATAAAAATCCTAGCCAAAGTCCTGGCAAAGTGATTAGCCATGGTGGTCTCTATATTAGTTAAACCAGACCAATCTGGATTCATGCCAGCCAAATCAACAAGCTTTAACCTCAACCTATAACTATTACATGAGAATACAGGATCCAGATTGGTGGTAGGACTCGATACAGGAAAAGCTTTTGACTCTATTGATTGGGCTTTGGCCCCTATTTTGTTGAATGGATCAAACTAATGTACAGAGAACCTAAAGCCACATTAATGTCAATGGAATTATGTCTTCCTCACTCTACCTAATGCATGGCACCCGGCAAGGATGCCCCCTTTCCCCACTACTATTCACCCTGGCAGTTGAGCCCATGGTGATAAAGATAAGACATTCCCGACAGGTTAGTGGCCTCATTTATAAGACAGTTGAAGAAAAAATTTTAATGTTCACAGAAGATATGCTACTCTTCTTCTTGAATCTTGCAGATCACCATACCTCATTTCAGATGGTCCTAGATATAATCAGGCCATTTGGGGTGTTCTCGGGCCTCCAAATCAACTGGGAGAAATCCATTGTTTTTCCCTTGGATGGTACGACCCCAGAGATGATGGACCCTGAGCGCACACTCAAAGTAGCCAACATCTTTAAATACCTTTAAAAACATTCACAAAGACCCAGCGAGTTTCTCCAACATAGTCTTCATCCACTCCAAACCAAATTCAAGGACACCCTGGGGCATGATGCCCCTTACACTCATAGGCAGAAGAAATATAAGCAAAATGATTTTTCTACCAAAATTCCTATATATATCAAGAAATACACCATGCCACATCCTCAAGAAAACCCTACAAGAAAAAGATTGCACCCAGTCCACATTAATTTGTGAAATAAGATCCCTGCACTCTCTAGACCCACTCTTAATGCTGCACTGGAGCAACTAGGGTTAGCCGCACCTAACTACGAACTGTACAATCTGGCGTCCCAGAGTATGCACATAGTCAACTGGAAAACATTTGATACCGGAAATCCAGTGTCAACCCTAGAAGCTCTTTACTTTAGCTCAATAGGAAGTCTAAACAACGCTCTGTACAAAGTAGGAAAGAGATAAGCCCACTACCACCCGTGCTAAATAAGGGCCTGGGATACCATAATGCAGCAAACCAACAAGGCAGGGGCTTTGTCCCCTGACACTCCATTGTGGGGAAATAGCAACCTCTGGCACTTCACAGACTTCGCAGAGGCAGGAACATGGGCTAAATTGGGAGTGAAATGCATTAATCATTTATCTATAAATGACAAACTACACACATGTCCGCTCAACAGCAAGCAATTTCTCGACCTGTCCTGTCAGAATTCAGATACAGTATATGCAGATAACAAATCTCTGCTTAGCACAATTTTCACCTACACCACCACAAATGCAACACCCACACTTGGAATGTCTTATAGCCCAACCAGATAAAACAAAGCTTCTTTCAAATACCTTCAAACTACTAATCTCTAGGAAGTATGACCCATAGCCTAGGGTGAAGTACAAAGGGGAAATTAATGGGATCCAACTGGATCACGAGGACTGGGAAGAAATTACAGACACTCTATATCTACCTACTCTATATCTACCCCTTGTTAGTACTAGAGACAAGCTCATACAATTTAAAATCATTAGTGATGGGTGAATTTATTCGGCAGGCTTGAAATTGCAGCAAATTTCTGTGTTTCTCCGCCGGCAAATGAATTTGAGCAAAAATTTGCCGGTGTCAACGTTTTTTTTTTTTTATACCGGCGTCTGACAATAAACGACCATTGACTTTAATTGGCGCTGTCGTCAACTTTGACTCCAGTGCCCATTTTGACACCGGCGAATTGTCGCTGGCGTCAAAATCTGCATTTCACAAATTTTTTGCCCGTTTCACGAATTTTGCGTGGAATTCGCAAAACTTGTGGCAAAACTGGACAAATTCGCCCATCTCTAAAAATCATTCATCAGACCTACCTCACACCACAAAAACTACATGTCATGGGTAAACTTGACTCCCCAACTTGCCCGAGATGCAAGACACATGCAGCTAACTCCATGCACTTAACGTGGGATTGCCCCAAGGTGTCGAGGTTTTGGCAACAGGTCACACACTGTATGTGTACAGAACTGACCCTATGGCAAGAACTTAACCTGCCCACATGTTTACTAGGCCTGCTTTATTCCATGGTGCCCAGAACAAACACCAGACACTTAATGAGACTGCTCCTGTTACAAAACAACTATTGCATCACACTATGAGCCCATCGCCACCAACACTACATAAATGGGTTATACTTCACAGCTAGAACTATATAAGCTCACTTACTTGGCAAGAGGATGCCTGAAGAAGTTTGAAGGCATTTGATCTCCTTGGTTGGAATCACCTGCAACATCAATGTTTACAATCTAACTTCTTATTTTTAAAATTCAATAAAAAGCAATCTTTGAAAAAAATATACAGTATACATAATTCTGTATGCCTTCTAAAAAGTGTAGCCTATGATTTTGACAACGGCACATATAAAATACTATACATGGAATTATACTTTATGTACACAGGACTAAGGGGCCCATTTACTAACAATTGAATTTCAATTGTTTTCCACAAATCTCTAAAAATTTCCCATTTTTTTTAAAAAGCTCTAAAAATTTTAGATTTATAAAAAAAACCACGAAAAACACTTATACAAAACTTTCCAGGCAAAAGTTGTTGAGGTGCTATAGAAGTGAATGGGAGCTGCGCTGCACCATTTTAAATCAATTCAGGCTTTTAGAAGTTTTCAATTTTTTTTCACTAGGAAATGCCTGAAAAACTAAACATGTTACAGGCTTTAAAGGTATTAGTATGTTTAGCACATTTTTTCCATCTATACTTTTTTATTCAAATCTTTTATAAAGTCCAAGACATTCAAGCCCCTAGAACCGCTAAAATCTGACCTCTGATAAATAGGCCTCTTGTTACATACTACATATGCAGCAGATCAAAAAGGAATACAAAATGTATAATACCTATTTAGATATGCTTAGTTTTTCAAAGATTCCGGCTCAAATGCCTGTTGACATTGCAAAAATAAAGAGCATAAAAAAAAATTGGACTTATTGTTTTGCATTCTATAGTTGGACACAAGAGCTGTTGAGAGTTTGGGGTTATTTTGTAACTGAATAATTCACCATGCCTGCCATTTCTGTGGTAACAACCTCAAAGCAACCTCAACTTTTTTATATTTCTATTTTTTATCTGTTATGAACACATACAAGAAATAAATTGCAGAATAATGTTGTGACTACGTCTTCATTTTGCATGTATGGAGTAGCAAATAAATGTTGAAAGAAAATTCCTGTTATTTAAGTATTCAATACCAGAACCTCCACCAAATCTCTGCAGACAGAAAACCATAACACATGTATTTTTATAAAATCTGAATAACCAGCATTTAATCTCATAAATTAGTGCCCTGGAGTGCATTGCTGCAATAAGGGTGCCCTATCCATATGTAAGCACCAATCTGTATGGCTGCAGGGATTACTTTCTGAATCTGACAGCAGTTGTTTGGTATGGAACATGCATTTGTTCTCCATGCTAAAACGTTGTTACAAAAGTAACCAAAGGAGCAATTTAGCAAAAATAAATAAATTTAGCATTTATTGTAATGTTAAAAAAAACTTTGAAATATTATAGTTTGATAGATGATAGATAGATAGATAGATAGATAGATAGATAGATAGATAGATAGATAGATAGATAGATAGATAGATAGATACTGTAGATAGGTCGATAGGTGACATAAAAATTGAACTCAAGACACAAAGTAGATTTTATCTGTTGTGTGTGCAAAACTTTAAACTCGTACAACAAGGTAAAAACCTTATGTCTGCTATTTTTCAACTAATATTTTACCAATAGTTTAGATGGTTAATGAGGGGATTGATTAAAAATGCAATTAAGTCTTCTATTTATTATCACTGTACAAGAAAGATCAAAACATATTTTTACCAAAGAGCTATGCCAGCAGGATGTATGTTCATACTGAATTCAGTTTATTAATATGGGAAACATCACATATAAATATCCCAGACGGCATGCACTCTGATTGAACAAGTCTTGTGGAAGGACAGTGTTAAATATGAATGGATATTTTAATTGGTTCTTGCCATTACTAACAGCAGGACATTAGTTCATTAGCTGCCTCTAATACATAATACTACACTTTTAATAACATTTGTTGTTATCCAAACTCAATCTGCAATCTCTAAATTACTATAACTTTATAGTTTCCTTTAACTGATAATTTAGATACATCTATTGCAGCACATGTGCTATATAGCATTGCATGCAGTGTCCAAGGCAACCTTTAACATAGAATTACTATCTTGTTTGCTACTGATCATTCCAGTAATATATATTAAGCATAATCAAGCACAAAACTGACTGCTCACAGATAAGTGAGTGCTTGTAGGTGTCTGGAGCACTCGCATTCACAAAAACAGCTTTCAACTACAGTGAATAATTGCAAAGTAACTTACACACTTACACAACATTACAGCAACTTTTGGGCAAATGCGTACTCTTTTGCAAACATTAAATTCTCAGTGTGATTTTTCAAGACAAGACTGGGTGTGAGTATTCAGTGAACTCTCGAGCACTTACCTTTTATTTAAATATAAAAAGCTGGATTGACTGCTATCACATATGTAAGGAATTAGTTGTATCAGTTCACTGTATTGGCGGGTGTCAAATGAGACAATGTCAAGTCGTGTTATGGAAGGACCATATCAAACAAGTCTATGTATGAAACACAATTCTTTTTATTTTTTTGATGGTGTGGAATGATAAATACTTGCAGATTACAATTTCTTGTCCCAATGGAATCCATACTACACTTGCCGAATATAGTCCTAGATTTGGAGGTTACTTTTTGCCGTAGAAAACGAAAGACCTCATTTCAACTGATAGTTTCACCTTGAAACAGTCCAGGTTGTGTTTCTGTGCCAAGAATATGTCAATAAGGAACGGCTGGTCGTGGACTTTTTTGATCAAAATTTAATTGCCTTCAAACATCCAACAGACAAGTTAGAATAGGATATCATGCTACTACCCATCTGCCATTCCAAAAATATACCCTTAGGCTTGAAAAACATGGCATGCAAAATAAATTCTATTAAAGCAAAATGCATTGGAAGCTTATACAAAAAAGTTCTAACAAGGCACTCAGAACAATGTTCTAGCTTTTATAGCATATGATCTCTATCTGCAAATAAGGTATAAGTTACACCACTAGCAAGATGGCATTGATTACTGATACTATCTGCCTCTGTAACAATAAGGTTAAATTGTTTACAGTCTCAAATAGCCTGTATATGCAGCACTGTAGACACATAGGTACTGTTTTCCAGTTGCTTACTATGGTGAAGCACTAGAACAAGCAACTCATCTCAGCTGGACCCTCACAGATAAATGAGGAGGAAGATATTTCTTAGCTTAACTATAAATCTGGAACACAAATTATCATAAAGAATCTTGAACTCTTAAACATGAACAATAGATTTATTGAAAAACACAACAACTGAAAGAGGGGTATTACACCACAGATGTCACTCCCCAGCATATAAGTATGTCACATGGCTCGTAGGGATTTTACTCACTATTTTTGTTTTTCCCTGACTTGCTTGCATATGCATATTTACCTACTTGCATTGTCACATTCTAATGGTATGATCTTGTTACAATTAGTCGTGACTTTAGATCTGAGTAACGGAACTTTCAGTTGAAGCAGCATTGGTGGTTCTTCATAGTGAGAGCAGTGAGGTTGTGGAATGCACTGCCGGATGATGATGTTAAGACTGATCATCCGATACTGATACTGTGCCTTTAAGAGGGGCTTGGATGATGATTTGGACAAGCATAATATCCAAGGCTATTGTGATATTAAAATCTACACTTATTTTATATATGTGAGTGTTAAGCTACGTCAGTATAAGTATGTGTGTATATATACTGTGGAACTGCCCGGGTGCCCACAATAATAATAGATACTTGTGCGAGAAATAGGGACTTTGTATAGTGCAAAATAGTGAAATCCTTTATTTGAACAACATTTCGATCCAATACTTGGATCTTCGTCAGGAGATCCTGTCCTGTATTCTCCTGACGAAGATCCAAGTTTTGGATCGAAACGATCAAATAAAGGATTTTTAACTATTTTGCACTTTACAAAGTCCTGTGAGTGTCGCTATTCCTCGCACAGATATATATATATATATATATATATATATATATATATATACATATACATATATATATAGAATTGTTTGAATATAGAAATGCACACTGGGATTTAAATAAAATCTTCTTTATTTATTCCAACATTTAAAAGAAACAGGTCAACGTTTCGGTCCCCTGCTTGGAGTGTGCATTCCTATATTCAAACAATTCTATACAACTGGCGAGGAATAGCACCTGGGTCTGATGGATATTCGCATGGGAGTGCTTAAACCTAAGGAATTTGTATATATATATATATATATATATATATATATATATATATATATATATATATATATATATATATATATATGTAACACGATGGATCAGCACACACTGTTGTTTTGTTTTGTGAAGCAATGGTGTTTATTTCATACAAAACACATTTTTTATCCGACGTTTCGGTCCCACCTGGGGACCTTTTTCAAGGTGGGACCGAAACGTCGGATAAAAAATGTGTTTTGTATGAAATAAACACCATTGCTTCACAAAACAACAGTGTGTGCTGATCCATCGTGTTACATACATGCCTACCTTTGATCGTGCACTACTGGAAACATCTGTCTGAGTGCTGGTACTGTGGGATTCTATATATATAGTTGAAGTTGATGGACTTTGAGCTTTTGTCAACCCACATTAACAATGTAACTATGGTAATTTTGGTAACAGTATTTCTTTAAGCATCTTTGCAACTGGTATCCACCTCACTGTTTTTTGCTTTTAGGATTTAGTTGCCTATTTAAAGTCTCCCCTTCTATATAACCTTGAGGTCAGTCAAAATTGTATACAGGTATGGGGCCTGTTTGCCTGAATACTTACGACTTGGGGTTTTCTAGATAAGGGGACTTTCTGTAAATTTGGTTCTCCCTATCTGGTGTCTACTAAAAAATAATTTAAACATTACATAAACTAAATAGGATCATTTGCCTCCAATAAGAATTAATTATATCTTATGTAGATTTGATCAAGTACAAGGCACTGTTTTATGTTTGCAAAGAAAAAGAAAAAGTTTCATTTTGAATTATTTGATTAAAATGGAGTCTATGGTAGATGACCTTTCTGTAATTTGGAGCTTACTGGATAACAGATTTCCAGATATTAGATTCCATACCTGTACTTCCTTTTTCCATTCAGCCCCCGCCACAATGATTCTTCATTCAGATAAGCAATCAAATGTCTAATGACTAGGCTCATTGACAATAGCAACAAGGTAAGGGGTTAAATTATATAAATTGTGTTAGAAAATGTGTCTATTTCATAAAAAATCACTTGTTAGGTAAGCTACCCATTTAAATACTTTCCTTCCAGCTATAAACTTATAGATACAGTAAATATGTATTTATGTGTGTCTATAACTGTATTAACAGTGCAATTAAAGGGAAAACACAGCCCACTTCTTAACAAGCGCTTTATATAGCTGGGTTAATGTTAAAAGAAAGTATATCGAGACTTAAGGGTAGATTTATCATAGTGTGAAATTCGAGCTTATTATAAAAAACTTCAATCACTATTTATTCCTATGCAATTTTTATTTTATCAATGGGTGAAAGATATGGTTAACCATGTGATAAATATACTTCTTCAAATACCATAGGAATCAAAAGAGATTGGGTTCATTTTAATGTTGTTAGCTCTAATTTCACACTTTGATAATTATTTTTTATTTTTTATTTACCAATAAGTAAAGGGAACACATCAGTAACATTCTATTTGAAAAAAAATTTCTTTTTTATTTAGAAAGCTTTGGTTAGTACTTTTGTGTCCCCAAATGCAAGCTTTCAATAGTTTTACTGAGCAGTGAGGGTTACCAAACGGAATATGACATAATAATGGTGAGCTGTATTTTTTTTTTACTTGAGTCACTCGTTTGTTAGATGTTTAAATAACCATCTCTTTCTCTGCTTTCTCTTGGACATCTGAAATGTACCAAACAAAATAAAATGTTTGATGTAGGAACTGAAGAGCTGGTTATTTAATAATTGATAAGGCTACATTGTTTGATATTTCTTTGGGCTATGAATCAAGCTGTTTTGCTTGTTGCTGTGTCAAATGCAAAAAAGGAATGTAAATTGAGCTTCTTACATTTCACAGCAATTGTTGCCACCTTTGACTCAAGAGATTTTGACACTGTGAAAAGAAAATATCAAGGTTCCACGCAAATCATTTAAAAAAAAAAATCATGTTAAAATACATGGTGTTTCTCCTCCCCCAAAAAAATGTTCCATAGAGATTTAACTTATTGCTCACTGACATGAACAACATGGTTTGATTGGTTAATAATAAAAAGATGGCATGGTGAAGTGCTGATTAATGTCAATCTAATCATGAAATTATGTTTTTACCCTTTGATACTCAACCCTGGCACATTTCTGGCGCAGCTCAATTAAGGCTTTAAATCAAGGATAATAATCCAGAAATTAAATATACTATATCAAATGGATCTGCAGTGGGGGGAAATTTTAGTCTGGAACATACAGAAATCTTGACTTTAGCTCTCAGAAGAAGGACATTATAACAACCCATAACTGGTTCTAATACTCCAAAGATTTGAACAGCTCTGACATTTTATCTGCTCCAGGCAGATGAGATTAAAAAATGATACAGACACAATTTCTTTCTTGACTATTTTATATTCAGTCATTTTTAATGAAGCAACTACATTAAGCATAACATAGTTCAGCTTTAATGTAGTTATGATGAATACATATTACTTGATTAAAAATGATAAAGCAATGCAGTTTCAAAATAATTGCCGTGCAAGATTAAATGCCGTAAATGACGTGGCTGGGAGAAACTTGGCCTTATGACCTCTGGTTCCTTTAGACAATGTATTCCAAATGTAGAAATAATTAGAATATACAGATTGGCTAAGATAATAAAATGTGGGGTTTTGCTGTATTATAGTTTTGGTAAGCAAGGCTTGTGAAGGAGGACAACCTCGTTTAGATACTTATATTTAGTTGATAGCAGAACACTCTTTAATGATGTTGTCTGCTGGCACTGAAGAGAGAGAAGTAATTGTGCACAAATGCATTTGTCTATAAAAAATATATTTGAGTATTTATTCCATAGCCTGAAAAAGATATCATGTGTGAATGGATTAGTCTATTTATACAGTGCCAAAGGGTAAAGAGTGCTAAACATGGTTTACAAGAATAAAACTGTTGGGAAAGATAAATAATCAAAGCTCTTGAAGAATAAATACAATGCATTGGCAAGATTGAGGATGAGATCCCTGTTCTAAAAATGTTACATTTTCACCAAAGCATTGGAAAAACAGAAACAGTAGGGAAGTAATTCCCAAAACTGTGATAGTTTAGAATAGTAGCCTATAGCAATCAATTAGAATCTATATTTTTTATGGGAAGACAAGGTTTTTAATCAAGTATCCTTTTTCCAGTCACTTTCATGTACAATGTATACTCCTCCTTATCTGTAAGCCTGAGGCACAGGCAGTAAGTAAGGGAAAGGCAAGGGCTCATTTATACAGAGTTTTTATTTTTCCAGGATGATTTGGTAAGGGTTTACACTTACATATAATTAATTTAGAAGGAAATACATAAAGCAAATATGAATGGTTTCAATTAAGAGACTAGACAGAACAATAAGTGGCAATGATGATCTTTACTGCCTGGGTATACAACTACTACTCACCATTATATGATATGTGTTACAAACTAAATTGTATGCCTCTATGGAGATAGGGATCAATTCAGCCTCCCCACCTTTTTCAACAACCTGTATTAGAAATAGGGAAACATTTTTAGGATCTGAAAACATAGTTTAGTCTAGGACCCATCCATGAAGTATTTGTTGTCTGTTCTTTGCATCTTGCAGTAAATATGACTCAGGGTTCAGAAAGCATCACTGTGAGTGCAAAGCAGAACTGGACACTATGGGGCAGATGTATCAAGGGTCGAATATCGAGGGTTAATTAACCCTCGATATTCGACTGCCGAATTAAAATCCTTCGACTTCGAATATCGAAGTCGAAGGATTTTGCGCAATTCGTTTGATCGAAGGAATTTAATCCATCGATCGAAGGATTATCCTTCGATCAAAAAATTGTTAGCAAGCCTATGGGGACCTTCCCCATAGGCTAACATTGGCCTCGGTAGGTTTTAAAGAGACAGTACTTCGATTATCGAATAGTCGAACGAATTTTAGTTCGAATAGTTCGTTTCGAAGTCGAAGGTCGTAGTCGAAGGTCGAAGTAGCCCATTCGATGGTCGAAGTAGCCAAAAAAAAACGATAATCCTTATTGGAAGTAAAAACAGCCAATTGGGTTTAATTAAGTTTAAATGATTTTCTACTAGACTTATGAAGGTATGAAGATCTAAATTACGGAAATATCTGTTATCCTGAAAAAAACAGGTCCCGAGTATTCTGGATAATAGGTCCCATACCTGTACACCGAGCTGCATAAGAAGAGGGTCTTATTTTGCATGATTATATTCTTATACAGGGGAGAGAAAATAGTGTGTGTAGCAGTGTTATGGTGGATTAAGTGGGAGGCTGTTGTCTGTATCAGTCATATTATACACAGTGCAAGTGCAGTGCAATCATCCTCCACAGTACATATCTTAGTTTAAAGTGGGTGCAGATAGTAGGTTCCCTCTTGCATGGGTTTTAATACATTATGTAATTCTCCACAGATTGTACAGCACACCAAATTTAAAACATGTATATATTTATTTGCTTACGCCGTATACATAGATGGCAATAGAGCCTAAATATGAATATAAACATCCACAGTTGGTGAGTCACTTAAACATAATAACTTGTATACCAAAGCCTCAATAATGAATTATGACTGTGGTCTTTATTGTCAGGATGAAAATAAGGAAAACATTAATCAATGACATTAAAACAAAGGACATAGGGTAAAAAAGGTGGATTGTGTTGTTACTGCCAATAAAAGTGAAATGTTTTATTAGAGAGGATTGGAGTATGAATATTAATGGTAAATTATTATGGTGAGCTCTTCCCTCTTTTAACCTCTCTCAACTATGTGGTGTTGTAGCAATGCATGTTGCTTAGCAATTCATATCCCTATATTTCAATAAATAGAATCTGGAATAGTTATATGTACATGCTGGCAATTTTTTTATGCCTGAAGATTCACCTAAAATGGTTCATATTGACTCATTATCTAGTGACCTGTAGCAACCAATGACCTGTTAATTTTGCCCATGCCATTGGCATTATTATGGATGGCATCATGGTTATTATAGTGGGCCAAATTGTGTCCATATTACTACATAAACCACTATACAAGAATGCTGGTTAGTCTCAATTCAATATGAGAACTTGTCATTAATGATGGGCGAATTTATTCGCCAGGCGTGAATTCGCAGCGAATTTGCGCGATTCGCCGCCAGCGAACAAATTCGCGAAACTCCCGCGAAAATTCGCCGGCGTCAAAAATTTTTTTTCGAAAAAATGGACGCCGGCGTCAAAAACGGGCGCCGGCGCTGTTTCGCTAATTTTTCGCCGTTTCGCGAATTTCGCGCGAAATTCGCGAATTTTCCGGCGAAACGGCGCAAATTCGCCCATCACTACTTGTCATGCAGTAGAGAGACAGACAGACAGAAAGGACATTTGTTGCCAAGAAATAATGTATTTGTAGGTGATGGATAAACATATGCAAACTTTCTAATATTTTCTCTTTTTGACATTACTGGTCCTTTAATATGTTGTTATTAGTGCATGTTTTATCTCTTTTACTATTATATGCCTCAGTGTTAATTCAGACTTGACTATTTAATTTCAATAGCCACTTTGTAACATCACAGCACATACATGTAAATATGTGGCGTAGGATTTGAGGCAACAATATATATAACCTCATCCCTATGTGTGATTGGGTGCAAGGACCGCTTCTGACGTCTGCAAATCAGATTAAATCAAACACTCCACTCCACATTGGTATATAGTGTATATAGCGCTTTAGAATCCCATACTGTATTTCAGAAATTAAACGTTTTGAGAAAACCAATAATTCTTCTGAAGCAGAGAGCTGCTTTTCCATTTACATATGATTGATAAGTGTATAAACACATTTGAAAAACATACTGCTTCGTGATGGCACAGTTTCTGTTTCACTGTTGCTCAGTTAGCCACTCCGATCGAAAGTTGTTAGGGATGCACCGAATCCACTATTTTTGATTCGGCCAAACCCCCGAATCCTTCTCTAAAGATTCCGCTGAATACCGAACCAAATCTGAATCCTAATTTGCATATGTAAATTAGGGGTGGGAAAGGGAAAACATTTTTTACTTCCTTGTTTTGTGACAAAAAAGTTGCGCGATTTCCCTCCCCGTCCCTAATTTGCATATGCAAATTAGAATTTGGTTCAGCCGGGCAGAAGGATTTGGCCGAATCCGAATCCTGCTGAGAAAGTCAGAATCCTGGCCGAACCGAATCCTGGGTTCGGTGCATCCCTAAAAGCTGTCCTGGCAAAGACCCCCCTATTTAAGAAGCAGGACTTGAGTGATAATGGGTGATAAATTATACTACATTTAAAAGTTCTAAATTGAAAGTATATCAGTAAATGCTGTTCTGGAAACCAAACCATTTTTCAGTTTCTTATCAATGAGCTTTAATCTTTAGAGACTGTGATAATAAACTACTATGATAATGTAAGTATGTATAACTTTATTTATAAAGTGTTACAGAATATGAGGTACTGTACAATCTTACAATGTAGAAAAGAACACAAAGGGAAGACAAACATTATAATACATAAAATAGAAACATTAAATATAAAATATATTAATATAACAAGCAAACTCTTGCACACTTGCAAAGATAAGAAGGAAGGTGGTCCCTCTCCTGTCGAGCTTACAATCTATGTGAGTGGATAACATACAGGCACAGATTGAAGGGCAAAAGTGTATAAAGGTTTTGGCATTAGTCAGGTGCCAGGACTGAACTAGACTAGATGATGTTCTAGTGCTGTAAAGGGTAGAATCCAAGTTTCTTTTTGGTGTTTGAGAGAATGCTCCCTAAGGAGCAATTCAGGGATGGAATTCAAGAGGAGTATCAAAATATTTTTAGATGAGAGGTGGCAATGGATGTGGATGGTGTAAAAAGATGGTGAGGAGAGGAGAAAATGACCAAGAGCACACAGGAAGACAAGTGAAGAAATGTACTGTGATGTAGAAGAGAAAAAGGCTTTCAATTTTAGCAGAAGGGCTTTGTATGCTTGGGATTTTACCAGGCTGCCTCTTAGGGAGCAGGTGAAATCTAGCAGCAGCGTTTAAGATTGGATTGGAGGTGAAAGAGTTGGAAGTTTGGGAGCCCAGTTTGGAGAAGCTTGTAATAAGGATAAGGGAATGGATTCGGGCATAGGAAAAAATGGTCTTGCCATGAATAGTAATGGTAAAAGGAGGAGAAGGAATAAATTTGGGAGGAGGAACTATGAGCTCTGTTTTATCTAGGTTTTATCTAGGAGTTTGAAGTGATGTTCGTTCATCCAGGATGAGATCGTTAGGATAGGAAGTGGTTAAACATGTGGGTCTGAATGTCATTGGTAAGAGATGGTTTGTATAATAGATATGGGATGTCATCTGCAAATAAGTGATATTTAAGACTAAATGAAGAGATATGGGGGGAGATTTATTAAAAAATAGGGATCAATACAGGATCACTCCTGAACTTCTCACATTACCCATTAGATCACTATTTGATAAACACACCTCTAAAAATTCCATATAAGTGAAAAGAGAGTGGATGAGTTTTTCCCTATACACAGCTTGGCTGGAAACATCATTGCATACTTGAGATTTAGTTCTTGTAACCTCTATCACATCCATAAACTTTGATCTTTGCTTTCTCACATCAGTGGAGAAATCCGGGTACTGTGAGAGAGTAGTGTTCTGAAAGTGCAGCTCCTTTACTCGTTTCTCCCTCAGAGCAGTATCCCCGTAATTCAGGAGAAGTGCTATCAGAGGTCTTTGCCCAGCCCCTGGTAGTAATGGTTTAGCTGGGACCCTATGAGCCCACTCCACCAAAAACCACAGAAAAGACTTTGTTGCCAAATTGTGAACATAGAAACTGTTCAACAAATGCCTCCGGTTTGTTACCCTTTGCACCCTCCAGTACACCCACCAGTCATATATTGTTGTGTCTCAGGCAATTTTCAAAATTGTCTGTCTAGCAGGTGTATTCGTTTTGTTGCATCCATTATGTTTGTTTGCTTCACAATGGCAAAGTCTGTTTTTAACTTGTCCATTTTATCGAAAAGGGCCTTATGATTCTGTTTCATAATGTGTGCAATCTCCAGTAGTGATGGCTCTGCATCTGGGCCTGTGTCAGAAACTTGTGACAAGGCCGAAGAATATTGGTGCCAGCGCCATCTTGGAGTCAAACTGCCTCTCTGTGTTCTGGTCGTTTGGAGGTGCTAGCTGGGGTTTAAGCCACCGTATGTTTCCTCATGGCTTTCAGAGTGGTATCGCCAGGGTTTGGCACAGCTGATTGGCTCAAGTAGTCCAAAAAAGGCACTTTAACACAGGACATTTACCGGATAACAGCAGGAGCAGTGAAAGGCACATCTTATCACTAATGCATGTTGGCCGTGCCCCCCAATTTCTAGGATATTTAAGTACATGTTTAATATTTGGCTTTTATATTGCAAGTTCTAGTCGTGGCATACCTCCCAACTGTCCCTTTTTCGGAGGGACCGTCCCTCTTTTGACAGCTCAACCTGCAGTCCCTCATTTGTACTGGAAAGTCCCTATTTTCTCTACACTGAACATCCAGAAAAAGAAACAAAGTTTCTAACTTAATTGGCGTTAAGCAGAGAGCACAGAACAGCTAACAGATGCAAATAAGATACTTTGTAACAATTTTGAGACACAAAAAAAACTGTTTAGATAAGGAGAAATATATTCAAACTTTCATAACCTGCCAAATTTTGTAAAATGAACATGGTAATTAGGGGTTGTGGCCACAGAAAGGGGCTTGGTCAAAAAACTTAGCTGCGCTACGTGCGAAAAAAATTTTGCCCCTCTTTTTACTTCCAAAATGTTGGAAGGTATGACATGGTGTTAAGCATTTCAGCACAATGCGACCCTGCTTAAACTTTTTATCAACAGTATGCTTTTTCGTACTGATATTTGCACTTTTTGCACTTTGGCTTCTATTGCACAACTGCTCTCTGAAGTTGCTGTTTGTCCTGTAGATTTGCCTTAGAGCTTGGCACTCTAAGCTCCAGCCTTGATTCATCAAATATGTTCAGATTTCTCTTTCTCATTTCCAGGGTTGACTGTCTCTGCAAACTATCAATAATTCATAGTACTCCAGTAATTTTTAGCCAAGGTATATGTCTGTTCCTGAATACTGCATTTCGCAGCCTGAAAACGCAGTATTTCTTCTCTCACATATTGCTTTAATTATAAAATTCCTTGAAAGCTACTGCTTTTGGATCCTAGTAACATGAGCTACAAAAGAGAAATTTTTCAAACCTTCTTCTAAAGTTTTATTGCATGGTATGGTTTCTGTGCTTTCAAAGTTGTGTAACTGTCATTGAACATCTTACAGTTCTAATTGCCTGCTTAAGGCTCAAATACCAACATAAGCACAAATGCAAAGCTCTGAAATAGATGCAAAATTAAGAGTTGAACAAGCTGCACCTGCCCAGCTCTGATTAAATGGCTGCAGGGGAACCCTGTAATTACCCTGGACCTGGAAAGAATTCCAGGGATCCCTTATCAGCATCAATAGCCACAACTGACTGGCAAGTAAATCAGAATCTGATGCTATTATTGATGCCTCATAGTGCCATTCACACACACATGTAGTGATTAACTTTTGCATTATTTGCCACAATGAATACTAAAATAGTTCTATATTGGTATAGTGCAAAAAATGTTGCACTATTGCACTGGAATTCACAATTTATATACTGTATTGTGGGTAAACATCAAGGAATTGGGGCCTGCATTTTGCACATTGCACATTGCACTTTGTATGTATGTGTCCTTAAGTGTTTAGGGCCCCTCCACTTCCCTCTCCCCTGAACTCTTGGCAATGAGATTAACCTCAATTAGAAAGGGTTCTTAGCTTTTAAATAAAAAACTCTGAATTGCAAATAAGGTGAGTGCATTATCTACCATGTTTTTACATTAAATGCAGTTTTGGTGGAGGAGAATGTTTGATGCACCTTTGCTTTAACCTTAATGAGAAACTGTTCTGTTGTTTCAAATTCAGTGGACAAATGTACTTAACTGTATATCACTCAACTCTCTGTACCTCCCAAAATACTGTACAAAGCTCCTTAACTGTGGCAAACTCATGGTAGTACCCAGTTTGGCAGAATCAAGTCAGGCAACTCATACAGTGAAGTGTGTTGTTTGACATTCATTCATCTATGCTTCCCCTAGACCAGAGTTTACATCTCTAAATGACTAATGTAGGGATGCTAGGAAATGATTAATAAGGTTCTCTTGAGCCTTACTGAGCAACACACATCAGTTACTTCTATAGTTCTCCAGGTCCTGTGGGATTTCCTATGCCATTTCTCCAGCCTGTCAGTTCTGACTTTGTATGGTCTGACATTGACTGCTAACCACAGGCCAAGTTGCCAGTTTAATAGATTAATCATCTACAGTATGTAGGGGACACAAATGACCACTGCCTTTTTCCACTGTGTAGAAACCCATTATGTGAAATAAAACTTTGCATTTAATATTGGTGCATTGACCAGCTTAAACATTTACTGTAACATGCAAGCTGTAGACTTTTATTCAAGTGAGGGTAGTCAGACTTGTTAGTCTACCACAACATTTTAATAGAGCCAAGGGAATTTGATATGGCAAAAATGAATACTTTTGTAAAATATATTAAGACTGAGGCTATTCTATATATTCATTTGTTAATGCTGGAATATCATATACAATCTTTTATGATTCTTAAATTAGCATATTTTCCAAGTATGATTTGATTTCATAATCATTTTTGGGGTTAGTAGTGGTACATTTTACAATATAAAACACAGTAGATTGTTAGTGGTTGTACTGCAATGGACAATATGCTGTGTTTTATATTGTAAAATGTACCACTACTAACCCCAAAAATTATTATGAAATCAAGTCATACTAATTTAAGAACCATAAAAGGTTGTAAATGACATTCCAGCATTAACAAATAAATATATAAAATAGCTTCAGTCTTAAATTAATTTTACAAAAGCATTAATTTTTGCCAGATCAGATTCCCTTGACTCTATTAAAATGTTGTACTAGACCAACAAGTCTACCCTCGCTTGAAAGAAAGTCTACAGCTTGCATGTTACATTTTCTTATTGCAGATCATAATTCATAGCAAAGATCTCTTTCTGTCTAATCTTTAACCTCTGTTCAAGAGGAAGACATTGAACGACCTGAAAGTAGAGGAGTGGATATCTTAAAACCATCATCTCCTTTTGCTCAGCTAAAACGGCAGGATGCAGAACAAAGAGCTGCCACTTGACTTCTTTGATTGAACTGTTTAAAGTAACTATGATTTAATCTTAAATGGGAATACATGTTAAAGACCAATGTATGAATTAAACATTCCATGTTTATTTTTAAAGTCAATCTAGGCCTGGGCTCCCTGACATCCAGGGCCCACCCTTACAACAATTAGATGTTCATAATGCCTACTGTTAAAAAGATTTTAAATAGATGCTAATAGGTCAATTATGGAAATAAGAAACAGAAAGGTGTTGTCCATGGTTAGAATGCATTATGACCTGGACCTTTCAGGAGGTCCATTAATACTGTATCAGTTCCTTGCATACCATTTCTCATTGGAATATCTTGCACTTTATTGAATACTGAGCACAATCTACAGAACTAGATGAGTCAAGTCCAGACAAAAAATGCTTTCAACTGCCTGCTGAAAACATAACATGTTATCTGGCCCTGTGGGCATGATTACATTTACCAGCATTTTACATTTGAGAGAAAATGAGTCAAGCTGAAAGGGAAAGCAAATGTGAAATAGAGAGAAAGACGGAGAGTAGGAGAGAGAGAATGGGATGGAAAAGAAAGGTTTGCGATAGAACAGAACAGCAGGTGAGAAATGAATGGAAGAGAGGAGAAGAGCAAAGGGAAAGATGATAGAAAGGGGAGTGCTTTAAACATGGAATTGGGTTCAATAAAAATGGAAAAAGGAGTTTTAGTAATGTGTACACTATATAGATGCTCTTGTTAATATTTATTTTTGTAGCCCATATATGTTTTTCATCGTGAACCAAGAAATGTGTTTCATTAATGCAATCAGAAATTTTGCCAGAAGTTATTATTTATGTGAATCATTTTAAGATTTCCGCATTATTTCATCCATTGGATAAAATAAATGTAAATTCTGTATGTATACTTCTATTTATAATATTGACTTGTGTACATGAAACAATACAAATATAAAACAGTGATCAATAAAATAATAATAATAATAATACATACAAAGATACATTTACATTCAAGATTAAGTGCTGAGTATTAAGAGACAAGAGAAAGGAGGTCCATGCACTGTAAAGCTTATAGTTAAAAGCATACTAAGTGTTGTAAATAAAGTTAGCAGAGCTAATCATACACAGTTTTTGCATTGTGTTTTTTGTGCCCAGAACCTTACCATATTCTACTTTAAAGTGTACCTGTCACCCAGACATAAAAAGCTGTATAATAAAAGTCCTTTTTTTATTAAAGCATTCATAGCTGTTGTATGCCTTAGGCATAGAGGCGGGGCAAGCAATTACTTTCACTTTCCATTCAGCATTTTCTAGATGTCACTGCTCTCCCCTCATTCCCCCAGTTCTCTTAAATATTTAATTCTGTAACCAGTGCATGGGGATGTACATCAGGTCCCCCATTCTGGTACACAAACAAGATTCTGAAATGATACAAGGCTTGCCTTAATTACAGTGTCCACAAAATGGCTCCTGCCTGCTTGCTATAATTATGAATTTCCAGACTGAAGGAAACAAGATTCAAATAATTTATACCGTGTAATTAAAGTTAATTTTGTTTGACTTACATAATAAAATAGGATTTGGAATAATTTTTTTGGGTGATGGGTCTCCTTTAAATACATACTCATATGAAAAAATAAAAGGGTATGCTTTAATAACTGAACACTTCTATATGGATAAAAATGGATTATATTACACGCAACATTGAGCTATATCAGCTATGAATACAGGTATATAGTTATAGTACATTATAGTTCTAGCATACCCATGCACACATTTATGGAATTTCATACTATCCAGAGTTTCTTATACATTTACAGCAGGAAAGGTAACAAAAGATAGTCCAATGGCTTTATTAGTTAGAAATAAGCCACATAATACCATCACAAGCTGTCCTTCAACCATTTACATCCATTGTGATATAGATGGGGAATGTGGTCATATAGTCATAAAGGTTCTGGTTTCTTGCATAGAAGTGTTCAAACCCTGACCCTAGCAACAAATTACCCTTCTGTAAAATTATTAAAAGAATTCAATTAAATTCAATTGTTAGTGTCAAGGGCAAAAATGAGTATTCAGAAAAAAATGTGAGTGTTCCTCACGCATCATTCACTTTCCAAAGCTATCTACTTCTGGACAAATCATTAAAAATACATTAATAAATCTTCTGGATATTTCATTGCTGTACCTAGATATGGAGTGATGTAATCATTTTATCACACCTTCTCTGAAACATCATTTGGAGCAAGTGAGCAAATGTTATGATGCCAAATTATCATGACAACCGACATTAGATTATTAACAGCTTTTTGATGAACTTGAAAAAGTAGCTAAAATAGGAAAACTTCAGCATTATACCTTTAATGCGTCAGTATCCACTTGATTTCCATGATACCCAACATCTCATATATATTTCTCTGCAAATTAAAGAAAAGGTCCTTAGCATATAATGAAAAACAAAAATAATTCTCCCAGAAATTTGCTTTAAGAGACTACAAAGGAGACAATTAGACTAAACATTGTATTATATTTTCTAGTATTGTGAAAATATTTAAGACTTGGGGGCATGTTTACTAACATTGGAGATAAATATCTGGAGAGATTTCTGGAGCTGTTGCCCATAGCAACCAATCAGATCTTTGCTTTTGTTTTCTAACTTAGCTGTGGCTGTTTAAATCTAATTGCTGATTGGTTGCCATGGGCAACATCTCCAGAAATCTCTCCAGATATTTATCTCCAATGTTAGTAAACATGCCCTTTGATTTGTTACTTATTTTTATATTTGTATTTGGGTGCTACAATATACCTGTACAATTCACAAAATATGTGGCCACAATGCACTTTGCCTGAATTGTTTGTGCCTTTGCATCTATGGCATGGGATGCCAATGTTTGTGTCTGAATGGTTTGCTCAAAAATTCAACTAGCTCCTACAATTACAGATGTGGCACATGGGTAAAACTTGGGCAACCCTTTAGATGCCACTTAGTTGTATACCATTCAAGAGGCTCTGGCGCAATCAATAAAAAATAATAAAACTAATGCCACACAATGGGATCAAATGCCTTGCTTTTTCAGTTGCTGGTTAATAAGAAAGAATCATAGGCACTACTATCTCCCAAATGGACAGTGTTCATTTAATTTCTTGCTGGAATAAACTAGCATCAATAACTGACCAGATAAAATGTGACTAGCTGACAAAACACCCACCTTTTTTCCCTTTTTCTTTTTTCCCCTCACCCCTTGCAACCATTCATCCTATTTCCTCTTAATTCCTCAACAAATGGACCAGACCAAGTTCTGTTGGATAAAACTGGGCACAGCAGATTTTATTAACCAATAATGAACTCAAAACATGAAACCAACATTTTGTTTAAATATAAACATTTTGTAATTAATACAACATTTTAACCAGTATGCTACTTGTTATTAACATTATCTTAATGCCCCTGGGAAAGTGGTCCTGGGATTACCATCCTTTTCACTGGCCCACATCTAGATTAACTATCATTAAATATCCTGAGCTGGCTCACTACATTCCATCCAACAAACTATCCAGAGCCCATAATACTTACATTCTACATTACACAGCCTCCCATATGCTGCAACAAAGTTAACAGCATTGAGAAATCACAGATAATCTAATACTCAAAAAAAATCTCCCTTCTTAACCACAGTACCCTCTCTGCTCCACACTGCAACCCCACTATATACCCATCAGAGTAGGAAGGGAGGGTGGGTGAGAAAAACTTTACTTGCCACTTCTTGATGGTGAAGAAAGAGGATGTGGTGCCCGCACTCTAACTCCTTATACTACCCCTCCCATCTTGTAACGTCACTTCACTCACTCCTACTGTATGCCAGTTGCACTGACTTCCCTGACCAGATGCTGCCCTCCTGGATCTCCCCAGTGATGCCCCCCTTCCGCCCCGGTAGACACCTGGGTTTTACTTTACCGTTAGTAGAGGAAAATTGTAAATGTAATAGATGCAGAGTATATCTGAATGTTTCAGATGCTTTTATTACTTCTGAAGCACTCCTGCAATTCTTCCTAGATGCAGATTGGCATGATATGATTTTGTTCTTATAGTAGTTAAAGATTAAACAGAATAGAAATTGTAGAGATTGTAAAGAGATCAAAACTATTACTAGCGTAAGTAAGTAAGAGACTCATGACTCGTGATAAACATAGAACTGTATTAAGCAAACATGACCTTCCAAATGACACATAAGATGCTGTTTCTGGATTTAATGTGTGTGTTGTTATTGTTTGCAATTTAATGGTGAAACTATTAGATGTTTCAATGTTTGTAGATTGATTTTGTTACTTGCCCTGTTTGAACCTGTACATGTGAATCCATGCCCTAATCTAGATATGTATACCTTAATTGCAAGAACATTTTATTAGCACCATCATCAAACAGTAAATCAACTAAACATGTCTTAAATTAATATTTAGAGACCAGTTTATGAATGCTTGCCACAAACTCACCTTTACATCTACACATTGTTACATTAGACCCAAGATATTAGATATGTCTCTGAAAGCAGGATAGTTGTTTTAAAAAAGGCCAGCTGAAGCCCACTAAAAAAATCCTAAATCTATCTATACATATCGATATATACATATTTATCTATCCATATTAGACAAGTGAGGTGGTCAGTCATAACCTTTAATATATAAAACCAATGCAATAGTTTCCATTATGCTCCAGAGTGGTGCCTTTTTTGGCCACACCCCTTAATTACCATGTCCATTTTACAACATTTTGCAGATTATGAAAGTTTGAACACATTTTTGGGAGTTTTAGTGCAATGTTTTATGTATTATAACAGTTTTGCTAATGAAAGTAAATTGCCTTTTAAGATGCTAGTCTCAGTTCTTCCAAGAGACCTGCTTATTTTAAATTGTTATGCCACACCCAACTGGCCAATGAAGCATCCCATTGGTCAGCAGCCTTATGCTTTTGTGTCATTTAGTATAATTAACCCTTCATGTATATAGTAAGTTGCACCTTTGTATAGATTTTTGATCTGCACTGGAGGTTTGCGCACACTGCTCATGCAATATGAGACAAGTTAGGTGGGATAAGGTATGTCTAATTAGCACAGCATTTACACACACATATTATGCTACTTCCTAGTCAGAGTTGATGCATGAGAACAATCCATTTTAAGATCATCTTATTTGAAATCAGGCTAGTAGAGCTTCTAAGCCCAGCAGTATATTTCTGCCATTGACATGCACTATTGACGAGAGGATACTAAATCTATGAATCAGGTAAGGAGTGAGGATTCCTTTATTTCAGAGCTCAATGCAACCATCTCTCTGGAGTTACACTTACGTGCTTTTCTACATTGTTCAAAAGCATGTAAGGTGCTTTCAAGAATTTGCTCCCCACAAAAGAACACTTTCAATACTGTTCTAATTATCTCATCCAAGAGAATCAGGAGTGTTTGATGAACACAACCCATTTTGTCCTGAAGTGCCTTGAGCCATGAAAGGGTACAGAGAGATATGTATGTACTGAAGCAGCAAATCTGTGACAGCAGCAAACAAGTTTTCATTATCTAGCAGATTTTACAAATCTGTTTTGTCACTACTGCAAAATAACCAGGAAATTCCCCATCTTAATTCTATAGTTCAAAGTTAAATGACAAGCAAGGTGTTTATATATAATAACAATTATCATATAGTACACACTGTCTCTTGTGTCCCTGACACACTTCCCCCCATATCTATCCCCCATTAACGTGTATTTTATAGTACACACATCATTCAAATAGATCACTGTATCACTATACTATAACCCAATACATGGAACTCAGATGCTACTCTGCCTCCAATACTGTATTCAGAAGCTCACAATACTGGTGATAGGGACATTAAGTGGAGAAGAGAAGCAAGTGGATGGTGAAGGTACAATTGCTACAGTGTGATATCACCAATCTTTCTAGCTCCTCTGTTGAACAGTCAGGCATGCTAAACTGTGGTTATTCTCTCTCTATAATGCAGCTGCTTACATTAAGCTCAATAAGGTAACATGTAGAAGGTTATGCTGAGTGGCAGTTGGCTAATAGCTGGATTGTAGGATTTATGGAGATCATTGTCCAACAGGAAAATACTCTTCTTTAGTGAGGGAATCACAGGCAACCTCTGAGTTAAATGGACATTTTTCTCCTCACTAGTCAGCCCCATTTTATTATTGAGAATGTACCTTTAAAAAAGAAGTGTCCAACCAAAGTTGTTAAAGCACTTGAGCCCTTAGCTCTTAATAACTGAATGCTCTTGTCTCAAAATTAATGTGTTAATAATCATTTGTTTTTAACCCCGTATTCCGTGCTGGAGACAGATTTAATAATACTTGAGGTTCAGTATCACTTCTACATGTTTTCTATCTCTATCATATTTTTGGCATGAATTGTCAATTTTTTTTAAAATATATGATAGAACTTTTAGATGAAGGTGTGGAAGAAGAAAAAGAAACAGAAGAAGAGTATTGTTCCAGATTGTTCTGTTGTTCTTGTACTGAAGAACCCTGGTCCGGTGCAGTTTTCTGCATACAGGAGCACCAGCCTGGAGTATCAGGTAAGTGATTACCATCACTGGGGGTATAATTGACTCTATCAGAGATGGTCTCCTGGTAGTTTGGAGCTTTTTATATTTTGAGTTTCTTGATGGCGAATTGCAGTGAATTTCTGCATTTTGTCGGTGGCGAATAAATTAGCGAAATTGCCAAAAAAATCAGCGAATTTTCATCGGCGTCAGGCAACAATTCCAACACCAGCAACAATTCTAGGCGACCATTGACTTGACTAATGAGTATCGCATTTTGCAAATTTTTTGTCATTTTGTGAATTTCGCAATTTTTTCGGTGAAGCAAAACTGGAGAAATTTGCCCATCACTATTTCTTGAGATCCCAGCTTGTACAAGGTCAGCTATCCTACACCTTTCCTGGCAATATACTTTTTATAGTGGAGTATCCATGGAAGGAGAAGGACCCAAAGAATTGATGAAAAGAATGCAAGCAAAGAAATCTAAAAATCCTGCACGGACAACAGAATACCATCATTTGAAACATTTACCTAACAGAAGGTTTGGTTAATGCAATTTAATAAGCAATGGTTTCTGCAGTAGATGGAAAGGCACAATGCTAGAACAGAGGTGGAGGTGATAGATTGAAGACTGTAAAAACTACATTTAAACAACCAGAAAACTAGGGGTGTGGTGTAGACAGTGATGATCTGAGACAATTTGCATTTGTTTGTTCTTTTTAATAATAAAAAAGATAATACAGTATAATAATATATTATAATAAGCCAGCAGTTCTCTATAGTATCAGCAAAAAAATAGTATGTTGGACAAATACAGGAAAACTGTTAGGGTTATGTAATAAAAGGTGCAAAATTTGAAAAAGTTCTAGTCTCCAGCAGGTTGGATTTACCTGTCAAAAACATCTTATTGGTTACTGTGGGTTGCTGCACCTGTGCACTCTATGGGGCAAATTCACTAAGATGCGAAGTTGCGCCAGGCGCAACCGCCGCACTTCGCCGCACTTCACCAGGCGTAGTTTCGCCAGCGTTCCGCAAATTCACTAAAATCCGAAGTTGCGCACAGGGGTAGCGTAAGGTTGCGAAGTTGCGCTAGCGTTGATTCGCTATGTAAAGCGAAGTTACGCTAGCGAAGGCTAATTTGCATACGACGCGAAATTCAAATTTCAATGGAGGAACACGTATTAGCACTACAAATGCCTAGAAAACCTTCAAATCAGCAAATAAAAATTTTATTTTGCCCTACACATGTGCCCACTGTCTAGGTAAGTTGCCATGAGTCAGGAAATGTAGGGGGGAAGGAGGGGAGCCCCAAAAATATTTTCGATCTTTTTCAGCCTATCACCCATCATGTAGAAAACACGCCAGCGTTTTTTAGGATTCAGAAAAAATTTTGACTTTTTTTGAAACAATCCCTATCTACTCTATTGCGCTTCGCCAGGTCTGAGGTGGTGAAGGAAGTCTAGCGTAAAAGGTAGCGTTCAGTACACTGCACAAGTTAGTGAATTTGCGTAGTTAAGTCGCTAGCGAAAATTCACCTGGCGTAAGGGTGCGAAGTAACACTAGCGAAACTACGCCAGCGTTCGTTAGTGAATTTGCGCAGTAACGAAAAATGGCAAACGCTAGCAAATTAACGCTAGCGAATTAACGCTAGCGTTCGGCGCTTCGGTGCTTAGTGAATTTGCGCCTATGTGCCTTTTATTCTGTTCCCCCATTAAATTTTGTTTATTGAATGCTATCTGCACTGAGTTGATCATATACTGGTTTAAATAAACCATTTGTAATTAGGAAATCACAGAGTCATTTTATGATGAACATACAGTATATTCGTGAGTTAAAGTTGATACGCTATTGTCATTTGACTGAAAAGTAAAAGAATGGCTGTGACAATAACAGCTAAAGTAATGTTATGTAAAGAAGGCTTTTTATGTATTGTTTTTTGCATGTGCACTTATATAAATTGGTTGTAATTTGCACTAAATTTGGCGTTAAGGTCTAAATGAGCCTTTACAATAGAATTAAAAATGTATGCAATTAAATCAATCCCTGTTACAAATAATTGAAAAATGTCCTTGGCAATTTTGTAAAGTGAGCATACTTTATAAAGAGAGGTATAACTTTCAAAAAGCATTATGACATCATTATAAATTGATGAAAATGTTCCAAAATATCAGATTTCTTCAGCAATGCCCAATCCTCTTTTGTATTTATTTCTTCCAATATCTTGTAGGATGCCATCTTGTCAGTACACATGGCACACTTAGCATGAAACAGCATTTAAAAAATGCATAGAGTTGTGCTCAGCTATTCCCCAAGAACCAGGTATAGTTACTGTTACTGCTACTGTTCTAGCATAATTACAGTGAGGTGATTTGAAATGATAATCTATATATGGTACTACAGTTTCAGATTTTTAATGCAGGGGTGTCCAGTCTCTAGCCCACCAGTTACCTACTAACCCTTCGGTTAATCACCTGTACAGAACATGATATGCAAGCATAAAAAAAAAGATCATGATACCAACTACTTTAGAAATGTCAATATTCAGTCAAATAATTTGGTTATAATTTGGGATAGTTTAAATATTTTGATAATTGTATGCCAGCCTATGCATTTCTGCATTGTTCTGTGAATTACCCACTCAAATTGTCGGACAGGAATTGACTTTGTTTTGTAATGTCATATAATTTTCAGGGAACATTTTAAAACAATGATTTCAGATGTAGATATTAATTTATTAATAAAATGGTGACCCAAATAACTTGAAGGGCTTGGTAATTGGATGCGGCCTGTGACCTCTAGTTACTGAAAGTCAAAATCATTCCTTAAAAAATAAACATTTTTCTTCTATTGCAATTTAATGTGCTGCTGTGCATTGATAGAAAACAGAAAATCTGCCCTTTAAATAAAATCTATTCTATTTGTGTGATTTTTGCAGCAAAACGTGTCAAATCTAAATTTGAGTCTAGTGTGTACTGTATGAAGCACAATGCCTGTAGAAGATTGCCATAGAAACCAGAGAATATAACAACAAAGGCATATAAAATACTTCTCACTGAAGCTTTTTTTTTTTTAAATAACGCAAGGTCCCCATATAACAAGGTTACAAACTAACAATTTGAGAACTGCTGCCTAGTCAACTGTGCCTAGTGAAAATACTGTTCTGAAAATATTATCAATGTGAAGATGTTTAGGTTTGCAACTTTTGCTTTCTGTTGTACCCCCTTCATAATTTATTTCCTTATTTAATGAGTGTTAATTCTTATAAACATATATTCTTATAGTGGACCTGTAGTGACTATAACAAGAAAAACTCCCCTGTCCAGCTGTTAATTATCCAAGTGGAACATTTGGTGCTCTACAAGTTGATGTTGTTCAGCAAAATCCAGGTTTTTAAGGGATTCTGTCATAATATTTATGTTGTTGTTTTATTTCTAAATTACACTGCAAATAATTCATTCTACTATATAAAATGTTATTCCTAATCCAACAAGTGTATTTTTTTTAGTTGTAATATTGGTTTGTAGGCAGCCATCTCAGTTCATTTTGACTGGTCATGTGCTTTCAGAAAGAGCCAGTGCTGCACTATGGAACTGCTTTCTGACAGGCTCCTACTCAATGTAACTGAATGAGTCGCATTGAGACATGGATTTTTACTATTGAGTGCTGTTCTTATACATACTAGGGAGCTGTTATCTGGTTACATTCCCATTGTTCTGCTGATGGGCTGCTGTTAAGGGAAGGGGGGTGATATCACTCCAACTTTCAGTGCAGCAGTAAAGTGACTGAAGTTTATCAGAGCACAAGTCACATGACTAAAGGGTCCTGGGAAACTGATAATATGTCTAGCCCTATTTCAAAAATTTCCAGTTTTCAAAAAAAATATTAAAAAGATTAAAAAATCTGTTTGCTCTATTGAAAAACAGATTTCAGTGCAGAAGCAGCACGGATGCATTGGAAAAAAAAAATGTCCCATGCCATTATCCCTTTAAAGACCACATGTCATGACTGCATCAAACAGCATCAAGATTCTTACTTCACATGCTAAAAATCCCTGGGATTTTGGTGAATTTTTCCTGCAAGCCTTTTCGTTTGTGTATGTTATAAAACAAGAGATTTTGTTGTAAGGTAAATAATCTATAAATGTATTCTTTTAAATATTTTTTCTTTACATTAGCTATACTATACAGCAGGAGTGTCCATACTTTACTAATGTGAGGTCTACTTTTAGGGATGTTGTCCCATTATGAACTACATCCATAAAAGCATTTTTAGCATTCTGTTCCATGGAAAATATTACTTAAATATTGATTAATGAGAAAATGTTCATTGCTGTATTTAACAAACAACTTCTTATGTGACCTTAACATAATACAAATCTGAATAAAAAGCATGAAACAGGAGGGTGATTTAGACAAACTGCTTGACAGAGTCTTGAGATCTACTGATCACCAGCTAAAGGTCTATTGGTAGATCCCGATTTACCTTTTGGACACCCCTGCTGTAAGTATATTATTATATTGTTAGAGGCATGCCTACTTTCAGATTCACAACTTCACTTGTGTTTTATCTATGTTTTAAATATAACTGTCAGAGCTGACCAATTGAAAATCAAAGATGCTCCTTCCATGAAATCACACACAAACACTCCATATACCCACACCTTCAGAAAATACAACTTCTGGCAAATGCTGATATAGTCACTTCCAAAATAATCTCCTTTCTATGCACAAACTGCTGATCATTTTCTACCAGCTTACCACAAGGGCCAGAGCCACAAGCAAATATAAGAAAAATGCTAAACACACAGGGGCACTGTATACTGTGTAGGCTGGTGAAGGCCCTTGGACATCCTTATATACAGTTGATACCACTAACGGAAGAACAAAGAGAATAAGTTATAGTTGGGCTGGAATAACTGTGTAATGAACAACTGAAAAATTGTGCAGTTTAGATAAAATGAAACAAATAAATTAACCATTATACATCTATAATCCAGGTGTTTTAAACCCCAGACTTAGCGTGAAACAGTGTGCACTCCCATAAAGTGAAATACTTCCACTTTATCTAAACTATGACCTGGATACTCAATGCTCTGAGTCCTTTGCTATGAAAAGTTTTTCAAAAATGACCCATGGATAACCACTCACCAGTTAATTCAAGTGGCATGTGTGCTTAAGGATGAATACATAAAAGTCTATCTTTATTGAATATCCTTAAAAAATGCCTAAAATGTTTTATACATGGTACATATTTGACAATATATTCAAACATTAAAATCCAGGGGGAACTGATGTCCAGACGTTACCTTCATAGGGCACATAAAAACCAATGGGCTCCTGTTGAAAGACTCATACTACTCATAATAACTTATCTTAATGAGAACTTGTCAGAATAAACTGACTTATTTTTACAGTCATTATTAGCAAGGTTATTTAAAGACCAAAAAGCATGCATTACAGATTTTTTAATCTCTCCAGTGGAGGCCGTATCTCAGTTACAGTAGATGTGGTAAGATTGTGTTACTGTATCCTGCATTCATTTGGATCTTTATGCAATTAAATAATAGCTTGATCACTCTAATAATTATAATATGTATAAATAATTTTTTGAAGGTATTTTATACTTGTTGACAACCTATACATGGGTTGGCAGAAGGAAACCCACATCTTGGAAGGTAAGTACAATATAATCTTTACATTTTTATAGAAGGTATATGAATGACCATATCTCTGTATGGCATGGTTCAGCTTCAAACAATATATTGTTTTGTAATGATTTTGTCAAGAACAAAACTGTTTTTCTGAATTTAAAATTACAAGATGATGTAAATATAGATAATATATAATAAGCCACTATATAAAGATAATATATATAATATACAATAAGCCACTATACACTACACGTCTCCTATTCTAACCCCACTGCTAAAATCAAATATATGGGCCACACCAAGAATACCCTCTTTCCCCTTTGATATTTGCAGTTACAGTTGAACCTTTTGCCCAACTAATTAGACAGGACTCCATTATTTCGGGGGTACCTTTATGCAGATGATATCTGATAGTGAAAGTTTCAGGTGATGCCACTAAACACTCCTAAACATGTCATAAAACTTCTAAAGCTCAACCTAAAAGAATATCTTGGTGTCAACATTAAACCTTCTCACATTACACTTTTATAAGGCTGATTACCCCAAACTTAGGAAATTAGTTAAGGATCTAGAACAATGGTCTTGTTGTGCTATTTTGTGGTTTGGGAAAATCCTGCAGTCAAAATTCAGTTTACTGTACTAGAGAATGATGTTTTGAGGGTACATAGCAGATGGGGAAGCCCGCGTCCTTCTGTGCCTTCTTCTTGATGTGCGTGCTGTGTCCTTCTGCCACTTCCGTGTATGTGCGTCGCTCAGCTATCTCCAGTCTGACAACATTGCGCGAACTTCAAATATTTAAAAGGGCCATGGGCAATAACACACTGTTCAACGTAGGTCTATTTTGGTAGTTCCTGGGTGCAAATTCTAGTATGTATTATACGGTCTTGACCTTGCCTGTCACTCATCTTGTCTTGTTCACTGCCTGTCCTGACTGTTGCCTGGTTTTTGATGACTCTTTTGGATCACAATTCTGTTCTTCACCACTGGTGTATTGACCTGGCCTGTGACCCCGACTACTCTCTTGCCTCCTGTTTTGGTACTGCTCTGCCTGACTGCTGCTGACCTGGTCTGTTCCATGACCACGCTCCTAGTTACCCATTCTTCCTGTAAACATTTGGTTCCCTTGTCTGCTCAGAACTTTCTCCCTGGTTCTCTCACTTTTAGACCTGGCAGCATCCAAGTAGCGAAGGGCTCCTCCAGAAGCAAAAGGCGGTTGTTATAGGCGGAAGTGTGAGTGGAGGCTGGGACCTTGTGGTTTGTTCTGGGTTTGGGATACAATTCGTAATAGATGTCATTAAGTACTGATGACCCATGAAAAACATGACAGATTGGGAAGCAGATATAGGACAATCAATCTCTCAATTTGAATGGAATTTAACTTGGGAAACAATCTCTAAAATATCCCCAAATACAGCTGTAGGGCCCTATAGGGATACAGGCCCTATAGAGTTAATCGTTTCACCATTTCCTTTGGTTATTGGGTAGAATCCCTGTTACAAAATAACCTTTACAGTGATAGGCTGAGATATTTGATGACACTGCTCTGACACACTCCTATATAGTGTGTGCAGGGAGTGGCCTCTTCCTCTTTTGCCTCTGGATGTGATTCCAGCTGGATGTGCTCAGGGGGGACTGAGTGCAATAGGCCCAGAAGAAGGCATGTGTCCAATTTGGGGACCAGGAAACCCCTTGAATGAGGAGCAGATATACTAGGGCAGACATGTCATAGTCTCTCTAGGAGAGAAAGGCAGATAGGATAGAGAGAAAGAGCAGCTGAAGCTCCAACAAGGATTTGCAGTAAGGGAGTAGCTTCCCAGAGGCTCTGTGTGTTGCCTCCAGTCAGGGACCTCAGTGAAGAGGGACTGTAGGGTAGAAGCTGCTTCCTGACAACTTCCAGGAGGGAAAGGTTGTACTGCGTTTGCCTGTGTACTTTCTGTGTGAGCATGCCTTTGTTCTGTGTGAACTCTCAATATGCTGTTTTCCTCAACTCCTGCGTGAGTATTAAACCTGTGGTAATTTGCCCTTTTTGGCATAATAAACTGTTCCTGATTGTTAAGAACCTCCTGGCGCCCAAGTTGTTTTTGTGTGCACAGTAGCCTGGGGGGGATATAGTTGCACTACACCATAGAGGGAACACTTCCACTTAGCGAAGGCCCTGCCCTGGGTGTAAGTCGTTTGTAACCCATGCTCTAGTGTTCTAGCTGGTGAATAAACCCCGAGTGGACCAAATAGGTGTTACACAGCTATTATGTAATCTGCATATAAAGCAATGATGCGTTGGGACTTGGGACAAGACCCCTGAAAAGAAATAAAGATTTGCTCCCTCTGTTCCCCCAATCTGCTTTCAGTGGTGTATAACTATTTGAGACTTTAAACAGATTTGGTGGACATGCCCTGTGGCTATTACATATTGGAAGGATATCTTCCAGATTATAAGAGATGTTTTTAACAAAAAAAACAATTACCCTTGATGTCCAATATTATCCCTTGCCCACTAAAGAGTTAATCCAGACACAGATTAAACTTTCGGGCCAAATCTTAACTGTGGCAAGAAATAATGTGGCCAAGCAATAGTTGCAAACTTCCATTCACACTCATGGAGTAGCTGAAAGAATTAACATGACACAAAAGCTTTTGTACCGAACAGCTTTATTGGCAGACAACATTGAAATCTGGACACCCTTGCAAATCTAACTGACCAATACTTAAATATTTGAATAGATATATGTGTTCTGGAAGGAAATCTGTTGTCTATTCTGATTTCCCATACTAACATTCCCTCCCCCTTAATTGCTTGGTATTGTATGATAAAGAAGCCCCATATAGTGAGCCTGCAAGTGGAGTGGAAGGGGCCAAGACTGAGGGGCGAGTAGAGAAAAGCTAGTGGAGGATGGCGAGTGGCAATATGGGAATTGTAGTGTGGGAAAGCAAGGAAAGGGGAAAGGGTTTAGCATTTAAATAGCCAAAGATAAAGTGCAGGAACTCTTGTTACCTGGTGACTGTCCCTCCCTCCCGCTCTGTCGAGATCGGGGGAGATGGTATGTCGCAGAGTTTGCCATAGCGGGGCTGCCCTACTGGGTAGCCAAAGAAGGGAGGTGGTAATGTTAAAGTGAGGTTGGTGTTGGATAGGCCTGGGGCAAGGCTTAGGGGCAAGGAGGCACAGTAGGTGAGGAAGTAGATGGTGAAGGCTTAGCCTTAGGATGGTGAATGGGTTTTGCTTAAGAAGGGTATTGTTAAGTTATTGATTGTAACTATTGTTAATTGTTATATGCAGCCTTCAGCGGCTAGTGGTTTTTATACAGATTTCAACATGTTATTCGGTCTTATTATAATGTTGGTATGTTTTGGTGGTTAACTTATAATAGTTAATAGTTATTAATAAATCAAACTGTGGCCTTTCCACCCAAGACGTGAGTTGCGAGTATTTCAGGGGTGTGGGTCTGGAATGACATTGAGTCATACTCTTTTCATGATACTACTGAAAACTCAATATTTGTATCCTTGTAGCTTGAAAAATAAATAAAAGAGGAAGAAAAAAATCACTTTACACTGTAAAGAATGTCCAGGAAATTGACTGAAGATGACTCTTGCCATCATAACCATTATTTTAGGGGCATCCCTATAGATCAGTTTAGCTTTCTAGGGTGCAATTGCAGTTCAGACATTAACTCTTTAAAAAGTCCTATGAAATATGTTGCTTGGCTACAGGTTACTACATTAAAGGTGTTGAAAATGCTCTTAAAAGATGAAAGATCTGACCTGTTAATTGATACTTCTAAAAAGGAAAAGTTTTTTTGCCATCCCTATGTTTGTGACTCTCTATAGTAGGTTTGACAGTTAAAAAATATCTTCCTGTTTTATTTAATGTTAATACGTTTTGTAATGTCCTAAAGAAAGGTTGGTAGTTTGTTGCCAAGAGAGACCCATCACTGGTTCATTTGCTATTTCCAAGTAAAGTTAAAAATCAAGCATCTAAGGATCAAAGATTTAGACTTTGTTAAGAATGTTTGGCAGTAGTGTAACTACCAGGTGTGGGATCACACCCTGGCCCGTACCTGAGCCACTGCAGGAAATTGTCGCACAATTTGTGGGGAAGGGTTGCTGGGTGCACATCCTGCACCCGGGCCTGCCAGTGAGTACTGTAGTTACACCACTGATGGTTGGTACATATCTCTGTGGATCCAAGTGTTGTGTGACGCGCTAAAATATTCAAGTCCAAAAGTTTTGCTGGTACAAGTACTGGGATGTCTTTAATATTAACTGTATTTATTTGTGATGTATTTATTAACTTGTTCCAAGCATGGAATTCAGTACAAAAGTTGAATTTTGTGGATGTTTCTCTGAGCACTTCTCTGAGCACTACTCTCAGATATTTAGACTTTAGTTTTAGACTGATGAGTCTAAAGCAACCCCAGGATTAACTCAATACAGAAAGTGCATGAAAAGTGCATAGATAGTTGGGTCACTGATCATCTAGGCATTCAAAAAGCTGTTCATCTAAAACTGCTAGTGTCTCAGAATTCACTAAAAAATAGAAAGTGAATGTCAATTGAAAAGTGTTCAGAGAACCACTATGATTAAGTTTACACAAATTCCTTTTGTGGGGGTTAAGAACTCCTTTATTCATATTAAGCCCTATGTGTAAACACTTTGGAATGCTATGGAGGCAATATTGTTTATTTGAACATGAGTAGCAATAGAATGTTTCATCCAGCTTAACCCCCACAGAAATAATATAAGAATATTAATATAAAATAAAAGAATATTTTATCTTGAACTTTGCTTTTCATTTAGAAATGGTTCCTAGCAATGTCTCATATGGATACAATGAGAAATGTGCCATTTATCAGGCTCCTTTATAATAAAAAACACCACACGTTTATAATAAAAGTCAATTCCCAGGTTTATTTAAATATTCACAACTTTAGGGATGGGCGAATTTTTTCACCTTGTTTCATCACGGAAATTACGCCCATAGACTTGAATGGCGTTGTGCGTCAAAAAAAATGATGTCCAAAAAATGTCATCTTTTTGAAATTTTTGACGCCCATAGACTTTAATGGACGTCAAAGCGGAACCGGTCAAATTCACCCAAGCCTATTCACAAGATATTTTCAAGGTGAGCAGTTAACAGTATTAATCAGACATTACTATTAAAGCCACTATACAAATCGATTATGTGACAGCATTTCTCTTAAAATTATCAGGAAAGGATCAAAACAATTGCACAATCCCAGCTTTTACAATGTTGATTTTTCCTCCCCTGCCGGTGGTCTACAAGTTGAAATTTAAAACAAGGAAGCTCCTCTGTTCCCTGCTGTGCGTGGTATGATATGCCGCATAAACATCGCATCCTGTGTCACCACTCCTAATCTTCCAGCGGAACTCGGGCAGAGCAAACTTCTACGAGCTTCGCACTTTGTGCTTTCTTGAGAAAGCAGGGAAAAGAGAAGTGGTGCTCCCTCGTTTTAAATTTCAACTTGTAGACTCCATCTGGGAGCAAGATTTTACATAAAGGTGTGGTGTTCTGATATAAAGGTGCGCTAACCTAGTAAAAATGTTTTGTTTGAGTTTGTATAAAGCATATGTTCTATTCAATTCATTAGTATTACTGGGGAGTGTCGCAGTTCATCTAGAACACACTGATTAATTGTATTTATAAGTCTATTGTGGTTAAAACTTGATATAATGAGAAACACCAAAAAATGTATTTTGAAATGTGGTGGTTAAATTTGCTACTTTGGATACATTTTGGATCAATTTTATAATTGTAAATATGTGTGTGATTTGTTGATATCATTTTTGTATTGACTGGATTTTACTTTACTTTTACTGTAATCCCTCCCCCGTGGATTCTAAAATGCATGTTGTTTGTATTAATAAATTGCCTATTAATACATATGATTTTGTACAAAAGCTAACAGGCATCTTTTCAGAATATGAAATAAAGATATATTATAGGCCTGTTTTTTTTGGAATTGGGAATTACTTTGGGCCTGAGAACACTTTTAGGGGCTTATTTATCATGCTGAGTAAAAAATCGGAGAAAAAATCATCTGTGATGTCGCCTATAGCAATTAAATTTCAACAGTCACCTACAACAAAAGCAAAGATCTGATTGGTTGCCATGGGCAACATCATCGGTGATTCCACAGCATTATAAGTTGGCCCCAAGAAGCAAGTAACCAAAAGAGGAATACGCAAAGGGAACAATAAAAATTCTAGATATTGAAACAAAAGGTCAGTAGGGTTCTCTGCATAGGAATCTTCCATGCAGTTTAAATAAAAAGAGTATATTAGTTTGGTAGGTAGCACCAACCATTGATAGAGATTCGAAACAAAAATGGTGGTGTGCAAGGTCATTAATAGTTAAATATACAGAGAAAAAAGAAGAAAAAGTATGACCCATATATTTGCACCTTCCCACACTGGTTAACTGGATTCCCAAAGCAAAAAAGTAATAAAATATAACTTTTATTAATCACATCCTAAAATTACAATGCTCATTGTAATTTTAGGATGTGATTAATAAAAGTTATATTTTATTACTTTTTTGCTTTGGGAATCCAGTTAACCAGTGTGGGAAGGTGCAACTATATGGGTCATACTTTTTCTTCTTTTTTCTCTGCAGTTTAAATAAAACTACCAATAGAGGGATATCCAAAGGTCATATTCAAGGAGATTTGGGGTATTTTGCTCTTTGTACTCAACTATTTAGGGACAAAATGTCTTAAATGACCATTCTGTTTAGCCCTCTAACAATCATATGAAATCACAAGAATCAGTTCTTATGTGACGATTCTCACTTTAACATGTGCACTGCTTCTTTTTCAGGCAAGATTTATTTGAGAAGTGCAATGGGTTTTGGTTACTACTCATACGCACATAACCTTCTCAGATCCTTATGCAAAATATTTCTGTGTCACCTTCTCCCCTGGGGGCATAAAGTCCCAAATCTCTATTGAAATAAGCCAGGATGAATAGCTAGAAACTGTTTACAGGACAAAGAGAGAGAATAAAAGAAAGGCATAGACACACAAAACAAAATTATAAGGAAGGGAAAGAGCAAACTTAAAGGTAAAAAAGAAATGTATCTGGTGAGAAACAGAACACAATAGAAGAGTCAACAGTGGGTAATGTACAAAATTTGAGCCACTTTTCAGTATTTTTTTATCGAAATTCACAGAATTCTCTTTTTCCAGAATGAGCATTTTCAATTTGTATAAGTAAATCTTTGTCTACACCATGCTAAAAGTTAATTTTAGGTATAAAACAAATTCTCCTGACCTAAACTGATTAATTTAGCAAATATTTTAAATGGGCAACAGTGGAATGCTTTAAATGAATGAAGGTAATGAATTGAATTTAGACTTTATGCTATCTAAAGGAAGGTATGTGCAGGGTTATTTGTGTTGCTTGTATGCTGTGTGCATAGGCACCCTGAACTGACTGTAAAACTCCCCACTGAAGTCTTTGTTATCAGTCTTCATTAGCAACTGCTGCTCTTCTCAACACATTTATACAGTAAAGGGGATCTATCATTAGGTGTGAAGTTTTATAAAAGCAGACCGTACTGACTGTTTTAAGGAAATTCTTAATTTGGCATTAGATTGTAGTTAAAGTATGCTTATTTATTATGGGTGCCTCCATGCCTTGTATTTAACATTATAAATGTGCTTCCTACACAGGGATGCATAGTGTTATGTAAGCGTCTTCAATAACTGCACAGTTACAGACTCAGCTGTGACTAACTTCTTCTTTTTCAAACATTTGTATTGGTTTCAATGTAAACAAGCACCAACATAAAATGCAGACAATCAAAGATTACTTAAAAGAAAATGTACAAAGCGGATGTGAAATCAGAAAAAAATCAGAGAGTGTTTTCGAATGACTATTAATACAAAGCGAAAATATGTAAGCTGTGACTAACTGCAGGTTGCCTTCAGCAGTACAGCTTAAACTGTATAGCAGCATAGATAGTTAATGGGGTAACGTATGAGGAAAGATATTATTATCTCTATTAAAATACATTTCACTAGATTTAAGCATTAATGCAGTAATATCTACACACAATCATCATATTAAAGATCTATTTTAAGTGATCACCAGTGCTTGCACAATATTCATTTACCACCTGTGAGCAAGGTGCAAAGTACAAAAAAACTAACAAAATTTGCTGGAAGTCTTTAAACACCAAAACGGAGTGTCAGGCCGGGCGCTCCCCCCAATAAATACAGTACTGCCTATTGCCAGCATTGCCTGCGGTCAGCACTGCATTCTGCCCCTAACACTAGATTTTTAGTCTAGTGAGTTGCACCACCCCTTTCAATCATGCCCTGAATGAAAGGGGTGGGTGCGTGGGTGTGGGTACCTATAGTACATTCTCTTCCTAAGGTCTCAATTAAAAGGCACAAGGAGAGCTGTAGGTGCTTCAGAGCCCAGAAATCATTGCCTGCTCGAGGCAGGTGTTAACTATAGAGGTATCTTGCTCTGTTTATTGAGCCTTGTTCCAGATGAGGGGTGAGAAAGAAGCAACAGACATAAAATGCAGACCATGATTAGCGCTGCATAGCAATTGGCTGCAATCTTAAATGAAAAGCAGCCTAGAGCGTGCAATTTTTTCCTCTTTTTTTACATAAAGCATGTTGGTCTGCAGCCTGTGTGGACTAGATAAGCTCTTCAGTTTTGGGTGAATTCACAGTACTCATGCTTCACATATGTTCTGTGCAATTTTGTACCACTAAGTGAGACAGCACTAGTTAGCCAGTGTCTCGGTCTATTTGTGGTTAAACATAGAAAATGTACAGTATTCTGCCCATTCAGAATGTTCATGTTGAATTTAACTTTTGGGATGATGTGTAACTGTCAATTCCTAGCAACTTTTCAACTGGTCTTCATTTTTTCTATTTCTTCTATTTTTTCAGTTAATTAACTACTTCTTCTGACTCTTTCCAGCTTTTGAATGGGGGGCACTGACCCCAACAGCACACAAACTATTGCTCTGTGAGGCTACAATTTAATAGTTATATTACAGGTATGTGATCCGGTATCTGGAACCCCTTATCCAGAAAGCTCCGAATTACTGAAAGGCACTCTCCCATAGACTCTATTTTATCCAAATAATCCAAAATTTTAAAAATGATTTCCTTTTTTTCTGTAATAATAAAACAGTACCTTGTGCCTGGTCCAAACTAAGATATAATTAATCCTTATTGGAAGCAAAAACAGCCTATTAGGTTTATTTAATGTTTATATGATTTTCTAGTAGACTTAAGGTATGAAGATCCAAATTATGGAAAGATACGTTATCCGAAATACCCCAGGTCTTGAGCATTCTGGATGACAAGTCCCAAGCCTGTAAGTAGTAATACTATATATTATTTATCTTTTTATTCAGGCCACTCCTATTCATATTCCTGTCTCTCAATCAACCCACTGCCTGATCGCTAGGGTGATCATGATCCTACCAACCAGATTGCTGCTTAAATTGCAAACTGAAGAACTGCTGACCAAAAAAACAAATAATTCAAAAATCCACAAACAAAAAATGAAGACCACTTGAAAAATGTTTTAGGATATCACTCTCTACATTACACTAACCCAAGTTAATTTAAAAAGGAGCAACCCCTTTAATGTTACATCTGTGCCCTCTTAATAACAGTAGGAAAAGGGCATGCTAGATTTTTGCCATTTAACATGAAGGGATAATGTTTTCAGATTTATATACCTACATTACAGCATGTGATCTAAAATGGTTTCCGTGTGATTAAAGAGAACATGAAGCTTTACCATGATTGGTTGATTTGACAGTCAACTTGCATTTGATAGAATCAAAATGGTACAGGACGTATTCATTAAGCAAGGGCATGTGTGTAGAGCAATTTTGGACACATTTTTTAATAACTATAATGTAGGAGTTTTTGTACAGAATACCAGTATCATTGTCAGTAGCATCTGCTGCAATTTGCATGTGATATGCCAATATTGCTGGAAATCAGCACCTATGTTTTCTGAAACACAAGCATACATTTTAGTTTCAGAGGTAGGATGGTGTCAGTATCAATAACGGCTGGTAGTACTTCCAAGGTTCCCTAGCTTACATGCACACAATTTGTAAGAATAGGCTGAATGGGTGCTATCTGTTATCCAGAAACCCATTATCCAGAAAACTCTGAAATACGGCATGGACGTCTCCCATAGACTACATTTTATACAAATTATGCATATTTTAAAAAATAATTTCCTTCTCTCTGGTTATAATAAAACAGTACCTTGTACTTGATCCAAACTAAGACATAATTAATCCTTATTGGAAGCAAAACCAGCCTATTGGGTTTATTTAATGTTTACGTGATTTTCTAGTAGACTTAAGGTATGAAGATGCAAATTACAGAAAGATCTGTTATCCGGAAAACCCCAGGTTCTGAACATGCTGGATAACGGGTCCCATACAGGCCCGGACTGGCAATCTGTGGGTTCTGGCAAATGCCAGAGGGGCTGCTATAAGGTCCCATAGAAAGTCAGTATTTAGTGGGTTGGTGGGGGCTGTTTGGGCCTCTATGTGGGCTGATTTAGCCTCTGTGTACCTGAAATGCCAGGGCCTATTTTAATTCTCAGTCCGTATCTGGTCCCATACCTGTATTACTGTATGTATGGCTGCAAGTTATCTCTGTAAATATTCTAGGGCTTTGCACTTGTTTTCTCAGAAATGAACTCTCATATATGTATGCAGTGCCAACACATTCCAGTTTCCAGTATAATATCTAATCATAAGTCAAACTGTATTATACAGTATGGCAAATTGTGTAATCCGAATCAGATGGTAAATAAAGAAGCAAATGGGAGAGCAGAAAAGCTGATACTGAAAAACACAGAAGGCACTGTCAGTATCAAATTAATCAGCTCAGGCTGTAGTGATCTAAAACAACAGTTTAAAAGTAAGCAAAGAGCAGGGAAATGTTGCTGATTGGGGCAGCAACGACATGCAAGTGTATCTGGCTAAAACAGTGAATGAAGTTCAGTACCCTGAGCAGCGCCTCACTGTTTCCGTCATGAATTAAGACCCTGAAGCTCTGACTGCTGGTGCTCAGGATAGGCCACTCCCACAGAAGGTGGACCAGATACACAATCTGTCAGGATCCAGTGTTGCTGTGCTGCTTTATCTGGGAAGCCAAGCTAATGCTCCCAGTGCAGAAGCTGAGCACGGCTCTAAGGAAACCTGCCAGAAAATGTTAGAAATGTGATTCAGAAGCTAACTAGATGAACACAAGTCTATTAGAGAGGGCAGCCTTAATTGTAATTCTAAAGGTTTAGCGATATGCTTTTGGTTAGATCTAATATGGGGATCACAGTGAGAATGTTACTGCAAACTACAGTAGCCTTTTGAACCTTAGCACCTTTCGAGTGTCCTTTATTGACCTATGGGAAATACAATGAATAATGAGCACTTGTCCTCATACAACATGGTTTCCCCCCCCCCATTTTAAGAAGTTATTTCCCAGCTTTTGGCTGAGAGGTTTCTAACAGCTGAACAGAGGATCAAAGAGGTGGGGCTACAAGGGGAGGAGGAAATAGTTAACCACTGAATGCCAGCACTACATCACAGTAGGACTCGGCAACAAAAACTGTGTGACAATACACAAGCAAAGTGCTTTCCAGACTCATAGCACCGATACACATTCAGCAATTAGCTGGGCTGAACAGTGTTCCATGGAATGGATCTGTCTGAAGTGATCATTGTGCTAAGGCCAAATGTTTTTTAACTCACATTAAAATGGTTTGATTAAGTCTGTGTACCACAAAGACATGTTAGATACAAGGGATCTGCATAAGGTGCAATGGGGAATGAGTTGATAACATTTGCATTGCCATAATGGTATTGAAAAAAATGCATCACATGAAAAGCGAATATTAAAGAACCCACGGGTATGTGGTGCAGTGCATGCAATTCATTTAGTATGACTTATTGAAATATACATACACACATATATATATAAATCACACTCTATATATGAAATCATTTCGGTTATCATTCTGGTAAAGAAATGAAAATGGGGGCACTAATAATATGGCAGCACTGAATTCTGGTATCTGCTGTTTCCATATTAGGTATATGTACCAGCCTATCTTAGGTATGAGGAAAGTAAAGCTGTTTCTTGGAAGTTGGATATATCTATATATGATATAGCTGTATAAATAAAGTTGTTCGTGTCCTGCAACTTTTTTTTTTACTTCACATGTTTTTCAGCTTAGGGGTCATTTATTTTTTTTTAAATCATATCCAGAAAAAATGTACATGGAAACTTTTTTTTGTATGAAACTTTTCTTTGTCCAACAATCAACTTTATATCATTGAATACTGCTTGCAGGCCATGCTGTACTTTTAACATAATAACATATTTCTCTTTCAGAGTCAAGTGAAAACAATGGAGCTCATCCTAAATTACCCAGTGCCTGTAATCAATATACAGTTATAATATTTCCTGTCAGGAGAAAGCAGGAATTGAGACACAAACGCCTGCAGATGTACCAGAGGTGGAGCTTGCTCACATAACAAATGCCATTTGCATACTGTGCTAGCGATGCTCTCATCCCCACAACTTTTTAGTGGTGATTGCACCTACGGTTAACATACATAGATGTCATGTGAAAACCCACATGCTCTGCCCTTCACACAGCCTTCCTTTCTTCCCTTCGTTTTCTCTTTTTTCCCCCCCCCTCTGGTTAGCTTGTTGTGGCAGCTCGCTTGCTTCCCATTGCATAATCCAGCCCCCTCCTCATCTGTGCAAGTGATCAGAAAGAAATCTGAAGCAGTGTCACAGAAGAGCAAGAAGAAGAAAGCTGTGTAGAGCAAATAAGCTCAGGCATACAGTGAAACGAGAGAGAGGCTGCAAACAAGGGAAGGGATGGTTTTCTCGCTTGATGTGCTGCTCTCCATCTCTATGAGGGGATTTGTCTGTTAACTCATCAGGCTGGGATCTTCTTTATTGCGCTTAGAAAGAAGTGTTCTCCTCTCTACCATCATGCGAGGTAAGGGGCAGAGGGGGAGGTGTTGGTGCCGGCTAGGATGTCAAGTCTCTAGTATACAGAGTTTCACTCATTAAAGGACAGTTGCTCATTAACAGTACCACTAGTTCTACTGTGAGTTTTACAATGTCCTCTAACTGTCTGTTAAGGCTTTGCCAGTGTGTTTAAGAAAAGAGGATTCTACTGTAACCTATTTAGGCTCTAGACACATTGGGCGATTGGTTTTTAACAGATCATAAATATATATATGTGCAAAAAAACGAGATTTAAAAGGTTGCATATGGTAAGAGGTAACTGCAGTTAAGACCTTTATTCTGTCAACCTATTGTGCTATGCCTGTGAGAAAATATCAGCTGTCAATGAGAATTTGGCAAGAACTTGTTTGAGAAAAGTGTCCAAAAACTCACTAAAAAAGCTACTGGGAGCGAAGATGCTTGTGCAAACGTATACATCCTTGTCATGCTGTTGTGTTGTTGTAGTTTTCTCTTGTCTGTAGTTTACTCATTTAGTGCAGTATATGTGCTACAGCACTCTGTGTCTTTGCCTGTGCATCCCAATTGAAGCAGGCACTTCTTCCAGGTCACTGCCAGCATGATCTCTCCAAGCTGAGACATGTCCACTGGAGCGGTGTGTGTGTGTCTGCAAAGATGGGGGGCAGTAGATTGCCCATGTTGCAGATGCAAAGGGGGTAAAGCTCATTCCAATTAAAATAAAAATCGAGGAAGATAGAGTGCTCATCCAGGATTGCTTGTTTTGCTTTTGGCAATTACTGCACTTTATAACTCGCCTATAGTCTGAACATCCATTAACGGCTAGATTATGCTTTGGTTATTGGTTTGATAGATGGGGATGCAAGTCGGATACATGTTAATAGATAGAGGAAAGCTGTATAATTGCATTATTAAACTTTGCCAGCAATTAATGCGTGCATAGAATATTTTTGGTACTATAATTCAAAACAAGTATAACTTTTTTTGAACTTGCCACTTTTTAGGCTTTGTATTCTGCAGTAGATGTTTGCATAAAGTATTTTGGTATACAGGGTGATCCGCGAGTATGTACTTGGTCTGTGATGTGAAAGCACCATAAATGAATGCGAGCAGCATAAATACTGTAAAAAGTCCCAGGGGCTCATCCATTATGGCAAGTTTATTTTTGTACTATTACTCTTAGCAAGGCATTGATGAATTTATCCTTTTTTGAGATGACATACAGAGATAAACATAAGCATGATGATAGGTCACTTTTCTCCCTTCACCTCACAATTAAAAAGTACCTGGAAGACTTAACAGCTTTCTTTATGTCTCTTCCAGCATGATGGCAATAGCAGCAGAAGATGCTGATGCTGCAATTATGTCTGGAATAATGCATACAAATTAGTCTAAGGGCGCATAGTTAGAAGGGACTTTGAAGCAATTATGGGGAAAAAAAACCCAAACAGTGTTTAGATTGTGTGATAACTGTATGTTTGTTGCTTGGCTCACTAAAAGTGCAGTATACTGAAACAAACAGCAAATAGCTTGAGGCAAGTACAGCAAAAAAAGGTCAAGTTTAACCATGTTTTTAAGCTGTTAGAAGTTGAAATGCAGTATCCATATATGTGTGTGTGAGCATGTATTTGTATGGTATTACCTAGTATATTGGGTGGCTAGAATGCTTTGAACTGCTACAGTGTATGTGAGGTAACTTGAAGTGAGATTAGTGACGGGCAACCCATAAAACCCTTTTATTCTACAAGCATACGCCACAAATATGTAAACTTAAGTCAGTTTCCCAATTAATAGATTGCTGATCATTTGGAGTTATTTATTTATTGCTATTAGATGATTCCAAATGTGAAAGCCAAATTCTCCTTAAATTAGACTCTCCTGTTTGTTTGTTTTTTTGTTCCTTCCCATTCCCATAAAAAACGCTGTCATTCCCTCTGCTTTGCACAATCAAGTATATTGAATCAAACACTTTGAACTTTTATTCATCTACATTTTGATATAGAGCCAGCATCAAGGTTTTTTTTTTTTTATAGCCAGTAGACTTACAAATACTGAATAAGGTAAAACATGATACTGCTTGTTATTGTTCCTTGAACTCTATTTTGCCCAACATCAATCATGACAGTTCCTTTGGCATCAAAGCCAAGGGATCATGTCAAAACTCCCTTGAATAGCAATGATAAGAAAGAGAGATGTATGGTGCACTAATAAATAGACATGCAGAGAGAATGTAACTCTCCCAGAATGCACATTATCGGGTGCTTAGATTGCCATCTTATTGGCAAATATACCTGTTTTATTCCCTCTACATTAATAACATTGCCATCAACTCAACAATTTTTAGAAGCTCCACAACCCTCTCTGGTGCCTTTCACTTACTGCTGACTTAGAGGCAAGTCGATATGAAAGCTAATAAAGTGAAAATCAATCTATACTCATTTCACCATTTGTCACATTTGATAAGCATCTACTTCTAACAGATTGTTGTGTTAATAAATGTCTATAATTGTCCTGTTCACTAGCCTAAATTTCCTTGTTTCTCTCATTGGGCGATTACTTATAAGTATAACTTATTATTATGAAGTTACAAAACGAATTGCATAGTTATAAAGAAATCACAGTCCTATACACTGTACATTATTAATTAGCATTAACCATTGACGTGAGAAATTGGTGCAGAGCACCATGCCGCAGTGGTATCCCCATCACTTTACAATATCAAAGTAGGATAACTTGTTGCCTTGCATAGACTGTATATTAACAGTTTTTCCACTTCCATTGTCCCTTTTTTGCTTCAAACAGTGTGAACTTGTCATATGTTTACATCCAATAAAACTAGGCATATGCATACCAATCATGTCTTACATTTCCAATAATATGTAGCTAATAGTATAAAAGTGCTTCATTAGGAAATCCTGTGCATAAATACTGTGTGTATGGTCTGTCCTGTCCGTATGCCTTACTGTGCATAGAATGAAAGATACAGAAAGACCAAAGTGTAGCACTCAAGTATAAGTGTATATAGAACTCTTACTTTTGCATATGCATAACCATGTCTGTGAGGCCTGCGTTAGGCATACTCATCTACTGTATGTACACATACATATTGTCACACAAATGTGGAACATGTAAAGAGTAATTGTTACCTAGCTATTTTGCTAGGTAACCTGAAATGTTACATTAATACATAATTTTCAGTTTTTTACATCCTGGTACCTATTGTGTATCACATTTGGATGGTAGAAACAATTTTGACTTCTAATTCCGTGAAATGAGAAGAGTCTCTGTAAACTGCACTCTTTTAGCAACACTGTAGTGAATACTGAACAGCAACAAAATAAAAAAAAATGATATCCTATCTATTTTCTTCTTGGCTACCTTGTAAATACTGTACTGACATTTTAGAATTTAAAGTTGAGAGATATAATCTTGTTAATGGCAATGGCCATAAAAAAAATAGTTTTAGCACATCACTGTAGTGGTACATGTATACATCACTTCTAACTAATATATTTTGTTCATTGTCACATTGCTATTAAAAAAAACAATATTCATACTAAAATGTAATTAATAGTACTATCAAATACCAATATGGGAGGCAAAAAAAAAATTCTTGCTCTACACAACACAGCATTTTCAGTTTAAAAATGTGTGAGATTACAAGTGATGGGGAAAAAACATTCACACATAATACTGCCCTGAAATTGTGTTTCTTTGCTTTTCTGTATACTGTATGCATGTGTGTGTATATACAAACACACACATATATATCTACCCTATTTATACTGCATAACCCTCAAACAATCTGATTTAACAAGCAGTTTTGACTTAACACATATATATATATATATATATATATATATATATATATATATATATATATATATATATATATATACACACACACACACATTGGAATAATTGAATCCAAATTATTTGAAGAATATATTCTGTATAGCTGTGTAATAATGTAAAAAAATTAAAAAAATAGTTCTTTGGTTACAAATTCTCTCTTGCGTCAACCCTTTCACAGTTCAACACATGCATCTCATATTTTGGAAAAGCATCTTCCAGCCCCAGAATCGTTTTCTACATGTAATAACACATTTATAGGCCTAGCACGGAAAAGGGCTGTACAATTTTTTCATTATTGACAGATAAACATATCCTGGATAGGTATTTTAAATTCTATTTTTTTTTATACAAAAGAAAAATGCATATCTGTGATAGTTTATGCATGTGTAACTTTTTCTATATATATACATGTCAGCAAATACAAACAGAGCTGAGTTTGACTGATCACCAATATTAAGCGATTTCATAATAACAAGACACTAATTTTATGCTATAATTATTTAATTATCACTTATAGAATTATTAGCATTTAGTCCACTGTTATGTGGTAATTCCACTTGACTGATGTGTTGTTTCTATACCCATTAATTTTGAAAATCAAGCTAACAGAGCTAACAGAAAGTCACCCGGTCACTGTTATAGCAGCTATTAGCACTGACTGATTGTGACCCTTTCACAAATCAAAAGTGCTAAGAGCAATAATAGATAGTTTCACATAGTGGATAGTTTCAACTGCATTTCAGACAGACGTACATACATATAGAATTATGTATTTGTGTTTGTATAAATATACATACATATTTAAATGTATATTCATTAATAGTGTGTTACTTAATCATTTGTTTAGTAATTTAACTAAGCATACATTTTTAATGCTTCATTTTGAAAAATGGAAATCATGATTTTTTTTTTTACAGTTTATGAAACTTATATGGTACATGCTATTTATAAAGTAACATAGTTGGCAGTACCAAAATGTCTATAATTTAGATGTCAAAGTATGTTTTGAAAAGAGAATTAATATTTTCTTTTTTCTATGTTTAGAAAAAGGTGGTCATTTCCAACTTGCACATCAGTGCATATAATGTATATTTGTGCCGTATTATTGCCCCTTGCTGTATTTTTTACTTGATTTTGTTCTGCAAACTGAAGGGGAAATAATCCGAAAACATTTGAGAGGCCTGATGTCCTTAGATGTAGAGACATTGGTACCTTTTGTTGATGAACACTTCAACTTCAACTGATGAGCATGAAATGAAAGTGTATTCCTCTGCCAAATAAATCAATTTGTTCCTTTCAAATAAAGCAGGGAATTTGCCCTAGACAAGCCTTGTGCTCTAAAACTGAAGGATGTCTGCTTTGTAGCTAAAGACAAAGGAAGCACACAGGAATAAATATTGATTGAACTAATCATCTGATGAATAAGAATGAGCTTTACCAGTACACATTATTATAGGCTGTGTTAACTCTCCCCTTTTGTGGCCCATATGCTGCCCTTTCCACCCATGACCCCATCCATTCATTCAGTACTAAGAGAAACCACAGGTGTTATAACGGCATTTCGGACAAATGAAGCAAAATAAAACAGTTGTGTAAATAAGAAACAAAAGAAGAGTTACACTGAATTCAGTGGAGGACAACATGATGGGAAGACAATGGCTTAAACGAAGGCCATGGTGATCGGACCATGACTGTGTGACAGGTTCCTTCTGATAAATACGAGCACGACTAATATTTCCACATCAGCAGAGGAGTAGTCTGTCTAGACATGTATACAATCATTTTTCTCTCCTAATGGGAGTCGTTTGTTTACTAATTGGGGGGTGCTTAACAAAAGCAAATAAATGAGTATACCCTGCTTTATGAGTTTAATTGAATTTAAATATTTTTAGAAGAATGCACCAGGGTTACGCTGAAAATAAAATTATGAAACTAATTGTGGCATTATGAGAAAGGAATTAACAGATGCATTATTCACTCTTGTATGAGGCATAACTAAATGACAATTACCCAGTGAATTGCATTGTAAACATTATTTGAAGCAAATTTAATAAACTTGTAATGATTATGTTAAAAAAACAGTGGCACATCATGTAAGCAAACATACTTGACCCCTTTTGTGTTGATTATCTGCTTGATCATGATCATTTCATATATATACTTGTACGCACTGTTAGCTAAAGTTAGCTTATTCAAATACTTGATTTACCGTAATAATGAAAATATATACAGCTTGCTACTTTTAATCATGTCTCTAGGTGGTAAAATATTAGGTGAAGTCAGTTGGTGTATTTGTCTATATGTATTTTGTGGTCACAGCCTCATTGCACCCCCGCCTAATGGTTTTAAAAATTAGTGGTGAGCACAACTTTCCCTTGTTTGTTTTATCTATATAAATAAATTAACAACATATTGTGAAATGATATTCCTGTCACAGTATTTGAAAAATGTCATATCTGAAGAACTCTCTGGTCTAAAATGCTTTGATATTATAAAAGATGCGACTGGTTTCCTAAAATCAGTGCTACATTGCTCCAGTTGACTTACAGTTTATAAAAAGAAAGTAAAGATCTGATTGGTTGCTCCAAGTATCTGCCTTGGTGCAGTTTATCAGCTATATAAGTAAATCTGCCTCTTGGCTTATCTGAAAAGCCCTGTGTCAAATGGGGTATGTATACACAATGTTGAACTTAAATAGAAAACAACTATGACTAAACCAAATGTGGTCAAAGTGTTATTGTGGAAAAATAGCAAACATGATATGCTTACTAAACACTAATCACAGTTTATTATTTTTTGCTTCTAGAATATATATATGTATGAATAGGGGATTCATGTCATTTTACTGTCACTCGAAAGTCATAGTTTGTCATAAATTCTCCTTACAACACCAAGATTATTTTACCATTGTTATTGTCCTCTTTTTAGCTCAGTGAGACGTGAATGAAATTTCAGCTGCTGCCTTGTTGCTGTGTTTGGCAAAGTAGATTGTTGCAATCCTTCCTCCAGCTAAAAATGTTTTAGAAAATTAGTGAATGAGATTTTCAACTTTAAAGGGCCAGTAACGCCAAGAAACTCAAAGGCCTCATGTAGATTTAAACGCAAAGTACTGTTACCCGGTCCCCATAAAAAATTAATATTTGCTTCAGAAACTCTAAAACTGTATATAAATCAGCTGCTGTGTAGCATTGTAGGCAGTCTTGTGAGCTGTAGGACTATTTAAAACACGGCTCATAAATAGGCAAAATAGTAAATCTTTTATTTGCATATGTTGGAGGGACAGATATAATCTTATAGTGGTCCATCCAGAATAAATATTTTTATACAATGCAGCAAGTTTAGCTTCAGATACCATAGAAGCAGATTCCCACCTTTAAAGTCTACATTTAATGAAGACATTACAATACTGACATAATTATTAAGCTTTGTATGCCACTCCGCTCATCTAGGAAAGGGTTAATAAAAAAAACTAGAAAACAATGAAACTGAAAATAATGATTGATGTTGCTAGAGGTCATTGCTTAGGCTTTCAAGACAATGTGCTTTCACTGTTTCCAATCATCACAGCCAATGGCAATGTGTAAATAGCAAAAACGTGTTGAGTAATTTTGCAGACACTAAAGTTTCAGTGGACATTAGGAATGCACTATACATATAGCTAAGTGTATTCATGGTAGAACTGTGCTAAGATGCAACGCATCTTAGAAATACAAAGCATTTACGAATTGTACTGACTTGTGATTTTATATTTAGTAAAGTAACCGGTGACTTTGCAAACATGACTTTATTTAACATTATTTAGCATGAATGAAAAATTACATCAGAAAAGACAATTTATATAGTGGCAGTGATAAATCAGCTTTTAGCTCAAACATAGAGCATTATTATATATATATATATATATATATATATATATATATATATATATATATATATATATATATAAATATATATATATATATATATATTTATTTATATATTCATTTTTTTCTTCCTTTACATTTATATTTTTAAATATAACCATTTGCATTTGTATGTCTGCTGTTAAAAAGCATTAACTGCTGAACATGGTAAAAAACGTAATATTAGGCGTTAAAGTTACCAGTCCCATATACCTGGAGAAATTCTATAAATGATGTGAGGGTCTAACCTCAGTGAAACAAGTAGGGGCCCATTTACTTAGCTCGAGTGAAGGATAGAATAAAAAAAACTTAGAATTTCTAATGTTTTTTTTTTTTGCTACTTCAACCATCAAATGGGCTACTTCGACCTTCGACTACGACTTCGACTTCAAATCGAACGATTCAAACTAAAAATCGTTTGACTATTCAACCATCGATGGATTAAAATCCTTCTAATCAAACTATTCCAAGGATTTAATCGTTCAATCGAACGAATCGTGGTAAATCCTTTGACTATACCAAAATAGAAATAACTCTGGTACATGCTGACCACAATATTTCACAAGTTTAAAATGTGTGCACAAAAGATTTTAAAAGAAATTAGAGGCAACATTGGTCCACATGTTTTATTTCCTATGTACATATCTGTATACATGTCTGTATTCCTAAACGCATTCATATGTATGTCTGTGCTTGGGGAAGTGTGTTTGCTTTGTCTGTATACAGGATATATGCCTGAGGATATCTTGTTGCATATTTCTGTGTCTGTGATTATATATGCCTGGGACAGTGTGACATACTATTTGTGGTCATATGACTAGTAATAACTGGCATAGATCAAACTGGAAAGAAACTGCGTAAAAGCTTACATAATAAACATGCTTGAAATAATACCCAAAAGTTTAAAGATAACATCTGTATTACGCATGTAAATGACTAAAATATACAGAGTCCCCATTGTAAACCTCTGTTTCGGAACTACCACCAGGAAAACTTTGTGCTCTTTATTGGAACAAAACACACTCAATCTCAGAATGAAATAAAAATTCTAGAGGAATAAAAGAAACATGTATTATTATTCAAAACAAAATATTATACCATAATAGCTAATAAAAAAAACATTTAAGAAACACTCATTTAACAGTAACACCTTTACATCAATGCATGATCAATATCCCTCTCAAAGGGTTATGAACACGCAATGTTAGCAATCGCAAATATATTGGGACCCTGGAGATGAAAGTAATTTTGCTCCTGTGTAAGCTTTGAGTGGAGAGAATCACTTCTTTTGACTGGGTATGTCTACAGTATATCAGTTTGATACATGTTTGCTAACATGTTAGCACTTGTATTTATATTTACTATATTCAAATAATATTCCATTCACATATACATATACAGATGAAGCCACTTAGATTTGTGAGTTAAATGCGTCGTGACTCAGGGTTAATTGAAGAAACTGTGCTATCTAAAGTCATCTTAACTCATTTAATGCATTTAACCTTTTCATTAGCATACCAAAGCACCATTGTTCACAATGGTGAATGCTTTAATTAGATGGGATGTTGTGATGCAGTTTTCTGTGTTAAATGAGATAAATGGGATATCTGTGTTTAGTTATTCTGTGTCAAACAGACAAACCAATGTGGCTGCATCTGTATACAAGCTAAAAAGAAATAGGATTTGCGTTAAGTTCTCTCATTATAAAAATATAATACAATAAACATAAAAACAAGTAGATGAAACTATATAGAATAGTTGTATTGTATATCTTGCCATAATTACTTTGCACTGAATTTTGCAGTGTATTTTATTCCACACTTGCATATGTAAACTGCATCCTTTAAAAATACTTTAAAAAAAACCATAGCCGAGTGGTATCACAGCTTTCAAAGAAGAGGTTAATAAATGTGCAGCAGCGTAGATATGTGCTAAAGTGCAGCAGCTAATTGTGGCAAAGTGGTGACTACATGAGATCTCCGATCCTCCCGTTAATCCTCTTAAATTTATATCCCTCATGCAGCATAAGTATTATTTGAAGTCGTATAATGGCTGCCATTAAAACATCAGCCTACTGAGATGAACAGTGAACACTGCACTCATAACTGAGATTTGTTAATGTGCAATTAACAAGTTTGCTGCCTGCCATGCCCTTTATATTCCTAAGTACAAAGCAGTGCAAAATGTTAGTACTCAGTGCATACTGGTTCACAATTGTATTATTTTATTATATACTCAGTATTTGGTTTACATTATTACAACACTTCACTGTATACTTGCTGACAACTTTTTTGTTCGATCTGCATCCTATCCTTATGTAGAATTAAAGAACTGAAAGTGTAAGCGCTGTGACATCACTGCTGCTATGACAGAATGGTATAGTTCCATAGACTGCACATCTAGCACTTAATATTGGAAAATCAGCATTTTCCTAGACATAGGCATGAGTTGCTGTATGTGTGGTATTCTAATAAGTTTCTAAGTGGACTCTCAGTCCAGCCATCACTTTTTTATGATTTAAAATACTATACAAAACTATCCAGCAATGACACAGTCATATTTTTTTAATTAAATATTGCATATCCAATATTTGGCAGAAATACTTTTTCATCTTATATGCATCCTGTGATCCATGAAATCTGGATAGACCTCAAATATAGTGCACGGAGGGGAGAGAATAAAGGAATTCCATTGGTCTGCACTACGGAAATAATGTCATATTACTGATAGAATTCTTATCATTTAAATGTTTTCTACTTTGTGATAAGTGGTACTATCCAAATAGTAATGAAAGTGGCTAGAAGCTATTACGAAAAAAAAATTAGTGGTTCTCTGCTGCTACATTACCATACAAGCTATGTTACAATACACGTTTGATATGGATTGTTTCTACAATTGTAGTAACATTAATTTTTTTTGGCATGGTAATAAATGACTTGAAGTCTATTTGTGTATTTATTATCTTCATTTATTGTGGCCAGCTTCCCCAAGATTCTTTTGGTTGTTCTAATTTTTTGCCTTTAGGATTGAGTTTAAAGGAGAAGGAAAGGCTTGGTGCACTTAGGGGTGCCAAATGTTAGACACCCCCAAAGTGATTGTAGTGACTTACCTGAAACCCCTGGCCAGTGCTCCTATCAGCAGAAAACTGCACCGGCCTGGGGTTATATCAGTGAACACCACGGGGTGATCCACTTCCGTCCTCTTCTTTCTTCAAATTTCCCAGGGCAAACATATGCGCAGTTGTATGAAAAAGCCGACTTTTTAGTTAAAGTTTTTTGTTCTACTGCGCATGGGCAGTTGCACGAAGACAGAGGAAGACGGAAGAGGATCGATTTGTGGTGCTCACTGGTATAACCCCAGGCCGGTGCAGTTTTCTGCTGATAGAAGCACCGGCCAGGAGTTTCAGGTAAGTCACTACAATCACTTGGGGGTACCTAACATTTGGCACCCCCAAGTGCACCAAGCCTTTCCTTCTCCTTTAACCTCTGCTGCTTGAAATTACATTCATAAACTGCAAATTGCAGTTATTTACTATATTGCATAATTCAGGACTTCTTTTAAAACTTTTTTTATAGACATGTTTGAGTTAACACTGTTGCTTATTTCAAGTCCTACCATCAGAACAATAACAGAACAATAAAAGTATGTTATATTAATAGAAATTAGCTTATTTCTTTCAACAATACTGAAGAAAAACAGTGGTCGTGCTGGCAAAAACGATATTGTAGTACCAAATACTAGAGCGGGAAGTGGTTAAATGGAACTCTAAGTGCAACATTTAGTGACTTCAAATATTATTTTGCACCTTGGCATATTCAGTGCAGCTGTTTATTCATTACCTCATGTTTATGCAATGCTATTGCTAACATGTGTTCTCTATATGATAAATCATTTTGTATTATTCACACATATTTCTGCTAAAGTTTACTTATCTACAGGTATTAGATTATTAAAGTCGCATGTGGTGAGCCTCTGCTTATTTTCAAAAGCATGCTGAAGGAGGAGGGAGAGCATATCAGTAAATGATATTGTATACTGTATCTCAAAATTCATAGCAGCGCTTTTTATAGCATTTCTATTTAACAGCACATAACTTATCATATACACCAGCATTTTTTTAGAATTTCATTTTCACACCTTGCACTGCTGTAGTGTAGCCTAATATAATGTATCAGTAATTTTTCTTACTAATAATTTGCAGTCATTTTTCAAGAAATGGACTTGGGGGCACATTTACTAAGGGTCGAATTTCGAAGTGAAAAAACTTCGAAATTCGACCATCGAATTGCAGTAATATGATTTTCGAAGTCAAAGTTTTTTTTGATCGAATATGGCCATATGCGATCGAAGTAAAATCGTTCGATCGTTCGATTAAATCCTTCGATTTAAACGATTTAATCGATCGAATGAACGATTTTCAAAAAAAAAACTTCGACTTCTAAAAGCCAAATGTTGCCTATAGGTTCTAGGAGGTCCCCATAGGCTAACATAGCAATTCGGCAGGTTTAAGGTGGCGAAGTGTTGAAGTCAAAGTTTATTAAAGAGACAGTACTTCGATTTTCGAATGGTCGAATATTCTACGTTTTTCCAATTTGAATCAAAGTCGAATTTGGCATATTCGAAGTTTTTGAATTCGAAAATTCACTTAGAATTCACTTCGACCCTTAGTAAATGGGCCCCTTAGTGTATTTTCCATTTAGTCAATATGCAAGCCACAGCTTTTGGGAATTTGGGATTGTGATAATTCCATACATAGGTAGCCATCATCACACCCTCGATAGATGACACCTACAAATTCTTAATATCTATCATGTGGCTCAGAGAAACTTTGTCCTAGTAGTTGCAGAACTACATCTCAAGCATACACTGAACATGGAGAAACAAAAAGAGCTAGTGGTAATCTTACTTACTGTATTTTATTCTAGAGATAAAATGCTTGTAGGTGTTTTTTATAAGCATTTGCTGCACCCAGTACAAACTGTTCTGTACCTCATTCATTTCAGTAAGCAAAGGGCTGAGGACATGTCTCCCCTTCTGTTTTTATCAAAAAGAACGTTATACTTTAGTAAACCAAAAAATAATAAAATTCAGAACAAAAATTTCACAATGTAAATTGATCAATATAAAGTTATTACATCGTAACTGCTCAAAGGTAGCATTTTTTTGGTGCAAAGATAGAAACTTTCACAGTAAGAGGCTTTATTACGTAAATAAAACATGCATTTCAAATTCTGCTGGTAGATGAGTCTATAGGGTTTGCAAAACTTAAACAGGTGCAAGGGCAACATCTTTTGCAGAAAGGAAAAACTGGTTTGCTTTGCACAAGTTTTTTTCTTTTAACAACCTTTATTGCATTCCCCCAACAGAATCTAATAAACCCAGGTTCTTGAAATCTAAGAAAAAATAATTAATACATTCTATGTTACATTATACGATCCCGGGGAGACCTGTCCCAGAAAGAACATCTTCCAGTTCACTGGATTTATTCCCTGTCTGTACCAGTTAAATGGAATGGAAGCTATAAATATGGTGGGGGAATGGGATATTATAATAATTCATTTGCTAAAAATACTAATCCATTCCCAGTGTAGTTGAAAGGAGACAAATTGTCCACAAATAAAAGTAGATGTTAGGTGTACCAAACTTTCCAAAACTTACCCCAGCTTTTTTTCTTAGTGCCAAAACTGACCAAATGAGGTGACTATATTAAAATTAAAAACCCCAGGTTCGGAGCTTTCTGGATAACAGGTCCCATACCTGTATTCTTATACACAGTGTATGCAGATCAACATTTTCTTAATATAAAGTTTTCAGATCAGATATAAATCTTGCATGTGTCGAGTAAATTAAAAACAAAAAGAACATAATAATATGTCTCTTAATTTAATTGTCCTGTACTAGTAACAATCTAAATGATCAGATGTGTCTTTCATTTATGAATGTGATAATAATTATAAGTAACGATTATGCATGATAACATACGTTAGAGCTGAGTTACTTAATCTGCATCAGCCATGATTTGTTGCTTGTGTAAACAAGAGCATAGCCTGATATTTGCAGATTATTTCAGAAATGGTAATTTCAAACTGGATACAAAAATCTCTCATTGTAGATCACATTTAAGTTCAGTTCCCATGGTGCATTTTCAAGAATGTTGATTTAATGTAAAATGGGCTATATGATTAACACATCAGGTCTCCAGTTGTAACAGATTTCATTGAAGATTCTGGCACACATACACACATAGCTATGCTGTTATTCAAAGTCAGTGGTGCTCGGACGCATTATTCACAGATTATCTCAGTGTAGATAAGGTATGATATTATTACATTAAAATCATGTGTATTATAGGATGGACTGTTCAAGGATAGTTTTTACTTTTACTATTTCAGCTTTGGGTAATGACAATTTCTATAATTCCCATCATCCGTAATGCATTGTAGCTCAGCATTTTTTCAATTCAATTCCTGAACAACAATTGGCAGTGACTTCATTATTGCCTAACTTGGTAGAACCATGTCTTATGTTGGCGTTGAAACCCATTTTTCTTTAATGTTGTACCAGTAGCCTAAAGGGACTGTTTGTATTTTATTTGAAACCAAACAACATCAGGGACTGTCCATTTTATCCATAACCTCTTATAACAAGTAGCCCTTAATCATTACAACTATGTATATGAATTTTTTTTTCTTCCCCCCAATCCATAGTATATTCGTATTGTAAGGATATAGAGCACTTCACAAGCACATTCTAAAAAGGAGCATTTGGCCTACAAACTAAAATTGAAAATATAAATAAAATGAAAATATTTTAAAGTTACAGTTTGGGGCCCATTTACTTAGCTCGAGTGAAGGAATAGAGGAAAAAAAACTTTGAATTCCAAATGGTTTTTTGGCTACTTCGACCATCGAATGGGCTACTTCGACCTTCGACTACGACTTCGGCTTCGAATCGAACTAAAAATCGTTTGACTATTCGACCATTCCATAGTCGAAGTACTGTCTCTTTACAAGAAAAACTTTGACATCCTAGTTCACCACCTAAAACCTACCAAAGTCAATGTTAGCCTATGGGGAAGGTCCCCATATGCTTTGTTATCTTTTTTTGATCGAAGAAAAATCGTTCAATCGATGAATTAAAGTCCTTCAAATCGAACGATTCGAAGGATTCAATTGTCAATTCGGCAGTCGAATATCGAGAGTTAATTAACCCTCGATATTTGACCTTAAGTAAACTTGCGCCTTTATGTCTAAATACTGCATTTGTATGTACTATGCAAACATGGATGTGGTGCAAATCTTTTGCTCTTAAACAGTTGGCTTTTACATGTACAGTAAACCATTTGTATTGTTGCAAGAAAAACAATCCAAACATACTGCATTTTGGGGTTGTACAATATTGAAATAATGATCTCCTTTGGGATACATTCTAAAATGTTGTTACTGTTTAATCTCTGACTTGAATAGGAGACATAACAAAACTTCCTTGTTAAACTGCAGTGGAATTTGATTAATTACCCTGTAAACTACTGTTTAAATATTTTCACTTGCACAGACGTTGAAACAAAATATTTTACTGTTTAATAAATACTATATGTTACTGATAAGAATGATGAAAAATGGCTATAAACACATGGAAGGGGTAAATATTGTTCCCTCTAAACGGTGATATTGTACTAGTACACATTATGACTAATTAACATGAGGCAGATTATGGACTAAAACATGCAAGAGTAGTTGGTAGCGGAATGCCATATTCATGTGAAATTAGCCTTAATATGACAACCATCTTATGCATGCAATAACACAGAATGTTTATTAAACCAAGTGATATACAAACAATTGTAGAATGAATATAAGCATTATAACACCAACAGGATGGTTATGGATTATTTGGAAAACAAAGAAATGCTTTTTTATATAACCCAAAATATATTTGTAAATTTCAACTTCAAGTTTGACATGCATGCTGCTGTTTAGATTTTTTTGTCCCCAGTGATTTTCTGTCTTTCTGCACATTCTAATGACTTTCCATGGATTATTAACAGTGAAAACTTTACTCACAGAATATTATATTACTTAGGTAGTATCTATAACATCTGATGTAATCACTTGAGAAGTGTCTTGATATTATCATCTGGAAAGTAGTTATCAGTTTTGAAAGAAAAGTATTTGTCAAGGCCAGTAGTGCTGCTTGCAGAGTTGTTATCAGTGGCAATGCTATCACCTGAAATGTAGATATCAATACTAATACAGAAATAGTTGTCACTGCTGATTTCACCAGGGACTCAGTAAATTGAATTTTAAAGTGATTGTGTTTCCAGAGATAAGAATATCATAACATCCCCATTGTGCTACTTTATCACCATTGAGCACAAATAAAGCTGTATATAGATGATTAAAGAGACACTATAATAAAGTTTATTATACTGTAGTCTGAATTGATTTTTCATTAAAAAGCCATAAATAAAGTGATGGCTTTTTCTTTTCACAAGCAATGCTTGAAAGTTGTGCTTGATCTGCTTATGCTTTTCATTCTCTAGGCTGATGGTACAATGGGAATTTTCTGCACTGGTGTATTTTAGCTGGCACCTGAAACTGCCTGTCCGGCCATCCCTTAACTTAAATTAAGACACACCTGACAAATGTCGAGCTCTGATGGAGACAATTCTATTCTATGGGGGCATTATCAAATCAGTAAAAGTATTAATATAACTAAGAATAATAACACAGAAATGATTTGCAAATGTAATTAGTGCTGATACAATAACCCCCCAAAAGTATTTTTTTTTTCACCAGAATTAAAATAAAAGAATTTAGCAATAATAAAAAAAATAAAACTTTTATTTTTGGAGGCAGCATCCCTTTACCATTTCTATATCATAAATAAGCTTAAACTTATTTTTATTGTAACTTTTTTCTGACATTATTTTTTTGCCAGTTGTGTTATTGGTTTACTTGAACAAACTCTTTCTGAATTAATATTATTTGGGATAGTACTACTAAAAAAATATATACATATATATGGCACAATTTAATTTAACACTGACATTGATTAAAACAGCTTTACCGTATGGAGTGTAATCTATATTATAGCAAGACTATGCGTAGTTAAATCAGCAGAAGATAAATTGTTTTTTATAAAGTTATCATTCATTATTTTTTCAGTATCAATGGATTATTCATGAATGTTTTTTTTCCTTTCCAAAACAACAAAATAAGAGGCTTTAGACAGAGTTGCAGGATAACAATTGCCCAGACCTAACTTTCATTAGCTCAGTACCTAATTACCTGTCATAAATGGCAAATTTCCTTTCATGGCCTGAGAACCATAATACAGTGTTTATCTTGACCCAACAATACTCATTTGCTATCTTAATAATCTTAGTCTGTATGCAATGATGTGTTTCCATACTGTATGATATATTTATTCTCTGGTGTGGCATGCATTTTTATATGATACGGCCTTTTACAAGAATTGCATAATGACGCACTTAAAACTCAGATTGCAAGGATTGTGAGATACACGACTGATTCCTAAAGGCAAATCATTGTCTGTATGTGAGAGGTGAATAAATGGATCTCATAAATAGGAAGTCTGCAGAAACCCTTTTGTAGTCAGACTTGGCTGCTCCTGTTGCCACTACAAATCTTAAAAATTTTAGTCTGTGACACACTTGGCAAAACAGTGGAAACAATATATGGTTATACCACAAAGTATATAACAATTCATTAATATTTGAATCTTAAGGGTAAAATTTATAATATACACTATTGTATCTAACATAAAAGTTTTGCATCATTCAAATTTGAGACCAACATATTTTATGGTGCATATGCTGTATTTCTGTATCACAATATGCTGATTGCCTGGACCACAAGTCATATGGGCTCTTTGAGTGCCCCCTAGACTATCAGTTAGTGATGTGTTGACCACGTGTTTGGGTTGAAATTTTGCCAACCATTGTTTAAGGATGGGTGTGGGTCAGACTGGGGAGGTACTCTCCTCCACTGCTCCCAAAGATTCCCTTTCACTGAAGCAGAGGCACACACAGAAGTAGTGTACAGAGGGAGAAATGTGGGTATGAGTTGGGTGTGGGTCCTACAATAGCAACATTTTGCAGGTTAAGGTCACATGCAAGTTAAGATTTTTGGGGTTAGGGTTGGATCATTTAGAATGATTCCCTAATGTCTGATCAATGTCTGTAGTCACTGTCACTCAAGGTAAGACACTCCCAACTATAGAAGTGAGTACACGACTGTGGGGCCCCTGGCACCCTTCCTCCTTGCCCCTACAGCTTGATGTGAGGGCGTGGATTGCAGAATAAAGAGTCCCTTTGTTCCTTTCTGTATGTTGCGATGCTTAGCAACATACTGTGTATATAGAATGCAGAGCAATCCTGCAGAGCAATGACCTTACTTTGAGTGCACTTATACCAGGTACACATTTTTAGTGATTTACAGCATTTAAAACTGTGCATATTATTGCAAATGTCTCCCTTAAAATTCATTACTTCTTAACATATCTCTGTAGCCAAAATATACAGCACAACATTACACATACAAGCTCACTATAATTTGTGATGGTCGTCGTTGTCTGGTGTGTGGTTTACAAACAATGCCTTTTTACAAGACAGCTCCTTGCGAAAAATACGATTGTATTATTACCCTTTTTAGAATATCATTTAATATTTTCTCTGAAAAATAAGATAGACAGATATCAATTTTCTATAATGCGTTGTTTTACTTCTCTCTGAATCAATATTACTTTTTAGCTTCTACCTTTACTTATATTTCAGCATACAAATAACCTGCACTTCAGAAACAACATGTATTTCTATGTATATTAGCAGGAAAGATAGTATAATTTCAGGACAAGTATTTTGCTATTTTTATCAATAAATGGTTGAGGATGAAAACTCTTTAGCCTCTTTACAGTCGTTCATGCAATGTACCTCTCCATCCTTATCGCTTTTTATTTTGATCTGAACAAAGAAGTAGAGTTCCTTGTTTTGCGCTTCTTTCCCTCTGGGGACCTAATTTAGCCATAACACTATTGTAGGTTTAGAAAGAGGCAGACATGGAAAAGGCAGAGGTTTGCTCAGTATTGATGCTTTGGGGGCTGATTCTTCATAACAGTTTCTAAAATTCTCTCTGAAAAATGCTGATTCAGGGAGTCAAATAGAGAAGGCTTAATACCAATTGCAGAAAATTATACTTCATGGGCATAATAAAATTGTGAAAAATGTTTCCACTATATAAGCTAAGTGGGGGTCTATTTTTTCAGTATCCCTTGGCATGAAAAGAAAAGGGAAAAAAAATCACCATAGAGGAATAAATAAGAAAGAGATTCTGAAGCGGCAGGGCTGTAAAAACAAAAATCACATTGGGCACAGTCTGATTCATGAGAAGACCAAAGGGTTTATATACTGTAAATACAGTATAACATTAATTTTGTCACAGTTGCTCAGTCATGAGATAAATAGGCCCAAAGGGACTTCTGCTGAATGGATATTGTAATTAAAGCCACAGTGAAAACAACATTAAATGATGATCATGATCACTTGATATTAAACAAAATAACTTGTCAGCATATCCCTTTAATCATCTGCTTTTACTGTACCTATTTATAGAATATGCATCATTATTTGATGACATAATATGATAATATAAATCAAACTACAGAATAACACTACTATCCATATTATAAAATTAGCCAGAACATGCAGATGAATAAAAATGCGAAGGCATGGAATTCAGACTGCACTAAATGAAAGTCACATTTTGGGTTTGACTTTTAATTAGCACAATTTGGACTGTTTCGTCTACCACAATAAAAGCAGCAGCAGAAAAGGATGTTTGATAAGTCATAATTTTACTAAATATTCTACCATTTTTTAGCAAAGGTTGAAAATTTATAGTGCAGTGTTCATATGATGACCAAATTGCAGATTTTGCAAAATAGTTATATAGTTACATATATTTATTTATGTCACCTATAAATCTATAAATGAATGCCAACTTTTAATTTGGAATGTTACAGTATATAAAGCTTGTTGTTGTACAGGTATAGGATCTGTTATTGGGAAACCCATTATGCAGAAAGCTCTGAATTATGGGAAGGTCATCTCCCATAGACTTCTTATTAATCAAATTATTCTAATTTTTCAAAAACAGTTCCTATTCCCCTGTAATAAGAAGACTGTACCTTGTACTTGATCCCAATTAAGATATAATTAATCCTTATTGGAGGCAAAACAATTCGGGTGGCTTCAATTGGTGTTAAAATTATGTTTAATGTAGATCCAAATTACTGAAAGACCCCTTATCTGGAAAATCCCTGAGCATTCTGGATAACAAGTTCCATATCTGTATAACAGTCTGACTCTCTAACATCTTAGCACACAGAATATCTTAGAAACCATATGGATATTGCCCTGCATATTCTCTGTAACAGGTATTCAGTCACCACCATCATATGAATTCACTCCATATCAGTTCCACCATAAAGATGCTGCTGCAGGCGGGAGGAGGGTTGTACCCAAGTGCCATTCTCCATCCACCCCTCGTGAATTAATTGCTCTGGAATACAGGCAGCGCTGTATTCATAGGGTGAACATGACTCTCCGCACTCCATATACACGCACAGAGATTTGTAGCAATAATTTTTCCCACTGGGCAGGATGTAAAGTAAAAAATAAATTACAGAATATGTCTGTTTTTTGCACTTTACACCCTGCCCTGCAGGTATTATATACACCTGATGGTATTGCTTTGAGTAACAGAAGGTTACAATATCAAAATGTTGTAAAACATTAAATGCAGCTTTCTATTCTTATGACTCAAAAATATGATGCTCTGTAGCACAACACAGTGCTACAGTATAAGCAATTAACATTTGTAAATGGTGATTCTCTAAGTACTTTTTGTGTTAGGGTTGCATTCAACAGCTATCTGTAATAATGGGTATTTCCGCTAACCCATGATTTGTCATGGATTTACTGTAGTTAGCAAAAAGTTTTCTGTTACTTATGCCACAAACTTAAATGAGGCACATGCTTTTGTGAAATAAAAGCATTAGTCATCCAGTAGTTTTATGAGCAAGGAAAGCCCTACCTGGAGCTATGAGTGCATACGCTTCATGACAACAGATCTGAATGACCATCAGCCAGATTACACTGATTTATATTTAGAGATTGTTCAGATGCAGCTGTGATTGGGTGAGAAAGAGTGAGTTAAGGCAGGGGAAAGTTGGGCTGGCAGTGGAGAAATAGAGGGATGTGATGTCAAGGGAAGAAGCAGTTCACTTCCTTGTTTCTGAGCAGGTAGAAACATCCCACCCACACACCCTCCTTTTTTGCATATTTTCTGAAAAGTCAGGATTTTCTCTTCTTTATGTTTTCATATTATCTATTAATAACCGAATGTTGATGTTTTCCTGCATGCACTGTTATTAAGTGGTCTTTGTACAGTAAAAACGGGAGAGTCAGCATTGTATTCTTTTATGTTAATTCCGAATGCTTGATCCAGGGAATGTTTCCGATCGCCATTGGGGTCAGAAAGTAATTTTTTCCCTCTTGAGGCATAATTGGCACTGGTGCCTAGTTTTCCAAATTAGGGTAGGATTCCCTATAATTAACGTGATGATCAGTCGCCATGTCATTGCCCAGCCCCTGATGACATGACCCTCCCCCCTACTACATCCCACCCCCATTACATCACAGCCCCACCCTCACTACTACTGCTTGTGCTAGGTCTACTTGGATTTCCTATCATCGAGACACTGCAGATTCAGGACGGCCAGCAGGGTTGCTAAACTTCTCTCTGTGCGAGATGTAGCTCCTGCTCCTAGCATCGTTTTGGGCCATCCTCTCTGTAGGTAGAGGCAGATACTATGCAGTGATAGATATTATGACACATTGCTGATCTCAAGTCTTCAGTGAGGAACATTAGAACATAGTAGCGATCTCTTATGGAATTCTGTCTTTGAATATTGCCATGGGGTTAAATAAGAATATCAGCGAGAATTCACCAGCACACAGGTAATACAAGCAGGATATACCTTGCTATAAGTTTATTGCAGCATGCAACGTTTCGGGGTTACCCCCTTTGTCAAGCATGCTTGACAAAGGGGGTAATCCCGAAACGTTGCATGCTGCAATAAACTTATAGCAAGGTATATCCTGCTTGTATTACCTGTGTGCTGGTGAATTCTCGCTGCTATTGATTCGTGAGGTTGCCGTTTCCTCATCTTTGCTGTGCACCAGGGATCTCTTACACTTGGTGGGCCAGGGTGTGCGGGCACTCACTCGATTGTTCCCGTTAAATAAGAATATAAAATATAAGAATATAAGAATAAGTCATCAAGTAGTTTCATGAGCATATTAAGTCTAAAGACTGCAGGCGAGTGGTTTTATATAGTTTATGGTACTCCGAGGTGACTTCAAATATTAAGATATTAGACAAGTGATATAACTAAGCAATGGCTATAGGTAATAACTAACTTAGCATCATTTCCAAGGATATATTTCATAGGTTATTTATGGATGTTGTGTATCATAAATCTAGACTGTATTTTTTTATTTCAAGGATAACTGACAGCAAGATAAATATTTTAAGCTGTATGCTTTGCCTTAATAGGTATGCTTACAATACACATTGTGTTTTCTTTAACATACCATTAGGCTGTTTTTCCAAACATAAAACCTTGAATTGTTGCTTACACTTTCTCTGTTAGAGTAATTGTGTAAGGCAATAGAATGTTAATATACAGCTCATGTAACAAATACTTGGGAGGTACTTTGTACATAATTTGCCCCAGTTCAATAATACAATACTAATAATAATAATACAAACTATTCACCAGTGAGCTATTACATGTTTATTGCAGCTATATAATGAAAACCAGCCTCAGATTGGTTACTATTTGTTACTGATGGAAGGCATACATTTTTCACATTTGGCTTCATGTTAAGCTTTCCACAAAAGGTTTGTTAAAATACTGTAAGAAATCCAAACCCTAATCAGCATATTGTTGTCTAATTCCAAACAATTCCAAAAAAATCATATCATTAAGTTGTGTAGTAGTTTTAAGTTAACTTGGATTTGTTTTGACTAAAAATTACAAATTTGGCTAAAACCTTCAAAAATCCTTACGATGCAGGGAATCAGAAAACAAATATTAGAATCAGTGCATCTCTACTGCAAACGCACTAACATGTTTGTAGAACACATTTCAAAATCTAAAATTACCCAAAATATTCTTAATTAGAAAAGGTAAAATATTGTAAAATTGTTCTTCCGAGCTTTTATAATATTTTTTAAATTCTGTAAATGAATCACGGCAAGTGCATGTATTTTCAAAAAAACAGGGTTTTTTAGTTAGAAAGTTATCATAAAATTTAATTTTTTTGTAGCTAATTTGGCCAGATCAGTTGCACTTCCATTGTATTTGTAAATACATTTACTTAGCTATAGGGTACGACCACCCTTTTTTTTTAATTCATGCATAGAATTCATAATTTTTGGATATTTCTGTAAAATCCCAAGTCCTCCATACGTATATCAAACCTTCATTTGCATGCTGAAATTTGAGTTAATCCCTCCCCAAAAAAAATTCATCATCTGAAAAGTCATCTTCCAGAGCTAAACATCTTTGGGGCTAGTTATGGGTAGAACAGAAGCCATTGGTCTGAGACGGCTCCATGGCCAGAAACTATTTATAAATTATAGTGATTACACTGTAGATAAATATTAAAATTTATTTATATGTATGGCAGTGTTATTTAATAAGTGGCCCTCCACCTGACCCTCCTATCAAGTTACAGCTCACAGTTTACAATACCATACTATCCAGAGCCCCAGTAAAAAAAGGGGGAGTTCTGGTGGAGGTGAAAATATTGTCCTTTATTCTGATGGTCCCAGCCTTCCTGTATTCTGTATTGCCCGAGGGGTGTCACTCTTCTAACTCCGGTAATTCTGGTAAGTTGAAAGGCTGATAAAAGAGAAAATAAAAGTCTTACAAATAATAATTTGGTCTGAAAACCCTTGCTGAGAAATATACTATACAAAAAGATCAGAGCTGGAGTGTCAGTGATACTCAGAGGACCCCCTGTAAGATCAATCTCTGCTGGAGCACTAAGAGACCATATATTTTAAAAAGCTGAAAAAAAAATAAATGTGAAGCAAGGATGCTTTAATCCATGCCTGAGCAATCACTGTACATAGTGCTACAATCCATTATGTAACAGCCAAGGGGCACACATGATTATTAATAAACAGTCTAGTTATAACATCAAAAAATGGCTTCTAATGCGGTCTTGGCATATCTTTTGCCTTTTTAAAACATCAGACAAACTTACGCAACTCTTTTTTTTTTCTACCCAAACAGTTGATTCTAGAGTACAGATGGAAAGGGATAGTAATTAGATCCTTCCATTGCACTTGCTGTGTTCTGTACTGAGTAGAAAGAATTTATTTCAGCAAAGCCATGTCATGCTACAAATGATAAGGGATAATTTACACACTGCTATCACCGGATCTTTGTGACTTTGTGAAAAGCCTAGTCTTTTGACCGGGAACTTACTCTTATTGAAATAGGGATTTGTTTTACTTTCCACTGGGAAAATCACTTACTGACTATAAATATGTTGGGTCACGGTAAATGGCATCTACAAGGAGGCTGGAAATACTAGTAAGCATTTTGTGTAGAACAGTGGTTTCTTAAAACAATGTAGCAGGATACCCTATATTATTGTACATCTGTACACATATTAACTTTAGATTAAATCATGTAATATCTAATGCAGGGATAAGCAATCCTTCAGGGCACCAGCTGCTACAACAATACAAATTCTAGCATCCCCCATCAATGGTTAGAGTACACGGCTTTAAACAATGTTAACGATTTAATTCTGAAGAAATTTAACAAAATTACATACCTGATCCCCATACTGTCCTAGACATCTTAATTAATACTATAATCTTCATTCCAGAAAGCTTTTTTTTTTTTCTTTAAAGGCAGAATATTTTGTATGTATACAGCATTAATGTTTTTATATGCAATGGATTATTTAAAAAAAAAAACACATAAGTCAGTCCTTTATTGCACTTGCAACAAACTGGAAGCTGTCCTGCTGCACCTAACTACAATTCCAAGCAACCTTTGCCAGTTTTAATTTATTTCACTTCAGTTGGCGCTGTTGTTCAACATCGCTACTTACAAATGTAAAACATTTCTTCTATATTTTCCTCATGTATCCCCTATGAAATAGAGAGCCAGTAAATGGCTATCAATCATGCATGACAATTACCAAGTAATTAGAAAACTTGGTGTTTACCAAGTTTATAGAAATTTGATTTCTGGTGCTGAGTGAGAGATCATCGATTTACTACCACCATTTCTATTAACATTGTAGACTTCCACCTGCAAAGCTCCCAACAGCATCCAATCAGCAATTAGTAATCAATGCAAAGATCATTAGCTACAATGAGTGACTACACAGTTTGTCACCTGTGGAAGTAAAAGAACCCTATTGTGTTTAGACCATGTTTAGTGCTTCAAGCATGTTGAAGGGTCTAGAATGGATATGTTACATTGGCAAATAAAAATAAATGAATCAAAACAAATTATATATTTTAATACTACCATCTATGTTCATATACACAACTCTGAACCTTTAGACTACTGGTTCCCAAATGATAACACTGGAATTAAATCGGCGGCAGGTGTGCGTAAGGGCTCCAAGACTAACCTGTGCTAGATTATCATTCAACAATATGAAAACATATAAGTGTAATTTATGACTGCAAAAGCATCAACATGGGCTCTCTTACGATATGTTCCCAATCCCCCAGTTTTAGAAAATATAACAGTACTACTTCTACTGTATAAAATACATAATTGATATAACTCTATGCCACTGTATGGCAATTGAAGTATTGTCTGATTTCATACTGCACTGGGGGGAGGCTAAATACTGAGACCTATTTTTTTAAATTCAGAGCAGGCATTTACCCCACATAGGATCTAGAGGCAAAGGGCATTAAAATGATATAATGGTACAATTTGCCATGTTTTTTTATACCAGAAACCAAAGACTCAAAGATTGCATTGTTAGTAGCTTGTAGGGAAGCATGTAGTCAGAACATGGGTGCCAATCACATACAGCAATTCCTTGTTCCTGAGTGTACTGCACCTTGCCACTCATTTACAAAATACAATTGGCAAATTGGTTCAGAGTCCCCCTATTGGTAAGTACAACTTGTAATATATGCACAATTATTTATCCATTTTTTGAACCTAGCCCTTTACCTGCTTTTTTGTAAATGATCCATGTATTGTCATGCAGTAGATAGCATAATAGTTAACCAAACAATAAGCGAACATTGAAATGCCTATAGATAAAGAACATAGGGCTTGTATTCTTTATTCAGGAGTGAGCAAGCTTTTCTCTTGGTATCAGGTGATGATTTATTGATGGGCTTAGAGAGTACTATACAGCACCGGAGAGATAAGTGTATCGGCCATGATTTGGTTTTTTTGGTTGATTTGTCCTGATTTTCTATTTCAGTTGCTTATGCATCCTTTTCAAATAGATTAGAACATTCCTAAGCTCCTTAGTTGTTAACTGATTTTGATTCATACAGTATGAATTTGCTCATCCCTACCTCAGAGGCCAGGGATGACATGTTGTTTAGTTGTGCATTTTTCACTCAAAGTTATGTGTTTTTTTTGTGCATGCAAGTCTATGCCTGTGTGTTACTGTAAGTAAAAACTGAAATATGAATATGGCCGTTGTATAGCAGTTTGTATGTAAATCTGGGCAAAAGACAATGAAATTAGTTCATACTTTGTTAACATGGGTTTGGTTTTATTTTTAAATTAGCATTGTGGCATTAATATACAGTATATATGGTAATCCAGAGAAATAAGACATTCTTATAGATCTATGATTAATTACTGTCCACACTTGCACATAATACAGCAACAAAGTCAATGTAATCCCACCTCTTAAGCAAAAAAAAAAAAAATTATATATATATATATATATATATATATATATACATATATATATATATTGCCATATGTTTAAGAATGCTTTTTTCCTCTATTGCAGCATTTTGTTATCTGATGTATTTAATTTGATTGCACAATCTGTATGAATTTAGGGAGTAGATTGTAGTATTTTCTGTGTAATAGGTTTGTAGGATTCAAAAAAAATATATGTGAGCTGTTATTACAATTTTCCACTAAATGCTTACAGCATTGTTTATTATGTATGTATGTATATATGTATGTATGTATGTATAACTTTATTTGTAAAGCGCTGTTAAGGAGCCGCAGTGCTGTACGGTGCATAAAAGTACAATATATACATATATAAAAGTATATACAGGGAAGACAAATCACATAATAATTATATACAGAATCATATCAGGACAAAGTGCTATATAGTAAGAGACATAGTGGGAAGGAGGTCCCTGCCCTGTAGAGCTTACAGTCTAAGTGGATGGGAGGCTAACATACAGGCACAAATTGGAGATGAAAAAGTGCACAAGGTAAGGCATAGTCAGTAGGGACAGGACTAGTGCTTCAAAAGGTAGGCTCTTAGTTTTTTCTTGAAGAGATTGAGAGAGGATTCCTAATGGAGGAATTTAAGGATGGAATTCCTGAGGTAAGGAGCAGCAAGATAGAAGGGTTTGAGACGAGAGGTGGCAGTTGATGAGGAAGGTGTGAAGAGAAGGTGGCTGAGAAGACGACCAGGAACATAAAGCGAGACAAGAGAAGAAATTTAGTGAGGAGCAGAGGAGTGAAGGGCTTTGAATGTTAGTATAAGTGTTTTATATGCTATCCTTTGCTTAACAGGCAGCCATGCTAAAGATGTTAGTTGGGGTTGAGCAGGTTGCATTTTAGGAGTGAGCAAAAGGATCCTGGTAGCCGAGTTTAAAATTTATTGGAGGGGAGTGAGAAGGGAGTCAGCGAGACCTGTTGGGAGGTGTGTTTCTGTAACCATTAAATAATAATACATTAAATAAAATGTAAAAAATATTTTCTATATCATGTTCTATACTATATATGTTTTATATAATCTCCCTTGCAGGGATTTCACTTTACAGTGAACACTGTACACTAAACACTGTACTTAAGGGCATCCATTTATTTGCCATAAAAAAAAATGGTAGAAAGGAGTTTATTGCAACTCTTCTCTTAACTTCAATATTTAAGTTTTTGAGTTTAAAATATCTCTGTAAGATAAAGAAAGAACATGCAGTCAGGTATTAACAAAAAAAAAGGTTTAGCACGTGAAAAGTCATGGATGAAATTCAATTTGAGATGCAGTTCAATTCAGAATAACATCTCATGGTTTATCACTTGAAAACACTGGAACTGAATTAGGAGAAATGTTTTTTCTTCTTGAATTGAATATCATTCATAAGTTTTCATGTGATAAACCATGAGATAACTTTTTTCACTGAATCGAATCTGGCCTAATGGGTGAGAAGAGTGACCTTTATAGATATCCCATGGGGATATCTCTTTAAGATGATAAAATAAAATACATACAGAACCTTTATTTCCTAAGTTTAATAATCAGACAGCCTCTATTGATCAGTCCAAGATATTTGAATAGCTACCCTTCGGTATCACTGTGTTGCACTGATGACATCTAAAAAAAACCAATCTGTTTTAAGAAGGCTTTCACTGCTTAAGTAGAGTCAAGCAAGGGTCAAATGTCATTCATGGCACTCTACACCATTATAGGAAGAAAAGGTTCTTCCTTTAAAACAGGACTGATGTTGCCAAGAAATCAAATGTTAACATGTGTTGGACAAACAAGCATAAATAAGAACATTTTATAGTGTGAATTTACCTTTCTTTCAAAAAATTAGAACTTTTGTGCATATTGTAACATAGTAGCATGAACCTGTAGAAGATCCCATACCTGTATATCCCCTTTGCCTAATAACCATATCTTTGTCTTTAGAGCTGAAACACAAGGTTGTTAATATTTAAATCCTAGAAGTTTTTTTGTTTATAGGATTTGAATCCTGATGGGTTGAAAAGGTGTTGCACAGCTGCAGTGTGCATTTGTCTCTTCCACAATGAGCTTGTGCATGATAAATCAAACATTCTGCCTGTTTGTAAAAATCTGCATTCTCCTTTCCAGCACACATCATGTAGGCATATGATGTGAAGTCTACTATTAAATCAGGGTTTTGTGGCAGGAATTCTGTCACTGCACTGCCATATGCTGCAAATATATTTTGTTCTAGTCTTTCAATTGATGAATTAGTCAGCCATACTCATCTGTACTGAACCTCAGCTGTATATAGTTGGAGGGGGAGAGAGGTGCAATTCTTTTGGCTGTGTCAGTCTTGTATCAAGCCTTGTAACTACCAGAGACCAGTATCATCGCCTTGCTTATTAGCATTTTTTCAGCAGATGTAACAACTTTAGCAGCAACTAACATTTCCAAAACTGTTATTTCTACAGCTTTAATTACAAATGCAAACATTTAGTTCGAGAAAATAAACAAAAGAGGTGAAAGTAAAATGGATGCATTATTGATATTATGCAGGAAGTTAGAAAACAATCCATCCCCTGCCTCCACTTGATATTGAAATATTTAAAAGCATGGCTCATTTTTTAACTATTTTTAGTTATATTTTTCAATGTAATTTAATTTACAATAAGCAAAAAAAGAAAGGATAAAGTAATATAAAGAAATAAAAACATAATCAAATCATAGCATATTATATGAGTGGCAGATGCTGCATTTCTTAACTGTATATTTGAAATTAATTGCATTGTTATAAATATACAAGGCGTGGGGAAGGTTCCTGCTTAGCATCCTTATAGTAATAGCTGTAAGTATTTGATCTGTATATTGCAAAGCTTTGTATCAGTAGTACTCTCCTAGTGGTAAAGCTGAACCAAAGGAGGTAGGTGGGGTTAGCTTTGGCATTATATGAACTGGAATGTGCCATACTATAAAGTCACAGCTAAATACATGATGTCACTGCATGCCCTAGGTTTCTAAGATCCAAACTTAAAAAAAAATTTAAAAAAATATGGCAAGTGGTATTTACAGTAAAAATTTTATTAATTAAAAATGCATATACTTTTTATTTATTTTATTAATATGGTAATTATAAATATAAATACTTTAAAATACTTGGAATGTCCCTTTGCATCGATAAATACCTTTCTGAGACCTTGATCTTCAGTGTTTTTAATTGATTTGTGAATACCCTTGAGCTATTAGTAAAGGAAGGGGACGATGATCTTCAGAATGGCAATAATGTTGCCTCACATGGAAATTGTAAAACAGCTCAATGTAAAAAATAAGCAAACCAAAAATTTTGCTATAATACACTTGTGAATTGTGCATTGTTTAACTGGAATCAGTCTACTACAGCAGTGCAACTTGTATGACCAATATAAGAAAGCTAAATTAAATCCAAAGTTAAAATAGAAAGATGAGAATGAAATAGAACTACAATATTTTATTATATATAAAAATGTTGACTTTTAATAGAAGGAGGTGAAAATAATAATAAAGTTTTACTTTCAGCAAATATAAGAGGAAGAAGAAACCCCTGGAATCTACTAACTAATGGTTATTTTTGAGAACTTTAATAAATAAAAATGGAATTTAATTATTCAAAAGATTTGTGGGATTATTTTTTGATGTTAAGCATTGAATACTTTTTCCCCTCTGTGCTCTCATAGGAATCCAGTGCTATCTTGTGCTCCCATCTTGATAGAAAGCAATGGACCCACATAGACTTGGGTTATATACACAGTAAACATATATACAATAGAACTAGAAAGCTCTTGTTTTCATAGTGAGATACTGTACATGTACACTTTGGATTCAGCGACTGTTGTGTGGCTATCAATGATCATTAAACAGCAAAAGGTTTAGTAGAGAGCAGGTTAAGTTGTATTAGTATCTGATCATCTGAGTGAAAGATCCACTCACAAACAATTCATTTTTGGGGGAACAATTTAAAAATAATTGAATGAACTAATTCAGCAATTACTCCTTGCTTGTGATGTCATTGTGCTAGATTCTTATTATTGAAATAATTCCACAGTACCACAGAGATATCGCAAGCGTATCCCCAGGAATATCATTCTTTTTAAGAGTATTGGTTAATTATTTTTAATTCCTGCTTGGTTGGCATTTTACCATTAGAATAGACGAGATGTTACTGCAATTATATTAAAAAGGAAGTATTTGTCCTTAGAAGAACTTGGTTATTACAGGCCCCAGAGGCTGCTAAAATATTTGTAAATGTTGCAGTAATGTCATGAGAACTGTCATAGAGTTAGAGAGGGGGGGGGAAGCTCTTTATTCACAACTTCATTGATTTTTGCAATGAAAGTGTTATTTTAACATGTAAAACATTTCAGCAAGCTTTTCAGAAACTGCAGGTCAGTTTAGAATGAAAATGGAGGCAACTGTAAAACACAACAAATACTTTCTTCATCTCAACATACCTGAACACTATGCCTAAGTAAAGAGTGTTGTTTGATGTTTGTTAAAGAAATGTCCTATCCCCAGGCCATTCAATCTGCTGATGGTGAAGTTCACGGGTCACACTGGCCTCTGTGAAAGCTTTCTAGCTCCTTCTGTGCTTAAAGGAATTGCTGTATGACATAATGTCAATCCAGTTTATAATCAAACCATGGTGCAATGCAATCAGGCTTGCAGTTTATCTTCTTTTTGTGTCTTTGATTCTAAAGAAAAAAATTGTGTGTGTATATGTGTGTGTGAAAAATACAACAGGAGAGGGAGGGGGAAGAGAGAAAGAGGTGAACTCGAGTAAAGTAATTAAAATACAAGGCATCACAAGGGTCAAAAAAATTTCTATGCATTAAAAAAAACTTTTTATGTACATTTATATAAAACGTTCAACTCAAATTTTTTTATTGTCGTTAATAATTTTAAATGTGTTATGGTACATCGATGTTGTGCCTGTAAATAAATCAATTATAAATAAATATTTGCATGTGACCAGTAGATCAACACTGACATGTTTTATGGCATCAAGACAGAAAGTGCAATATAAATTAGAGCTGATAGGGGATTCTTATTCCATATGGACATTTAGGCAAGAACATAATGCAGATGGCATCTATAAACCCTAAGATGATTAAAGTCAACCCTCCAGATTCTTATCTCATGATTACCCTTTATGTCATGCTTACTTGTTTGCAAAGATAAATTGGTAGACATAAGCAGGGGATCAAGCATTTCCCTTCTTGCTATTGTTTTATTTTTTAATTCTGTTGTTGGGACAAAAGACCAGTTGTGTTAGATAAACTAAAGATTGTGTCTGTGATTCATAAAGAGATTACAAAGTAAGTCATTATGCTAACCAACGTAAGCATTACAGTTTCTCCCAATGCTGATTTCATTGCCATGCATCCTTTAATTATTATGTGGGTTACTGAAATAATTGTTTTGCATATTTGTACACTAAGAAATAGGCAATAACCTGATAACTATTAGCTTGTTATCTGGGAATGTTTTCACGTATTACAATTATGTATTCATTTCACAAATATACCTAAATTGGTTTTCTGGATGACCTCTTAAATTATTCATTTTAACAAAAATGTTGATGTATTGAATTTGAAATTCAAGTTATCCCTTTTCCAAATGCTATTATATTGATCATTAACTGCATAGACAATTTTAGTTAAATTGGCATGATTAATCAATAAAATATATCTAAATTGTGTAAATTTGCTCCTTCAATTTAAATAAAAATGTTATTTTTTATGTTTTGACTTTTTCTGTTCATGATTTTAATTATGATTTGTTTATTGGTCCATGATCTCGTGTCACTCTCTGCTAAATAAATATATATATATATACATATATATATATATATATATATCCGTTATCCGGAAACCCATTATCCAGAATGCTCCGAAATTACGGAAAGGCTGTCTCCCATAGACTCCATTTTATCCAAATAATCAAAAATGTTCTAACTGATTACCTTTTTCTCTGTAATAATAAAACAGTACCTTGTACTTGATCCCAACTAAGATATAACCCTATATAATCCTATATATCCTATAATTAATCCTTTCTGGAAGCAACCCAAGCCTATTGGGTTTTTTAATGTTTTCGTGATTTTCTAGTCGATTTAGGTACAAATATCCAAATGACAAAAAGATCTGTTATCCGGCAAACCCCAGTTCCTGAGCATTTTGGATAACAGGTCTCATACGTAGGTGTGTATAGGCAATATGCCATATTCCAATAAGAATTAATATAATTAATCCTTATTGGAAGCAAAACCAGCCTATTGGGTTTATTTAATGTTTACATAATTTTCTAGTAGACTTAAAGTAGAATGTTCCAATTGAAAGATCCATTATCCGGAAAACACCAGGTCCTGTGCATTCTGAATAATAGGTCCTATACCTGTGTGTGTGTGTATATATGTATATATATATATATATATATATATATATATATATATATATATATATATATATATATATATATATATATATATATATATATGTGTGTGTGTTTTAAGGACATACAATCTGCACATTCCCAATGAAGTTACTGAAAAAGTACCAATATAAACCTATATTCTAAATGACTAACCTGCACTTACACCAGTCCAGCTGCAACTTCAACAAATAAGGGGTAAAATAAGAAGCTATAATTTATGTGCATATTTGAAGACATCTTATATACCTTTAAAATGTATAAATATTTGATATGGTCATAGAACATCTTAGTGACTTTTAAAATGCTTATAATTCAAAGAAGTGGTTATATTATTATTTATTCTCCATGATTGCTTCATAGTTTGTTATAAGTCTTGACCTGGATAAATGAGAATTTTCATAGACACACTTCTAACATTTTTATAGCATTACAGCCAGCATTTTTAGATAAACCTTCCTAAATCAACACCCATGTGTCTCTTTAAATCACCCTATATTCCCTCTTTTCTGTCACGCTTCCACGAAGTGATGTCACAAACCATATCTCATGGTTCATAGCTGTGATCACATTAAAACCCAAAACAAGTGGACTTATTGTCTTGGAAGCAAAGCAAAGCCCCTTTTATAGGTTATACTTCTGCACTTGTCCACTTTAATACTGCTTAATAGTTGTATATGGCATATTGCCTATACACACCTACGTATGAGACCTGTTATCCAAAATGCTCGGGAACTGGGGTTTGCCGGATGACAGATCTTTTTGTCATTAGAATATTTGTACCTTAAATCCACTAGAAAATCACGAAAACATTAAAAACCCCAATAGGCTGGGGTTGCTTCCAAAAAGGATTAAGTATAGGATATATAGGATTATATAGGGGTATATCCTAGTTGGCATCAAGTACAAGGTACTGGTTTCTTATTACAGGGAAAAAGTAAATCATTTTTAAAAATGTGAATTTTTTGGATAAAATGGGGTCTCCAGGAGATGGCCTTTCTGTCATACAGAGCTTTTTGGATAACGGGTTTCTGGATAATAGATTCCATACCTGTACTGTACTGTGGTTTGCTTACAATATTAAAGTGTGTGTTTTTGAGTATAGATATAAAATACAAATTTCTAGGTCTACTCATAGGAGCAAAGCAGCAATTTGTTTGTTCTGAGGATAAAACCCCTTGAAGCATTGCTTTTTTTTGTCTTCCTTAGATATGAACAAAAGAATCTTTGAATTCTCTGACAACTGTATTGTTACCACCACCTCATGGGTAGCAGTGAGATACCCTTGATATTTTCTTTAGAATACAAGAGTTTTTAAAAGTGCTTCATTGATCTAGGTTAGGAACATACAATTTCAATTGACAGGTGGTAAACCACAAATAAATAAATAAACCAGCATTAAACTTTAGAGATAGCAATAGGAAGGATTACATGAATCAAGACGTTTATAACAGCTAGAGATGGCGCGAACTGTTCGCCGGCGAACTTGTTCGCGCGAACATCGGGTGTTCGCGCTCGCCGGAAGTTCGCGAACGTCGCGCGACGTTCGCCATTTTGGGTTCGCCATTGTTGGCGCTTTTTTTTGCCCTCTCACCCCAGACCAGCAGGTACATGGCAGCCAATCAGGAAGCTCTCCCCTGGACCACTCCCCTTCCCTATAAAAACCGAAGCCCTGCAGCTTTTTTTCACTCTGCCTGTGTGTGCTGAAGAGATAGTGTAGGGAGAGAGCTGCTGCCTGTTAGTGATTTCAGGGACAGTTGAAAGTTTGCTGGCTAGTAATCGTTTTGATACTGCTCTGTTATTGGAGGGACAGAAGTCTGCAGGGGTTTGAGGGACATTTAAGCTTAGGTAGCTTTGCTGGCTAGTAATCTACCTTCTACTGCAGTGCTCTGTATGTAGCTGCAGTGGGCAGCTGTCCTGCTTCTGATCTCATCTGCTGACTGCTGCAATAGCAATAGTCCTTGTAAGGACTGCTTTTATTTATTTTTTTGTTGTTTTACTACTACTACTACTACTACTACTACTATAAGAGCCCAGTGCTATTAGTCTAGCAGTGTTGGGGAGTGGGACTGGTGTGCTAATCTGCTGCTCCTAGTAGTTCAGCAGCACCAACTTTAATTTTTTTTTTTTTAATATTCATTCTTTTTTTATTTAACTTTTTTTTATTTTACTACCGCTGTAGTAGTGTATAAGTTGACCTTTTAGGCATTATTTGCCCTGTAGGCATTTTTTGCCCAGTGTGTTATTCAACCAACTGCTATCTAGCTGTGTGACCGTGTTCACATTCTGTCTAAATATCCATAATATTACCGTCTCCAGAAAAAACACCGGAGTGACTTTTTTCAAGCAGCCATAATAAATTTTACGTAATCCGTATCCATCGCTGTAGTAGTGTATAAGTTGACCTTTTAGGCATTATTTGCCCTGTAGGCATTTTTTGCCCAGTGTGTTATTCAACCAACTGCTATCTAGCTGTGTGCCCGTGTTCACATTCTGTCTAAATATCCATAATATTACCGTCTCCAGAAAAAACACCGGAGTGACTTTTTTTCAAGCAGCATTCTTATATTTTACGTAATCCGTATCCACCGCTGTGTATACGTTGACCTTGTAGGCATTATTTGCCCTGTAGGCATTTTTTGCCCAGTGTGTTATTCAACCAACTGCTATCTAGCTGTGTGCCCGTGTTCACATTCTGTCTAAATATCCATAATATTACCGTCTCCAGAAAAAACACCGGAGTGACTTTTTTTCAAGCAGCATTCTTATATTTTACGTAATCCGTATCCACCGCTGTGTATACGTTGACCTTGTAGGCATTATTTGCCCTGTAGGCATTTTTTGCCCAGTGTGTTATTCAACCAACTGCTATCTAGCTGTGTGACCGTGTTCACATTCTGTCTAAATATCCATAATATTACCGTCTCCAGAAAAAACACCGGAGTGACTTTTTTCAAGCAGCCATAATAAATTTTACGTAATCCGTATCCATCGCTGTAGTAGTGTATAAGTTGACCTTTTAGGCATTATTTGCCCTGTAGGCATTTTTTGCCCAGTGTGTTATTCAACCAACTGCTATCTAGCTGTGTGCCCGTGTTCACATTCTGTCTAAATATCCATAATATTACCGTCTCCAGAAAAAACACCGGAGTGACTTTTTTTCAAGCAGCATTCTTATATTTTACGTAATCCGTATCCACCGCTGTGTATACGTTGACCTTGTAGGCATTATTTGCCCTGTAGGCATTTTTTGCCCAGTGTGTTATTCAACCAACTGCTATCTAGCTGTGTGCCCGTGTTCACATTCTGTCTAAATATCCATAATATTACCGTCTCCAGAAAAAACACCGGAGTGACTTTTTTCAAGCAGCCATAATAAATTTTACGTAATCCGTATCCATCGCTGTAGTAGTGTATAAGTTGACCTTTTAGGCATTATTTGCCCTGTAGGCATTTTTTGCCCAGTGTGTTATTCAACCAACTGCTATCTAGCTGTGTGCCCGTGTTCACATTCTGTCTAAATATCCATAATATTACCGTCTCCAGAAAAAACACCGGAGTGACTTTTTTTCAAGCAGCATTCTTATATTTTACGTAATCCGTATCCACCGCTGTGTATACGTTGACCTTGTAGGCATTATTTGCCCTGTAGGCATTTTTTGCCCAGTGTGTTATTCAACCAACTGCTATCTAGCTGTGTGACCGTGTTCACATTCTGTCTAAATATCCATAATATTACCGTCTCCAGAAAAAACACCGGAGTGACTTTTTTTCAAGCAGCATTCTTATATTTTACGTAATCCGTATCCACCGCTGTGTATACGTTGACCTTGTAGGCATTATTTGCACAGTGTTTTCTTCAAACCGCCATCTAGCTGTGTGAGCTTGTTCACATTTTGTCTAAATATTGATAATATTATCGTCTCTAGAAAAACCACTTGAGTTACTTTTTTTCAAGCAGCATTCATATATTTTACGTAATCCGTATCCACCGCTGTAGTAGTGTATACGTTGATCTTGTAGGCATTATTTGCACACTGTTTTCTTCAAACTGCCATCTAGCTGTGTGTATTATCGTTTCCAGAAAAACCAACTGAGTTTTTGTTGTTGTTTTTTTAAAAATAATGCCAGGCAAAGGCAGGCCGCCACGCAGAGGCCGTGCTAGGGGCCGTGCTGCTATGCAATCCTGTGGCCCTAGCAAATTGCCCAGTTTTAAAAAGCCAATGACCCTGAACTCCCAAAATGCTGAAGAGGTAGTTGACTGGCTTACACAGCACACCCCATCCTCTACCGTTTCTAACTTTACCACAACATCCTCCTCATCCTCCACTGCTATGGCCACCCCACGTAACACTTCCTCCACCACCGGTGCCCCTTCTTCACTGGAATCAGAGGAGTTATTTTCCCATGAGTTTCTTGAACTGAGTAATGCGCAACCATTATTGGCAGAAGAAGATGAAGGAGATGAGGACGTTACACCAGATTTAATTCTGGCAGAGAACACGACAGAGATGGACATAATGATGAGTGATGAGGAGGAGGAGGAGGTCCCCGCTGCTGCTTCCTTCTGTGATGTGTCAGAAGAAATTGATGCATCTGAGGAGAATGATGATGAGGAGATTGATGTTTTGTGGGTGCCTAGTAGAAGAGAGCAAGAGGAGGGTAGTTCAGATGGAGAGACGGAGAGTCAGAGAGGCAGTAGGAGAATAAGACTTAGAAGAAGCAGGGAGGCCAGCCCGCAGGGATCAGTAGGGCAACAACATGTATCGGCACCTGTGTTCAGCCGGCCAACGCACCCGCCATTGCCGCCAATGCCGCCAACTTCTACTGTTACCGCCAGATCGCAGACTTCCAAAAAGTCAGCAGTGTGGCATTTTTTTAATGTGTGTGCCTCTGACAAAAGCATTGTAATTTGCAATGAGTGCAGTCAGAAACTGAGCCTTGGTAAGCCCAACAGCCACATAGGTACAACTTCTATGCGAAGGCACATGAGCGGCAAGCACAAAGCACTTTGGGAGCAACACCTCAAAGGCAACAGGCAAACTAAAAGCCACACTCCTTCTGGTCCAGCATCTTACTGCTCTACCTCTGCTCTCCTTGACCCATCTGAACCACCCTCCACTCCGCCTTCCACCTTGACCACCTGTTCCCATTCCCAGTCATCTGCCACCAGCCAAGTTTCTGTGAAGGCCATGTTTGAGCGTAAGAAGCCAATGTCTGACTGTCACCCCCTTGCCCGGCGTCTGACAGCTGGCTTGTCTGCACTCTTAGCCCGCCAGCTTTTACCATACCAGCTGGTGGACTCTGAGGCCTTCCGCAAATTTGTAGCAATTGGGACACCGCAGTGGAAGGTACCCAGCCGCAATTTTTTTTCTAAAAAGGGAATACCACACCTGTACCAACATGTGCAGAGCCAAGTTACCGCATCTCTGTCACTTAGTGTTGGGCCAAAGGTCCATATGACTACTGACGCATGGTCCTCCAAGCATGGTCAGGGCAGGTATGTCACCTACACTGCCCACTGGGTGAACTTGGTAATGGCTGGGAATGGGAAGCAGGGAATGGGTAGCTCAACAACAACAACAACAGTGGAGTTGGTGTCACCGCCACGGATTGCACGCGGTTCTGCCACCACCTCTACTCCTCCATCGCTCTCTACCTCGTCTTCTTCCTCTTCTTCTTCTTACTCTGCTGCTGGGTCCTCCTTCTCCTCCTCCACACCTGTGCACCCCCAGCTCCCCCTAGGCTATTCGGCGTGCCAGGTACGCCGTTGTCACGCTGTCTTGGGGATGACGTGCCTGGAAAGCAAAAACCATACCGGATCTGTACTCCTGTCATCTCTGCAGTCACAGGCCGATCGGTGGCTGACCCCACACCAACTGCAGATCGGAAAAGTGGTGTGTGACAATGGAAGCAATCTGTTGGCAGCGTTGAGACTGGGAAATTTAACACATGTGCCCTGCATGGCACATGTGTTAAATTTAATAGTCCAACGTTTTGTCTCCAAGTACCCAGGATTCCAGGACGTTCTCACCCAGTCCAGAAAGGTGTCGGCCCATTTCAGACGTTCCTACACAGCCATGGCACGCCTTGCTGACATTCAGCAGCGCTACAACATGCCAGTCAGGCGTTTGATTTCTGACAGCCAGACTCGCTGGAATTCAACGCTCCTTATGTTGGAACGTCTGCTGCAACAACAAAGGGCCGTCAACGAGTACCTTTTTGAACTGGGTGGTAGGACTGGATCTGCAGAGCTGGGGATTTTTTTCCCCCGTTACTGGGTGCTTATGCGCGATGCCTGCAGGCTCATGCGACCTTTTGAAGAGGTGACAAATATGGTCAGTCGCACCGAAGGCACCATCAGCGACCTAATACCCTTCGCTTTCTTCCTGGAGCGTGCCGTGCGACGAGTGACAGATGAGGCTGTAGACCAGCGTGACGAGGAGCTGGAAGCGCACGATTTATGGTCGCAATCACCAGAACGAACCCAGGCACCTGCTGCAACGCAGGGAGAGGTGCCAGAAGTGGAGTCAGAGGAGGAAGGTGGCTTTGTGGAGGAGGAGGAGGAGGACCAACAGGAGCAGGCTTCCCAGGGGGCTAGTGGTGACCTTTTGGGGACCCCTGGTCTTGTACGTGGCTGGGGGGAGGAGACCGTGGATGATGCAGTCCTTGATAATGAGGAAGCGGAGATGGATAGCTCTGCATCCAACCTTGTGAGAATGGGGTCTTTCATGCTGGCATGCCTGTTGAAGGACCCCCGTATCAAGAGGCTTAAGGAGAAGGACCTGTACTGGGTCGCAACGCTACTAGACCCTCGGTACAAGCATAAAGTGGCAGAAATGTTACCAACATACCACAAGTCCGAAAAGATGCGGCATTTACAAACCAGCCTGCAAAACATGTTGTACAATGCTTTTAAGGGTGATGTCACTTCAGGAACTCATCAACATTCCAGGGGCAGAGGTGCCAGTAATCCTGCCACGAGCACACCTGCAAGGACAAAGCCCTTTGGCCGGTCTGTAACATCAGACATGCAAATGTTTTTCTGTCCAAGGCAGCGCCACAACCCTTCTGGATCCACCCTCAAAGAACGCCTCGACCGGCAGGTAGCGGACTACCTGGCATTAACTGCAGATATCGACACTCTGAGGAGCGATGAACCCCTGGACTACTGGGTGCGCAGGCTTGATCTGTGGCCAGAGCTGTCACAATTTGCCATGAACCTCTTGTCTTGCCCAGCCTCAAGTGTGCTCTCAGAAAGGACCTTCAGTGCAGCAGGAGGGATTGTAACTGAGAAGAGAACTCGCCTAGGTCACAAAAGTGTCGATTACCTGACCTTTATTAAAATGAATGAGGGGTGGATCTCGGAGGGTTACTGCACGCCGGAAGACTTGTTCTGACTTCTATGCAGCTGTCCTTCTCTTCAAGCCTCATGACTCCACACACAGCTGTCCTTTAGCGTCCTCCTCCCTCCGCCACCGTTACAAACTAGGGTGCAAACCCTACTGGTTTAATTTTTTCTGGCCTCTGTGCTTCAGTGGCTGCGTCCAAAAAAATGGGGCAAACAATGTCTACAAGGTCAACGTATGGCGAAAAATTACTATTTTCAGCATTTATATGGCATATTTTTTCTGGCAACTGTGCTTCAGTGGCTGCGTCCAAAAAAATGCATATTTTCTGCATTTATATGGCATAATTTTTCTGGCCTCTGTGCTTCAGTGGCTGCAACCAAAAAAATGCATATTTTCTGCATTTATATGGCATAATTTTTCTGGCCTCTGTGCTTCAGTGGCTGCAACCAAAAAAATGCATATTTTGTCCATTTATATGGCATAATTTTTCTAGCCTCTGTGCTTCAGTGGCTGCAACCAAAAAAATGCATATTTTCTGCATTTATATGGCATAATTTTTCTGGCCTCTGTGCTTCAGTGGCTGCAACCAAAAAAATGCATATTTTGTCCATTTATATGGCATAATTTTTCTAGCCTCTGTGCTTCAGTGGCTGCAACCAAAAAAATGCATATTTTCTGCATTTATATGGCATAATTTTTCTGGCCTCTGTGTTTCAGTGGCTGCAACCAAAAAAATGCATATTTTCTCCATTTATATGGCATAATTTTTCTAGCCTCTGTGCTTCAGTGGCTGCAACCAAAAAAATGCATATTTTCTCCATTTATATGGCATAATTTTTCTAGCCTCTGTGCTTCAGTGGCTGCAACCAAAAAAATGCATATTTTCTCCATTTATATGGCATAATTTTTCTGGCCTCTGTGCTTCAGTGGCTGCAACCAAAAAAATGTATATTTTCAGCATTTATATGGCATAATTTTTCTGTCAACTGTGCTTCAGTGGCTGCGACCAAAAAAATGCATATTTTCTGCATTTATATGGCATAATTTTTCTGGCCTCTGTGCTTCAGTGGCTGCAACCAAAAAAATTTATATTTTCAGCATTTATATGGCATAATTTTTCTGGCAACTGTGCTTCAGTGGCTGCGACCAAAAAAATGACTATTTTCAGCATTTATATGGCATATTTTTTCTGGCCTCTGTGCTTCAGTGGCTGCGGCCAAAAAAACTGGGCAAACAATGCCTACAAGGTCAACGACGTTGACCTTGTAGGCATTGTTTGCCCAGTTTTTTTGGCCGCAGCCACTGAAGCACAGAGGCCAGAAAAAATATGCCACATAAATGCTGAAAATAGTCATTTTTTGCCATACGTTGACTCAACGTATATGGCAAAAAATGACTATTTTCAGCATTTATATGGCATATTTTTTCTGGCAACTGTGCTTCAGTGGCTGCGTCCAAAAAAACTGGGCAAACAATGTCTACAAGGTCAACGTATGGCGAAAAATTACTATTTTCAGCATTTATATGGCATATTTTTTCTGGCAACTGTGCTTCAGTGGCTGCGTCCAAAAAAAACTGGGCAAACAATGTCTACAAGGTCAACGTATGGCGAAAAATGACTATTTTCAGCATTTATATGGCATATTTTTTCTGGCAACTGTGCTTCAGTGGCTGCGTCCAAAAAAACTGGGCAAACAATGCCTACAAGGGCAACGTATGGCAGTTGTTTAAAGAGAACAGTAGATTACTAGCCAGCAAAGCTACCTAAGCTAAAATGTCCCTCAAATCCCTGCAGACTTCTGTCCCTCCAATACAGAGCAGTATCAAGCAGATTACTAGCCAGCAAACTTACTATCATCTGTCCCTGAAATCACTAACAGCTCTCCCCCTACACTATCTCTTCCAAGCACACACAGGCAGATTTTTCAGATACATTTTTGCCCTTGATCCCCCTCTGGCATGCCACTGTCCAGGTCGTTGCACCCTTTAAACAACTTTAAAATCATTTTTCTGGCCAGAAATGTCTTTTTTAGATGTTAAAGTTCGCCTTCCCATTGAAGTCTATGGGGTTCGCGAACCGTTCGCGAACCGCTCGCATTTTTGCGCAAGTTCGCGAATATGTTCGCGAACTTTTTTTCCGACGTTCGCTACATCCCTAATAACAGCAAGCTTTTTTGTCAATATATGAAGTTGTAGTGTGCATATCCTTAATTGCCCATAAATCCGACAGGGAAACAAGCTAAAATGTAGCAGTGATGAAAAACGCAGGACAATGCAGTAGCCTTTTCAAGAAATGTGTCTCAGACACAACTGTTTTCTTTTTTTAGAACTGAAAATTGATACTGAACTAAAAAAAAAAAATACACCTCTGATTGGAGATCTGGTGTAATGCTATCAATCAGCCAACGAAAATAGAGAGTTTGTGAGACAAGGATCAAATAAAACTTGTCAAGTACAAGAATGACAGAAGATATTCCATTCCCCATGGCTGTGAGAAAGAAGACTTAAGGCAGACTAAAATTGTACAAATTGTTACATTCATTTTAGTGATAATCTTCACAAACAAATGTACCCACCTCAAATCTAGATGAAACGTCCACATTTAAATTGTTTTTTTCTATTGAACGGTCCCTTATTCTCATTGTACCATTCTAAATAAGGGAAATCATACATAATGGTATATGAAAGCTTGCACTTTCTTTAAACATTAGTGACAAGAGAGAGATTATTTTTTTAAAGGGCAGAAATTCACTTAAAAAAAACTCTATTTTATTTTAGTTTTATAATTCACTTATTTATTATTTATATGGATCTATGGTAAAAGATGCTAGTTGTACCATTGTTTGTCATTAAGGCAATGCTTTGCTGCCTTTTTTGTTTTGTTTACTCATGAAGCAATCTGTACATCCATGCATCCATACATATGTTGCTTGTGCATCTCTCAATGGGCAGGCTCTGAGTTTACCAGCTGTGCTTTGATAGAAAAGGGAATTTGAGACTGAATTATAATAACAATTAATGTGCCTGCAAATATATGCCTATATCTTGCAAATATTAATTTATATGGTGCAATTATGCAAGAAAGGAGACATGATTATTGAAATAATCCATACATTTACTTCACATCAGGCCTGGACTGGCAAAGTGTGGATTCTGGCAAATGCCAGAGTGGTTGCTTTAAGATGCCATTGAAAGTAGGGATGCACCGAATCCAGGATTCAGTCGAATCCTTCTGCCCTGCCGAACTGAATCACAATTCTAATTTGCATATGCAAATTAGGGTCGGGGAAGGAAATCGCGTGACTTTTTGTCACAAAACAAGGGAGTTAAGAAAATGTTTTCCCCTTTCCACCCATAATTTGCATATGAAACTTAAGACAGTATTCGGCTGAATCTTTCGCGAAGGATTTGGGGCTGTGGCTAAATCCAAAATAGTGGATTCGGTGCATTCCTAATTGAAAGTAACTAGTTATTGGGCTAGTAGGGTCTGTCTGGGCCTCTGTGTACTTGAAATGCCAGGGCCATCTTAAACATAGCCTGCAGTTTTACATCAAAGATATCTTCTTTCTAAATCTAGGAGCAGAATATACTGTATTTGTGTTGTCTGTACATTCTACTACAAAACTTCATATTTGTTGATTTTATCAGCAAATTTCTTCTCCCTTTTCCCTGTCTGTCTTAATGACCTTTACAATTAGGCATGGTTGCTAACTATGCTCAAACAATGCTGGGAACATTTGCAAAGTGTTAGGCTGGGTGCTGTGGATTTGTATTTTAAAATATGTCCCATATTTTCCACCTTGGGAACAGGTCTATGTATTCCAGAATGGACCTGTGCTACTACATTGAAGACAGTGCAAGGCATCGCTGCTTACAATCTGCCATTTTTATGGACTGTGTATTACTTTTAGGTAATCCTGTAGACCGGGTCAAGTCCAAATCAAAAGTTGGTGGTCACTACATCAACATTTAAAGGAGAAAGAAAGTCGTTCAGCACTTGGGGGTGCCAAATGTTAGACACCCCCAAGTGATTGTATTGATTTACCTGAAACCCAGGCCTGGTGCTCCTATCAGCAGAAAACTGCGCCGGCCTGGGGTTATTCCAGCGAGCCCCACGGAGAGACCCTCTTCTGGCTTCTTCTTTCTTCAAATTTCTCAGGGCAGACGCATGCGCAGTAGAATGAAAAAAGCGACTTTTTATTTAAAGTTCGACTCTTCACAAGTTCGCATGTGCAGCCGCGCGAAGAAAGAAGAAGCCAGAAGAGGAGCGATCCGTGGTGCTCACTGGTATAACCCCGGGTGGTTGCAGTTTTCTACTGATAGGAGCCCTGGCCCAGGGTTTCAGGTAAATACATTCACTTGGGGGTGTCTAACATTTGGCACCCCCAAGTGCTAAACAACTTTCCTTCTCCTTTAATCAGTACGCCATATATTTTCACAAATTAATACACCAGGTTCCCAGTGTAAATCATCGTAAAGAACCCACAGAACCCTGTGTGTAAAGTCATATAGGTCATTTGTTTATTCTGTATTTAGTTCAGTGAAAAATGTATATTTTAATTCAGTTGCTAGTGTCCCTACAGACTGATATGGAGTTTTTACATTATAAAACACAAGTTATTTTTTTTCATTGTATTAAATCAATGTTGGAGTAATCTGCAAATGCCTGTAATATTTGTTACATATACTTTTTTAAGTCATCCACAGATCTGAAATAAAAGACCAGAGCTGGCTAATTCAACTCAAGAAACTAAAACAAATGAGTAAACAAATAAGACATATATGAATAAACACAATGGATCACAGAGTTACAAAAATGTGAATTTAATCAGTTTCCAGAGAACTACAGAAGACAGCTAAGCAGGCATTTCAAAAACATCACCAACTTTTTTTTATTGCTATGGATTGGTTTTGTCAGCTGCTGAGTCAAATAGAAAACCAAATATATCCCTTGATATAACAGATCTATCACTGGATGAGAGTGATCTTTCTGCTTATACATGATGACAAATTCCTGCTCCTTTGTACTGATCAGCAGGATATGTAACCAGTCAGTCATGCATGTATTTGTGGAAGCATATCGCACATTTGTCAGACTTTAATACAAAAATGTTAGGTATTTATGAATTGTACTATAACATGTATTTACGATATGTAGAGGCTAAAGATCTATTATTTGGAATGCTTGGGACCTGGGGTTTTCCGGGTAAGTGGTCTTTCTGTAATTTGGATCACCCTATCTTAAGTCTGCAAAATATAATTTAAACATTAAATAATTCCAATAGGGTTGTTTTGGCACCAATATGGAGTAATGAAGCTTACAAGGTACTGTTTTATTATTAACGAAAAGGTGATGTGGCAATGGCGGAGCGCTTCCCATGTACGCCAGCTCCTGCTAAGCCGCAGCTCTCGCGATGTATCGGCTCCTTCTGACCGGCTACTACATCACACCTCTGCCACCGCTGCAGAGCGCTGATCAAAGCATTCTTGGAGTCTGGTGAGTTAATATCAATATATCGCCTTTATTTTGCGCTTTTTAAAATTACAAAGGAGGGGATTTACATCTAACATGTTTCGTGTCAGAAGACCTGACACTTCAGGTCTTCTGACATGAAACGCGTTAGATGTAAATCCCCTCCTTTGTAATTTTAAAAAGTGCAAAATAAAGCCAATATATTGATATTAACTTACCAGACTCCAAGAATGTGAACTGTTTTATTATTACAGAGTAAACTGAAATCATTATAAAAAAGTATTATTATTATTATTATTATTATTATTATTATTTTGGACTCTATGGGAAATGGCCTTCTTGTAATTCAGAGATTTCTAGATAACAAGTTTCCAGATCATGGATCCCATAGCTGTAGGACCTAATCATTGTTACCCTTCCATAATTCTATTCATTATATAGGGACTTACAGTATGTCATGGTATCTACGTTACATATTGCTCATTTTTGTAAACTGTTAACTAAAAGGCAATGGGAAAAAGGGAGTCATCTTGAATATAATCAACATATAATCCACATTTATGGAAATTAAACTGTGATATTTTATATTATTATGGAGCACAGTTTGAAACCCTTGAGCCTCAGTTTGTGATAAACAAATGTGGGAAATGCAGGTCTCATTAAGAGACCTTCCCATATTGATGCTGATTGATACTTGCAACTAAAATCAGTTCAGCTAGACTGTGCATGTTCAAGACAGTGTCAGCGCCAATGAATCTTTATATATAATTGGTAGGTTGCATGCACAAACCCTGGATGAAGGTATTTAAGTTTATATTGGCTACAGCAAGTTAACCAGTTAGTGGTCCTCTTAATGAGAGTGAAACACCACGTATTTATGTACATCCAAGTATAATGGAATGAAATTGTTATGATTGTTGGTATAAATGCAATGCAACTTTTTTTTGCTTAAAACAAGGGCAATAATTGTACAATATTTGGCTGTTTGTATACAGAATGGGTGATTCATCTGAAGAAGGTCGATTGACTAGTGGGTTGTGCGATTTTCTAAAAGCTGTCCATTTGTGATTTTAATATTTTGTTGGTGTTGAGTTAGTTCTGTTTGGTTTTTCGGTCATAAGAGCAGACTTCTCATTTTAGGAGAAAGGCCTGGTGAAGTAAAGATTCATTTTTCATCTACTTTAAGGTTGTAGTCTCACATCGTTAAAGAATAAACCAGGGTTCATATTCCATTTTTTGTGTTCAGAAAATATAAATACAATAAAGACCTGTCAGAACACTGGATCCTCAGGATATGGTGGCCTAGAAGTTAGCTAACGGAATTTTACATTAAAACAATAAAAGTTTGATAAAAATGTGCCAGGAATACTTTAATGTGCCAAATATTGCATTCTGATTAGTAGGCACCTATTGTCCTAAAAGTGTTGGAAGAGGAATGCCAAGGTTTAGTTGACAAAATTTACTAGTTTACACTAAAACCTCTGGGAACATGATCAACTGCCATTCATAGTGGAAACCATAACACCTCTTCTGTATGTCATAAGAAAGGAGATGCTTATTGTGTGCAATTTAAGCCATAATGGCTGTTGCATCTCTAACCAATTTCATTTGCCGTTTTCTATTTTTTTAAAAGTTACACAAGCAAAATCCTAAGCGAGGACCGGAGATCCAGCACCTGCTTTATATTTATATTATCTCTGTGGTTTGGGAATCTGTGGTTTAGCTTCAGCAATATCAGAATGACATATTCTTTTGTGTAGCTTCAGAGTTTTAGAACATAAAAAAACATCAGCATCTCAATCAGTCACAAATGTTACCGAGCCCTTGGATACGATACAATTGCAAGCTTGTTAAATCCAGAAGCCATACTGTTAGATGTGCACTAGAAACTCAGGCAAGTTAGTGTAACAAAGTGCTTATTTTTAGGAGTAGCAGCTTTAAAACAGATGCAGCACAGCAGTACCTTCAGCTGGGTATGTGACACATAGGATCTGAGAAATAGAGCTGTGACCAAGTATTATGTGAATTTTTTACAAAAATGAAGGGGAAAAAAAACACAGGTATTTCTATCTTCATTATGTTCTGTATTCCCTTGGTCCTAGTTGTAACAAAGATACGTGTTTAATGGATATGTGTCTGGCAACATATTTTATTTCTATATGATGCTATAGACTGTATTTTTTTCAATGGTGTTATAACATTTTGCTGCCCATTAAGATTTTACACCAAGGTGCTTTGTGTGTATATATATATATATATATATATATATATATATATATATATATATATATATATATATATATAAAACAATTGCAAAGCTTCCTTTTTCAGTTACATGTAAACCAGATTGTGCTATCTTAGACGTAAACCTTCCCAAATGTATTTTTAAAACCGTAAAATTGAAATTCAATCAAACTCATTTGATTATTAAAATACTTTCTATCTATGTTTATCATGGAGATTAATCTCCAGTCTCACTGCTATGTCCCAAAAACAGAGATAAATTGGCTCTGACTCTCTCCTACACTGTGGGGCAGATCTATCAAAGGTTGAGGTGAATTTTAAAATGAAATAAAATTCAAATTTAGAGCTATTTTGTGTGTACTTCGACTAGGGAATAGTCCAAGTTCGATTTGAATTTGAAAAAAATTCAAAAATTTGAATATCAAAATGTATCATGTACTGTCGCTTTAAAAATTCAACTTCAATCATTTGCCATCTAAAACCTGCTGAATTGCTGTTTTAGCCTATGGGGGACCTCTTAGAACCTATTTGGAGTCAATTGGTGGACTTTGAAAAATCAAAGTTTTTTTGGGGGAAAAATGTAGAATCTAATTTGATCGAATTCGAATTTTGAAGTTTTTTCAATTCTAAATTCGACCGTTGATAAATATGCCCCTATATATTTCCCAATCTTCTATTTGATGTTTGTTCTCCACCATTAGAAAATAAAACACTTATCCCATATGTTTAAATATCCTCAATACTTAGCCTAAATCAGATCAGTGATGTTTGGTAATGAAGCCCCTGTTACAAAGGCATAATAATATATTTCGATTGGTGTGGCATTTCTTTGGCAAATCAAGAATTAAAAGTGTGACTTCTGATTTTGACAAGAGGGTTGGCCAATGATCTTGTGATTTCCATTGGCAGACAAGGATTAAAGGGCCACCAAAAGGCCATTGTGCAATCATTAACCTTAGGCAGCAGTATGGATTGTACCAACCTTCTAAACACACTTGCATTGATGGACTGGAGGCTTTCATATTGCTTGGTACAACTTTTTACAGTGTCTAAGTTGAATTTCCAGATCTAATTCAGCTGTGGCAAGTAATGTGGCAACTCAAAAGCAGACAAACTAAAAAACAACATTGATTTTTGGAATCCACAGGAAAATATCTATGTTGAGACTTATAGGGGCCCATTTACTTAGCTCGAGTGAAGGAATAGAATAAAAAAAACTTCGAATTTCGAATGTTTTTTTTGGCTACTTCGACCTTCGACTACAACCTTCGAAGTACTGTCTCTTTAAAAAAAAAACTTCGACCCCCTAGTTTGCCACCTAAAACCTACCGAAGTCAATGTTAACCTATGGCGAAGGTCCCCATAGGGCTTTTGAACAATTTTTAGGTTGAAGAAAAATCGTTCGATCGATGGATTAAAATCCTTCAAATCGAACGTTTTTTCGTTCGATCATTTGATCGAACAAACTGCGGTAAATCCTTCAATTCGGCAGTCGAATATCAAGGGTTAATTTACCCTCAATATTCGACCATAAGTAAATCTGCCCAATATTGTTGCAAATCTGGGGAATATGTAAAAAAAATAAAGAGGTAGTACACAAAATGCACATTTCCCTTTTAATCAATACTAAAATAATGAAATTATATTACAAAGCAACGTAAATTTTTAGACATATTACAAAATATGTCTTTTAACATTATTTGCATGTTAATTAGTGAAGACTGAAGAACCACTGGCCACTTTAACCCAATGGCAAATCAGGGTCACTGGGAAATACTTCCTGCAGTCATCTTCCATGAATGTCTCACCTTACATCTGCTTGGGTGGCTTCAGTCATAAGGGCTTTTATCAAGTTCTTGACAGCTTTTTCTGACAAAGGGCCATATTTTTTTTTCACATTGGAAGGCCAGATGAAGGTCATTATGAACATAAATACCAGCAGATGCAACACAGAAGGCTTATGGGTTTCAACAACAATCTTCCTAGTGGTGCCATAACCTGTGTGCCATCTAAGATCATAGCATTGCTTATTCATGTTCTGGATGATCTCCTCTCTGGATTTATTCATGACGAGAAAACATTATATTAGCCTAAAATCTTAGCTGTTTCAAATATGTTTTAATGAAAAAAAGACTTAATAATCAATTTTGCTATAATTTATGTTTCTTTGTTTAGGTTTATCTCATTTGTGCCCTTCCCATTACTTTCCACCTGTATTTATAGAACAGAGAATAGCAATTATGTAGTTAGCTTGCTTTCTAATGTGAATTTGATTAGGCTGTGAATGAAAATGGTTCTTATGTGGGCAAGGGAAATAAAGGTTGAAGTATTTTAAAGAACATTTGCTAAGGCAAGGTCAGCTTCAAAGGCAGGTGTGCGGAGCCTTTTCCACACACACATGAAACCTTTATAAATATATTCTACAATTATCTTCTGCAGTTATCCTTTCTCACTTCCTAAAGTAATATGTCTCTGTTATAAATAATATTTAAATGAATACCACACATTAATTCCTAAATAATTTAGTATTTTCAGATATGTGTGTATTGCATTCAATTTAATGCCTATAAATATATGTATATTCTACAGTATATCTGTCGGTCTATCTATATACTTATTTATCTAACTATCTATCTTTCTGTCTGTCTATTTTTTGAGAAAAAGGCAAAGAGAAATTGTATCTGATGAAATTAACAATCAAAGCAAATCCTGTTTCTCTGCTCTTCTCATATTCCTAATACTTTGAAGAAGTTTTTTGTGATTGAACTGATTAATTACACTGAGTTCATTTGAATCTGAATCATTAGAACTGCCAATAATAAAGAACAATGGGCCAGATCCAAATCATTGAGAAATCTTTATTTTATCATGTGAAAACTATGTGAGATTCAATTGGAGGGGAAAAATCTTTTTTCAGTTTAATTTCTCCCCCATAGACATCAATAGAGTTTTCATGATTAAACAGTGAGCTAAATCTTTTTTTTATTGAATTGCCTCTGGATCTATGGGGCAATCTGTAATTGAATAAGTTGATAAGTCCCTTCACCAAATTGAATCTGGGCCAATATCTGTATGTAAATATACCCCATGTACATGGACAAATATGCTACTGGGATGCCTTATTTAGCAATGATTATGTATTTCTGCAAGTTGCCATCTGTAGGGATGGCGCAAACTGTTCGCCGGCGAACTTGTTCGCGCGAACATTGGGTGTTCGCGCTCGCCGGAAGTTCGCGAACGTCGCGCGACGTTCGCCATTTTGGGTTCGCCATTGTTGGCGCTTTTTTTTGCCCTCTCACCCCAGACCAGCAGGTACATGGCAGCCAATCAGGAAGCTCTCCCCTGGACCACTCCCCTTCCCTATAAAAACCGAAGCCCTGCAGCGTTTTTTCACTCTGCCTGTGTGTGCTGAAGAGATAGTGTAGGGAGAGAGCTGCTGCCTGTTAGTGATTTCAGGGACAGTTGAAAGTTTGCTGGCTAGTAATCGTTTTGATACTGCTCTGTTATTGGAGGGACAGAAGTCTGCAGGGGTTTGAGGGACATTTAAGCTTAGGTAGCTTTGCTGGCTAGTAATCTACCTTCTACTGCAGTGCTCTGTATGTAGCTGCAGTGGGCAGCTGTCCTGCTTCTGATCTCATCTGCTGACTGCTGCAATAACAGTAGTCCTTGTAAGGACTGCTTTTATTTATTTTTTTGTTCCAATACAGAGCAGTATCAAGCAGATTACTAGCCAGCAAACTTACTATCATCTGTCCCTGAAATCACTAACAGCTCTCCCCCTACACTATCTCTTCCAAGCACACACAGGCAGATTTTTCAGATACATTTTTGCCCTTGATCCCCCTCTGGCATGCCACTGTCCAGGTCGTTGCACCCTTTAAACAACTTTAAAATCATTTTTCTGGCCAGAAATGTCTTTTTTAGATGTTAAAGTTCGCCTTCCCATTGAAGTCTATGGGGTTCGCGAACCGCTCGCATTTTTGCGCAAGTTCGCGAATATGTTCGCGAACTTTTTTTCCGACGTTCGCTACATCCCTAGCCATCTGGACAGAGCATCAGATTGGTCATGGTACATATGATGATTCGTACATTTTTTGTGCATATTGAAGAATATGAAATTTATATTAGAGAGTGATGTAGCTCTTACATCACAGTTCTAAGATGAAAACTGTCCATGACAAATGATAATTATCAAACTACTCAGCACACCACCTGTGAACTGTAAAGAATTTAAATGAAAGAAGAAATAAATCGTGCAGTGTGCCTTTTACACATGATGCCGAATCTCAGCTGAAGCTTGCCTGCTATTTGAGTCTCAGACTTTAAGGAAATTAATTTAAAATAATAAAAATAATGTAATAGGAGAGAATTGCCTATCTATAAATTATAAACATTATAGTAATACTTTATGCATACATACATGTGTATGTGTATACTGTATAAAGTATATGTACAGTATGCTGTATATTTTCCCCTTTAATATAATAAACACACACTCACACATATATCCCTTTTCTTTTTCCTATTCTTTTAGCGTGTCAGAAAGTTAGTAGATTTCTTTGGCAATACACTTTTTCTTCTGTGTTTCTTTTTCCTTATACCAAGATTAGCAGAACAAACTGAACTACAAAGAGTTATTGGATTGAAAAGAAAACCGGTTTACAAGACCTGCTTAGCATTCAGTACAGTTGCTTAGTTTCAGGACCACATGTTGCATTTACAAGTAGTGTTGGGGATAGGTGTCTGTGACTCGAATTCTAAGATCAAAAGGACAGATTCCATCTTCTTTTTTTGGTTTGTCCTTCAACTTTGTCAGATCACTATGTTTCAGTACATCACTGAAGAGTATATTGTAATGGGTAACACTCAAGCCGATCCATTCCATGCTGTCCTCACCTGTAAGAGGAAGAAAGTTAACCGTAGGTTTTAGTTTCCTATCTGTTAGAAATCTCCCTTTTCATGCATTCTTTATGCAAACAGTAGTATCATGTACAATAGTATATCATTAATATATATGTTGCCTGGAAAGCCTTGAAAGGGGAACTATTTCTTTCTCTAGCACCTAACTGTTGCACTTGTCTGCAAGGTATAGTTATTTGAATGTGATGAATTGAATGGTTGAAAATCATTATTGGTAGATTTGCCAGTTCGCACAGCATATCCTGGGGCTTAATTAGCTTTTTTTTTTCCTTTTTAAATTGCTTACGAGATGAATCCAGGTCCTGGGAAAACATCAGTTGCTGTAGGAAGCTAATGATTTTTTGTGCTGTTTAGGGAGATTTTGGTTATAAATATATATCTATTTTTTTATCCCTTTAACAAAAAGATTAGCTATCTAAGCCATTGATTTTACTTTGAAAATGTTAAATTTGAAGGGAACTACGTGTATGAACTTTAGCTGTGAACTGCATTGTAATTCAATTTGACGGTCAATTTTATTACCTACAGTATACATTTGGAAAATGTTTACAAAGATGACATCATGACTTGGCTTGAAGCAGTGATCTACTAATAATATAAGCAGACTATATGATTTTTTTGAGCTTCAAGCTGTAGTCCAATAATGGCCATAAAGAACTGTAAGGGACATTACGCTATTTCCCAATGTTACTGTGCTTATAATACAATAATTATGGGGATTTTTAGTTTTTTATGTTGTACTTGCTATATCGAAACTTTCCCATTAGCCGCTACAAAGGCTCAAGAAAATATTTTGCCTGGTACAGTTTTGTGGTGAAATTCATGGGTTAGCCAAATGTGAATATTTTTGCAAATGCATGCTATACTTTTAATATGCATTTTGTTAACCACACGCACACCCTCAGAAAAAAATGGTCTCGTGCACTGCTGACATCATTTTATGTACCCCTTGCTTTCCACATAAACCAAGAAACTCTAAGGGCTCCACAGCCCTCCTGTTGTTTATTTAAGTATGGAAGACAACATGGTGGGGTTTATATACAAAAAATGTGTCCCTTGCACTTGAGTGTGAGCTGCTGAGCTAAACTGAGCTTATTTTCTACTGTCAATTGCAAGCACATAATCTATTTATGAAAATTAGGGGCGTTCATCTTATTCCTAACTTTCAAATAGAGAGCAGGAAAGTCCTGAGAACACTGTTCTCTTCCGATATTTCTGTTTATTTAGGGCTGATTGATGGACAATAAGGCATAAGGCAAATTTCAATAGAACAAAAATACACATAAAAATGAGCAATTCACCTAACCTCATTGTTGTTTTGCATTAAGAACTCTTACTAATTTGTTCACACATTTGCTGTATATTAATTATTCATAATGCTGCTTATAGTTTTAAAAATAGCATATGTACAGAATGCATTGCCATATGTCTTACTTAAAGTCTCAGATAAGTATTGTTAAACATGCTGTGTTTTTAGATGGGTCTCAGGAGAAGATATGAAGATCTATAAATGGTAGTAAGTGATCTTGGTAAATGCCTACACTGCAGTACCTGTGAGCTGATACTGTTACTATGAGTGTTGTAAAAAACATAGTAACATAGTAGGGACAAAACTATTCTAAATCTAAATTCATTGGTATATATTTACGCCTTTTTTAAGGGGTGGGGTGAAGGTTGTTAAGAATGTTTCTTATACATTTAATAATAATTCCTTTCCATCATGTGTGTAGGCAAATCTAACAACCCTATGCTAAGATTAACATTTGCTCAAAAAAGCCAGGGATACTTTCAAATCTTGTCTGTAATGTGTAATGAGAATCTGCCATATGTGCTCCTATAAACATGCTGTATGTGTGCTTCCAAATACTGTTTTTTTTTAATGATTTCCTTTTTCTGCACATTCTAGTATTAGATGGTAACTAATCTAGGATAACTGTGGTATCTAAACAGTTTTTTGGGTATTTTTACTATTCAAATGATTATTAGTAGATTTATCGTATGGTAATTCTAATCGTAGAAATACTTCATACCTGTATTTTACAATATGGTTTCTGAACAGATATCCACATCGTTACATAAGTGCCTGGTGTTATTGAACAGTTTCAAAGCTAGGTAGGTCAGTCAGAGCTGACTAATTAAGATTTGGAATTCTTTATAGAGTGTCGTTGTATATATATATATATATATATATATATATATATATATATATATATGTATACACTCCATATATACACTCCAAGCCTAAGTAAAATACATAAGTACAATAGAAGTGCACCTGATCTGGCCTAGTTAGCTACAAACATACAAAACAGAAGGTTTAATCAATGCACATTCCCTGGTCCCCTGTTCCAATAGTAATTTAGTATCTATGCAAGTGTGTATATGTCATGATCGGCTCCCTAAATCCAAAACTAGTGCTAAGCTTCCAGTCACGGCTCAGTCTCTCACCTATACAACCACCTTTGGCTTCGGGAGGAGCTCTCAGCTAATCAGATGCCACCAGGTCTTAAAATGAGAGAAGCTAAGCAGAAGTTCTGGACAAGCAAGGGGGTCAGATCACACACACTGTAATTTTAACAGAAGGTATAACAGCTACTGGAGGTATGAAGAATACAAGCGGGGTCAAACAAGCAAGGGATCAAGTTCAAGGAAGGGAAGAGTTCAAGCTGTAGTCAGGCAGGCAAGGTGTTAGTTTAGGTAGAGTTCAAGCGGTAGTCAGGCAAGCAATGGGTCAGTCCAGGCAGAGTTCATACACGGTCAAAATCAGGCAGGGGCTAGTTCAGGCAGAGTTCAAGCAAAAGTCAGACAGGCAGCGATCAAAACCAGGAGATATCAACAGAATAAATGCACCCAGGAACTAACAAATTAGACCTAACAACGGGCAATGCGTTTTGGCCCCAGGCCCTTTAAATATTCAAACTCAGGGCAGAAAACCCTAAAGTGCACACTGTGTGCGCCATAGGTGATGTCCACCAGAGGAGTGAAGGAATCAGGGCTGCGGGCATCCCTGGTGGCCCCTAATCCCTACTAGACCACCAGGTAACCTCACAGTATACTGTTGAAAACAAAGTTATGATCATTAAATTGACAAGCCACCATACCACATCAAGGTAAACCCCATATGATGGTCCTAGCTATTTACATCTGGTCATTTTTGTAGGCTGGCACCTCTCTGCATAGTAGCATTTACTGGAATATGTGTATCCTGACCAAGGGATTGGTCTCAGAGGGCTTACTATTCCCCTGCCATTACCAGGTCTATATGGAAGTACAAGGCATTAATAAAGACAGCTATATTCAAATAGATACTAAACTGAAAATGTATATTTATAATATATTTAAATACATTTTAATTGCCATAATATTTACACATAGTACATAACTGATCCCTTAAAAAGAGAACTCAATATGGGCATGGAATTGGTGGTCATCTGTTAACAATGTTATTTAATTGAAATCAACAGTCAATAACAAATATAAAAATATTGGGTTGCTTAGGTTTTCATTCTAATTGGTACATGCAATAAATACTATTCTGATAATAAAAACATAAATTATACAGAAATGTTTAAAATAAAAGTTGATTGACTTTTTTTACTCGTTTGTGCCTTTACAACTCAAATTTCTCTTTTTATTTGTTTAATTTGAAAATATCAGATGTGCAGATCCTAAATATGTTATTTTGCACTCTATAGAAAACACATTACATAAGGGTTGATTTATTAACTTTCAAGATTGAGTTTTGCTGCAATTAGTGGCAAAAATGTTTTTACCACATTCATGAAATTCTATTAAATTCTGTTATTTAATTCACTTTTTAAAACCTCTATCTTGGCAAGTTTTAAATTGCACTATTTTAACTTTTTATAATTTTCTTTAGGTAAAAAGATAACATCATGAATTCCACCTCAAAATACCTATTTTTCATGGCAAAAAAAAGAATTGACATTCATTAAATAGACCTACTCTATGTTTACTAGTTTTGAGTAATGAAGCTTCTTAACAAGTCATAACAGAGAGTGAGAAAGGAAAGTTCTTTTGGAATACTCTGTGGGATAGAATGAGGATTACATCAAACCAGTACACAATTACTCTGACTTTCAGGATCATGAATGAAACCTCAGGGTTGACCTAGAAGTAATTTCAGTGGAAGGACACACACCAAAACAATTGCTCAGTTGGGTGCAATGTCAGTCAATAGGATGTCACTATTATCACTAGATGTTCAGGTTGCAAAAGTTTTGCAGAAGACTATAATTCACTATTGTCATTGCATGTCTTTAGGCTGATTGGCCTTTTTGCACAATGGGAAAGCACAAAGAGACAAGCAGTTTAGCTAATTTGTCACGTGGTGAAATGAGGCATTAATCAAACAATAGGAGCAATGCAAACAAGTGAGCTTGTTTAAATAACCATTTTGCAAAGTATTGCAAATCTTAAGCATTCCATGTAAAGCACCTCTACAGGGAATCCAAGATTAAAAGGGCAAGTGATTATTGCATAAATGAAATTGTAAACAAATGATGGCTTTACAATATTGTTGGGGCTTATATTATAAGTTATTATAATAACTAAATAACTGAACTGAATGGATACATATTTTGATCCGTAACAATGTGTTATTTGGCTTTAGCAATATCATATGATAATCGTGTAGTATACACTTAGCTGGCTAATGAATTCTTTCTAAGAACAATAAACTCACCAACCAAATACATGAAGCATGTACTTTTAGAGGCAGATGTATTAAAGATTGAGCTGTATTTAACCTGGAATATTAAGTTTTCGAGGATATTTTTCAGTCAAAAAAAACTAAAATGTTTCTAGATTTATTAAACCCTGAAGCTGAAAATAGCTCAAATCTGAAAATACGCCAGATAAAATTCAGTACATACAAGTTCAATCTGTGAATCCTGGATGGAATTAACTGATTCAAATATTTATTGATTTTCATCATTGTCCAGGCCTTCCAGATTCGTTATCACAAACCAGCCAAAATCCTTTTTTTTTACTGTTAAATTGATGGATTTTATTTATCAGAAGTTTTCTGTATAAATTAAACGCTCTTCAATTTAGTTATTCCAAAATGATTTTTTGGGATAATGTGTTGGATTCATAGTGACATTTCCAATTTCAGTCCAATTAAAATTGAGGCAACTGATCACTAAAAATACTTTAGGACACAATATGTCGTTATTCAGTTTAAGTTAAATGCCATAGTAATTATTGATTTTTGGAACTATGAAGAAATGTGCATTTGAAACTGACTTGATTACATCTATTAATTATTAATTCATCATGAATTTAAGAAAAGTGTAACAATATAGGGGCTACACTGTGTCCAGTTCCACCAAGACACATCCCCAATTCACCCAACCCCTTTTGGAGTCTGTAATTCAGGGCTGTCCCTCAGAAATAATAATCTCTGAAAGGTATTTGCCAAGTGTATTTATTATTATTTATCCCTTGAACATACAGTGAGCAACGAGCAACAAGCTTTGATTGCTATATGTTGCTGCACCTAGGCACACTTTGTGCCATCTATTTAATATAGACAGTTAGATTGCTAACCATTGCAAGGCAGGGCTTAAATGACCTTTTGTCTGGGTTCGTCCCTAGATAAATTAATATGGTCATAGCATAGGTGGTAAGTACATTGTAGATGTTAAAGTGATACTAAAACACTAAAATTTTTCTTTTCAAAATATTAATGTACATTAGGGGGCACATTTACTATGGGTCAAATATCGATGCTTAATTAACCCTCGATATTTGACAATCGAAGTTAAATCCTTCGACTTCGAATATCGAAGTCAAAGGATTTACCGCAATTTGTTCGATCGAAGGAAAAATCTTCGATCGAAGGATTTTAATCCATCAATCGAACTATTTTCCTTCGATCAGAAATTGCAAGAAAAACCTATGGGGACCTTCCCCATAGACTAACATTGATGCTCGGTAGTTTAGGTGGCGAAGTAGGTGGTCGAAGTTTATTTTAAAGAGACAGTACTTCGACCATCGAATGGTCGAATAGTGAAACGATTTTTAGTTTGAATCGTTCGATTTGAAGTCGAAGTCATAGTCAAAGGTCGAAGTAGCCAATTCGATGGTCGAAGTAGCCAAAAAAATACTTTGAAATTTAAAGTATTTTTCATTCTAATCCTTCATTCGAGCTAAGTAAATGTGCCCCTAAAAATTACATATAGGTCATGTTTTTTTGACATTATTTAACATTTTCATGCCATTCAGAGGGTGTTTGCAATATTTTTCTGAAGCTAACAAAGCTGTTAACCAACTTTCAGTGTCAAGAACTATATGGATCCAGGCTTCCCAGTCTGTCATACATTTGAGCTCAGCCAGCTCCTGGAGATTTGTGAACATACTGTAAATCAATTATGTCCTCTTGGGGCTTGTGGGTCTTTTGAGATATGCTGTTTTTTACTAGTTCAAGGGCATTTCAGCATGTATATAGGGTATGAAAGGATATATATTTAACCAATTGTATGCGACAGATCATAAAATCGATGTTACCAGACTGTCCATGGATTCTTTGAGGTTCCAGGCCAGCAATTGCCTGGCTATTTACAGTCATATTTACAGCACATTGTGCAAAGGGTGTAATTCATATCACACATTTGATATAAAAGATTTTGAAAGTGGTGAATTTATGAACCCATATCATATTTCTATAGTATAGCTGCCACAGTAACAAGTGTGATTTTCTATGTTTATCTAATTCGTTTTAGAGAGTAATCTTTAGCAGTTCTATAAATGTCCATCTTGCTCCTGTGTTTATGTGACCTTTTGTTGTTTTATAAAATTTTAGTTATTCTAGGGACTATTCGAGTCCAGACGCCTCTTTTACTTAGGGATGGCAATATGATGCAAAAACGACAATGCCTTGTGTGTTTTTCCCACAATCCACTTTACCTCCCCTAAATTGCTCCTGCCACTCTTTGGAGTAACAGTTTGCACACCTGGAATAAAAAGAGTTGTGCTTTTCTCAGTATTCAACACTGCCTGCACCTGGCAGGACAATACTTGGGGGACAGCACACTGACAGGCATGGGCATCCTATGACATGTGCTCTGTGGCTTGTACTTAATTATTCTTGCAGTGGGGGTACCCAACATCTTTACGCATGAGCAACATTCAGAAGCAAAAAGAGTTGGAGAGCAATACAAGCATGAACAATGTTGCTTTCTGGTGCAAAATAAGTGCTATGATTGGCCATTGGGTAGCCCCTATGTGGACTGGTAGTCTGCAGGACAGTGGCAGCCTGTTTGACAGTGAACCTGGTTTATATGCAACAAAAATGTATGTCCAAGACAGTGGCTTTGTGGCCACTGGAAGCAACATTCAAGAGGTTGGTGAGCAACATGTTACTCATTAGCCACTGGTTGGGCATCACTCCCTTACAGGATTGAGATAAACTTTGCCCCTATTAATAAATTGTTTTGCCCAGTATATTATATGCCAGAGATGTCCAGATAGTGGGCCAGTTATTTGACATACCACATTTGTATTTTGTCATACAAAAAAAGTATTTGGTGCTTTTGAGCAGTTCATGGGAGCACCATATTTGACCCCAGGAATTACTGTTTGACAGTCCTGTGCCAGGCCATTATTCAATTTTTTTCCTATTGCGTAAGGTCACTGTTTGGACAATGCCTGTTCTGGGCATAGAATAAAGCATTGAAAAGGAAATATTATCTCATGTATATAAATTTCTGGCCAAAACAGAAAAACATTGAAATGCAATACTAAAATATTTGCTACAGTTGATCAGCACCTGACATAACTCAGGTTCTCTTTTTCATTTCGTTTATAACATTGCTCGTCTCTTATGTAAGTTTGTAATCAGATCTGGTATGCTGTGGCAGTGAATTTCATTCAGCGAGGCTGTTTCGCATAGCATATGACTGTAAATCTTCTCATTCATACATTACAGTGGAGACCTTTGTGTGCGCAATCATTTAGCAGCTTAGGAGGCAAAAGGGGGCCAGAAACCAAAATACTGTGCATACAAGTTTACAGCAAAATAAGAGCAGTGAAAATGCATAAAAGCCAGAGTTATATTAAAAATAAAAGGAACTAATGCTTTTCCCATAACAACTAAATAGCTATTTTATACTTGCAAATATATCCCATGCTTCATTCATTTTCTTACATGTAATAAACATTCTATATTTAAATAGTTTTACTGTATATTTGCAACATTTCTAAACACTCAGACTCCCGCAGTTTCTTCTTACAGATTTTTTTTGCAGCAGTGTTTAACCACTATATGCTAAATTTTGAGCAAACCACCTTTACAGGTAACAGTGTATAGGTGTATAACAGTGTTTGCTTTGCAGATACCAGGGGGGGTAATTATATTTGCTTAATTTATTAAAGGGCGTGTAAACCCAACAATAAAATGTTCCCTAATAAAAGAAAAGGTAATTGTATGTGTATTCTGCAATATTGCTGTGGCCCCTCCTCAACCTTGCCAGAGCACAAAAAAGGTAAGCACAGAAAGGCTGCCTGTGAGTATAGAATTTCCAGTGGGCATGAAGTTATCCAAAAATGGCTAAAAGCAGTGGTGTAACTATGGGGGCCCAGGCCCCCTTCAAAAATTCATCCTAGGACCCTTACCACCAATTGAGAGTCGACCAGCAGCACACGTAACACCGAAAAAAATCACTGTTAATGTGATTTTATGTGTCAAATTTGTCACCCATGGGTCCTCCTACAGAGGAAGCAGAAACGCCCCCACCCCCATAGCCCCAGTGTCTGATTCCTCTGCAGTTATGCCACTGGATTATAGCATCATGTGCAAGAACATGCAAAGGTAACAAAAGTCTTCAAATAAGAAAGCAAAAAAAAATGTCCCACATACACACATATAGGGACAATGGGACTTGCAAAAATAGCAAATTCTCATCACATCATCTTTAGAAGATAGTGAATAGCTTACATATCACCTGCAACCGCGATCCCTGCACTGTTGTTTCCTGGTTTACTTATTAAATAAGGTAATTCCCTGTACTAGAATGTTTGCTGTTTTTATACATTGACTGCCAATCTATAAAGGTGTTAGGGGAGGTTTAATAAAACTGAGGGGAAAAAAATAATTACTTTATAAATATATCTAACTAATATCTTTTGATGAAAAGTTATTGCACTAAAGCAATTTTGCTACTGTGCAGTTTTAAAGAAACAAATGGACTCATCTCTTTTCTAGTTGTAATTCACAGGCATATGGTTCACCAGTACAGGTGCTCCATTCATTTTCTTGTGAATACAGCAAGGCAAACACCTTATGGAGCAGTGCCATCAAGTCAAGAGTGCTTGGTGCAATACTTCATTGAAAACTATATGCATTCAGTATGCTTCAAGCCAGGCACAGCCTTGCTTCAGGTGAAATTACAATCAGGTGAAAAGAAACAGTGAGCCACTATGTAACAAATAAATAAGAATTATCGTATCGTAACTTTTTAATATTTGAGGATGTGAACTACTCCTTTAATGAACAATGACGTTTTTATATGAAACTATGTGAGCTCTAACATTGCATTAAAAATAAAAAATAATGACATTATGACATTCCCTCAAGTATTTGTAACAGTGATTGCTTTGGCTGCTCAGCAGGTATGTCTCCTTAGATGCCCTTTTGTTTTGCATTTTTTGTCTTTTGTTTAAATTTCTTCCAGCCTTCAGGTTTACCTGTTGGTGTCCATTAGTGTATTGAGTTGCTCCTGCATCATGTTACTGAAGTTGAAAAAAGGTGTTCCAGGTTACTGCTGCCAGATTTCTGACGAAGTATAGTCTGCTTGTGCAAACAATAAGCAACTTTCAATTGAAAGATTTGTTCACATCATGGAGTGTAAAAAGACTAGTATAGAGGATAAAAGGTCAGCACTCACCCTTCATGAACGGTCTTTTTGGTGCACGTCCCAGGCTGCCACCTACAGCCGAATTAACAGGAGCAATTTGCATAAATAGACAGCACCCAGCAGAATTTTCTTAAAAAGCCTTTATTATAAGGGCTTTATTCAGACAAAGTACAGCAACGTTTCAGGCATCCATTAGCCTTTCCTCAAGCTTGAGGAAAGGCTAATGGATGCCTGAAACGTTGCTGTACTTTGTCTGAATAAAGCCCTTATAATAAAGGCTTTTTAAGAAAATTCTGCTGGGTGCTGTCTATTTATGCAAATTGCTCCTGTAAAAAGACTAGTTGCGGATTTTAGATGTGTAAATTATTGATGCTTATTTTTAATCCAACCTACCCATTATAACAACTGTGTTTTCCTACATAGGCCTGTTAGCAGGTTGTGGGTGACACATCTATGGAAGTACAATAGAATAATGTACAGCAAAGAAAAAGAAACAGAAAAGCATTGTTACTCTGCAGTATGTAATGTTCATAGATATCCTATATAAAAGATGCAGTGTTGCTGTTCTAGATCTTGTAACCCTTTTTACCAGCCTGCTATAAAACCAGCATTGTATCAGCTAGTATCAAAGAATTCATATAAGCACACCAAACATAAAGACAAGAAGAGCCGATATAGGGACCAAAATATGTTTTTTTTCCTGAGCAAATTCAAATAAAAATGAAATCACTATAAAGTCCCATATATATGTTTGTGATTTACCACAAGTTGACATTTTTTATTGTAAATGTGTGTTTTTTGTTTTCTAAACACTACCCCTGAATTTTTAAAAGAAAACGACTTTCATGTGAGTGGCATACATTTTCATTCAAAGGAAATTAGTAAAATTCTATTAAATGATTTTACAAAATTATTATATTAAATTAAGTTCTTACTCTATCAGTGCTTTTATGTGTAATGCGTTGCTTAAGAGGAACTGTGTTGCATTAAAAAAGAGTGTGTTTTCTATATCACGCAATAGGTCTGAATATCCTTCTCAATATACAGTATATACAGTATCTTCCAAAATCAGAGAAAATAGTTGTTTTTTTAGCTATGAGCATGTTTTAGAACATAGAACTGTAACCATAAACAAAATGGAGCGAAGAGGAATGTATGTATGCAGCCATGCTGTGTGATATTTAAAGTCTGTGTTTTGAGATATTATGTGTAAAAGTTTTTCATACAGTGATACAGCCCTTTCTAGCTGAGAGTTCAAGACTTGTGCAACCCTGGATCTAAATTAACCAACCCATCTTTCATAGCAGTTTACAGGAAGGTGTAGAGCTGAACTTTACCGTTGGAAGGTGAAACACCCACTGCTTGCATGTTATTTTAATTTTCATATTTTTTTATTTTTTTATTTCTGTACTGTGCCTTTTTCTCCCTGCTGTGTGTTTCAAGTGACATCTATCCACACTATAGTATTGGAAAGGATAATGACATTCTTCTAACCTGTTTGTAAAAATTTATAAATAGATTTTCTTTTTTAAAAAATTATGTATGGACTTAGATGCCCTAGACACCTATTCTGATTCAGAAATGTTGGCAAATTTCAAAAATCTTGACAAGCGTCAGTACCTAGGTGATTTTTGCGCCGAAACCCCTAAATCATCGGATATCAGTACAGACATCAGTGCAGATACTGGAACCTTCCCCATTGACTTATACTGGACCTCTGGAGCTTTTGGATGCTGGGTTTCAAATTCATAGTTTTTAGACCATCAGATTTTAATAAATCTCAAAAAAAACATTTTTTGCTCCGAAAACTACAAATTATTCAAGGTTCGGATATTCAGAGCTTGATAAATAACCCCCCAAATGTTTAAGGACCTCTGCTTTAGCATCTGAAATCTGGCAAATACTGGACCTTTGATCTGAATTTTAGTGAGAATCAATAGGCAGGCCATTTGGTTAAAACTGCAGAAAGGCACTTGAACCTGTTGCAGCAACATGATTTAAAGTTGGCCTTCTTGGTACCAAGAGATAAATGGGATTGGATTGTCATTATAGTAATAAGATACTAAGCAGCATACATTGGTTAATGTAACATATACATCCTACAACAACAATACATTTAAGTTCATCAAAACTAAAAGTAACTATGTTGGCATTCAGCAGGCGTCAACTAAAATTTGCTGAGCATATGAGATGGCTTCTTAGAGGCAAATGAAAGCAAAGCTTTTCAGAATATTAACAAATATATTTCCAGAGGGAAATAAGTTCTGGTGCTATCATCTCATCAGCTGTGCATGGTTAAATATTCCTTACCATTGAAGAGAAAAGGGGAATGAAAAATACATAGAGACTTTAGCTACTCCAGTGTGGCGGCGAGAAAAATTGGAAGAAGATTTTGTGTGCACAGCAGTAGTATCATTGGGATGCTGAGAAAAATGTGTCTTCAATTGTACTGTACTAGTACATGACGGCAAGCTGTGACTTTCTATGTTCCAATGCCTGACAGGGTTGGTAGCAGATGCTAAAGGTGTATCACAGCCTAATGTTTTCATTATGTGCATTAGGTTGAGTCTGGAAGCAGATTGTTGAATGATACAGTATGTTTAACTCAGGTGAATGCTGCTTTGTAAACAAAACTGGTTTGCCGGATGCTGAATTCAAAATGTATTCTGAATATGTGGTAAACAACCCGTACCTTGTGCTTAGCAGGAATACTTTGAAGGAGTCAGTATATAGAAGATAAAATAAACACACATACATAAATACATTTCTAATGCAGAAAATGTATATTGAATTTTGGGGCATGGTAAAAAAGAGGTTTGGGTAAAAGACACCAAATCGGCTAGATTATTGTTATGAACACAAGTCTGTGAATTAATGCATTATGAAGGCTGTTGGCATGAGGTTATAAGTCCTAAGTTTAACACTGTCCCAAAGCTGTGGCAGCTTCTTCCTTTACAGTCAGTTTATGGAGTTATACAATGCCATGGTCAGTTTCATAAACCTTTAACACATGCATACTTGATATTACATGCTAACTGTTGTCTATAGTATATCACAAGCATAAAAATATGAGCCAACAAATATCCACCAAGTAGATGATTAGCAAATCTCAGGAACATTTTAAAGATAATTAACAATTTATTATTGTATGTCTTGAACACAAAACATGTTTTTCTTTGTGTGACTTTGTGTGAGTCACCCTTTTAAGTCTTTGAGAGAGACAACATGAGTCATTTGGTTGCGGCAGTAATGCATTGATTTAATAAATGTATGAAACCTTCTCCATTTTGAATCATGGATTGGAACAATTAGCTGTGTAACCTGAATTTAGCACAAACAAAAATGACAAAAATCATGTCACAGTTGCATTTACAGCAGTAAAACACATTATACACAAAACTATACTCTTCAACAATAAAGGCTTCTACAAATATATATTGTATGAAACAGCTCATTTGTAAAACCGTTCTTCATCTAAATAAACCATTTTTCTAAAAAAAAAAAATATATACTTTTTTAGCAGTATGTGCCATTGGGTTATCCAAAATTGTCATTTTAAGTACTAAGGGCCACCTCCTGGGATCATACAATTCACGGTGCACACAAACAAACCAAGGGTACACATATATATTAGTTCACGTCAGCCAATTAATGGACAAAGGTCTGTCTTTTAATCCCATACTTCTTCCTGATACAGTTAGAGCTGCATTATTTCTGGGAGCACACAGACCATCACAAAACGGTTGCTTAAGGGAAAAGATGTGAAAGGGTAATATTTACTGATATATGTTCCAGTTTGGTAAGATTCTTTAATAGGCATTTAATAGTATATAAATGAATCTGTTGCTTAAGTATTCATGCTGGGGTATAGTTTTTCTTTGAAGAGGAGAGTAAAGCCATACTTGTGCAGAAGTGATGGAGCAGGTAGTATGCTCCTTATTGTTATTAGGTTATTAAACTATATAAACTGCTATAAAAGGTAGCAGAAATAGGTCTATTTATCTTAATCTCAAGGTGGCCTCAGCATACTTGGATCCCTTGAATCCCATGAGACACAATACATCTATTTTTGCAGTGACAGACAAAAATCTGATCAGGAAATCAATCAAACAGAAAAAGTATGAAGAAGAAAAATCCAACAGAAACTTTAATTGCTACTCTTTTACTTTAATGCTTTCTTAAAGTTTTTTATAACTATTGAAACATTTTGACCCTATTATATGTGCTGGCAGAAATTGTATTTAAAAAAAATCTACTTATTTTACAATAACATAGCCTCTTGGGTATTATTAAAATGAAAGAGAAAAATACCGAAGTCGAGTGAGACGGGAAAAGACAAATGCCCTTAGGTTGTTGTTAGAACAGCAATTGCTGAAATCCCTCATCACACAATTTTAAATGATATATGAGATTATTTTCACAGTGAAAAGGACCTAAACTCTGTAAATGACTTTGGTTATCCTATTTAAATGTTATTTAGGCCTTTTTTGCAGTAAAACCTTAAAGTCAGAGAAAGCTGGAAACGAGTTAGTCAATTTGTCAACCATATAATTCCAAGGAAAATACTGTACCTTAAAAAATTCAATTACATTTCAGACTAAAAGGTAAAGTATGTTTCTATTGCTTAGTTTACATTTAAATGTTTGTAGTAATCAAATCCAAATTATTGAAACCATCTAAATGTAGATCTGTGGAAAGTATTTGTGTAGAATCATTTGGATTTGCAGGAGCTCATGTTTATATAGAAGTTTGCCATACGAGCATGTACACAGGCGTGTACAAAGCATATAAATTACTATAGATGCGCACATTTATTTCTCATTGATTCAAAATGTACATATATAACGTGAACCTGAAAAATGCATTCTAAACAAATTGTGTTCACTCGTTAATTCTCATTGAGTCTTATAATGCTTGAAAGAATTTTCATTGTAACTGTTAAATTTCTACAAGTCAACCAACAGCTTAGTGTTATATTGAAATAATAGTACAAATCATTAAATTGTGGGATAATCTACATTGTAGAAGCCACTGCCACGTGGGCCACAAATGTTTTTAGCTTTTTTTTTTGTTATTATTTATGTCCCAGAATTCCTCAAACTCTCAATAGCCACTAACATACTGTGGCCTTGCATTTCAGCTGCTAAGTAGTCATAAAAAAATGGTCTTCTCCAGGATGGTTCATTTGATAAATCTGGGAAAACTGGACAATTACAGCCAGTGCATTTGGTACAATAGTAACCATGCTTATCTGGCTTCATATGGTATATAGGTATGAGACAGAGGGTATGTGATTCCAATTTGAAAATAGTTAACCCTTTTATGTACAGGAACAGGTACAGCTTTCTACATTTGTATAACAGTCCTGAAACTTTGCTTGCAAGTTCTGCAAGAACCCCAATATTTGTTTCAATGAAAGTAAAGGTTACTGTTCATACCTTGTGATGACCTTGTATGCTTTTGGTAGTATGGAATATTTCCTAAAGGTATCCCGGTGCTTATAAAGTCAAGCACAAGACTGTACTTTTTACAGGGCAGGATATTCAGGTCCTACATGTACTATTCCTGTCTTGCCTAGAGCATGCATTTACATTAATTCTGTAGAAAAGGAACCAACAGCATTTTTTTCTTTTTCATTTTACCCGGTGATATAAGAGTAAGTGGAACAGGACTTAAGCTATAAATAGAACTATTATTATTTCCCGTAGGAAAATAAGGAGTCATGGAACTACATTTTCTTTAACATTCATGTAAGGAACAGAAAAAGAAGAGTAAATGAAGCTTTTTAGATATTTATGTATTACAACTCATTCAGCTGAAATGCATTGCTGTTATTGCTGTGAAAATAGAGATTGGATATATAGACTATTGTGGTTAATGCTAATGTTTGAGTTCACTGAAAATAAAAGTAACACAAATGTTATATTCAATTTCAGACAAAAAACTACATGGCTTCCCAAATTAGTATTGTATTTATAGATGTGTGCTTTTGAGATATCACAGTTGTGTTGATGACACTTATGTCCAGCATTATATTGTAAATACCTGAATGTTTTACACATTGATAAGGAAAGTACTCTAGAATTGCTCAAAAAGTACTGCCTCTTAAATGTGCAAAACTGGCCAATCGCTGTGGAAGATCTCATATTTTGAATGTAGAGCTCTACCACCATATGACCATCAAATAACAAGAAGAAATTAATTAATAACCTTAAAATAAAACTAAAAAATTAATGGCTTTTTTAAAATGGCTTTTCATCACAGTAGTTCTTCTAGCATTATTTTAGTATTTCAGAGGAATCTTTAATATCAGCAATATTACCCTCAACCAATCATAGGGTCTAGCTTGCTGTTTGGTTTGTTTACTGGTGCAACAGGAGATTTAATTTTAATAAATCAGAAATATAAATTGTACTTTTCTTCAAAATACAAAAATAGTATTATCCTACTACTGGTAAAAAAAATTATGGCTCTGAATATCTTATTATGCCCGCTGATTTATCAATACAGACTTTTTTCATTAAAATATAGCCAACTGACCTATATTTATTGATGAATACCATATTTTAATCTGTTAGTTTAAAGATATTCTGAGATACATGGTGCTTCTATATGAAAGCATGTTTTATTGCTATTTGTTTAGAAGTTGACATTAATTTGCAGTGTAATGGATGTTGTATATCTGTAACATTCTGATCTCCAGATTAACAGTAGTTGGAATATTACAGCAGCTTCTAAGAAAATATTATTTAACAAGAATATTTCTTCTCTTATACACATATACATATAAGAGATGCTTGTTTCTAGCTAGTTAGTTTGCCCTTAAGCTTCATATAGATATTTTTTTGTCATTGGCTTGTCCCTGGTGGCAGATGACAGTGTGGGATGACCTTCAATTGATGACTTACTAATGACTTTATCTCTGTAAGTTTTCAGTCAAACTATTGATTGTGCCCTTGATCCAGTGGCAAGGTGTAACACAATAAGCGGTCTGAAAAGTAATATATTACTTTTCAGAATGTGGGTAACATACATAGTATTTTCACAAAAGAGGCATTAATTACTGTTCATTGAAAATTGTGTTTTTTGTTCACTTTATGTCTTCCCTTCCATGTACTGCTCAGTAAGAAAACTCTACAACATATATCTCCATATTGCCTATTTTGCCACTAGTATAGTCATATGGAGCAGCATTAGAAACAATTCATACACCTCCCATCGATTTGATTGGCCTGTTGGATTGATTCTTGGGCACAATGATTCAAATCAAGTAAACTGTAGGATATCCCTGTTTGTCCTCAATATAATGGTAGGGTAGGGCTGAGTAGTACGGAAAGAGCAGCAATTAGAGGCAACTAATAGTAAAAAGTTTCTGTGCCTTTAGATCGGGTGGGGCATTGGTGGTTTCAGAAAGACATCTGGATGAGTCCCTTTTAAATGTGGTGGGTATATTACCGAAAGCTGTGCCAGAGAGCAAAAGCAACCCAAACATAATACACAGGGAGCCTTGTAATTAATGGCTGCTTCAGTCATCTGGCAACAACAGGATTATGGCTGCTTCATGAGCTGGCCTTGTATCTTCATCTTAATGCACAATGCCAGAGGAGCATGAGTCCGCCAATGCCTTTCCTCTACTATAATCCCAGGGCTACATTTGATGCACTTCATTTGTGTAGTGCAGACAGCAGAAGCCCCCAGGCTGATCTGATAATTCACTTGGCATAATGGGAAATTTGGCAGCCTGTAGGATGAATAATCTATAGAGTACTTTGTACTCATTCATACAATAAAGGTACAAATAAATGCATTGGTCCAAATGCCCCATATATATTACTGTCTACCACACTTCTCTTCTAAATAAATAATCCTTTTCCATTTCTAAATTTTCCACCTTGATAACAGATGCAAATATAGAAAGATAAAGACACATATATGTAATGGTGGGTGGGAGGGTCATCTTGTGTAAAGTAACAAGGCATTGATCTGTTCCCTATACATATATAGACGCAATGAAAACATAATTTATCTGGAATGGAGATTAGGTTCTAGAGATCAGAGACTGTTGCCAGGACAACAAGAGAGAAGCGTATAATACCCTTTGTATCAAGATTATATAGGTTTTGGTATTTATTGATGTGGTAAATGGGACATGTGGGTTTCACTGTATATTATTTATCATTGCATTTTTAATACTAAAAGGGGATCTCAACCCCCACAAATTAATAGATGTTTATTTAGAAGCTTTTGTATACTTATTCAGAGTGGTCATCTGAGTACTTTTGGAATTTACACAAATATTAACAGTTTTAGACTGCTCATACTGTATCAGGCTTTCAACTTTCAACAGCTGTTTTTGAAGGCTCAGAGTGTCAGGGAACATAACTGTTCATATGTTTGCCATGCAGTCAAAATCCTGTTATTAGCGGTCTAAAACTGCAAATCTCATAAACTGCTTAAAAAAGAAAATTTTGATGTTAATAATAAAAAAAAATTATGAAATTAGTTTGAGCAAGTTTACATAATATATTTTGTGGGTTTAGATCCCATTATCATGCATCTCAGAGCCAAAAATGATCATATAGATCTGCAATGGCCAACACATTCTCCACAAACACATTTTCATCACAAATTTAGCTCATCCAGAGTTTTGCTTTTATGACTGCTGTGTCAATGGTAAGTGTTGCAGGCAGCTATATGAATAGATTACGTTATTCTCAATACAGGTATGGGATTGGTTATTCAGAAATCAATTATCAAGAAAGTTTTAAAATATAGAATTGCCATTTCCCACACCGTTGTTGTTTACTGATTTGCCTTTTCCTCAAGTGTTCTAAATACATTAATCCCATGTGTTTTGAATAACCATTGTTAATTTCGAAGTGGATTTACAACCAGGGACTGACATTCTAAAACAGAAAGCAAAAGAAAAGTGTAATATTCAGGGGATTGGTCAGATAGCAGAGGTCAAAATATTTTAGTCATAATCGGGATAAAGGCTGTAGCAACTAAACCTCCCATTTTTATCCCTTGGTATTATTATTTCTTTTTGTTGTCATCCATTCCCCATTCAGTAGATTTCACACACACAGTGTAGATTTCAGTGACATCATGTGGTTAACAAGCAGATTTGCAGCCTAATATCATGGAACAGCTTTGGTGCCTTTGTCATACATTCAACTATAAAAAAAAATTACACTCATTTTAAAGGGCATGTAAAGGCAAAAATATAAAATCGCATTTTTACTTTCTTTAATGAAAAAGAAATCTATCTCCAATATACTTTAATTAAAAGATGTCTACAGTTTTTATCATAAACCTGACTGTATGCAGTGCAATTCCCCCTTCTTTTACTGCTGCTGATAGGAATTGTCAGATGGTCCCCAACTGCTGTGCAGGTAAACGATCATACTTTCAAATGGCAGGGGGAGCCCCCCACCTTACTTCCCAGAACTCGAGCAGCATTGTTGGATTCCCTGTAGAGATTTGTATCCAGAGACGCAGTGCAGTCTCTATATTATGATTATTAATCAGCCTTGCTGTATTGGCTTCTATGGCAGATATTATTTGACTTGTGCTGTTTTGATAATTTATGACGATCCCTAAGCTTAACCTCCCAACTGAAGCTCAGACCACACTGAGCATGTGCGAGTCTTGATATTGCAGAAATGTCTAACAAAGTTACAAGATGACAGCCCCCTGCGCCAACTTTGAAAGCATAAATCATTTGTCTTATTAGGCTGCTGGTGCAGTAAGTTCATGTTTATATTTAGTATACATAATACAGCATTTCTAACATTATTCTATTTTAGACTTTAGTTGCCCTTTAAGCTAACTTGTAAATGTCTGAAAATTGTGAATTGTTTAGGAAATCCATTTTCTTTTTTTCTTTTTTCCTCTCCTGTTTAACCCCTACTATTAGAGACCTATTTATCAAAGGTTTGATTTAGGTGGTTTTCGAGGTTTTTTTAAACCACGACTATACTCACAAACTCTAAAGCCATGATTGTCATTGAATTTATCAAAAGTTTAGATTAAAAAAGTACAAATGAAAATAAAGGCAAATACATCTAAAATTTCAGACAACTCGGCAAAAAAATATGAAAAAAACACTAAAATTTAGATTGTTTTAAAAATGGTCCAATGGGATCAGCGCGCCAACCATTGACTTCTACAGCACCTCGGCAACTTTTACTTGGCAAAGTTTGGCATTAAAGGTTTTTGTTATTTTTTCACTTAATAAATCTCAAATTTTTAGAGCTTTATAGAAATATAGGAAAACATTTTTTTTTTGATTAATGGAAAAAATTTTTTGATTCATGGAAAAAGTCTTAGGGGCAAATTTACTAAAGCACGAAGCGACTAACTAAAGGGTACTGGCATAAATTCGCTAGTGAAGTGGACCTACTCTAGCGCTACTTCGAACCCATTATGCCAGGGGAAGTTGCGCTATGGCGAAGGGACGTAACTACGCTAATTCACTAACTTGCACATTTTACTGAATGTTACCTCTTGCGCCAGACTTTCCTTCACCACCTCAGACCAGGCGAAGTGCAATAGAGTAGATAGGGCTTGCTTCAAAAAACGCTGGCGTGTTTTACTTTTTTAAGGGTGATCGGCTGATTTTTTTGGGGTACCCTCCTTCCCCCCTATATTTCCAAACATATGGCACCTAAACTATACAGTGGGCACATGTATAGGGCAAAATAACAACTCTATTTTATTTTATGAAGCTTTACCAGGCTTGTGTAGTGTAATGTATCTGCTGCTAGATATCCCTCCATTGCACTTTAACTTGGCGCCGTATGCAAACTAGGCATCGCTTAACATAACTTCGCTTTGCTTGATGAATAAACGGTAGTGCAACTTCGCTATCTTTCGCCTACCTGAGCACAGCTTTGGATTTTAGAGAATTAGCGGTGCCCTGGCGAAACTTCGCCTGCCGAAGTGCGGCAAAGTCAACGCTGGCGCAACTTCGGTGGTAAGTAAATTTGCCCCTTAGTATCTGGTCTAAACTTGACCTTTACTTGTTCTTATTTCAAATGTATGTAAACAAAGATGGTATATTAAATAGGTGCTGAATACTTTTGACCCAAGTATAGCCAAATCATTGTCAAAGTTCGTGGGGTATAGGTAAAGTAGAGCACATGTTTTAACAAATGAAATGTATGTAATTTGCCCTACCCATGAAGAAATCCAATTTCTAATTGAAAATTATACGAATACCAATGTTGGTACAAACACTCAATACTAGAAGCTTTTTAATACATATTTCCGTTATTAAAATTAATACATTACAAAAGAATATCAAAAATTGAGTTTCTGCATGAAGATGTCAATAAATAAAGAATGAACACTAAGGGGGTTCTTTATTAAAGGTCAAGTTGTGTTTTCTGGAAACATTTTAGTTTTTCGAGTTTAGTTTCACTAAAAAATTTGATTTCTTTCTTGGAGAAAAATACTCCAGCTGAAACCTGTCAAATTCATGTAAAAGTCAATGGCAGAGGTCCCTTTAACCATTTGAAGATGTTTTTTGCCTTTTTCTGATTTTCGGGTTTTTTACATTGGGTTTTGCATTAAAAGTCTATACATTTGAGGTATTCAAGGTTTATAAGCGTAAAAATAAATCAAGTTTTTTTATTCAGATTTTTTCTTAAAAAAGCAAATATTCGTGTTTGTTTAAATTAATTATTCGAGTTGGAATTCGATTCTAATTTTCGGGGTGGGACTATTCGATCGAATACTAGACATTCCAGTTTTTTGATAAATAAACTCCAATTTGAGTTGTACATTCAAATTTATAAATTAGACATTTGATAAATAACCCCCTTGGTGCAGTATATAATGTATTAAGTATTCTGTTGTAGTTTCTTTACTGTAATGGATTTGGTTTTTAAAGTGTGTGCTGGTACAGCTATTAGAGAACATGTACAGTGTAAGGGAGCCTCAAAACCACCTTTTCTGTAATAAGTGATTTCAGGGATCTACACCTAAGTGGATCCATTTGTGGTTATGTAATACAAGGCGTATGTTTGCTCAGAAGTAGTAACTAATAGCATCCAATCAGCATAAAGCATTTACTGGTCACCTGTTTAAAAGCAAACATGTTATGGTTGCTATGGCAATTATTTGTTTTTTTCTATATGAAATGGCTTAATATCAGTACCAGGTCACTCAGTAATTTAACTCATAAACACATTTTCTAAATTGGTCCAGTGTATGTAGTTTATTCATTTAGGGGAGCATTTTCTTTGGCATTAATTTAATAAGCAACTAAAGGGAAGGCTAGGCCAAGAAAGTAATGGGTATTTTAAACCCCTGGAATGCCAGTATGATGGAACTGGAAACTAAGATTGTGGCAGTGAACCCTAGAAGTGTAGGGGGCCTATAATAATGTGCAATGTTCTATGAGTTTGTTCAGTAACTATAATTTACCCCACTGTAGCCATATAATATTCCATTATGTTGATCCGCTGCTTAATATGTATTTTACCTATTTAAATATTTCCATTCTACTTTATATGTAATAATAGGTTTACAGTATTTAATGCAAGTAGCATTGGTTAAATAGCTACAAACCTGTTTAGAAAATAGAAACAGACTTTTTTAAAGTAAAGCTCGTCATCTGCCCTTACTGAACAAGCTTCTAAATTATCAAGCCTTTTCCAATGTTTTCTTTCACCCTTCCTAAATGTGTTATAGAACCTATTTCTCATGCACGTTTTACAGCTTTTCTATTTTTTCACAATGCCTTAATGCCTCACAAGACTGAACGCATCCTCTTCATCCTTAGCTATAGCTGAGTGCACATAGTTTAATCTACGCAGAGGATAAACTGTGATCTGCACTCCCACCCTCAGCTCGCTACTGAGTATGAAAACATTTCCTCCAGCTAATAAACTGGCTTCCATGTTAGTTGTGCCATATATGTCATTCCTATCTTAAAGTCCATGCTGTATAATTAAACATTAGGGGGCCCATTTATTAAGCCCTGATTTTTTCTGGTCGTGGTTTTTAGGGGGAAAACTCAAATTTTAAGTGGAAAAAAATCCTCTTTTAGGGATTTATCACAACCCAAAAGCTGCTAAAAATCAGATTAAAAAAATACGCCATCTCAAACCTGTCAAGGTCATGTTGTAGAAGTCAATGGCAGATGTCCCTGAAGTTGTTTCTTTACATTGTATAATCCGAAAAGTCTGGATTTTCGTCCGTTAATCTGAAAAAGTTGAGTTTTCACAGCAAAAATTCAATAAAATTTTATTTTTGAAGTGTCAATCATATAATAAATTATTGGTAAGTAAGTTCAATTCATGGAAGGGAGTTTGGTCGATTTTGTTTTCAGAAAAGAATATATTAGATAAATAAAATCAGCCCTGAAGAGTTCTGTTGATTTGATATAGTTCTCCAGTTTATTTATTTATATAGCAAAGATGTGTAGTGTGCATACCCAGCAGCTACTCTAGTTATAATGAGAGAACTGCAGATTGACCAAGTATAGAACACTGTAACATGAGTATAGGCCCCTTGTATGGGGGCACATTTATTAAAACTCAAATAAACTTTTTTATGAAAACAAATCTGACCAAACTCCCTTCCACGATTTGAACTCATCAATCATTTTTCTCAAAAAATTAGAGCGACAAAACATCATAACAAAATTGAGCGTCAATTCGCTACAAAAACTCAACTTTTTGGGATTATTGGACTCAAACAGATTATCCAGCGCAGATCACAATGTCAAGAAACAAAAATATATCTAAGCATAATTATGCATACGGCTAGGGATTTTTGTGCTAGCAATGTTTGTGCTAGGGATTTTTTGACTGTTGTGGATTTGTGGCGAAAATCATGTCAAATTTTCCCTATTTTTTCCCCTTTTAAAAGAAATGCCAGGAAAAAATACAGAAATTATTATTATTAAAGCTGCTGGCTTACAAAGTTTTCAGTGCTAAGGTCCAGGGTTCAATTCTTACTAATACTGCTTTTACGTGTATGTTGATAATAACGGTTTAAGTTTTACATAAGTACAGGGATGGGATCCATTATCCAGAAGCCAGAAAGATCAGAATTATGAGAAGGACATCCCCCATAGACTCAAGTCTAATCAAATTATTTAAAACATTGAAACATATTTTCTTTTACTTTTTCTTTACTTCTTTTTAATATTATTGTATTTGATCCCAGTTAATATATAATTAATCCTTATTTGAGGCAAATATGATTTGATATGATTTATCTCATGTTTAAATAATTTTTTAGCAGACTTAAAAATGGAAATTCAGATTATGTAAAGACCCCTTATCTGGAAAAACACCACAATAATAGGTCCAATACCTATACTTGATTTTGGGACATTAGTTTAAGGTCTAGATCAGCTTTATTTGTTACATTAGGTTAATTTGGGCCATTATCTCAAGGTTGTAGTTTTGCTCATCCCTAGTCATTAATTAGCTTTAGCTTGAAAATTTTTGGAAAAAAAATTAATTAAATATTCCTAGCACATTATTGATGTAATTATTTGCTTAGTTTGGTAGTCCGGCCTACAGTCTAACTAAAAGTGACTACTGTTAGTCTGATATGCAAAGAATTTGAAAACTATGCACAAACTGTATTGCCACACACCATAATATCATTGTGTAATTATTTCACACAATGTAATGCATTGTACATATTTCATCTTCACACTGTGACATGGCAGCAGCAATCACTTAGGGGCCGATTTATGAAACCTCAATTTTTTTCTGGTCGAGGTTTTTAGGGGGCAAACTTTTTTTCTTGGAAAAATAAAAACAATTTTGTTAAAGAGAGAATTATCATACCCTAAAGCTGCTAAAAATCATAATCTGAAAATACAACCAAACCTGTCAAGGTCATGTAGAAGTCAATGGCACATGTCCCTGAAATTGTTTCTTGTGATCGTGCTGGATAATACAAAAAAGTCAAGTTTTTGTAGTGAAAATTTGATAAAATTGAGTCTTATTTGTACGGTACGAATTGATGCTTGATTTTGTTACAACATTTAGACACTTTTATAAATCTACCCCTACATGTGTTTTCCTTTTCAGATTGTTCAGTAGTTACCTGAATCCACTAGTGATTTAACCCTTTGCATGCCAGATTCATGTTGGATTTGATCTTGCTATGCCATTTGTTGTAAAGTCTATGGCACCACACAATTGTACTTTGGTGATGGCAGTATTAATTCTACAGAAGGTGGCATGTAAAGAGTTGAAGTGGTTTCCTTAGGCTAAAAATCTACTTGCTTATATTTTGCAGATAATTACACATTAGATTTATAATATGTATAAAGTAATTGAATGTGAACAAATGTCAATTGTTTATGTTTACAATGAATAATGAGGTTGTCAATAGGCAGTGTGTTGTTTAATGTTGGGCATTATATGCAAACCACATGCTTATGGACCAGTTTAGATGTAAATGATGAGGTCATGTAATGTTGCTTATCAAGGACATTCAGTCTATCCCGAGATCCTTCAGTTGAACTGCCCTGTCACAAGGATATGTTAGGAATTACCAGGTCTGCTCCTGAGAACAGCGTAAAATTTTTCAAAACAAAAATTTTTTTAATGCAAATTTTCCCATACAGAATACTTTGGAGTCTATGGCTGTTTCTTTAAAGCAATTATTTTAACGCAAAATACATTGGGGTTTTTTTGTGTCAGTTTCACAAAAAATATTTGCAGATGATGATATGATGAATGTTGCTGTGAATCCATACCATTAGCCACAAACCCATACCTTTTGCTCATGACTAATCATGTTGTTTACGGGGGCAACAAACAAAAAAATAGTCTTTTTAAATGGTTACTACAATAAAAAAACCTTTGAGAATGAAAGCTGAACCTATTTGCCAGATGCCCCAGTGCTTAATTGATCCTCAAAACAATCTTTATTTTTTTTTACATTGAGCTTATATGAATTTATATCTATTCATGAAAGCTAATATGCCATAGGGACAATGCTCATTTGATTTTTGAGATAAATACTTATTGAGGATTGGAAACTACAATCTGGTTTTAAGCCACAACACTCCACGGAAACTGCCCTGACTCGACTAACTAATGACCTTTTAACCGCAAAAGCCAACAATCATTTCTCACTACTAATACTGCTTGATCTCTCAGCCGCATTTGACACTGTAGATCACCCTCTCCTCCTCCAGTCCCTCCAGTCGCTTGGCCTTCGTGACACAGCCCTATCCTGGTTCTCTTCTTACATCACCAATCGTTCCTTCAGTGTCTCCTACAATGGAGTATCATCTTCTCCCCTACCTCTTTCTGTTGGAGTTCCTCAAGGCTCTGTCCTAGGACCATTACTATTCTCCCTCTACACTTCCTCCCTTGGCAAATTAATAAATTCGTACGGTTTCCACTACCACCTCTATGCTGATGATACTCAGATCTATCTCTCATCTCCGGATCTCAACCCAGAACTCCTAACTCGCGTCTCCTCCTGCCTGTCCGCTATCTCTACCTGGATGTCGCAGCGCTACCTTAAATTAAACCTCTCCAAAACTGAAATGGTTCTCTTTCCTCCAAATAACACCAGTAGCATCCCCGAAGTATCCATCATAGTTAACAATTCCACTATCACCCCCTCTCCCCAGGCCCGGTGCCTTGGGGTTATCCTAGATTCTGCCCTGTCATTCACTCCTCATATCCAGTCACTTATCAAATCATGTCACTTCCACCTAAAGAACATATCCAAAATACGATCATTTATCACCCAAGACGCTGCCAAAATTCTTATTCACTCTCTCATCATATCGCGTCTAGACTACTGTAACTCGCTTTTAATTGGCCTCCCCCTCCAGAGACTGTCACCTCTCCAGTCCATAATGAACACTGCTGCGAGGCTCATACACCTCAGCAACCGCTCCTCCTCTGCCTCGCCATTCTGTCAATCCCTGCACTGGCTTCCGTTACCTTTCAGAATCAAATTCAAATTAATGACACTGACTTTCAAAGCACTTCACAACTCTGCTCCACCCTACATCTCTGAACTCATCTCTATATACTCACCCACTCGCTTACTACGCTCCTCTACTGACCTCCTACTCAACTCTTCTCTCATTACCTCCTCACATGCTCGCATTCAAGACTTTGCAAGGGCTGCACCCCTCCTTTGGAACGCTCTCCCACGGTCTGTCTGACTTTCTCCCAACCTTTCTACTTTCAAAAAATCTCTGAAAACGCACTTCTTTCGAGAAGCCTACCCTCACTCTGCTTAACTACCAAACGCAACACCACATACAGTACCACATTTCTCTTGCCCACTCCCACACCTTGTGTATTACTCCCTCCCCTTTAGACTGTATGCCTATGCATAGGGCCTTCCTCACCTTTTTGTACCTGTATTGATTGTGACGTTTGTTACTCCATATATTCTATATATGTAATTCGTGTGATGTAGTTGTATAATCACATTTACTTTACAGTGCAATATGTTGGCGCTATATAAATACATGTTAATAATAAATAATAATAATAATAACTTCTACAACAGGGTTATGTAATTATATGTTTATATATGTATAAATCTTGAATTTTTAAAGAAAAAAAAAACAATAATTTTTGGAGAAAAAAATATTTGTGAAGAAAAAAGGAAATCCGAATGGAAATCGGCACCTTTCTAACAAAAAATTGGAAGGGCCTGGCATGCACACCAGCCCTGTTCCTACCCTCATACCTTTGTGTTGTGACATACATGCTCATCTTTACAAATAGAAGTATTCACAGAGGGGGTATTTTTGTGCAGCAGACCCTGCAGTCCAGGCCCCCCTGTCCTCAGTCTGTGGATGAACGGAGGGCAAACCATATAATTAGTTATTTGGCAAATATATGCATTAGAGGTGCAAAAAACCAAAGTCACCCCTACACAGAGCGACCATACAATCAATATACCATACAATAGGTTATGCACTCTCAAAAGAATTTTACAAATATAGACTCAGGTGGTAACAAGCAACAAGGAGCGGATATACTTGCCACAATATTTGTGGCAAATATATCTGCTCCTTGTTGCTTCTTTTTTCTGCTTTGTACAAACCTTTGGGGTGTATGTATACTATTACTTTCTACATCATTGCTGTATAAACGTAACTTTTGATAACACAATTGTATTTTGCCAAATTGTTTTAAACAGTAAAAGATTTTTTTTTGATACCACCTATATTTGTAAAATTCTTTTGAGAGTGCATAACCTAGTGTATGGTATATTGATGCTAATACATGGGCATACCTATAAAAAAGAATGACAGGAGGACTAAGGACAGGTAATTGAATTCTGCATCTAGAATAAGATGTACAGTATACATGTGGGCCTTATTCCAATGGTTCTCTTCAAACACAGAATTATCAACAAATGAAAATAGAAATGAAATGTGCACTTGTAAATTCAGACTATGCAGACTATCGCCTTGGAAATTTAGTATGCAAGAAAACTCCCGCCATGGGAATTTTTAAATATTCAGCATCAAAACATATTAAGTATGCTTTTCTTAACCTTACAATGTGGAACATTTTTGGTATAACCACTTTAGGGCTCATTTTAGTCCCAACTTCAGTTGCATAAGAATGGACACAGTTGTTGCATGTATTGACACAATGCATGAATGGTACTTGTGTCTTAACATACTCCTCTGGCTTGCGCATCTTTGCATCAAGCACAATTGTGCCTGCCATGACTGATGAGCAACATGTGACACAGGGAAGCCCTGGAGCTAATGCCACCCTAAAAGTAGTGGTTATTCCAGGGTTCCAGATTTGGCACAAATCAATATGCATAGTGTGAATGTCATTTTAAGGCTCAAATGACACATCTCAACCATGAAAATTTTGATCACAAATTTATCTGATTTGCATCAAAATGCAAAGGACAAATGCATTCATTTCAATGGATTGGACACAATTGTGCCCAGCTTATTATTATGGGTAAAAAACAATGCTAACTGGGTCTAAAATTGCATTTTGCATACTGCACTTACATTACATAAATGAGCCCTTTTACGTAGCAGCTGTGGCAATGACAGAAGCCACAAAAGTAGAATCCATGCTTTAGGCACCCTCGTAGTGTCACAAATCCTGTGGTCTGAGATACTTAAAGGGTTAAAGACAAAATTTTAGCAGTTCCTCTTTATAAAGCATTTGAGGGCATCATTATCAAAGAAGCACTAAATATTGCAGAGTTCAGTTGGGATGAATTGTGATTGCTTTGAAGTGGGCCGCTATCATGCAGGCGTTACTGATAAAATTAAAGCCAATAATTGTTGAATTACAACCAAGCAACAAAGAACCCTTCTTTAAGACAACATTGTATCCACATAGACTGCAAAACATCAAGAGCTGTTTTATGAATCCATGGATAAAGGCAAGGACCTTGTAGAGCTCCATAATTCTGTACTATCCTTTATCCCTTTAAAAAATATTGACCTTCTTTCTTGAAGGATATGCTATTAGGTGGACTTGAAAACATGTGTAACAGTAATCAGCAATAGACAGATGGCAGTCCAACTCTTTAATTGCAAACAAACCATTAACAATGGGGCATTGATGAAATCTTTCTAATGTGCGCCAAACCCTGATATTATTTTTCTATTAGGGCACTGGAAGGGAGCCTATTCTTTCAAAAAGAAGTGGAAACACAAAATAAGTTTAAATAGCCCGTGATGTGGTTTGGGACCATGAGATGTCTTAAAGGGCCACATTTAGCCCATAGATGTCATTTAGCCCTCAGATAGGTCATTAGTAGCTATTAATTCACATTTCAAAGAGAATATTTAAATATAATGCACATCATTATTACCTTTTTAAAAAAAGACCTCTTGATTTTAACAAGGTATAAAACCTTTACAGATATTCCAAGGGGATTTCAAAACATAATAAATGACTTAAATACTTACTGATTTAAATGTTTATTTCTGTCAGATCCAGTGAATTCCTGAATCTACTGTTGTTACCTCAAATAAAACCTATTTATATTTTATCAGTTTTAAGAAGAAGTGTAAATTTGCGCAACATATGCACAGCATTAGAACTGTACATTATTGGTGAGAACCTATTGTCTCTGTTGTTCACACCTTTTAAGAAATATGTCAGATGCATTCAATCAAATATTAATTTAGTGGGTGGAGATTGCGTGGTGAATGTATAAACGAGGCCATGCATAGCGCCATCATAGAGAGATGGCTTAGAGTAATCCCAATTTACAAGTGTCTATATTCAAACAAGCCCACCAATCAATGTTTGCCAGGTTGACAACTGGACCATTCTACTATTGAAGTCCTGTTGAGGATCATGGGTAAAAAGAAAAGTCTGTATTAAATATTATTAAATACATTATGGAACGAAACCTTCTTTTGTAATAAAAGAGAGAGAGATCACAGCAGAAAAACGTGACCGACTCAGCTTCCGTTTCTGCCTTTCTGAGATGTCCTAACAATTTCTAGGGAACCTAAAGCAATAATAGCTTCCCTCTCCCAGTTGTGCCTCCGGGTAAAAATCCAATGTTCAGGCAAGTATGATCTGACAACCTACAGCACAGAGGCCGAGCTCCTGTTGTTAGATAACTGGGTTTAATGATCACAGCAAGCCAGACTGAAATTTTATTGGTTAGCTGCTATGTGACCGTGACAGTGTTGACACTAAATCAAATTCAATTAGCAAGATTGTGCTAATGACTTATATGCTGCTTTGCAAAGGAGGGTAGAGTTTTTGTAAAACACACAGACTTTTGTTTATGTCTGATTTAACTCCTTAGTATATCAGTTAGAGCACCTAAAACTGCCTGGTATATCTCCAACAAGCAAGAGGTTAAAGGATGAGTGTGTGATGAAAAGGCCGATTGTTTTCTTTCTTTAATGAGAAGAGAATTAATGCTTTACAAGCAAATCCCTTTACCAATGTAACAGTCGGGAGGGGCATGAGATAAAACAAGAAATGAAGCTAGAAGCTTTGGGTTTGTCCTTGACTGCTCTTGAAGCATGGAAATAAAGAAATAAATAAGCAGTTGCAAAGAATTTAACTCATCCAGTGCCAAAGAAGCAACTTTAATAATCAAGGAATTCAAGGCAGCCGAAAATGTGCCAATGAATAAGACTAACAATGGCACAATGATTTACTTTTAACTTAGTGGTGTGTCAGTAGGCAGTATAGATTAAGCCTATTAAGTCATTTAGATGTCCCTGCTACAAATTGATGCATTTTTCAATTAAATGTGTTAGGTGAACATTGAAAGTGTGTTACATGATGTGCCTCTACTCATGTGAGGTTGTCATTGGGCTAAATTATATGCAAAAAATAAATCCATGGCATTCATGTTTCTACATGACATTAAAAGCAGACTAAATACATGAAAGACTGAACCAGTCAGTGTTCTACATTCATATTTTTATGTCAATTTTAGTTATTTGCAGGGACAATAATACTTATCGCACATCAATTGAAAGGTTGGACCATATCCCAGCTGTGATTAAACATAAGTATTGGGTGCAGAATTTTTATTGTGCTATTAACAAAGACTCAAGGATAAAGAGGTGGGATCAAAGTTCAGGTATACAGTTCCTCACACATTATTTTGCCATTTTAGAATGTTTTGTTCATTTAGTGCTGACGTGTACCGGAGGAAGGAAGTATTCGACTGGCTACATTGTATGTGGCTTACTAGTCCTCATCTTAAATAACTCACCACTGAATGAATAAGCGTCCCAAGAGACACACACAGTGATGGGTGTTTATAAAAAGAAATCTATATCTGATATTTTATCCCCTGAGATTTGTTTAACCTGTACCAATCCCTGTGTCCTGCATCAAAAAAATATTTTTAAACCTGATCAGGCTACATGGTTGGCTACATTAAAATAAGCTCAATTCTTTAGTTGGGCAGTTTGACTACCCAAACAGCTGGCCATATATGGCAACTCTGGGTGGTCAGTGTCAACAAATCATCCTCCAATCCCATTGGATAACAAAGAGCTCATCCAAATGGAACATTTAACCTGATAATACCCTTTTTAGGCAGGTGGATGAGGTATTGGAGAATAAGGAAGTAACATATGTAGCAGTTCTAAAACACACAATATCTGTGCCTGTTTGGTCCACAGGCAGAACGATCCCTTCAAAACATTATAGTTGACACATCCACATTTGGGAATCTGTCCAAATACAGAGTGATACTATAACTTTATTATTAACAAATATTTTCCTCTGTAATAAGCACAATGGAACAATAGAAGTATATGTTCCCATCACAAAAGCCAGTTACATCTGAAGTAGCTGTGGAGGTTCCATTGTAGGAGCCCATGATTTTGTATAGTATCTTGTTTTAAAAGTATATTGGACAGATTTGCATAAAAAAAGAGGTCAGGTATCATTAGGTTTACTATTACATGAATGTGATCTTGTATCTGCATAAGGGGGACCTGAGATTTAATAAAACCCATGGATTTATCCTACCATGAATTACAAGGAGAGTAAATGCTAATCCATAAAATATGAAAGGTTTCTCCAAAAGGACACAATAGGAATTACTATTTTTGAAACTATTAGCTTCATATAGCACCAACGTGTTCTGCAGTGCTTTGTAGAAATTGTTTATTATTCATATCATTTCCTGCCCCAAGTGGGGATTACTTTGTATGGTCCATGCACAAATACGTCTGGTCAGTTTTTGTGAAGTGCTAACCTGCCTGTATGTTAGCTCTCCACTTTTTTTCATGTAATTTTCCTTTGTAAAGCTCATACACTAATCCCTATGTAGGCTTATATCACGTAAATTACTTTTCACCAAATAGAAGCAATGAAATATGTGGAGAGCGGTCTACAGGGAGATACAAACCACTACATGTTTGCTTGTGAACCTTTAAAAGCCGAATGTCTCACAACAAGATCTAGTACACAAACTGTCTGCATCTGCCTTGATGTCTAGGGACTTGGAAGGCAGGAGTACTGGACAGAAATTTTGAACGATTGAATTCCATGTACATCTTTTATATACAGTGGCTCAGTATATATATATATGTGTATATAACTTTTGGAATGTAAAATTCCAACAGTTCAGTATTTTATTTTGATACTGCACCCAGGCATAATTGTAACTTTTTGATGTGAGTGCTGGCTGAACGAAGTTTATTTATGTATATATATTTCTTTCATTTGGAAATGTGAATGCTTTAGATAATCCACACTTAGGGGGTTATTTATCAAAGTCTGAATTTATCGCAAACTTCTGCTACAAATCCGCTCGGGTTATTTACGCTTATTTATTATTACATTTTCCCAAAAATTTGCTTTGCGGTAAAAAACTGATTTTCACAATTTTCTTGGATTTTTCCATATGATTTTCATGATTTTTTTCGGAATTTTTATCCGAAAACTCTGAAAACATTAGGGTATTGCGCAAAACCCAGCGCACATGAAAAAATTATCGGGACTTTTCCCATTGACTTATATACAACAGGTCTGAGATGCAGACCTCCATCCTCTGGGTTTAATAAATTCTGAAAAATTTGTGATTTTTTGAAAGTCTGAATTTATATTAAAAAAAATCACATTTGTTTGTGATTTTTGCATTCAGAGTTAAGTAAATAATCTCCATAGATAATCTGCACATTTATATTTACTCAGCAACTAATGATAAATGAGAATATGGTACAAAACTATTCATACTGTGTACAATTAAAGAGAGATTATACATACAGACAATAGGAAATAGTATATAATATAACAATAGTGTATGGAGCTGACTGCAAATGATTAATAACTCTGGTTTTAATCATTATACTATATTTAGTTTTTAAGATCTTATGCATGGCAATATGAACCTTGAAGGTTATTTCTGCAGCAGTAAACTGGGAAGAGATGTCAGAGATGTCAATTGAGTCATTAAAGCAACTAGTATGTCACTGAGAAAAGTTTATAATATATATTAATAGACCTATCTACTCTTCACTTTATCTTCAATTGTTCTGAGAACCAATAAAGTTGGCAGTTGGTATGGGTACCTATTGTAAACGTAAACACTTCTGAATTAACCCTTGATGTTGAGTTGCTCACATCCATCTAATGCTGAGAAGAGTCAAATGTGAATTGTTGAGCTAAAAGTGTCTTTCAGTGTAATGCTGGGAGATGAAATTCAGCATATTAAGGCCCTGGTGTTAGAAATTGCTGATACACCTATTGTACTGGAGACATTTTTCAAAGCTAATGTGGAATTATCCACCAATGCATTGTTACTAACAGCATCTCTTCAAATGCTTGAACATTTTAAATTATTTTCCAATGCTACATTTAAAGTCTTTTATCTAGTTATATTTAATATATCTATCATCTATCTACAGTGTCTATCTATTTGTCTATCTATCTTTATATATATATATATATATATATATATATATATACTCCTAACTCGAATGGGAGGTTATTTATAGAGTAAATAGAATGAATCCAGCACACGAAATCTGCTCAAGGGTTATTACCCATATTTAATGCCAAACAGGTTACAACGTTTCGGGGGCGTACCCCTTCGTCAGGGAATACGTACGAAGGGGTACGCCCCCGAAACGTTGTAACCTGTTTGGCTTGGCATTATATATGGGTAATAACCCTTGAGCAGATTTGTTCAGTCCATCCAGTGTGCTGGATTCATTCTATTTACTTACCAATTATTGGAGGTGCACCATGAACGTGAAAAGAGGGACCAGGTGTGCATCTGCATTTCGTTTGGCTGAGGTTAGGTTATTTAAGGAGGCAATAAACATATTCAAATTGTTTATCGGCCTCTGCCATTGACTTGTAAATGAACTTGGCAGGTTTTAGGTGGCGAATATTGGAATTAGAACTTTTTCCATGGTCATTTGAATTTACGTTCCAATTGGGGGATTAAAATGCAAATGTATGAATTTTGACAAAAACATTTAAAAAATTCAAATTACAATTTACTATTCGACCCTTAAAAATCTGCACCTAAGGAAAACTTGATTTGAATTTGATTCAAGCCCCTGATAGAAATAAGAACAGTACACAGGGACATCACCTAATGATTGAGTAATCAATGTACTACAAACACAGAAGGTGGTGCGTAGCTGCATAAGTTTAACCAAGTTAATGTTATTTTGCCAATATTATATATTTCTATAATTTCCTCTTCAACAAATTGAAGCAGATCTATAAAGATAATATATATCATTTTGCATCATGAGGGTTTTATTTTATTTTAAGGAAATCCAGAACTCTTTACACATCTATATAATGTGTAACAAATACTAAGGGACAGATTGCAGTTGATAGGTAGAATAGTGATTAAAACATGTTATTTGTATTTACTTCACTAAATAAGGTACAGTGTAACTTTCTTGAGTGGAGCCATGTATTTATATTAAGAAAAGGCTATTTTTATGGCTGATTCTGATCTTCTTTAAACTGCACCACAGAACGATCCAATCAATTTGTTTTTCCATTTATTATTGATGAGACTTTGTGTGGCTAAACAGAAAAGTAAGTACTTTCAGACATTCTGTCAAGTTACATAACTATTGCAGCGTAATAGTGGATATTTTAACTTTACCTCCATTAGAGATATTGCCTAGGGGAAGCTGCTTGCAATATAATTACTAGATTCTGGACCTACACAAACCCTAATGGGCGTCATGTGTATATACTGTATAGGGATAAACAGAACAACTATGCAGGCAGCAGGCCTGTGATAGTAGTTTTTTGTTATCTACATCTTTGCTTGTTGATATATTCTTGTTGTTTGGATGGTATTAGCCAACTTTTTATATATCACACCTTTTCACAGGTTTTTACAAGTGCTGGGTGAAATTTCTAGCACTGTTAGCTTGGGCATCACGTTGCATGCTATACTCCCATGATCGATAATATAAATAACTGCTCATCTTTATTATGTGTAGAACATATTTTCAAAAGCCTAATTTCTGTGAAAATTTAAAAATGCCTTTGTTATAACCTTTAGTGATTTTTTTTTACTTAGTTAATGAATGCATTTTCAATAGTAAGCTAGGCCAGTATTTTTCTGCATTTTGTCAGCCTTAATGAAACCTTTGTGCTTTACTCTTTGTTCATCTATTGCATGACTCCTTTTATACACAGATATTTTACATTATGAGTCATTTCAATAGTATTTTCACTAAAGAGCTCTCTTAGCATTCATAAATCGGAGAACGCATAGATAGTGTCTTCAGATATCTTTTCTTCAATAATACAGAAGATAACTCAACTACTTCTAAATTGCTAGTATGATAAAGGAATAACCATTATATATTTTGATTATCCTGTATGCAAAAGTCAGGGTGCTGTCCTATTTTAAGAAACACAGCACAGTTACCACCATGGAGATATTGCAGGGTGCTAGACAGCCAACATCTCAAGGTTTCTTTCCATTTTCAATCCAATGTCATTCTGTGTTGCCAGGTGCCACTTTCCTGCACTTCACTTTCCTGCACTTCACTTTCCTTTCTTCCATTATACCATTCTATCATTTCTAAATATCCTTATTTGGTACTCTTTGCTTTTCCGCTGTTTTCTCACTCTGTCTTTTTATGTGTTTTAATTTTTCAAGACTTATCGAAAGTTTATGTACAAAGGTCTTGGTACAAATGCTAGAAGTAATGCTAGAAGTAAGGCACAAAACACAGCATTCACTCAGCAAGGGATCCCAGTACTTAAAGGAAAACTATACCCCCCAAACAATATAGGTCTCTATTAAAAGATACTGAGTAAAACAGCTCATGTGTAAAACCCTGCTTTATGTAAATGAACCATTATCATAATAATATACTTTTTTAATAGTATGTGCCTTTGGGTAATCATAAATAGAAAATTGCCATTTTAAAAAATAAGGGCCGCCCCCTGAGATCGTAAGATTCACTGTGCACACATACAAACCACATGTAAGGTCACATGAGCCAATTAACAGACAGAGTTCTGCCTTTTGCTTCCTCACTTCTTCCTGTTACAGTTAGTGTTGTAGTATTTCTGGTCAGGTGATCTCTGAGGCAGCACAGATAGAGTCACGAAATGGTGGTTCAATGCAAGAAATGTAAAAGGGCAATATTTATGTAAATATATATTCCAGTTTGGTAAGAGTCTTTAATATGTCATTCAATTTGATATAAACTATCTGTTGCTTAAGTATTCATTTTGGGGGTATAGTTTTCCTTTAATGACTACCTTGAGCAGGAAGTAAGGTGAGGCGAAACTCTGTGTGCTTTTTTCATGAACAGCATACAGTTGTATCTGACAGCTCTGATGCTACAAAGGGTTGGTCAGGTGTATTGTGGGTAAAAGTAGTGTAAATTGTTCCTCCTTTTCTATATACTTTTACCATTTTTTCATATAGCATTACATATTCTTGCTAACAAAATGCTGCCATCATATTATATATATATATATATATATATATATATATATATATATATATATATATATTACTTTGTCACTGAAGAAGCTTTACATTTAAAGGCTTAAAGTTGTCTTCCACCAATTGACAAGTGAAGATAAGCTTTAGGACTTATTTTATAAAATCTATTAGCTGTCACGCATGTAACTTTTTATAACAGACATACAGTAAATGCATTTTCTATAATAGCAGGCGTTGACCTTCAGAATGGAAAAACCATAGTGAGATAAAGCATACAATATGTTTCTTTCCATAAGACATTCATAAAAGCAGTGTTGCTAAAGAACGTATGTTTTCAACTCTGCAGAGCTGCCAGGTACATTGTAAATAGACTGGGTAAAGAGAAAAATACAAATGCTTTAATCTTGCAACATGCACTCTTTTTGATTCAAAAATAAACAAGGGGATAGATATTGTGCAATATTTGTGCATTTTTATATGTAATTTTATGAAATGTGAATATAGTTAGTAACAGATATAGCACATAGGGATGTAGCGAACTGTTCGCCGGCGAACTAGTTCGCGCGAACTTCGACTGTTCGCGTCCGCCGCAAGTTCGCGAACGTCGCGCGACGTTCGCCAATAGGCGTTCGCGTCAAAATCGTTCGATCGTTCGACCATTCGACCACTAAAATCGAAGGATTTTCGTTCGAATCGAACGATCGAAGCATTCGATCGAATGAAATCATTCGATCGAATGGCTTCGATCGTTCGATTCGAACGAAAATCCTTCGATCGAACGATTTCAATCCTTCGATCGTTCGAATCGAACGATTTTCGGATGTTCGAAGTTCGCGAACAGTTCGCGAACTGTTCGCAAATTTTGCCGGTGTTCGCGAACGGCGTTCGCGAACACATCGGCGGCGGTTCGCTACATCCCTAAATTAGCACAATATTGAAAAATTAAAAAATAAGAAAGTTTGAGAAAAATCTTTTAAAAGGAAAAAGGTTAGCATCAACAAATAATATTCAAACTGAACTTTTTATTCATGTTTTGACCCTAGGAATTGCAATGTTTAATAAGTTAATTTACCCATAATTATATAAGTCTAAATTAAGCATGTCTTTTTAAAATATGCCTTTTATCACAGCTTTCAGCATATTTTAGCATTTGGGAGAAATAAAGGAAACTTCAGAAGACAAGGTCAATGACAAGTAATTCTATAGTGTATAATATTCATTATTTAATGTATAGATTCATTATTTAAAAAATAAATGCAAACTATTTTAATTAGTTAATTATTATTAGTAACACGTGTTTATAAACATATTCTGCATGCTGTACAATAAAAAGGTGTGTACATCAATCATAATTATTACATACAAATATTAATTGATACAGGAGGCTCATTAGACCTTACTGACTAAAATGACAAAGGGTATGAGACATAAAATGTGGGGATGGGCAAAATCAGGTGTAGAAAAGTGAGGGATGACTATGTCATGTCTTTTTGTGTATCATGAACAAGTCTAGGCTAGATAGGGGGAAACGTCTGTAAAGAAATACAATTTAAAAATTATTTTGGAGGCTGAAAGGGTTGCAGTAGTCAAAGAGAATTGCAGCATAGGTAAACGGATCTAGCGAACATGTGAAGAGGTGCCGTGTATGTGAAGAGGTAATAAGTGATATGTTGAGGTGTATATTGATAGTAAAGTATGATAAGCAGCTTCATGAACTTATAGAATTCAGGATCCAGTGAGTGACATTGCTTGAATAAAGTGATCAAGGCACAGAGCCTTATATTATTGCTTAAGGAATCAAAACAGTGCATAATACATTTTCCTACACTAAAAAAAGCAGTGCCCTCAAAATATTGTGCACTATTTTGCTTCCTTACATCCAAGCATTATGCTTCTGTAGTGCAGTTGAAAAGGAAGAAATAAAGGCCTTCAGAGAATTCTAACAACACAGACCTCTGCTGGGCTGGGATACAATTTACATTTTATTCAACTATAATCACCATAATAATGAATACATCATTATGCACATTAATTAATGTTTATTATATTTATTATTAAAACTTTATATAGGAAGACCATTGTCATTTGTCATTTAGGGGGATGTATTATTTCTAATGACGTTGCAAAGGTACAAAGCTTTGTTTTATCTGTCCTTTGGAATGTACAGTGCCCCTGTAGTTAATACTGTATTGTAGAAATGTCTTGCCACTTTAGAGGTGAAATATTTCTATGCAGATTTACAGCAGAGCACATCGTTTTTGTTTTCATTTTATATGGGGGCTCAGAGTGTCTTGGCATATACACATACTGTATGCAAAGTTCTCAGCTAGGTGCAGAAGTTGTCAGCTCTAACCCTATCTGTCCTTGCAACATATCTGTAAATTTGCGAAATGGCAAAAGATTTGTGAAATGCAAATGTTGACGCCGGAATCAATTCTGAAACTCACGTCAATTTTGACACTGGCGTTAAAGTCAGTGGGCATCAGAATAGTGTTACGGTTTTGATGCAATCAACTTTTCCGATGCGCATCCAAATTATTTTTACACCGGTGAATTTTTGCGCCTGTTTCCAGAATTTATTCGCCAGCGACGAAATACGAGAATTTGCGCCTGGAGAATGTATTTGCCCCTCACTACCCTCCAGTGTTCAAAAATCTATAATACTGCTCTGTTCGCAATCAGTCAAAAGAGAATGCTCAAGTAGAGAGAGGATCTCCTATGGACAAATTAACTTGACCCCTATATCAAACTGGACATTTTTTTATATATTAAACTTGCAATATTATTATTATATTTACTTATTTGTAAAGCATAAACTGGTTTTACACTGTTTATTCATTATACCCATAGCACTTTGTTTATTTATTACCTACAAATATGTTCTTCTATAAACATGAGTTTACATTTTACAATTAACTATTCATTGTTCTATGCTAATGCAATTTGCTCTCCACTTGATGATAGTTACTCTTTCCCTGTTAGTCTTTACTATTTCTAAATGATAGTTTTAGTGCTGTGAGTTGCAGGAGCCGTAAATTTAGAAAACACTATGCATATGACACCATCAAATGTGTTTCACTATTAATGACATAATAAAAGTAGCTAATGCTCCGCTGTACTCCAGAAAGAATAATTTTATGTTCATTTATATTAAATCACTAACACAGTCTATATTAGGGGAGAATTCTCTGGGACTTAACAACCTGGGCATTTTATTGTTTTTTGAATTGAAAGTTTTCTTTTACAACCGTAAAACAATATATGAAGCCATAATACATTTGCAGTGTCTTAATGCATACGAATTATAGTTTAAACCAAGGAGGTCAAAATGATATACAAGGCCCAACACACCATAGCAATCATCTGTACTAACCCCATCTCCCACTCCCTCTCAAGTTTATATATTGAAAGCAGTGTATAGAATTGTTCAGAGATAAAAAAGGGAAATGTGAACAGAAATGGAGCTAATATTTGGGAATGCTTTGGAAATTATATTATAGCCATTAAAGCTTAATAGGAACAAAATATATGCACCGTTTTTTCCTTTTGTATTTTTATTGCCCTGTTCTTTTGACTTGTGTTCCCATTTTCTTATAGGCATTGCAAAAGCAAAGTGGACCTATTAAAAACTGTATATGCATGAATCAGGAATAGCCCACCAACATGACCAGGCACATACACTACATAAATAGAATATTTGTGTATTTAAAGAGGCAATTCACCTTTAATATAATGTAGAAACTGCTACATTTGCAAAGGCCATTGTTGTGTTATAGTACAGTGTGTCTCCCTCTCTAGGGTCCCAACATATTAAATGTTGAGACAGGGAGAATGGTATAGCCTGGCAACATATATTATCATTTTGAGATTGTTGTTTAACTGTTCAATATATCACAATGGGAACTGAGTGTGAGGGTAGACAGCTGCTTACATAGGTTGGTTGATATAGGTTGAGTGTGAGGGTATTTATATACAGAACAATTCTCGTTTTGTCTGGTTGAGTGGGAGGGTAGACATGGGTCGTTTGAGATGTAGTAAAGTAAATATATATATATATATATATATATATATATATATATGTCCACAAAGTACATGCACTCTTACTTCAAAGTTCATATATGTGTGCTCGGTCAATGGTAATTGTATATTGCATATAGAAGGACCCGCACACAAAGTTTTATTGATCCATCACTTTGTGCATCCAATGTTTCGGCCTTCTTTGGCCCTCCCAGTTCTCCTGCAGTCTGTTGACCCACCATAGTGAAAACCTATACATTCTGTAAAGCAACAGCCGACATGTTACCTAGTATGTAATCATATCACCCACTAGTATTCAGTCACATAAGTAAAGGCCACATTCAACTTCCCAATGCCTTATGCTATTAGAATATAGATTTCACATCTGTGGAAGAGATTTATTGTAACAATTTTTCTCTGCCATAGAAGAAAATTGTGTTAAAACTAGCACATTTGCCATGTTCAATTTTCACTGCATGATTTGATGGAAATTACTGAACAATTTCCAGCATAAATCAGGCATTTTCCTTTTACTTCTAAATTGTGATTATAGGTTGTTATTACAGTTACATAACAAAGGAATACCAATGTGTTATAAATTAAGGTATTAATGTAATAAGTCTATTTTTTTGTACTTTTGTGGGATTAGTACTTACAAAGAAATCTTTATTTATTTTTACCAAACGTTATAAGTAATGTTATTTGATATACAAATATCATAATCATTTTTAAATAAAAAAGGTTCCAGTAATATGGAAGAGTAAATCACAAAGGGGGGTATTGGAGCAACCACAAGCTTAAAGGTTTCTTGAAGCTGTAAAAAATATAGTATGTAAAGTTGGAGAAAACAGCAGCTTAAATCATATTTCTGTTGTTGCCTGTTTGCTGTGCAGTAGGGGCAAGCTGGCATTGCAACGTGTTCCACATGAATAACTAAAGTAAAATGGTTCTGTTGTGATGTTTAAAGCAAGCTACACCATCAGAGACAAAGAAGGAAATCTGCCACCTCCAAGACATAAAATCTTCAAGTTTCCTAAAAAAATTCTTAATGTGCAAAGCCATGTTTAGTCATGCTTGCTGTTGTTTCACATGGAAACAGCTGTAAAAAGATTGCATCTTAGTGCATTATTCTTTGATACACAAACCATCTAAACAAAGTGGGAATCGGTGCTTTTCAGCATTTTGAAATGCAAAACATTGTTTTCAGTGGCTACATTCTCATGTTAAAAATGCTAGTCAACTGTACAAATTAGATTAAAAGCACAAATTAGTGTTATGATTGGAAAGTAGATACTGCAGATCCTTGGACATGTTTCAAGAAATACCCTACATTCAACAACCATGAACTCTTAACACTGATGTGAAGATACAGACCAGTGGTCTTGCCGTGTATGGACACCTCTAGGTACTATGCAGTACTTCCTATGCAGGTATGGAACCTGTTGTCCAGAATGCTCAGGACAACAGGTTTTCAGTATTCAGGATAACGGATTTTTTCATAATTTGGATCTTCATACCTTAGGTCTACTAGAAAATCATGTAAACATTAAATAAAACCAATAGGCTGGTTTTGCTTCCAATAAGGGTGAATTCTATCTTAGTTCGGATCAAGTATAAGGGACAGTTATTATAACAGAGAAAAAAGGCAATCATTTTTAAAAAGTTGGATTATTTGGATAAAATGGAGTCTATGGGAGTGAACCTTTTTGTAATTGGGAGGTTTCTGTATAGCAGATTATATACCTGTAATACAAAAATGTAAAAAAAAAATAGTAATTATGTAAGTAATGTTTTGATTTACAATCAATGCATTGTGATGTTGCTGTATGTATCACCCACTTTAATATAAGACATCACTTGAATTTCCATCACTTTGCTTGTAGCTTCATGCCTTTATGCAGTTATAGAATTCCATAGCAGGTGGCCTTATGCCTTTATATAGTTATGATATTTCTCAGTCATTTCTCAATAAAAATAATAATATTTTACAATGCACATAATTTGACCTTTTACAGTTTAGCAATTTTACTAAATCCATTTTAGTCTTACAATAAACTGAGTAAGTGTTAGTTTACAAACTTGCGTCCCTCTGCATTGCTAATTCCAAAAGTCTGGTACATCTAGTATCAAGCACATCTACATTAGGCAATATCTTCTGCACATGGACAATAATGTGCATAGCAGCAGTATCTCCTGTGCTCTTTTCAAGTACTTCATATGGAATTCTGTTCTTCCATTCTTTTTTCCACTTCCCCAATGTTGAAAGGATTTCAGTTAGAAAACCACACAAATGAAAGATTTGAAGCCCTGGAAAACATCAAAGCAATAAATACACTTTGACCACCTCAAATAATATTTGAGCTTCCTCTCCTGTTATCTACTGTTATTTTAGGTAACATGAACATCAGGCCAAAGAACCTGGTCTTTTTTTGTTCTTTGACACGAAGTTCCTTTTTTCCATGTGCACTGTACGCTTATAAAAAACGGCTGTCATTTTGAAGGGCTGGAAGTCTAAGCAATGGTATTATCTACAAAGGCTAGAAGAAAAGTGGAGTAAAAGGGCTAAGCAGTGAACAGCTTTCTTTAAAGAAAGCAGATCTTCAAAAGCAAAGGCAATGCTTAAATCTGTAGTTGTGTGTGTGCACACAGACACAACCACACACACATTTATATTCACCGACCAATGATTAAATTCGATTACTGGGTGGTGATCATGTTCTTTTCCCTTAATTTTTTTACAATGCAAAAAAATTCCTTACAAAACAAAATCAGAGTATGCAATGCATAATGTCAGGAGGGGATGGATAACATTTTGAGTTTCCTTGTTCTATTATAAGAATTCAGCAAGATCTGGGACATACAGGTCTCGTGTGCCACTGTCAGAACAGCAGGCCATTTTGTAAGATTCCAATTGTGTCATTTCTCTGTTAACAAGGAAATAGCTGACTTGAAATGGCAGAGGTGGGGAATGTTTAAAATGTAAAGCAGATTAATAGAGCTAATCAAAGGGCATTATCTAAACTATACAAACAATACATAATTTAGGTGTGATTTATTTTTTTTTTCGTTCTAAAGTAGTTTAGTCACAAGAGATTTATTATGTGCCAACAATAAACCAAAATGTGATCACAGTAACCCTCAAACATTGGCTGTATAATTGGTGTGGATACAGAGTGACTAGAGTTTTTTTTTATAATGCACATGTTGTCAGATCTGTATAAAGCAAAGTTTAATTACTGTTGCTTAGCTTTCATTCAAAGGAGAAATATCGTACAGTAATTCTACATTGCTGTCAAGAACCTGGGGTCAAGACATTGATCTGCCTTCTGGTGCCATTCCTTCACTTGAAGTTTTGAGGTTTGGGCAGGAAAGGGTGGAGACTGAGCTGCACTCTACAGTATGTATGTGACATTGCTTTACTCATGTATAACTTTTTTGATTTGCATTTATCTAATAGAATTGGGAAAGGGGTATTTAACGCATCATTCCAAGAAGCCAGTATTAAGTATCACTCATAGGGTGGTTGACCACAAACTTCCCTGTCATCTCCTATAGACCACCTACTGTATTATTGCTATTTTTGAAAATCCGCAATGAGGCTTAATCTAGGATTCCAGGGGTGGTCATATGAAATCCGCTATGAAAATGGTAAAGGAGAAGCAATTCTGTAGGTTTTTCTCCCAAGCTGTACTGAGTTAAAATATTAAATTTTAATTACATATGGGGGGATAGTGTCTAGGAAATACAATTTCTATTATAGCTACAGTATATTATAGTTCCCTAAAACATGTGTAAATGTAAATAAATTGAGCAATATTCTTCTAAACATAGTTTGCTCCTGTATTCTTTGGTATTGTTAGAAAGTGAACATCTTAGTGGTTTTAATAGATTACTAGTCATGATGCAAAGTTGGCACCTTTATTGCATTAGCCTCATAATGAGCACTATGCTAATATTTTAGGATGTCTATTGCCTTTCTTATACATAAACTGTAGTTTATTTTTACCATGTTGGTATGTTGGACCATTGACATGTAGGGATGTAGCGAACAGTTCGCCGGCGAACTAGTTCGCGCGAACTTCGACTGTTCGCGTCCGCCGAATATTCACGAACGTCGCGCGACGTTCGCCAATACGAGTTCGCGTTCGATTCGAACAAAAAACGTTCGACCATTCGACCATTCGATTCCTTCGACTGCTAAAATCGAAGGATTTTCGTTCGAATCGAACGATCGAAGCCATTGGATCGAATGAAATCATTCGATCGAATGGCTTCGATCGTTCGAGTCGAACGAAAATCCTTCGATCGAACGATTAAAATCCTTCGATCGTTCGAATCGAACGATTTTCGGATGTTCGAAGTTCGCGAACTGTTCGCGAACTGTCCGCATTTTTTGCCGGTGTTCGCGAACGGCGTTTCGCGAACACATCGGCGGCGGTTCGCTACATCCCTATTGACATGTACAACAAGAATAAGAGCATTACATTCCACATTTAATCATTTACACAATTATAGCTTCCAAATCAGCTTTTATGGCAGATAAATCAGGCTGCTGCATTATTTAGTCGACAATTTGGATTCAGGAAGGAATATATTTTTAATGTGTTAAACTGGCACCAGGGCTGACGTTGATTTTGTTTGGTTGTAAGATTTAACTTGCATTCTAAGTAGTTATGAAACTACATAACTACAGATATAAAATTTGGGATTTTTCACACATTTTGTAGGGAGTGCTTTGGCGTTCCTGTCTGCTCAGCACATTGTTAAATCTTAATACTTTCATGGGGGAATGTAATATGCTTCATTAGCCAATAAAATGTTCGCAAATACCATTGCAAATGTTAGCGACCATGTTTGCTTCCTTTTTGACTGATTACAGACCTTAACGACTTCATCGCAAAGTTTGCGACCAAATGGCTTTTATGAACATGCACAGTGTATGTAGTAAAATTTTGCAATCGCAAATCGTATTTTATGATTAAATATTTAACGAAACTTCAGAGCAGGTGTTAAGGCTAACCTTTGCCTAGTGATATAATATTCACCAGCAAATGATCTTAGGTTATGAGCAGAGCGAAACATTTGCAAAAACTCAATTTTAAACATTGGTTGTGATTTTTAATTACTTTCCTCCTTTACTGTCTTATTGTTTATAAGCATTAATAATGGCAGTTTTCATTATAAACCAATTTTCCTCTTACGGAAATAGATTGTGGCTGAATAAGGTCTCTTAGTAACTAGGTGAGAATCTTATGAGCTAGGCCATACACCTACAATGCCCTCTGAAACAAACAGCACACTGAAACAAATCTAGTAGTACCGTTTAACAATTGGGCAAAATAAATTAACTTTATAAATCACATTACAGTTCTACTAGCAATAAAATAGCAATAAAAGACAATGCTGTGAATTTACAGGGTCCATCCTCAGGCATACCTAAATCTAATGTAATGTTTTATGAATTGCTGTTAAGTTCCATTATGTACTCACGTAGGGGGTTATTGACTTGCCAAAAATATTCATTTTTTTTAGAATAAAATACAAATTTTAAGTAAAAAAAAATCATGAATTTTTCATAATTTATTGTACCCCAAGGATGAAAAAGTCAGAATCTGAAAATCCGCCATCTCGGACCTGCCGAGGTTGTATATAAATCAAAGGGAGAAGTCAAAAAGATTTTTTGATCTGTGCTGCATTTCGTGCATTAATCCATAGTTTTCAGGAGGAAATTCTGAAAAATTTTCAGGAAAGTGCATTAATAAATTTGCCGAAAAAACCCATGCAGATTTGGTCTGAGTTTTCAGAAAATATTGAGATCAATTTCGGAAGTTGATAAATAAACCCCTGAGTGTCAGTGGAATGTTGGAGGTATGCGTGATCTAGAAAGAGCCATGAAGGGTGGTTGCACCATTTATACACAGTAAATGTTAAGCACATAGTGACACATTAGCCCCTATAGGTCATAACTGAAGCTAATGTCATGCATGTAGGCAAGAGAACTGATACATATATACTGATACATATATACATATATATATATACAGTACTGTAATGCAGGGTCTGTGTTTGTTACCATTCTAAATGTCAAAATTGGATAAATGCTGATACATCTTATGTTCTGGGGATGAATGAGTTACGCATCATGTTTTCAAGATGTATCTATGATGGCAGTTCATTTTTGTTAACAACTTCATATATTGAAGTATGCACCCCACCAAATCCATCTTCTTCGTTTTTCCTTGGTGAGAGTGCTCTGTGCTTAAAATATATATGAAGCCTGTGCAGTTCTCTACACTTCAGTTTCACTATCTAGTTCCTGTTAACAGCAGGCTCCATTAATTATTAAGGCACTACTCAGATGCTTTATTTGATTTTTTTTTTCTTAATTTACTCTACGGTATGTACAAGCAATAAAAAATAAGCAGTGAAGTAATCCAAACTGATGGAATGTATGCAGGGTTTTTGTTACGCAGGTTTTTATGTTTTTAACTATTTATGTAGGAGTTTCATGAAATCTTTAGTAACCAAAAAAAACATATATTTCTAACACAAATATTAGTGACTATATATACTTTCTGACACATTGTGGTGTATCAAAGGAGCACACCTTTATCACCTATAACCAGTGCACCGAGAATAAAGCTCACCAAAGTTGTTATGGGGTCATGGTGCCCCAGACATGCCTCAGACCATGTGTACATCTAATTGCATTTCTTCTACATGGTGGTTCATTTTGAGTGCCAGCCTAAATATTTTTGAAAGCTTTTAATTTTGCTTAAAGTAATGGTAAAAACAGGGCGAATTACATTGGGCATTTTAGATGCTAATTAGTGATGAGCAAATCTTTCTGCCATGTATGGATTCACTGCGAAATTCCACATTTTGCCATCAGTTGATTTTTCAAGAAACTGCAACAAAAATTTGCTGTGAAAAAAAGATAGCATAGAAGAAAGCACCCATTCACCTTAATGCATTTGGAGTGAGAAATGACTTGAGAAAAAGCACCTATCCCATTGACTGCAATGCATTTAGAGTGAGAAAAACACCCATTGACTTTAATGCAATTGGAGTGAGAAAAAAGTCACCCATAGATTCTATTTTATTTTTGCCCATAGACTTTAATATATTTTGCTTCAAAGAAATCACTTCAACAAAACGTCACCCATAGGGGAAAATTTACTAAAGGGCGAAGTGGCTAACGACAGCGAAAATTTGCCAGCGTGACGTCATTTTGTTACTTCGCCGATTTACTAATGGGTGCAGGCAAAAATTCACTAGCGAAGTGGACCTACTCTAGCGCTACTTCGCACCCTTACGCCAGGCGAAGTTGCGATATGGCGAAGGAACGTAACTACGATAATTCACTAACTTGCGTATTTTACTGAACGTTATATCTTACACCAGACTTGTCTTTGCCACCTCAAACTATATAGTGGGCACATGTATAGGGCAAAATAACAACTCTATTTGATTTTATGAAGCTTTCCCAGGCTTGTGTAGTGTAATGTATTTGCTGCTACATATACGTTCATTGTACTTTAACTTGGCGCCGTATGCAAATCAGGCATCGCTAGCCCAACTTCGCTTTGCTTGACTAATTAACGCTAGTACAACTTTGCTATCTTTCGCCTCCCTAAGCGCAACTTCAGATTTTAGTGAATTAGCGGCGCCCTGGCGAAACTTCGGTGGCGAAGTGCGGCGAAGTTTGTCGAAGGCGTCACTATGCATTTTCATCACTTAGTGAATTTGCCCCATAGTTTCCTCCAGAAGCAGTGTGTGGGAAACAAGGTTCCCTGTTATTTCTCTACGACTATGTGTGCAAAAATTATTTTTTGTGTGCATTTTTAAATATTGGGCTCTTTAAGACATGGAAGATGCGCATTAGAATTAAATAATGAATTACCACACATAAATTAAAGTATGGAAAGACAAGAATGTGTGTGATGGTTTGTTTGCTGCATTTGGACTTTCTCCAAGTAACTTGTCCCATAGCACATAATGTAAGTACAATCAACAGTATCGATTGTATGCAGTCAGCAATTGCTACGGATCCTCATGCAGTCCTAGAGGATAAAATATTTAAAGACAAACAAAAACTGTGTTAGGACTCACAGTACAAATACAAAGAAATAATGCATTTTACATTTATTTTGTACTAAAAATAGCAAATGGAAGGCAAGTCTCTTATTGTGCATTTACTGTCTACCCTTTTCCCCATGGGTAGATAGTTAAAAAAAATTTAATTTTACCACCACCAGGGTCACTCAGCAAAAAGTGTAAAAAAAAATATGATTATCATGAGGTTATGTTTTTCTCCTTATTTCTCGCACAGTAACACAATTAAATGCATCAATATCTTTAACATTGCAATCTTACTTTAATTTCTTCACAACTTTTATGCCTCTTTTTCTAATAACTATTACCTTACAAAGCATTTTCTTTCTGAGCCAAGAAAACTGTGCTCTTACAGTCTGTTTTATGAAGATTTATCAAAGGGAATTGTATGCTGGAAATAGAAATTATTTGAACTAATAACCCTATTCTTGCCGCTTACAAAACCACAGTGTCTTTGTACATATCCCTGGAAAGTAATACATTTCTGGAGAATTCATTCCCTGGAGCACTTATTTTCAGCCTTCATTTGGCTGAATGCACTTGACTGTTTATGTTATCTCTCTATTAAATGAAAAAAAAAGATACTTAGCTTTTTTCATCATTTCAAGAAAAAAAAAATAAAGAAGCAGAAGGTGTGCCCTCATAATCTTTTCCCTAAGAAATAAGCCCTCTGATTTCCTTTAACTGTGACTGTCACTCACTCATGTGTAATTGAAAGGAGCAGTCTATGCATTGAACATCTCCCTCACTTAATCTCATTAATGCTCTCATATAGACTCTCTGGGAAGAAGCATTCTGCTCAGTAGCTGGAATGATTACGGGAATATATTTCCCCTTGTTTACTTTTGCAAGTGCAAAATGTGTGAGACTCGTTTTAGAATGAAATCTGATGTGATTGGTGAGTGTAAGCACTTTTATAAAATTTCTAAAACAAGGTAGCATGCATGATATAAAACAAGTACTGTATACAGTAGCTTAATGCATAGATGGACTGGTTAGTTGGGTGTCAGGCTAGTACAACTTGTTGGTGAACTAAAATTAAATTAAATTTTTTTGTATATTTGTTAAAAAAAGAAAAATACATTTTTTTAGTATTTAGTATCAGTTTATAGTTTTTACCTGCTTCTTAGCAAAAGAAATGTATTACAAGTTATTTATTTAGAGCTCTTGTAATTTTATTGTTACGTCATCACCAATATAATTTGCAAAGTCAACGTAGAATCTTATTTTTGCAACAGTTTTCAGGATTTTCCTACAATGTATGGTGACAGTTGAATTTTTTTTAAAAAAAGTAAACTATTCACTTGTTAATTAATATTGATCTTAAAATTCTACACACACATTAAGCCAAGCTGATTTTCCTCCCGGACTATATGTTATTCATAAAGTGTGTTGATTAGAATGTTTTCCCCATTACCCATGAAATATGAATACAGGTATGGGATCCATTGTCTGGAAATCTGTTATCCAGAAATCTCATAATCATGGAAAGGCCATCTCTAATACACTCCATTTTAACAAGATAATCCACATTTTTACAAATTGTTTCCTTTTTCTCTGTAATAATAAAACAGTAGCTTGTACTTGATTCGAACACAATTAATCCTTATTGGAAGCAAAACCAGCCTATTGGGTTTGTTCAATGTTTACATGATTTCCAAGTAGACGTAAGGTATGAAGATCCAAATTACAGAAAGATCCATTATCCAGAAAACCCAGGTTCCATACCTGTACTGCAAAATGCAAATCTGTTCTTGTTTAGTAATTTTTTTCCTGTTTATGACTTTTCTCAGTTATAGGTTTATTACAGACAATATGCACTGATACAATATTAAAATGTATTATTTGTAGTGTGCATATTAACAACTCTTATTATAGTCCACCATAGAAGTGCAGAACGCTGGATTGGCTGGACTATTAAAAGTGGAAAGACCTTGAAAGTTTTCCCACCAGTGAATAGATGGGGCCAGACTGCAGCCTATTTACATAGAAAAAGTTCCCAGAGTATTTGAGAGCAGTCTGTATATGAAGTATATTATGGTATCTCTAAAGATATGCAATTATGGTCCAGATGAAGATAGCCAGTCTATTAGAGTATGGGACGTTCTAAATATACATTTGTCAATATGTAAAGCAATGTAACTGTGAACTTTTTAATTCACATAAGCCCTAACCCTATAAATAAAAATGTAACTTATATCATAAGTAAAGATATTTAAAGTCGTATACCCGACATCAATATTGGCATGCACTTGTACCTGTCAACTGCCCCCCGCTGTGTTATATGATATTCTACATGTTCCCTTGTGTGAAGATACAATAGAGCTCATATGTATGATTGTGCAGGGTATCTGTGAGAAGAGTCAGAGGCAAAATATAAGGGAAATTATATACTTTATGGGTATGTAAACCAACAATAAGGCTTGTTTAAGCATGAATATTAAGTGGTAGCAAAAGTTAAATGTTTGGTAATGAACACTGAACCCCCTTGAGGTTACATTGCTGGTCTTCACAGCTTTTTTTTTCTGATTATTCTGGTCAATTGAAAAAAGCTTCCTCATCAATGCTCAGCTAGCAGCTTATATAAACACTGGGTAATCCTGCTGGAGATTATAGGCACAATGCTGGATCTGATGAGCTCAAATATAAGATAGCCTGTGCAGTATAATATTTGGAATTAGAATACTAATCTCTTTAGGGAAAGTGTGCAGTATCAGCAGAACAGCCCTATAGTAAAATTCTCCTGCTACCCATTTCCTTTTAGTCAACATTTAGTATGCATTGCAATTGTGTTTTTTTGCTTAATGTATCACATTTCAAAGTCTGTGTGAAAATGCTAGCTGCTTCATAAATGAAAATCACAGTATTTAAAAAAAAAAAAAAAAAACCTGATGCATAGGGGTTCAGCTGCAAGTGGTTTAAAATGAAAAAACATTTTATAAGTATCAGCCTCCACTGGAATCCACATACATTTTGTTTGTTTTTTTATACTTATTAAAAAAGATTTCCATTCCCCACAGTAAGCCTTTTTAGGATTATGCTAAGTCAGCCATGATTTTTCTTCCCCTGTTTTCCCCATGTCCCTGGAGTGGATAGTACTTTTATACTGTTCTTGGCATGAAATCCATAGTGGAAGCCCAGTTGTGTGGCCATTCTCTTTCTTTTTTCCTTAAAAAGAAAATTGACTTGGAGGTATAATATATATATATATATATATCCAGAAGAATATATTTAGTTTATTTTGCTGTCTCTCCAGACACATTTACCGCAGTTATTGAGAGTGCCGGTATCAGAGCGAAATATGTACCGTATATAAGTATGTGCCTACAGTTTTTGTGATTGAGTGTGATTGCACAATATATAACCATTGGTCTACTGGCCAAGCAGATGACATGCAACGAGCTTTAGTGATAAAGAAAGTATACTTTTACAAACTGAACTTGTTACCATTAGCAATTGTTTCATTAAGACCTGCCTATTCATTCACAGCAATATGGATTGCTTGACAGGCAGAAAGAAACAATTCACAAAACTCTGGGTGATAAAAAACACTTAAAAAAAAGCATAATGGATTAACCCAGCATTCAGTCTATTGGACACAATATGCAAATAGAAGAGCAAGCCATTGTTGGAAGCTGAGAAGTGGCAGGGGGGCAAGCTTCCTTAATGATCTTAGTCCCCAGCGCAGTTTTCTAGACAGCCACAATATCTTTTGTATTGCTAGTGGAGGTGCAAAAGTCCGAAGCTTTGTAAATTGCTCACAACAATGTTAAGAAAAAAAAAATAGCTTGCAACTATACACGATGAAACATACACTGCAAAGGAAATGTTACAGACTGTGACACTCATTAACACTGCAAAGGAAACTTGGTACTCCGCGTTTTAGTTACAGTAATTTAAGATGTTTCTAGGAATGCTATGGCTCTTTTTTTTACCTTGTGCGTACAATTAGTAATGGAGTTTTCAGTTTCACATTCCCTTCCAACTGTCCTGCTTTGACACAAAAGATAGATGCCTCTCAGGCAAATGTACAGTCAGGATGCACAAGTACCTCCATGCTTATAATTTGCCAGCAAGACAACAGAGGCTGGAGTTTGTCAGATTCTTTCTTACACAGTTAGTTACATAGTTAAATTGGGTTGAAAAAATACAAAGTCCATCAAGTTCAACCCCTCCAAATGAAAACCCAGCATCCATATATACACCCCTCCCTACTTCCACATAAATTATATATACCCATATCTATACTAACTACAGAGTTTAGTATTACAATAGCCTTTGATATTAAGGGGAAAATTTACTTTCGAAGTTGCGCCAGCGTTGGCTTTGCCGCACTTCGCCGCACTTCGCCGCACTTTGCCAGACGAAGTTTCGCCAGGGCGGCGCTAATTGACTAAAATCAGAAGTTGCGCTCAGGGAGGCGAAAGGTAGCGAAGTTGCGCTAGCGTTAATTCGTCAAGCAAAGCGAACTTACTCTAGCGATGCCTAATTTGCAGAGTTGTTATATTGCCCTATACATGTGCCCACTGTATAGTTTAGGTGCCATATGTTAGGAAATGTTGGGGGAAGAAGGGTACCCCCAAAAAAATGTACGATCTTTTTCAGCCTATCACCCTTAAAAAAGTAAAAGACACCAGCGTTTTTGGGGACTTAGAAAAAATTTCAACTTTTTTTGAAGCAGGCCCTACTACTCTATTGCACTTCACCTGGTCTAAGGTGGCGAAGGCAAGTCTGGCGCAAGAGGTAACGTTCAGTAAAATGTGCAAGTTAGTGAATTAGTGTAGTTACGTCCTTTCGCCATAGCGCAACTTCACCTGGCGTAAGGGTGCGAAGTAACGCTAGAATAGGTCCACTTCGCTAGCGAATTTACGCAAGCACCCGTTAGTAAATCGGCGAAGTAACTAAATGACATCACGCCGGCGAATTTGCGCTAGCCATTTCGCACTTCAGTGAATTTGCCCCTATGTCTGTCCAAGAAATCATCCAAGCCACTCTTAAAGGCATTAACAGAATCAGCCATCACAACATCACCCGGCAGTGCATTCCACAACCTCACTGTCCTGACTGTGAAGAACCCCCTACGTTGCTTCAAATTAAAGTCCTTTTCTTCTAGTCTGAAGGCCTCTGGTAAGGTGATCCACTTTATGGCTAAAAAGGTCCCCTGCTAACATGTTTATGAAAGCATTATTTATTGTGGAAATAAAACTAAGGCGTTGAGCTAAATGGGGACTACAAGTTTGCAGAAGTGCTGGGGCCTTATACATAATTTATCAAAGCTCTGCATTTTTCCCAAAAGTGCTGCTGGAGAGACTGCCTATATTGAAAATCAGATATGATTGCACGTACCCACACCCATAAGTTGAATACATCAACTGTCAGATCCAATTTCCCTTTTCAGCTAGATGGTTCAGCTGCACTGGAATATAAAAGACAGACTTGAATGAGACTTAAAACACAATTAGTGCGTCTGAGTTTGTTTGTTCGTTGTTTAAAATCATAAGGCAACCTGTTAAGCTCTATTAGAAAAAAGGGTATATCAAAGCTGGAGCCATCAGTTTTTTAAAAAACAGTTGTCAGAAATCTCATGTGAACCAAGCCACCAGGAGTTTCTGGGAGTTGTAGTCCAACAACAGAACTGAAAAATGCATTGCTTTATATTGTTTACTGTTGTATTACCTCAGAAATATTAAAAGTTGTTTAAAATGTCGGCTAGCTATTTATTGGCTCTTTTGAAAAGAAAGCCTGACTAATGCATTTTGACTTCAGAATCTATAACACACTGCTGCTTTTTATTAGTCTGTATCAAAAGCCATAGCTGCATTTGGCAATGGCCAAGAATCAGGGAGGCTAAGAGAAAGTGCACTGTCAGCTGAGCTGTCTCGTCTCTTTTTCAGCACAAATTGAAGTGATACCATGCAAAATTTGTGGAGATAAATCATCAGGAATTCACTATGGTGTCATCACGTGTGAAGGATGCAAGGTAAGAAAAAGCACAGTAAAATCTGGGAATAAATGCAGTCATTTTCTTATCTAACTGGCAATATCAGAAGCTCTTGTGTGTCGTGTCTGTTTTTTGAAGGTAGATAAACTAAGCAAGTTTTAAAGGGTAATGCCCATGTAAAAAAAAGATCTTCCCTTTGTTGTGGATATTTACACTATATATATATATTTCCTAAACTTAAGTATATCTACAAAATTGTATTGTGATAATATTGCAAATGTAGTAGATAAGTAGGTGTACAGATGCAGCCACTTTGGTTTGTCTGTTTGACACAGAATATCTAAACACAGATATCCCATTTATCTCATTTAACACAGAAAACTTCGTCACAACATCCCATCTAATTACAGCATTCACCATTGTGAACAATGGAGCTTTGGTATGCTAATGAAAAGGTTAAATGCATTAAATGAGTTAAGATGACTTAAGATAACACAGTTTCTTCAATTACCCCTGAGTCATGACGCATTTAACTTACAAATCCAAGTGGCTTCATCTGTATGTAAACAATGTATGTTAATCTCTATACAGGTATGGGATCTGTTATCCAGAATGGTCAAGACCTGGGGTTTTCCAGATAAGGGTTCTTTCCACAATTTTGATCTCCATACATTAAATCTTCTTAAAAAACCATAGAAACATTTACAGGCAGATTTATTAAGGAATTAGAATAAGAATTTTAGAATTAGTTTTTTGGTCAAAACTCTCAAATTGGAATTGTGAATTATCCAAACTCGGTTCAAGTTTTAATTTGAATTTGAATTCTGAGATTTATCATACTCTGGCACTTTAAGAACTCAAATTAGACTATTTGCCACCTTAAACCTGCCGAATTGCTGTATAAGTGATTGGGAGCGGTCCAGGGATCAATCTGCTTATGTTTGCAGCCTTCCTGACATTCAAGTGTTTTTTCAGACAAAAAAACTCAAATCGAGATTTTTTTAATTTAATTCAAGTTTTTCTAATTCAAAACAAATTCTATTCGAGTTTTCGGATTGATTCAATTCGTCAGAGCAGAGAAAATGTGATTTTATTATTAAATTTCAATTGGTTGAATTTTGAGTATATGGGAGTTTTAAAAAAATCACATGAATATGAAATTAGACATTTGATAAATGTGCCTGCCCATAACCCCAATAAGATTGTTTTGCCATTAATAAGGATTATGTCTTAGGAAATAATTTTTTAAAAATTTGTCTATGGGGATGGCCTTCCTGTAATTCAGAGCTTTCTGGATAATGGGTTTCTCTATATATTGTATCCCATAACTGTATTTTTATGGATGTTTTTATTTTTGATCATATATGCATACTTGCATTGAGCTTTACAATACAAATATATTTAATATATTACATATAGGAAGTGTGTTGCACAGTGAATTACAGAGGGTATTCTGTCTACATAAGGTCATACTTAAAGGGTTGTAGCCCTGCAACAACAAGTAGAATAAACGCCTTAAGAAACATAGAAGCTGCCAGTTGGACATTTGTGCAATGTCTGCCAACTTTTCTCTGTTTGATACAGAACCCTGTGTTGAGTGCATGTCTACTGCTGGTCAAAAGCAAGAACAACTGGGCCAACATATTAGAATGTCCAAATTTATATGTTCTTATAATAAGTATGTACATTTAATTTTCAAGTGCCCTGGGGCAGAAACTTTTGAAGACCAATGTAGCCAATCTTTTTCCCACTTGGCCCTCTGCTTCCTTTACTGGCTTAAGTATGCCTTTTGCACATTTTACTCTTACAAAAAAATGTATTGATTTTCTTTTATTATGGGGTTAAATTTATGAATTCTTGAATTAAAGTGTTTTTAAATGCAATCACTAAACAAAATCATGATTAAACCTGGTCTTGATCACTAGCATAAATATGAAAAAACTCATTTAGTACAATCACAATGATTTTCGGAAAAAAAACTTGATAATTGAAAAACAATTGAAATACAATATTGAATAAAATAGCTGGCATAATGAAAAACACGCCTCATATAAAACCTGGCCAGGCTTGAGCTGCCACATTTTTCCATTGCAGTAATTGAAAATTGAAAGCTTTTTAGAAAGGAATTGCCTTTAAAGCTTTAGAAAGTGTCTGGCAAAGTAGGAGCAATAGGAATGTTGTTATGGAACTACCAGAAATGTTGTGGAATGTAGTAAAGGAAATATTGTCTATGAAGTAAATGGGATCTCAATGACTGGGAGCGCAGGAATAGATGCATTCAGTTTTTTTCAATGGGGCTGTACTCACACAGGCGCATGTAGGCACTGAACGCAGGAAAAATGTAGCCTCTTGCGTCTCAACCTGCGTTCGGCGCCTACATGCACCTGTGTGCGTACAGCCTCATTGAAAAAAACTGAATGCGTCAACACCTGTGCTCCCCTGCAGCTGAACGCATAAAAATGGAACGCAAGGGAGCGCAGCTTCAAACGCTCGTCTGTAAGAGCCCTAAGATTGTTCCAGGAGATCATGCTTTCTAGATGTTTTTCAGCACAGAGTTATTGGTACATGGATGGGGAATACTGTCCGATCATTATGGATTTTTGCATATTTAAAGAAAATTAATTTTTAGTATTATTATATTTTATAATATTTACATTTAAGTGTGTAAAAATCATAAGTACACTGTTGGAAGAGAAATGTGGTGAATGTGGTGAAATTCACCCTTGTGAGGGAAAGTATGTAATGGGGAAATTTCTCTAAAGAATTTATGCCAAAAGAAATGATGATGTGCGGGTTAATAGCATGGACGAGGTGATAATGAGATGCTTAAGTGACTGTTCTATCTTTATAATGGCAGTTTGCCAACCTAAACCTACAGTACATTCTCTTAACAAAGATTCCTTCTTGTGCTAGTAAACTAAAGAATATCCACTGGAGAAGCCAAAGCAAAGAGAATATTCACCAATGCAGAGTTAATTCTCCAAAACTCTCATTTAAATAAATTGGTTGTATTGTGGAGAACATTCATTTTTGGTTACAATAAATATGCCCATTGATTCGGGAGCTAAAGCCAAGAGTGCACAGAAGATACACAGCTAGGTGTACCTTGGTTTTCATAGCAATTTTATACAGTTGCGGATTAATGAGATGTGGGGCCCCTAGGCTACATCCACAGGCTCCCTTTCTATTCTACTTCTGGGTTCAAATGTGTGCAGATCAAGCCTTGCATGCACCTGAGCTCTCTTTGCCGGGATGGATTTGGCTCACGCCAGTGATGTCACTTGATCTGCATGCATCTGGGTGCATGCATGTGCCTTGTCTTACTTTTACTCCTAGCAGGTGCACTAGACTGGACCCAGCAGTGCCAATAAAGATAAATATTAAACAAAAATAATAAACAAAAAAGCTAGCTGGGCCCCTGGTCACACTGGGCCCCCAAGCTATAGCCTAGGGAAGGCTGTACATTAAGCTGTCCATGATTACATATACAAATAGCTTTTGTTAATTAGTAATTAATTGGTAATTAATGCATATTGAAAAGTTGCTTAGCTTTACATTTCCCTTCACTATAAATGTTTTGGTTTTTTTTTATTAAAGAGAAAAAAACATGAAATCCCAGCAAGTAAATGCTGGCGAGGTTCTATAAAAGTCAAGGGGGATAGTCTTAAACAATTATATTTATTTTTCAGTTCATTAAAACATTCAAGGTTTTCAGCTCCATTGAAAGTTTCCAGTAGGTACAGTATTGTCAATTCATTTTATAATGTATATTTTATCTCTTGAGATAAGAATGTGCAATTTAATTATTATCAAAACCCTACATTAAAACTACAAGCCTTTCAGATCAGGAAAGGAAAAAAATAGTATTCTACTAGTCTTCAGATACCTTTAGTGCTAAACCCTATTAAACAAATGTTTTTATTGATCTTTATCCTTTTTCTCCCCCGCAAGTCTTGAATTCAGTCAATATGTAAAGTGCAGATATGTCTTGTTTATGGTCACTGAAATAGTCATAATGGGTCAGTAACATGAATAGAAGCTTACAAATCTTTAGACATAATTGACTGTCCTCCACTAATTAAAAACAAGTCAATGCAGAAAAGTTTGTATTATTTTTCATTGTAATGTTTTTCCTTCAGCAGGTTTATATATGTAAGGGATGACAGGTGGGGGCAGATTTATTAAGGTTTGAATTGAAAATGAGAATTTTAGTATTTTTTTATGGTCAAAACTCTTAAATTCGATTTGTGAATAATCCAAACTCAATTAGAATTTATCAAACCCATGCCCTTTAAAAATTCAAATTCAACTATTGCCAGCTAAAACCTGCAGAGTTCATGTATAAGTCCATGGGAGAGGTCCAGGGACTGATTTGAACATGTTACTAATCTTCCTGACATTCAAGTCTTTTTTTGGAGGAAAAAAACTTGATTCAAGTTTAGTCGAATTCGACCCTTGATAAATGTGCCCCTTGATCTTGTTTAATTAGAGGAGCAGTAGGCCACATGGCAGCTTTTATAAGTTTAAATTCATCCCATGGCCCTTCAAACATAACACACTACATATTACTATGTTAATCATATAGTGCACATACAATATTTAGGGCCTTATTCATCAAATTACAATTTTTTTCCCCAAATCACTTGATTTTTTTCTGGCTTTTCCTGAAAAGCCAGAATTTTTCAGATTTTTGCCCAAAAAGTCCAAATAGTCGGATTTTGGGGCTAACCACAGCAGGTCTCAAATGCCAGATTTTCGGATTCAAACTTTTTCCATCCTTGGGGTATAATAAATCTCGAAAACGTCAAGGTTTTTGGTGTTGTCATTTGTGGCTCACTCAATATTTGTGTATTATAAAACATAATATACCCCACACCTCTGTAAAATATGAGAATGTTAGAAGTTATCTCTGAGTTGCATGACCTTTATATTGTCATAGAACTCCTCTATGACTTTTCATATAACATGCTTTCAATAGGGGAAATATTATTCCCTAGCTAACTGATGTCATCAGTTAAAATCAGTGCTGAGCTGCTATCATTTGTGTCGGCCTGTCTTGTCCCATGACTATATTTCTAATCTAACTTTATCTATTTCTATATATATACATATATATTTATATATGGAGTTTTTGTAGTACTAGATTAATCTAGGACATGATTAATCTAGTAATTACTTAGTTTTGTCTCTCTTAATTCCTGTAGCAACTTCTCTTTGCTTGCTTTGCTTTGCTACCTAATTGCCCAAATCATGCAATAACTGTACAGTAGGAAGCACATCCTTATTTATCCTCTACACAACTATGTGCTATAGTTCTCTCTGGCAGCGCCATGGTATTATCACAATAAAAGTCAATGACACACTTTTCAAATGTAAACTCTTTTTAATGACTACAGTATAAAGAAATAAAGCTAACAAGCACAACCATGTAATTGGGATAGAGGGAAAACAAGTAGTACCACTTAAACCGATGGTGTATTAAAGAGCAATCTGTAAAATGGGCTTATAAACCAACACAAAAAAAAAAACTCTAAAGAAAGCGTAAAGTAGTTCTAAGCAGTTGGAAAAGAGTTTGAACATTTGGATAAAACAGATCAGCAGTTAAGAGATGCAACGTTTAATGAACTGCATTGCCTTTGTCGGAAACCTCACAGAGGTCAACGCTACTACTCCAGCTAAGTGACATGCTTTTTGATCCGTAGTGGAATATATAATTAGCTAAGGTGCAAAGATAGAGCACAGTTATATAATCAGTAATACACACACAGTTATATAATCAGTAACACACACACACATTTATTTATATATATATATATATATATATATATATATATATATATATATATATATATATATATAGTAATAAATCGAATATACTGAGCTCACTAGAACAAAAAAGATCAGTTGTTATTTAATCTAGTATTTCTGAAGAATTTTAGGTTGAATGACAAGGCATGAATACAATATAGTCAGGCCATTCACATAATTGCTGATTTGTATTTACAAATTAATTCTTACTGGATTTTCAGAATCTATTTGTCGATCAATGAAATAATAGTTGAGAAACAGGTCTAAATGTTTACCATTACTTGTTCATGTAGAATTTTGAATGTTATATACATAGAACTGCACATATATTTACATGCTGTCAAAATAGTCAACTCCAATAAATCCAATAAAATTTGAAAAGAAAGAAGATTTTCTTTTTTTGAAACAATAGCATTTGGGTGAAGGCAGGTTGAATAAAGGTGTGACTTGATGTGATCAATAGAATACAAGAGATAAGCACTACAGGCTCTCAAGAAATAGTAAAAAAATATGTATTTATCCACACACAAATGTTTCAAAATGAGTGGGTGTGGTCCATGCAAGTGTATGTTTTTTATTCTGCACTCTAACTTTAAGAGATACAATACCCATATTGAACCCAAACATAGGACAGTGTATAAAGAATCCACTATATCCCTTAATATTAGTAGAATTGCCTAATCACAGACACCTCAAGACCAATTTATTAAAGGTCAAATTTTAGTAGTATAAAACCACGATTAAACTCTGTTTCTCTAAAACCATGAATGCCATGAAAGTTGTTAAATCATCCGAATTTAAAAAGTCTAAACAGGAAAATAAGCTAAACAATGCACTAAATATATGAAAACCTAGGATCAGCACAGCTCCCATTGACTTCTATCGGACCCCGACTGCTTTTACTTGGAGAAGTTTTTTTTAGAGTTTTTGTGGTTTTTACACTGGGGGGCAGATTTATCAAGGGTCAAATTTTGAAGTAACGGGTGAATAGGTCGTTTTCATTTCAATTTGAATCATAGGCTAAAACAGCAATTTGGCAGGTTTTAGATGGCGAATGGTCGAAGTCGGATTTTTAAAGAGACAGTACATGATAAATTTAGATATTCGAATTTTTAAATACACAAAAATTAGCTCAAAATTTGAATTTTTTTATTCAGATTTTCACTTCGACCCTTGATAAATCTGCCCCTTAATAAATCTTTTTAAAAACCATGAATGTTTAGAGATTCGTGGAAAAAATATAAAATTGTTAGTAAATCGACCCCTTATAATTTTAGAGAAATTTTAAAAAATATATAATTTTTAGAGAAAAATGTGATTTGTGAAACCCAAATGTTAGTAAATTGCCCACCTTGTTTTTACCAATAAGACCCTGGTGCAATAACCACAGATTTGGACTTAATTGTGGTAATACAATGAGAACCTCAAGTTTGCCTCAGGTCTAGTGACCCAATCTGTAAGCAAAGTTTTAGGTGCTTTGATGTCATGCTTTTTTGGGCTACTTAAAAACAAGGTTTTCAAATAGCTTGAACAGCTCTGTGTTCAAGCGATTTGACTAATAGTTAATCTCATTAAGGGCTCAAACTCCTGTATTGATTTAAACAATGACTTTCAGATAGGATTTTGGAGCACATTGACCTTAGCGTAATGTTGCTAGAATGTAAGTCATATAGCATAAGAGAATTGCTGTTTCATTAGAGAAAACAAATAGATGATATAATTAACAGCATTCTCCCTCAAACTACTTTACCAAATATTATACAGAATTTTAAGGTACCAATACATGGTGTTGAATTTCTTGATCATAGTATTGCTTAAACATTTTTATATTTTGATTGGGTCCTGTTGACTATATGTGAGACCAAAATATTGAATGCTAAATTAATTTATGTTTATAAATCTTCTCTTTATTTATAATGTGTCTATATTCAGGGATTCTTCAGACGAAGTCAACAGAATAATGCCTCTTACTCCTGCCCGCGGCAGAGAAACTGTTTAATTGACAGAACTAACAGAAACCGCTGCCAACACTGTAGACTGCAAAAGTGTCTTGCCCTAGGAATGTCTAGAGATGGTAAGTCTCCTTTCTTTTTTCAAATGTTTGAACCTTCCCAAAGCCCTGGAGAGAGGCACAGTAGAAACACCATAAAGCAGCAAAGTTTGTATAAAGTAAAATATGTACAATACTTCTGATTAAATAGGGAATTGATATAACAAAGTAAACTGTCTGTGTGCAAAGGTGAAGGAGAAGAAAGATATCAGCCTTAATTATTGTTATGCAAAAAGTTCTTTCACAGTTTTCTACTGTGTGTTTAGTGGACATGTTAGGGACCTTAGACTGTAAGCTCCACTAGGACAGGGACTGATATGAGTAATGATTATGAACAGTCTGTGAATGCATAAAATGTTGGTGCTATATAATTAAAGCATAATGACATCCTTACACCAGCATTCACAAAATAGATATATTTTTATCATACAATATTTATCTTGAATACCATTTAATGAACACATGTTCCTATTTCATATACTTCGCATGGGAAAAAAAAGCAGCATAAACGTATGCAAATGTTTCTTTTTATCAGACTTAACGAAAACCAACTGTTCCAGATAGGCTGTAAGTAAGGCATTAGCAGAAGGGTTGTAACTATTGTAATGTCTGGTCTATTAATTGCATCAGATAACGGTTAGATGTTGGCAGCTAAACAATAAATGAGTTTAACAGACTCTTTAGAGTATGGCACTCCCTTCCAGTCTTTGTTGTACTGAAACATCCCTGTCCTGGCCAAAGAATTAGCAGAACAATTAGTCTCTTCACTGCAGACAAAACTGTCTCTGAGTGTTTCATGGCTAAAGCTATCATGGCAATTCGTACAAACAGTAGCACAGTGGGGTACACAGTATATGCTAAATGCCAACCTTATAAAGTTTATAAGAGCCCACCATTCCATAGCATTCATAAAAGGAGTGATTTATATCAGGAACAGTAGCACTCTGGAGGATCTTTTTGCACTATGCAGTAGTCAATGCATTCAAGAACAAATTTTAACACAAAATAACATGTACATTGAATAATCAATCACTGCATGAATCACATCCCTTCTTCTCAAAAACTTAGGGCTACAAATTTAACCTATGGAAATGGGAATTATCAAATAAGTGTTTTATCTTATAGAAAATAACATTAATATATGTTGTAGATTTAAATATTTAGGCAATGTAATTTTTTTCCTAAATCATATCAAAAAAATTCAGGACCTTTTTAAAAACAACACCACCACCATCTATGTTGCTCTCTTTTTTCCCACTTCACTGGCCATTTAATAATGCTTCATACAGGATAGTTAGGAGGTGGGCAGCATTTAGGTATCCTCTGGAATGCCCCTAGCTTTTGCATTATTCAGAACATACTATACAAGCTGGAGAATACTAGGGGTGGGAAGACACTAGGGATTCCTGTACTTAATGCCTAAAGTACAGGGCTTCCTTCTGCTTGAATTACAATTCTTGCACTGGATTTTCCATCAGGTGTAAGTTGTAGAGATGCCCATGGTATAGGTGCAAACTCTCCCTATATGCATCCTTTAGTGGTCCAGCACTTATAATAAATTATTATTCTTATCGTTTATGTCTCTACATCTGTTCTGTTTAACCCATGTAAACCTTTTTTAGATTTTTTTACTTGAAGTACACTATTCATTGGGTATAAAACTCTGATATGGTCCATTTATGAAAATGTTTTCAGATTATTTCATTAGTATTGACATTGCGTCCTTTTTTTCCGAACAGCTGTAAAATTTGGAAGAATGTCAAAAAAACAGAGGGACAGTCTATATGCTGAGGTCCAGAAACACCAGCAACGATTGCAAGAACAGAGACAGCAGCAAAGTGGAGAGGCAGAGGCCTTAGCCAGGGTTTATAGCAGTAACATCAGTAATGGTTTAAGTAATCTCAACAATGAGACAGGAGGTACTTATGCCAATGGACATGTGATTGAACTTCCCAAATCGGAGTACTATAGTGTGGATTCTACTCAACCCTCCCCGGATCAGTCTGGTATTGACATGACTGGAATGAAACAGATAAAACAAGAACCAATTTATGACCTTACGTCCGTACCAAACTTATTTATGTATAGTTCTTTTAACAATGGACAGATCTCACCAGGAATAAGCATGAGTGAAATAGGTAAGTGGACCCAGTGTGATGTACATACCCTTTTATTTACATTATTGTTTGGAAAAGCTGTGCAAGCAGTGCACAATTTCCATAATTTAGCCACTGAAAGGCAAATTTCATTTGAGTCTGTAGGTCATGTTACCTAATTTGAGTAATAATAGTTGGTATGGGGAAGTGGCACCAAGAGTGGAACAAAACTGGAAGACTGAGGATAATGAGGGCTGGGAAGGGATGTACTGATTGTGGGCATGCCTTGCTAAAACTTTTGGGTCAGTTCTCATAGTACGTTTTAGCAAGATGAATATGTGGTTCTGCTGCATCTTTGACTACACAGTGCCTTCAAAGTCTCTCTTATCGTGGTCACCTTCCAGACAACATTAGATCTTTTGCTACTTGCTGTGTCTTTAATATTCCTGGGAGGTAGCATGAGGTACAGAAGCTTGATCTACAATAATCCTGCAGCAGGTACAGCTGTTTTCCTTCTGGTTATCCCTTCTACTGAAGGCAAGTTAAAAAGAGGAGAAATTCATCAGATTCATCTGTAGAAGTCCAAATTCAGAATGTGACAATACAGAAAGTCAAGTAATTACCATATTTCAGTTTGATTTGATTGATTGATTGATTGGAGTTATGTAATAAGACACTTAGGGGCCTATTTATTAAACCTTGAGTTTATCTGGTAAAGGTTTTTAAGGGTAAACTTGAATTTTTAGTGGGCAAAAAAAACTCAAATTTGCAAAGATTTATTATACCCCAAAGCTGCTAAAAATCTGAATAAAAAATACTCCATCTCAAACCTATCGAGGTCATGTCGAAGTCAATGGTAGGTGTCCCTGAAGATGTTTCCTGACATTGTTATCTGCTCTGGATAGTCTGATAAAGTCAGGGTTTTCATCTGATAATCCAAAAAAGTTGAGTATTCGGAGCAAAACTTCGATAAAGTCAGGTTTTCGGAACATCAGTTGTACAATACGAATTGGTGCTTATATTTGTTGTGACGTTTTGTCACTCTGATATTTTTGAGAAAAATGATTGATAAATGAGTTCAATTCATGGAAGGGTCAACTTTGTTTCATAAAAAAACTGAAATGAATAACCCCCTAAATTTGCAGGAAGCATTTACTGGTCACCTGTTTAAAACCAAACATCCTATTGGTTGAAATGGCCACTAATTAGAATAAAATAGGCAAATGTTGATAATAAACTCAAATATTTGGCAATGTTGCAGCTCACGCTTACTCATATTAACAGTTAACTGATTCCGAAGTTAGAATATGGATTTTCCCTTTGCTAAACAAAACTGACTAGGAGGTATATCAGTGTACACAGTTTATTTAGAGCAAGCATAGAATTGTGAATGAAGTCTAGTGATGTAGACAGAGTGTCTGCCAGCAAGCCAGCATCAGTTTCTGTTTTCATACCTATCTGAAGGCCACGCCATGAAATCCAACAGGTGTAAATGAAACTCCACTTAGTAAGTGTTCAGCTGCAAATCAGTGTAAATCCTCCTCTTTTCTATTTCATACTAATCAATAAACATGAGATAGCTGATAACTTGTAGATTGCTTGTGTATTGTGAAGATTTGAATGGATGGGCTCTTTAACAGAATGACGTCTGTAATGAGAAGTAGACTGATGCTTGTGCTGAAAGTGAGACAATTTACAGTATATATTTTGTTTTTATTTTTCTATACTTATTATTTGGAGAGAAGTTCCCTATTTAAACCTGGAAAAATTATAATGATGGCTTGAGTTAGGCACTATTCAGCAGCATTTGTACATTTAGGACCAAAAACTACCTTACCCAGGGATATCTGGCATATCTCCTCTAGCTGAAATACTCTGGCAGAAAATGTGTACCATTAGCCTTAGGCTTATGTTTAGAAATTCAAAAAAATTAATTATTTGTAGTCAGGGTCAGACTAGGCAGGTGAGCCCTGGCCAAGATCCGCTTCCCCCAGTCTAAAACTCTGTACTCCCTGATCTCTTCCTGCCTCAACCGATAGAAGAAAAGCAAGTACGCACTGGACGTGGGCAGAGGGGATGGCTGATGAAAGTGGGTTGCGGTTGGCTAAAAGGGCCTTGAAGTCAGCAGCAGGGATAGAAGGCCCGGGGCGGGTGTATGCGGGCCCCTGATGTGGCAGCCCTATTGGGCCCGGTCGCCCCAGTCTGACACTGTCTGTAGTAGAAAGCATTCAGTAGTTTCATGATGGTACAATTAGCAGCCATCATTATGTTTAGGATATGTAAAAAAAAAAGGAATTGCCTTTTGTAGTCTTCTAAAAATAATTTTGGATTAAAAAATACCATCCAATATACACTCATTCTTAAACACATTATTAAAATGCAGAAAAGTCTATACAACTGTTGTGGCTAAATCTTCTGCAGAAAATGATTGGATCTGAAAGTATTGTGGATTGGGGAGATAAACTCTTCTGTGGACAATAGTTATAATGATTGTTATAGAATTGATGTGATTCCCCTCCACTAAGTGCAATGCCACAAACACATTTAGAAGCTTAGTGGGTCATTATGTTACTTATATGCTGTTTGGCCTCACTTATAACGTTCTTGGAATCAAGGCTCCCTCTGCGCCTTTAAAGAATGAATATACATTGCTAATCCCCTTTCCTTCTGCAATTTGAAGGCTCCTAACTCAAGATGCTACTTTGTAATTAATCAAATATATGACATGCTTGTGTTGAGATTTATTTTTTCATCTGGGGGCAACATAAATGTAACTGAATATCACAGATGTTTGTAGAGATCAGTAAATATAAAATTGTAAATTGGACAATTGAGTAAAAAGGGGTATGACTCCTTGTCTAATTGTAATCAAATGAATTCTGTAAACAAAATTATGTGCCATTAGGTACCAGTTTCACCAAAACCTCACCAATTTCGCCAAAGAACCCCATTCTCTCTGATTATTAAGGTCATACAAACACAGACATAGCAAACCTAAACTATAATTACTTTAGGACTTTGCTCCACCAAACACCTCCCTCTTAGCCACCTCTCTCAACAAAAGGGAATATCCATATGCATTTGGACTCATATCCATCTTCACGTAATGAACCCAACTTAACAAAATGTCACTTAAATGTTCTTAACCTTTCACCTCAGGCTAAAACCATAATAACCCATTCTATCACATCAGCCTTCAGTTTACCAACGATAGTTTTGTGAACAATTTATGGCTTTTACAAAAGCTACAGTATATTTGTGTTTTGATCATCGCTAACTGACACGGGTGAACTCACAATTCCAGATGAAGCATTTTGTAACTTGCTTGGTAAGCTATCAATTTAATTCTATTAAAAAAACCAAAATTCTAAAAACACAACATTTTCTTGCACATTGTGACTATAGAATCCATAGAAAATCAGACACAGTAAATGTAAAGTTGATGAGAATGTAATCAATAGAGCATTTTTAGAAATTAAGACACTGGTATGCCTGCCCAATCAGGATTCCATCAAATTACAGACTAAACATACTTTTTTAAAAAAAATTGACACTATTAATTTATGAATTAATATTCGTGCTTATTACGTTGCAGTTTATGGAATAGCCTTTTTTCTATCATATTTTCCTTTCATATTTTATCATTGTTATTTATGAAATGAATATATCCACTATAATGACTGTAGTCTGTCGCTGTTAATGATTCAATCAATCCAAAGCAATAAATCACTGAGAAACAGCTAATGATTCCATCAGATGTAATTCTGCATGCCTTTACAGATGCGTGTTTATGCCACATAATGCAATGCTATAATGAGCTCTGTTACGGATGCCTATATGGCATTTTTCATTTTAGATGTGACTGTGTAGTGAGAATGCATTATGCCAGGCTCCATTTTAAAGTTGTTACAGGATATTTCTTAAATTGAAACTGTATAGGGAATATATCCTCTAGTAAGATCCATTTAATGCTGGACTATTAAATCATTACTTCTGTAAGAATTAATGGGTTTTCACAGTGTGAGAAATTATATGTTTATTGAATTATGATTACAAAACATTTGCAACACTTCTCTTAGCTATTAGTCTACTTATCTTGATAAACACAGCTGGGGTGGCAGCGACATTATGTATGTATAACTTTATTTGTAAAAACTGTTAAGAAGCCGCTGCTCCGTGCAATGCATAAATTATGATTTACTGTTGTTATTTACTGGTAAAGGCAAAACAACACTGAAATGAATTCACAGACGTTATATAACAAGAAGTTTGTCAGCCCTCTAGAACTTTAAATACTTTAAATACTTTATAGCTGAAAGTAAATAATGCTTATTTGTATAACATCCAGCTGCATAGGCAGCTTATGATTTTAATAAGCACAACTTGCATTGGTTTAAAATTCAAAGGATTCGCAATAAGTTTCCTAATTTGAAGGGGGGAAAAATCTCCAAATTTCCTATCAAAATGATTGATTAATTATTCTAACAGTTATGCCAGACCAATAGGGATGAGCAAATGTTTTTGGCTGATGCAGATCTGCAGCAAAATTTGCATCTCTGCAAGTGGCAACATTTTTTCCAGATTTGCTCTAGAATTTTGCCTTGAACTTTTTTTTTGTACTGGTGTTTTCATCAGGAAAAATGCTAATGCTAAAAATGCATTGCATATAAAGAAAAAACCCCATTGTCTTCAATGCATTTAGCATGAAAAAACACTCAAGAAAAAAACCACATAATGACTAATGAATTTGTCATGAGAACAAAAGCAAGAGTTCAATACAATTGGTGAAATTGCACCATTTTGCAAATATTTTTGCAAATTTTTCACAAAAAAGTGTAGCAACACAACAACATTTGTGCACTAGGTGTGATTTTTAACATGATCAGGATCCATTAGTCAATTAAATTGGGGAAGAATGATACATTTATTGTTGATTAATTCATTGCAACTAATTCATATAAAATTAGATATTTGTGATATATATTCTTAGATGATTAATTGGCTTCAAGTAAATATGTAATACATCAAAAGATGCGTTGATAAATTACTTAATACAATTTACTGATAATTTATTCACTAACTACCTGTGTTTTTGTTGTAAAAAAAAACTAAAAATCTCCAGAGAATGGAGATGACCTTAATTGCCACCAATTAGAAGAACCAAACTTCAAAAAAAAATTGTAAATTAATTTTTGTACCCTGGGATTATTGTTCAGACTTCAGTGTCTCCAGACTCTCCACAGCATGATATTTGCTGACAGTCGTTATATACAATTATTTATTTAAATTATTCGTGCATTCTATTCTATTTATGTTAATATCCAAACCCTCATAAGTCAGTTCTATTAAGTTACCTACAGTACCTTTCTCTGTTCCTTTTACCCACATTTTACTGCATCTGAAGCTTAACAGTTTACAACTAAAACATCCGTGCAACCAGTTGGCTCAAAAGAATTTTGTTCAAAGCATAGACTCTCCACAAGGCTAAATAAGTCCCCTAGTGGCTCCAACTTGAATGTCTGGTGTGCAAGATAATTTATTATCCAAGGATCCCTTGGTGGAGAATGCAAATCAGGGAAATGAATCATAATTTCACAGTAGACCAGCAATGTCCAACTTGCAGGTCTCCAGTTTTTCTGTAACAGTCCTCTTCTGCTATAATATAATTCAACAATTGCCAGAGGATAGCAAGTTCATTCTAGATTTATTCTAACTGCAATAAAATAAATAAAAAAAATTAACCAAGGTTAAAGTCCCTGTCCTGTAAGTCTGTTTTTTGTCCTGTTATAGACCCTATGGTTTGACCTTGACCTGTTATTGTGTATTCCTGTTTGTCTGCTGCTTGCCCTGACTGCCTGTTTCTTGGACTTGCTGTCTGCCCTGTGTCTGAACCTGGATTTTGCTTCTGTTTGCCCAAATTACACTCTTCTGCAGAGGACTGTGTTTTTTCTTAATTAAATGTTTGTTAAATACACAGTTGTGTCGTGCCTCAATATGTTTGCTAGTGATACTAGTTTAACCAGATTGATCCAAAAGGAGTCTTTCTGATGTCGCCCTCACTCACACTCCTGCACTTAGTTTCTTGTGCTTCTACAGGTTTAAAGAGGGGCATAGTGTAATTGTGTGACACATGTAACAGAGAAAAAAAACAGTTTAAGTGAAGTAACAATGTTATTTGTATTATTCTATTTGCAGTATGCAAATTAAATAATGTGGTAAAATGTTGTTGGGGTAAATATATGGTCTAATGCCTGCAGCATATTTTCTTTTTATAATTGTAATGGGGGAAAAACGTCATGGGGAAATTAAAACTATGGAAAACTTAATGTCATAAATAAATAACTAATTTATACACATTGAAGTAGTCCTTCTGGTAGTATCAAATTTATAATTTTTTTACATTAGTTACATTCACATTAGTTTACATTAAGCACCAGTTGGGTATTCTATATGCACTTTATAGAGAGAGACACCAGGAGAGTGGACTTTTTGTGGCAAAAAATCCAAACAGGTTGCTATTTTTTTTTCTGCAACATTTTTGTTCAAATGTATTGGTGAATTAAGGGAATTCGGAGTTTGGTTGAATTTTTTTTATATAGCTTATATAGTGAGAAAAAGTTGATTTTTAGTAAATAAAACCTCAAATTTTTCTGGTCAAGTTTGTAAAGGCCGAAACTCAAATTTTTAGAGGAGAAAAAAATTTGTTGCTACATTTTTTCGCTCCAACCTTTTAGAGAAGAATTCTCTAGAAATCAATGGGTTAAATTTGATGGTAATTAGGTCGACTTTGATAAACTCAAAGTTTAGTAAATAAAAGAACACAAGGTGCCTTATACAACCTATTAAATTATGTTTATATGGTCTTAACAATTGATTTAATTGGAATATTCATCACTGGTTTGATTATCTGCGAAGTTGAGGATGATTTCTGTTGAGGAAATATTCAGTCTATTATCTCTATTATATATGTGTAGTTGTTAAGCAATTCTCTGATATTTAACAAAGGTATTTTTTTTATTTTAGAGCATATCTATTAGCAGACCATTCTCTTTTTTATTGTACTTTATTATACTGTTCCATGTGTATGTTTACTCATAATATCTTTCTCTTCATAATTAGTATCTTGAGATGCTTGAAATACATTTTTTTTTTATAACAATCCTATATTGATTTGGGTTTTAATAGGCAATTAACATGTTTCTTTTTATTTGCTTTAAAAATAAAGCTTTATTTCCTTTATAACAAGTCTCATCTCATGGTAAAGTCATAATTCACCTTGGTTTGTTATCTATAATCCAAAATTAGGCACTGAAAGTATCACCAGATTCCAAAGGTGTCAACATCAGCAAATGATTGTAAATTGCACAATTGGAATTTTTGTACAGGGTTCTTATGTGGCAGCCCATGTAGTAAAGGAGGCACAATTGGCAGATAGGTTAAAACCTCTAATATAGAGTTACAAAGCACAATTCTACGTTGCGTTTTAATGGGCATCCAGCCTGCCACCTACTTCAGTTTGTTTGTTTTTGTTTTGTTTTTAAATAAATATACAGTTTGTAGTTCCTTTCATTCATGTTTTATGAAGGTCTTTATACCAGAATATTGTGAGGCCTATTTATCAAAATTTGAATTTATGAATTTTAGTTTTTTTTAAATTGAACCAGAACAAAAATTTGAATATTGATAAATCATACCCTTCATTTTTATTTATTGCTATTACATATTTATGTTAGGGTCATTAACCTGGTGTTAAGCTCCCTGTTTTCACTTAGTCTGGTCTAACTTCCAGGTCCCACTGGAAATACAGTATTTCTTTAAATGAATTTTGTTTTCAAAATTATTTCAATTATTACTACAACATTATTTAATTCAGACACAATATTTTGTTATGTGAAACCTCTCTTTATGTTACAATATAAAGTTAAAGAGTAAAAAAAAATCATCATTTGTATATTAAAATTTGCTTTTGTGCAATCATTGTTTGATCTCTATCCCTCTGGCACAGATCGAGTTGCACAGAACATCATAAAGTCCCATTTGGAGACATGTCAGTACACAGTAGAAGAACTACATCAGCTAGCGTGGCAAACGCATACCTATGAAGAAATTAAAATATACCAGAACAAGGTAATGTATCTGCAAAATACTTGGTAGTTTTGTCTTTAAGTTTTAACTATGTAATTATAGTTAGGATAGATTTTTATACTAAAATAGTATACTATTGTGTGTAGTGATGGGCGAATTTATTTGCCAGGCGCGAATTCGCGGCGAATTTGCGCATTTCGCCGTCAGCGAATAAATTCACGAAACGCCCGTGAAAATTCGCAGAAAAAATTCGCCGGGGTCAAAAAAAATTTTTCCGAAAATACGGACGCCGGTGCCAAAAACGGGCGCCGGCGCAAAAAACGGGCGCCGGCGTCGGAAAAACGCGCGCCGGCGTCAAAAACGAGACGCCGGCGCCGTTTCGCAAATTTTTCGCCGTTTTGCGAATTTCGCGTGAAATTCGCGAATTTTTCGGCAAAGCGAAACTGCACAAATTCGCCCATCACTAATTGTGTGTTTTGCTTTGCTAGGGAAGAATACATCTAGGCAGATTTTTAATCAAGCTACTGCAATAAGTACATTATTTATCAACCTTTTAATCAAATTTTAATCAACCCTAAAGGTAGACATTTAGCCATGTACTAGTATTATTACATATATACAGTATAATATTTTTTAGTGCTGAAATGAATGCAAGCACTCCTGCTGTGAAAAACATTGTAGCAGCTAAATATGTTCTTTTTATTCTTTTTTTAGAGATCATAAAGTTAATGTCTTCTTTACATTTTTTACATTTAAAGTTTGTATCTATTCAGCAACCACTTGCAACTAAACAATTTCTTGCCAACGAATGTCCTGTTTTATATAACAGAGCTTTGCGTTCTGCAGTTCTGTGGGGAGACATGAATGAGAGTTGTTTATTCTCTCTGTGTAACAACAAAAACCATTGTATTGTACCGATCTTATCTATAATATGCTATGTATATGTGTGCACTATAGCTCAACTGAAACATACTGCCCCCATGCGTACAGTGCAGCTAATTTATACACATTGTAGTACAATTTCTAGTAGTATCAATACATAATGTGTGCCAGTAAAGGGGGAAGTTAAAGGGGAACCTTAAAATGTATTTTTGTCCAATGAAATCCTACGCTTAATCTTGAGCAACTTTATACATTAACTTTAACTTTAACATTTTCAACGGTTATGTAATTGCTATTGAAAATAGTATCTGTTAGGAATGCCTTATAAGTCAATAGGATTGTAATGTTCTTGCCATGCTTAGTACCTGCCATTAACCTCACACTTATCCCTTTGTCAGAGGTAGCAATGTATTTAATGTAATCTAGAATATCATGTAATCATATATAACACTACCTGACCTGAACCCGCACCCACTTGCACCCAGCTTTCGCCCTCATCCGCCCTGATGATGTCACAAAAGGGGCAGGCACGCACCTATAAAACCAGAAGCCAGAAAGCCGTCAGTCTAAGGTCACGGGTGGGAAGAGCAGGCAAAAGAACTCAACCCAAACATGTCCATGACCTGCAAAAGGTGCAGCCCGAACTGCGAGCCGGCCCACACATAACTATACTGCAACGCTAGATATAATAGGGAAATTTATAATTTATAATTAGATGCACTACTAAATGGCAAAGAAAACAATGCACATTAATGAAAAAAATAACTGTTTAATTCCTTTCTCGTTTAAAGTTGTACAATTTAGTACAGTTCTTCCAATAATATCTACAAAGCCCGCAGTGTTAATGTAACGCATGTCTCACCTTTTGCAGACAAGGGAAGCTTTGTGGCAGCAATGTGCCATTCAGATAACCCATGCAATCCAATATGTGGTGGAGTTTGCTAAACGAATAACAGGTTTTATGGAACTCTGCCAGAATGATCAAATATTGCTACTTAAGTCAGGTAAGTGAACTGGAATAATAGAGACACAGTGGAAGAACAGGAAATATTGGGAACCATGGCAAAGGCAGAGCCCCCATATTGCATGATTTTCATTTTTGCATACAATTAATTAAATGGTTCATCATTCAGGACTAGTAGAATCCCTGGCATTTGTTGGGTTTGCTGCCTCTGCTGTCATACCCTTGTAATGAAATTCAGATCCCTTCTGATATTTTCACAAGTATAAATGTATTTTTCTGCTTTTGTGTTTCCTCCTACCTATATGAAAAATCTGCCACTATCTTCTGAACAATTGCTATATAGTGTTCCAGCAACTTAAGATTTCACATTTATTTAACATTATTTTTTTTTTGCCTGTATTTATGAAGGATTATCTTTAGCCTTAGGTAAAATGTATAATTCGAATAGGTTAATATGTCGAAGGCTGACTATTGTGCATATATACACTCAGATATAAAGGAAAGAATAAATGTTGCCTCAGACTCAGCCCCCCCCCACCCCAGCCATCTAACTCATGTTTTATCTGAAAAGGTCATAGCAGCACAGTATAAATCCTTTGTACAAGAGATGGCACTTGGCACCATTCACACATCAAACAGAGAAGTCACGGCTACTGGAAGGTTCCTATTAGAAAGGGGCATCGTCTATTCATCTCCCGAGGATTTCAAACAGCTTGTTGCAATAATAAAACGTGCTCCTCTGCATATGGCATTAATGTTGCGGCTAGCACAGCACTTGGCAGTAATTCATATTTCTAATTATTGCAGCTGTTTCTGGCCTCGGCATGACAAATCTATTAAAAAAACATAGAAATAAAAGGAAAAAGAAAGGCAAATAGCATGCAAAGACAATAAAATTGGACCAATATCTCTGACTATTGCAAAACCTGTAGAAATTAACAGACTGAATAGGGAAATGATTAGTTACAGAACAGTTTTCTAGTTGCAGTCCTCAACCCTCAACAACAGAACATGTTTTTTGGGTACCCTCAGCATAGCTGGATCAGTTTGCCATTTAATCACAACCCCTCTGCATATTTTTATATCTGTTTAGAGATATATTAACCATATTTCTAATTCTCACTGCTATAGTATTCCAAATATACAGAGCAAGACCTGCACCCAAAATTTGGAAACCTACTGCATGACATAAGAAATGCACAGCAGGTGATGCCCATGCGTAGTATTAAAAGCAATTTCAAATATGTTAGTCGTAGCTTGTGTAGGAACTAGTTCCACATTTCGAGTTCTTCACTGAGTTCTTTTTCATTTTCCCTAGTTAGACATTTTCTATCACCTCATTCTATTTAGGCTAAGTTCAATGTGTATGCCCCACTCAATCATCCTGACCTCCTGACATACAAATATTTTGATCCATAAGCGGTCTTGACCAATGATTTCAAAGTGGCTTCACTTGCTTTGCCTGACTTCGCTGCACTGATGCGAATTCTGACATAAGCATTTTACACTTTTCTTACCACTCAAACACATGCAGGAAGATAAATTAAATTAATTACATATTGTTATGTATTTTTTACAAATATTTAGTTACAATTTGTTATCTCTGTGAATATATCTGGAGTAAGAGAATGGCTACAGTAGTATTTACATTTCTGAGATATATTTTGTGGATTTGTTTACAGGCTGCTTGGAAGTTGTTTTCGTACGAATGTGCCGTGCCTTCAATCCGCTAAACAACACTGTTCTATTTGAAGGAAAATATGGAGGGATGCAAATGTTCAAAACATTAGGTATTTTTTTATTCCACTTATTGTACAATAACAGACAAATCTGTTTTGTGTTTGAACCATCTTTAAAGGAATTGGTCAGTGTAAAAGTAAAAACTAGATACAGATAGGCTGTGCAAAATAAAGAAATGTTTCTAATATAGTTAGTTAGCCAAAAACGTAATGTATAAATGCTGGAGTGACTGGATGTCTAACATAATAGCCAGAACACTACTTCCTGCTTTGCAGCTCTCTTGGTTTCCACTGATTGGTTACCAGTCAGTAACCAATCAGGGGTCACATAGGTCATAACTAGTTGCTTTTGAATCTGAGCTGAATGCTAAGGGTCAAATGCAAACTCACTGAACAGTTATGTCCCATGTGGCCCCCCTTCAATTTGAGACTAACTGAGAGTTGATGAGCTGAAAAGTAGGTTGTATTCTATACTGTTATGTTAGACATCCAATCACTCCAGCCTTTATATATTACATTTGTGGCTAACTAACTATATAAGAAACATTCTTTTATTTTGCACATACTAAGTATTTACCCAGTTTTTAATTTTACACTGAACTGTTTCTTTAAAGGGATACAAACTCAAAAATAAGATTAGATAATACTGTTCTTTCGAACGCTTTTTGTTTTTTTCTATTTTAAGCCATTTAAAAATATTAACAGCTTTATTTTTCTAAAGAGGCCTGTCAACTCTAGCTCTAGAACGCAAACTAGTTGTTTCAGGTTTACTAGGATATACAGGTGATAGCACTCTGCATATAGCTCATTTCCTCCATGGGAATTATACAGGCAATGGAGGGATTATTTGTGCATTGGTAATCTATCTCGCAAGAACACAACATGGAGTAACTTCAATTTCACTGTTTAGTTCAAGAGATATCAAAAGTCCTACATTTTTCATGATTAAAATAATAGCTACAGGTCCTATTCATTGAACTTGTATTAAACAAAAGGTACACTGCCCAATACAAATTCAAAAGTGCTCAGAAGAACAATTTTACATTAGCTTAAAATGTATATCCCCTTTAAGTGTAGTTGATTTCAGCCTTTTTGGCTCCCCCTCTGGGGGTTTACTGAAGTTTTATGACAATACTTTTTGTGTGATTTTGCTGTCTTAGTTCTGGGATAAGGCACACCAAACTTTTTTTAGTTGATGGTTACCCTTTACTTTATTGAAAATATTTTGTATTGGTTAAATACCATGAAAGCCTTCTTACAACAAAAGATATGAACATGCCTTAGAAACAAATTTTAACCCTTCTTTTTTTCCATTTACTGCTTTAATTTGTTCACCTATAGAGTGAAAAGAGTTAAAGAAGAGGCTGAGACTGATTTTAATTTAGAGGACATGATAAGAACTGAGCATGCTCATAATCCAACAGCCAAAGCAAATTCATGAGGGAGGGGCCGAGTGGGTTAGAGGAGGAGAAGGATTTCAAAGTGATTAAGGGGATTCTGCAGTCTTACTGTTAACATTTTAACAACCAGAGTGGCAACTATCTAAAGATTTCAAAGAGGCTGTTTACTGATTAAATTTTGTGGAGGGGGTTTACATGTCCTTTAAAGGGATAGAATCAACTTTTACAGATAAATCCAAGATCAGTATAGAAAGCTGTCACTAAAAATGGGTGCATCTCATCAGTCGCAGGCACATCTGGCACACACCATGAACTGTATTGTAAACTTTAAATCATTATTAGCCATGTGCTTGTATGCACCAAATGTGTCATTAATGTCTGCTCCATCTGCATGCATTTCTTACCTATGGAGGTTTATTTGTCAAAGGTTGGATTTTAGTGGTTTTATAGGTTTTTGAAACCACAAGTAAACTCACAATTCAAACTCTAAAACTACGAATGTCATGACATTTATTAAAAGTTCCGAATAGAAAATAATGAAAATAATGAATAATAATGAATACCTCTAAAACCCAAATAGATTTAGTATTTTTGGCAATTCCTAGGAACTTCTGAAAGTCAGAATTGATTTAAAACAGTCCAATATGATCCGCGCAACTCCCATGGAAACCTTTAGGAACTTGGCAACGTTTACCTGGCGTAAAACACCAATCCTGGGGCTGGTCCTGCCTGAGGCAGCAGCCCAGATGCCGCCCTCCCTCTCCTGTTCCACGCTTAAAAATCAGCGTCGGAGCAGGTCAAAAGGGGGCAGCATTGCTAGTGCATTGAGTGCAATTGCACTCGTTGCACTAGTGAAGCTGAATTTACGGTTAAAAATAATAAAATTCAGCTCTTATAGTTACAAGAGGAAGCTTTTTGCCGCCCCTTGTAACTGGCCGTTCTCTGCCACCTGAGGCAAGGTTCTCACCTTGCCTCATGGTAGGAGCGTCCCTGCTGGGGAAGTTTAGTGGTTTTTACACTTCATAAATCTCACATTTTAGAGCTTTTTTTAAAAAATTAGAAAACCATAAATTTTTAGAGATTTGTGGAAAAAATCTAAATTTGATGTTAGTAAATCATAGTGACTACTGATAAAAAAGGGAAAGCCTTATCCAGTGTATAGTCTCATTTGTTTCAGGAAAAAAATATATGTGAGTTTATAACTATTGTTTTACTGTGATTTCAGCAGAATGAAACATTAATAAACACCTGTTTGTTTCTTTGATCTGTAGGTTCTGATGATTTTGTAAGTGAGGCATTCGACTTTGCAAAAAGTTTATGTTCCCTTCAGTTAACTGAGGAGGAGATTGCCTTGTTTTCTGCAGCAGTGCTGATATCACCAGGTACTACAACTCAATGGACATGAAGCTTTATCACTACACAATCAAAGGCAATCAGATTTAGATTTAACAAGTTTATCAAGGAGATCAGTTAGGGTAAGGGCACACTCTAAGATTCGCCCGACCACAAATCGCCTCTTCTTCAGGCGACAAATCTCCCCGAAAAGCCTTCCCACGGCTAGAATCGAAATTGCCGGCGGGATGGCACTCGGATCGCTTCGTTTTCCGAGGTCACCCAAAGTTGCCTCACGAGGAAACTTCGGGCGACTTCGACTTCAGGGAGATAAGTCGGCCAAAGAAGAGGCGACTGCAGTTACATGATTTACAACATTTCACATAACTCCTGCATTGTTCTAATAGTTTAACTTAGAACAGGTATGCTTTCTAAACACAAAAATGTAATGTAAAGTGTATTTTAGTGAATTTGAATTCAAATAGCTTTTGCACCATACATTAACATTACAACCTATACTGTTATTAAGTAGAGGAATCTGGAGGTAGTTCTGATTAACATGTGTGTCCTGTTGTTATTAATGTGAGCAGCCAGTCTTTCTATATATCAATTTTTCTTTTAATACATTTGTTACAGCTCTGCAGTTCTATTCCACTGATTGTTCTGTCTTGTTAGTAACTAGAAAACAACAGAGACAGTGTACAAATGGGACACCTTCTGTGATATTCACATGATTAAACGGCATAACCACAGACTGTCATGAAACATTTGCATTTGGCTTGATGGAAAAATGTGTTTTTTGATAGCTCGCCATTTGTAATCTCACTGAAGATACCATTTAATTTACACTGGTTTTGTGCAGTTTTGACTTACTTGTCATATTTAATTTACCCAGTCCTAGTACATCTTTATCACGTACATTCGCAGTTGTCCTTACAGCTGCTGTCCAAAATGATATATTGTTTATATCTTAACTTTCTTAACTTAAACTTTTCCACGGGACCCAAATTATGTCAGAAAATCTGAATCATTTGAACCAATGATTGGTTTAAACCCTGTAATGCATCTAGTTTTTTTTTTTTTAAATATACATTTCATAATAGAAGAAATCTCATTTTGTACATCCACTCTAACAGCACCAGGACACCACTGACCCTTAAGTTAACAGTCCCTACTTTAATAAATGCACAGCCTGAAATAACAGGAACATACATCTAAGAAAAAATAACCTCTGGTCACACATATCATTTTGGCGTTATATTGTCTGATCCTCTGTAAATAGTGTGTGACCATCAGACATGTAGGACTATTGGGTGGGTGTTTTAATCACACCCTTATGCAATAGAGTTAATCAGCTTCAAGTATATACAGTAAATATATATATATATATATATATATATATATACAATCCAGGATAGGATCAGACTACACTTTCTTCCAAATGTCTAATTATTGTCAATGATGCCTATTAGGTGACCAGTCAACCCTCACATTATTCAGATATCTCACAAAATGGTGAGGCTTTAACAAGGTCACATTTATAAGATCAAATGAAGCTATTTTTTCAGCCCGTGTGGGTCAGTATTAATCAATACATAGTACTATATCAAATGTTAGGGAAAAAACTTACTAAATCCCATATTTTTCTTTTTCAAGCTGTTTCCAAGCTAAACTGTTAAGCCATCCAGGTTTATGGTCACTTTATTTTAAAATGAGTGCAAACTATGGGGAGGTGGGGTGTATGTGAGGAGCAAACGATAGCTCAAAAGATCATTTAAAAAATTAGCAAAAACTATTCTGCTGCATTTAAGGTATACAAGATACATATAATTAATTTGCATAGCATTTAAATGATATACCTCATTTCCATATAAAATGTGTTGAAATACAATGATAAATAATGATATGATTTAAAAAAAATGCTAAAATCATAACTCTAACATTTTCAAAATGTCTTGTTCTTATGGCATAGAGAGACCTTGGCTGATAGAACCGAGAAAAGTCCAGAAGCTCCAAGAGAGAATTTATTTTGCACTTCAGCATGTGATTCAGAAGAACCACTTAGATGATGAGACACTGGCAAAGGTAAACTAAGAATGAAATATTAGTATTCCATAATATATTTTACTTGTAGGTATTGAAGGCCAACAATATCTTCTGGATTCTCTTTAAAAATGACAACAGTTTGGGGTATTTCTGATTTTATATTGTATTCTCTGAATATCAGCTTAACTAAGGCAGGAATGAAATAAACTTTCATTTTCACCCTTTGATAAATACGCCTTTAAAAATCCCATAAAAATGAATGGAGAGAGGCGGTATTTCACTCTAACTTCACTCTTTGATAAATATACCCCATAGTCTGTTAATTGGCTCATGTGACCTAACATGTATGGGTTTTTTTTTTGGTTTGTTTTTGTGTACCCTGAATCGTAGGATCCCAGAGGGTGGCCATGTCTTAAAATGGCAATTCCCTGTTTAGAATTATCCAATGGCACATACTACTAAAAAGTATACTATTATGAAAATGTTTCATTTAGATGAAGCAGTGTTTTACATATAAGCTATTTTATGCAATATATATTGCAAGTGCTAGGCCACATTTTTCTGCAGCTTTATCTCATTCCAGGAAACATTTTTGGCATGCTGGGAAAAAAAGCCATTATGTATGCCCATGCATCTATCTCTATTCTAGAGAATACATTCTTTGGCAATTTTCATAGTTACAATCACAATAATCAAGGCTAATATGCAATATGGGCTAGGCAACAGCAAGAGGATGGTTGTCCTGTACTGTGCATGACACAAAACAATGAAACTACCACTGAGATATATGTTTATTCATTACCAATTTAATTACAAACTATGTTTCTTTTAAAACTAGTTTAAAGAAAATATCTGCAAATTGGACTGTTATATAAACCAAATAATATCTATAACAAATATTCTCAGATTGTATCTGCAATGGTTTTCCACAGCCTTGTACTAAATGGGTTGCCTTTTACTGACAAGCAGATACTGTAGATAAGAACAGTCTTTACTAACTGAAGTGCAGCCATAGGTTTAAAGTCTGACCCAGCGAGAATGCTGACATAATGTCAATTAAACACCACTTTCCCCTACTTCTCTTTACAGCTAATAGCCAAGATACCAAACATAACTGCACTTTGCAACTTGCACGGAGAGAAGCTGCAGGTATTTAAGCAAACTCATCCCGAGATAGTGAATACACTGTTCCCTCCATTGTATAAAGAGCTTTTCAATCCAGAGTCAAGCACTAGCTGCAAGTGAAGATGGTGGGATTTTTCACATAGCTATGGAATGCATCACTACTAAGACAAACAAAATGTGCTCAAGAAGACTTACTTTAAAACATCACTACAGCAGCACTAGGAATGTCCTGCACTTACTACCATTATTTTTCACCGCTACAGTTTGAAGAATGTAAATATGCACCTCTGATTGGGGCTCTCTGTCTCTCTCTCCCTCTTCTTTATTGATCTTGCTTTTTTTTTTTTGGAACTGACTATTAAACTTTATCCGGCGCCAGAGAGGTCTTCAATGCATTGTACATTCATTTGTTTTAGCTCATAGGGTTTTTTGCAGATTTGTTGTCAGAGAAGACTACACAGGAGCAAAGGCATTGAGCAAAACTTCTCTGACAGCCTACGGATTAATGCTAAAATCTAGAACACTGGGTGTATTTACTTTTTTATATATATAATTTGAGAGACATTGGTTAATAGAATTTTATTGTAGATATCAATAAGAGTATATACTTCTATGGTATGGCTCTTCTGGATTACTGTTCAGAACTTAATTTATGTGAATTTCTATGTTCTAGTTGCATGTGTATAAGGAATCTGTGCATATATACGTATATCTATAAATTCTGATATATAGATATATTTATATACACTCTATGCACCTTTGCTGTGGTGCAATCCTTTATTTACACAGAACATTTCTTCTAGGTTTTTTTCTTTCTTTCTTTTTCATTGATGTGTTTTCTCCCCTTAAATTTGTGTTTTATTTATGTTTTGGGCAATCAAATTTCAATGCTCAAAGCCACTGCTTGAACAATATTTGCCAATGTAATGTATACCAAGCAAATGGTAAAATGTCTTGCTCACATCACATTCTTCATAGTAAGAAACATACAAGGTGTGTAATGTAAAGGTTTAAAATGACACAAGCATCTATTGGGATCACTCATGTAGGAATAAAATATTCTAGTGCAAAGAACATTGCTGTAAAATAAAAAAAAAAAAAGGTTCACCTTATCTTGTAAATTAACTTTGAAAATATCAAATATAGTTTTGAGGTAATAAGGAGAAATATATTTTTATTGCAAAAATAAATAGTATGTTCCTTTGTACTTCAGATATACACCTGTTTCATTACAAATCTTAAAAGACAATAAAAAAAAAATAAGCAAAGTTTAATTGCACATATTGTCGAAACCTTGAAATCAGGAAAATATTTATATTAATAGGTTCCGTGGCTCAGATATAACCTGTAATGTTTAGATGTTATCAGGTGGAATAATAAATGAAGTCATAGTAAGCCAAAAAAAATAAAAGCTTGAAGTTATAATTTTCTGTGCAACCTTGGAGACCATGTTTCTATCTTTCGCAATATTAGTACCACGTTAGAGAACCTTAGATATGCAAATTAACATTTATGGGTTTTCCCATCGCATTTTAGCAATTGTAAATAATCAAAGGGAAACTTTACACACAATCCTGCTAGTATGTTTAATAGCCTTATCAATAAAAGTTTTAACTTTACCTGCCTGTAATTTTTGTATTACCAGTATACCTTTCTGTCTAAGCAATAAAAATACAGAATACAGGTTAGTTGTCATTTGGAAACATTTCCCACAGTCCCAATTTTGTGGCCCACATTTATTGGATTTCTTTAATTGGACTCTCGCCTATTGATTCATCATCCCTCCCATGCACTCTTATGTAATTAACAGGTTTTTTTTACTTATGGACTTCCCACTGAGTGGTTATATCAGGTGTAATCACCCTGGGTGAGATGCACCTGTAATAGAAGCATAATTACATTGTGTTTATGTTGTAGCCAAAGTACTTTATTAGGACCATGTCAGCAACATCATAAACTTCTGGTTTGAAATATATGATACAAAGTTGTCATAGTGAAACAGGGCTCGTTAGAGTGAAATGTATGTTTGGGCAGGGCAGAAGAAAAAACCTTGGTTATAGAATATGTGATAAATGTTATCATCAAGTATTTGGTTTATACTGGGTTATGAGGTGGTAACCACATAAAGCAGTCCACAGATTGAAAATATTTATTCATTGGCAGCAGTAGACAAATGAAATGCTTTGAGGTTTTTGTCCTTCTGCTACATGAACCATAACATATTTATTGGCAACCATTAGCAGTAACAAAGAAAAAATGTTTTCAGAATATGATTGCATTTGATATTATTATAATTTGTTGTTTGGAATTTCACATATGGATATCAGCTGAAACATTTCCCTAATATAGCACAAAAGTATATGGAAAAAATAGCTTTGTGGCTTATACTATGCTGTTGGGTAGTATAGACCCCTATTCACCCCTAATTACTCGTCTGTTTTTATTGTTTTAAATTTACACCAGAGCAGTTACCAACAGCAGGAAAGCAAAACATTTGATACATCTACTACAGGTATAGGATCCCTTATCCGGAAACCCGATATCCAGAAAGCTCCGAATTACGGAATGTCTCCCATAGACTCCATTTTATCTAAATAATCCAAATTTTTAAAAATTTAATTTGTTTCCTCTGTAATAATAAGTAGCTTGTACTTGGGCCAAACTAAGATATAATTAACCATTATTGGAACCAAAACCAGCCTATTGGGTTTATTTAATGTTTAAATGATTTCTAGTAGACTTAAGGCATGAAGACCCAAATTACGGAAAGATCCCAAGCATTCTGGATAACAGGTCCCATGCCTGTACTACTAATGAGAAAAACAAAGCTAAGGTCTTATTGGTTGCTTAAGCAACCAATACCCAAGAAGCAATCATATTGGTGGGTTAATATGCAGTGTAAACTTTAGAACCCCATAGTTCCAAAGATCTGAAAATAGATTCACGTAATTTGAAGCAAAATGTTGACTGAAACCATAAAATAGCCATATTTGCTTATATTCAGTTATTTTTGTGTTTTAAAAAAAATATATCTAAGATGTCAATCACAAATTATGTAGTGTAGTAATAACGCTACCCCTCTCCATCATTTTATGAATCTTGTGTTATTTCAAGAAATATTTTTTAAGAGCAACACATGCTGTTGATTGGCTAGTCTGCCCATGAGAATGTGTTTAGCTCATGTGCCCTCAGATGAAATGTTGATTGGATAAAAGAGAGAGAAGCATCAGTGAAATAAATCCTTATTCTAGTGCCATTGCTTTGTAGAGTCCCATGCCAATGATTTATTTAATCGTTGATAGTTATTTTCTACCATTCTACTTTGTTTTAAAACAATGCTGTTTAGTATAACCCTACATACACCCACTGCTCATTTGAGACTGTTGCAGACTGGATTCAAACTCTCAAAATAAAATAATGTATATTTAAGTCATTTCCCGGTACATACAGTGTATTTTACAGGTTCCTAGTTAACTGGCTTCTGAAAAGTACCTAATGAGAAAACCAATCCATTCCATTAATACATGAGTATTTTGTTGTGGTTCCATAATAATACATTTCAAATTCTTTCATGCAAATAAAAAAAAAAAACAAAACTGCACAATGTGTATTCATTTTAACAATTCAATCCAGCTAAATTGCAGCGTGGGTCTGAACAGACAGATGTGCAATACTTGTTCATCTCCAACAGGGACTTAACACTTTCAGTGGAAATGTCACTTCTGTGAGCTCTTTCTATAAAGAATTAATTCCAAGAGTCATATTTTGTTTTAATGGAAAGACAGCATTGCTAATTGCTAGGAAAACAGGGTAATAGAACAGTGGACAATTAAAGCAAGTAGTTCCCAAATATACATCATATATTTTACATTTTGGCACACACAAGAAATATAGCATTTTAGACAATTCGCACTGTCTGTAAAATTCTTTTTCTGTCTAATCAGTTTGCTTCTACTGGATATCAGTAGTACAGGGCACACATTTTTATTCATCCTACTTTCTTGCTTTGTACAATGTGTACCCATGAGTGTTAGCAATATTGGCTTACATAAAATGTGTACTCACATAAAAAGCAGAATACCCACCATTTAATATACTTTGCAGATATTTATAAAACTTTTCAAAATACCAGTAAAGGTCATAAAGGTCCATAAAATATAACTCCTTTGTTTCATATTACATAAGTATAATCTACCATTTTTATTTACCTTAGCTGAGGCATTCACCATACAATATATATATATATATATATATATATATATATATATATATATATAATTTCACCCCATTGTAGTACAAGAAGGGGTTCTAGGATCAGTGATTTTATACAGGTCAAGGTCTTACAACAGGGGTACATTATATTTTATAATACACAGGTGTTGTCATGTGACACAAATTATATCACTGAGCACCAATTATAACGATGACATCACTATGCAATAAAGTGTTATCAGCGCATATTTAATTGCATATAGTTGTTTTGTGCATGGTTTCCCCAAAATGCCTAAATGTTGCATTGCTGTGCCCATCTTTCCTTTTTTTGTGAATTGCTTTAAAATTCGCATTGCTCACAAAGGGTGTTTGTAGGAGCGCGGCCACTCATATATACAGTATATTCACATATCTGTCAAATTCATTTAGCAACTATTTTAACTGCCACCAATTTGCAGCGTAGTTTTATAAATATAAACATGTGCAGGGCAAATATGTTCACTATGAGAATCATTCTGAGCTACACAAATTGAACAATTGAATACTATATTAAAAAAGAGATAATGTAGCTTATATACAGAGGAATATAATTAGTAAGTAGGACATATACAGTATTAATATATTACAGCTGTATAATATAACTACAATCTGCCATTCATCTACCATTAATAGTTGAATACCTCTATATCAGTGCTTGTAATGGTGGGAGACTATCCCAAATAATCCAGAATCACTGCCCTATACCATCATGTCTAGGACTGGTGACCAGTTATACTAAGGGGCCCTTTTACTAACACTGGATTTCTATTTTTCCACGAATCTCTAAAAATCTGTGTTTTTTCTATATTTCTTTAAAACTCATAAATATTAGACATTTATTGTAGTGTAAAACAAAAATGTGCAAGCTGTTGAGGTCCTATAGAAATCAATGGGAGCTGCTCTGATCTTATGGGATCATTTTTAATTTATTTAAACTTTTAGGGGTTTTTCAAATTTTTTTTCCACTAGTAATTGTCCAAAAACCTCCCATTTCAATGGTTTTAGTTTTTTCAGCACATCGTCCAGTGTTTTTTTCCTTTTGTACTTTTTGGGTTATTTATCAAAGGTCGAATGTTAGAGTTTTTTATACCTCGAATGAACTCATAACTCAAATGGTTTCTTATTTAAGAAAAAACTCTCATAGAAAAAACTCAATTCAGCGAGTTCGAGTTGCGAAACCTGAAAACTCAAATCCATCAAGTTTTCGGCGAAAAAAAAACCCTCCAAAAAAACTCAAACATCATGAAGGCTATTAACATCTTAAAATGGTTCAAGAGACCATTGACTCCTACGTGACCTTGACAGGTTATAGAGGGTGTTTTTTTTAATTCAAGCTATTTCCAGGGTCGAGGTATAATTGATCTTGAAAAATTTGAGTTTTTTTTTTTTAAAAAAAAACAAACAACAAATTACATTTTTTAAACTCAAAAATGTGTTTTTTTGATCCAAAAAATAACCTTTAAAACTCTAATTCTCTTGGAAAACACAACTTGAACCTTAATAAATAACCCCCTTTATATTTGAATCTTTTAATAACTTTCATGACATTGGTGATTTTCTTTTAAACTCGAAGTCTCCTGGAAAACACAACTTGAACCTTAATAAATAACCCCCTTTGTATTTGGATCTTTTAATCTTTAGTGATTTTAGATTACGTTTGTTTAATTGTGGTTTAAAAAAACACTAAAATTCGACCTTTGATATATGGGTCTCTACATGCACACAGCATGGCTAGAATAACACAAATCCTTAAACATTAAACAAAATGTAACCCATCAACTCAACCAGCCAGGAGCAACTCAACCAGACACAATAGTCCCTTGTTTCTCAAACTAGTACCTACAAACACAAAGCATATGCATTCCCACAACACATAGGGGCAGATTTATCAAAGGTCGAAGTTCGAAGTTAGAAAAACTTCGAACTTTGAATTCAAAAAGACCAACCGAATAGAGGTTGAAGGTTTTTGGGGATTGAAGTGGTACGTATTTGAATCGTATGATCGAAGGAATAGCGCCTTCGATCTATTTTGAGTTTTCTAAGTTTTTTAACTTCGATCTTCGATCTTCCAAACTCCCCCAATTACCTCCATACAGGTTCTAGAAGGTCTCTCATAGGCTAAAACAGCACTTTGGCAGCTTTTAGGTGGCGAATGGTAAAAGTCGAAGTTTTAAAGAGACAGTACATGATAAATTTCGGTATTCGAATTTCAACGTTTTTTTCAACTTCGAATCAAAGTTGGACTATTCGATGGTCAAAGTACCCAAAAATTACTTCGAAGTTTTTAACCTTCACTTCGACCTTTGATGAATCTGCCCCTTAGGGACGGTGCTTAGAAAGATAAAAAATAAGGGAGCTTTAGTGGCAGATTCGGAAGTCAGGTTGTTCACTGTCCTGGGCTTTGGTTACTTACTGTATTACAGTATGTCTTACAATTACAATACATTGTTGAATTGAATTCAACTGAAAGATACTCTGCTTCTATCCACAATATATATTCCCTTTGTATCTCTTGGTTGTTTTCAGTACTTAGGAATAAAATAGGCTTGGCAGTGGTGCACGGTATAGTTTCATAGTCTACTTTGTCCCTTCATCTTAAAGGTGTAACTATAGGTATAAATAGAGGAATTTGTTGGGAAAAAATGTCCTTCTTTGATTTACACTACTTTTGGAATGACAATCACTGCTTAAGGCAGAAGTTCAGAAGTTGCACTGTTTGCCACTCAGGGATATTTGTTAGCACAAAGGTAAATACATTAAGGAAAGTCCTTGCTTTATTGCAATACTGTAGAAACTCTTTAGTGACATCTGTTTGGTAGCTAGAATGGATAAAAGAAGCCTAAAGTCAATCAGACAATGCACTGTACCAGCTAAGGTGAATTAAATAGGTGGGTAGAGCAACTTTTAATTGTGCATTTAGCTTACTGTAGTGTAACATGATTCATTTTTCCACTGTAGTGACTAGCCTCCCTTTTCAACATGTTGCAGTGTGTTGAGATTAGCATTAAAGCATTCATTTATACAGTAAATTATATACATTCCAACTATGTTGGCGCAGAATAAGAGTTGTCAGGCACTAACATGGGCACACTGTAAATTGTCAGGCACTAACATGGACACACTGTAAATTATAATAAATTATAACCTCTACTAAAAAAAATTAGAAGTCACCTCGGAGTTCCATGACTTCTTTTGCTTTTATATGGTCATGGGCATTTAATAGCCTTAAAATTACACTGGGAGTTCATTTTTTTCTATCTGTTTTCAAGCTACCTATCTCGCATGTGTGTATGTATATACTGAATACTTATGTAGGCAAAACTAATTGCAGTGTAAGGGAATTGCAGAGTACTAAAGTAGTAGTTCTGGAGAGTTTTACAAGCAGTACTAAACTGAAGAAGTAGCACTTCCATTATAGTATTGTGAGAACAGTGTACCCTTAGCAGCAATCTTTCAAAAAAATGAAGGATGGAAAATATTATAAGAGTACCAATAATGGCACAATGATCTTTATTTATAAACCTGAATATAATTTGGTTGCAGAAGCCAAAAAAGCATCCATCATGCATTCCCTAATTAGTGGTATGAAATCCTCTTCATGTCCAGATCAGTTATTTGTGCATAATAAGCTGTGATTTGTAAAACAAATCTGAAGTACATTGACATACTACATAACTCACATAAGAAATAATAGGATTAACCTTTTCAATTAGTAGCATGCAGGATAAGGCTGAGTTTCTATCTTATTTCCAGGGATTTCTTTTTATGAGAAAAAAAAATAAATTGTTATTCAGGATGACATAACATAAAGCCTACCAGTCAAGTAGATATTATCCTCCATCTATTTCCCATTAAGAGTGAAGCCAATATAACACTTACTGTAGGTTATTGCATGCAGAAAACATTCCTTTGTTGCAAATACACATAAACCTGGAAGCTACTTTGCCTTGAACCTTGCCCCACTGAGCAACAAAGGTAGAGAATGTGTCAAAGGACACTTTCTGCATCAGTAAATTAAGCTTTTACCATTCAGAGGGTACATCTTTAACATTTTCATGATATAAGCAGTTTTTAAAAAAAAAAGTTAATTGAAAAAGTGCTTAGAAGAGCATTAAGAGAAATTTTACATGGGTGGATATATGTCCCCTTTAAACTAGAATTCTATCCTCCACTAACTGTTGGAAGAGCAAGAGAAGTGTATTAGCTGTAGTTACATGGATTACACCTCCACAAGTGTAATCATATATAAAAGAGACATTATCTAATAAGAAGAATGCATTGCGTCTAATGCATGCACTTGGAGAATGTATCAGGCAGCACAACTTACTAATTAAAGGTGGAGTTTTTATACTTAGTTTGCACTGTAAGAATTCAAAGGCTAGTAATTGTGCTTTAATATGGTTAAAAACCATGGACCACAGCAGCAATAATTGTAAATGCACAGTACCAGTTTGTTAAAAATGTGAATCTGTATGCTGTCTTTTTGTAAAATTGTGTAAAGTATACCTGCCATTTTTATTTTTTAATTAAATGAAAGATGAAACAAAAAAACAAACTCTGTTCTTTTAGAAAACAATGTCAGATCCAGATCTATAAATGTATATTAGGCTTTATAGGTCTTTTGCAACTTATGTGATTGTGATGACAAAAGGATTTGTGAAATCCATCCTTTGTATTGCTGTACAGGGATAGGCAGTTTCTTGCTGAAATACAAGTCACAGAAAGCCATCAACATTTCATATGATACAGGGATAGATGGTTGTCACTTTCAACAATTAGATTGCACCTATGCATGTACTATAGATACCTGGGTCTATTCTTTCATATACAGGACATATGTCATTTACAATGAGACTAGGACATATGCAAATCAGATTCTGGGATTGTAAAATGTCTCTGGGAATAAAATGGGTAGTACTTATGTTTAGGCCGCATCCCCACAAGTGACATGGGCCACAACACTTAAGGAAAGGGTGCCACTGGATTATTAAAATCTTTGAAAACACAGTGTGAGCAAAAGATGAAGGAAGCCATGCAATATTCATACATCTCCATCTGCTGGTCCAAGTATTCTGCTTGTACCACTGCCAACAGTGACTTGCTAATGTATTTAATACTGCCTGTGGCATTCCTTGAGTGTCAATGACATGTGGCCTAAAGAGGTTATCTTACAGTTGCCCTATAACAGCCAGCACCCTTTAGAGAAGAGCTGGGCTTTCTAATAGGTTGATATGTTGACACCCTGGTTATAATTAAACTATCCATATTAAATTCCTTTTCTGTAATGTTCTTGATTTTGGTCAGTTGAACTCAAAAACAGTATTGTTACTGACGTACCTATTACATTTCTTAAAATATTTTAGCTGGGTATTTAATGTATCATAACAGGAGTCCCACTGTATTGTTCTAATGGCAATATCCTATCTTTTGTATTAAAGTCAAAGCACAACAACAGAATAATTCTCAAATTTGTATTGGTTACACCAGCAAACAGTTATTGTGTTTTCTTTTTTTATCTGCTGTATGGGTTTCTAGAACATTACGGATAATACATTTGCAGGTTTGTAATGGCTGTCCAGTGCACAGAAAAACACTTCTGTTCAGTGTTTTCTATATATATTATTTATGATGTAGGCAAATGAACAATGTAATTAACAGCAAATAATTTGAAATGTTTAATTTTTGCAATTTTTAAATAAATTGCACACATTATTGCTTCTTTTTTTTTAATGTTCATAATTTGGAATTAAAGAAGAACTGCCGTTTTATAGAAGTCTATGGTTGGTCATTCTGCTTTAAGCAGAATAGTTATAAAATATTGTGAAATCCTCCCGCATAGAGAACTTTGTGTAACTATTACATTTTTTCTAAACTTTGTGTATATTTCCACAAATTTCAAAGATTAAAATTGTACCTTACTGGTCTGTGGGTTACATAAGCCATTGAAGAGCCACATAGCTACTAAGAGCAATAAAATATAGAACTTTTAAGCAATTTCTTTCTAAACATAAGGATCCAATTCAATATAGTTGAGTTGTGTTGTCCAATGATCTAGGGAAGTGATTATCCCAAGCAGGAAAAAAAAACACAATCCCACCAAATGATCATTTGTATTGAAATTTGATGTGTATAATTCTGATATTGTCAGTCTGAAAAATGATGGAAATTCAGAACCTCAGCCCAACAGGTCTTGAAAAATACCTACTATAAGTTTGCTATAGGATGTAAATTCTTGCTATTGGGAACCTTCTTTTCAAAAACACACTATGAACCACAAGGCCATCAATTTTCTGATTGGTAGGGATGTAGCGAACTGCCGATTTGATGTTCACGAACGCCGTTCGCGAACACCGGCAAAAAATGCGAACGTTCGCGGACAGTTCGCGAACTTCGAACACCCGCTAAAATCGTTCGATTCGAACGATCGAAGGATTTTAATCATTCGATCGAAGGATTTTCATTCGAATCGAACGATCGAAACCATTCAATCGAATGCTTTTCATTCGATCGAATGCTTACAATCGTTCGAACGAATGGAAATTGTTTGATTTTTAGCGGTCGAAGGAATTCGAATGGTCGAATGGTCGAACGAATCGAACGCGAACCCAAATTGGCGAACGTCGCGCGACGTTCGCGAACATTCGGCGGACGCGAACGGTCGAAGTTCGCGCGAACAAGTTCGCCGGCGAACAGTTCGCTACATCCCTACCGATTGGCTGATTTTCAATGAAATATCAGTTGTGAAATGACCAGGCTAGTTACTTGCTAAGCAGTGGGGACTCTGTATTCCTGAATTTAACCTAGTTGAACCTTGTATAAATACTGGACAATTTAGACTACTAGTTTGATGTTAAAGATAACTGAAATTTATTATGAAGATTTGTACATACAATGAGCAAATGTGAATGGTTTTTATGTATACTGAAATGACTGAAAAAACACATAATTTAATCTTGAGGCTCGTGGCACAAATTCTGATCTATTTTAAAGCTAAACTCTTTTTATCAACTTCTTTTATTTATTTTAAAAAATCTTCTGTGCATAGAACTATATAGTATATATGCACTGGATTAAAAAAGCCAGATCTTCTGCTTGCTGTTTGCTAAAGCCATATTAGACCTTTACCAAAAAGAAATGTAATATGCATTATATAAGAGGCAACATTATGTATGAAGAAAAACACACATTAACTATATCTGATCAATACTGACAAATCATCTAAGCAGTGTTTTTATGTAAATTTACTATTATAGAAAGAAATAATTATATATATTGATACTGTTCCTACTGTCTACTTTTGGTGTTTTACCACAAGAACAGAAAGTAACATTTTTGCACAGACTCCATAAATGTGACACTTTTTTACAGTACATATACTGTATATCTATGCTGATTTATTGGGGATATCACATGTGATGCAAAACATTTGTTAAAGGAACAGTATACTCTCTTATCCAACATGGGACTTGTACAGAACATATTTTTTGCCTATTGAACAAAAATCTATGTTTTTTGATATTTCTTGAGCTATACACGGCAAACAGCTTTTTTTCCTAATAAAAACAATAGGCAAAAGGGTATGTTCAGCACAAGCCCTATTCATTGAACTCTTGATGAACAGGGGTGATATACAGCCCATTTAAAGGGAATTTGAATGATTTAAGTTTTTTCCCCTATATCTACTATTCTGTTTTAGAAATCTGATCAGCATATGTGCACATACTGTACTTATGTACCTATGTACTGTTTATTGCATGCACTGACTCCATATTTATATTCATTTTGGTGAATAGTCATTGACCACCACAAAGCCCACACAGAAATGTAAGAATACATCATTTGTAATTAATATTACATTTCTAAAGTTCGTCCTCCAACTGTATTTCTTTATGTAGTATTCTATTATTTATTCTTTATGTTTGCTGGACCTATTTGCAATCACATTTATTCCCTCTAGGGTTTATATCACAAAAGTATAAGAGTAAATTATGACACAAAATGATGTTCGACCAACTCATCTTGGTGGTCAAAGACACTAATATAACTAATAGGATTTCAGGACAATTTGTTGTCCCACGTATATTTCCATTTTATTGTTTGGGACTCTATACATTGAGCATACAATTGAAGATTGGTTTGGGCAACAATGATTTAAAACATGTGGCTATCTTTATTGATAGTTCTTCATTATAGGGAGAATTATGTAAATGGCAGCCTACTCTTGCTTTCTATTTGTTGGAAAGACACTATTGTAGCCAAACAGGCATGTGTCATTAAAACTATATATTCTTACAGTCAGCATCCCCTGCTACCCCAATGAACATTTCAGACTGATTTCCCTTTAATTATTTTCATGTTCTTCAATTACTCATGCATACATCCTTATCGATGTGTATTTGAGAAAAGAGCCATTTTCATATTATGGATTTATTTTAAGTTGCTAAGGGGATTCTTAATTTTTTTTTTCAGATTTGACAATAGCAAGGTATTATCATAATCTTCAGATATATCCCATTCTAATCACAAAAAACATTTTTATCGTTCATATGGCTAAAGAAGATCTCCTATTTTATTTTGTTGTGTTCTGGGGAAAAGTGATGATATAAATGATTGTAAATGCAAATATTACTTTACCTTTTGGATTTTCCAAAATTAATTTAAAATTCACCAGCTACCCAAGAAATAAAATTGTATGCAACAACATGTAATGGTGATGGCATCCTTCTGTTGCTGATGATTCTTCTAAATATCTTTGAGATACCATGGTCAATATCCATTAGTTAAGTATGAGATTTACATTTTGCTTTTAAAAAAAATGTGCTGGAGTACTCCCCAAATCACACACTGAAAAGCAGCCAGAATGTTTTCTTGCATACTTTTAGAAAATGTTTTTCTGTTTATAAAGTAAAATCTTTCCTAAATTGTGGTTAACATTCAAACTTTAATTCTGAATCTGTATAAAAAAGGAAATATTCAAGTCACTTTATAAAGAAAGTTGTTTGCAAGCAACTTGTTGATTTACAATTTGCTTAAAAATTAAAAAGAACTAAATATGCATTTTTGCTGTTTTTGCCAAAGGCATGAAATATATATATATATATATATATATATATATATATATATATATATATAAAATACATAATGTATATATACAAATATCTATACATACTGTATTTATATAATATATATATATATATGTGTTTGACTATATATATATATATATATATATATATATATATATATATATATATATATATATGTACGCACTTACAGTCAGGTCAGTAAATATTTGGACAGTGACATTTTCATACTATTGGCTCTGCATGCCACCAAAATATATTTGAAGTTAAGCAATCAAAATGTGATTGCAGTGTTGACTTTTAGTTTAAATTTAAGGGGGTTTAACAAAATTATAAGATGAATCATTTAGGAACTACAACCATTTTTATACACAATCCCCCAATTGTTAGGGGCTCAAAAGTAATTGGACATATTGACACAGCCAAAAATATAATAATCATTTTCAATACTTTATTGGAAATCCTTTGCAGTCAATGACTGCTTAATTCCATATCCCATAGACATAAATAAATGCTTCCTTCTGTTCTGTCTTCAGCAAGTAGAATGTTCAATTGGGTTGCGGTCAGGTGACTGACTCAGTGATTGAAGAATATTCCACTTCTTTCATTTCAAAAGCTTTTGCAGTATTTTGGGTTATTACCTGTATGTACTGTGAAACTCCATCCATTTAGTTTTGCAGCATTTGACCGAATGTGAGCAGATAGTATAGATACATTTTAGAATTCATCCTGCAGCATTTCTCAGCAGTCATATCATCAATGAACGCTATTAATGACATGTAGGCTCTAATACTGTCTACACCATGTTTCGTAGTATGCTTTGGATCATGAGTTGGCCCTTCCCTTCTCCATACTGTTCTATTCCCTTCATTCTGGTACATGTTGACCTTAGTTTCAACTGTGCAGCAAAGATTATTGTTCCAGAAGTGAACAGTTTTTTTTAACATGTATTCTGGAAAAGTCTAATATGGCCTTGCTATTCTTGAGGTACACCAATGGTTTACAACTTGTTGTAAACCCTGTGTATTTACTTTTATTAATCTTCTCTTGATTGTTGACTTTGACAATAATACTTCTACCTCCTGGACAGTGTTTTGACTTAACCTTTTTTTAAGAATGTAACAAATTGTTGATTTAGGCAATCCTAATGTTTTTCCTTTCTGATGGGATTGTTTTCTCGGCATAATGGTGGCTTGATTTACTTGCATGGACAACTCTTTAAACCTAAAGAACTTACAAATGCAAATTATGCACTTGGAATCAATATGTGACCTTTTAAGTGCTTAATTATTATTTAAATATTGGGGTAACTGCTCACACCTGACCATGGAACTACTTGTCACTCAATTCTCCAATTACTTTTGTTCTTTTGAAAAGGACAGGACTACTCAATAAAAGTGTTGTCATTCCTAAACCATTCACAGAATGGTTGACAGCCACACTTTCAGTCCATATTCATTAAATAACATAAATGACAATATTTTTAGGCAAAAAGTAAAAATAAGAATAACTTAATTAGTATCCAAATATTTATGGACCTGAAGGTATGTCTCTAACCACTTCCATATTATTATTTAAGAATGTATCCCAAAATATAAAGAACTGCTTACATTCACTGTGTTTTCTGCTATTTTCATTTTGAACAATTTCCATCTTTTAATTTTACCATTAAATTTACCATAAATATCACTTATGTCTTGCCTTGCTTATGTAGATGTATGTTTTCTACTCATTTTTCAAATTTTTGAGAGTACACAGTACATTATTGCATATATATGTGTTCTCGTCAATAAGGGTGCTAAAGGGGACTAAAACTGACCAATCTTAAATCGAACACCATGTAAGACATTGATGATTTTGGATAAATCTCTTATTTACTATAAATATTGCATCTCAGGAGTGTGGGTGTTAAACCATAGAAAACTCCATAGCCTAAATTCTCTTGTATAGAAATTTTATTGTTTGCCTCTTTGTAATAAATAAATAATAAATAAATAATGAATTCTGTATGTATGACATGTACAGTCACAAAGACCCTTTTCCTGAAGCTATATGTAATATAGTGTATTTCTACTGCCCTGTGTTTGCCTAAGAAGGGTGATAACACAATAATGTGATATATTAATCTTTCATTTCACCTCTGTTTCTTATTTCTTAAGTCTGATTAGAGTGAGACCACAAATACTACTTTTTGTTTTATTTTCATGGAGCAATGTCTCTTTACAAATGCAAGCATTCCATGTTAATTTAGAATGTATTAGATTTTGTCTTATGTCCTGTAAATGATTAGTTTCCTGTATCGTTAGCATTTTTAATAAAATGCACACATGATTTTTGAATGTTTTCTGTAAATGACAATCAATGTTCTTTTCTTTAATGCTGACAAAAATAAAAAAAACTATCTAAATATAATGATTAATGTTGCTTTTATTACAAAGGACTTGAAATTAGGGCAGATTTATCACTATTCGAATTCAAATTTTTACTGTGATGCCAAAACTTACAATTCAAATTCTCAATCCAGAAATGTAAATTTTAGAGATTTATTAAGTGTAAAAAAAACTTTATTAACTCCAGTCCAGTGTATTTGGCATTCAAAAGCTGCAGAGTTTACATTTACATAACAGATGGTTTATGCTTGCTTATAAAATCTTGTGTGTACCATTTACAGTCCCCCCACCTTCATAACTCTTTAAATGTGGGTATGCTCAAACAGACAGACATATTAGCATTCCATCGTCTGTGATTTGACTTACTTACAATATTCCACAATAGCACTCACACATTAGACCGAGCTCATCACGCTCAACACCTGTCACCTCCTGCTCCTCTCGTTCAGAGCACTACATCCAACTTCCAGTATTACATGCTCTAACAGATCAATTGGCACATCACCAGCACTCCGTGTTCCTAATGTCTGTATTTTTTTATTTTCCCAAATTGAACTGTTTAGTGCTAAAAATCATGTTTTTATCTCAGAATTTTTTTACGTGTAAAAACCACGAAAAACTGTAATACAAAACGTCTCCATCTAAAACTGGAGAGTTCATAAAGAAGTCAATGGGAGCTGTCCTTTGCAAATTGTAAAATTGGGGGTTTCTGTAAATTGTAAAATTCTTATGAAAACAAGGAGGTTTTTGTATTGTTATTCGGATTTGTTACGTGTTTTTATTAATTCATGCTTTTTATATTTGTTTATTTTAATAAATTCTTAGGCATTTTTTTTTTTAAAAAAAGTTGTGGTTGAAAAAAACCTATATTCTGATATGTTCTTCAATTCTGACCTTTAATTGTCTCATAATTCTACCACTTACTGTTCTCCACACTAAACAAAATTAGTGGTACTACAAATAATACATTTCCTGATTAGATATTCCTTATTAACTTCTTTTTATTAAAGGTATGTATCTTTTTAATCCATTTGTCTGTCTCCATTTTTTATGCCATGTAATTTCTGCATATGACAAATTCCTTAGTATTCTATAACTATCTGAGTTTGTAATGTGCTCTTTTTAAATAATGTGGTCTAGGCATGAGATCTGTTATCTGGAAACCTGTTATCCAGAAATCTCTGAATTATGGAAAGGCTGTCTCCCATAGACTATATTTTATCCAAATAATCCAAATTTTAAAAAAATTATTTATTTATTCTCTACAATAATAAAACAGTACATTATACTTGATCCCAACTAATTATTCCTTATTAGAAGCAAAACCAGCCTATTGGGTTTATTTAATGTTTACATGATTTTCTAGTATACCTAGGAGGCAGATTTATCAAGGGTCAAATTTTGAAGTGAAAAAAACTTCGACATTTGACCATCGAATAGGCTAGTCCGACATTCGAAGTCGAAGGATTTTTTTCGTACTTCGTATCAATCGTTTTGAACAATTTTATCATACGATTTTACAAAAAAATCCTTCAACTTCTTAAAACTTAGCCAAATACTGGCTATAGGTTCTAGGAGGTCCCCATAGGCTAACATAGCAATTTGGCAGGTATAAGGTGGCGAAGTGTCGAAGTTGAAGTTCTTTAAAGAGACAGTACTTCGATTATCGAATGGTCGAATAGTCAAAGCATTTTCACTTTGAATCCAAGTCGAAGTCGAATTTGGCCTATTCGATGGTCGAATTACCCAAAAATTACTTCAAAATTCTAAGTTTTTGAATTCGAAAATTCACTTCGAATTCACTTTGACCCTTAGTAAATGTGCCCCCTAATGTATGAAGATCCAAATTGCAGAAAGATCCATTATCCAGAAAACCCCAGGTCCCGACCATTCTGGATAACAGGTCCCATACTGTTACTAGCTTCTGCCATGGGCCATGGAGGGTATTTCTCTTATAATTTCCTTCAAACTTCTGTCTAACCTCATGATATGCCAATGTTCCTTTATAATATAGGCTATCTTGTAACCTCAATTACTAAAGTTGGTAACAAAAGGCATAATGGTTTGCTGGTCCTTCCTATCCATTTTTATCAATAATTCTGATCTCTCCATCCCATCCACCCTCTTGCTCTCTTTACCACCTCTATATCCTTATCAGCAAAATGGTTCTCTAAGATATCATCATTTTGTTGATAATCTTTCGGAGTCCTAGCAAATTTCCTCAATGAGTTTCCTTCTTTTGGAGATGAGTCTTAAGGTTATCACCCTCCACATAGATATTCGAATCCAGATAATTTACTAATTGTACACTATATTGGTATGTGAATTTTAAATTGAATTGGTTGTCATTAAGATCCCTCATATTGTAGAATATCATAATTAAGATCGTTAACAGCTTATCTTGATACTGTGCAGCTGGATTTTTATTGCTTGTGTTTTTGAGATTTTCAGTGTGACAGGACTGGCAAATGCAGGCAAAGGAATGTTAATATTACTGTTTGAGCATAACTGCATTTAAATAGCTACAGAAGGAGTGGGGTCTAAGAATGGTACAAAAAAGATTTTAACGAAATAAAAAACCCAAACCATTTTTTTGATCTGGTATTTATACTGAGAGTTTATTTGCATTAGGAGTACTGTAATTGTGATTATGGAGTTTATGTAGAAGTAAATGGAAGTTATCAAAGGCAAAATGTAGGAGATTTTATATATTTTTTTGCTACTTTTGAATTTTTTTCAATTTTATTGAATTTTTTAGGGGTTAGTAGACCCATTGAAAATGATGAGTAGGATACAAATTTGCTACATTCTAGTTTTTTTCACGTTTATATAAGGTTTTTTTATCAAGTTTTTAATATTCACATGTTTTTCATAAATAAGCACACATTCCAGTTTAGTAAGTTTTCAAATCAAATTTTATTTGAATTTAAAATTAACTATAAAAATCCAAATTTTGATAAGCCTCTAAATGTATGAAAAATGTGGTTACATATTTTATTTTTCAGACTTTGAAAGTTTAGTCCCAAGGCTATTTGTAACTGATTATATGAAGACTACACATGAAAATGATTTTATATTCTTATTTGATGAACTTGAGTTTATATTAGTTTACATAGAAATTAGTTCATGCTCACTTTGGGTTATTTAGGCATTTTTTCTATACAATGCAATTTAATGCTATTTTATACTATTAGGCTTGTGTAACACAGGCTAGTGAGATACATAAAAGACTAACATTGGAACTAACTACACTCCAGCATTGCTCATAGGCGCTCAAACACAGGAGCTTCCCAACTAGGGAATTCCAAATAGTAACATAGTGTGCTTCACTTGAAAGCCACTTAAAGGAATCTTGTCATCGGAAAACATGTTTTTTTCAAAACGCATCAGTTAATAGTGCTACTCCAGCAGAATTCTGCACTGAAATCCATTTCTCAAAAGAGCAAACAGATTTTTTTTTTATATTCAATTTTGAAATCTGACATGGGGCTAGACATTTTGTCAATTTCCCAGCTGCCCCTGTTCATGTGACTTTTGCTCTGATAAACTTCAATCACACTTTATTGCTGTACTGCAAGTTGGAGTGATATCATCCCCCCTCCCTTTCCCATCATACTACTGTTTTTTGCTTTCCTCTAAACTTTTTTAGTTTCAGTTGAATGCTTCAATGCAGTGAATCCAGCATTACATATTTTACCTTGGCTAGTAGCATCCTCAGCCCTAAATATGGTTACAAAAGCAAAAATATTGGGCCAACCTCTGAGCAAAAAATAGACAATTTATTATTTTTGCAGATTTTCTGGTGAATTTTCTAATTACCTTTAAGCAATGCAACCTGAGTGGATAAGCATTCAAACAAACTGATATTGAGTGTTTGACAGTGACAGCACACACTATTAGTTGAAGTAGAGAATTGCATACCAAGTAGGAAGTTGTATAAACATAGAAAAAATAACATTTACCATTATCCTATATAATAAAGTTGAAGTGTCTCTGTGTCCAGTCCCTGTGTCCGTGGGATTGCGCTACTGCGCATGTGCCCCACGGACCGTCTCTGGCGAATGTTTGACTACATATGTTCTAGCGCCCATTAATTTAACGGGCTTAATGTCTAGTTGTTAATAATTATTTGTTGTTTGTTAGTTATTTGTGTGCTGCACCAATATGTAGCCTGCAAATGGGCACTCATGATGCTGCACATTCCTGAACACCCACATCAACAATAGCCCAACTTGAGCCTCGTTTCAGATAGGGTGCAATTTTTACAGGATGCTTGACACAAGTTACTAATTTTAAGGCACCTGCAAGAACATATGCACTTTGGATAAGGTTAGTAAATTTTTTTTATAGTCAGCTAATATGACAATGCTGTTAAATAAACATTTGGAGGCTTAAAAACATACCACAAGAGCTTATTCAAAAAAAAAAAAAAGCAAAGCCCTTTGTTTGGAAGAAAGACAACTTCTGAACGTAAAAATTCAGGAATTAATTCATGGCGGAAAGAATATCCTTTCTGTTTGATCTGATCCCTGGAGTGTTCTTATATAAAGTTTCTTCTGAATATGCAAATGTTTCCTGTATCTTCTTTTTTTCTTCTTCTTGTGTTTCTTCTTGTTGATGTTCTTTTGACTGATCTACTTATAAAAGTTCCCGAAAAAATAAAAAGAACAATTAAAAAAATAAATAAAGAGGTGATGGAAGGCTTTTCTACTGAATTTTATTCCAAACACTAACAGATTTTTTTTTCTGCTCTGAAATGATTGTTTATAATGGTGTGAAGTCAAACAGGTAATGACTTTCTGCTTAATTTAACTACTCCCTAGTGATTTACAATCTCTTATTATTATTCAATTTAGATTACATTTTTCATGCCACATAGACAACAAACCTTCGTTATTTCAGGGCAGTGATAACTTGGTATACATTGAAGTCAATTAACCAAATTGTAGCTCCAGTCATATCTACCAATGACGTTTTATTTCTGTCAAGATTGTATACATTATTTATGTTCAATATTTAAGAGTCATAATTTTAAGAGTGTTACTGTAACTTTTTTCATTAAATTGCATACATACAGTGATAAGAGAAACAACTTCCTGAAAAATTCTTTACATTTTTTTTTAGCAAAGTGGCAACTTTTTCGCTTAAATTTCTCCATAAACATTGTAATAGGTGTTTTTTTGCACATTTTTTTCTTTGCACCAAATGCATTGAATTCAATTTGTTTGTTTTTTACCTTGAGCCGAATGCATTGGAGGCAATAGGTGTTTGTTTCTTTGCACAGGGAAAAAAAATGTGAGAAATAACATGATTTTTTTCCCGGATCAAACAAAATGAATTGCAAATTTCTAGTGCAAATTCACAAAAATCTTCAAACGTAAAAAGTCACTCATCCCTACATGCACATTAACAAAGAAGATGGATCTTCCATGTTATATATATCAACTTATATTTTCCTGTTTTAAAGTATTTCTCTCCAGGCTATAGTCAGATTTAAAGATTAGCAAGACTCAATTTCACACAATGTCCTGCACTCTTCTTGTGATTCAAATGTTTGTAAATCACTGAATATGGGGAAATTGTGGAACATTATGGAGCATTGGCTTAAGGAAATCTCGCTCTTGCTGCATTGCTTCAGTGGTGCATGTAGTCACACTCAGAAGTTCATAAAATAGTAAGGAACATACAGGTACTGCAATACAAACACAAATTACATTTACAAATTACTTTAATTGAATATGATTAAGTGTTATTGAAAAGTTGCTTTGAATTACATGCAAAAGGTAATGCATTTGACTAGGCTTCTCCTATTTCTATAAAAAAATACAAAGGCAAAATTAAAAAAGGATTAATGGCCCTATAAAATATATGTTAAGGAAATTAATTACATTGATGTGCAGCTTTTCATACTGGTTTAAGCACCCTCATCCTATGCATCATCTATAGCCTATAAAACAGCAGGTACACTAAAATGGTAGAAAATATCTAACACCCCACTGAGATGTAATATTTGGAAAGGTTTTGATTTATTTATATGAGATGTATAAATGATCATGCTATGTATACATTCTATTAATGTATATGTAGAATCCTTAATTAAAAGCCATTTTTAGATGTAAAATCAGTGCTCCAAGTCAAAGCTGAACAAGCTAATAAATCATGAAGCTGTTAAGTTTTTTTCTATTTCCATGAGACCAAATTCGGAGTCAGTTGATTTCTAAGCTTTCTGGTTATGTTGCTCTCATTCAGAATAAGACCTTTCTTTGCTAAAAGAAAAAAAATATCTGCTCAACTTTTTATTTGGGTGTTTCTCAACCTAATTTTTTGTTAGGCTGCAAGCAACACACTGGTCTCACCTGCTTTTATTGTCTGATTGCAGCATAATTCCACAATTATCAACACATGAAGGATAAACAGAAAAGCTGTTTGATAGCAGCTGGAAGAAAATCCAAAATATGGATTGATGTAAAGTAACGTAAGATTGTTTTTCTGAGCCATTTTGCAATTAACATTCATGGTGGTGAGAGCACCAAAGGCTAGTATCACCAGCACAGCCCCCCCACAGCTCCTTGCCTAAACGCAGCACCCCAACCATGCTCAGCACTGCTGCTAGGAACAACCCCCCTTCCACTAGGAAACATATGCACAGAATTTACCCCAATGAGCTATTGTATCATGAGGAGGGATTTGTTTGAGTGTGAGTAACCAGACTTGTAAAGGGCCATAAATAGGGGATGGCAAACAGAAGAGGTATGTGCTCAACACCTCCCTTTATTGCACCATAGGCACATGTTTCTTCTAGTATTCAGCCAGGCTGTAAATAAGTAATTATTATTATTACTGGGAAAACGCAGTTTCAGTGGTAGTGCAGTTTATGCGTATTTACGCCCGATGGAGCTTTTCGAAAAATGCAACGTAAAAACGCCATGTCTGGCCTTGCCCTAAGTGGAGGTTGGCATAGCGTTCCTATGCTTGATAGTAGATTCCATACCTGTAAAGTATAATTTCCCTTACATAAGCTTCAGCTCAGTGTAGAGAATAGCAGCTGAATAAAAATTTATGCAATTTATAGACTTGGAAAATAACGCTTCTACTTAATTTTGAAGCATCAGACTTGGCATTATTATTATTATTATTAATTTTATTATTATTTTGCAGTTCTGTACAATAAAAGGTGTATTCATTAAACATAAAAAAACTGATAACAATACAAGAGTGAAAGAGGGCCCAGCCAGAAAGAGCTTACACTCTAAAAGGCATATAAAGATCTGAATAGAATAGAAGCAATCAGATGGAAGCCTGTATGGTGGGGTGTTCCTGTAAATAGCAGAACCGAGCCTTAAAGTCATGAAAAAGTAATATCAGATTTAATAAAAATAACAAAACAGGTGCTTGATGAAAATATAAAGAAATATACTAGCCAGTGACAGAATGAATCAGCATAAACAGAGTCCCATGATCAAGGCAAGGGTCAGGTCAGGCAGCAGGCAAACAGAGTCCAAGAACAGGCTAGGATCACAACCGGGAAATGCAATAAGAAAGGCTAGAAGGGGACAGGAGCACAGGAACAAGCCTGGGAATGAAGGATCAAGGAAGGGTCTCAGGAACCGGAATCATGGAACAGGAATCAGAACGTCCGGATCAGGGCTTGGAAGCAAAATGACCAAGCAAGGAGCAAAGGTCAGGGGCAAGTTTATAAAGGGTCTAGATTACAGAATGATGAACACATGGGATTAATGAAGTTGGTGGAGACAAGGGAGCAGACAGATAATACAAATACAAGAGTAGGAGGACTGGTCAGGAGCACCCATGACAGCCTCAAGTGGCTGACCTGGAGAGTGCACAGTTCCAGGAATACACAGCCCAGAGTTCAAACCCCAGCTGATCCTGATATATTTGTGTGTCAAAAAAAAAGCTGAAATATAAAACACCCAGAGCCACACTAGGGTGCCAACAGTGTATATCCCAGGCCTCCGCTAAGTGTGATATTTGCAGGGTTGTGATAAGTTAAATTTCACCACCCAGGGCTAAAACCATATACTGGTGGGCATAAAACTGCCTGGGGGCTGCAGCATTTTAAAAGGCAACATACATTGAATTGTAATATATTAGCTAGAGGATATACAGTATAAGCAATTCAGTGAGAAAAGTGAATTAACAAGCGTTAACAACACAACATAACATATAACATAATACACAAAGAATATTAAACAATATAACATTGGATCACCCCTTCTATGAAAACTTCATGTGCCCCCTAGTGTACTTCGATATTCGAAGCCGAAGGATTTTACTTCGACGGTCGAATATCAAGGGTTAATTAACCCTTGATATTCGACCAATAGTAAATGTGCCCCCTAGTGTACATGTATGGGACCTGTTATCCAGAATGTTTGGGACCAAGGGCTTTTCGGATAATGGATCTTTCTGTTATTTGGATTTCTATACCTTAAGTTTACTAAAGAATTATTTAAACATGAATCAAACCCAATAGGCTGGTTTTGCTTCCAATTAGTATGTATTATATCTTATTTGGGATCAGGTACAAGGTACTGTTTTATTACAACAAGAAAAAAGGAAATCATTTAAAACCATTTGAAATATTTGATTATAATGGGGTCTATGGGAGACCACCTTTCAGCTATCTGGATAATGGATCCTATACTTCTACTAGTTAACTTTGTACTGCTGCACTCTAAAGCTTTTTTTTATCCTGTCCCCATCATTTTTTGTAGTATACAGTAGAACCTCAATTTTACACCCCCTGATTTTACGTTTTTCCCTCATTTTACATTGTTGTTTTGTGGTCCCACCTATACAGTATAAAAAATAAATTTCCCTCATTTTACATTTTCCTGGATTTTACACCATTTTTTCTGGTTCCCTGAAAAACCGGGATTCCACTGTTTTAGTATTTATTTGATTGTCATTTTTGGATTAGAGAAATCTAATCAGTTCTAATCAAACTCTGTTATGTTTACGTACAAAAACGTAGGTTACGTATAAAATTGAACAATGACAATAAAATACTGTAGATAATTGATTTAAACAACACCGATGGTTGCTTACTCTTTTATAGGTATTAAAGTTAAAATGAACCATCACATTGTACTTTGTCCCCTGGAACAACAGGAACACAATTGCTTTGTGAATAGATTTCTATTTGGATTTCCAGTATGTCTTTGTTAACATACGCCGGTTACAGCACTACTACACATTAGAGATGGACAGATCTGCTGCAATTTCAACATCATGCACATTGAAATGGTGAATATTTTATCAGCTGCCTCTGAGCTGCAGGAATACATCTGTCAAATATACAAAGATAAAACTAATAGCTATAAAATAGACAAGTCCTAACAAATGCAAAAAACAATGCCTTATGGCTTTGATTTTAAGCCAGTAAATAATGAATTACCTTGCTAATAATGACTTTAACTATATTGTATACACATCCTCTACAGAGGCAACATGCAAGAGCGTCACAGAGTTCCAAATTATATATTTGCCCTTTACTGCAGTGAAAAGCAGATGAATTGGATATAGGAAAGGAATATTTTGTATCCAATCCACCACTTAACCACAGGAGGACTCTGATAAGCATTCAATTATTTGACGAAATAATGCATCCATATCCTGAGTTATATTATTCTCAGCAGGTATTCCAATGCTAATGGGAATGCACAATGTGAATTTTAGTAGTCTATTCCCTGATAAAGTTTTTTTTTTTCTGTGTTTCAGTCTGGGCGCACAATTTGTTTTCACCTACATTAAAAAAAAAATCCCTTGTCGTTAACTATATGTTATGCAAGCGGCTGGTTACTGCTGTCATAAGCAATGGTGAATCATTATACCAATATTCAGTAATAATTAGGCAACGTATACACAACATGGGGGGAATGGCTGGAGGAAGGACTACTGTGAGATAATCACGCACGCCATGGGGGGGCTAGAATTTTCAACGATTGTCTGAATGAATCAGATTTCTTCCATTTAACTCTCTCCTAAAAAATAATAAACCTTTTTTATAGATTTACTACATCAGATGACTTATTTACTAACATAAGTGACAACTTGTACCTAAGTTCATAAATCAGACCCCGGAAGCGCAATAGGACAAATGATCTGCCAGATCCATAATAACCTCTGTTATTCTAGCTTTAAAAAATATTTGTTAAACCGGGTGATCTACTATTGCTTTCGTTTCATAATACAGGGTGTGATCCTTCCACTGTCGGGATGAGTAATCATGGTAGCTAAAAGAGTAACATGGTAAAATGGTTAATTTATGCATTTCAGAGGCCTTTTTTCAAGAATTTTTTCGCTCATGAATGCCATTGCAACTTTAGTAAAATTGGCTTGACTGAGTGCATTGGGATGTAGCCAGACACTGAAATGCAAGTCTTTCCATTGAAAAGAACAAAGTTTTGTGCACTGCTTTTTCCATTTGCACTCAAAAGGTGTGCGAACCAAGCTCAGCCTGTGATAACCCAATATGCCCTTTATACCTGTTATTAAATGCTGGTCTAAAGAGCCATAAACACACCTCAAAATACATGATCAAATTTCCTCTACTTAGTCAAAATAATTCAGCTCTTCCCACCATTCATATATCATACCTCCCAACAATTGAAAAATAAATTTTGAGCACCTTGCCTCAGGCGGCAGTGAATGGCGAGTTACAAGGGGCGGCAAAAAGCCGCCTCCTGTAACTTTAAGAACCAAATTTCCGTTTTTTAAATCGGAAATCTGGCTCTGCTAGTGCAGAAAGCGCAGTATGCGTTCATTGCACTAGCGATACTCCCCCTTTTGACCCACTCCGACGCTAAACTTTTAAGCACAGAGCGGGAGAGGGGGCGGTATCATGTTTGCTGCCTCAGGCGGTAGCAGCCCATGGATCGCCCCTGATTTTGACCATGCCCATTTTATGTCCACACCCCCTAAATACCACATCCATTTTACAAAATTTGACAGATTATACCAAGTAACCCCAATTATACCTTTGCCTTCATCTGGATCAATCAGCAGTTAGGCAGGCTAAAATAGAGTTAAATAGATGAACCTGATGGGCATGTGTCTTTTTTAAACCTAACTTATAATGTCACATACTATGTTACTATGTTAGTATGATATCAACTCTGCTGCTGACAAGCCCAGGGAGGCAGGGCCCAATGGGATTTCTCCCAGCATTCTAATGGACAGTCTGACCCTGGTTGTAAGGACTGGGAATAAATAAATACCCAGTAATTGGAGAAAGTTATATAGGGGAACTTGAAAAATTCTCAATGGGGTAAGAAAAAAACCCTGAGGGGCAGTAGGAAATCAGATAGTTAACCTGGAGTCCATTGTACTGCAGATCTATGCATTTGCTGCAACAGGGAAAACCAGTCTAGGACAGTGTAGTGATCATTGCCCTGGTTTTGGTACACTGTAGAAAGAAATCTCTGTATATAATTCAAGTTGACCCCACCTGATTTCCTGCTGCCAGATACTTTTGTTTAAGCAGCAAAATAAAAGTTGCTTATAGAAATCAAAGTGAAGCATAAGAGTTAACCAGTCAAAAGTATGAGGGATTCTGATATTCAGAAAGGTAGACTAGTTCTGCTTTATTTAAAGTAAAAAAATAAATAATTTCCGTTACATAGGGAAGTCAAATTAATTGGTAAAAAGGTGTGACCATTAGAGATGGCACGAACTGTTCGCCGGCGAACTTGTTCGCGCGAACATCGGGTGTTCGCGCTCGCCGGAAGTTCGCAAACGTCGCGCGACGTTCGCCATTTTGGGTTCGCCATTGTTGGCGCTTTTTTTTGCCCTCTCACCCCAGACCAGCAGGTACATGGCAGCCAATCAGGAAGCTCTCCCCTGGACCACTCCCCTTCCCTATAAAAACCGAAGCCCTGCAGCGTTTTTTTCACTCTGCCTGTGTGTGCTGAAGAGATAGTGTAGGGAGAGAGCTGCTGCCTGTTAGTGATTTCAGGGACAGTTGAAAGTTTGCTGGCTAGTAATCGTTTTGATACTGCTCTGTTATTGGAGGGACAGAAGTCTGCAGGGGTTTGAGGGACATTTAAGCTTAGGTAGCTTTGCTGGCTAGTAATCTACCTTCTGCTGCAGTGCTCTGTATGTAGCTGCAGTGGGCAGCTGTCCTGCTTCTGATCTCATCTGCTGACTGCTGCAATAACAGTAGTCCTTGTAAGGACTGCTTTTATTTATTTTTTTGTTGTTTTACTACTACTACTACTACTACTACTACTACTACTATAAGAGCCCAGTGCTATTAGTCTAGCAGTGTTGGGGAGTGGGACTGGTGTGCTAATCTGCTGCTCCTAGTAGTTCAGCAGCACCAACTGTAATTTTTTTTTTTTAATATTCATTTTTTTTTTATTTTACTTTTTTTTATTTTACTACCGCTGTAGTAGTGTATAAGTTGACCTTTTAGGCATTATTTGCCCTGTAGGCATTTTTTGCCCAGTGTGTTATTCAACCAACAGCCATCTAGCTGTGTGACCTTGTTCACATTCTGTCTAAATATCCATAATATTACCGTCTCCAGAAAAAACACCGGAGTGACTTTTTTCAAGCAGCCATAATAAATTTTACGTAATCCGTATCCATCGCTGTAGTAGTGTATAAGTTGACCTTTTAGGCATTATTTGCCCTGTAGGCATTTTTTGCCCAGTGTGTTATTCAACCAACAGCCATCTAGCTGTGTGACCTTGTTCACATTCTGTCTAAATATCCATAATATTACCGTCTCCAGAAAAAACACCGGAGTGACTTTTTTCAAGCAGCCATAATAAATTTTACGTAATCCGTATCCATCGCTGTAGTAGTGTATAAGTTGACCTTTTAGGCATTATTTGCCCTGTAGGCATTTTTTGCCCAGTGTGTTATTCAACCAACAGCCATCTAGCTGTGTGACCTTGTTCACATTCTGTCTAAATATCCATAATATTACCGTCTCCAGAAAAAACACCGGAGTGACTTTTTTCAAGCAGCCATAATATATTTTACGTAATCCGTATCCACCGCTGTAGTAGTGTATACGTTGATCTTGTGGGCATTATTTGCACAGTGTTTTCTTCAAACCGCCATCTAGCTGTGTGAGCTTGTTCACATTTTGTCTAAATATTGATAATATTATCGTCTCTAGAAAAACCACTTGAGTTACTTTTTTTCAAGCAGCATTCTTATATTTTACGTAATCCGTATCCACCGCTGTGTATACGTTGACGTTGTAGGCATTATTTGCACAGTGTTTTCTTCAAACCGCCATCTAGCTGTGTGAGCTTGTTCACATTTTGTCTAAATATTGATAATATTATCGTCTCTAGAAAAACCACTTGAGTTACTTTTTTTCAAGCAGCATTCTTATATTTTACGTAATCCGTATCCACCGCTGTGTATACGTTGACCTTGTAGGCATTATTTGCACAGTGTTTTCTTCAAACCGCCATCTAGCTGTGTGAGCTTGTTCACATTTTGTCTAAATATTGATAATATTATCGTCTCTAGAAAAACCACTTGAGTTACTTTTTTTCAAGCAGCATTCTTATATTTTACGTAATCCGTATCCACCGCTGTGTATATGTTGACCTTGTAGGCATTATTTGCACAGTGTTTTCTTCAAACCGCCATCTAGCTGTGTGTATTATCGTTTCCAGAAAAACCAACTGAGTTTTTGTTGTTGTTGTTTTTTTAAAAATAATGCCAGGCAAAGGCAGGCCGCCACGCAGAGGCCGTGCTAGGGGCCGTGCTGCTATGCAATCCTGTGGCCCTAGCAAATTGCCCAGTTTTAAAAAGCCAATGACCCTGAACTCCCAAAATGCTGAAGAGGTAGTTGACTGGCTTACACAGCACACCCCATCCTCTACCGTTTCTAACTTTACCACAACATCCTCCTCATCCTCCACTGCTATGGCCACCCCACGTAACACTTCCTCCACCACCGGTGCCCCTTCTTCACTGGAGTCAGAGGAGTTATTTTCCCATGAGTTTCTTGAACTGAGTAATGCGCAACCATTATTGGCAGAAGAAGATGAAGGAGATGAGGACGTTACACCAGATTTAATTCTGGCAGAGAACACGACAGAGATGGACATAATGATGAGTGATGAGGAGGAGGTCCCCGCTGCTGCTTCCTTCTGTGATGTGTCAGAAGAAATTGATGCATCTGAGGAGAATGATGATGAGGAGATTGATGTTTTGTGGGTGCCTAGTAGAAGAGAGCAAGAGGAGGGTAGTTCAGATGGAGAGACGGAGAGTCAGAGAGGCAGTAGGAGAATAAGACTTAGAAGAAGCAGGGAGGACAGCCCGCAGGGATCAGTAGGGCAACAACATGTATCGGCACCTGTGTTCAGCCGGCCAACGCACCCGCCATTGCCGCCAATGCCGCCAACTTCTACTGTTACCGCCAGATCGCACACTTCCAAAAAGTCAGCAGTGTGGGATTTTTTTAATGTGTGTGCCTCTGACAAAAGCATTGTAATTTGCAATGAGTGCAGTCAGAAACTGAGCCTTGGTAAGCCCAACAGCCACATAGGTACAACTTCTATGCGAAGGCACATGAGCGGCAAGCACAAAGCACTTTGGGAGCAACACCTCAAAGGCAACAGGCAAACTAAAAGCCACACTCCTTCTGGTCCAGCATCTTACTGCTCTACCTCTGCTCTCCTTGACCCATCTGAACCACCCTCCACTCCGCCTTCCACCTTGACCACCTGTTCCCATTCCCAGTCATCTGCCACCAGCCAAGTTTCTGTGAAGGCCATGTTTGAGCGTAAGAAGCCAATGTCTGACTGTCACCCCCTTGCCCGGCGTCTGACAGCTGGCTTGTCTGCACTCTTAGCCCGCCAGCTTTTACCATACCAGCTGGTGGACTCTGAGGCCTTCCGCAAATTTGTAGCAATTGGGACACCGCAGTGGAAGGTACCCAGCCGCAATTTTTTTTCTAAAAAGGGAATACCACACCTGTACCAACATGTGCAGAGCCAAGTTACCGCATCTCTGTCACTTAGTGTTGGGCCAAAGGTCCATATGACTACTGACGCATGGTCCTCCAAGCATGGTCAGGGCAGGTATGTCACCTACACTGCCCACTGGGTGAACTTGGTAATGGCTGGGAATGGGAAGCAGGGAATGGGTAGCTCAACAACAACAACAACAGTGGAGTTGGTGTCACCGCCACGGATTGCACGCGGTTCTGCCACCACCTCTACTCCTCCATCGCTCTCTACCTCGTCTTCTTCCTCTTCTTCTTCTTACTCTGCTGCTGGGTCCTCCTTCTCCTCCTCCACACCTGTGCACCCCCAGCTCCCCCTAGGCTATTCGACGTGCCAGGTACGCCGTTGTCACGCTGTCTTGGGGATGACGTGCCTGGAAAGCAAAAACCATACCGGATCTGTACTCCTGTCATCTCTGCAGTCACAGGCCGATTGGTGGCTGACCCCACACCAACTGCAGATCGGAAAAGTGGTGTGTGACAATGGAAGCAATCTGTTGGCAGCGTTGAGACTGGGAAATTTAACACATGTGCCCTGCATGGCACATGTGTTAAATTTAATAGTCCAACGTTTTGTCTCCAAGTACCCAGGATTCCAGGACGTTCTCACCCAGTCCAGAAAGGTGTCGGCCCATTTCAGACGTTCCTACACAGCCATGGCACGCCTTGCTGACATTCAGCAGCGCTACAACATGCCAGTCAGGCGTTTGATTTCTGACAGCCAGACTCGCTGGAATTCAACGCTCCTTATGTTGGAACGTCTGCTGCAACAACAAAGGGCCGTCAACGAGTACCTTTTTGAACTGGGTGGTAGGACTGGATCTGCAGAGCTGGGGATTTTTTTCCCCCGTTACTGGGTGCTTATGCGCGATGCCTGCAGGCTCATGCGACCTTTTGAAGAGGTGACAAATATGGTCAGTCGCACCGAAGGCACCATCAGCGACCTAATACCCTTCGCTTTCTTCCTGGAGCGTGCCGTGCGACGAGTGACAGATGAGGCTGTAGACCAGCGTGACGAGGAGCTGGAAGCGCACGATTTATGGTCGGAATCACCAGAACGAACCCAGGCACCTGCTGCAACGCAGGGAGAGGTGCCAGAAGTGGAGTCAGAGGAGGAAGGTGGCTTTGTGGAGGAGGAGGAGGAGGACCAACAGGAGCAGGCTTCCCAGGGGGCTAGTGGTGACCTTTTGGGGACCCCTGGTCTTGTACGTGGCTGGGGGGAGGAGACCGTGGATGATGCAGTCCTTGATAATGAGGAAGCGGAGATGGATAGCTCTGCATCCAACCTTGTGAGAATGGGGTCTTTCATGCTGTCATGCCTGTTGAAGGACCCCCGTATCAAGAGGCTTAAGGAGAAGGACCTGTACTGGGTCGCAACGCTACTAGACCCTCGGTACAAGCATAAAGTGGCAGAAATGTTACCAACATACCACAAGTCCGAAAAGATGCGGCATTTACAAACCAGCCTGCAAAACATGTTGTACAATGCTTTTAAGGGTGATGTCACTTCAGGAACTCATCAACATTCCAGGGGCAGAGGTGCCAGTAATCCTGCCACGAGCACACCTGCAAGGACAAAGCCCTTTGGCCGGTCTGTAACATCAGACATGCAAATGTTTTTCTGTCCAAGGCAGCGCCACAACCCTTCTGGATCCACCCTCAAAGAACGCCTCGACCGGCAGGTAGCGGACTACCTGGCATTAACTGCAGATATCGACACTCTGAGGAGCGATGAACCCCTGGACTACTGGGTGCGCAGGCTTGATCTGTGGCCAGAGCTGTCACAATTTGCCATGAACCTCTTGTCTTGCCCAGCCTCAAGTGTGCTCTCAGAAAGGACCTTCAGTGCAGCAGGAGGGATTGTAACTGAGAAGAGAACTCGCCTAGGTCACAAAAGTGTCGATTACCTGACCTTTATTAAAATGAATGAGGGGTGGATCTCGGAGGGTTACTGCACGCCGGAAGACTTGTTCTGACTTCTATGCAGCTGTCCTTCTCTTCAAGCCTCATGACTCCACACACAGCTGTCCTTTAGCGTCCTCCTCCCTCCGCCACCGTTACAAACTAGGGTGCAAACCCTACTGGTTTAATTTTTTCTGGCCTCTGTGCTTCAGTGGCTGCAACCAAAAAAACTGGGCAAACAATGTCTACAAGGTCAACGTATGGCGAAAAATGACTATTTTCAGCATTTATATGGCATATTTTTTCTGGCAACTGTGCTTCAGTGGCTGCGTCCAAAAAAATGCATATTTTCTGCATTTATATGGCATAATTTTTCTGGCCTCTGTGCTTCAGTGGCTGCAACCAAAAAAATGCATATTTTCTGCATTTATATGGCATAATTTTTCTGGCCTCTGTGCTTCAGTGGCTGCAACCAAAAAAATGCATATTTTGTCCATTTATATGGCATAATTTTTCTAGCCTCTGTGCTTCAGTGGCTGCAACCAAAAAAATGCATATTTTCTCCATTTATATGGCATAATTTTTCTGGCCTCTGTGCTTCAGTGGCTGCAACCAAAAAAATTTATATTTTCAGCATTTATATGGCATAATTTTTCTGTCAACTGTGCTTCAGTGGCTGCGACCAAAAAAATGCATATTTTCTGCATTTATATGGCATAATTTTTCTGGCCTCTGTGCTTCAGTGGCTGCAACCAAAAAAATTTATATTTTCAGCATTTATATGGCATAATTTTTCTGGCAACTGTGCTTCAGTGGCTGCGACCAAAAAAATGACTATTTTCAGCATTTATATGGCATATTTTTTCTGGCCTCTGTGCTTCAGTGGCTGCGGCCAAAAAAACTGGGCAAACAATGCCTACAAGGTCAACGACGTTGACCTTGTAGGCATTGTTTGCCCAGTTTTTTTGGCCGCAGCCAATGAAGCACAGAGGCCAGAAAAAATATGCCACATAAATGCTGAAAATAGTCATTTTTTGCCATACGTTGACTCAACGTATATGGCAAAAAATGACTATTTTCAGCATTTATATGGCATATTTTTTCTGGCAACTGTGCTTCAGTGGCTGCAACCAAAAAAACTGGGCAAACAATGTCTACAAGGTCAACGTATGGCGAAAAATGACTATTTTCAGCATTTATATGGCATATTTTTTCTGGCAACTGCTTCAGTGGCTGCGTCCAAAAAAACTGGGCAAACAATGCCTACAAGGTCAATGTATGGCAGTTGTTTAAAGAGAACAGTAGATTACTAGCCAGCAAAGCTACCTAAGCTAAAATGTCCCTCAAATCCCTGCAGACTTCTGTCCCTCCAATACAGAGCAGTATCAAGCAGATTACTAGCCAGCAAACTTACTATCATCTGTCCCTGAAATCACTAACAGCTCTCCCCCTACACTATCTCTTCCAAGCACACACAGGCAGATTTTTCAGATAAATTTTTGCCCTTGATCCCCCTCTGGCATGCCACTGTCCAGGTCGTTGCACCCTTTAAACAACTTTAAAATCATTTTTCTGGCCAGAAATGTCTTTTTTAGATGTTAAAGTTCGCCTTCCCATTGAAGTCTATGGGGTTCGCGAACCGTTCGCGAACCGCTCGCATTTTTGCGCAAGTTCGCGAATATGTTCGCGAACTTTTTTTCGACGTTCGCTACATCCCTAGTGACCATGTAGCCCTGTGCGGCATATAATGTATAGCTTATCGAACATTTACATTTCTAACATATTAGTTGAAAAAATTTCTACCTTCTGTATTACCCATTTTTAACCATAGAAGTTGACAAAAGAAAATTAACACATATATATATATATATATATATATATATATATATATATATATATATACACACATAATGAATTTAGTAAAATAAACTTCTACACTTTCAGAAAATGAAATAATGGCGTTAAGGTAAAGAGTCAGCCAGAATATAATTAGATCACTTAAGGAACTTTTTTTTAAGGTGTTGAATGTTCAGCCCCAGTGAAGTTGAAAAGGTTAATCAACCTAAATTTTAATTGTCTTTACACTCTGCTTCCTATTTCTATGTAAACCAACAGCGCTAAATTAACAAGAATGGGTGCCCTAGTTGAGATAGTAATGAACATTCCCACTGGTAGCAGAAGCACATAGCATGACAAGAAGGCCTCTAACTCCCTCCCAAAAAATACATTACTTCCCAGGTTAAGTGTAATGAAACACCGGGAGTGGCAAAGTTAAATCAGTTCAATTGTCTGATTGTTCGTAGTCATGAAGTGCTATGGCTGGCAGGGGTCCAAACAACTCGGGGGTTTTACAGAGCAGCTACTTTGTGATAATTCATTGCCCTCTGCCGTTACTTTGTTCAAGAGAATTGAAATGGTCAAAACAAATGCTACTCCAGACACTTCTTAAGAATGATATAGAGGATAGCCAGCTGCTGGGCCAGATGTCAAGGTGCATTAAGCGCCCTCCATTTTGAGCCAGTCTTGTTCCTAAAATGTACAATGAATTTGGCTGTAAGCACTGCAATAAAAAAAAGATTGTGATTAATGAAGCAGTGCAACTTAATAAAGCAACTTGACTCCCGCTTCTTCCTCTTAGGCATTTTAAATGTCCACTAAACAGTACTTTTACCTACCAGCTGGGACATGTAAAATGTTAATCATCAGTCTGTGGGCCATTATAGAAAGTTGCTTTCACTTTCTCAAGTTGATAACCAAGGGTGGAAAGATAATAGGTTTGGTTAACAGAGCTGTTCAGATAATGGAGATATACGGAGTCAGGCTTTGATAGAGTCAGCATGGAGCTTAGCTCTTTAATCCATTCTTGTTCTTAGCTACTGTACCATGAGTTTAAATCTTTGCTGGAAGTGGAAAGGCAACATTTTAAAAGAATTATCCTTTTCTTTAGCTGTTTGCCTTAACATTTAAGGGAAACCAAAACACTGAATTATGTTAATAACGATTAAATACTATAGCATGGCACAGCTGTCATAGGTATATTAAAAACAGTTCACATTCTGCTGCTGCTGGTATTCTGGAGAAAATGTATATATATTTATATTTTTTTTATTATTTAAATGCCATCTTGGGGGGCAAAGAGTTGCATTGATATATGACGCACCGGCAGTACCAGCCAGCATTACTTGCAAGAGGGGCATCATACAAGTGGGAAATGGGGTCCCCGGTTTACACCCATTTCTTGTACAGGTATGGGACCCATTATCTGGAAACCCATTATCCAGAAAGCTCCTAATTATGGAAAGGCCTTCTCCCGAAGACTCCATTTTATCCAAATAATACACATTTTTAAAAATAATTTCCTTTTTTTGTCTAATAATAAAACAGTAGCTTGCACTTGATCCAAACGAAGATTTAATTCATTCTTATTGGGAGCCTATTGGGTTTACTTCATGTTTACATGATTTTCTAATAGACTTCAAATTACAGAAAGACCCGTTATCTGGAAAACCCCAGGTCCCGAGCATTCTGGATAACAGGTCCCATACCTGTACATTGTAAATGGCATGCAAGGAAGGAACTCCAATGTACAATGAAGCACTGTACTCACCTTTTCCTTCTGCCTATAGTATACCCATCATGCACCTATCATCTACGTACCTACATCCAGCTACATATATAACTGGTTTCTCTATTTAGACTGCCTTAGATTATTATAATATTTCAGCCCTGACAGTCTGAAAAAACCGTACAGCAAAATTATTCATCAACAAGAATAATTCCTGCTGAAATAGGTGGAAAGTTGTGTGTTTTGTCTGCAATATGCAGGGGTGTTGCCACAGGCGTGTGTGGGTTAATAATATTAGACTGTAGATCTGTAAAGGAAAATCTCAGCAGTGTTCAAAATGCAAATTTAACAAGGCCAAAAGATCATCTATGCTGCCATTATGGTCAGTCAATGTGTGAACTAAATTAACATTCCCCCATGTGATGCTCATTTGTACTTTACAGTTAGTGCCAGACTTGTTATGTAAATAGTCACACTCACATCACCGTCTCATGCCAGACTAGCTGACTTTATTACCAAACAAAACATGTGATTTAAAAGCAGTTTTTTTTAGCTCTGCTGCTTTGTAGTTCACTCATTTTCATGGACAATAATATGATATAATATGGGTAATATTTATGCCTAATTCTTTAGATATAACTATATTTTATAGATGTATCAAATGGATGATTGCCTATTTAGACACAAAATCTTAATGAGATATACATAATCTTATGTCGGCATGGACATCCCCATGTAGATAGGGCTAATTTACGATTGCAAGAACAAGGGCAAAGTACAGAAGAAAGATGAAAAACTCATTGTATAAACTTTAGGAAAAGAAGATCTTTATCAACAGCCTGAGAACCACTAGCATGATTTTGCACCACTCAAGGGCACACTATGCTTAATTATATGTAAGGGCGTTTTATTATGAGTGTGAAGAGTATAACCCATAATGTTCCATGGAGAGGGGCATTTAATGCTCAAAATAGCATTACATTTTAAATATCATTAACCAGTGTGAATGCACATGACCAAATGGCTACATGAATTATGCTCCCAGATATTTCAATCAAATTTATGTGGAGCAGGCACTCAAATAAGGCAATCTTCCACCAGGTGAATAAGAGCAAGTAAAGATTTTATTATGTCATTATTACGCAGTCTTACATGTTTCATGTTACAGACACGTGTTTGGACCCTCCATTCTGTCTCTGAGTATATTTCAGTCCAAAACAACAAAGTGGAAAACAAATAGGTTTTTTGTTTTCTGTCCCTTGAACCATTTCTGGTTGATAAGACATTGTGACAAACTTGAGCCTTCATATAGTCATCTTACCTTCTTATACCGGCTATACCGTATTGCCGGGGATGAATAATATATAATTAGTGATGAGCAAGCATGGATTCCATTATGAACAATATGGGGGAATGAAAAAATTAACTTATATCCATTTCCCAGGGCACAGAAGAGAGAAATAAATATACTGTGTGTGTGTATATATATATATATATATATATATATATATATATATATTTATATTTATATATTTATGTTGGGCCTGTTGAGTGCCCTTCCTTGTTAATATATTAATTATAAGCAAAAAAAAAACAAAAAAAAATGCACTTATAGGACTTACTATTGTGCAAAACAATTTAGTAAAAATTTTGTAATTTATTTCGACGTTTCAGCTATTCACTTAAGCCGTTTGTGAAAAGACACAAACAACAATCCCTCTTAAAGGCCCTAGTGGCACCAAACCTGCCCATGTCGTCATGCACATGTGTGTGTATAGTGACTGATATCCTGTATCCAGTGTCAGGCAACAAACATTACATGCAAAAACATATATATAATAAATGAGAGTCTTTGACCATTCCAAATTGACAGTGCATCTCATAAAGATTGATGTTTAAAAAAAGTGCCCTCTTTTGTGAAAAGGCCATATGCGCTAGTGTGATTGGTGCATAATAAAAACAAAAGAAGCCTCCTGTTTTGGGTGCCTCATTGCATATATACTCATCAAGTTCGTATTGGAGACTCGATTGCCCACATGTAGATACTGTGAAGGTAAGCTTACATGTCATATCGCCCTTTCTTGTGAGATCGGTAACCACATGATAAGTCGGCATCACACTGATCCGCGTTGCTAGACACCTGTCAAAACGTAGCTGCAATCGGTTTCCATATATATATACATATATATAGAGTATATACGTCATCCAAACTACAGATGCACACTGGGAATTTGAAAAAAAAAATTCACCTTTATTAATTCAATTCAGTGTTTCATTCAATGTTTTGGTCCCGTTCTAGGACCTTTCTCAAAACCAAATATATATATATTCATATATATATATATATATATATATATATATATATATATATATATATATATATATAGTCCAAGCAAGTCTGGAACGCACACCATTAGTGGAATCCAAATCCAAATGGCTGGAAAGTGGATTAACTCGGATTTACCCAGTCCTTCAGGCGAGCAGCGGTGAGTCGGCAACCCGGATTATGTAATCCGCACGGGTTGCCTAGTAAAGGTAACATCGCTTGGTGTTACTGACCCTGTGAGCAACTTCCGGGTTGCCGACTCACCACTGCTAGCCTGAAGGACGGGGTAGATCCGAGTTAATCCACTTTCCAGCCAGGTTTTATTGCTAAGACTCATTGTAACGATTTGGCTCACGTCTCCACAAGGTAAGGGGGCGCTGTAAGGCTTTGCGTGTCTTCCTCTTTTCTCACTTCACTTTTTTCTTTTACGGTGGTTGCTAGGCACCCTAGCAACAAGAGCTTTGGCGCCATTTTGTATATTTAAAACTGGCTGTTTGTGTTCTGGCACTATTCCCACCCTGACGAAGATTCCAGTATGGAATCGAAACGTTGGTCCACCAATAAACCTTGAATGATTAGATGACCTGTGTATCCTGACTATTTGTGGTGGAGTGCCGTCACCGATGGGATATATATACTATATATATATATATATATATATATATATATATATATATATATATATATATATATATATATATATATAGTCCCAAAGTGTACCACCTGCACTCACCATATTACAGATCATCTCGGGTGCTTCTCATTGTTGTAAATAGTTTCAATAGTATTCAAGTTTTCACATCATCGATGAGGGGGATTTTGTGAAAACTTGACTAAAGTCACTTGAAAATATACCCGTGAGTACTCCTAAATACTTTCTTCTTATTTGAACTGTATTAATATATATATTAATACAGTTAAAATAAGTCAACTCTAATGTCCCCACACATTTTACTTACAAGCATCTGGATATATTACAAAGTGAACAAGGGAAAGTTGTGCTCACCACTAATTCTAAAAGTGCAATGAGGCTGTGACCACAAAATTCATATAGTCATGATTATGATGTTGTTTTTATTTCAAAATTACACTGTTTACACTGCAAATAATTCACTCTACAATATAAAATTGAATTCCTGAACCAGCAAGTGTATTTTTTTTTATAATATTGGTGTGTAGGCAGCCATCTCAGGTCATTTTGCCTGGTTGTGTGCTTTCAGAAAGAGCCAGCACTTTAGGATGGAACTGCTTTCTGACAGGCTGTTGTTTCTTCTACTCAATGTAACAGTGTCGCAGTGGATTTTACTATTGAGCGATGTTCTTAGATCTACCAGGCAGCTGTTATCTTATGTTAGGGAGCTGTTATCTGTTTTCCTTCCCATTGTTCTGTTGTTAGGCTGCTGGGGGGGAAGGGAGGGAGGTGATATCATTCCAACTTGCAGTACAGCAATAAAGTGTGATTGAAGTTTATCAGAGCAAAAGTCACATGAACAGGGGCAGCTGGGAAATTGACAAAATGTCTAGCCCCATGTCAGATTTCAAAATTGAATATAAAAAAGATCGGTTTGCTCTTTTGAGAAATGGATTTCAGAGCAGAATTCTGCTGGAACAGCACTAATAGCTGATGTGTTTTGGAAAAAACATGTTTTCCCATGACAGTATCCCTTTAAGCTACTAAAATGAAACAAAACGGGGATTGTTTGGCAATGTGTTGCAATATATTAAGATGGCCAACTATGTCAAAGTGAATTACAAAGTGACCATTTTCACATTAAATAGTTTTCCCATGCTGAATTTCCATTAAGTGCATGTTAGATGTATGATCTTCCTCGCATCTGCCTTATTTCAGAATGTTCATATGTTTTGCTAACATTTCTGTATTGCGCATACCAGATGTTCCCTTATTGGTCTTACACTTAAAACAACACTGCTCTCCCCAGGACTATTCTATGATGAAAATGGAATATCACACAATGGCATCTTGACAACAAATGTGTATTACTGGGTTATTGTTAACCCATAATCCTTGATCTTTTCTTTGTACATTTTATATCTTTATCTGCTTTTTTCCTTTGAGTCCAATTTTTTTCACCTGATGAATCTTTTTCTGAGGGGTTTCTGTTCTGAATCCAATTTGATGTCATATTGCTTCGTCATGCTAACTTGTACATTGTGTTGCATCTTGGCTCTGTTTTGTTTGGCTAGAAGTACTTCATGCTTCAAACTACAATATGTGGTCTTGACAACTATGCAGCAAAGAGGGCTCTCCAACCTATTGAAAAGTGTTCATTATGGCTATGAAACAGAACATCAACAACTTCAAGCTATGTAGCTGGCCCATGAATACATGTGTATTCAATTAGTCTAAATTATAACATTGGAATTTACTAGGTGTAAATGATGTATGAAAGATTAATGCTTTTTTACAACCTCTTCACAACTGGAGCTACTAACAAGAACAATACTAAGAATCTCTTTTTCATTCTCCTTAGTTTGAAAGGACAGTTGGTAATTTGAATTTGAATTGGTGCTTAGTAAATGTTCCTTTAAAAAAAACCTGTTATATAGTAAATTTCCTTTACAAAAACAGTTATTTTGTTTTAAATCATTTATATGGAATAAGGAATAATCCTATGGGACCTATGTACTAACATTCAGATTTCCTTTTTTTCATGAATTGTACTTTTCTCTAAAAAGTTTTTTTTATCTCTCTAAAAATTCTAGATTTATTCAATTTAAAAACTCTAATACAAAACTTCTCCAGTCAAAAGCAGTCGAGGTCCCATAGAAGTTAATGGTACATGCTCTGATCCCATTTGACCTTTTTTTGAGTTTTTCAAGTTTTTTTGTAATTGTGCGAACAACTCAAATTTTTATTTGAATTTTTTGGATCATTTAGTACTTTTTTCCGTTCGTACTTTTTATATTTGGATCTTTGCTAATAACTTTCATGGCATTTGTAATTTCAGAGAAATAGAATTTAATCATGGTTTCAAAAAGAGATAATACCACTAAAGTTCGACCTTTAATAAATAGGCCTCAATATCAGGTTTGCTGCCCCTGGCCTCTACTTCTCAGGCTGACATATACAGGACATCCTGGTATAGGGGAAATAGCTGATTTTGGAAACCTGAACAAAAACAATTCTCTGTTCTCTCCATTAGCATCCAAAGATTGAGCTGGAGTCGCAAGGCCAACTTGCAGATCTGGTGATGCCCAAGTGGTCTCCTGGCTCCTTATACAGGTCAGGAACATCTGCTTTGAAAAACTCATGCATTGGTAAAGGTGCAGAATATGCATAGGGATCAAACATATAACTAAAAAGAAAAACACAAGCACGTTGAGTACCACTGTTATGATACCCTTCTACTACTCACTCAAATGATCAAATTCTCTGCCGTCTGCTGTATGTATTGGCATGTTATAATGTTATCAACATTTCTTGAAAAATAATTTACCACCTAGATTTCCCATATTCATAAATTCACTCCTGGTCCCACCCTAAACAAATATTTGTACTTCTCATACAGTCTAAATGTGACTGGATCATTAGTTACATTTGAACTCCCCTCAATTGTCTACACCTCCCCGTCCTTTTTGCACTGTACTGTATACTTGTAAGCATGTATTTATATATGTTTGGGCACTTTGTCAATGCTGAACTAGTGCACTTAATATAAATGTAGTTGCTTAAGGCCCCCCATTCATGGGAAGTTATAAGCCAACAGATTCAGACGAACACTTATTGGGCAGTATATGGGGCCCTCCAACAAGCTTCCCCGATCGATATCCGGCCGAAAGTTGGCCCGTTGGATTGAGGAAGGCAACAGTTCTTTGATGCATATATGTATGTATGTATGGCCAGCTTAACTCATATCTGCCTATTGTCCTTTAGATTGTCAGCTCTAGTCAGTAAATTTAACTGCATTGTAACCAATGTTTCTCCTACAGAATGTTTGTGTCCTGTATAAAATAAGGTGGGTGATAATAAAGCTTCTGCTTTAGAGGTCTCGAATATGAGGTTGTTCTTAATCCCAACAAAGATATAATTAATCCTTATTGTAGGCAAAACAATAATTACATGATTTCTAGCAAACTTAAGGTATAGAGATCCAAATTACGAAAAAGACCCCTTATTTGAAAAACCTCAGGTACCAAGCATTCTGGATAACAGGCCCCATACCTGTATATGAAAAGTAGCAGCTGCTCAGATATACAAGGAATATATCCAAGAAGAAAACTGTCTAATTTCTTTTAATTAAATACATCATTCACATACCAACTACAGTCATATGAAAAAGTTTGGGAACCCCTCTTAATTCTTTGGAGTTTTGTTTAGCATTGGCTGAGCTTTCAAAGTAGCAACTTCCTTTTAATATATAACATGCCTTATGGAAACAGTAGTATTTCAGCATTGAAATAAAGTTAATTGGATTAACAGAAAATATGCAATATGCATCATAACAAAATTAGATAGATGCATAAATGTGGGCACTCCAACGGAGATATTACATACTTAGTTGAGCCACCTTTTGCAAATGTAACAGCCTCTAGACGCCTCCTATAGCCTTTGATGAGTGTCTGGATTCTGGGTGGCGGTATTTTGAACCATTCGTCCATACAAAATCTCTCCAGTTCAGTTAAATTTGATGGCTGCCGAGTATGGACAGTCTGCTTCAAATCATCCCATAGATTTTCGATGATATTCATGTTGGGGGACTGTGATGACCATTCCAGAATATTGTACTTCTCCCTCTGCATTAATGCCTTTGTAGATTACGTAGTGTGTTTAGGGTCATTGTCTTGTTGGAATCCAACACCTGCGTAACTTTAACTTTGTGACTGATGCTTGAACATTATCCTAAACAATTTTTTGATATTGGGTTGAATTCATCCGACCCTCAACTTTAACAAAGGCCCCAGTCCCTGAACTAGCCACACAGCCCCACAGCATGATGGAACCTCCACCAAATTTGACAAAAAGTAGCAGGTGTTTTTCTTGGAATGCGGTGTTCTTTCGCCATGCAAAGTGCTTTGTGTTAAGACCAAATAACAAAATTTTTGTCTCATCGGTCCAAAGCACTTTGTTCCAAAATGACATGAGCTTTTGCATACAACAAGCGACTCTGTGGGGTGAGTGCAAAAAGGGCTTCTTTCTCATGACTCTGCCATACAGATGTTGTTTGTGCAAATTTTGCAGAATTGTAGAATGATGTACAGATACACCATCTGCAGCAAGATATTCGTTATGTTTCGGTAGCCGTGGATGAGTAGAGTATAACAGTGCTTTATTAGCAGGCTCATGCAGCCATTACACAACAGTAAGCAACTCTAACACCACAAGGTGTAAAGAAAGCATGCACAGTACAAGTCTTGAGCACAGTGACATCTACAGACCATTTGTATAAACACCACAATGTTCTTGCAGGTCTTTGGAGGTGATCTTTGGGTTGTCTATAACCATTCTAACAAACCTGGGTTTTACAGCAACTGTGCCTGTGGCCTTCCATTTCCTGATTACATTCCTTACAGTTGAAACTGTCAGTTTAAAACATGATACTAAACAATCTTTGTTTTCAGATCTTTTGAGAGTTGCTTTGAGGATCCCATGCTGTCACTCTTCAGAGAAGAGTCAAACAAAACACAACTTGCAATTGGCCACCTTAAATACCTTTTCTCATGATTGTACACACTTGCCTATGAATTTCAAAGCTTAACGAGGTAATCCAACCAATTTAGTGTTGCCAGTAATCAGTATTGAGCAGTTACATGCATTCAAATTAGCTAAATTACAAGGGTACCCACATTTTTGCACAGCCAGTTTTTCACATTTGATTTAATTTCATACAACTGAATACTGCTTAAATAAAAATGTTTGTTCGGAAAACACCCCAGATGTTCCTGGGAAAAGAAAGACATACCACTGTTATCTTTTTTGTTGAAAGTGGAGTCAATTATTACACAGGCAGAGAGGTGTTCCCAAACTTTTTCATATAACTGTAAATGGGCACAAGTGCTGGGGTCCTAATGGGCACAAAATGTTTTCCTCTTGGGGCCCATCCACACAGCGCATAAATTACAGGTTTGGTTTGTATTTGGTCAAAGTCTTTATGAATTATTTTGTGTATGTAACATTAAAGAAATGCTAGCAAATAACAATGTGTAATAAGTATAGAAACAGGTAAGAATCCAGGCACTTTTTACTTCAACAAAAACTAACGCTCATTAGCCCTTCATAAAAATACTTTATTGATTTTTTAAGGGTGAGAAACTTCCGATGCATGACCAAATACCATAGAACTGAAATAAACCCCATTTTGTTCTGATTTTATGTTTGACCTATATTTTGAATTAAATTAACAATTAATATGAGCTTCTCGTCACTGAAGGAACTTTCTAAATACATTCATTTAAATGTTCTGTCCTGTTTCTGAAATAATCAAGTTACTCTATAGTATTCGCCTCTTGGGAATCTGTGTATCTGCATGTAGGAGTCAGAGTCAGATTCTGATTGACAGTTTGTGTCAAATACATTGGAGTGGGCTCCCACTGCCCAGACAATGAATTAGAGCTACTGTTACACAAAAGTTGAATAAAAAGAGATTGCGGAGAGGGGTAGTGATTTTTTCAACAACAGTACAGAATTTTTCATTGATTATCCAAGGAAAGATTTGTATTTCAGTGATATAAAGTTCATACTACATTCATGTATTCATGATAATTCCCCTTTAAGAACAAGATGATTAAAGCTGATGTTTTGTGGCATTAGTCTGATGATATACCTATTTGTGCTGGGTGATCATAACACATGACTATTTTTCTCAAAGTGCCTGGCAGTAACATTGGCAAACAGTAAAAATTGTGTATACAGAGCAAACAGCAAATTACATGTTCTGTGTTTAAGCCTGTTCTGTGTCTATTACAGATACTGTATCTAAGAAGGACTCTTACCAGAATGGCAATGCTGTAGCTGAACTGCAAGTTCCACTTTCCTCAAACAGACAGAAATTTGAAATATATGTTCATTGGCTATTCCAAAAATATGATTATTGAAATTCACAGTTTGTACAGATTTACAAAATATACAGATTTTTCTTCCACAGTTCACATTGTTTTTGTTTTTTTTTACCAGCAGAGGGGAAATGTTATATTTCTACACTTCTGCATCAGCATTCATCCATCCAGAAGGAACAACATATTCCTGGGGTTTAAAGAAGCTACAGAGGATAGAGTGAAAATAAGGCTCTGGTTTATATCACTCAAATGTTACCTTTGAGCCATATATTCACAGACTCTAGCAGTTGTCCCAATTAGTGGTTGTTGATACGTACAATCTGGCAATCCAAACCATTTTGTCATATAGTCAGACTGGGTGCAATACTTAATTTATGTGACAGAAATGTTCCTTTACAGTCTTGTATTATATTCCACAAGGTCTTCATCTGTGTCTGCTTCTCCAATTTCAAACCCTAGATTGATCCTCCCAGGTGAGTAGTCATTTCTTTTCAAATCTGCAGGAGATTAAGATCAAATATTTCAGAAAGAATGAAAATAATGGCACATCAGACAATGAGAGAAGGACAGGCCATACAGCTCTTTCAATCCACAACACATTTTGAGTCGGTCCCTAAGGCAACGAGAGAGTTTATCAGAGATTCCACATGAAGACAAACAGATTTTCCCTTAATGTTTGCCTTTTTCTTAAACTGCTTCAACAATCTAGAACAATATTACTTTAGTAGTACCTTTAAAGGAGGACCATACTTTAAATGAATTGCCATGTGAATCTAACTGTGAAAAAGCCTACATTCATTTTGATTTCCACTGCCTTTCATAATATGAAGGCATCCACAAATTCAGAATTTTTGTTGTATCTGAGAAGAGTTAGCAGCACAAGTAGCATATCATTTCCCCCACAATGCACTGCAAGGTTTGGTAGTGTTTCTATACCATCGTAAATGAGTTTATTATTTGCAAGTTAGGTCCATAAATATTTGGACAGAGACAACTTTTTTTCTAATTTTGGTTCTGTACATTACCAAAATGAATTTTAAATAAAACAACTGCAGACTTTAATTCAGTGGGTTGAACAAAAAGATTGTATAACAATGTGAGGAACTAAAGCCTTTTTTAACACAATCACTTCATTTCAGGGGCTCAAAAGCAATTGGACAAATTCAAAAACTGAAAATAAAATGCTCATGCAATGACAGCCTGAAGTCTTAAACTCATGGACATCACCAGATTCTGTGTTTCCTCCTTTTTAATGCTCTGCCAGGCCTTTACTGCAGTGGCTTTCAGTAACTATTTGTTTGTGGGCCTTTCTGTCCAAAGTTTAGTCTTCAACAAGTGAAATGCATGATCAATTGGGTTCAGATCAGGTGACTGACTTGGCCATTCAAGAATATTCCACTTCTTTGCTTTAATTAATAGCTGTATGTTTGGGGTCATTGTCCATCTGTATTATGAAACGCCTCCCAATCAATTTGACTGCATTTAGCTGGATTTGAGCAGACAGTGTCTCTGAACAGCTCAGAATTAATTTGGCTGCTTCTGTCCTGTGTCACATCATGGATAAACACTAGTGTCCCAGTACCACTGGCAGCCATGCACACCCAAGCCATCACACTGCCCCAGCCATGTTTTACAGATGATGTTGTATGCTTTGGACTATCAGCTGTTCCACGCCTTTTCCATACTTTTTTCTTGCCATCATTCTGGTAGAGGTTGATTTCGGTTTCATCTGTCCAAAGAATGTTTTTCCAGAACTGTGCTGGCTTTTTTAGATGTTTTTTTTTAGCAAAGTCCAATCTAGCCTTTCTATTCTTGATGCTTATGAGTGGCTGGCACCTTGCAGTGCACCCTCTGTATTTACTTTCATGCAGTCTTATCTTTATGGTAGACTTGGATATCAATACGCCTACCTCCTGGAGAGTTTTGTTCTCTTGTTTGGCTGTTGTGAAGGGGTTTCTCTTCACCAAGGAAATTATTCATCCATTATTCATCCACCACTGTTGTCTTCCGTGGATGTCCAGGTCTTTTTGCATTGCTGAGATCACCAGTGTTTTTTCTTTCTTTCTCAGGATGTACCAAGCTGTAGATTTTGCCACTCCTAATACTGTAGCAATTTCTTGGATGGATTTTTTCTGTTTTTGCAGCTTAAGGATGCCTTGTTTCACCTGCACGGAGAGCTCCTTTGACCGCATGTTGTCTGTTCACAGCAAAATCATCCACATACAAGAACTCAAATCAACTCCAGGGCTTTTATCTGCTTCATTGAAAATGACAAAACAAAGGAATTGCCCACACCTGCCCATAAAATAGCATTTGAGCCAATTGTCCAATAGCTTCTGAGCCCCTGAAATGAAGTGATTGTATTAAAAAAAGGCTTTAGTTCCTCACATTTTTATGCAATCTTTTTATTCAACCCACTAAATTAAAGCTGAAAGACTGCAGTTCAACTGTATCTGGGTTGTTTCATTTAAAATTCATTCTGTTGAGGCAGAAAAAAGCATTCTGCTACCCACTAATGCCACAAACGTAAGCAAATGTGTTCAAACACTGCAATGAATATCATCTGAATTTTTTTTTTACTCTAAAAAATTTGAATTTACTCACAACTCGAATGGGATGTTATTTATGAAAAAACTCGAATGTCTAATATACGATCGAATAGTCCAGACCCTGAAAATTCGAATCGAGTTTTCCTCCAAAAATAAACTTGAATGTCAGGAAGGCAATTAACATATTCACATGGTTCTACTGACCTCTGCCATTGACTTGTAAATTAACTCAACGGGTTTTATGTGTTGAATATTTGAATTAGAACTCTTTCCATGGTCAAGGTGTGATAAATCTCACATTGAAATTTACATTCGAGTCGGTGCTTTTAAATTTGAATTTGTGATTTTTGACACAAAATAAAATTCGAAAATTCTAATTCTAATTTACCATTTGAACCTTAATAAAAATAAAATCTGCCCCTAAAACACAATCACTTACTCTCTAGAGGTACATAAACTATACAAAACAGTTTTCAAACAGTCATCTCTTAAAACTTCCAAGACACAAAAAACACACAAAAGATGGTGAATACGGTAGCCATTACTTTGCATTTTTTAAATTTTTGCTTTGTTACATTGTGTTGCATGGCTGCAATCCATAATAGCATTGTTTCATAAGAAATAACACAAACTAATTGAATGCAGCTAAAAAGTTACAGATCCCATAGTCATACTTCAAACATTAAGCATTCAGCAAATGCCCTTGAGGTGAACAAGAACGCCTAATGAAAAGGTGTGACTGTAGGACACTGCTGTGCCAGAATGTGAGATCCACATGATCCTAACAAAATTCCAGCCTTAAAATAAGAGACAGGGATAAAGAGTTTAATAATAGAATTGCTAACACTATAAGTGCCTTTTTTGGCGCTGTAGGGGTCACTTTAATATAATTTTGCGTTGCATGGCTTGTTCCCGTTGTACTGGGTCTATGTTTCTTTCCAGTGATTGACAGTCCAAGGGCAAAGAGGAAGCCAAAAAGCAGCTCTATTTAATAGACTCTGCAGCAGTGAAAGACAGTCTCATTCCGTGCTTTATTTAATACGAGTGTCAGAGATGTAATCTCTTCTCTGGGCAGCTTTTAAGTAAATCCCTTATCAAAAAAAAAAAATATATATATATATATATATATATATATATATATATATATATATATATATATACATATCTTTGAATATGTCCGCACTCATAAGTCTTATGCAAAAAAATTGTGTTTTTTTATTTAAGAGTCTCAAATAAAAAAACCCATCTAATTATATATATATATACACATATCTTTGAACAAGTCCGCACTCACAGGCCTTATACAAAAAAATTGGTGTTTTTTTTTAATTTAAGAGTCTCTTAAGAGAGAAGGAAAGGTTAAAACTAATTAACACCTTACCAGAACGGTCCACCTAAATATACCAGTAAACCCTTAAAGTAGTGCTGCTCTGAGTCCTCTGTCAAAAGAAACACTGCATTTCTTTCCTTCTATTGTGTACACCTGGGCTTATGTATCAGACTTCCTGCCTTCAGCTTAAACCTCCTTGCCCTCAATGCTCATGCTCCTCTTCCCCCCCCGCCACTTCTCAAATGTAATCTGAGCCCAGAGCTATACGTGAGCAGGGAGAGACAGGGGAGAGCAGGAAGTGATGTCACACCAAGCTAATACTGCAGCTGCTATCCTAAACAAACAGAGAGCTTCTAGAGCTGTTTACTCAGGTATGGTAAAACATTCTACAGAATAAATATAGCATTCTAGCTTGCACTATTGTGACTAATCTATTGACAATAAAATGCCTCTGCAGCTTTCTTCTCTGTTAAATAAAAAATAATCTAATTATATATTATATAATGTATATATTTACTACATTCTAATATAAATTGCATATATTGCATATATTATTTTTGCATATATTGCATATATTATTTACCCATATTGCTGCCCAGATAATTTGTCAGCGGATACTACCTATAAGGATGCAGTTGCAAAGTCACACTAATATGTAGATTGCAATTGGACAAACAAGTCTAATACACACCAAGGAGTTTGAGCTTTCTGCAGCAAGAGTTGCAGTGATGCTTTGAAACAAAATTAGTAAGAGCATCTTCTCCCAAATTAGCTGGCCCAAACACCATCCCTCGTGACCTATAAAAAAGGAAGGAAATATGACAACAATCAGTAATAAATTGTATTGGCGAGACTGAGTGAAGCTTTTATACCTGTCCACACTGTTCATTATGTAAGGTGAGAGAACTGCAAGAAAAGTTTTAAGTAAATGAATGATATGCCTATACATCTTAAAGTGTCCATATTCCGATCTAAAATTAACTTAAATATAGTTGCTATTACATTAATAGCATCCTACACTGTTCACAGATGGAGCATTGAGAGGTTATTTAATATAAGTTCTTATTAGCTATAGCAGGTAGGTTTAAAAGCAAAAATCTTATTAGTTACTGTGTCTGGGCAAACTCTGCTTTTTAGGCACAGAGTTGGATATTCACCTTCAATTACCCTTTGCCAGTGCAGTAGTTGACTCCAAGGGTTTATTTACTAAAACTCAAATTTATCTAGTATTTTTATTAAACCAAGCTTCACCAAACGCCCATCCACAATCTTATTTATCAATAAAATAAGTCAAAAAAGTTGGGTCAGGAAAAAACTCAAAATTTCAAATTTGACACCCGAATCACTCGATTTTTCGGGTTATCGTACAAAAACCCTCAAAAGTTTCAGATCATTGGACGAGACCCAGAGCAGATCACGATATCTTCAAATTGTAAAAGGGGCATCTGCTATTGACTTATATATGCCCTTGACAGTTTTGAGATGGAGGATTTTTGGATTCTGACTTTTAGCAGCTTCGGGGTATAATAAATCTCGAAAAATTCTAGGTTTTTTCCTCTAAAAATCTGAGCTTTTTCCCAAAAAACCTCAACCAGAAAAAAATGAGTTTTATTAAATAACCCCCTAAATATTAAATTTTTGTATTATACTTGTTTTCAAAATGATGCAGTATTTTAATAAAATATATCTGTAATTCATGCATGGTGCATTGCCCCACAGACTTCCTTGTTGCACTTGGCAACCCCAACCCAACCCCTACTACACTGCTCTTACATAGACAGCATCAGCCCAATTGATGAGTTAACCATTAGTATGATATAGAGAGTGATATTCTGCGACAATTTGGAATTGGTTTTATTATTTGTGTTTTTTTTAGTTATTTAGCTTATTATTCAGGTATGCAATGTCAGCTATCTGGTTGTTAGGGTCCAAATTACCCTAGCAACCATGCATTGATTTGAATAAGAGACAGGAATATGAATGGGTTAGAGCCTGAATAGGAAGACGAGCATAAAAAATTATCAATAACAATAATTTTGTAGAATTACAGGGCATTTTTTAGATGGGATCAGTGACCCCCATTTGAAAACTGGAAAGGCTCAGACAAATAATTAAAAAAACTATAAAAAAAAATAAAATAATGAAGACCAATTAAAAAGTTGTTTAGAATTAGCAATTTAATAACATACTAAAAGTTAACTTAAAGATGAACCACCCTTTTAAGTTACGTGAGGTATAGACTGGCGAAGTGTATTGCTCAATAGGCAAAGGGAGAATCAGAAAATAATATAGACACAAGCCAGTGGAGGATATAATTATATCTATGTCTCAAGTCCTGTGTTTCCAGTATCAAGAATGTGGTATTTGGAATGGTAAAAAATGGCTTATGCGATTCAAATTTCTTTGTGGTTTTCAAAACTCAAATGTTCAATCCAAAAGCTTGAAAGTTCATGTAGAAGTCAATGGATAGTTGTCCTTGGCAAAATTGAAATGATTTTTTCAAAATTAGTTTTGAGAGTTTGTACGTTCATTGAAAATGAGTAGAATAGGAATTTTAGGCATTCACAGTTTTATTCAGTCCAGTTTGGATTCTAACCTCTTAATGCAAAAGCAATCATTTGAGCTTGTGAATTTAAGAGTGCAATCAACTGGATAATTTAACAAATTCAGATTTTGATAAATAGGCCTCTCCTGGTTTTAATGTATTTTGTTTAGAATGAGGGCTTTCTAAAACATCTCCGCTAAAACAAACCCCATAGTTTATCTAATGGCACATACTACTAAAAAAGTACAGTCTTTATGAAAAAGCTTAATACTGTATATATAACAGTATTTTACATATGGACTGTTTTATGTGATATATTTTTTTATAGAATCAAAATATTCAGGTTAGGGATGCAGTGAATCCAGGATTTGGTTCGGGATTTGGCCAGGATTTGGCCTTTTTCAGCAGGATTCAGCTGAATCCTTCTGCCTGGCCGAACCGAATCCAAATTAGGGGTGGGGAGGGAAATTGCGTGACTTTTTGTCACAACACAAGGAAGTAAAAAATGTTTTCCCCTTCCCACCCCTAATTTGCATAGGCAAATTCGGATTCGGTTCGGTATTCACAGAATCTTCCGCAAAGGATTCGGGGGTTCAGCTAAATCCAAAATAGTGGATTCGGTGCATCTCTAATTCAGGTGTATAATTTCCCTTTAATCAGCTTCACAGTTTTATAGCTAGCAAAACCGTTTAGAAAAAAGTTTAAAAATTATTCTTTGATATCCCAAGAAATCATTTGGGATATATATGGATCCATCTGTAGATTTTCATTAGTATACTAGGGAATGCAATGCCCAGGTTGAAACATTTACAGATGAATCCCTTTTTGAAGGGCCTGCAACATAAACAATGTGAAGAGAACTCTAACACCATTGCTCCTAAAGGGCCTCCACGCCTTCAAATTTTTGTTATCTTCCATTTGTAGTGGAAATAATAAGAAATAAGAATCATTTTTAGTTTGCTGAGTTTATAACCTCTGTGAAAGTGTTACTGACCTTATGAAGTTCCCCTTTATACCCAAGTCATTGTAATGTAAGGTCCCTTTACTTTCCCCATGCCTTGTGTTATAGGACCCATATAAGATTAAAAATGTGTTTATTATCAAACTACTGTATAGAACATAAATGTTAGGGGTTTATTTAACAAACGTCGAGTTTGTGAGTTTTTTTATACCTTGAATAAACTCGAATGATTTCTAATTTATGAAAAAACTTGAATGTAAAAAAACTCTTCAGTGAATTTGGGGGGGAACCAGAAAACTCGAATTTTCTGCAAAAAAAAATCCAAAATTGCACGAATTTATCGAGTCTTCCAGCGAAACCCATCACCGGAACATCATTAAGGCTACAAACATCTTCAAATGCTTCAAGGGACCTCTGCCATGACTGTTACATGATGGTTTTGAACAATTTCCAGCTTCAGGGCATAATAAATTCAAGTTTAAAAAAAAAACCTGAAAAATTCAAGTTTTGACTAAAATCTACCCTCAAAAACTTGAATTTTTCAGTAAAACACAACTCGACTTTTAATAAGCCTGCCTTTAGATATAAATGTTATATACAACAAATATGTTGTTGTATATACAGAATTAAAAGTTATATCTTAAAAGAATTGCAATCGGCCCCTCAGACATACTATACTGATTTAACTTTGCATAAGAAAGCCAGACTCATATGAAATGTTCAAAAATGCATCAAGTTGAGGACAGATAGACAGACTATGGGCCTATTTCTCATACTGTGTAAAACAATTAACAACAGAAAAATGGCATAAAAAGTTATGTAAAATAAATGGTGAATATATCAAGGTGTGTGTTTTATTTTACGCTGTCTGATTGCTGGATTAGACACCATTATTTTACTCCACGGATAATCTACTAAAATCAATGAAAAAATTCTAACAGCAACTAAGTTTCGGCAGGAAAAAAAAACAGAAAAACCAACGATGGATGAACGCCATATTTTCCTATAGCATTTTATTAACTGTTGCTTCTTTTTATACCAGATATTTACATAGAGGTATGTGATTGCTGGGAATCAATACAAAGCCTGATAAATACACACTTCTTTTGCAATGATACCAGGTGATATGTGGTGTATTTTGTCACTATTTATTTAGCATGATAAAAAGTAGTTTGATTGTAAAAGGCCAGTTAAGGTTACAGAGGCAAATCTGGATAAAACTTAATCAAAGCACAAAAAGAAAAATGACTCCACTTTTATTACAAAAGTGCAGAAGAAAATGGAAGTAAAAAAACCATGTAAATTGATATGTTGTAGGGCTCCTGCAATAAATTTAAAAGAAGAGTCTGCCATTTCTCAGGGCTGCTTCAGTGAAACATTTTACCAGACAAAGGTCTATAAACGGGACCCCTGTCCTAGCGAGCCCTGGGCAAATGCCCCCTTTCCCCATTAATTAAAATGCACCTGTAACTGTAACTTGCAAAATGGGAATAAACTTACTGTTTGTCATCCGGTTTAATAACAGATGGATCTGTAAGATTTTCCCCAACACCTGAAAAGGGTGTAAAAAACAGAGCATTATTGCATTAGATAAAAGTATGGAATTCAAACAGTTGCAAAATAAAAAAATTAAACTATTCAAACATACATAGTAAACGTCAGAGGCAGCGAGTTACAGAGGTAATGCACTTTAATCTTTGGAGCATATTTAGAAATACATTGATTTTTCTTCGGAATGTGCATGGAGGACACTGAACAGTGGAACAATGAAATGAGCCACTACTGCTTTAAATACAGCAGGCGAGACAGAGCCACAACTGCACAGGATGGGATACCGTAGAGCTGCAATTGCACTGGATTCTTAAAGAGAGAGAGACATCTGCTGTATATTTCAGGCACATACATTCCGTAATTACTCTCAGCTCTAGAAATCCACACCTGTTCGTCTGGTCTTATATTTTTGCCACTTATTAGGATCGATATGCTCTTCAGAAGCATATATAATGTGCACGTTAGGTGATCTCATCCATTTGCCACTAATTTTTCCATAGATGTTTTTTTAATGTGTTTGTTTTTTTTCAATGCTAGTCAAGTAATACTGACAACACTGGAATAGTGCTTTATACATACCCCTGAGTTACACCTTTTTATGCTTTTTAAAAACCGGTGCTTGGCTCTGGCTGGCAGTTGCATTTTGCTGTCTATCACAGCTCACAGCCTGCAAATAGGGCAGTATTTCTATACAGCATCCCAAGGACCCATGTCGTATAAGCTCATTTCAGTCAGTATCGTTTGAAAGCAAACAGCAAGCCATACGCTGAGTATTTCAGTACACACATTCATGAACACGTATTACCGAACCTTTGGGAAAATGTAAGGGTCAGAACCAGCAGTGCAGAAAGACAAAGAAAGACTGTAGAAGTCATTTACAACTGCAAGTGAGATTCTGATTGCAGATGCTATTGCCAATGATGCAGCTTTTTCCCTATCATTCCAGCATTATTACAGGCACCGGGGGAGTTGCATCAGACACAATTGCAAAAATTTTGCTGTGTGCTTTCGATTCTGTAGGTGCAAGTGCGCTGTGGCGATTGACGCAAACCACTTTGGAAACACTGGAGGTTCTGCCATGTTCTGAGGTAATGAAACACAACTGCCACAACTACCACTTGAGTATTTCTTTATGCCATGTAATCCCATGATGCACTGCCATCCTTATTTTAGTATTCGTAACAGTACAGATGTTTAGAATAGTTACAAACTCTTACCTTGTAAATCCAAAACAAGCAGCTCTCCCCTCGTATATTCATAACTCCAATGAGAAAAGGACAGCAGTGTCTCCTCAAGTACAGTGGTGGGGGTAATTTCATCGCCGTTATTGTTATTGTACTTGCGGAATTCTCCAGTCAGGTACTTCTCTATAGTAAGCCATTGGTTAGCTGAATGGCAGAATATAAGAAAGACCTCTAGAAACCTAGAAATAAAATTTCAGCAATATTAGCTGCATACGAGGCAATGGGACTGAACTAAAGCAATATATTATATTCCAGGCCATGTCTAAAACACTTGCTTAAAGGGGACTCGTCACCCAAAAAAAATCCCGTGCATATATGTCCAGATAGCTCTCTTACTTTGAGTGAAGTAAGGATAAGTCATTAGGGTAATCCTCTTTATTAGGTAGACTTGGTTAGACACTTTTCATTTTGCCTTACTGTAGTAAGAGCTTGGTATGTAGGACTGCTGTGCATTTTTATACTACCCAGTCATCCTTATTTCACATTGCAGTACTCCATATTTAATACATCCCAATAGTCTCTGTGTATGGGGGTCTGTCCTGTTTCTCTGTTTGGTCCCCAACAGGTTACAGTAGCCCTTGGTTATGATAATATCCAATGCGCACACACATATGGATCAGTGGTTTATACATACATAAGCAGAAGGATGAAGAAGCATTACAGGAGAAGGCTGTGTGGGTCCTTTCTGAGTGTCTTTAATAATGTAACCTTGTATAAATAGAATATTGCAAATCCACCCCATTTAGGGTGCCTGACCAAAGATTAAGGACCATTGGGTTTGTGTTAAAGATGAGAAATGTTTTGTGTAACACTACATGCAACAAACCAGTACAAATCATTATTAGCAGTTTGACAAAGTAAAGTGTTTTTTTTTTCAATACGTAGGGTTATAGAAGATAACTCAAAGTACAAGTTGATCCAGGGACTAGTCCAATTGCCATTTTGGAGTCAGGAAGGAATTTTTCCCCCTCTGAGGCAAATGGAGAGGCTTCAGATGGGTTTTTTGCCTTCCTCTGGATCAACTGGCAGTTAGGCACGTTAAAAAAAGTTGAAAGGTTGAACTTGATGGACGTGTGTCTTTTTTCCACCTAACTTACTATGTATAATAATACAGATATTACAAGCCGTAGTGGATCTGACTGCTGATTGTATAAAAATTGTACAAATGTATTGACAAAAGTACCAGAAAAAAAACATTATGTAGCTTGCATTACAAACAAGCTCCCTGGTTTATCAACATATGATTTAAGCACATAAATGTGTATCCGGCATCTCCTGCTGGCTGGCCTTAGGGACTAATAAAAATGAAAATAGGATTTATTCTAAACTTCTAAACAGCTGTAATAACAAAACATTGTTTCCGTAAGATGGCAAAGCACAAAATGATGCCTTGCTTGTATCTGCTATTGATTTAGTGTAATTGTTACATTACGCTCACTATTCATTCATCATGTATCAGGGCTGTCTTTACATTAACCATCTTTTGCTAATAAGTTCTTTGGGAGCCTGAGACATTTTCCTCCCGCAGGCATCTTCAGCCAACATTTGGAAGTGACTATAATATTGATTGATCGTATCTGGCCATTTGATATTTCTGCTTAAACACCTCGAGGGCACTTTTCTTCTCATACCCATAAATTGTGCAGTGACAAGGGAATATGCAAAATGGAACTGACAGCATGGAACACTTGCTTCTATTGAAAATGTGGTGTAATTGACTTTAAAATTAACAAAAAAAATAATTGTACATGATGCATCTAATAAAGAGGTACATTCTGTTTCCCTGGTTGAATGTCTGGCTCGCCTCCCCCAAATGAATGCCCTTCTGTCACACCCTTTCCTTTTCTTCAGCACCTACATACCATACATTACCTATAGGAGTAGGACATGTATGTATCTGCATATTGTGGGAAACCTCCAGCACTGTACAGCTGTGTACAATAGTGGGACACCTACTGTATGAGATAAAGCCCCAGTGTTTATCCTTCTCCCCAGATTCTGAAGATTCTATATTAAGAGTGAGTGGTATTTAAAGCCTAATGTCACGGCTGGCACCCAATGCCAGAACAAGTGCTTAGGACCCTGGTCTCGGCTCGGCTTCACCAGTAGTGTGACCACCTTTGGGCTTCGGGAGGAGCCCTCAGCTTAATTGGGTGCCACCTGGACTTAACGAGGGGTACAAGGCGAGGTGTTCTGGCTGGCAAAGGGGCGCGACTGGATAGCAAGACTCTTTGGGCAGAAGGTCAAGTACAAGGCGTTTGGTGGAAATGGAAACAGGACAGACTGGATCAGGACAGGCAGATAACAGAATCGTCAGGCAGGCAAGGGGTCAAAACCAGGTAATCAGACAGACTGGATCAGGCAGAAGGAGTTGTCGTTAGGCACGCAAATGGTCAAAACCGGGTAATTAGACAAACAGGATCAGGCAGGCTCGGTAGTCAATAAACAGGCAGGATCAGGATACAGAGGTCAGAATAGTCAGGAACAGGCTGGGTCAAACACGGGAAGAACAGCCAGGATAGGAAATTCAGGAACAGGTAGCACAAGGCTCAGGAAACCACAGGAAATTATCCTATAACGGGCACTGGCTACAGGTCTGAATGGGCCTTAAATAGGGTCCCAATTCGCGCCAAAACGTGCGCAAATTCGTGACATTGCGCGCTGGCGCAATCACGCCAGCGCGCCCATGCCTTTAAGAGACGCACAGACACGCCGTGCACGCCCTAGGAATCCAAGATGGCACTGGCAAGGGGAGAACAGGAGCGGCACAGCGGGCGTCCACGCCAAGGAAGCGACGTTGACCCTGCTGCCCACTAGACCACCAGGGTAGGTTTCTTACACCTGTATACACCTGTCTCATGCTGTACAACTACATGCTGTGCAACTTGCCATGCATTTCCAGGTTACTTGGTGCTCCCCACTTTTTGTATTCTATTGCTTTGCACTTCTTATTCAAACCTAGTACAGGTATGGGACCTGTTATCCAGAATGCTCGGGACCTGGGGTTTTCCAGATAATGGATCTTTCCATAATTTGGATCTTCATACCTTATGTCTACTAAAAAGTAATTTCAACACAAATTAAACCCAATAGGCTGGTTTTGCTTCCAATAAAGAGTAATCCTATATTAGTTGGGATCAAGTACAAGGTACTGTTTTATTATTACATGGAAAAGAAAGATACATTTTAAAAATGTTAATTATTTAAGTAAAATGGAGTCTGTGGAAGACGGCCTTCACTTAATTCTCAGCTTTCTGAATAATGGACAGATCCCATACCTGTACAGGCATTGTGCCACAGGGAGCTACACCTACTACTTCTCTGGTGCTGGGGAAAAAGAGCAATACAAATATAATTAACCGATTATTGTTTGTAATAGATTTTTCTTTATATCTAAGCTATGACCAACAATGCCCTCTCCATCGCTTTTGGTGGTCTTTTTACACTCAGTTCTACCCTATCTGTACAGAACAGCTGAGAACTGCCTCTTTGTATGTTGTATAAACCCAGCAAAAAAATGATAAAAGTAAAATGTATTTTCTTGCCTTAAAGTATAAGGAATACTGTGTGGCTTCACTTGATTGAAGGTATAGATCAACTTCTGAGCTGCTCTTTGTTGTTGAATTTCCTTTAAAAAAAAAAGCAGTGCATATTAGCTTTGCATATAGCAACTGGTATTTGTTTCAACAATCTGTCATCTTTGTTATCAACTGTTTCTGTAGATCTCTATATATATAGTAGTACTGTACCGACTGTGCTTTTGCCTCATGTTGAAATATTTTGGAATATGATTCTTGGTATGGAAATGTTAAATAATGATTTGAAAATGATATTAATGGTTTTAGAGATTTTTTCCTTTCTATGTGTAATGTATTTCTAACCTAAAATCCCTATTAAATCAGTCATGGGTTCAGTAGCAACTGGCTGTGTGGTCTGGAGACACTGGGGTAGTAATAAAGAATCGACATAAAAGACAGATGCACAGGTCTTACTTTGTTGCTGTTTTACTATATTACATTTTATCTCAATATGTCCAAGATATAAGTGCAGGGATTTGTTTTTTTGTACAATTAAGCAAACTGAGATCTCATAAGGCTAAGCCTTAACTGATAAAGGTATTTCCATATTGCTTTCAGAAAGAGTTTCTTCAATATCAATGAAATGAAAATCACAAAACTGAAAAAGAATGCAAAATTTCGACAAAAATTCAACAAATGCATTGGAATCAATGGGAAAGTAAAAAAGTATTTTTAGCTCTGCAATAACAGAAAAAAATATCCCTTATCCCTAATACAGTAGAAACCCCATTTTATGTTTTTCAGGGGACCAGAAAAAAATGGTGTAAAATCCAGGAAAATGTAAAATCAGGAAAATGTATTATGCATTATATATAGGTGGGACCACAAAACAACCATGTAAACTAAGGGGAAACTTAAAATCAGGGGATGTAAAATGGGGGTTCTAAGGTATATATATTAATGATTGGGTTCTGAATGGACTACAGCGTGAAAATCAATCGAAAGTATGCAACACTGTACAGATAACACTGCTGCTTTATGCAGACACTTCCATTCTGCAGTCATATAAACTTACCCTGAGACACAGATTTAGCACAGTGTCACCACGGAAAACCTTCTGCCATGTTTGTACTACCTCAGGAAGAAAAGATTTGACTATAAAGACCTCGCCAGGTGTCAGTACATCATTCTCAGACCACGTGCACACAACTTTCAACGCCCTTCGGAGACCTCCATCCATTTCCTCTGGGGACAGAACCTGGAGCATTGCTGCCATCCCACGCTGCGACCAGGAAGACATACTTTTATCTAGAATTGCTGGAGAACTTTCCTCTAGTTGGTAAACAGTGACTTCTTCTCCAGCTGGATAGAAACATTTTAAACATTTACATATAGGACACACATTTTTGTGAATTTATTAATGAAGTTCACAAAACATGAACGTTACCTTTATCCAATTAGTATTAAAGGGACAGTATATTATTAACCATTTTCAACAACTAATTTATAATTAATTTAGCTTCAGTACAGTTTCCCCTGCACCATGGGACCAGCATGAATGTCTATGTTTGGTTTTAGCCATCACACAAATCTATCTATTGCATTTCAGAAAGGCATTAACCCAGGAATGTTTTCATTTATAAAGTCTGTCTATAGAAATCGGTTCCTTTGTAAAAATTCTAATTTGTCCATTTTGACAAATGTGAAATAAAAAATGATTTTAGAATTATGTCTGAAGTATGAGGTAGATGACAATGACTTTGTTCTAAGAACCATTTATGGTCAAGAGGACCAAGGCAGAGACGCTTTTTGCAGAAAACCAGCCTTGATAACATCTATAACACAAAATGCATATGGTGCATATGTAACTGCCTGAATAGGGGTCTTTTTTTCATGAAACTTTGTGTATTGACAGAGGTAAATGTATATGTTAAGTACAGAATATATACTTATAAATAGGTTTGTGTTGCAAAACTGTGTTAAAAGAAACAGGTCTGTTTAAAAATAAAAACTAGGTTAATAGATGGCTGTGCAAAATATAAAATGTTTTCAATAGTGAGCGGCTGAAGTGAGAGATGTCTAAAATAATAGAACAGAATACAACTTCCTGTTTTCAGCTCTCTAACTCTGAGTTAGTCAGTGATTTTAAGGGGTGCCACATGGGACATAACGTTTTGCAGTGAGTTTGCAATTGATCCTTAGGATGTAGGTCAGATTCCAAAGGAAATAGTTATGACCCATGTGCCCCCCCCCCTCAAGTCACTGATCGGTTACTGCCTGTTAGCAAATGAGTGGAAAAAAAGAGAGCTGAAAAGCAGGAAGTTGTGTTCTGTTAGACATCCAGTCACTCCAGCTTTTAAACATAACATTTTTGACTAACTATATTAGAAACATTTTATATTGATATGTTGGTCAAATTAATATGTGGAAAATAGTGATGTTTGGGTCAGGGTTTCCCGCCCTGCTACAACCCGCGCCCGCCCGCACCCGCTTCCGGGGCCCTTTTATAGACCCGCACCGCCGATGACGTAACAAAAGGGACGGGACGAGCAGACGTGAGACTATAAAACTGGAACCCGGAAGTCGGATGCCGGCATTTGAAGGTGGCGGGCGGGGAGAGCAGGAGAAGAGCTCAACCCGCACCTGCCTGCCACCCGCGAGGAGCACTGCGAGGTCGACCTGAACCCGCCTGACCCGCGGGTCCTGCGGGTATTGGGTCGGCCCGCAAATCACTAGTGGAAAAGAACACTTAAGCAATTCTGAGTTGCCATTTGAGATCTGTACTATAACGGCAATGACACACTTGTTGCCCATGGTAAAAATTTGCTGTCGCAGAGGACATTCTCCGAAAATCCTGGACCTTCGCTAACATTGTAATGATCACAAGTAAATGATATTACTCGTGGTGACTAAGCTTAAACGCAATGCAATGCCTGCTTTTGATTTTTCTCACAAATAAGCAGGGAGATTTGTCGTTTGCTTTTTTGGTTGTATCTGAGGTTGAATGCTCACACACACATTTGAAGTCAGTTATTGCTGGTAAATGGCATACTTTCCAGGTCAGGTCACCAAATCACAGGCTCCCCATTCTTTTTAGACAAGATGAGTTATGTTTTTACAGTTAATATTGGGGATTCTTAGGATTATAAGGCCAGAAAAAAAGAAGTGGAGTCGGCCCATAGATAAATGAAAAAGGAGAGAGATTAGAAAAGAATCAATGGAATCATTTTTATAACAATGCATAGAGTAAAAAGTGAAACCTCACCAAAAAGGTGCAGGGGGGTGAAAGGTATGCTCTGTGCAAGCCTCATTAAATTATTCCTTTCCACAGCTGAAACAAAAGAAAGAAATTACTAACAATGCAGTTTTCCTTGCGCCGACTATCAAAGAATTATAAAACTAACGGCTACCAGGGAGAATTACTGAACATCTATCCATTTTTATACATGTGTAATGTTCTGCTCTAAACAATGAAGTGGTTTTAAAACTATTTTCTACTGCTCTTTTCTACAGTCAAGTCTGAAATAAGAGGGAATATCCCATCACATTTATTTAAGCAACCAAAAAACCTTTGGTTGATAAAAGATCAGAACAATAAATTGAAAAAAAGTTCCCCTTGCAGGACCACTGGTTAAGGTAACCCTAAATTTTTCAAAAAAAAAAAAAAAATCAAATTCGGGTGAATGCGCTCGACAAGCAAACTCAAATCAAATTCAAATCAAATTCAAATAGAGTTTTTTCACCAATAAAAACTCAATTTCCAGGATGTCTCCAAAAAACTCCAAATTGATTCCAGGACGTCCCCCATAGGCTAAAACTGCAATTCGTCAGTTTTAAAGTGGCGAAAGGGCCAGTACATGATACATTTTAAACTGCAATAAAATTTTTTAAAAACTCAAATGGAATTTTAACTATTCCCTAGTCGAATTACACTTAAATAAACTCGAAAATTCGAATTTTAATTTTAAATGAATACTCTAATCCAGCCAGAAATATGTTCTGGGACATTAACCCATAACAGTATACAGGTGGAGAGTTGTTGAACCAAAATCATTTGGATAACGTGATATCCTAACCTAGGTTTCTCAAAACAAAGTATATTTAAAAAAATCTTTCTGGCATATTTTAAGAAATTATTTAGGAAAGCCAATTCTCCATCTGAATGTATGTGTTTTTTAATTGAACTGAACTTTACTGTATCCTAAGAGAAAACTCTTCTGTACTGGTCCCTTCCTATTTCTGGAAAAGGTTACAAGGCACCATATTTTTGACAATACCACAAGGTCTGTTTTTATAGCTATAATTACTGTCATCATTCTGTTTAGCCCTGTTGGCACAGATTTAACACATTAACAACCTAGAATTCTGCCAGAAAGCCTATGTCAAACATGTCATACTTTATACTACAAACAGATTAAACAATAAGTTTACCCCACTGGAGTTAATTTCCCTTTGCTGTTGACTTACCTGAGTAATGATTACTTAAATCTTGAGAAGCTTTTAAGGAAGCAGCCATTTCTGCAATAAAATGTTGGAGACATCACTGTAATGCGCACATAATTCCCATTCCCATTTATGTTCTACAGTTATTTTCATCAGTGAATGAATGCCTGGAAATGTTTCAGGCAGAAATATAACATTAAAATCAGCTTTTTGGTGTCTATTTTATCATCCCTAATAAACCATTATCTCACCACCACTGCAAAAGTGAAGGCAAATTACCATAGTTTGCATGTTTCATTCATGTCCTTTTAGTTGCTCTTTATTATAATAGCATTTTGTCTATTTTTGTAATTGGAAAGCTACATAATGGTAATTATGGCACACTGATGGGCATGTTAAGGTTTTTCCATTTTTCCTTATCTAGCGATGCTGAGACTTTTAAGGAAGGTTTTGTCATGCACCCATCCATAATCATAAATTCTTTCGAAAGCATTTATTTTCATTTTTCAACATAGCTCTTGACTAAAATAAAATTCACTAAAACAGTAATTACAGAAGTCAAGGCAACAAACTTACTTTTTACTTCATCGGAATTTCGAAATCTGGAATGACATAAGGGCAAAACTAAATAAAAAAATACATTTACAGGAAGCCAGTGGCCATTAAGATAATATCAACAGTTTCCGTCTGAGAATGAACAAACAAGAACAGAGCACATACAACTTTCTTTTCTCTGATGATGATGTATGAAACGATGCTGTTATTTTACATACAAATGATTCTATCACTGTTTAATACATAAAATATTGCTGTTTGCAGTGTAAATAACTCCTTTACATATTTGAAGGCATTTTCCAAACCAAGTGATGTCCATGTTTACCCACTAAACTCACTAGTTATGACTAGTTATCAAGACCTAAGGTTCTTATTGGAATACCCCAGGGTTCAGAATGGTGACAGATCTGGGAAAAAAGAGGTTAAATCATGCACAAACATAAGAATACAGAAAAATATTCACAAACCATGCTTTACTCTTACTGTCCCACCCAATGGTTATGAAACCGCTTGTTTAGAGGAATATAAGACAATCAGTTTAAGGATCTGACATTCCATATGGTTCAGAGTATAAAATAGCTGTCTCCCGACACATTTTTGTATGGTGCTGACAACATACATATTTGCATTACATGTTAGTTACTTTTTTATTTTTAAAATAGTCATCTGTGATTCCCATCTGATAGCTGTGATCAGTGACAGCACTCTTACATTGTCATTATGCAAACAATCTCATCATTGTCATTATGCAAACAATCTCAACATGTAAATCAGATCCCTTTTTACTGCAGATTTACTATACCTGAAAATGCTATAAATACGGTTATATAGTAACTGGACTACTTAATATCTGGTTGCAGTAATGTAGAAAAGAAAATAAAGAGAGAAAACAAAGATCAGCACAGCAAGAAGAGAGAAAGTCAGAACCATTAGCTGCCTCAAAGGTTCTATTTTAACACATGGAGACACAAAAAAGAATAAAAGGGTGTATTCAACAAGCTTATGGCAGCATTATGGCCATACATTGCCCTGCCCTGCTTCACCCTCATTCATTTTAGGAAACAGATCATCCGAGATATTGAGATGAGTTACCATAGAGATTCCAAAGTTGAAATTGCACTCCAAAAAGATCCGATAAAAGTATCAATGGATCAATGGAGTGAAGCTGAAGGGAACGTTCTGGATAATACTGGAACCATTATTGTACGATACACCTTATGTTGGAGCTATAACCTTCCACTTCTCCTACTTCGACCAATGTTGGATATCAACTGGACTGGGCTAGCAGAAATTAACTTCCATTACTAAATTCTCTTTCATAGATAGTATTGCATAACGTATAGTTCTGCCACATCAGATCACTTTTTACACTATTTGGACATATGCAAATTCAGCATAGAGGAAGTCATGATCGAAAGAAGCATTCAATACATGGTTCCCACTGAAGAGTGTAACATCTGTAAATCTTCATGTCAAGCTGAATAGCCTCGCTCTTGGTGAACCAAAGCTGCCCAGAGTGTCACATTTTTCTCTGCTCTGTTATTTGCTTTTATTGAAAGAGTCAAGGGTCTTCAGCTGAAGAAGGGAGACAAGTAACCTTCTAGACTACATCTCAAAACCAGCTTCAAGGACATGATGAGATATGCAATGAAAACGTATCTTAACTGAGAAACTGGAGTTACAAGTGGGAGGTAAAAATAACTGTGCTCCTCACTACCCTACTATCTACAGAAAATCACACCATGGGAGAATGGTATCAACTGTCTTCTAATGGAGCTGACAGTGCAGTTTGGATAATACTGGAGATGAGGATTTAGCCTGTCATATTGCAAGACTTCATCTCTAGCTTTTAAGTTCTTCAATTTCTACTGGAAAGCCAAAGGCAGGTCTTAAAGTGCAAGAAAGAAAGTGCAAATCTAAGAAGCTCCAGCAGACAACTTCTGCAAACAGATAATCTGGGGAAAGCAAAAGGCGTGGGACCAATATAGAGTTGGGAGACTTCTATGTATTGTTGTGTTATTTCATCACTTACATGGACTAGCCTAAACTGTCTGTACTCTAAAATATAAAGTCAAACATAGTGGAGACCTCTTCCCTATTAAAGCTATACTGGGCAAAGATAAGTCAGTTTTGGTCAGGAGATTTTTCCTAAAAACTTCAACCAACCGGGTGGTGTCAGATAATTACCTGGGTAGGTAAATTGAGAAATGTTGGCTTTGTGCTTTACAAGATATATTCTTTTTGTTTTTTCAAATATCCCATTGTTGCTGGTTCTTTTTGAAGATTATGGGGTCAAGTTTTGTTTTCTTGAAATTTTCTAGTTTTTTCACTAAAAACTCACATTTTCGGGATTTATCATGCCCCGAAGCTGCTAAAATTCAGATTCCGTACATACTCAAGCTAAAAACTTTTGAATTCATGTAAAAGTCAATGGCAGAAGTCCCTTTAACCATTTTGACCATCATGATTTTTGGGTGTTTGACGCTGGTTTTCACCCGAAAACTCGATAAATTCAAGCTATTCAAGGTTTTTAACTCGATCATCATCAACATCATATTACACCACACTCACAGGTCTCTAGTTATGAACAAAAATATATATAAATTTATTGAACCAACGTTTCAGCCTCAACAGAGACCTTTATATGTAATAAATAAGTGTAAATATACAGAGATTATGTGCCATGTAGTAAGAGACACAGCAGGAAGGAAGTCCCTGTTCCATAAATCTTACAACCTAATAACAGCACCAAATAAGCAACTAACAGTAACATTAACTTATTGGTTACTGCCCAGATGCAAATTTGCCCAGTGTTAGAAAATAACACCTACTATGTTCTTAACATTTATTGGCCAATATTTATTATCAAAGAACCTCAAACCCACTTGGGGGTGAATAACAAATTATGAAGTTGAACTTCCTTGTTCTTAAACAATAATGATTTTTGACCATGGGCCAGCATTCCTCTTCTCTAAAAATGTATCCTGACCTGAGGTACTGTCTTTCAGAGGGCTCTCTTTCATTCTCCAATGGATACCTTGTTGAATACATATACAATATAGCTGGGTTTGAAAAATTACTGTGCATGGACGTGTTTTCTAGACAAGGGGACTGCCAGCCTAGGGTAGAAAATGAGTGATTTTAGTCACTGGAGTTGCCTTAAAAAAATGTATCCCCACCAGTGAATCTGAGCTTCCTTCTCCTTTAACTGACACTGGAACAAATATTCTAGTTTCATAGTAAAGAGTGGAAAATCAAATAAAGAAAGAGTTAAAAATAAAGACAGAAAATGCAGACTCAAATGCCTGACAAATGTGATATAGGAGCAAGAGAGCACACTAAAAATTCTAGATGTAAACATTTTATGCTCCACCGGATTAAATGCCCTGGAGCTATTTATGATTTTATGAAAACTCACAGCCATGTCATTACAAGATTCTACTTAAGGTAGAGTTTGCTTTCCACAGAGATAGAATAAGCTACCAAGAAACGCCAGCAACTACCTCTAGGGTTGGGAATCTAATGTTATATAAATGTTTTACACACGACAAGGGCAAATGTTGTACAGAAGCTTGAAGCATATTGTTTTCCCAGCTGGTGTACATGCCCGATTAGGGGATTTCAACCTTATCCTGTTAACCACACTTAAATTGTTTGTGTTGCTAAATCTTTTGTCCATCATTTCTGCCCATAGACTGAAATTCTAGGTCTAAATTTTGTTCACACCTTTTGAATTGGAGGGGGTTGTGTGTGGGGGGGGGGCTTGTATTTATTAACACACGTGATAAATTGCACAATAGGAATGCCTAAAGGAACTCATCAGTAATTAGTTTTGATCATTATTACTATTTGTCTACTACAAGTTAGAAAGTAAAAGTAGATATCTAACTGGGTGCTACTGGATAAGAACCAACAGCATTCAGAGTTATTTTATTATATTTCATCAGGGACACAATATTTATTTTGATATTCCACCGTCAATCCAAAAACCATTGTTCATACCCATGATATGAACACACGCAAAAATTCAAATTTCTTATTAAGACTCCTGAATCAGTAGAGGCAAATTACCAAGTTAATTTTTTTTTAAAACACAAATGCCTTTCACTATCATAAATGGCACACGCTCATTTATATTAATAAAATAACATGTAGCATGGCATTAGCAAGGCTGTGAAGGGATGCTAAATAATGCAGTGGCCGGCAGCTTACCCTTGATCCTATAATCCCTAGCAACCAATCACATTTTTCTTATTTCATTATTCTCTCTGCACTAGACCAGTAAAATCTAACTGCTGGGTTGACCACTGCAAAGATGTAAATCCAATCGACATTACGTCAATGTGTATTAAATGGCATCGCCACCCATAAACTCATTTTTGAAATTAAAGAAATGAATTCAGCAAGTTATTCAAACATTTTCAATGTATTCTGCATCATGTGACTGCATCAACTAGTGTTACTGGATACAATTATACATTTTCTATGCTTAATTTTGCTTTTAGCATATTTTACCACCAGTCCTATTGGCAGCAGATCATACCCCCCCAAAAAAAAATTTGTAGCCACTATGCCACATTTCCAGGCAATGCTAATATGACCATATTTCACGCAGACTAACAATAGTGATGAAGCATGAGACACAGTACAATAGCTCAAAGGCAAGACTACCATAAAGCAATCTCAATACAGGTTCCTACTTGTATATTTACTCTTGACATATACTGTATGAGAGGATAATTATCGTGTCTACCATATTTGAGTTTAACTGAGCAATATACAGTTTAAGGTCTGGCCACACGGGCAGATTCGGGGAGATTATTCGCCAGGCGCTAATTGACTCGGGCGACATCAGAGAACGAATCGTTCCGTGTGCCTGCTCCCAGGCAATTTACATTTTAGCCGGAGGAAGGCAGATCGGGGAGATTCGCCCCCGCAAAGAAGAGATTTGTCGCCTGGCGACTAATCTCCCCGAATCTGCCCATGTGGCCAGACCCTAATAAAGAGCTTCTGGCCTATAGGTATATGTAGCCACAAACACAATCCAGACAATACTTACAATGAGCTCCTTCTCAGTTGGGTGCTATTATGTAAATCCTAAAGACAAGACAGAGTGATTTTAAATAGTTTGCAACCAGGTAACAAAGAATGCACATTCAAAGATAGTGTAGTTGTGTCTTCAGTACCCTTTTTATATGTGGTTTAAATACATTTCTGAAATGTAATATCTAAAATCCATATATCTAAAGCAAAACTGAATTCTACCAGCAGATGCCATTGCATAGCCATTTACTGCATTCAGCTATCAAGTTCTTTGTACCCCGTTGAAGGCTACTAGTTTGTGTATATACAAGTACAGGTATTGTGTCAAAATGTTAGCATATATTTGAAACTATTAACTATTACACTATAAAGGGTGTTACAGTATAGTTTTAGTAAAACTAGAATTGGTTAATCACCACCTTTAAAATATGTATAATATGCACATTAACCTACAGCTGTACCTTACTGTTAGTCAATTAATAACACCCTACAGATTACACACCATAGCGTTATGATGTAGAAGATTAAATCTTTACCAAAAAGGCAAACACAGTGCAAATACATATCTTACAAAGTTTTCATTTGGCATCTATATTTTCACTTACCTCTCTGGACTGCCTGAGATATTCACTAGTCTGGACTAGGTGTCTTTCAAATTCTTGTGTCTTCAGTTGCTGTCTCATGTAAGTCATGTGATCTAAGCCTAAGTAAGAAGTAGTTTAACAAAACACATATTAACGGTCCATCATAATGGCAGCCTGACTAAAGAGGAGTCATCCCAAACAAAAGGGGAGAGCTAATGTCATACCGTTGGTAACAACTGTATTTCTAGTACACTCAGCCCTCAATTCAATTTCTGTATACTGCCCAAAAAACATTGTCTAAACTCAAGCACCCAGCTCGTCAACCAGTGTCATCCCTGGAATATGCCTCCGCTTATTTTTGTTCCAAGATGGCAAAAGGTATGCAAACTGAGAAATGTGCTCCAGTGATGGTGATGGTCTTAAGTCTTTCTCTGGGAAAATCACATCATACAATGTTGAACCATTTCATCTCAAGCCAAAAGAGCCTTGATAAAGACCCACAATGTGACATTATGGTGCCACTTCTGATATCTGGAAGCTACAATTTATGTCCAGAGTTCACACATGCAGCACCATCTAATTAGAGCTTGATTAGTTCATGTCCCACAGTTGCAAGTCTATCACAATAAAGAATTTTCTGCTTGACTGCTACAGAAAGAACATGCCACCCCTGTCCAAAAAAGACACTCCATCATGAAATAAATCTTCTGAGCCCCACCAAATACAGCAATATCAAATGCAGGAGGCACTATTTCATAGAGGAAAGCATATCAAGTTTAGTTTCCCAATACAACCACATTTATTACTTAGTCTGTGTTTGACCCATCTGGTACAATAATCCTAGCCTTATAAAGTAACACAGTTAAAGAGCTTAATATGTTATGTGAAATAGATCTCAATATTTTTACTAGAGCCAGGTGGGCACTTACTTAGCTGATTGAAACTTGATACTGATACTGTCAGCCTGTTTTTACTGGGTTCATCTTCAGATTTCCAGCTGCCACAATCTGCAGGTTCGGAGCTCATCTGTGTACTCTGAGAACAACCATCTACAGTTATCACCTGCCACAGGGGATAAACAAAGATACCTAGTTATAGAATACTTAATCCATACCAGCTCTGAGAGTGCTCTGTTACACAATAGTGATTTGCAGTTTCTTCATTTGTTCAGAACTTCACAAAGATGATTATTATTATTTCCTAGATTTCAGAGTTTTTTTGAGAATTGTTAATATCCAACAGAGGAAATGGACAGACAAAATGAAAGCTTTGCTGATTCCCAACAGTTGTAACAACCCCAGGACTATCACAATCACAGGAAGTTTAGTCACTTTGATCAATATCAATCCAGAAGGTAGCTCTAGGGGGCCCCAGCCTGGAGACCACTTCGGGACTAATTTGGTTAGAATGCCTTTCTCTGTCCTAGATACTAGTAGAATGTCTATTAGAGCAAGGTTTTGGGTTAACAATTATATGATGTCCTAGTTATTCTAAAGACTATGGTTAAATATCTGATACAGCGATCTTGTCATAATGTTTATAACCTAGTTATGGGCTGTTGTGGGGGTGATGCCAAAAGCTGGGCCTCAAAAAGGGGCTTGAATTCAATAAGTCCAAAGAACTTGCAGTCTGCCTTCAAGTACATCCCCTGGCTAACACTTAAAGATTCAGTGTGAAAGTTTCTTAAAATAGGGCTGAGCTACACAATGTATATGACTTATAGCAACCAAAGACAGTTTCTGTACACATGAAACAAAATCAGTTTTAGCCAGCTTGTGGCACAATGACAATAGCCAGCCAATATAATATGCATACATTTTACAAAGTGATCTGGGATTATTAAATATACTCATGAATATAACAAACACATCTTCCCTAATTTAACTGAATAAAGATGCTGAAGATTAAAATACAAAATCCTCAGCTACATAGACCCTTTACTTTTTTTTTTTTATTCCAAGATTTTAGCTTACTGGAACTTGAAGTTGAGTTGGCCTTGGCTTGTCTTTAACTGACTTTCTGAATGTGCTACGCAGTTTCTCTTTGGCCCATGTAACCCTAGAGCTCTCAGGAGGCTTGGCAAAATCTGCAAGCAGAATTAGAGAACAAAATAACCTAGACAGCAGCACCATACGATACACAGGGAGGTCAGTAAAATCAATTTATAAATACATTATATGTTTAAACTAGGCATTAGAGGGACAGGACTGTTGAAAGGTAAAGGCCAGGAGTATATTTAGGGCTTTGTTACATGGATGATTATCGAAATAACACTTTATATTTCACTATTTGGAACTCAGTGGCCACTTAAGTTTGCCTATATACAACCGTGCTCCAGTCAGCAAGGCAGATCATACACCAAAACTCTTAAGCCAATCTAATATAAGATGACACAGTGACAAGAAAAACCCTAGCAGCAAGTGTGTCTCTCCCAGGATGCTCTATGAGGCACAGGAGATATGGAGAATAATAGGGGCTTTGTCAGATTGAAAAGGCCATAGTGACTAAGGCAAGGTCAAAAACAAGTTACTGTGGTATTCAGGCTGTCAGTCTGTCCTGTGTCAGAATTTATATGCTGTGAAAATCAGAATAGTGCCTTTTCTTGTGGCAAATCCTGCTATGAGTATAACACAGATGAATATCTGCTTGAATGCTCTATTTTTAGAAAAAGCTTTTGTCACTTCTGCCGTTTGAGTGTATGTATACACACTTATGTGGGGATATTGATGCATTCCAGTCTTTTGCACAAATTTGTATTATTTTAAAATCTTTACTAGTGCCTTTCTTACTGTTCAGATCCAACCCCTTGCCACTCATCCCCACATTACTTGCTTGTGGTTGGCTCCATCCTGGCTGATATACAATGCATTTATGATAGAGGGCAGTGCAAAGCCAATACTGATCTATAAACAAGTTTCTCTGAAAGGCTATATTGCCTTGAATGCCTCTTTTGTTTATAAAATGTAGCTATACTTACTAGGTTCTTGGCAACTGCAATGACATACCTTTGCACCTATGTTGGTAAATCAGCCATATAATGTTTTAGTTACATATATTTTTTTACCTACAGCTCTTATTATACCGAAATAAATGCAGCAATATCACATTTTTTTGTTTAAATATATGTTATTACCTTTGATTGTACAGATCTTTCCATCTTTCTTCTCTTTATGATACTTAGAACTACTGCTTCTTGATGAGCTATTCCTATGGAGTGAATTTTTCAGGAATGAGGTTTTCTGTTTGTGACACAAACCAGATCCAGGCCTATCATCGGCTCTAGATCCATCAGACTTATTTGGAAACACATTTGATTTTGAACTCTGGGTGGGACGTTGGCAAAGTGTCTTGCTATTCCCTCCACCAAACAGTGCAGTTTCTCCTTCTTCTGAAAATGCCACATTTACATAACCACCCCCAGGGTCAATAACATTGCATTTTATTGATGTCTCAACAGTGAGATCAGCAGTAAACTGTTCACACGAGCATTCATGGCTTTCTCCATTTTGGCTTTCGTCTGTATTTGTCACAAGAGGCTTTAAATCATCTTTAATAGTCTTGTTTCTACTTTTCTTCTCATGCTTTTGCTGGCTACATAAACACTGGTCTACATGGATGGAACAAACCCCCTCGTTGTTTGCTTGTACCGGTATTGCTTCCCCTTCATTAAGCATATCTGAGTCAGTTGGTGTAGGGGGCCCCACTGGAGATGAAGGTACATCCAAATAATTGCCGTAATGAGGAGCAGATTTGCTTTCTGGTGGCACCACCATAGTAATAATGCCACTCTCTATGGTGGGTTCTTCAGATGTATGGTTTTCTAACTGGGCAATCAGTTGCTGTGGAGGACATTGATACTCTGATGGGCACTGGCTCCTCGCCAAAGTCCTGAGAAGCGAAGGTGGCATACTATAGTAATTATACTCTCTGTGGTGATGAGAATCTGGAACGTTACTCCAACTGTGCGGGAGCTTTTTACAGGTGAGCACTTTCGTGTCTTTCATAAAGGCTTCTTCAACTTCCACAGCTGAAATGATTTTTAAAGTATCCACAGTCAATGCCGAGAGATCCTGCAAATGCCCTAACTGGCTGTCCAGGGAGCTCAAGGAGTCTTTAATGTAGAAAACTTTGTCATTTACTTCTTTCAGCTGGGCAAACATCTCTTCGGTTCTACACAGAAAGAACAGATACTGGTTGTTTGAAATGATCATTTCTAAATTAATTACTACTCGCACAACATTAAGGGCCATACCTCTCTGTTGTTACACGGATTCTTTCATTTTTGCTGGAGTGCAGGCTTTCATTTTTCTCATGGAAGTATGTTTCCACGCATTTTTCCTCAAAATCATGGAGTTTCCTCAACTCATTATCACTGAGGTACAGCTCTAAAGATTCAAAAAGACTTAAAGATCACATGCTTACAGATTGGACCTACATGAATAGGGCGAATGAGATACTACATTCACCCTATTCAACTTTCAACTGGTCTTCATTTTTTATTTTATTTTTTACAGTTTTGAATTATTATATGCCTTCTTCTTCTGCCTCTTTTCAGTTTTCAAATGGGGAACAGAAGCCAAAAACCTATTGCTCTCTGAGGCTACAATTGTATTGTTATTATTACATTTAATTGCTTATCTTTCTATTCAGGTCTTCTATTCATCTTTCAGTCTCTCATTCAAACTACTGCCTGGTTGCTAGGTTAACTTGGACACTAGCAACCAGATTGCTACTGAACAAAAATATCAGAATATCACTGTCTACATCATATTAAATGTAAATTTAAGGTGGGTTGCTCCTTAAAAAAACTTCCATATCAAGGGCAAATTGTTATTTTGTATTCAATTGTTTATTGAAGTAAGTGTCAAACTTCAAAACATTAATAAACTTTGCGCAAGGCAGATTTGCACAATGAATATATTTGTGGTGACGGAGAAAATATTCGCAAAACAGTTTTACAAATTGAAGTGACTGTCAATGTTTTTTTTCGCACACAACAACCTAGCACAGTGGGCGCACTAACGCAAACACCAGTCTCATTTGCGTAAATTTATTCATAAAAACCATAAAGACGGGCAGAGTACTGCAATATACTGTATTAGTGTTCAGGAAAAAGCATGTGCAGTACAACCAATATATGCGCTGCACAAACTTTATAAATGACCCCCACTGTGCTTTTCTAATTGCATTTAACACATTTTGTTCTACTTTTCAATATATTGGCAGTTTTTCTACTGTGAATATAATGGCTTTGAAACTACAGCATCACTTGGTGTTCATTCTTGCTAACCAGACACAGCAGAAAATTAAATTGGCGCTGTTGTTTCAACTTCTTTATTTATTAGCAGCGTAAAAACGGCAAAAATGACAAAATAAGGGCCCAGGGAAAGTGCATTGTTCATTCTTTTTTTTAGTGTTGGCCAGATCAGCTCAATTAGTATAGATATTGTTTATGTGCATGTATAGATAGATCTGTATAAGTTATGTGTGTATATGAGCACTGGTGTTCATTTGGTGGGGTTGAACTTAATGAACTTTGATTTTCTTTTAACCCAAATTACCGTATATACTCGAGTATAAGCCGTCCCGAGTATAAGCCGAGGTACCTAATTTTACCTCCAAAAACTGGGAAAGCTTATTGACTCGAGTATAAGCCGAGGGTGAGAAATGCAGCAGCTTCTGGTAAGTTTCAATCTCATTTTTGGATGACTATTCTTAGGCGCCGGCTACTATTCTAAGCGCCGGCGAATATTCTTAGGCGCCGGCTACTATTCTAAGGCGCCGGCGAATATTCTTAGGTGCCGGCTACTATTCTAAGGCGCCGGCGACCGTTTTTTTCGCTTGACCCGTGTATAAGCCGAGGTAGAGTTTTTCAGCATATTTTGGGGGCTGAAAAACTCGGCTTATACTCGAGTATATACGGTAACTATATGTCATTATATGCTCCTAGCACCCAGTATATAGGCTCTAGTAAGGTATCTGTATGTTTCTTATGCATGCCAGTAAATATTTCATAACTGCTGTTTAAAAATAGTATTTTACTGTTACTTTGCCTTTAACAAAAATAAAACACCCTTATAGCTTCCAAAGAAATGCTGCATCTCTTGTGTAACTGACGTATAGCAGATAAAAGCAGATATGGAAAAAAATAAATGAGAGTTATAGTTTTCTTTTCAAACTAAATATTATCTGAATAATGCAGGTCTAGCACTCAGGTGTGTAAGGAATAGGTGCATGAAGTGCAAAAAATGTCCACTGGGTGGCATCTGTGCTCCATCTCTGAAAAATGATCTAGCCTTGTGGAAATTCCAATAGCAAGGATATTCATTACATAAACACTACTGACTACTAAGCTGAGATGTTATTTTTGTTATAAACAAGCTCTGTTGCTAAATTATTTGCTCTGACACCATTAAATGCTATATATTTACTATTGTATTTGTTTCTATGATTAGTAATCAGTGTCATGAACTGGATTATGTAGGGAAACGCTTACTGCTTCTGTCAGATCTGAATGGCCCCATTGCTTGTACATAGGTTCTGAACTCGCACAAGACTTCAATTGGTTAGAAGCCACTGAAAATATATGCAGAGAAATAGATGCTTAGTCCATGATATGATTAGCTGTAAGACTTGGTTGGAGGTTCTGTAGCCCTTGCTGCCAGCAAAAGAATGACGAATAAGATCCATAAGAGTATTAAAAGTTTAAAGTCAACAGGAGAAAGGTAAACAACCTTGAAAAATGCTATAATAGTTAAACAAAATTAAAGTTATGTAATATTTGCTTATGTTATGCTAAGGTGTTTTTGGAACAAGTAAGAGCCTCTGCAACGTTAGCTTACTATGGTGCAATGTGTATTCCACTGACACAACCTGCTGCACGGAATTACATAAAACTGAGTAATAAAAAAAAATGTAATAAAAAGTGCAATATTTGCCCAGTCCACAGCAGGTAATGAGCAGGTACTTGTTTGAAAACAGACCTCTGATGTAATGGTGGTAATGGTTAGGAATAGAGTTGTGGTGCAGAATTTATTTCTAGGTTTGTACTTACTCAGTCCCATGTCGGTTTCCTCTGGGTCAAAATCACTGTGAGATCGGTGATGGCAAAGGCGATTGATAAATAAATTTATGTGGCTAAGGAATATCAGGGGCGGCGGTAGCCACGGCTTCTCATAGTAAGTCATTATATATCGGTAGCGATTATATTTCCAAAGTTTGTGGGAGATAGATTTCATTTCCCTGTAGACATTACTGAAATAAAAAAATCAAAGCAAATGCTGGATCAGACATTTTATAGACTTTTACATATTTCCATGTATACCTTAAATTCACAATTGAATTGCTTTTCAACAACTACAGGGCTCATTTTCTAATGTAGACTCCAATTCACTTCACAGCAGTACCATAAACCCCGTATAAGCCGAGTTTTTCAGCATCCAAAATGTGCTGAAAAAGTCTACCTCGGCTTATACGCAGGTCGGCGGTACCCGAGTAACTGAGATTGCAGTCACTTTTAATCATTCCTATACCAACAGTTCACTTGGGGAGAGACTGCAATATCCCACAATGCCCTCTGTTGGTTATATGAAAGAATAGCAGTGCGCCCTCTGTTGGTTATATGAAAGATTAACAGTGACTGCAATATCACACAGCGCCATCTGTTGGTTGTATGAAAGAATAACAGGGACTGCAATATCACACAGTGCCATCTGTTGGTTGTATGAAAGAATAACAGAGACTGCAATATCACACAGCGCCATCTGTTGGTTGAATGAAAGAATAACAGAGACTGCAATATCACACAGCACCATCTGTTGGTTGTATGAAAGAATAACAGGGACTGCAATATCACACAGTGCCATCTGTTGGTTGTATAAAAGAATAACCGGGACTGCAATATCACACAGCGCCCTCTGTTGGTTATATGAAAGATTAACAGTGACTGCAATATCACACAGCGCCATCTGTTGGTTGTATGAAAGAATAACAGTGACTGCAATATCACACAGCACCCTCTGTTGGTTATATGAAAGATTAACAGTGACTGCAATATCACACAGTGCCCTCTGTTGGTTATATGAAAGAATAACAGTGACTGCAATATCACACAGCGCCCTCTGTTGGTTATACAAAAGATTAACAGTGATGGCAATATCAAACAGCACCCTCTGCACATGGTAGTGGGACAGTGGGACAATGCACACAGTAATCCGTTTGGCAATTCTCTGTCACCATCAGCTTTGCAAAGAAGTCCGGTTGATCGCTGGGGGGGTCGCTTTGACAGAATGTGCGCTGCTGGGAGACAGGGCTGTAGTTGTGTCTAGGCTTATACGCGAGTCAATACGTTTTCCCAGTTTTTGTAGGTAAAATTAGGTACCTCGGCTTATACACGGGTCGGCTTATACACAAGTATATACGGTAAATAGAAGCAAATCTTACCTTTGCTTTCATTATTATATCTCATTGCACTACAGTGATCAAAGCTAATTGCTGATAAATTGAGTAAATGTGCACCTATGTTACAAAATTAATTTTAATTCAAGCACTAGTACAGATTTAGCCCATAATGTCAAAGGTAGATGTTAAAGGCTTAAGTCAATTATAAAGAGGGGTGCACCAAACTCAGGCTTCTGTTTGGGATTCCGCTAAATATCAGCAGTTTTTGAAGAATTCACATTTGGCCGAATTATAAGTGTTGAACCGAATCCAAAATCAGGTTAAGTGAAATGCTTAAAAGTGTTGCAATAACCAAACAGGGGTCCTTAAATACGTCCCCATTTAAGTTCTGCATACGTATTTTAAACCCGCATCTGTATTAAGATATGAATGGCACTTACTTAAACAACGAAATCAGAAGGTTGACCATGATGATGTACTGCACAAAGAGGTAGACAGCTTGAAGGAATGGGGTAATGAATGAACCAGAAGGGCAATCTGGATCCTCTTCGCAGGCTTTAAAGAAATAACACCATTAACAAAACTATTAACATTATTCTTATTATAATTACTCTTTTGATGCATTATATATATATATATATATATATATATATATATATATATATATATATATATATATATATATATATATATATATATGATATAAGGAAATAGCAGTGTCCCCAGCTGAGCCAGCCAAGGAGAGCAAATAGACTGCATAATAAGTAAATGCACGGAGTCTCAGTGCATCAAAAGAATCATTCAAATAACTGCCCAGAAGAACACAGGTCAATTTTTAGAGGTTTTGCCTACTTCTTAAAATAGATAATCTCAAAAAAAACTAATTATATGCAGTACTCATCAGAGCTGAAGAAAGCAATTGTAATAATATGGGTAGGCTGTAACAGGGGCTTCATTCGTCTAGTCAGGGCCCCCCAGGTAAAATTATTTGTGGGATTAACCCCACCACACATATGAATTCCCACTCCCCCTAGGACATTTTACGGCATACAGTAGATTAGGGGAATCCTATATTGGTCCAACTGGTGTCTGAAACTAGAGTTATGCATATTTTGTTATCCTGACATCTAAATGCCCTGTAATACAGTATATATCATTATAAGTGACAAGGGAATCTGGACAAACTGGCAATCTGAGTGGCTAAGTGGCAGAAGAAGTTCAATGGCTAACTCCACAGGTGCAACTGCTAGATCATTAAGGAGCAAAAAAATTGTGCACATTAGGTTGCATTTTGCAACAAATTCAGCATGTGGGCAAATGGCAGCCCTGTACTTAACACCTGCCATAGGTGTCTTGCAACTGCTAGTGTCATTCACACAGGCAAGTTCCTTAAAGAGACTATGATAGGCAACTTCTTGATGGAGGAGACCTAGTGGTACTCGTGGATAATAAACATAGAGCAGACTGTGGTCCACACACCAACAGAGGCATAAAAGAGGCATGTTTTAAACAACCTTCAGCATCCTCCAGCTGAGAGCTCTATTTTAGCTGCAGGGCTGCAGCTAAGACATCTCTAATATACAATACAAATATCCAAAGTCCTCAGTATCCAGCCAGCAGCATATTGCCACCATGTTTGGCAAGTTAGGAGAAGGGTGGGCCCACAAATAGATTCTTTTAATTTGATTGGGGCATGAACTTGCGGGTGGGCCTGCAAGAACAATTACCTAGTTCAGGAAGGGTGATTTTTGACTTTTGAAAGGCCAAATACTGTAAGTTGTACTGCATATGAACATCCATCCCTCCATCCTTTTGTACATCGCTCTGTCTATGGCCAGACTACAGCTTTAAAAGATGGATGACAAATAAGGATACTTGCCATACCCCGCCTCTACTCCTGTGCCCACCGCTATACTTAATCACTAGGCTGTACACAGAAAGATCCACCTGTTGCCTTGGTTTAATTGCATAATCACACAGAACCAAAGATGCAGTTATTCAGCCAATGATCAGATCACATGGAGAGCCTGCAGAGTTCCGTCAGCTGCAGATTGCATCCATGGCCCAATGTGGTTTTTGGCCACACTTTTCTACCTGGTTCAATTGATATTTAATCATACAGGGTGGAAACGACCATTCTGGGTTCCTAAATATATCATCAATCAAATGCTGCTCTCTCCAATGTTAATATGTTGTGGGTTATCAATATTCTTATAATATCAACCGGTGGAGGGATTATATTATATGGTTTCATGACAAATAGAACCTACAGATCTAATAAAAACACATAGTACAAAAGTGTTAACTGTTACATAATATTAATTAAAAACTTGTAAAAACCTGGTTTTAACTTCAAAAATGTCCTGACCAAGACTTTAGCTTACCATCAATTTCCCCAGCATATACTTCCCCAAACATCATCCAGTATGGCTGAAACACTATATCACGAGCAAGAGTCCAAGAAGGAGAGTGATTGGGAGACAGAATTGCTTTCCGCGACACCCCAAATGCCAACAGTACAATTGCCATTATAATCACGATGCCAAACATGTTGGATGTCTGAAAAAAATCATATATATGTCAAATATAATTCAAACAGTACATTATTGTAATTATTATATATTATTAAAGGACCAGTAACATCAAAAAAAACCTAACAATTTTTTTTAAAAAAAAATTGGTGTAAATAAAAGACATAGGAATATTTAGCAGTAGTGGATCATTTATTAATCTTTCTTAGTTTTGTTTTGTATTTGCTGAGTAAAAATAGATAGATAGATAAATAGATAGATAGATAGATAGATAGATAGATAGATAGATAGATAGATAGATAGATAGATAGATAGATAGAGCCTGCCGTCTAAAACACTTATAAAAAGTAAATCTGATTTGAATATATGATTAGAGTTTGTGCACTTACCATTTTTCCTAGCATTGTAATGTAAGGGCCTGCTTGCTGGTTCACTGCAAAGAAGTCTAAAAGGCGCACATACCAAAATATAATGTCCAGGCAATATATTAAACGCCCTGCCGTTTGAAATGGAGGTTCAGGCCAGCGCAAGCCAAAACCGATAAAAAACAAGAAAATTGCTATAGAATCGGTAAGGTTCCAGTATTCATTGATCCAGACTTTTACTTTTTGGCTGAATTTTCCAGGCTCTGACACAAATACCTAAGGATAGATAGAAAAGGAATTTATGTTATGGCATATTCAGAAACATGTATCAAAATACCAAAGCAGCCTCCTATGTTTGGCTGTCGTTCTGTTTATTTATAATTATTCTTTGCAGATATATATCTTATTGTGCACTTGCCATCAGTGCTAAGCAGACGCTGCTCCAAGTTTGTGCACCAACAGCATGGCATCTGCAAAATAGCTGAGGTTTTCAAGCTGGAAACAAATTTTCTCTATTGAAAGGCAAACACAAGTGACATGCTAAATCTCATTCTAAGGCACATAACAAGCTGAAGGCTTAACAGCCACTGACAAACAGAGCTGAGAATGTCCAAATGATCAATCTTTTTGCATCAGTATACTTTTTATCGCACTGACCAGTTTCTTCTTTAGCTAAAATCTCTGTGCTTACAATCACTACATTATAAAGGATTTGATAGAGCCTATGCTCTTCTTTTCATTTTATAATCAATTAGCATTTTAGAACTCAATTATTTCAATGTTATTTGTATTGAAAAATGCATTTGTTTTTCAGATAAAGTTGAGCCTTTTGCCATGGGCATTTTCCATTTCTATATGAGAAAAAGGAGAAGGAATGGGGGGAAGGATTGATAAGAATTTAATTCAGTGGCAGAAAAGTGTTTGCTGTGTATCTACAGTATATATGCCAGATCCTGCACTGAGTTCTGCTTCATTTGCGTTTGAAGGTATAACCTTAATAACAACTAATTAATATGGAAGCACACAGTTACTAGGTTCAATGATATTGGATTTTAAGGACACATGGAGAATTAAAGCAGAAACATTCCTGATCCTTCCATTTGACCCCTGTGCCAATCCTCACTTATTAAAAAAAGAAAAGGAACCAGCGTACTGTTTCTGGGAATAACAAGGCAAATGCCTGCATATATTTGATGATAATGTGGCTGTTGTTATAAGAGCTCATTTTTCAGCAAATCTCCTGGGTGAAGCTGCGGCCACTAGGAGGAGGGCCAAGGAAATTTTATATTTTAAAAAAAAAATACTGCTTTTCAAAAATAATTTTTTTACCATGATTTAAACCAATTATTTCTTTTTTTAAACCTAGAATAGGTAAAAAATTGAATAGGTATGTTTGCATTTTTCTCAGCAATGTGGGCACCTTTATTTTTTAAAATTTTCAAATGATTTTAGTGAGCAAGCTGACAGTGTAAACATGATTGTTCCCTAAAGGCATGTTTCTACTCCACTGAGCATGCATGTAAGGTTAAGCTCCTTGAAGTGCTGAAAAAGCACGCTGTGCATTATAGCATAAGAAATTACTCTCAGCTAGATCTAACCGATAGCATGCTAATATGGGAGAAATACTGAAGTGACGTGCTGCTGCAATTACCTGATATGATCTCAAATTAACTTGTTGGCATGATAATACATAACAAGTCAAAATTACCGCTAGCAAACAAGTTAAACACAGCTAATTACAAATACCATTCAGATCCAGATAACAACATCTTTCGAAACACAAAAATATAAGGAGGAGAAACTACAAAAGAAGCAACACTTTTCCATTCCGGAAGATATTAAATTTTTGGTGTTTGAGTGGGTTATTTACTAAAACTCGATTTTATCTCATATTTTTATTAAACCAAGCTCGACCAAACTCCCATCCACAATTTAAACATATTTATCAATAAAATAACTTACAAACATTTGGTGCGGGAAAAGACTAGATAAAATCGAGCGAAAACTCAAATTGTATAAATCTTTAAGATTTGACACCTGAATAGCTAAATTTCTGTCGGGTTATCCGACCATTGAATTCTACATGACCTTGGCAGGTTTAAGATTTTCGGATTAGGAGTTTTAGCAGCTTTTGGGTATAATAAATCTAAAAAAAAATCTAGTTTTCTTTTCCCCGAAAAAGTAAAGTTTTACCCCCCAAAACTCTCGATCAGAAAAAATCGAGGTTTAGTATACAACCTTCTGAATGTCTTTAAATAATGTTTATTTGAAATTAAAGAAAATAAAAAGTGTAAAGAGTAAAGAGTAATCTAAAAGGTAAAATATAAAATTATATTATAAAAAGCTTAACATTATTTGTTTCCCTCAAAATTAGTTCCCATTATATTTTCAGTTAAAAGTACTTGCAATTGTCCTTTGCTGCCCTGGCTTATTATTCTCCCTTTATTTCAAAAGAATACTGCAGCATCTTCTTCCCTTCTCTTAATTAGCCTAAATTAAAATAGTCATACACAGGCTGACAAAGGATACCAACTTGGTCCCACCAAGTTTTTGGCCCATGTATGGAGCCCACTGATGCGCCTGCCCGCCAGATATCCGGCCTAAAATTGGGAAATTTTCAATCAAGCATGTATGAAGATCCTGTCGGATGAGGAGCACATTGGCTTGTTAATGCAGTCCTCGTCTGATGAGTCTCTGTAGGTCCTAGGACCAATGATCAGATCAGCCGATTTGGCCCAGCATGTGAAAAAGGCTGTTCTGAGCCCCAATCTAGGTGTATGCCTTCCAACATTTCCATATAAACCTGTGCTGCCATGCGTAACTATTGGTGTGGCCACAAGTATGAAATAGGAGTTTAATGTTTATGTATATAAATAAATATATATATATATATATATATATATATATATATATATATATATATATATATATATATATAGGACTGGCCAGATATGGGATGACTTTGACGTAGTTGGCCAGCTTAAATATATTGCAATATATGGACAAACAATCCCTGTTTTGTTTAAAGGGTAAGGCATTTTTTAGTAGCAGTATGCACAAAATGTCTCTGTCTTAAATATATTGATAATGGGTTGAGCATAGGACTCTTGTATTTGACTATATATAGATATTTGTATATATGAATATATATATATATATATATATATATATATATATATATATATATTCATATATACAAATCTCAGGACCATAACTTGCTGCAGATGATGACAGGAGACCAGTGTAAGTTTTCACCTACTATATAAAAGGAGAATTACAGAACTCACCTCCCTAACTTTTTCAACTGCCGTAGTGAATATATAAATTATTACAAACCACTCTTGGACACTGGGCTGTGGCTCCATCTTCACCAGCACCGTATATGTGAAAAGCATGAGGAATACCAAGTATGCCATCTGCAAAGAACAAAAGTTTAAAATCAGTCTATAGCAGTAAATATACAAATACAGTAAATTACCTCCTACGAAATCACTTACAGCGTGGAACCAGAACTTGACAAACAAATCACTTACAGTGTGGAACCAGAACTTGACAATGGGAGCACTATAAAATTCACAGATTTTCCTAGTTATCGGAAGGATTCCTAGACTGTTACTGATCTTTTGATTTTGCTCTTCTCCTGGCTGCTTTGATCCCCTTTCAGCATCAAAATCCTGGAGAAAGGAAGAATTCTATGTCAGTGGTAGAATTTGAGCAACGGAGAAAACAAATGTTTAAATTGATTCTGTTTGATTTTATGGTGTTGTTTTATTTTCTAAATTACACTGTTTACACTGCAAACAATTCATTCTACCATGTAAAGTTTAATTTCTGAACCAACAAGTGTATTTTGTTTTAGTAGTAATATTAGTGTGTAGGCAGCCATCGCCAGTCATTTTGCCTGGTCATGTGCTTTCAGAAAGAGCCAGCACTTTAGGATGAAACTGCTTTCTGGCAGGCTGTTGTATCTCCTACTTAATGTAATTGAAGGTGTCGCAGTGGGACCTGGATTTTTACTATTGAGTGCTGTTCTTAGATATACCAGGGAGCTGTTATCTTGTGTTAGGAGCTGCTATCTGGTTACCTTCCCATTGTTCTATTGTTAGGCTGCTGAGGGGGAAAAAGGTGGGGATGATACTCCAACTTGCAGTACAGCAGCAAAGAGTGACTGAAGTTTATCATGACTGGTGGCTCCTGGGAAACTGACAATATGTCTAGGCCCATGTCAGATTTCAAAATTAAATATAAAAATATCAGTTTGCTCTTTTAATAAATGGATTTCAGTGCAGAAGTCTGCTGGAGAAGCACTATTAACGGATGTGTTTTGAAAAATAAAAACATGTATGCCCATCACAGTATCCATTAAATTATTGCTATTATCATTGTATACAATATTATACAATAGTAACATTGAGTGGTGTAATTTAAACAGGTAGGATAGTAAGTCAGATCAGGGATGATTTCTTAACAGTATGAAGAAGAAAGAAATGTCAACCCATTACCTGTTCCTTTGTGTTTAGTGATGGAGGGTCTACATACAGACGAGAGAACTGATGGAATTCTTGTGCCTGGGGTACATGGGACATTTCTGCCTTGGTCTTAAATTCCAACATAAAGACAAAGGGTGGAAGCAGAATACCTAGAATAACCTTAAGAAATACAGTATAAAAGTAGAAAGTTACACGTACTATAAAGTCATATCAAGGCAGACCAGTTCCAACCCAGCCAAGATGCAAAGTCTTACATTTTATATGTCACCTTGGCATTCTGCAGTTTTCCAGCATATTAATAAACAGAATTCACTAAGTAACTAGAATAGGTAAGTGATGATACCTTGTGACTGTAAGATAAGTAAATATTACATAGTTTGACCTCAAATTTAGCAGATGCCTCATTTTAATCAGCTTGGCATGGTCTGCAAAATAGCCCTTTTCATTTCTTATTTCTGTTACCTTTAGCAATCAGCACTATTATGTGTGTGTGTGCATTAGGTAGACCAAGGCTAGTACTGCCTTCTTTTACTGAAGGTGTCAGTGGGATAAGCATGGAAACACCAATGAATTAAAATAGCCCTATATGAAGAAATTAAATATTGACTATTTTTAAAATGATTTGCTGGCTCCATAAGCAATATGGGTTCAATACACAAGTGGTTAACACATGCAAGATTCAAGCATTACCTTAAGCAAGGAGTGTTTCCGCATCTTCAGGCGACCCATCCACATGTCTGTCAGTAACATCTGTGTGCAAGTATGGGATACAAAAGGCCGCAGTGTTGATGAAACTGCTAATTGTAGGCATGTTGAATTACTCCAGTTCTTTAACTGGTATGTTAAAAGCGTCATGGCCATCTGCTCATTCAGTTTGAATGCATTTTCAAGGAGGTCCAAAGCAAGCTGTCCAAATTCTCTATGAAAAAATAAAATAAACACATACTTAGACATAAACACGACATTAAGACTACACTTTTAGTATCATGGCACCCAATGAGTCTTCTCTATTTTTCTACAAAGTAACAAATGGAACCCAATGGTCATATGCTGTTTTCATTAAAACAGACAGGCTCCTCGGCAGTTAGCAATACTGTATAACATACAATGGGTTTAGTTCTTACACATGAAACCAAACAGGTGACAAATGCCATTCACGGCTCTCAGGGTAACTGCTGATAGCTTGTGATGTATTATTGCACTAGAGCAATGAAAATGTAACTGTTCTGTATTCATAACACTGATAGCTGTCTGCCTATTAGCTAATGTTATATGTTGCCCGTGGCAGTACCATGGACTGCACATTTATAGATCAATACACTTTTTGTCTAACCCACAAGAGACTTTGTAAGCTTGGTCATGTAAATAGCATTTGCTCCACTGCCTGTCTCATCTGCTTCCACCTTAAGGTTTTATAACAGGTCTCAGCAATCCTTTAATCAAGGGCCTTTAAAAACCAGCCTCTTCCTGCCAGTGGCGGAACTACCAGGGGAACAGGGGGTGCGAGGGGGCCAGGGCCCGCACCCCCTCTGGGCCCCCCGGCAGTCCGTTTGCCGGGAAAATTCGGCCAAATGCGGCCGTACGCAGGGGGCGGGCCCGGCTGCGCGTCACGCACCAGGGCCCGCCCCCCTCTAGGATCGCTACTGCTTCCTGCTACTGGTTACTTGGTTATTAGAATCTAAAGGGGGAATGTAATATGTTTTGCTTGCACAAAAAAACATGCTCAAAGATGCTTGCAAACGCTATCGACAACATTTACGTCCGTTTTGACTGATTAAAGGCCTCAACAACTTCATCGCGAACAAATAGTTTTTGCAAACGTGGATGTAATACAATTTCTTAATCACGAAACTTCTTTTTCCAACAAATTTTATTTAACGAAACACCAGAGCAGGTGTTAACACTAAACGCTTAGCGAAAATGTGCAATGTAATATTTGCCAGTGACTGACTTTACGTTGCGAGCAGTGATAAACCATTGTAAAGGCACCATTTTAAATTACGCTTGTGACTTTTAATTATATTCTCCCCCCCTTAGGGGTAAATTCACTAAGCGCCGAAGCGCCGAACGCTAGCGTTACTTCGCTAGCGTTTGGCATTTTCGTTACTGCGCAAATTCACTAACGAACGCTGGCGTAGTTTCGCTAGTGTTACTTCGCACCCTTATGCCTGGCGAAGTTTCGCTAGCGACGTAACTACGCGAATTCACTAACGCGCGCAGTGTACTGAACGCTACCTTTTACGCTACACTTCCTTCACCACCTCATAACAGGCGAAGCGCAATAGAGTAGATAGGGATTGCTTCAAAAAAAGTCAAAAATTTTTCTAAGTCCCAAAACACGCTGGCGTGTTTTCTACATGATGGGTGATAGGCTGAAAAAGATCGAAAAAATTTTTGGGGCTCCCCTCCTTCCCCCTACATTTCCTGACTCATGTCAACTTACCTAGACAGTGGGCACATGTGTAGGGCAAAATAAAATTTTTATTTGATGTTTTCTAGCAATTTGTAGTGCTAATACGTATTCCTCCATTGAAATTTGAATTTGGCGCCGTATGCAAATTAGCCTTCGCTAGCTTAACTTCGCTTTACTTAGCGAATCAACGCTAGCGCAACTTCGCAACCTTATGCTACCCCTGAGCGCAACTTCGGATTTTAGTGAATTTGCGAAGCATTTGCGAAACTACGCCTGGCGAAGTGTGGCGAAGTGCGGCGAAGTTACGCCTGGCGCAACTACGAATCTTAGTGAATTTGCCCCTTAGTCCCTGACCCAGTCCTTCCTGCCCTGTATCTGCTTCCTCACATTCAATCTCTGACCTATGCATTAAGGTGGTCATAGATGCACATCGCCAAACGAGCAGATCTTTCTAATATGCCATTAACAAACATGGCTATATCGAGGGTAATCTGATTGTTCGGCCGTACGGCCGAACGATCTGATTACGACGTGCCGTGGGCTCCGACGGGTTAAAATCAAACCTGACCGATCGACCAAACGACCGATCTCCACCGGACGAAAGACGTCGGCACACGCCACACACGATCCGAAAATCGTAGGAATCCTCGATTCGTACGAGAGGATCTGTGTGTCTATGGCCACCTTTAGTCTTTGTCTGCTCTCTGTCCTAACAGACCCTTCACTTCCTTTCAAACAGATCACAACTGAACTATCCTGACAGCTGGACCGTGTATGCATAACAACAGCATGTTGCCATTGACTAGGTATGAAATTAGGGGTGCTGTCTGTACCCTCCTCTTTATGAGATATACAGTATTCCAAACTTTGGACTTGCTTGTTCAACAAATTCAAGTGTGGAGATGCTTCACATGGGTGCCCACACAGGTCTGAAGCATTCCATGATAAGGTTAAGCAACTGTATCGTTAGATTGAAAAGAGGGCTTAGTGAACCGATAAGGAGGATTAAAGAAAGCAACAATAGCTCTCTATAACTTCTAAACCAAAGCTAGTACAGGTAAAAACCTCTACAGACGATAGGGAAAGCCCTGCAAGTATTATGTTATACAGTCACCTCTTAACACACACACATACTCACACATATACACTCTGATTCATGCTGTGTTTTATTAAAGGGATACTGTCATGATTTTTCTTTTGTGTCGTTTTTAATAATGCTTTATGTTGAATGTCTTACAACATACCTTTTACATTGTTTTTTAGTTTTAATAACGTTGTGGAGGCAGCTCTCAGTTCACTATTATGTATGATCCCGTGCTTTCAGAAAAAGCCAGCAAAGCACAATGCAAGTCCTTACAGGCACCTACTGTCTCCCTTATTCACTTCCTATTTCCCAGTTAGATGCATTTTTAGCAACACTGACCATTTCTGAGTCCATTTTGATCATATTTATAGTAGGGATGCACCGAATCCACTATCAGGGATTTGGCCGAATCCCTGAATCCTTCGGGAAAGATTCTGCCGAATACCGAAGCAAATCCGAATTTGCATATGCAAATTAGGGGTGGGAAGGGGAATTTTTTTTTTAATTCCTTGTTTTTTGACAAAAGGTCATGCGATTTCCCTCTCCATCCCAAATTTGCATATGCAAATTAGCATTCAGATTCGGTTCGGCCTGACTGAAGGATTCGGCCGAATCCGAATCCTGCTGAAAAAGGTCAAATCCTGGCCGAATCCCGAACCGAATCCTGGATTGGGTGCATCCCTAATTTATAGATAAAGTTTCACTGCCCTCTGCCTCTCTGTATAATGTATTCAAGATCTGGAGATATCACTGAACCATTGTTTATAGCTGTGTATATAAACAATGTATCCCCATATTGTAAAAATATAAGGATATTATAAGTCACCAAGGAGACTTTTATACATGCTTATATACAGGTCATGGAGCTCCAAGATGACTTCTAATATTCTTGTATCTTTCAACAGGGGGTACTTTATTATAATACACAAGATTCATTGAGTCATATGACACTTATTGCACCAGACAGCTTTTTGCCATGTTTACATCACTAAGCACCAATTGTAAGTGATACCATCAATAAGCACTGTTTACAATGATATAATTTACAGGATATTCATGGCTCTTGTGTATTATTTATATATATATATCATATAAACCAAATGGGTAAGCTATGCTCATACTTTGAGTATTTCTTTAATTCTTCTGAAGTGTCATCCACCATGTTGCTCTGCTTAGCTTCATGTGCCATGGCCCTGTAGAGTTTACAGGCAATTACCGCTTTGACCATGGCCTCTTCTCCATGTTGCCAAAAAAACATAGCCATCTTCTGTCTTTTCATCAGTACAGCCCAAACTAAGAGGTCATTGTAAGGGTAAATAAAGCCAACTGGTTCATTAGCTTCTGTGGAAGTTGTTTCATCTTTGGGTTTATTTTTTGACTTTTGATGGCATGTTGTCTTCTCCTTGGGGTTATAACAGATAATTTAGAATTAAACAGTATAGATACTTTAGACAAGAACCTAGCATTTCAACAGCATACGGAAATAGTCAGCCTCAGTGAATGTGAAACGAAACAGTGTAGGTATTATTAAACAATCTATTTTTTTTCTTAAAGTTAATCTGGAACTGAATTCTGAATGTTAAAATAAAAAGTTTTGTGACATATCACAAACTTATTCTGAACATATTCAAGAGTATTTGGCATGAATTAAAGGAAAGGCTTATGTAGATAGAGCTGCAGTGGGCACTTTCCAAGTCCGTCCATTTACAACCCAAGAAAAAGACCCTCAACCTGCTCCTGCTTACAATCAAGGCAATGTGCGATCTAAAGTTATGACACCAGCTCACACAGCATAAGCAAGACAAACTGGTATGCTCAGACATATCATGGCATTTGGTAGACAATGGTCCTGGAACGCCTTTTCAAGATATTAGCAGTTTTACACATATATCATGGATTTATAAAAGGAGTGTCCCCTGCTGTTCTGTCCATACACCAGAAGGTGTAGCTTAATGATGCAGAAAAAATCTTTTACTTCTCTGATTGGTTCTGTTGCTCAATGTGACATGAATTGCAAAAGTGCTCACAAGAGATTCAGAGCAATTTTACATTACGGTAAATTGTTTGGGTGTATATAGTTACTTATTAACACTGTTAGTTGCACTTAAATTCCACATGTTCATTATGTTTAAATGATTTTAAATGCAAAATATTTTCTATTTACCCTAGCCCCATTCAATTAATGTTCCCAGACATTGTACAATACATTTACAGTATGAAATGCATTTGGATTTTGCATCTGACTAGCCTTGACATTCTGTGGATTGCTTTCAGTTGGCATAACTAAAACTATAGTGCAAGAAAGTAAAGGAAACAGAGAATATAAAAAGCACTGTGTACTATTTGTAGGAATTCCAAACGTATTACAAAGAATATAAACATAATGAATGATGATTGTGCACATGGTAGATCAGAAACTTGATTCTAGCTAAAAAAAATTCAATTAAACTGGATCAAAAAATTGGAAGGCTCACCTTGCCTCTACAGGGTTGTGCTGTTCGGAAAAATTGGGAATGCAAGGTATTCTCGGGGGATTCAAGCTTGATGCTCATCTGGCTACTCTGGTTTATGGAAAGATGAGACAAACTTTGTGCAAGGCTGTTGGGGGAACTTTGAACAGATCTCTAGCAGAGACAACAGAAACAGCAAATGCAGTCAATAAGGACATTTAACAGTACACTTATTATTGGTATGCAGTATTTATAATAAATGAAGAGACTTCTTTTAAGTTTTATACATACACACACAAGGCAGAGACATTGCCGTGTAAACACTTGTGTAAATGATCAGGTACTTAGTGGTTACGGAGGATTTTATTTCAGGAAACGTTACGCTTTATAGTCCAAGTCCAAGCAGTACTGATCAAAATCAGGTCCTACATTATTCAATTTAGTGAGCAGAGGAGGATGCAGGCTACAACATGGTACTGCCCTTGCCCTATGGCAGCCAGTAAGCACAGGGCTGATCTGCGGTTTGCAATGGATTTTTTTTTTCTGGTGCAAGATGCAGACCAGAGCCAGAAAGGCGGAAAAAGTGCTTGCTTATTGGCCACTATGCTCATGCATGCTTATGAGGGATGGCATATTTCCAAAGTCCCCTGAAGTGAGGAAACTTGTCGACAGGAAGGTATTTTGGGAGATTAGTCGCCTGAAGAAGAGGAGATTTGTCACTGGACGAATAATCTCCTCTAAATCTGCAAAGGTGCCACCACTCTTAGCTTGCATGTCATTCAGAGGGAGCGTCAATGTTTTAAGTTTCAGCCTACAATGGGACCCTGTCCTCAGGGCAGGCATTAACAGTGATCGGCTGCTCCTCCTGATGCTGTACTCTCTACCAGTTGTTTGAGCCGACTCTCGATGCAGAGGGCAGCATTACTCCAGGCACTCTGGGGAATAATAAATTAACCCTTTTATTTTATCATGGTTATTGAAATACCTTATGCTTCCTGAAGAGGCTATTGTACAGGACTCTGAAACTTTTCCTTGTATAACTACTTCGGTAGGCTCCACCAATCAAGTACTCAATTACAAGTCCCACGTCTATAAGTGAAATTCGGTAATCTGGAGAAGGATTGCTCTGTTGACAAAAAGAGTCCCATTAGCAAGTCCAAGACTCAGCAAGTTCAGTTGTTTTAGAATTAATTATACTATGACCTGGAAGAATGAAAATCTTCATAGTCATGAGGCCAATTAGATTACTGTTTATTAAGAATGTAATTTGTTTTAAAAAAAATGATCTGCTTTTCCAAATAATAGTAGAACATCTGACTAACAGGACAGTTAGCAGAATTGTTAACTATGTTTGGGCACACAACTGACCTTGGTGAGCATGCTGGTAGTACGGACCTGTTCACCACACTGTGAACAACTAAATAAACCAGCATGGAGGCTCTAACCTGCTCCAATTACAATACATTTCTGGTCAACTGAACTGGATGACTTGTGGCAGCAAAAAAATATGCCAAAATAATATAAAATAAAAGTACCGTATATACTCGAGTATAAGCCGAGTTTTTCAGCCCCCAAAATATGCTGAAAAACTCTACCTCGGCTTATACTCGGGTCAAGTGCAAAAGCGGTCGCCGGCGTCTAAGAATAGTCGCTGCGTCTAAGAAAAGTCGCCGGCACCTAAGAATAGTCGCCAGTGTCCAAGAATAGTCCCCGGCGTCCAAAAATAGTCTCCAAGAATATTCGCCGGCATCCAAAAACGAGACGCCGGCACCTCCAATGGGAGCAGAAACCCTCAATTTTTTGATTGAAACTTACCAGAAGCTGCTGCATTTCTCACCCTCGGCTTATACTCGAGTCAATAAGCTTTCCCAGTTTTTGGAGGTAAAATTAGGTACCTCGGCTTATACTCGGGACGGCTTATACTCGAGTATATACGGTATCAACCTGGGAGCAATATTGTATCTGTGTTAAAGGGGTCACTATACACCAGTATCACTGAGGCTTATCATGCAAACACATAAATATGCCTTTAGGGCAATTCAGAATGACTTATTCAGAGTAATCTTGATATTGTTTCACCAGTCATCCCAGCAACTTCTTCATTTTAAGTAAGTGGTTGGGAGAGGTTAAAAAAAAACACCTACAATATTGCCAATAAAATGGGGCCTATGCATACGAATGTCAGATAAGTCCCATATTGACGTAAATACAATCTCTGTTGGTAAGCTGTTGGAAGAATACTGGGAGCTAAATTTGCCTTTTTTTCTTGCCATATCCTCATACCTGTTTTACATCTCCAACCAAATGGTGTAGGAGCAGATTTGTGGGGCCTTGTTTCTTGAAAAGAAGAAAACAACTATTAAATCTAATAGAAATATTATTTAAGTATATACAGTACTATTATTATTTATATATATTTATTCTGGAAATTCATAAGTGTTTGGAGGTGAGATGTCAGTATGTAAAAAAGCTGATAAGCAACTTGTAATTTTTACTATGAATTTGTAAACCAATATACACTATTTTGAATTTAAAAAAACAAAGAAAAAATATACCCTTCTTTTTGACATGAGCTCATTCAGTTGGGTTCATGTTGAAAAGGTGTATTTAAACATCTGAACTTCCAGATATGAATATAAATGTATTTTTTATACAAACATACCTGATTCAACAGTATGAACATAAAAAATTAAACTCCAAATTACCCAACATCCCTTATGCTGAGAGTGCACTACTGGAGCATGCAGCAAAATGCAATATTGCGGATGATTGGCTTTGGTCCATTTTTGCCCTTCTGAAACCAGACTAAGCTGTCAGAGAAGGTGAGCTGGTTGCTCATGATGGGTTGTGGGCAGTGTGATTCTTCAATAGGCTGGATTACTGCTTACATTTGCACTCCAGCTTTGTACCAGCCCCAGTATGACCTACAGAAGGCACTCTCTCCATACTTCTGCTTTAGTAAGGCAGGACTGCCAATGGCTTATGTGCAATTTTGTTTAAGGACAATTAACCCCATAATATAAAGTGTGTTATTTACATTTAAAGGTTGGTCTAGCACCTGCAAATAAAATATTACTTGGCAGCAGCAGATTTATTTTATTAGAAAAATATTTTCATCATATAAGTATATACAAAGCCATGAAGTGTTCATTCTAATTTCTAAGTGAGGCTCTGAATATAGCAGGATTACTCAGTTGCAGTTACATGTATATCCTGGAAGTAGATCTGCTTACTTATATCTTTATTGCAGCGTGTCCTGCATTTTATATAATACTTTATAATGTAATTGTAACTGGTGCAAAGGTTACAGAAAGTACTGAGATGAGTAATAGCCGGCACATGTACTGTAGGCAAAGAGGTTGCCAAGAAACAGAATATCTTTTCTTTAAACTGTGATCTATAATAAACTCCGCTTGTGTAGCAGATCGGATCTGGTGTTACATGTAAAGGTAAACAAAATTTTGCACGAGTACAGAGTGTCCTGCAAAATGTTAAGAATATCAGATGACACTGAAAGAAAGGTAAAGAAGCACCAGCTCTTTGCTCACAGTGTATTAACATCAAACCAATTGAAAGTCCATGTCCCAAGCAGAGGTGATTTTGTGATCTGTCAACATCCCCTGTGAACCAGATACCAATGTTTCAAGTTTCACTGCAAGCTTCATTGAGTCCATTTCAGGCATTCCGTTTTCCCTCCCCATCAAATATAAATGTGGCTTAAGCCAAAAGGAGAGATTTGTAAGGAAAAAATATGAAAGAGTAAGGAAATCTAAGCAGGCATAGTATCCACTTGAGATCTCTAGCAGGGAGTTAAAAATTAACCTTTTAATGATACTTTTTAAATAATCCCATAAACTGAAGCTACCCTGTCCAGAACTACATGATATTTGCACATTCCAGTTAGCTAAATTTCAAAAAACTTACAATATTGTATAATTCTTCCAAATGACCAATGGTCAAGAAGCGATGCATATTCACCCCATATTCAATTAGCAATTTTACAAAATCAACTCGATCCATTATAAGTGCATCTTGCATTGCTTGTTCCAAAGACCCAACCTAAGAAGAAGAAAGTAGAATTAAAAAAAAACAGAATTAAAGGCATTCTGTCATGTTTTTATGGTTAACTGTTCATTCTACATTACACTGTTTACATTGCAAATAATTCACACTACCATTTAAAATTCTTGAACCAAAAAAAGTATTTTTAGCTGTAATATTGGTGTGGAGGCAGCCATCTCAGTGCCTTATGCCAGATTGTGAGCTTTAAAAGGGAACCAGCACTTCAGAATGGAACTGCTTTCAGATAAGCCAGTGCTGTCCAACTTCTGTGGCACTGAGGGATGAATTTTTTCTGGCTTACATGGTAGAGGGCCGATAATGGAAGCCAGTGTTGACCAATCCCTATTTTGAACCACACCCACTTAAAACCACACCCATGCTACCACAAGACCGTGTCCACATTAATTGTGGTAGCACACCATAAAACCAATTGGTTGGTGCTCACTGCAGGGATATCACTTATAATCCCCTGTGGATAACACAGCACCCCAAGCACATGACTAAACACCTTCGGGGCCCCTAACAATAATTTCCAAAAGCTTACAAACCCCCAGAACAAATACCAGGCTAATGTTTCACAGGCAGATCAGGGCACACACAGGAAGAGTATGGCACACAAGGAGCATAGCCCATACAGAATATGGCACACACAGGCAGAGTAGGGCAAGCAGAGTAAGGCACATACAGGGAGCATAGGGCAGGCAGAGTATGACACACACAGGGAGCATAGGGCAGGCAGAATATGGCACACAAAGGGAGCATAGGGCAGGCAGAGTATGGCACAAACAGGGAGCATAGGGCAGGCATAATATTGCACACTGAGGGAGCATAGGGCGAGTAGAGTATGGCATACACAAGGAGCATAGGGGAGACAGAATATGGCACACACAGGCAGAGTAGGGCAGCAGGGTAAGGCACATACAGGGAGCACAGAGTAGGCAGAGTATGGCACACACAGGGAGCATAGGGCAGGCAGAATATGGCAAACACAGTGAGCATAGGGCAGGCAAAGTATGGCACACACAGGGAGCATAGGGTAGGCAGAGTATGGCACACACAGGGAGCATAGGGCAGGGAGAGTATGGCACACACAGGGTGCATAGGGCAGGCAGAGTATGGCACACACAGGGAGCATAGGGCAGGGAGAGTATGGCGCACACACAGGGAGCATAGGGCAGACAGAGTATGGCACACACAGGAAGCATAAGGAAGGCAGAACAGATCAGGAGAATGGGAAAGCTATCAGGACCACGCTAAGATGTACTAAATACAGTGACACAGTGCTGGTACTGTTTGTACGATCAAGCGAACAAGGTGGGCAGTTTAAGTCTGGGTCTCAGGTGTGAACAGTACAGGACTTTAGGGGGAGTGAACAATAGAAGTGTAACAAGTGTGAACAATGCAAGGGAGATTACATGTGTGAACAATACAGGGGATTCAAATCTGAATTTGATGTTTAAACAATGCAGGGGCTGTTAATCTCTGTAGTGATACCCTATAAATCTTACACATGGTAAGCAGACACAGCAGGCAGATTTTCATATGGGGGGCTAAACAAAGGGGGTCGTCCCACAGGCCGCCAGTTGGACAGCCTTAATAAGCTATTGTTTTTCCCACTCACTTTGTACTGCAATACGACCTAAGTTGTAGCCCCACCTAGTGGAAGACATGAGAATACCACCAAAGCAGGGTCTTAACAATGCAAACAAATTATTCAGCAGCCGTGTTAGGCAGCTGCTATCTGGTTAGCTGTCCATTGTTCTGTTGATAGGATGCTGATGGGCTGCTGGGAGGGGGATGATATCACTCCAACTTGCAGTGTAGCAGTAAAGAGTGACTAAAATTTATCAGAGCACAAGTCACTTGGTTGGGGGCACCTGGGAAATGTACATCATGCCAATTTTCCAAACCAAGTATAAAAAAAATCTGTTTGCTCTGTTTAAAAAATGGATTTCAGTGCAGAATTCTGCTAGATCAGCACTATTAACTGATGCATTTTGAAAAAAACATATTTTCCCACAACAGTATCCACTTAAAAAAAGAAAACCCCAAGTACCAAACATTATTTTCTTGGTACTGCAGGACAGCCATGGATACTTAACATCCACATAATGTATGAGTCATCCAATGGATTTCCAATGTACCAGCTGTCCATTTTCAATTCCACAGAGCATGTTGATGTCCCCTGGCAACAACCACACCAGTTGACTGGAAAGCCAGCTAGCCACAGAAGACTGCTTTAAAAAAAGGAGGACCCAGTAAATGATTTTTCCAAAACCTTATATGGACCCCATCCAACAATGATCACTTTAAAGTAGATAAAGATTAAGCAGTCTGTTCAGTAGCCAGTGAGAATGTCTTATGGCCAGGAGGAATAATCACCACTGATAAAAAGTGCCATTCCCACTGAGGTGCCTAAGATCTCCAGTAAGAAGAGCCCCAGTGAGTAGGTTGTACTGGAAGAGTACAGGCTTAGTACCCACTTAGTTGTTTCAAATGTTGTGGCTACTGATTCAACTGATTAGAGGAACCCTAGAATAACTGGAAAGTCCAGGCTGATATCTTGCATCAGTGTAAAATGATTAATATCATTGGAGACAATCTGACTTTGTACTTAAACACATTTTTTTAAACAACACAGTTTTATTGAGTAATAAAAGTAGAGGAACTACAAGGAGTGAGCACTATGCCACCTGCACTGACCCCTATTAAAACACAATGGAAGAAACTAACAGGCTGGTTGTGGAGGTGAAGCTTAAAAAATACAGTAGAACCCTGATTTTTATGATTTGATGCTGTTTTGTAGCCGTCCCATTCAGGCAAGTGGTGGTTTTTCTTTCCCAGATTTAACAATTTCCCAGAATTTACACCGTTCTGATGTAGACCCCTGGGAAACTTAATATTAGGTTTCTACTGTACACAAACAACTCAAAAAAGGCCTGAGACAACAAGGACTCCTGCCAGGTGGCCTCCGCTCTGGAGCCTATTGTGTAGCCAGAGTCACCTTCACAGCCAATCACTGCTACCAAAGCAGAGAGCCGGAAACCACTATGACACAATCGGGTGGTTATCAAAAAAGACTATCCTTCCTTCTAATGGTATATCCCATGCAAAACAGATTTTTTTTGGCAATAAATACAAGCTAATCTAGAAACATAAAATGCCCTAGAAACAGTCTCTGGAAGAGTAATGTAACAATACTTGGAGAAGACGAAAGGCCAGAACTTTATGGCTCAAGGAAAATTTCTCGCAGGAAATGTCTTATAGAGATGCTTAGTCCCCATTCTTCCAGCCTAGTGGAATTTCTAATGTACAGAGATAGAGATACTGTTTTTAGAAGCAAGGTTGAAAGACTAGTTGACTTGCAATTGATTACTGGTTGGGCCTTTTCCTCAACCATCTCAACACCTCCCAATAATACCATTTATAGGTGCCAGGACTTTGTAAAAAAATTATTTTTTATTTGCTGATATCATCCTGGTTTATCTAGTAACCAGGATTAATGCCAACTTTTCTTTGTGATATCCAATGAAATTAATAATTTTAATGAAATGAAATGAATAAGTATCTCAGAATCTTCATTCATTTAGAACCCCTACAGTTCATACACTTCATTCTGAACCTCACTCACTAACCCAGATTCTATGACACTGGGCAAAATTATTCCACAATACCTGGAGCCAAAATAAAATTAAATAAAATGATATGCCTCCCCACATTTTTATATATTTCTCACAATTCACCATTTCCTATCCCTTAATCATTCTTTGAAGAGATTAACAGGTTGATTATATTCGTTTGGGGGAAGCAAAACTCCCAGACTGTCAGTGAACAGACTTACTGCAGCAGTCAGCAGTGGGGGTCTTGCTTTACCCCACTTCTACTTTTATAACTTGAGAAAGAAACAGAAATAAATACTTTGCAAAAAGGTTTACTGTTAACAAATGTGTGGGAAAACCACCACCACTACGATTTCAGACCCCAAGGGCTTTTTCTAGACTAATTGAGAAGCTGTTCTTATAAATAATGCTTTTTTAATAAGATGCTGAAAAGTATAGCCCTTTCCTCTTGTCCTTCTGAAATTGTAAATAAATGGCTATTCATTCACGTGGAAAATAAGAGCTGACACACACGTGGTCAATTTTGCTCCTTAACAAGAACAAACCAGATCAAAAATTGGAAATCCAAAGTACAAGCCATTACACCTGAGACTAGCACAATAACATCTAAGCTTTCAATCCAGTTACCTGTGAATTCTCTAACCTCCAGAATAACTTGGAGATTAGAGAATTCGCATGTAGGGGCCTATTTATTAAACCTTGTTTTTCCCTAATCGAGTTTTTAAAGAGGAAAACTTGAATTTTTAGAGATTTATTATACCCCAAAGCAGCTAAATCACAGCCTGATCTGTGCTGGGTTATGCACCATAATCTGAAAAAGTGGGGGTTTACGGGCTACAACTAGAAAAAAAATCGTGTGATTTGGGCATCAAACTCAATAAATTTGTACAATTTGAATTGTTGCACAATTTAGAAGAGATTTTTCCTGCACCGACTATTTCAAGATGATTTCTTTATAGATTAGTTAAATTCATGGATGGGCGTTAGGTCCACTTTATTTTAATAAAATAAATTACATAAATTCACGTTTTAGCAAATACCCCAGTAGAGTATTTGTAATGGACAGCCTGCATTCCTCCAGATGGTGTTGTACTACTACATCCATTACTACATCCTTCTCTCCTACCTTAAAAACATATGGACAGTACAATGCCATAGCCCTCTGCCACCCCTAAAGTTCTGCCCCCGCATTTAACCACAAGTGTCCAATGGCAGGCTAGGGGATTATAAATAAACTAGGGAAATTTTTTTTATATAGACTGCTACCATAGACACATGCCCTTGGGTGCCAATACATATTTTACAGCCCTAGTTTCAGTCTTTAGGAGAATTTATGTCAGCTTCAAAGCATCATGCTGTTTTGTTTATTTATATGGAAGAAAATTAATATTCCTAGAATATGAAATGGGATCCACTAATCAAAATGCCTGGTAACTTGGATTCACCAAGCCTTAAGGTCACCAAAAACATTTAAACATTAAAAAATACAATCAGATTATTTTTCCATCGGCATGTATTTATGTTAGCTTAGTTACCATCAATTACAAGGTACTGTCTTCTTATTACTTAACAGTATTTTTGTTAAATAGGACACAGCAGGAATAGGAATTTCCTGGTTTCTGTGCTTTCTAGATAACAGATTCCATTCTTGAATTACAGAAAATACTGACTGTGTAAGTCAAGTGAAATAACCTTGTTTTTTAACCAATATTTTCTTTGTTTTATTCTCAGGTTGTGTTTTATATAGCAATAAATAATTTACCTTCCAGTGTTGTCCATATATAAGTATGTGTTTTTTGGCAATGTCAACCCTATTCCAGGTCAGTGCCAAGCTCAGCTGGTCTGGAGCAGACATATTAGTCCCTATAAAATATATTACAGGTTGCCTTTAATAAATGTTGAAACAGATTGCATACAATAAATGCTCTTTCATTCCAAATATTAGAAAATAATTAACCTTTTAGCAGAGCTGTCAATATAGCCAAATCAATGTCCTGCTGTTCTTCAGATTCTGCATCAAATATAGTGATCTGAAAGATACAAAAATGAAGGTCTTGTGTACAGCTGCCAGTCAACCAGTAAACTAATCATGCAGTCTGCAGCCTCTATGCCTTCCATTCTCAACACTTAGAAAACATATTATTAAACATTTTCAATACATTCTGGCATTTTCCTGTTTTGAAGTTAATCATAATGGGGACACAACACATTTACAATGAGGACTGTCTTAAATGTACTTCTCCTTAAATGGACAGTGCAGTGGCATATAAGAAAATGCAGATATGGATATCTGAAAAAAAAACACGTCTGGGGCAACTCAGTGACCTGCTGAGACTTTCTGAGAAACAACCTAAACCATAGCAAACAAGGCCCGGTCAAGAATTTCTGGGGACATTCTGAAGGAGCATGGCAATGTGACCCAAGAAGATTTATCACCCTCTGGGAATCTGTGCTACCTGTGGGTTACAAATACATTTCTTTTAACCAGCACTGGGAAAATTGCAAAAGTTGTTATGCAAATTGTGTAAGTTACATATAAAGCAATGACAATGCAGAGAAGCTTAACAAGCGCAGTGGGGAAAATTCCACTAACCACCAATAGATTCAAAATTATGGGGATTATTTACTAAAACTCTAATTATTCTCAGTTGTTTATAAAAACAAAGTCGACCAAACTCCCTTACACTAATTGAATTAATTTATCAGATCATCTTTCTTGAAAAAATCAGAGCGAAAAAACGAAATCAAAGACAATATTGAGGGTCAATTCGTATTGTATGATTGATACTTTGAAAGCTCAACTTTATCGAATTGTTGCTGTGAAAACTCAACTTTTTCAGGTAATTGGAAAAAAAACCCTGACTTTATCGGATTATCCAGCACAGATCAAGATGTCAAGAAACTACTTCAGGGACATCTGCCATTGACTTCTACATGACGTCGACAGGTTTGAGATGGAGTATTTTCGGATTCAGATTTTTATCAGCTTTGGGGTATAATAAATCTCTAAAACATTTATTTTTTTTCCACAAAAATTTTAATTTTCTTCTTTAAAAAGCTCGACCAGATAAATTTGAGGTTTAATAAATGGGCCCCTTAAAGTAAATTCCACTGACTCCTAAATGAACTGACTGACTTAGTAGCACATAAATTATTTATTAACTATTTATATGAACTACTTATTATAGAGTAACAGTAGCTGTTCATATTGGGGTCATACTGGGGTTTTCCGGATAAAGGATCTTTCCATAATTTGGATCGTCATACAATAAGGGGGTTATTTATCAAAGGTCGAGTTGATTTTTACCCTAAGAATTTGAGTTTTCAAGGCTATTTTTCAATCAAAGTTCGAATTTTCAAGTTAAAAAATAAAACTTGATTTTTCATTTCTTTGTTTTAAAAAAAATACTTGAATTTTTCAAGATTTATGATTCCCCAAAGCTGGAAATAGCTCAAATTAGAAAATACTCCTGCTAAAACCTGTCAAGGTCATGTAGAAGTCAATAGCAGAGGTCCCTTGAACCATTTGGAGTTGTTAATAGCCTTCATGATGTTAATTAGGTGGGTTTTGCCCGAAAACTCAATCAAAGTAATTTGAGGTTTTTTCACCGAAAACTCGATTCATTCGAGTTTTCGGTTTCTGCATCCAGAATTCACTTATTTAAGCTTTTTCTATTTGAGTTCAAGTTCCAGCTTCTATAGTCCTTTGATGTTTAATGCTGGTATTATTATAATTGATCCCATACCTGTACTGAAGGCTTGTGTTCATGGGGCCCCCCATATAAATTACTTGTAAAGTCCCCAGAACCCATCATATTTACATAAAAAAGTATTAAAAATTAATTACATTGGGTTTTTTTTTTTTAATTGAGTTGATCCTACTTACAGACTCACGGTGCTCCATACATTTCATTAGAATATAAAGAACGTGATTTGATTGTTTATGGCCAAGATTAAAAGTCTTCTGAATCATCTCTAAGATTTCTTCTTTCAGATGTGGACTTATCTGCCTTTAGTATAAAAATGGGTCTGTTAAATACATAAATATATTTAATTCTGAATATATTTTCCCTATTAAGTGAAGACACACCAAATCTAAAGGGAACTTACCCAGTGTCCGCTGTGTGCTTGTGAGTAAAAGCCAGTATATCAGCTGCTCTGCCTGTTCCTTCACACACTACGACCGGTACTGGTGGAGAGCTCCTCACATATTCCCATACCATCAGGATGACATTTGGACCTCCTTCTACAATCAGCCCAACCACAGGAACACCTTGCCCCATCCCTGTAGGTAAAGTATCTCATTTAACATTAAAATTATGTCTATGCATGAGCTTTCGGGGGGGGGGGTCTAAAGTCATCAAGCAAAAACAACCTGTTTAGAAGCCTGAATACAATAACTAGGTGGCAAGTTTGTAGGAAATGAATTCATAGGCAAAGCCCATAAAGCCACTCGCAACTTACATAATTGTATAACAGGGGGGGAGGGCTGTTTAAGTAGAGAGTATAAATAATGAAAATCTGGCACATGCAGCGATGTGAAAATTGTTTTCGCTACATGCACTTTGTGAACACATCCTTAAATGCCACACCCATTTTACCAAAACATACCCCTGATGTGCCAGTATAATTACTACACAAAATGGATAATGAGCATATTAACCCCAGACGGTATAATCACACAAAAAAAATAGAAAATTGGCATTTTAAACCCAGATGTACATCAATCACGATCTGTCTTTTTCCTCCGGGTTCCACCATAATGCCACCAATGGCAAATAGAAGCTCATCCTTCACAGAAGCAGGCCAGCTGCCCCAGCATTGGTTATACATACGTACTGGTATGGATCTTCTGAAGGGAAATGAATTCTTCCAAGTTTCTTCTGAATTTCATTTCATTACCATACTTTCCAACTGTGCCGTCATCCACCATTACAAAATGGGAGTGCATGCTATTGAGACTGGTCAGTTTGCTCATTGGGTTTATCAGTGTCTGATACAGACACACAACCTGGAAAAGTGCATTTAACAATTAAATAAAAAGCTGAAAAAAAAGCTGTTAAAAAAACAGATTACATAAACACTTTCTTTCTCATCCTACAGAGTTAGTATCCATGGCAATGTCCTATATTAAACCCACTTTAAGAAGAAAAGTTCTTGATAACCATGTGTGGGCTGAAAAGGTGTATGATTTGGGAATGACAGTACAAATAACACTGATCCATGTTCTAAATGCTCAATGCTAGTTTGAATGCACCAATAGGTGGCTGAACTGTATATAATGATGGTAACATAACTTATTTTAATCTGAATAAAGATAACTGTCCGTCCAGTTCAGTGTAGCCCCATCCTGTATACACATGCAGAATCTAACACCTTTCAGTTCTAAAGCCCTACCCCCTGCTGAATTTCCTCTCTATGCTTTACACCTACAGATAAGAACAGTACTCAAAACAAAGAGATATAATTGTATGCTATATTTAAGAGCGAGGAACAGGCGGTTATTATCAGATTGCATTGTTTGACCTATTAAGATTCTCCCAGAAAACAGAATGAAAAGGGGGACACAAAAGCAAGTGAGTGTTAAGGAACTCAGACAATGGATAATAAAACCCATTCTTATGGGAATTTTGGGCCTCCCTGTTGAATTAATATTATATACTACTGGACTGTTAAATTAATGGAAAATGAACATGAAGATTAACAAGTGTTGATATTTTCAAAACTCCTTCTTTATACTCTTAGCAATGTTAAAGGTTCAGTAACACCAAAAATGTAAAGTTTATCAAAGTAATTAAAATATGTGTCTGCACTGGTAAAACTGGTATGTTCGTTTCAGAAGACTACTATAGTTTCTATAAACAAGCTGCTTTGTAACCATGGGGTCGGCCATTCAATCTGCTGGAAAAAAGGGGAAAAGGCACAGCAGATAACAGATGAAACATCATTGTATTGGACAGGGCTTATTTCTTATGTATATGTAACTTGTGCCTTTTCTCCTTTTTTCCAGCTTGAATGGCTGCTCTCATGGCTACACAGCAGCTTGTTTATATAAACTATAGTAGTCTTACTGAAGCAAACACACACCTTTTACCAGTTCATGTTAACTGTATATTATATATTAATTACTTTAAAATGCTTTCATTTCTTGGTGTTACTGTTCCTACAGTAATACAGATAAACAAAATAGCAAACAAAGACTTAATAAAGGTTAGAACAGATAGGGATTGCCTCACATCTTTGCCAATTAGATCCTGCTGGTTCTCAATAACTCCCCATGGTGGTATCCCAATTGCACAAATTTTTCGCAGGTGTTGAGAAGCGTGAGCTTTCAAAGCATCGCCCACGTGTTTGGAGGCCCCTGAAGAAAAGGGAATAGTGTCAGCTCCCTAGTACAGAAAAACACAGCAGTTGTAGTTTGTCAATAGCAATTATAAATCTAAACACCAGTCTTTGCTACCATGCTTATCATTTCTGAAAAGGCACTAAATATGAATATTGTCATGGATTTACTGCCAATTTATAGAATATTTATATCAGGGTACTGTAATATTTCCAAAGCAGATAAATTGCATATCATTTCACTACAGTGCTGGTGGGTTATGGGTACATTTAAATCCCATAAACACATGTGCCACTGCCCATGGCTGGTGCTACTAGCTTGTGCCAGAATGAACATTCTGAGCAACGTGCTGACAGGTGCAACAGAGGTCTGTACTAAATGCCTGCCCTCACACCATCCATCATTACACCATCACATGTCCTAAATGAAGTTCAAGGTATGTTTGTCCCACGGGATGCCAACGTTCCAAAGATCCATATGGCCAGGTGTGAGCAGCACCAAATGCAGAGAAGGGCATAGTTATATAGTGGTACAAAACACAACTCATTGAATACATTCGTATTTATTACATTAAAAAATATGCACAAAATGTACCGGTATTAATGCCCTCTGTCAGGATCCATGCTCCTGTAGTCTCAGCAGCCTTTACCAATCCTTTGCCAAAAACTTGCTTTACTTTGGATGGAAGCTTAAAATTCTGGATCCCGCCATGGACAGAGATCACAAGCTTTGGCAGTTCCATTTGCCATTCTTTAATCATCAGATGCATTAACAGATCCAACTCGGTATCATAGGATATCCTTATGTACTGGAAGTGGATATAAAGGAATAATACAGATAGGAACGATAAATGTTTTTTTAAAGTAGAGATGGAGAATTATGAAGATTACGGGAGGCTTAGACGTTTTAAAAACTCCTCCCCAGTTTCAGAGGGGTAAAAGCATATGCATAGCACCTGTACTCTTTCTCCTTTAATGCTACCTGCAATTTATCCACAGCACCAACAGATGCCTGTGCATTCAAGCTAATGGGTTTAGGGCAGAATCTGCATTACCTTCATTTGTGACCTAAGTTAAGTGTACTTTGCCTCTCAACAGATCTCTCATCAGGCAGAAATGTCATGTGTGGTTAGATGAAAAATCTTGAGAAATGCTCAGTAAAAATGGTTGAAGTCTCCATATTTTATCTTTTTTTCCAAGTTCTCCAGAACTGTTTAAAGGGGTGGTTCCCCTTTGAGTTAACTTTTAGTATGACATAGAGAGGGATATTCTGAGACCATTTGCAATTGGTTTTCATTTTTTATTATTTGTGGTTTTTGAGTTATTTAGCTTTTTATGCAGCAACTCTCCAGTTTGCAATTTCAGCCATCTGGTTGCTAGGATCCAAATGACCCTAGCAACCATGCAGTGATTTGAATAAGAGACTGGAATATGAATAGGAGAGGCTTAAATAGGAAGATAAGAAATAAAAAGTAGCAATAACAATAAATATGCAGTCTTACAGAGCATATTTTTTTAGATGGGGTCAGTGACCCCCGTTTGAAAGTGGGACAGATTCAGAAGAAGAAGGCAAATAAGTCAAAATCAATTAAAAAGAAAAAAATTAAGACCAATTGAAAAGTTGCTTAGAATTAGCCATTATATAACATACTAAAAGTTAACCTGAAGGTGACCAACCCCTTTAGGACTTTGGCTTCAATCTTTACTTTAAAGGGGTGGTTCCCCTTTAAGTTAACTTATTGTATGTTATTAAATGGCTAATTCTAAGCAACTTTTCAATTGGCCTTCATTCTTTCTTTTTTTATAGTTTTTGAATTATTTGCCGCCTTCTGACTTTTTCCCAGACCCAATCTAAAAACAAATGCTCTGTAAGGCTACACATTTATTGCTATTGTTACTCAATATTTTACTCATTTTTCTATTCAGGCCCTCTCCTATTCATATTCCAGTCTCTTACTCAAATCAATGTATGGTTGCTAGGGAAATTTGGACCATAGCAACTGGACTGCAGAAGTTGAACAGTGGAGAGCTGCTGAATAAACAGCTAAATAATTCAAAAAGCACAAACTAATAGAAAACAGATGAAAAGAACAGCTATCTCATTATCCTGCAGATGTTTTCTGATATTGCTGTTTGTTGGACTTATTTGTCAAATTAGTTTTGAGTTTACCTCAGGGTAAAATAATGAAATATACCAAGTGGGCAGTTTTTTTGCAAAATTAATATAAATTGGTACGAAATTTAAAAAAATGTATGGTGCTTTTAGTATTATTATTATTGCTATTAGTATTATTAGTGCCAACTGATTAGGCAGTGATATACAATCATTTGAATGAATTGCAAAGACATTATTTAGCACTTACACTCCTAAGGCAGCTAATAAAACCAATTGATATGTCATCTTTATTACACCATATTATTACACCATAACATGTCTCTGCACAACTATTCCAGAGTATCTCTGTAGCTGTATTTAAGTAGGTCTCACTTCATTTCTCAGCAGCAGCTGAGGAACATTAGCAACTATTGTATCAATTCTAAGAGCAGAGACACGGTCAGATTCGGGGAAATTAGTCGCCTGGCGACAAATCTCCTCTTCTTCTTCGGGGCTACTAATCTCCCCGAACTGCCTTAATGAGGCAACTTTGGGCGTCTTAGGAAAACGAAGTGCTCCAGGTGCCATCCTGCCCATGATTTACATTCTAGGCCGTGGGAAGGCAGGGGAAGGCAGTTTGGGGAGATTAGTCGCCCAGAAGAAGAGAAGATTTGTCTCCGGGCGACTAATTTCGAACCTGAAGGTGTGTCTCTGCCCTAACAGTTGCATTTAATGCAACTGAGAGATTCTGCTCAGCAGAGCCAAAGATAAGAAATGTATCAACTAATGTATCAATTTAGAACAGTTTACAGAGTCAGTGAGCCCACCCTTACACTTAATTATTAGAAAGACGCTGGATTAAAATGGATATTGGGTATTGAAGACTAAAGAGAAAGAGCACCAATTTTGGTTCCCTAATACAGTGCATACCGCTAAGCTGCTAACATCAAAATATAATACCAGTTTGTTACATTAAAAGATTTTGTACACATCCCACAACCCCAATTTTATTTTCCTTGAGTTCATATTCAATGAATTATCTGCTGAAAGTAAAACTGGGATTCAGCTATATTTCAGTCATTGGATTGACATAGAACACAGCATACCTTTGCGTGATAGGTGTGATCGCCATCTTGAAAATTTATTGTGCCAAATGCATCAGTGGGACTTGCTTTTGTATGCTTTAGAATACTCCACTCTTCTTCTTCTCTGTCTTGGGGGGAAGGACAAATTGGCCATCCATAATCTAACCCAGGGTGATCTCCAATTAATCGTCCACAACAACACCTAAAGCACAACCTATATTTAGTTTTTATGAAATAACATATTCATAATATTGGGTACATTTATTTCAGTGACCCCCAAAAATGTAAAGAACGTAGAACAGTAGCTGCATGCAACGGGCCAGATGATCTCTTTCTCAGACAAAGCCAATGCCACCTCTCTGACAGGGTGCGATAAATGAATGGTTTTCTTGATTGTAAATTTGCTATCTGTGCCTAAATTCGGGCTACAACATTAACAGAAGCAACACTCCAGAAGGTAACATTATAAATGAAAAAGGTACAAGTCATCTTCCACTGACTCTTAAAGAGAAGTGATGGGATTCAGCCAAAAAAGAATGTATTATATAATACTTTGTCACTCAAGAGCATCCTGAATAAAATAATAAAGGATTTATCTAGTTCTTATAAGTGAAAAACTCATTTACAAGGTACTTGTTATAGGAAGCAAACAGCAGTATAGTAAAAAAAAATAGGAATCACTAGCTCCTATGGTTTTGTACCCACAAGGCCACACAATTATCTGAGTGTCTGTGTATCTGTGTGCTTGCTATAAGTATTAGTGGTGTATATGGATGACGCTTCTTTTTACCGCAGTTAGCTTCCACTCAAATAAATACAAAATATCTAAATAGTGGTCCCTATGAATAAATCATCTACTAAACAAAATCGTATTCCTTCTTATCTCAGGAGCCTGTAATCATAAGTATTTGATACCTCACGCCACAACCAGAATTAGCCACAAACTCCACCCCCTACCAATTTGTGCCAGCTTGCTGTTTGTAAGCTGTAAGTGTACCTGAACCTGATGGTCTCGGGCATGTACTCCGGGCCCCCTGTTCTAAGTATGTACCCCATACCATTTACTGGATCCCTCTTTCACATAGTAATTCTGTTATATGGCCAAACAGAGGCTGAAGGCTTGAGCTGTTCTCAGCCTGAGAGAAGCAGCCTCCCTGCCCCTGCCCAATTGATTTGAATCTGATAAGCCTGCATGCGCGCACAGTGAAGCAAAGCAGGGGACAGCATGGAGATGCCTCCTTAGCTTATTTGGGCGGACCTCAGCTTCAGCTCCGCTGTGTGTGTGCACATTTAGGCTGATCAGATTCAAATCATTTGGGCAGGGGCAGGGAGGCTACTTCTACCCAGACTGATAACAGCTCGAGCCTTCAGTCTGTGTGCCCAGTGCCTTAAGCAAGCTGCCAGTTGGTAATAATACTACAGATAATTATAATCACGACACCAACAGCCAGCCCAGTTATATACAATAATGAAATCACAGACATTTAAGGGATATATTTATCAAAAAGTAAAGTTAGAGATCACCACAGTCCTCTAGAGTGAAATTCCACCACTCTCCATTCATTTCTATGGAATTTTGAAAGGCATATTTATCAAAGGATGAACTTTCACTTTCACCCATTGATAAATACTCTTTAAGAATTTCACTCTAGAGGACTGTTGCGATCTCTAACTTCACTCTTTGATAAGTATACCCCTAAGTGTCTCAGAACTCTGTGTTACCTTTGTAACCAATCCAGTAATATGAAAGTTAACATTATCAGCCCAGTATCATGTTAAGCATGTAATGTAAAACATGTTCCACATGCCCAAACTTACTGCCCTAGCTTACTACTAACAGTTTAGCTCATCAGTATATGTGTAAACGGATCCAGATAAGAGGTGGCCATACACGATAAGATCCGCTTGCTTTGCGAGGTTGCCGACCAAGCAGATGTTAACCCGATATGCCCACCAAAGGCAGGGCATATGGGGTTAATCCGATCATTTGGTCCTATGGCCAATTGATTGGATTACAACGAAGCAAATGGACACCAACAGGTCATAAGACCGCATCAATTAACCAATGCAGTCCTCGATTGAAGGAAAAATCAAACCTGCCCGATCTATATCAGGCCGATTTTTGCCCTGATATTGATCGGGGAGACCCGTCAGAAGCCCCCGCAGACGGTCAGATAAGAGGCCAAATTGGTCTAAAGGACGATATTGGCAGCTTTAATCTGCCCATGTATGGCCACCTCAAATCTCAGATTCTGCCTTGAGACCCATTATTTGCTATGAAATCTATTACCTGTCTCCTTTTAATTGTGGATCCTGACACAGAATAGTTTAAGAAACGAAGGATGTATACTGCCACTTTAAAGGCAGATCTACATGGTTGAGAATTGGGACAAATGGCTCAATACTAACCTCATGACCCTTACTTTATTCTTACAAGATGCTGGAATGGAGTCAGAGTCTGTTTTTTACTTTAAAGGTGGCCATACACAATCAAATCCGCTCGTTTGGCAAAATTAGACAAATTAGACAGAGAAATTTGTATTTCTGGTCTAGATATTTTTCTAAGGCAACATATAAACGTGATGAGCTACATGGCTAGAATATGTTACTTAAATGTGGAGTGGCTTGTTTTAGAATGACTTTTTTACCTTATTAGAGTCTGGCAAACCTGACATCCGCCATGGCATCTGCAACGGAACAGAACATAATCATCAGATAATGGTTGGCACTACTTTTTTGTGTTATTAGGACTATACTATGAATTTTCCAAAAAAAAGCAAACCTTGTTATAATTATCAAATTAAGTGCCCGATTTATACACAAAAAGATTTTATGACACAAGAAATAATTTTTTTTTTTTTAAACATCATAACATTGTCTTGGCATTCATTTATAATTTTGCTGTAAACATATTTACCCAATGCTTTTACATTACTTATATAATACCCTGTGTTCCTCTATGAGGGGAGCTGCCTTATTTTGCAGCAGTAGTAGTTAACCCTTTATTAAAAGCTATAACAGACAGGGTGAGAAGGGACAGTTAGGTTGGCAAAACTGTCAGGCTTAGGAAATTCAAATAAGAGTTAGTTACAAAAACCAACATGACCTATAGGTAATGTAATTAATATTTTGAACGTCTTCAATAATTACTCAGCAAGTCCAGTTGTTTTAGATGTACCTATACTAGATATTTTGAAGAGTAGTCAGTACACAATCTACTGTGTGTGCACTGACAGGCACAGGATCAGCCGCCAGCACATACACACACATAGCAAATTTCCTCACAAAAATGCATACTTTAATTAACGTGCTTACAGGTTGATCCTGTGCCTGTCAGTGGGGATGGAAGGACATAGAATTTTTTTCTCTATTTTTTAGTTTATAATGAACAAGGATCTTACAAAAAATATTAGACAAGGGTTTACAGAGTAAGAACAGTATTAGAGGACCATAATCGCAAGAGTTTACAATCTAATCCCTGGAATTTCATAATACTTGGCAATATGTGCAATAAATGCATTCATTTCAGCAAGATTGTACATGTGGCTGCAATCGTAACTATACCCTATAGTGTGAAGGACTCTGCACTGATGTAAATGGTTATAAATATAGTGAACTGACCCCATACATTGCTTGTGCACTGGATGTGATGAAAACATATTTTGTGTATGGCATATTAGGTGCACCTTATAACACTTTCATAAACACTTTCTATGTTCTCATAAATATTGAACTTTTTATCAAAGAATTTGGTGCAAATATATGCCATTTTGTAAGAACCTTCATCTCAAGATGTAAATGTTTATTAAAAGACCAGTCCTGTAGGGTGATAGCACATTGGGTGATAGTACATATCACATTGTCATGCAACAAGTTTATAAACTTGCTCCGATTAACAGCCCTGGCAGTAATATTGCTCCAGTCAATATCTGGGTAATAAAAATCTCCCATTACTATTACTTTCCCAAACTAGCAGCCTTTTCTATTTGCATCAGGAGCTTAGCCTCCTCCTCTTCCCTTACACTAGGGAGTCTATAGCATATGCCTACAATTAATTTGCTGGACTCTTTACAATCGGTGAAGAAATCCACCATAAGGCTTCTGCCCCCTAATTTTCCAACATCACGTCATCCTTTATATTAGCTTTTAAACCCTGCCTAAGGCTAAGGCCACACAAGGCGATAGCGCCGCGATTTGACTCGTGGCGACTTTTCGCCGCGACTTTTAAGCCGCAATCGCTGGGGAAACTTTTGCGCTGGCGTCTATGGGGAATCTCCAGCGTAAAAACACACGCGGCGATCTTTTTTCTATTGTCGCTCGAAATCGCCTAGCGAGGCAATTTCGAGCGACAGTAGAAAAAAGATCGCCGCGTGTGTTTTTACGCTGGCGATTTTTCGCGATTCCCCATAGACGCCAGCGCAAAAGTTTCCCCAGCGATTGCGGATTAAAAGTCGCGGCGAAAAGTCGCCGCGAGTCAAATCGCGGCGCTATCGCCTAGTGTGGCCTTAGCCTAACCCTACCAAAAGTAACTGGTTAAGGGCCCTAGAAAATCAGGAGAGATTATTGTGTTTATGTGGTGCAAATTGCATTTAGATGCCTATCAGGTAAATACAATTTCTTGACTGACGTATAGAACTTGCATACAAATTTCCTTTGTTACTTATACTAAACAATAGTTTTGTTGCGGTAGCATTCTTGTTTGCATTCCAGTACACCCCCTTGTTCAACACAAGTTCTATAAACAGTGTTTTGAAACAAGGAAATTGAAGCAACTCAGTGTTTGGTTATTGTGAAGTAGACAATTAGATTAAGGGTTCTTACACTCGGATGTTTTTTCGTGCACTCCCCATGTGTTGTGCTTTCTTCATTACAGTCACAGGGGAGCGCAGGAGTAGACACACTCCATTATTGTAAAGGGGGCTGTACTCACACAGACGCATGTAAGTGCCGAACGCAGGTGGAATGCAACATGCTGCGTCCCACCTGCGTTGGGCGCTTACATGCGTCCTTCACAATAATTGAGTGTGTCTACTCCTGTGCTCCCCTGTGGCTGAACGGAAGAACCCTTACAGTGCCTAGATAAACTAACCCCATTATGCAGAGGGGTTATCTGTGCACTGGTAATCTAATTATCTACCTTACAGAAAAATGAAATATCTTAATATTTTCCCTATTTAAACTTTAAACTCAAGTTTTTCCAGAAACCCTCCAACTTTACAAATAACGTAACAGAACATAAAATCTACCTGTGTGGATCTCTTGATGAAGGTATGATTTTTGCACATTCTCTTTTATTGTAGATTCCTTCAATCCATGATTTCTGAGACTTAAAAAAAAAAAGAAGTATATTTTAAGATAAAATGCTCTCTCTCTCTCTCTCTCTCTCTCTCTCTCTCTCTCTCTCTCTCTCTCTCTCTCTCTCTCTCCATATATATATATGGACATCATGGAATTTTATCCAAATGAACACATGATATCCTGAACATGAACAAAGTTGCATCTGTGCACAATGCACCAATATGCATGTTAATTATTGAGCTAACATTTCCACAGTGGAAATGGCATTACTTACTTTTAAGATTAAAGCGAAACAAATCCAGTATGTTAAGATGTAATTATGGTTCTAAGTAGCAAAACAGCTTTTAATTGTGGTTTTCATTATGGTTTGTGGGTGCCCTCCTTTTGGTACAGGTGCTTGCTTGTGACCCGTCTATAAAACCCCCATTCACATTTCACACCATGTAATTAGCAGCACTAGTAAAAATAAAGCAAAAGTAAAACCAAAAATACATTCAAACTCAATTAAACTCAAAAGCAAAATAAGCAACTACACAAACACATTGAGAAAGGCTGAGCAAAAACAACAGTACTATACTGAAGTTTTCATAAAGGATATTTATTAAGTGCTTTAAATACACAAATACAGGATGTGTATTTCCTGCTGGGATGGGAAGGGGTTCCCAACTGGCTGGTATAATGCCAATGTTATTAACAGGGTACATGGCAAATATACTTTCAAATGAGTATCCACACTCCAAGACAAACAGCTTCTGCAAACGAAGGGGTGCATGGTAATTTTGTATACACCAATTATCTTCAGATCAGCACTCCCTTTAAAAACTCAATTGTATATTATTGCATGGTATCAAATGCACAACATTTTGGTCCTCATTTTCATCCTCAAAAAAGGTCCTAATGAGGACCGAAACGTCGGGCATTTGATACCATGCAATAATAAACAATTGAGTTTTTAAAGGGAGTGCTGGTGTAATTGGTGTATACAAAATGACCGCGCACCCCTTCATTTGCAGAAGCTGTTTGTCTTGGACTGTGGATACTCATTTGAAAGTATATATATATATATATATATATATATATAAAGTAAGTCCGACCTGGTGCACTCACAACTGTCTTAACGCATTGCCTAGGTGCTGGTCAAAATAATCATTCAAAGTATCAAAAACAGACCGCACTCCAAGGGCTTTTCAAGTGTGAGAAAACTTGTATTTTATTTTCGACATCCTGAGGACGGCCCGAGTTATGGCGCCGAAACGTCGAAAATAAAATACAAGTTTTCGCCGGGTGCTAACCTAATTCAATATAAAGTCCTTGATAAAGGACCCAATGAGGGACGAAACTTTGGATACACTAGTGATGTTATAATAAATTATTGAATTGAAAATGCTTGGAGTGCTGGTCCATTTCGAGAGATTGCATACATTATTTGACCAATATATATATATAGATAGATCTTATTAAAGATAAGATAAGATATATTGCGTGTGTGCGCATTCAGACAGATTTGAATCAGTTGAGCAGGGACACGGAGCGGACCAGCTTCTTTTAGTCTGCAAAAACACACAGGCTGAAAACAGTGATGCCCTTCAGCCTGTGTGCCCACAGCCTAAAGGTGGCCATACACGGGCATAGTTTTATCGTTCTGCGATGAACGATCGTATCGTTAAACGATCGTCTGACAATTATTTTAACATACGATATGCCATCCACGGAGAACTATAATATGAACAGATATAATCATATTGTTTGCTTCGTGTATGGACGAACGTTGTTCAACAAACGATGAGTGGTGCTAGCATTGTGTCATTGTCTGTAGCATATAGTCAGTTTCTCCTTCCCTGCTCCATGCAGACATATGGATTTATGTCTTGCTATGGCATAATAAACTTCTTTCACAAATGAGGTGATAGGGTGATATTCCTGCAGTCAGCACCAATTTATTTCTTTACATAGTTCATATGGTTACAAAATTGAATCTTTCAGCAAAGAACGTTCGGGTCCTTCTGTATAAGTTTGTTGTTCCGTATATGTCTTGTGCTACAATCCTGACATATGCAAAGAGGGATTTTATCCCTGAACGACTAAAATTTTTAAACTCATCCGATCAATTTTGCGAATGATAATGTCGAGACAATCGTTCCGACGCTCATTCGTACACCAACCATCCTATAGGTTATCGATATTATCAGAACATTCTGGAATCGGTTGTTTGGAATTAAAAAATCTGCCAGTGGAAATAGAGAGAATATGCCAGAGTTTATAAGCACATCACAGCAACACAAGGAGAGGCACATGTGAAAAAGGAAGAGCCTTGTTTAAGAAGGATAAACAAGAAAAGATATGTGTCACAAAGGATATTGTCGATGAACTGGGACGTTTATCTAAAGGATTGTCCTTTTGTCCTACTATAAATTTCAATTGGTTACAAAGCATTATTTGGTTTGTCAGGAAGTTGATGGATAAGGACAGCGACTTAGTTGATAAACAATACCAGAATCATGTAAATAGTTCTACCTGTGAGGTAATGACAATGTATTGTTCAGTGATTACCGCACATTAATGAGCTGTAATGTTTTGACTTAAAGGGAACTAATGTGAAAATGAAAATTTGATATCAGTGGCATCTCATGTCTAAAGTTGACATTGGAGTCAGATTTTTCATGACAGTAAAGGGGGCCATACACTTGCCAATAAAAGACCATATCGGCAGCTTATTGCCCAGTGTATGGGGCCCTAAAGCCCACGATTGGATCAGCAAAATATCAATCACTCAAGGTGGGCATATCGGGGCAAGATCTGATTTGGTGACCTCTGCAAACGAGCAAATCTGCTCATGTATGGCCACCTTTAGGCATTGACATCGGTGTGTGTTCCCATTGCCTAGAAAATTTATTACAGCTGTCTATCAAAATAACCAACTCTGACGCAAAGCTGCATATAGAGAAAGACAAATTGCTATAAGGGTGATAGTGAAAAGTAACATGGTTATTTAAGAAACTGTACAGAAGTTGTAATTTATTATATTTGTAAAATGCCTTATTTTCATCAAGTAAAGACAATATTACATTTTCCATTTTGCATTAGTTCCCCTTTAAGGAGTTAAAAGCAGATACTTCTGTTGTGGTCTCGCAGGCTAATAACCCCTTATTATGGCTGCATTTTAGATGCATTAAACTATGAAGCTGAGACAACTGGCCAAATGTCTATTCCATCCTATGGAAAATAGAAGAGTTTTGCGAGTTTAAAGTGCTTGGTAGGAGTTTAATGGATTGAGTGGAGGGATACATGTTTGGTTAGTGGTATTTTTAGGGTGAAGGCTGCCTCCATAAAATATTTTAATGGACTGGTAACATTAAGGGTTGAACTCCACAGAACAATGCAGAACGCCATGAAAGGCATGCGACATGTCAGATGTGCCGAATATAATGGGACTGATTGAGAAATAGCAGGTACAAACTACATGTATTCGACACTACATGACTGTCGGATGTGAACGCCGCAGGCTGCGTCTTCATTTGTAGTTTGTACCTGCGGTTTCTCAATCAGTCCCATTATATTCAGCATGTAGAACACATCGCATGCGTTTCATCGACGTGCGATGAATCGTTCCATGGAGTTCAGTACTAAAAAGTGAAAATATTTTTATTGCATTTACAGTCTACAAATAAACTGTTTCTTAGCGACATGTCACATGTAGCGTTTTTTAAACCGTGTTTACACAAAGTCCCAACATGGTGTGAAAACAGCAAATGATGTGCATACACATATCATATTTTACTGAGTTTTCTAAAGATTTTACTTAGGTGTTATATGCCATTATTAAGCAATTCCCACAATAGCACTATTTAATGTGCAGATCCCACATTCATTGCAAGTGTTTCGGTGTGAGTCATTACCATTGCACATTGTGTTATTACTTGCATAAATGCACATGACAAAGTTCAGATTGACATAATGTTGTGGTGGTTTGTGGGAGATGTGAATTAGTGCTAAGGTTTGTGGCAGAGTAGAAGGAATTATGGGTAGTTACAAACTCACTGCTGTATGAGGGTATAATAGCTCATCATTTCCACAGGCATTTACTCCGCATAAAAATTTTGTAAATGTTCTTTAAAAAAGATTTGGAAAAACTCCATGTGTGACATAACCCATAGTAATAAATAACCTACTTTATAGGACCTGTGTATGGCCATTTATATAGTGATAATTGTATGAGCTCTTTGAAGTATACCAGTTGAACCTTATATCCTTCAAGCAACAAAAACGATTAAAGGACTGAAGTTTAACTGAAGGTCATCAGCAGCAGCAGCAGACAGTTCTGCAGAATAATAGTATTACAGGAACATAGGAAATGTTTTTCCGAGGACAATGTCTTCAAACAAAATACAATACATTTGCAGCAAATACAATTTTAAACAGGTATGGGATCCGTTATCTGAAAACCCATTATCTAGACATATTTGAATTACAGAAAGGCCATCCCCCCATAGACTCCATATTAAGCAAAATAATAATACTTACAATAATACGTTTTAAAATTTTGTTTTCTTTTTCTTTGTAATAATAAATCATACCTTGAACTTGAGCCCAACTAAGATAAGATATAATTAATGGAGCTTATTGGTTTTAATTGATCTTTTTTATTAAAAAAACCCCAAGTCCTGAGCATTCTGGATAATAGATACCATACCTGTTCTGATTTATGTTCTGTTAAAAGTAGCATTGCATTTGGAAAACAAATGCCCTTCTAGATTAAAACAAGTGTTGTAACATTTCTTGTACCTGTTCATGTTTATCACTTTTCCATCCAATCTGCTTGGGCCAAAAGACTTGTTTACTGAATGCAAGGTACATAAGTTCAAATGGCACAATTCCAGTAACATGTTTTCCAGCTAGTAAACAATGTTAAACAGAGTGTTGTTTCCTTTACTTTTTTCCCTTCTGGCAAAACCTGACAGACTTAATATGATCACTGAACAAAATGAAGCCAGCTATCTAATAGACCTGTGAAGAGACATGCAAGGGTGACTTCTAGTACAATAATTCAAGAGACAGAAGCACCATTGGAGAAACGGAAGGAAATATACTGCTTTCATTAGTAATTACAGATACAAATAACTTTAAAACGACTTAAAATGTTTAACGAATATAATATTGGAAAATTGCTTAGAATTATTTTAGATAATTCTAAAATTTGGTTATGCTGTCCATTTGCCTGCAAATCTGATTGGCTTATCTGTCAATGCTGGGCACACTAAGGTTGCCAGATCACTAGAAAATTCAGAGATACCTGGAATATGCATTTACTGCATTTAAAATAAACTGCAAACATTGCAGCCATTTAGCAGGATGTGTCCGTAAATGTTGAAGTCATCTGGGAACCGTACTGTACAAGCCTACCTCTCAATTGGAACAATAACATTTTGGCATTCCATTAAATTGGAGAACTGCTCAGTGGTGCAAATGTATTGTTATGTGAAGCAGACACCAAAGGCCCACTCTCAAAAGAGAGATGGTGAAACAGTTCCTTTTGAGGAATTGGTGCTGTTGAGTTGACTAGAAAAATATATAATTAACATATATAAGAGTTGAATATAATTTAGTTGTAGTTTCCATGGAGCTCTAACTGAACCCAGATATTGCTGTTGATGTGGCAGATCATTGTGGGGGTAGTATCTAACACTGGTAACGTCTTGCCACCTTTGACATATTATAACATGATTCAGGAATGACTTTCGGCATTCCTCAGGATTTGTCTTGTATAACCATGTCAGTGTCAGTCTGCTATGGATAATGATCTACCTAGCACTCACAACAAAGCAGCTAAATGTTACTTATTAAACATATTACCAGGCCAAGTGTAGTAAAAGCCCTTATCAGAAGATATATAGATGCAATGTTCTGGTGTATGAGAGCAGAGTACTTCCAAGGGCTTGCTCTGCAATCTGGGTCAGTGTGCCTTTCAGAAATATGATGACAGCTTAAAATCAGTTCTTTGCTATTACTGTTGGCAATTTTACTTTTATACATGGGAAAGGATGATAAAAAAAATAGAAAAAATAGCAAATATGAAAAGTGTCCTAACCAAGGGCAAGGGCACACCAAGGGGTCGATTAGCTTACTATCAAATTTCTATTTTTTTTTTTTTCAAAAATCTCTAAGTGGTCCGTTTTTAATCAATTTGGACTTTTTGGATTTGTTTTCGTTAGGAATTGTCCAAAAAACTTGCATTTTTTGGGGTTTTAGAGGTATTCTTTTTTTTTTTTTTTTTTTGGATCATTTAGCGTTATTTTATTCTTCATTTTTTTTTCTTCTGATTTTTTTAAATGTGTTGTTCACCTTTAAATTAACTTGTTTGAGGTAAAACCACTAAAATGAGCCTGATGATAAATAGGACTCAACATGGTTCAGTTTTTATTTATTAAGCTTTAAACTCACATTTTGATAAATCTGGCCTTAAGTGTACCGAACGCTTCTCTCCGCCTAAGGACTTTAATGAGGCATAGAGAAGCAGATCCACTGAAATCAGTGACTTCCAGTATCTGCACTTAAAAGTACAGCTTCCACTTGCATGCAGATACATAGAGCCAATCAGAGTGGAGATCGGCTTGACCTGCTTTTCCGTTTTTCAGACCAATCTCCCCTACACTCAATTCCATTTACTCGTATGCAGGTGGAAGCTGTACTTTTAATCGTGAATACACTCACATCAAGATGTGGGTTTAGAGCTTAATAAATAAAAACTCACCCACGTTCTATTCATTCCTATGGGATTTTTAGAACCATATTTATCAAATGGTGAGTTCTAACTTTCACCCATTGATAAATACAATTCTAAAAATCTCATACGAATAAATTGATCCCTTGGCCAGTGCTCCATTTAGGAAAAGACTACACTGGCCCGGAGACACCGGGGGGTATTGATTAAAACTCTTGATTAAAAAGTCTTGACAAAATTGTGCATCTGTTTTTAATTGTCACTCGAAAACTTCACCTTTTTTGAGTTGTTGCCTGAGACCCTCTACTTTTTTGGATTTTTGAAAGAAAACCAGCCCAGAATCCTTGAACAGCCCAGAATCATTGAACATCATCAAGGCAAAAAAATATCTTGTAATGTAAAAGGGACATCTGCCACTGACGTTTACATGACTTCAACAGGATTTTAGCTGGAGAATTTGTGGATTTTTAGCAGCTTTGGAGCATAATAAATCTCGAAAAAATCTGATTTTTCCCATAAAAACTTGACCAGAAAAATTTGAGACTTAATAAATAGGCCCTCAGGAATAAAGTAACATAGCCATGCAGCCCTGTGTTAGTTTTTTTCCAGTGCAGTTTTTCCTAAAAAGAGCAAAAGCCTGGGAAGAAAATTTGGCACCTCCTCGGTGATTAACCCTTTCCTTCTCCTTGCCATATGTATGTGTTTTACATGCAGTGATCCCAATATTAGTTAAAGAAGTTGTTCAGTGTAAAAATAAAAACTAGCTGAATAGATAGGCTTTCCTAAATAAATAATAAATAGAAATGTTTCTAATATAGTTAGTTAGACAAAATGTAATGTATAAAGGCTTGAGTGCCTGGATGTCTAACATAATAGTCAGAACACTACTTCCTGCTTTGCAGCTCTCTTGATTTACACTGATTGGTTACCAGGCAGTAACCAATCAGAGACTTGAGGGGGGGGCCACATGGGTCATTACTGTTGCTTTAAAATCTGAGCTGCATGCTGAGGATCAATTACAAACTCACTGAACCGTTATGTCCCATGTGGCCACCCTTAAAGTCACTGACGAACGCAGAGTTAGGGCAGGACTACACGGCCGATTCCACCGCAATCTGATTCGCAAAACCGCAGGCTTCACGTCGGATGCAATGGAAACAAGGTAAGTAATGGCAGTGTCGGATTGTGTCGCATTGTTGATACGACGCGACACGACTGTCGGATGCAGACACAGCCATCGCGACCATCGCGTTGCAGCAACAATGCGACAAGATGCGACAATTGAATTACTTACCTTATTTCCGTTGCATCCGACCTGACGCCTGCGATTTTGCGCACCGCGTCGGATTGCGGCGGAATCGGCCGTGTAGTCCTGCCCTTAGAAAGATGAAAAGCAGGAAGTTGTATTATGTTCTATGTTAGACATCTGCTCACTCCAGCCTTTATACATTACATTTTTCGCTAACTGGAAACATTTTTTATTTTGCCCAGTCTATTTACCCAGTTTTTATTTTTGCACTGAACTTTTCCTTAAGGGAAAGGCATTCTTGGGAAATTTGTCGCCCATATAAGATCAGGTTTTGAAAAGTCAACAAATCTCCTTGTCTTTCTCCAAAAGTACGGTGTCCTTGTTTCTCTGCTCGTCATCTCTATGGGGCAGAGACTTGTCTCCTGTGCCTCTTAATACAAGCAACTCGGTCTTTGTGCATTAGTGATGCACCCCCTCTCCCCGTCCCTGTGGTGTGCCCCATGGTGAGGAAGTGCTGCTTCCAATAAAACTGTGGGGATACTCACAAGTGCAGACTAACAATAATGAGCTATTACTATACAAGCCACTTGGGAAAAGGCCACAAAGGCCAAGGCCTAGGAGGGTGGCAGATTGTCTCAAGTCCCAACTACTTACAAAAATGGTAGCAAAATATATGGTTTGAACTGTATTAGGTGGAATAACAGACTCAGTGCTTTTATTCTATGCATACAGGATGAGGCGGAGGTCTTGGGTCAACTTAAATCATAAGGAAGCACAATAACAGATATCTAGAGCAACATACCATTTAAATTTGAAATCACAGTGGTACAATGGCAAGCATTAGGACAATGGCACAAGTGGCTTTTTGATTCAAGTGTTTCGGTATGGTGAAAAATTTTTTACAAAATTCGACTTTTCTCATTCTTGCCATAGCATTAGGATGGACAATAAGGACCCATCACAAAACCAATATATCACAGATACAACTGAAAGTATTCTTATCCATCTCGTCTTCTCTGACACAAACTCAAAACCTTATCATACAATTTATTTAGCAGGAGGGATCTCACAGTATTATTTCAAGTAAAAGCATCCTGCTTCGGGGATTGCTGTCACTTTAATTTCCATAAAAACAGCTCTAACCAGCATTAGACACACTTTTTATCACCTTCAGTCAATGTCTGTGGTTACCATGGTAACTGCACACACAGCACAGGGTTACGGACTGAATTCTTCTGATGCTTGGGGCACATTGGATGTACCTTTCAGCAGTATGATGGCTGGCAAATACCTTATTAGTGGCAATAATACATTTTTTCTAAAAGCTGTATCTTAAAGTATATTACCTATTAACTCCCACTCACTGTTCCTAAGGCTAGCAGCTCATTTACCAGCACAAGGTGCAGAACCGATAATACTGTACCTGGGATTATCAAGTGACTTTATTTTTTAAAGACAATTTAGCAGTAATTGTAAACTAATAAGCAGTTGTAACAGTTTTAGTGAGAACGGTCAAATGGAAGATTCAATACATATGAACCCAAAAATGTGTCATTTTTGCCTAATGAAAAACGTTCTTAGCAACTTTTTTTTTTCATATATATTAAACATTTTTTAAGTTTTTTGTAAATTACATTAACAGCAGTTCCGATTTTCTGCACTGCGGATTCCTACTCTTGAAACAAAAAACAGACAGCTCTCCTCCAGCCAAGACTCCATTTCCCACTGTGCCTTGCCATGCACGCTTCTCGCATCAGCTGGCTTCTGTCTCGTTGTTTCAATAGTCAGAAGCAGCAGTGCAAAGACTGCCAAGGCAGATACTTCTTTCAGTAGCAATTATATTTACAAACAACTCCAAAATGGCTGAAGATGCGTAACTACTGTATTCTGCAGGTATTATATTTATATTATTAAGGGAAATGATCTATTGGGGTTACAACCACTACTTTGTACACAATTTCTGGACTAAGCATAGGAGTTCCCCATAGCAATATACACATATATAACAAGACAAATAGTATCCCCTTGCAAGCATCTCTCTATACAGCAGGCTGCAGTGCAGGATCAGCAGGTGAGCCACAGGTTGCTTATCTCTCTGTTAGACATTTTCATATTATACTCTCTAGTCAGCAAAAAGTGAGTGGAAAAGCAGTAAAAGAGTTCTCTTTGTACTGTACCTTTAGCTGGACTTTCATGTTTGCAGGGGGTTACACAGAGGTGCAGCTCCCCAATACATGTGTCTGTGGCATACAGGTGCCCATGGGCTAGTAAGACTTGTCTTCCAGGTCAGCTGTGACAGAGGCAGGCAAAGGAGCAATGTGCAGCCTGAGAAATCCCCCACCTTCCAGGGAAACACTTGCTTCTCCTGGGGGAGGAGGGAGGGGAGGTGGATCCTTCCTCCAAGCACTTAACATATCTCTCTACTACACAATCAGATGATTCCTGGGCTGCCCAGGGAATTCGTTCCTGCAAGTTGGGCTCCCTCTGCAGAGCTCAGATCCCCAAGCAACTGGGCACGTGCCGGCACTACCTCCCCCGGGAGAGTGGGCGCGTCTTCTTTTGTATCTATAGGAATCTTTATAAATCGCACTGGCATCTGCTCTCATCTTGTGCATTACTCCCCGTACACACTCTGATCTGAGATTTGTTTGTCCCTATGTGCTGCTCTACACAGTACAGGTATGGGAGCTGTTATGCAGACTGCTTGGGTTTTCCGGATATGAGGCCTTTCCATAATTTGGGTCTCCATATTTAAGGGAATAGACACACTGGCAGATTCGGGGAGATTAGTCGCCCGGAACAAATATCCTCTTCGTTGGGGTGACTAATCTCCCCAAACTGCCTTTGCGCCTGCTAGAATGAAAGTTGCCAGCGGGATGCCAGCGCTTCATTTTCCGAAGTGGCCCGAAGTTTCCTTGTGAGTCTACTAAATTTTTGGGTCTCCATACTTTTAAGTCTGCAGATTTTTCAGCTTCCCCCCCCAATAACAGATATGCACCATCCCAATGGTGGGCCTCTAGCAGGTATCCAACCACAGGGCCGCCATTAGAAATCACGGGACCCCGTACAACAAATTTTTGGAGACCCTGGGCCCCAAGCCCCACCCCAAATCCTGCTCACTCCACACCACAGTTAAAAAACCACATAGTGCTAAAAAAAAGTAACAACCTCACACACATAAGTTATAAAAAGTTATTGATGATCAGGGCCCCCTTATAAATTAAAAATAAACTGGTGCCAGGGCCCCCCCATAAAACTTTTTTTTTAAAAAATTGGTGGTCAGGGCCCCCTACAAGTTAAAAAAAATAATTGGTGACAGGGCCCCCCTTTTATGTTAAAAAAAAAACATTGGCTCCAGGGCCCCCCATAAAATATTTTTTAAAAAAACATTGGTGCCAGGGCCCCCCTTACAAGTTAAAATAAAATTAGGGCCCCAGAGAATATTTTTTAAATTATTTTTTTTGGATTATTTTTTAAACATTGGTGGCAGGGGCCTATAGAGTATTAAAATAATACATTGGTGGCCAGGGGATTAAAAAAAAAAAAAAGAAACACACATTGGTGTTCAGTAGAATTGAACTTGTTGCTTCAGTACTTCAACTTCACCTCCTATCGTGACTTTGGGTCTTTTCGCCATTTTCAGGACTTCTGGCCTTTTCGCTGCTTTGGGAATTTGGTTGTTCAGCACCACTGCATTTCGGCTGTTCGGGACTTCGGAAGAGTGGCACGGCCTCAGGCTGTTAAGGGGGGCCCGGCTCGTTTGAAAAGTTCAGCACTCCCTAGCAACCCTTCAGACCTGGGCCACTTGTACCCCCCTAATGGCGGCCCTGCCCCACCACATAGCTACAGGTCAAACTTGAGAAAGGCCCAAGTGCCAACTGATGCCAATTTTATTGTATATAATAAACTAGGCAGTTATTTTTTTTTCCAGAAAATGTGTCCACCCTAAAATGTATCAGCAGTGTAAAGTGGGCCCTTAACATGGTTTCTTTCATCTTATTTACATTAATGACATTAGAGCTAAACATAAACGTTTTTTTAATGCACAGTGAATAATATTTATATGTGATCAGTCGTGTACATAAAAGGGGTGCTTGACCCTAAGTTAACTTTCAATATGTTATACAATAGCTAATTCCAAACAACTTTTCAACTCGCCTTGTCTTTTTCTTTTTTATAATTTTTGAATTATTTGCCTTCTTTTTCTGACTCTTTCCAGCTTTCAAATGGGGTTCAATGACCTCATCTAAAAATACAAATGTTCTGTAAGGCTACACATTTATTGTTATTGCTACTTTTTATTATTCATCTTTCTATTCGAGGCCTCTCCTATTCATATTCCAGTCTCTCATTCAAATCAATGCATGGTTGCTAGGGTAAATTGGACCCCAGCAACCAGATTTGAAATTGCAAACTGGGGAGCTGCTGAATAAAAAGCTAAATAACTCAAAAACCACAAATAATGAAAAACATTTGTACTCTCTACATCAGTGATCCCCAAGCAGTGGCTCGCGAGCAACATGAATTCCAGGCTTGGGGGCAAGTTTTAATTGCATAAAAACTAGGTGTACTGCCATGTAGATCCTATAGGCTGCCAGTTTGTATATAAATATCAAACTACAGCCCTTATTTGGCATCTCCAGGGACTTTTTTTATGCTTGAATTGCTCAATACTTTTTTACATTACATGTGGCTCACGGGTAAATAAGATTGGGGACCCCTGCTCTACATCATACTAAAAGTTAGTTTAGGTGAACAACCCCTTTAGTAAAGCCAACCAGGTTGCAGGTCCAATCTGGCTGAAACTATAAATACATTGACAAGTGGGAATATTTCATGTATTGCACAGAGTCCCTTCTCAAGGACTGAATCATTTGCAAGATCTCAGTGATGGATATTGTGATACATATTTGTTGTGTGCCCTTTACTTACCTTTAATATTTATACAAATGTTTAGCTGTAGAGCCAAGATTACCATGTGGGCACTGGTTTAAGCACAATCAGAGTGGAGGTCGGCCTGTCACTGATTAGATTAACATGGGAAGACACGTCAAGATTATGGGGACTTTTTCTACTGTATTTTTAGCCTGATAACAAGGGTGGTCAAAGCATCCCTTGTTCCGTAAGCCTAATGAAAGTAATATACAGAGTTGGTAAAAATGTACTCCAACATTTGCCAAGGTTCTCCTTACTTTAAGACAAAGCTATTGCATCATATGGAAATTAGCCCATAACCAGTGGTGGATTGCTATTAGATCTAGATTGCGCAGGCCCTATATTTCCCATGGGCCAAAGCATGTAAGCAAGAAGGACAATGTGCAGGGGTGAGACAGGATTAGGGATGCGTCGAATCCAGGATTCGGTTCGGGATTTGGCCTTTTTCAACAGGATTTGGATTCGGCCAAATTAGGGACGAGGAGGGAAATTGTGTCTTTTTGTCAAAAAACAAGGAAGTAAAAAATGTTTTCCCCTTCCCACCCCTAATTTGCATATGCAAATTAGGGTTTGGATTCGGTTCAGTAATCAGCCGAATCTTTAGCAAAGTATTCAGGGGTTCGGTGCATCCCTAGACAGGATAGAAGCAGGGGTCATGAGGTGAAGGATCACAGCTCAGGGCCAAGAACACAATTAATTGGACTCAAAAAAACTCCAAAAAACGGTCAAGGGAGGGAGTTATTTACTGGTAACCTAATTATCTGTAGGAATGATATCAGTTCTGGTGTATGGTGCTAACAATGAAAGTCAGTTGACACTGAGTGTAGAGGCTAGAGTCCTGCAGGGGGTCGGGTACCCGCAAAAACAGCAGGCACCCTGCAGAATGAGGGGAGGATTTTCATGTGCAGGTATACCCGCAGGTCTGCGGGTCGCTGCTCGGGTTGTGGGTCTCATCGTAATTTCTTATCTTATGTAATATTGTCTATATTTTATTCCTTTTAAAGTTTTACAAAACTTGTTTCTGACCCCGCCCACTTTTGATGATGGCACTTCCGGTTTGCAGCACCATCACTTCCTGTTTGATGGTAGTCATCGGGTTGCGGATCCTGGTCAGGTAGCAGATCAAAGTGGGTAAATATGCGTGTTCGGTCCGGGTCTTAGAAAATGGTTCTGTGTAGAACTCTACATCAGGCTAAGAGAAGCCTGGAATTACCACCACAGAGCAGCACAGGTTTTATGGCTGTATACACAGCATCACAGATGGATTAGGAAACATGAAACTGGCCATACACTTCTCTCACACTTTTAGAAGACTCTGCATAAAAGTGAAAACACCCCCTATTCCAAAAACAAGATGCGTGATTGGCTTCAAGTCTGTGTGCACAAGGAAATACCTTCAGACAAAGACAACTCCAGATACTGTACAGAAATGTATCACAGACACAATGTTGCCTATAGACCAAACTCAATCTAACAACAGGTATGGGATCTGTTATCCGGAAACCCATTATCTATAAAGCTCCGAATTAAGAAAAGGCTGTCTCCCATAGATGACATTTTATCCAAATAATCTAAATTTGTAAAAATGATTTCCTTTTTCTCTGTAATAATAAAACAGTCACTTGTACTTGATCCCATCTACCTAAGATATAATTAATCCTTATTGGACGCAAAACCAGTCTATTGGGTTTACCGTATTTAAATGATTTTCTAGACTTAAAGGGGTTGTTCACCTTTGCGTTAACCTTTAGTATGGCATTTTGACAATTTTAGTTTTAATTTTTTATTGCTTGTGGTTTTTGAGTTATTTAGCTTTTTATTCGACAGCTTCCCTAATTAGCTTTTTTTAGCAATCTGGTTGCTATGGTGCAAATTAACCTAGCAACCATGCCCTGATTTGAACAAGAGACCGGAATATGAATTGGAGAGGACCTGAATAAAAGGATCAGTAATAAAAAGGAGTAATAACAGTACATTTGTAGCTTTACAGAGCATTTCTTTTTTAAATGTGACCCCCATTTGAAAGCTGGAAAGAGTTAGAAGAAAAAGGCAAATAATTAAAAAAAACTATTAAAGGGAATCTGTCGTCATTTTAAACTTTTTTTTTTGTGCATTTTTATAAAAAACACACATCCATAAACACTGTCTGGCAAATAAAATGTTAATCCACAAATCCATGCATAAGTTATTTTAGTTTGTATTTTGTCATGGGGGCTTCCATTTTTGCTCATTACACATTCATCCTGTGCTGCTCTAACAGCAGGCACAGCATTACCTGTGTGCCTAGAGGCAGCCACTCTGTAATGAAAAGCCAGGTCGCACATGAGAATCTAGCTGTACACTCCCCCTCCCCTCTCTGCCCCTGTGTGATGTTTGGAGGAGAGAGGTCACATGGTTTGCAGGGAAGCAATTACTTTCACTTTCCTACGTCCTGCTCTACAGCTACACTAGCAGCCCCTCCTCCCACAGACACTATCAAAGCTCCTGCTGTTCTGTTAGTTTGATCTCTGCTTTCCTTTGGAGGGGGGAGCTTTCTCTCCTTGCTGCCTTCCTAGTTTGTTTTACTGGTGGTAAAGGAGCTGTGAGTTCCCTCTGCTATCCACCTCACACACACCTTGCTCCTTTCCTGCCTGCAATACTTCTTTTTTCATTAACTACTTACTGTCTATTTTAACCCTTTCTAGACTTCCTCCTAAGTTTTCCTGGTTTTCAAGTATGTCCTTATTTTATCCTTTTTTCTATTCCCTGTCATCAGTCCTGGGAGTGTACTCCTGTGTTTCATTTTTGTGTAAACAAATTTAAATAAACTATCTATATAAAATATTTTTTCCAGTGCCCAAAATGAATTGTGTGTGTGTGTGTGTGTGTGTGTGTGTGTGTGTATATATATATATATATATATATATGTATGTATATATATATATATATATATATATATATATATATATATATAAAACAAAAATAGAGCTGTTCGCACACCAATCGATAGTGATGTACCAGGTGCTGCCACAGTGTCGAATATTTAACAGTCCAAAGATCTTTAGCAGCGCACACTTGAATTTTTAAAAAAGTTAATTAATTTATTTCAATATTAAAAGAGCATAATACATGCATCGACGTTTCGGTCCTGGTCTTGGACCGTTATCAAATATATATATATATATATATATATATATATATATATATATATAACCAAAGGAATGGTGCACTCCGTAGACAAAATTAATACCTGGGTGCCAGCATGGGAAATAAGCAGTGAAAAAGGATTGCGGCACTCACAGGGTTTTAGTGAAAAAACAAAAAAATGTTTTATTATTAAGCCTCAATGTTTCGATCCCCCACAGGGATCTTCGTCAGTGTTTGCTCCTGACGAAGATCCCTGTGGGGGATCGAAACGTTGAGGCTTAATAATAAAACATTTTTTTTGTTTTTTCACTAAAACCCTGTGAGTGCCGCAATCCTTTTTCACTATATATATATATATATATATATATATATATATATATATATATATATATTTATATATTTATTTTTGAAACGTAAGTGGGGGCAGTGATCACAGGACTATCTTATTTCAGTCCTTCTGAAGTGGTGTCAGTGGGAGCTTATCTTGATTCCTGCCTATTGTTCAATTGACAGGCTCAGCAGACAAGGCTCTATTTACATTACAGCAGCTTGTAGGAGGGAGGGGTAATGACATCACTCCAACTTACAGTGCAGCAGTAAAGTGTGACTGAAGTTTATCAGAGCACAAGTCACATGACCTGAGGGCAGCTGGGAAATGTCAAAATGTCTAGCCCCATAGCAAATTTTAAAATTAGATATAAAAAAAATCCATTTCTTGTTTTGAAAAACAGATTTCAATGCAGGATTCTGCTGTAGTAGCACTATTAACTGATACATTTTGTAAAAAACATTTTTTTCCACGACAGTATCCCTTTAAACATAAATAATGTAGACCCATTAAAAAGTTGCTTAGAATTAACCATTCTATAATATACTAAAAGTTAACTAAAAGGTGAACCACCCCTTTAAGGTATGAAGATCCAAATTACTGAAATATCCATTATCCAGAAAACCCCAGGTCCCAAGCATTCTGGATAACAGGTCTCATACCTGTACATAGATACATAAAAGACTGGTGTCACGAAGAAACTAGATTTACAAACTCAAAAGACCGCTAAGACCTTTTGTTAATTTTTAGTATGTTGTGAAATTCCTAGCAACTTTGCAATTGGTCTTCATTATTTATTTATTTTTTTTTATAGTTTTTCAATTACTTTGCCCTCTTCTTTAACTTTCTTGCTATCAAATGGGGGTCAATGACCCCGAGAGCTTATAAATATTGTCCCTTGAGCTTACAATTTTATTACTGTTACTTTTTATCCCTTATCTTTCTATTTAGTCCCTCTCCCATTCATATTTAAGAGGCAGATTTATCAACGGTTGAGTTGTTTTCCCGAAAAATTTGAGTTTTTCAAGGGTAGTTTTCAGTCAAAACTCGAATCTTTCTGATGTAAAAAAAAAAAAAAAAAAGTAACATTTTTTTGAACTTACCGTATATACTCGTGTATAAGCCGACCCGCGTATAAGCCGAGGTACCTAATTTTACCAAAAAAACCTGGGAAAACGTATTGACTCGTGTATAAGCCTAATCACACACACATACCGTACTATACACACAAACTCCCCACACATGTACTATATACACACACACACACTCTCTACCCACACCATCATACACAGACACACACATATACTATATATACACACACACACTCCCCACACAATAATGACAAGGCACAAAGAAGGCAGAAAGCAGTGGATGTAGTACCTTTGCCCTGAGCTTGCCATCAATTAATCCAAAAGAAACAAATCAAGGTTTTTATGAAACACTGCTAATATACACCATGCAAATGATTGTAGCTGCAACACAAATATATTGAATCCAGAAGGGCCAAGCACCTTGAATGTAGTACGGTACATATGATTTGAACGATATTTATGTACATAAACGGACACTAGCCTCTGAATCTCATTCATGCACAACCACAGTGAAGCAGGTGCAAGTGCAACAATAACTGGAGGGTCACACACGCCCGGGTCGTGTGACAGGGAATGCCTGGAGGGTTGCTCGGGCCTGCAAGTGAGGGAGGATCGGGCCTGCAAGTGAGGGACTGCTACCACCGCACTCCTTTAAGCCGTTCCCTGTCCCCAGTCGCAGGGCTTTGCTGTGAGCCCGCTCTTACCTGGGTTTGATCCAGGCAGCGCTCCAGGCGGTGCTGTGTTCATAGGCCCTGGCAGCGGGGAACGCAGGAACCAGCGGGTCAGTAAAGGTGGGGGTCAGGTATTTTCCGTCCATCCTCCCGGGTAATTGCAGGCTTAAAGGAGCCTGCAATTTCTCGCCTCCTGCCAGCCCCTCACATCGTCTCAGGGAGGCGGCGGCAGTGTTGGTGGTGACGCGGGCGGAGGGAGGGACGGTTACCTCACTCCGTGGGATCATGGAAGTGCATGCTGAGCCTCAAGCTGCTCCCAGCATGCATCACTCACGGCGGCGCCTCCTCCCCTCTCGCCCCCTTGTGCTGAGATTCAACGTACCTAATACCGGTAGTTCTGCAAATTTACCGGTAAGGCAGCGGTCTTCAAAATACCGGTACATCATCTACCAGAGGGGTTTTTTTTATACTGACTCGCGTATAAGCCAAGGTAGATTTTTCAGCACATTTTGGGTGCTGAAAATCTCGGCTTATACGCGAGTATATACGGTATACCCTGAAGCTCGAAATAGCTCGAATCCAAAAATATTTCAGCTAAATCCAGTCAAGGTCATATAGAAGTCAATGGCAGAGGTCCCTTGAACCAGATGTTAATAGCCTTCACAATGTTTTGGATTTATACAGTGGGTTTCGATCAAAAACTCGATTAATTCGAGTTATTCAAGTTTTTTTCTGCAGAAAACTCAGTTTGAGTATTCAGGTTTTTCACCCCAAATTCACGGATTCAAGTTTTCTGCATTGGAGTTTTTTCATAAATTAGAAAACATAGAGTGACTTCATTCGAGGTATAAAAAACCTCACAAACTCGACCTTTGTTAAATAAATTTGGAGTGCTATATAAATAAATATATACAATTTTAAGTCTGGTCTGTATCTCCATTTGAGCAATGACAGCCACAAAACCAACTTGGATGGCTTATCTAAAATGAATATAGTCAAATACAAGAGTCCTCTGCACTCAACCCATTATCAATATATTTAAGACAGAGACATTTTGTGCATACTGCTACTAAAAAATGCCTTACCCTTTAAACAAAACAGGGATTGTTTGTCCATATATTGCAATATATTTAATATTTATTTATATGGACAAACAATCCCTGTTTTGTTTAAAGGGTTTTTTAGCACACAGACGGATTTGTAGCACACAGACGGAATTCAAAAAAGAGGCTGATAAGCTATATCTAAGATTCAAACACAGAGGTTATAGCCACAATTCCCTCAAGAGGGCATATAAGAGAGCTTTAGGGGCAGATAGGAATCAGCTCTTGGTCCCTAAGAAACATAACGAGATTGATAAGGCGAACAATTCTAACAAAATAATAAGATTTATAGGAAACTATTGCTTTGAACATAACGAGATTCGACAGATACTAACTAACCATTGGCAGATTCTGGAGCAGGACAAAGATTTGTCCAGTGTAATAGGAACTAAACCCACAATTACGTTTAGGCGTAGTAAAAATCTGCGGGACCAATTAGTACATAGTCATCTGAGTAAGAATGCGAAATCAACATGGCTGGAAGATAGAACTAAAGGATGTCACAAGTGTGGTAGTTGTTTGGCCTGTCCGTTTATTGAAAAAGCATGCGTTCCTAAACGAGCGGCAATGGATACCTATTTAAACTGAATTTGGACGCGCACTCGCCACTTGTGCCCCTGAAGAAGCCGTGGTACACGGTGAAACGCGTCGGGCGTGTGGCATAGGTGGAGGAATAGCTCCCACTTGTTCCCCACGTAGCTAGGTAGAATTTGGGCTGGGGAATGGCCACTTGAACACGGCTGATACTTTAATATTACTGTGGTCAGGCGGTAATGACAACGCTGACTACAAGAATTGTCCACGAATTCATCCTATGCCTGGTTTTTAATTGAGTGTTGTTTTAGGGACATGGTCCCGGACTTCCATATACTTATGGAGTCTTATATTTCATTGTCTTTGTGGGTGCGTGTGTTTTTAACATACCTGGATTAAAAGTTATGTTTTAATATTTTTTCTTCAACATAATTTATGGTATTATTCATCTCAACTGGTTAACTTGGAGATAACAGGGTTATGAAAATCCCTTATTTTCCCTGTTTTTCTGGTGGTTGTTTGGATTTCGTTGGTTCTTTAATGAACACTAACCTGCAGATAAATTAGGTCTGAAACTTGATCACACTCACCTTTGTGAAGTTAATTCCTCAACAGGCATCACATGCAACAGTGTAAAAATGTTAACAAGCCTTATAGGTAAAAACTATTTGTCTTGTGGCTTTGAGCATGAGTGTATATCTAGAAACCATGCCATAAAGTGACACAGGGTTTCTGATGGTTGACAGAATGGAGAAAAATCTTCACGTGTCCAGAAATGTATTGCTCTAAAGAAGCATGAAATGTGCCGATATCTTTTCCATTGAACACTAAATAAAAGTAAAGGTGGACGATCTTATATGCTCCCTCAGTCCATGGGTAAAGCATGGCCCACCTTTGTGTTGTGTCAAGTGTTTGTGCAAAATGAGCTGCAGCTTCTCTTCACTTCCTCATCTGCTGATGAGCCATGCACTGGCCAATATGGTGCACTGGAACCTTTGCTTCATGCGATTTTATCTGTGGTTGTATGTTCAACTTAAAGGGGGGGTTCATATTTAAGATTTTAACTTTTAGGGGGCTATTTATCAAAAGTTGAATTTTAGAGCTTTGTGAGCTTTTTTTTTTATACCGCAAATGGTTTCTAATTTAAGAAAAAACTCAAATGTAACAAACACTCAAATCAGTGGATTCAGGGTTAACAACCAGAAAACTCCCGAGTTGTTGAGGGAAACCCACCAAAAAATACTCCAGCATCATAAAGGTTATTAACATGTTCCACTGGTTCAAGGGACCTCTGCAGTTGACTCCTGCATGACCTCGACAGGTTTTAGATGGTGCATTTTTGGATTCAAATTTTGACTGAAAAATATCCTGAAAAAAATGATTTTTTTTTTAATGGAAAAAACAACTTAATAAACCTGTCCCTTAGTATGTTATAGAATGGCTAATTCTAGCCAACTTTTCAATTGACGTTCATTTTTTCTTTTGTATATCTTTTTTTAATTATTACTTTGTTCTTGTGGCTCTTTTCAGCTTTCAAATGGCCACTAACCCCATCTAAAAAAAGAAATGCTCTGTAAAATTTTTAATTACTCATCTTTCTATACAGGCCCTCTCCTATTCATATTCCAGTCTCTTGTTCAAATCAATGCATGGTTGCTCATGCAATTTATACCCTAAAAAGCAAAGAAGAAAAAACTGCAGGTGATGCTGCTCCAGTATAAAAAGTCTCCAATCCATAGCATGTAACAGTGGTCGACATTGGTCACAGCAATACTTACCTGACTGTTTTGGGGTAGTGGATACCTGAATTTATAGACTGACTTTCACTGAAGTTATACCCCTATGACAAAACTTAGAATGACATCAGTTTTCCATTAGTATCTGCATGACATTTATGTAGGAAAACAACCCCCAAAGCTACAAAACTACTGTTTTATTAAACTGGCAATATACACTTGTGTTCAACATAACTTCAATGAATAGGGGGTTGTACAGCTTTGGGCATGCTCCATTAGTGCTTTAGAAAAACTGAAATTAAAAATATATTTTTTTAGATGAAAAGAAGTCAGAAGTATTACTGAACTAAATCCACAATGTTGGGATGTGGCTGAATATGAAATCCTCGGGGGGGCGCTAAAGGCTGAAAGGAATACAAACCCAATTTGAATATTCATATTTACGCAAAATATTAAATATAAATCAGCTCAGAAAAAAATATTTTCACATTGAACAAAGGATTTATATTGTCATTTAAAAAAAATAGTAAGATCGACAAAAATGAAAAAAAAATGCTTGTACTCAATATAAAATGTAAAGTCAGCTGTCCATCTCTTCTAATGTTTCTGTTTTAGGTTTAGGATGCTTAATAACTTCTTCAGGTTCAATGATTATTTCAGAAAGATCAATCTCAGGTAAAGGAGTCCTCCAGTAATTAAATGAGTTGTATTCTTTGAAGTCATCATCGTTCTGCAAAAACATATCAATGACAAAATGATTTAGTAAAGTACCCAAAACAATTCATGTTCATTACTATGGTTTCGTGAAACATTGACAGCATACTAAAACCTACTGCAGACCATTTCACAAGGGGCATTATTATAATGCTTTATTGATATAGCTAATACCAACATAGCTTTATACAAGATTTAGTAATAGGTGGAGGGCACACCAATTCAGCAAATGCTGTAGGTAAACAGTGCAAGAGGTGCAAACATCAAAAGGGTACCCCTACAATCGGTACCCCACAAAGTAACAGTATATAGATAGATATGCACACTCAAAAGATAATAAAAGAAGGCAAATATGGTACATTTAAAATAAAGCTTTACTTATTTATGCAAATAATACACACAAAGCCACAATAGTAGGCCTGTATAATACAATACATAAGCTTACATGGTATATACCTAACGTTTAAACATAGCCACAATTACATAACAGTAAACAGTAAGTATTACAATTATACAGCAAGGAGCAGATACACCTACCACCAGTATGAGAATGGCCCCAACGTTTCGGCGTAAGCCTTTGTCAAGGGGATTCAGAATCGTTGGGGCCATTCTCATACTGGTGGTAGGTGTATCTGCTCCTTGCTGTATAATTGTAATACTTACTGTTTACTGTTATGTAATTGTGGCTATGTTTAAACGTTAGGTATATACCATGTAAGCTTATGTATTGTATTATACAGGCCTACTATTGTGGCTTTGTGTGTATTATTTGCATAAATAAGTAAAGCTTTATTTTAAATGTACCATATTTGCCTTCTTTTATTATCTTTTGAGTGTGCATATCTATCTATATACTATAGCTTTATACAAGGCCACAACCTAAAACATGGCAATAAATGTGTGTGACTCACTGAACTACTCACTGAAATGCTAACTGACATCAATGGGAAGTGATTCACATAACAGTTAAAGGGATACTGTCATGGGAAAAAAAATGAACCAGTTAATAGTGCTGCTCCAACAGAATTCTGCACTGAAATCCATTTCTCAAAAGAGCAAACAGATTTTTTTTTAAATTCAATTTTGAAATCTGACATGGGGCTAGACATTTTGTTAATCTCCCTGCTGCCCCAAGTCATGTGACTTGTGCTCTGATAAACTTCAATCACTCTTTTCTGCTGTACTGCAAGTTGGAGTGATATCACCCCCTCCCTTTTTGCCCCAAGCAGCCAAACAAAAGAACAATGGGAAGGTAACCAGATAACAGCTCCCTAACACAAGATAACAGCTGCCTGGTAGATCTAAGAACAGCACTCAATAGTAAAAACCCATGTCCCACTGAGACACATTCAGTTACATTGAGAAGGAAAAACAGCAGCCTGCCAGAAAGCATTTCTCTCCTAAAGTGAGAGAAAACACGTTTTCCGATGACAGGATCCCTTTAGTGTTTTGAATGCTGTGGAGATCAAAGTGCCTCATGTTCCACTGCCGTTGATCTACTTCTCACTTTAGAAATATCTCTATTATAGTGATTGCTATCAGTGTATCAAATACAAATGTATGGGGTTGTTCATCTAAGGAGACATTTATAGCAATGCTTGGTAGACCATGCCCTGACAGAAGGGACAACTGCGTAGGTTTTCTCATTGCTTGTACAGAGAGATACCATAGCTCACTGCTAGCATAATTATTCTCCTGTAGTAAGAACACTGGGTGTGCCTCCTGCACAAGGATGCGCAGCAATTTCAAAGGAACTGTAGCACCAATAAATGAAAGTGTTTTAAAATATAAATGTCCTGTTGCCCTGCACTGGTAAAATGGTTGTGGTTGCTTCAGAAATGCTAGTATAGTTTATATAAATATGCTGCTGTGTGGGGTAGCCATGGGGGTAGCCAATCAATCTGAAAAAATGAGAAAAGGCATATAGGATACAATGCTGTAGAATATAGTTTGTTCAGGTTGTAATGTTTGAACTAAACTCGCTTTTTACAAATTTTATCTATCTGTGCCAACGGTGCCATTTAGCAGTTCTTAAAGGGATCCTGTCATTGGAACACATGTTTTTTTCAAAACGCATCAGTTAATAGTGCTACTCCAGCAATTCTACACTGAAATCCATTTCTCAAAAGAGCAAACAGATTTTTTTTATATTCAATTTTGAAATCTGACATGGGGCTACACATATTGTGAATTTCCCAGCTGTCCTGGTCACGTGACTTGTGCCTGCACTTTAGGAGAGAAATGCTTTCTGGCAGGCTGCTGTTTTTCCTTCTCAATGTAACTGAATGTGTCTCAGTGAGACATGGGTTTTTACTATTGAGTGTTGTTCTTAGATCTACCAGGCAGCTGTTATCTTATGTTAGGAAGCGGTTATCGGTTACCTTCCCATTGTTTTTTTTTTTGGCTGCTGGGGGCGGGGGAAGGGAGGGGGTGATATCACTCCAACTTGCAGTACAGCAGTAAAGAGTGATTGAAGTTTATCAGAGCACAAGTCACATGACCAGGGGCAGCTGGAAAATTAACAATATGTCTGGCCCCATGTCAGATTTCAAAATTGAATATAAAAAAATCTGTTTGCTCTTTTGAGAAATGGATTTCAGTGCAGAGCACAAGTCACATGACCAGGGGCAGCTGGAAAATTAACAATATGTCTAGCCCCATGTCAGATTTCAAAATTGAATATGAAAAAATCTATTTGCTCTTTTGAGAAATGGATTTCAGTGCAGAATTAACGGATTCATTTTGAAAAAAATGTTTTTTTCCCATGACAGTATCCCTTTAAGATGCAATTCAGTGGTTTGGGGTCAGTAACAATTCTAAGCCCAGGACAGGCAATATAAGTTTTCTCAAATGCAGAACAGCCAGTCTTCAGCTCAACAGGCCTGCAGATGAGATAAAAAAAAGGATGCCATCTAAATCAGCACTTGCAGAATTAAAAGGCATCTGTCATGCTCAGTATGGGTTCCAAAAAAATGGAAATACCGCACATCCTACCATTCCAAATATCTCTTCTTGGTGCTCAGTGTTGGGGGAATCGGCAACCTCCAGTGAAACGTATAAGAATATAACCGGCACACAAGGTATGCATTTAGCAGGGCAAGCCCTTGCAATTTTATTTAATGCATGGTGCACAATGCATTAAATAAAATTGCAAGGACTTGCCCTGCTAGATGCATACCTTGTGTGCTGGTTATATTCTTATATGCTCAGTATGGGACCATGTAAGTAACAGCCCAATATATGGCATAAAGATTGTCGATTAAAAGTATCCCACTCACTGTCCCAAGGCTATGTCACTGCGGGACACTCTACACAACCACCTTAAATAGAGCAATCCATGCTGGGGTTTTTTTTTAAGTTGTTCACCTTTAAAAGTTATATTCTGAGACAATTTGCAATTGATTTTCATTTTTTATTATATGTGACTTTTGATTTGAGCTATTTAACTTTTTATTCAGCAGCTTGCAATTTCAGTTTGCAATTTCAGTAATCTGGTTGCTAGGGTCCAAATTAGCATAGCAACTATGCATTGATATACACAAAGGAAGGAAATACGAAAAGGAGAGGCCCTTGATTGAAAGGGGAATAATAAAAAGTAGCAATAATGACAGAGCATTTGTTTTTAGATACGATGCCCAGCCCCTATTTTGAAAGCTGGAAACAGTCGGTAGAAAAAAAGGCAAATAAATCAAAAACTATATAAAAAAAAAAGAAAGCCAATGGAAAAGTTGCTTAGAATTAGGCATGCTATAACATACTAAGAGTTAACTCAAAGATGATCTACTCCTTTAAAGCCGAGTAGGAAGTGAATGAGATTAAAAATCACTTGGAGGGCCTAACTGCTTGGCATCCACCAGTCATTTAATTTTCATTTACCTTTACAAAAATCAAATATGTCCTGTATACTTCATATATAACCAAGTACATTTCGTACATAAATTTTATTAGCACGTGCAATTACCTGGCATTTGTACTCATTTGTGCTTTTGCTCTCCATCACCCTCTGCTTCTTACACGGAACTGGCGGCTGGGCTGCTGGCAGGGTTTCCTGCTCAGGAGTCTTGTTGTTGCACCTTGCAGGCAGTTTCACGTCCACACAAACATCCACCCCGAGCTTTCTTTTCCTTCTGGGAGTCAATGGGTCGCTACTGGACTCATACTGGTATGAGAACAATCCCCCTGCCTGCATTTTGCACGGGGGCGCCAAGGTAGCCACGTGATGCTCCGCTTTCCTCTTAGCCATTCGCAGCGCCCAGTGTTACAAGACAAACACACTTCGCCAGGAGCAAGTCTAATGCCCGCACTATGCCAACAGCAGGACTGCCACTATATTCCCTGCTGCAACACAGTCACTCAGTCGTATCGTAAGTCAAAGTTATAAAAGTCCTTAGCAACTCTGCGTGTTACAATAACTTCGTAATTAATATTTGGCTTTGATCTATTGGTACCGTCTTATTCTTGGCGCTACGAATTATCGCCTAAACAGCGTGCGCATTTGTTTTCCTTCCGCTGTTTGGAACGCAGGAACCATAGAGTAGACATAGCTCGCCAAGTACAGCGCCACCGTTCGCCTCCAGTAGTAACTGTTACCGGTGCTTTTCAAAGCTGTTGAAAAAGGGACTGAGTTGTCTGCTTGTATCTGCTTTTCTACCTGCAAGCCTGTAATTCGACATTTTCTGCTTTCCAGTCGAATTGGGCTACTAATTTAGAGTCCAGACAGGTTTTGAAAGTACAAACTATCCAAGATACGGATTTGGGCCTGGTTTTTACTTTGGAAACCAGCCATAGTTTTTTCTTGCCCTAATGTGCCAAGCCGGTCTCCCAATGCATGTTGGGTAATGTAGTTCTTGTTTAACAATTTGACGGCTGCCAAGTTTTATGTAAGACTACAATACCCAGCATGCAATGGGACTGACTTGTGTAGAACTTGGGAATTACCAGATGTTGGGCTCTGTGTTCTCGCATTTTCCGATGACTTTCCTCAATTTCAGGGCAACGATCTGCTGGCCACCAAAATGTCTAGAGGTTGAATTGTTTTACCAATATTTATTGAAATTGTATATGTATTCAGGCCTCATGGGGCTCCTATACCTCCTGAGCCCCCCCCTTCTGTAGTTACGGCCCTGGTGAAAGGGGCAAATCTTTCCCATTTTGCATCATGAAAAAATGTGCAAATCAGTGAAAATTGAAAAAGACGTATTTTCACATATATTCATTTATTTTTTAGACTTTTTTTTCACTGCACATGTGTTATTTTAGGCTACTTTTAGGGTTGACACATTTTCTGGAAAAAAATACCGGCCTTCCTATATATTTATCTTTTTTCCCTATTAATAACATTGGGATCAACCATCATTTTTACCGGCCAGGCTGCAACTAGGGTTGCCACCCGGCCGGTATTTTACCGGCCTAGCCGGTAAAACACCTGCCAAGGCCGGTATTACAAATTTACCGGCTATGTAGCTGCCGGTAAATCTATCAAAAGCCCTTGGCCTGTCCCAATCTGCTGAAAACTTACCATTTTTTCCTGGCGTCTGTCCAATTGCGTGTAGTGGCTCCGCCCCATTTGACATCACAACACGCCCCCCTCCAACATCATGGCACGCCCCCTTTCTTCCCGCCCCCACCATGGCCGGTGGATATCTTTTTGAAAGGTGGCAACCCTAGCTAATTTTGTAGTGCCTCTTGGCTAGTTCTGGCTGGGTTTTGTAGCTGACTTTGGCTGGTTTTGAATTAGATCTGGCAACCCTGCAGCCCTCTGTAGGGCTATAAAGGGCGTGCAGTAACATTTGTTTTGCATTGGAGTTCCCATTAAAAAATGGTCAAACAATTACAAAGAGAAATGTGCAACATCATGGGACTTGCTGCTGTTTCTCAAAGAACTGTTCCATTTTCTGGGAATGCAAAGTGTATGTATATATAACAGTATTGTTCATAACTATGGATATGGCAATTCTTTCATATGGTGGGACTTGGGTATTAATTATGAGGAGTTTTAGGGTTTGGTAAAAACAATTAATGGAAGTATTTATGTAGCAATTAAAAAAGGTTGCCCTGGTTTTGTTAGTGCCCACAGTACAGTAAAACAGGCAAAAAGCAGTTTCATGCACTTTTATTTAATAAATAGGTATACTAACCATCATGTGGAGTAACCAGATTGAATATTTTTTATTGAACCAATACCCATTCCTCTTTAGCATTGTGCTGAAAATATGGATGTTCTAAAACAAATACATTTATGTTCTAAAATAATAAAGCACATACAAATAATCTTCAAACAGGTTTTGTTTATTTAGGTACAGTATCAAATACAGATCATTAGTGGCAGGTCTGTTGGTGTTGGTGAAATCTAGCAAACCGGAAATCTCTGTGGTCTGAAACGAAAAATACATCCTACAGAATTCATAAGACAAACACACTTATACGGACACTTAGGGGCCCATTTACTTAGCTCAAGTGAAGGAATGGATAAAAAAAAACTTCGAATTTCAAATGTTTTTTTGGCTACTTCAACCATCGAATGGGCTACTTCGAATTGAACAATTCAAACTAAAAATCGTTTGACTATTCGATAGTCGAAGTACTGTCTCTTTAAGTAAAAACTTCGACGCCCTAGTTCGCCACCTAAAAGCTACCGAAGTCAATGTTAGCCTATGGGGAAGGTCCCCATAGGCTTCCTAAGCATTTTTTGGTCGAAGAAAAATTAGATCGAACGAATAGCGCTAAATCCTTCGACTTCAATGTTGAAGGATTTAGCTTCGACATTCGAATATCGAGGGTTAATTAACCCTCAATATTCAACCTTAAGTAAATTTGCCCCTTATTTACAAGTCATCACTCATCTGCTTTCATGTAGTTCCCCCCCTTTCCTCTGCAGTATCAAAAAAATTCCATTAGCATGTGATTGGCTATAACGGATCTTAGTGGTGCAATATTAAATTGAGAATGGATCGCACAATGGCAGGACAATGATCCCAAACATTAGGCTGAGTAACACCCGAGAGGCTCGAGAATAAAAAAAAGTGGATGTCCTGCCCAGTTAAAGCCCTGATCTCAATTAAATTTGTGGCACTGCTTGAGGTACATACTGTTAGGGGCACATTTACTAAGCTCGAGTGAAGGATTCGAATGAAAAAAATCGAAGTACTGTCTCTTTAAAAAAAACTTTGGTAGTTGAAGCCAGATGAGCTTACACTCCAATAATTCCAGCTGTTTATGATAATTATGACAGCCGCAAAATGAACAATCGCCAAGGCCTGGAAGACTAAACAGATTCCTGTTTAACCTCTCAAAATCAGAATGGATTGGACAACGACCCAGGAAAGGATGGCATATCTTAACAGACACAAAAAAAGTCTGGCAACCGGGGCTCCATTACAGATACTGGACAGACTACTCCAACGCACTCCTCTCTATGACAGAGCCCCCTATCTAGCCTAGCCACACCTCCAGATTGATATGTTAACATATTGGTAATTTAATCCTAATATACCATCTAGTCTCTGTTGTCCTATTATGGTTCAGCATAGCTGAGAGATGGCAGATATTATTAATGTTGTTGTCTTAGTTGCTTTTAGTTATTTTATTGGACTACCGTTTGCTAGTCAGACAACTGCTCAATAGTCTAATTTTATCTCCACTTACCAAATTTAGGCAGACTGTTCCTTTTAGCCTCTACTGGATTACTTTAATATCAGCTAATATTTACTCCACCTATTTTATTCATGTGCATTATATATGTGATGTTTACCAGTAGCGTATGTCTATATTCTCTGATATTGGTCATCTTAAACAGAATGGTTTTATTTTACTCTTTGGCTACATGGTAGTTTCCAGTTATTGCTTTTTACTAGTTTTTACTGGTTTTAACTAGTATTCTTTAATATACCTCTAGTAATCTATCAAATTATTTTATTTCATTTGCTTTGAAAACCTCATGTCAATTTATTTAATGAATTATTTGATGTATCAAAATTCAATAAAAAGAAATTGAAAAGAAAAAAATGTCTATATAAATGTTACTCAATAAAAAAAATGTATTGAAAAAAAAAAAGTTACTTAAACAACCCCTTCAAACAATCTCACATAGAATACACTTTCATTGTAGAAAATATATTTCAGTAATGAGAAAACTGGTCGGCAGATCATTACTTTTGCTGTGCTGTATATTATATTATGCTGTAACTCTTAAATCCGAAATATAGCTCATTTACAGAAACCTGTTGATTCTTGCTCCTTCTGGTCTCCCTTTTGACTGAACCGTGAAACATCTAATATCTGACTGGACCACTGGGATACCATGAAAACTCCCCCCCCCCCCTCCGGCTTCTAAAAATTCCATGGTCACTCCCTATTTTTGTATTAAAACAAAGCAGCAAAACAGATGTAAAGATAGTTTATAGTATGTAAAGAAAACATGCTATGAAAGTTTAGTAAAAAGAAATAAAAATAGATTGGAGAGTGGGCCATAGAGTAAGGTTTTCATGTTTGCCCCTGACATCCCAGTCCAGCACAAAGCATCAAAATGCTGATAATTTTGTTACTGTAAATAACATACATGTATACTTTTTTTTGTTTCAATCATTTTTATTGAATTTGAGAAATCTAACGGAGCGGTACAGAATAAACGTACAACAAAGGAAATAGAAGTATAGAACAATGCATTAATGGTCATTTCAGATATGCAAAGGGTTAACAGAGAAACAAATGCGGTCTCCATCCGCTAAGTAATCTTGAAGTTATAGAAGGCTGTAGGTACAGAAACTCCTATCTAAGCCAGAACCTGCAATGTACATCATGTTGGCATATCTAGCATCTAATCGCAGTATTTCTGATCCTCGTGTGATCGCCATTCAAAATTGAAAGTTGGCTAAAGGTCATTATTATTAAATGTGTACTAGCTGTAAGGGTTACACCTAATATACTAGTACAGTTACTTTTACCAAGGAAATTGTAATGTATTAATAAATAAAAGTTACTAGGACAAAGACTTTTGAAATTCCTGCTATGCGATTGCACAAACCCAATACACTAGGGAAGTATGCAAACATTTTAGGGCCCTCTAATTGTACATCTCAATAACCGAATGGTAGAAAGTGTAATGGTATTCAAGCTGTGGGACTACTAGTGTTTCAGGGAGTTAAAGCAGAAACCTAAAGTAAAAATACCCAGCCCCCCCCCCCCCAAAAAAAAAAAACAAGAAGGGAGATGGAGGAGCATGGAAAAATGGGTAAATACCTGCATCAACTAAAAAAAAAAAAAAGGGCAGTTCTAAGCAACTTTCCAATATAAATTACAGAATTCCTATGGTTTCAAAGTTATATGTAGATTTAATTTCTAATGTCTGCGCAGTGCAGTTTCTGACTTTTTACATTATTTTAAATGTCAGACCCTGGGTAGAAGAATGACCGATACTGCTTTTAACTGCAATTACATTTACAAATTATTTAAAACCACTGATAAGTTTTAATAGGTTTTGTAGTAATTGTCTTCCTCTTTCCACTCTTGTTCAAATGAGGGCCCGAGTAGCCAAAAATCGACTGCTCTGTTTAGCTATAATTTTATTGTAAATATACATATATATATATTTCAACAAATGACAGCACTCCAAGGTTTGCAATAACGAGAAAAAAAGGTAAACGAAAGCAGGTTTATTATATCCAACGTTTCGGTTCTATATTTGAACCTTCATCAGGGAAAAACATATATATATTATAAATATGTAAAAAATATTTACTGTATTTTCCCACCCCTCCTCTGGAATTCTCTCCCACAGTCAGTCTGATTTTCTCCCAACCTTTCTGCTTTCAAAAGATCTCTTAAATACACCTATTTAGAGAAGCCGTCCCTCACTCTGATTAGCTACCAAATTCAATACCATATGCCCCATCTCTCACCTGCTTATTTCTGATCTTGCCCACTCCCACCTCATTCCCTTTTCCTCGGGACCTTCCTCACCTTCTGTATCGGTACTGGTCGTTATGTAACTCTGTATGTTCTATGTATGTAATGCATGTGATTTCTTTGTATAAACACATTTTACAGAGCTGCACAATATGTTGGCGCTCTAAAAAATAAATGTTAATAATAATTACTTATCTTTCTATGAACAAAAATCGAAATTCAAAAACCGCAAATAAAAAAATGAAGACCAATTGAAAATAGTCTCAGAATAGCACTCTATCATACTAAAAGTTGAATTTAAAGTTGAATAACGGATTTAAATTTACTATGGTGAATGTGTGTATGATGGGGACTAAATATTTTTAATCTCCACTGGTGCAGGGACTGATGTGAATCATGAATAATCTCTGTAAAACACAGTGGAGTAAATTGGTGCTCTATAAATAAATAAAAAAGGTTAATGATATAGTAAATAAAGTACCCCCTCTTGTAAAATATAAGGATATTATAAGTTACCGAGGCGTGACCATATGTTTTTATACAGATCATGGATATAATATCCTCATATTTTGCAACAGGGGGTACTTTATTTATTATAATACACAAGTTTCAGTGAGTCGTGACAGAAATGACATCACTAAGCTCCAATTATAACAAATTACATCACTAAGCACCATTTATAAGGATATCATTTACAAGCTATGCATGGCTCTTGTGTATTATATAGTGCATAAAGTACCCCCTATTGTAAAGTAAGGATATTATTAAGTTACCAAGGCGTTCCATGACCATATAAAAACACAAGGCCGAAGGCTGAGTGTTTTTATACATTTCATGGAAATCCGATGTAACTTCTAATATTCTCATATTTTGAAACAGGGTATTTTAATCATAATACACAAGTTTCAGAGATTCACGTGACAGAAATGACTAATCACTAAGCACATTTTATAAGGATATAATTTATAGGCTAATCATGGCTTGTGTATTATAATAAAATAACGATTTGACTGGTGTTTGTGTCCAAGCATTTTACTCATTTAAATATTTCTATGCAATACAAATGTTTTACAGTACCTGCGACTGAAAATCTGTAAAAGTATTAAAATACACAAAAAAGTATTAAAAATACACAAAAACTTTATTCACTATTTTGCTGGACAATTCCATAGACAAATTCATTCTCCTTAAAATATTTAACAAAAAATATCTGCAGACATAATAAAAAGTTTAATTTCAGAAGTCAGATTTTATTAACTTAAAAAAAAAAAAAAAAGTTGAATAAAATTAAAATTCAAGTTGGTATTATTTGTAATTGTGCACTGCCGTTTGCCAAGTAATGTGCACTCACTGTTTGAAATACTCCGTTAAATACCAACACATTTACAGATAAAAAGGCACCTTTCAGAGTGTCTCTTGATTGCCCCAAGACACATCATCTTTAGTTTTTCTTCTTTTTAGGTTGCAGAGTCCATTATTGCTGTGGCTTGCGAGCCACAAAAAAGATACAGTCGTAGAAGAATTTCATCATAGATAAACTATTCACTGTGTATGTTGTCGACACCGATTCTTTTTCAAACTGTTCAGAGAAAAGTAAAAGAAAAGATGAAGCTTGTTTACACACGCTATTTGTTTGCATTCAGTAAAGGCTTAACTGTGATATGAGCGAAAGAGAAAGAACTAAACTATTAATGTGTGCAAAGCTTTTACTACAGAAGGTGCATGGTTAATGGCAAAATAATTTCTCCACCACATAATTTGAGCCAGCAAAGAAACACTCATATACCCCAGCCTCCTGTCATATTTATAAAATGAATCCGCCTGCCACTGCTCATGCAATTATAGACCAAATACATGTAATGGGCATTTCTCTGCTGGCTTATGATATAAGAGTGGAGAAATGCTATATTTGCCATAAGGTACTACTGAATGAATACACACTCGTGGCCATGAGGGCTCCAATGTTTTGTCACATTTTGCCGTTACGTCCTTTGTAGCATAAAGAATGCATTTATTTTGATCTGTTATCCTGCATTTTTTGGACAATGTTGCTACTGTACTTCCCTCAGGCATTTTCCCCACAATCCAAAGTGCTGCAAATTTTATACTGATTTAACAAACTAAAAGTATATAAATATAGTTCAAAAAGACTAATTTATATTATGATTTAAAGCTGCATGTTCCGTTTGAGGGAAGATGAGCTTGCCAAGGCAACAGCCTACATGTCAAAAACACACTAACTAGGTCTATCTTATCTGCATTCTCCTGCCAAATGCTGAAGTTACACGGGTTACATGATTTTACATTATTTATGGTACACGCACATTACAGGCACATACCCAGAGACTGTAGCAGATATGCAATGCAAGGTACCCGCTCTCCCCTTAACCACTGGATTTTGCCGTCTCTGACAGGGGGCAGGGGGGAACCAAAAAAAAAAAGTTTCCCTTCAGTAGTCTATGGGGATGAGCAAGAGATGTAAAAGTGCAATATTTACTTAAATATATATTCCGGTTTTGTAAGATTCTTAAATATGCCACTTAATATGATATAAACTATTTGTTGCTTAAGTGTTCATTTTGGGGGTATAGTTTTCCTTTACACTTCTTAATTTAAAAGGAGTACAGTAAAAATCGCAAGAGAACTACTTTTAATGATGTCTGGACCCTATTACCACAGTATGTAATGCAATAGGTTAACATTTTCCAGATACTTTACTTTGAATTTGCTTTAGAATCGGAGACAAATCGTTCTTGATTCCAAACTAGTAAATGGATCAGTTTCTGGATCAACTCTGTATTGATATTTTCCCAAACCCACTGCATGCTTTCCCTCCAGCTGGTCAATCTATTTTACAATTGGTTCACCTACCAAACACTTCCAGTTCAGTTGTTTTCAGACTGTTCACCAGAAATAAAATTTTTGTTAACTGCTTTCAATTTACCGTTTTTCCATGAATTAAAGTTTGTTGCTCCGATCTTAGTAAACCTGCTGCAGATCCTGAACTGTTACAATTTGCTACACTAGTTCTCAGCAGCATCTGTCTGAGTATATTATAGAATGACCAGTTATAAGCAACGTTTCAATAGGACGTCATCATTTTTTTTTCTACGTCGGCCCTACCTGTCAGTGCAGGACAACTGGGGGTTAACTTGCTCCTCTCCGGAGGCAGGACAAACTATTGGATCTTGAAGCTCCTCCTTCCTGGCATCTCCCACTTCCTCTCCAGTTTTTAGTTTGTCCTGCCTCGGAGGCAGCAGATTCTCCTTCTCCTACAACTTTACTTTATTATTGGTGTGTGCGTGCTCTCTGACTCATTTTTTGATTCCAGATTGAGCCCATTATAGTGCTTCCGTAAGGACAAGATAACACTGCTCCCTTACAGGTTTGGAGGAAGAGCCTTTTTCCAAGTGCTCTGTATAGTGCATACACGGTTGAGCCCATTAGAGTGCTCCCTTTGACCACCTTCACAGTGCTCTTATGTATTGTTGAGCCTACCATTCCTCCCGCATAGGGAGTGAGGTATATCAGGCGCCCATATGGTAACAGGTGCCGTCATCGCAGGCCTTTCTGGCTTATGCATTCCAAATACGCGTGTGCGTTCCAAACCATTCGCGCCTTTGTTAGTAGACGTTTGGCTCGCTTAGCTCCGGCGGCCATTTTGGTTTGCGCACCTCTGCAGACCGCACGTTCCGAATTTCGGCTCTGAATACCTGCAACGGTAAGCCTCAATACCGCATTGTTAGCTACACCATGGCCTCGGCTGACGAGGAACTCGTTTCCTTAATTGAGGAAATTGATTTACCGGACAAGCACCGCAAAATGAAGGCTAAGCTAAAAAAAGGCCCCAAGGCCCCAACTAGGCGTAAAGATCGCGCTCGATCTACTTCTCCAGTATAATCCATCCTGCAGTCTTCAGGTGGTAGTAGCAGTATCACTGCAGCCCAAGTGCATGCCCCTCAGGATTCTCATACTCTCAGTCAGCTACCACTTTCGGTCTCTCCTACACAGCCCCCAGGCTCTACACAGGCCACAGCTCCAACTCAGGCATCCCCTGACTTTTTCCAATTTTTGTCTTGGTTCCAATCTACCATTCAGGCCACAATAGACAAAACCGTAGTAAGACAACCAGACCCTACCCCAACCATTGGAGGTAAGAGGAAACAAAAGCGTTCACCCTCTCCTCAATACGAGGATGAAGTAGCAGCCGCTTCTTCTCCTTCCCCTGGGGAATCAGATTCCTACTCTTCTTCAGAAGAAGGAGCATTATCTGACTCACAGTCAACATCTGTGGATAATCCCAGACAGCCGGAAGAGGTCAAGGATCTTCTCAAATATATTTTCTCAACGCTAGAAATTAAAGAAGAAGAACAGATTTCTCTTTCTAAGGCAGATAAGGTTCTTGGCAATTCATCTAAACGCACCAGATCTTTTCCTGAAAGCAAATCTACTTCTAAACTCATTGAGGCAGAGTGGGCGCAGCCTGATAAAAAGGTGAATATTCCACCAAGATTTTTTAACACTTATCCTGTTCAGGAAGAGTTCAAGATATGGGATAAAGTCCCCAAGGTTGACCCACCTATAGTCCGATTGTCCCATCACACTATGCTACCTGCAGAAGACGCAGGCTCTCTAAGGGACCCAATGGACAAAAAAATGGACTATGTCCTCAAGAAAGATTTTCAAAGCGCAGCGGCCATTCTCAGACCAGCGGCATCTACGGTAGCTAAAACAGCAAGATATTGGTGCCAGGAACTCTGCCAGTCACCACCTACCGATCCACAAAAGTTTATGGAGGATGTTACAAAAATAAAATCAGCAATAGCTTTCTTAGGTGAGGCCTCGCTAGATATAGCGAAACTCGCTGCCAGAGCATCCGCAGCATCAGTGGCAGCTCGAAGAGCCCTATGGGTGCGATACGGACGGGCGATACGGCTTCAAAAAACAGGCTTACTTCCTTAAAATTTTCAGGCTCCCAATTATTCGGACCGGAATTGAAGCAAATTATATCGGAGGTCAGAGGGGGAAAAGGAGCCTTTCTTCCCCAGAACAAACGTCCTCGACGGGAATTCCATAGAATGAATTACCATCACAAATCCTGGTCTCCCAGCAACACTAAACAATCTCGGTTTCCGAGACAGCAACACCAAGGGCAACCACATAGACGTCCCAGATCATCCTGGCAGTCCTCTTGGCAGAGCCAACAAAAATTTACCAAGAAACCCATCTCAGCAAAAGGTCAGGATTCCTGACTATTCCGCACTAATGACAACTGCTCGACAGGTGGGAGGAAGATTACAAAACTTTGCAACCGTTTGGCAACAGTCTATATCAGACCCTTGGGTACTACGTATCATTACAGACGGTTACAAAATTCCCTTAGTCACCAGACGACCAGCAACCAGATATGTTCCTTCCTCCATTCCAAACCGCTTAGAAAAGGCTCAAGCCCTGTACAGCCTTATCACAGAGCTAAACCAGAGCAGAGTAATAACACCTGTACCAGACCACCAACGTTTCACCGGGTTTTACTCCAACCTGTTCCTGGTTCCCAAAAAAGACGGAGGGTACCGGCACTAAATCTTCACCCTCTCAACCGTTTTGTGCGGTACGACAGATTCAAAATGGAATCATTGCCCTCCATTATAAAAAGCTTAAACCCAAACGCATGGATGTCAAAAATCGACATAAAGGACGCGTACCTCCACATACCTATACACAGAGATCACTAGTGCTTCCTCAGGTTCGCCATTGCTCAAGCACATTTTCAATTCCAATCACTAGCATTCGGCCTTTCATCGGCACCACGTGTCTTCACAAAAATACTCAACGCACTGCTAGCAATGTTAAGAACTCAAGGCATTCATGTCACGGCTTACTTAGACGATCTCCTCATATCCGCACTTTCCAAAGAGACAGCCACGGATCACACCCAGATTTGTCTGCAAACCCTTCAGCAACATGGCTGGGTGATAAATCATCAAAAGAGTCGGATAGTCCCTTCACAGAACATAGAATTTCTGGGCATGTCCCACGACACAGCGCAGGGTCTCACTACCACATCTAAAAGCCGTAAACCTACCACATCTAAAAACCGTAAAAGAAACACGACACTTCAGGTAATACGGGACAATACCACATCAGCCCATGGAATTCTGCGATTACTGGGGCTCATGGCAGCGAGCATAGAAGCTCTACCGTTCGCAAAGTTTCACCTCCGTCCACTACAATGTTTTTTCCTGCGTCACTGGAACAAAGACCATCAGGACTTATCACAGATGCTCTCCCTATCGTGGAAAACCAAGGTCAGTCTGCTATGGTGGACATCGATACCCCGCCTTCGGCAGGGGCAAGTTTGGGACAGACGCCAGTTCAAGAAGTGATAACCACAGACGCCAGTCTGTTGGGGTGGGGGGCATCATGGTCCCCAAGAGTATGCCAGGGAACTTGGTCACGACTAGAGTCCAAATTACATATCAACACTCTGGAACTCAGGGCAGTTCGCAATGCTCTCACACATTGGCAACGCTTTCTGAACAACAAACACATCCGCATTCGAATCGGACAATGGCACCACAGTGGCATATCTCAACCGCCAGGGGTGCAACAGAAGTGCAACGGCTCTCAAAGAGGTGACACAGATCATGACATGGGCGGAGTTACACAACAACCACATCACCGCGATCTTCATTCCGGGGGTCAACAATTGGCAAGCCGATTGCCTAAGCAGAAAAACACTAGACCCCGGGGAATGGCAATTAAATTCAGAGATATTTCTGACAATAACAAAAAAGTGGGGGACTCCATCAGTAGACATGATGGCCTCCAGATTCAACGCGCAGCTTCCCAGATTTTACAACAGAGTTCGCGACCCCAGAGCAGAAGGTGTGGACGCTCTCGTGAGTCCCTGGAATTGTCCACTAGCCTACATCTTCCCATCCATTCCACTGATTCCCCGAGTCATTCAAAAAATCAGAATGGAAAACGTGACCACAATAATGATAGCTCCATGGTGGCCCAGACGCACGTGGTTTGCAGACCTCATTCAATTGTCGCAAGAGCAACCATGGATCCTTCCACAGGTTCCAGACCTGCTACTTCAAGGACCAGCGTTAGCAGACAACTTACATCAGCTAAAATTGACTGCGTGGCTATTGAATCCCAATTGTGGCATGACAGAGGGTTCTCTGCAGCAGTAACGTCCACTCTATTGGCAGCGCGCAAGGCATCTACAACCGCAGCTTACTATCGCACTTGGCAACGTTTCATGGGATGGTCTGAGTCAAATAGTTTGAACTGGAAGGAATGCCGATCACCGCATATTTTGGATTTTTTACAGCAGGGCCTAGATAAAGGACTCAGTATCTCAGCACTGAAAGTTCAGTTGTCGGCCATATCATCACTTTTTCAAACTCAATTCGCTCTACTTCCAGAGTTCAAACAGTACTTTCAGGCTCTGTTGTATCTTCATCCTCCAATCAGAAATCCAGTTCCACCTTGGAGTTTAAACCTTGTTTTGAGAGCGCTCCAACACACTCCATTTGAACCTATGGACACAGTTCACATCAAGTATGTTTCTTGGAAGGTAGCTTTCTTGCTCGCAATATGCTCAGGGCGCAGGGTGTCCGATATAACAGCTCTGTCGTACAAACAGCCCTGGCTAGTGTTCCATCAAGATAAAGCTGTCCTGCGCACGGTACCATCTTATATACCAAAGGTAACATCTGCCTTTCACATAAACCAAGAAATTGTCCTTCCATCTTTCTGCCCAAAACCATCTAACCATGCGGAGCAACAACTTCACAAATTAGATCCGGTTAGGGCCTTAAAATTTTACCTCAAGAGATAGTCACAGTTCAGGAAAGCGGATGCTATTCTTGTTCTTTTTGGACCCAATAAGACGGGTCTCCCTGCTTCGAAGGCTACTATAGCTAGATGGATAGATTCCACTATTTCAGAGTCCTATACCAGAGTAGGGAAGAGCATTCCGCCTAATGATAAAGCCCAATTCACCAGGAAGATCAGTGCTTCCTGGGCACTTCAGAACTTAGCTTCCCCAGACATGTTATGTAAGGCAGCAACATGGAGTTCTTTACACACATTCACGAAATTCTATAAATTGGATGTGTTAGCCTCTTTTGGCAGGAAGGTGCTACAAGCAGCAGTAGCATCTAGTTAGTTCCTGCATAGTCACACAGACTTGAGTTCACTATGTTTTTTCTTCCCACCCTTTTTTTAGGATGGCTCGGGGACATCCCCAGTCGTCCTGCACTGACAGGCAGGGCCGACGTAGAAAAGGAGATTTTCTTACCGAAAAATCTTTTTCTCGTAGGCCCGTACTGTCAGTGCAGCATCCCGCCCCACGGCAGGGTGCCGGTTTTTTGCTGCTCGCCAGTAGACAGTTAGGTTAATCATCTCCATCGACAGCTTGATAATAAACTGGAGAGGAAGTGGAGATGCCAGGAAGGAGGAGCTTCAAGATCCAATAGTTTGTCCTGCCTCCGGAGAGGAGCAAGTTAACCCCCAGCCGTCCTGCACTGACAGTACGGGCCTACGAGAAAAAGATTTTTCGGTAAGAAAATCTCCTTTTTTATAGTTTTTGAATTATTTGTCTTTTTTCTTGACTCTTTCCAGCTTTTAAATGGGGGTCACTGACCCCATAAAAAAAACAAAGGAGCAAATTTACTTAAGGGTGAAGTGACCAAATGTATGTTTTTCATTACTTTTTATTACTTATAGTTCTATTTAGGCCCACTTTTATTCATATTCCAGTCTCTCACTAAGATCAATGCATGGTTGCTAGGATAATTTGGACCATAGCAACCAGATTGCGGAAATTGAAAACTGGAGAGCTGCTAAATAAAAAGCTAAATAACACAAAAACCACAAATAATAAAAAATTAAAACCAAATGCAAATTGTCTTAAAATATCACTCTACATCACCCCGAATGTTAACTCAAAGGCGAACATCCCCTTTCATGAAACTCAGGGATTCAGCTCAGCAGAGCCAAAGATAAGTAATGCATCAACTAAATGTATCAATTTAGAACAGTTTACAGGGTCAATGACCCCCCCACGAACTGGAAAAAAAATGTTGGAAGGTGAACAAAATGCAATAAAAACTTTCCAAAAAATTGACCCATCAATGGTGATACATGTGTCAATCAAAGGGGAGAAAGGATTCTGACAATATATTTTTAAGCGTTGAACAAACGGGAAAATAAATTTAAAACTACTGGTAATGTTTTAGAGAGGCTTCACAATGTTGCTATTTGGACTTCGCTCATATACCATTCAGTCAGAAAAATACTATGAAACCATAGAAGTAGGATCAAGTTGTGTTCATGTAACCCTCCCCCAGGTCCCTGTAGTTCTTTGACCAATCTTGCCTACCTATAAAGACATACATCACACCCACAACTTTAATCTGTATAACATAATTGTAACCAAACAACTCATTTTTATTTGACCAATAAAACCCATCAAAATGACAATTTATGTTGAAATAAGATACATTCATTAAAATAGAGCAGGAATCACTGCACAAACCTCTATGTGAAATCCATACTGCAAAGCAACATTTTTTATATCTTCATAGCTCAATGCTATAGAAAGCTCATTTGCCATATTTTCAAAATGGTATAAAAGTGGGCCTGCAAGGAGGAGAAAATGAATAAGCACAATCGACGCTTTTTAGCATTTTGCCACCCAAGTATTAAGGCAAATATCATTAAGGCAAACATCATGTATGGCAGAAAACCACTGGTTAGGAAATTGCTGTTGTCAATGTGCTAAAGGACTTAATTTATATAAAACATTAGCCTACAAGGCACACTGGTCAGCTAAAAACCAGGTGTGAAAAAAAAAAAAAAAGAAAATTGTTGTATGTTTAAAACCAACTTGCAGAGCACCAAATTCTCTTTCCACTGGGATAATTAACAGCTGGACAGTTTATGGTCACTGCAGGTCAACTATAAACAGTGGCTGCAACTACCATGGAGACTGCAAGTGTGACTATACCGGGCCCATTACAAAATGGATGCGTTATGGAGGGGAGACCCAACTGAAAATTGCCACCTGGGCCAATGGGTGTTTAGTATTTCTACGGACCATAACATAAAGGTTAAAATACTGGGCACTAGGGATTATAGGTATATAGCTAATTATTAAGTTTATGGTTTTGTTTTTTCCTGTAAATAAGACTTACCTAAATTTATCCATATGCCTCCTGGCTTAAGTATTTTCCAGATAGTGTCAATATAGTCTAGGACATTATGTGCAGTGTCTATAAAGAAACATGTTGCTATGCAGTCCCAAGAACCTACATAGGAAAGTTTAGTAGTTAGCATTTGATTCTCATGGATGGACTTGAAACAAAATAGAAAACTGCCCCAATAAAGTGAGTTAAATACATATTAGTGGATTAATTTCACCTTGAAAGGCAACAGAAGTTAGACTTACATTTTTCTGTGTAAATTTCCTCAAAGTCTCCAGCAGTCATGGAGAAATTTGCACTTGGAGGGAGATCATGAGGATCCACATCTGGAAAATAAGCAGGTCTTATTTGATCTGATGATTTACGATTGTTACTAAACTGATGGATCCATGGGTAAAGTTTAAAACCATTAGTTTCAGAACATCTGGAAAACAGAGGAAATTACAATAGCACATACATTACACACACATAGAAAACAGAACTCAAGAAGTTTTGTTAATATTGCAAAATTCAATTTTACAAATAAATGTGTATTGTGCCGTGATGTTATAGTTCTACTTGCTGCAAGCATTATCAGTAAATTATTATATGATACTTAAACTTATAATAATTATTTTTATAATTAATATTTTTTTTTAATAATAAGCATTGTACAAAGTGGTAAAAGAAGTTATTCAAAATTGTCTCTTATTGCAATTAATGTATCACCATACAGCTGCAGGTATCCAAACCACAAGTATTACAGGAAAAGACTAGGAATTCAAGGTATACATACAGCTTATCAGTCCTATAAAAGGAATCAGGCCAGCAATGGTGTAAACTGAGAAAAGTAAAAAAGGAGACTGCTACAAAATAAATTGAAACCAGGATAAGTGTAATAGTTTATGTAGTTTATGAACACTATTATTGATGTAGAAGGCAATGGTTCTCATTGTAAATGAAACTGGTGCTCTTACTATTTTGTACTAATATATTGTGTATGTGTACATTATATAGTCCATCCTAAATTCACAAGGTGCTGTTTTATTATTACAGACAAAAAGCAAATCTTTTTTTAAAAATGTGGAATATTTGAATAAAATAGAGTCTATGGGAGACAGGCATGCCGTAATTCAGAGCTTTCTGGATGTGATTCCGGATAATGAATCCCTTATCCTGTACTTGTTACATATCGCAACTACATGTTAACATCTGCAGGGTCTGCATTTATTACTTACCTATTGAGCACAAAATTTGAGGAAAATAGCATGAAGAAACTCCATTCATTCCCTTGGCAAGAATATCCATGCTTAGCTATTTCCCATGCTAGCCTACCAAGTCCTGCACCAGGCACTAAGATATTTATATTGGAGACGTCACTGTAAGGTTTAACAAAAAAAGAAAATTGCCATAATTTACTAAAACATAACTGCTAATAGAATGCAAAGCAGTTAACTATGGCAGTGTATGTTTTCATAATAAACTTGTATTTTAATGCATTGTAACAAGCTAAAGCATGCAAGAAGCAGCTTCCCCCATACTGCATTTGATTCATATTGTATACAAAATATAAAACCAAGTCCTGTAAGTCCATTTTTTGCATGATGAAAGAGGTGTAGCCTGAATTCTTATATGGGTACTTCAAATATAATGTCAGAAAGCTAGCTTAGCTTAATTAGACTAATTGGAACTCATTGTAAAGATATAAGATGTGCAGGAATGATCAGTTTTACAAGCAGCAACTACCACTGACTATAATGCAAAATTATTTTATTTCTCCATGCGCCATTACCCCAAGGCCAATGTCACAACAACCAGTTTCTCTGCCTGTTTTTCCATCAAACTGGAACAGTGCAATGTTATGTGCGTAAATAAAAATACCTTAATTGTATTTTTTAGGGCATTACAACTGGCATTTTAATTTGATCATTTCCGTCTGCTACAATCAGTACTTCTGAAATTTTGAACAAACCTTCTTGCTGCCTTGCATTTCTCTGCATAAAAATTGCAGATTGAAATGGTTCTACTACTATATGCTACTTGCTGTAAGTGCACTCAGGCATGGTGTCAGATTTCAGCACAGAAACGCATTTTTTTTCACAAGGCCGACATGAAGCCTGTCAGTGTACTTACAGCAAAGGTGTAAGAATATGACAAAACCCAAAAATCAACTGTGTGTTCAGGTGGTCTGCAAAAGCTATCACCAGTATCTCTGTAGGTTTCCATGGAAGCAACCCAGTATATTTCGGGTTATAGAGAGATCTCTTTTTTTTGAACTTACGAGCTTTAGTGTTTAAGCAAACTTATTAAACACATCCTCTGGAGTGATAATTTGAATTTCACCTTGTGGCATTCTGACTGAAAATGGGTTTGGCAAATGCCAGGAGAACCCTACCTGCCTTAATACATAATTCGGAGGATGAAAAAGCAACAGTTTAGGGTAAGGGTCTTAGTCCTGTTTATGTACCATACTTCCCAATGCACAAAGCAAAGTTTGAATAGAATGGGTATGTGGAGATGGGAGTGGAAGTATTTCACTTGCACGGAGCCCCTGCCTCTACCCTACCAACACCTGTTGTAAGAAATTGCCATATTGATTTAGTTATTTCACATGAAAGCTGTTGTTCAGGGAACTTACATGAAGCCCTGATTATCATAACAAAGGTTTTCCTGTGACTACTAAGGCCTATGTCTGCTGTGGGGACCATAAAACTGGTTGTGTGTGCGAGAAAACTTGCTCAACAGGATGTAGGCAAGTTGGGGGTTTATCACAGCATCTTGGCAGTTGGGAGGGTTTCTGTGGGGGCAGGTGAGAACCCAGGATAAAAGAACACTAGACAACATGTGAAGGGGCTGGGCAGTAGAGAGGGGAGCTGGGCAGCTGAGAGGAGGCAGCTAGAGAGCTGGAGAAGCCAGAGGAGCCTGGGACAAGACAACATGTGAGGAATGAAGACCAGAGGGGAAGGCAGAGATGAAGCTGAACTCTATTCCCCTGCCTTTTTGGTAACAACTATGTAGACTTGTGTAATGTGTAACTGTAAATAATGTAATTTTTGTTTCGTCTTAGTGTAATGATTTATGTAGAACAATCAATTGATTTATTTTACAATACATCACTTTATTATACTCTCATTGGTGTGGATTCATTGTCTGCTTGCTCAAAAGAACCAGAAACCCTAGTAAGTGGGTTGAGGTATATTATTAATATTGATATATTATTATTAATTTATATTAATATTGATATAATATACTATATAGAAACTTATACTGTGGAAATGTCAGCTGGGAGTTGGCTCTGATACCCAACATCAGGACCCAACTCCACAAAGCTCTTATGGCTGAATGTAATCAAATTGCACCAACAATCTTCCAACATGTATTGAACAGCCTTTCAAAAGAGTAGAGGCTGTTGACAGAAGCAGGTAGGACCAAATTCCTAATAATCCCCTTAGTTTTGGAATGAGACATTGGATAGGCAGGTGTCTGGATGAAGAGATGTGTCACTCGTTTCCCATTGTAGTCAATGTGATTTGCCATGGAAAGCATGGTAATTGCTAATGACCTCAGCCCATAGCTGTGTCAGTTCTCACTGGTTACCGTGGGAAGAGACCAATGTTAGTAACCAGTTTTTGACACAGTGATGTTTCCTAGGGAAAAAGCCAGTGTCAAAATGTACATCAAAAGCCTAAAATTAAGAACAAACAGTGAAGTACTTACCCGTTATCTTTGGGGAAATGTTTAAGAATTTCGTCAACAATAGGCTGGTAACATGCGTCTCTCTCGGCCTTGCCATCCTCACTCCAATCTCTCACAAACTGCTTTATAGTAGATTTAAGCTTGTCCATATCAAAGGTGGATGGAGGAGTAGGCTTTCTGTAACCCTGTGTATTGGAAACATAGGCTTACATACTATGTGATCTGTTTTCAATGGGAGGTCCATCTATAAATACAGCAATAAACACAAATGCTCAACAGGTCAAATGGTGGTCACGTGGAAAATCAATTTGAATAACACAAAATATACTGTATGTCCTGTGAGAGCAGAGTGTTTGCAGTGCATATGCATCTAAAAATCTATAACAGGCTTTTGTATCCATGAGCCTTTATAAAATGTTGACATGTGGAGCATTCCAGGATGCCACTCTTCACAGTACTGCACGTGTAAACTGATCTTGTTCTTCCTGCAGGTGGATACTTATGGGAACAAAGATCAACATTTAGCATCTATCCTTGAGTTTACAGACCCACAGAGAAGAATTACATTAATGTCCTCCAAGGGGTTCTCTACCTAAAAACTTTTTATGCATAGTAAAAGAAAATATATTGCTAAGCAATTAATTCATCCTACGCTATATACAATAATGAAACATTTTATACTGATTTAAAGATATGTAAATGTAACTGCTATTGAGAATGGAATCGGTTTACATTCTCTGCACTCTTGGCTCTGACTTCTGAAACAACGTCGCAAGGCAGAGAGTCAGATCCAAAGAACAGAAAGGGAGGTACAAAATAATTCAATTACATTTAGAATAACTTTAATAACACTAAACCCTAAATAAATGTGTTTTTAAAAGTATTTTACGTGTATTTAATGGAGATGTATACTACCCACTGACTACCATTACATTATGAATATTGAGCGTCACTTGCAGTTTTGCATGCCTTGCACCCAGTGATTAGTTAGGGAATAAAGAGACCATTCTGACATAAAGTGGAACTTTGCAGTTACCACCCCATTCCCTACAGCTATGAATGCACTATTAAACATGCAAAAACATTATTTCTATAAATGAATACAAAGAATATGTGCAGTGCGTTTAGATCGGTTATCAAGAAGAAAAAAAAATCTCAATGACGAACAGTTCAAATTGAAACATTTTGTTTCTGTTGATGTTATATTCCCACTGTATATTCTATATAAAAGTGTACTTGCATTTTCGCCGTATTCTTTGTTTTCAAACATATGGGTGCAATCATCCACAATCATTTGCAGAATTTTCTGATTGTGATCTATGCACTGACGGATGCAGTCCAAGTGAGGAACAAAGTGAGGAAGCAATTCCTGCTGATTTTTTGGCAGGGATTTAAACTGTCTTTCTGTGCGGTTCACTTGCTCATGAATGCTACTCCTGAATAAGCAAAGAACAAAATCATTAGTGAAACAAATGTAGGTTAAATATAAAGATACTCATTTCAAAGAACATTTGTGGATTACATTTGTACCGGACACTTCTACCACAGGACTGTTAGAAGGAGAAGGAAAGGCTTGGTGCACTTGGGGTGGATGTTAGGCACCCCCAAGTGATTTTATTGACTTAGCTGAAACCCCAGGCCAGTGTTCCTATCAGCAGAAAACTGCACTGGCCAAGTGTTTTACCAGTGAGCACCACAGAGCGATCCTCTTCTGGCTTCTTTTTCTTCAAATTTCCCAGGGCAAACGCATTCGCAGTTGAACAAAATAGCCAACTTTTTAGTTAAAGTTCGGCTTCCCATTCTACTGCGCATGCGTGCGAAGACAGAAGAGGATCGCTCTGTGGTGCTCACTGGTATAACCCCGGGCCGGTGCAGTTTTCTGCTGATAGGAACACCTGCCTAGGGTTTCCGGTAAATCAATAACATTTAGCACCCCCAAGCCTTTCCTTCTCCTTTAAGGAGCTTGTATTTAGTGCTCTGTGCTTCTGCGGATGCCATAACTTGTACAAAACAATTGAACTTAATACAAGTGTTTGGGAGGTGAACTGCTCCTTTAATAACTTAAAACTGCCATTATTAACGTAAAAAGTCTAAAAGCCATCTAAATTGCTTTTATAAATTAAACTGTTCCCCATCATATAAAGGGTATCCCATTCCCAGTTCATCACTAGAAAGCTTTCTGCACATAACTAGGGATGCACCGAATCCACTATTTTGGATTTGGCCGAACCCCCGAATCAGTCACGAAAGATGCGGCCAATTACCGAACCAAATCCTAATTTGCATATGTAAATTAGGGGTGGGAAGGAGAAATATTTTTTACTTCCTTGTTTTGTGAAAAAGTCGGTCGGCCAGGAAGAAGGATTCGGCCGAATCCAAATCCTGGCCGAATCCCGGTGCATCCCTACACATAACCAATGACTACAAGACTGTGCAGCATTACAACTGATATACTGGCTCACTGGTATAACCCCGGGCCGGTGCAGTTTTCTGCTGATAGGAACACCGGCCTAGGGTTTCCGGTAAATCAATAACATTTAGCACCCCCAAGCCTTTCCTTCTCCTTTAAGGAGCTTGTATTTAGTGCTCTGTGCTTCTGCGGATGCCATAACTTGTACAAAACAATTGAACTTAATACAAGTCACGAAAGATGCGGCCGATTACCGAACCAAATCCTAATTTGCATATGTAAATTAGGGGTGGGACGGAGAAATATTTTTTACTTCCTTGTTTTGTGAAAAAGTCGGTCTGTTGCTTAAGTGTTTATTTTGGGGGTATAGTTTTCCTTTAAGAAAAAAACCCGTACCCCCCCTCCCTCCATCTTAACTGCCCCCGGGAAAATGCCCTATACTTTAAATTTACCCCTCAGTGCAGATTCTGGCATTGGAGTTCCACACAGCCATCTTCTGGGTCTTCTGCAAGCTGAGTGGGAGATTGGCATGTTGGTGCATGCGCTGAAACTCACAAAAATTGCTGTAGCGCTGGAAGAAAAGACGAAGACCCGGAAGATGGCTGCGTGGAACTCGGATACCTGAATCTGCGCCGAGGGGTAAGTCCTCAAAGTGCATGACATGACATGTAATCCACACATAAAATGGCCTTGAAAAAGCCATTTTAACTAAATGTGTGTTGGCGGAATAACTGCTGTGTGATTTTTTTTTTTTAAGACATTTTAGCTTCAATCTCCTTCTCTTTCTTCTATTGCGGTCCCGCACTGGGATTCCCAAGGGACCATTGATTTGTGTTTTTTTGAGGTTAAGATACGGTAGTTCTTTATAAATAAGGGCAAGTTAAAATTTGAGACCACAGTCGTGGTTACCCTGCCTTTCTCCATCTTTGCGGTGTCCCAGGATTAGAAATGAATTAGGCAGAAGTTTTGGGGACAACTCCACCTGCTCTTTTCCTTTTCTCACTATTTTCAGTTGAACGGAGTCCATTGGAATTCATTTATCCTGAAATACTTAATTGGTCAAAATGAATTTTACTATTTTATTAAATCACCATTATATGGGACAATTATTTATTAGCACTGCACTTTATTAATTCATAATCTATTAAGGGATTAACGGATTTATTGAAAACTTTATGAATTGATTTAACTAAAAGCACTGCACTTATAAATTATTAATGGTCTGAACTCATTCATTAACGGGTTATATTTTATTATACCCAGCACTCTTTTATACATAGTTTTTTAAGGTAGATCAAATATGCTCCACTTAGTTTTTATTAATATAAATGCACTAACACTTTAATACAAAAACTGGCTAATTGCAATATTAAGATTAAGTGGGAGTGGCATTTATCCAAATTAAGAGTATTCAGTATTTTTTTTTTAATAACATTGTGAAATTTCAGCACTGGTGGAATAGGGGTTCTTTTTTTCTTCTTTTAATCATGTAATCCATACATGCCAGTTCATTACAGCGACTGTTCACCTTTAGATTAACCTTTTATTAAATTAACTTTTAGTGAAATTCTAATTCGCAACTAGTATTCATTTTTTTTTTATTATTTGCAGTTTTCCAGTCATTTAGCTTTTTATTCAGCAGCTCTAGTGTTTGCAATTTCAGCCATCTGGTTGCTAGGGCCCAAATAAATCTAGCAACCATGAATTGCTTTGGCTAAGAGACTGAAAGATGAATAGAAGGAGGCTTGGATAGAAAGGACGAGTGATAAAAAAGATCAACAGAAATAAATGTTTAGACTTAAAAGAACATTTGGTTTTTAAGATGGGGGGGTCAGTGACCCCATCTGAAAGCGGGTAAGTGTCAGAAAATAATTCAAAAACTAGAATAAAAAAGACCGATTGAAAAGTTGCTTAGAATGAGGCACTCAATGCTCAGAGACAGCATCGAAGGCATATAGACTTATTCCATGACCAGTTACTATTTAAACTAGTCCCGGCATCGCTAGACAACCAGCATGGATGCTGCAAAGTGCAAACAAACAAAGCGAGCGGAAGTGCACGTTGGACATGGCAGCCACACAAAGATAATCACCCATAGCCTGTGAAGGCATTGATGATCTTCCAGAAGTGCTCTTTTTCCAGCGCCTCTTCCTCCTCTGGACTTTTGCGCTGACGTCGCTCCCTATAGGCACAGATAGCCTGCTCCTCCATACCGCCCGACAATTCCGGATCGCTGCTTAAACGTCCCACAACCCCATTAACGTTCAGTTCCAGCCTGACAGCTAATCCCGACGCCACAAATCCTATCTCGCGAGATGGTGGCGTCACGACTACATGTATAAGTGCGTGACGCGGCGCGTATCTGGCGTGAGGGAGTGATAGCAAGGATAGCATAGGGGTGATGGGCCGTGGTTTTGGTGCTGGTTGCCAGTCAAACCCGCTGCCCAGGGTTGACAGGTAGTACAAACTAGCAAAGGAACAGATTTGGGCTATTTTTTGGCCTTCTGCTGTTTTGTACTTCGGAAACCTGCCAAGGTTTTTTCTTGCCCTAATGTGCCAAGCCTGCGTCTCCCAATGCATGTTGGGCAATGTAGGTTTTGTTTAACAATTTGCCGACTGCCAAGTTTAATGTAAGACTACAATACCCAGCATGCAATGGAACTGACTTGTGTAGAAGTCTTTTGGGCTCTGTACCCCAGTCTTAAGCATTCTCTTGTTTTCCTGTAACTAGGGTTGCCACCCGGCCGGTATTTTACCGGCCTAGCCGTTAAAATACCTGCCAAGGCCGGTATTACAAATTCACCGGCAATGTAGCTGCCGGTAAATTTGTAATACGATTAAAAGGAGCCCTCGGCCTGCCCCCCAATCCCCTGGAACTTATCTTTTCTTTTACTTCTTCTAGCATCCGTGGTGTGGCCCAGCCCCTTTTGATGTCAGGGCCTGGCCCTTTTGATGTCACGACCCCCCAAAGATTTTTAAAAAGGTGGCAACCCTACCTGTGACTTTGCCGAATTTCAGACAATTTTGGGGCAAAAATCTGCTGGCCATCAAAATGTCTACAAGTTGACCTGTTTTACCAATATTTATTGAAATTTTATATGTATTAGGCCCTCCTGAGCCCCCCTCTGTACTTACGCCCCTGGTGATAGGCGATTCTGTACCGTTTTGCTTCATGGAAACATTTTTCACATATTCATTTTTTTTTACTTTTTTTCACTGCACATAATATGCTCTTTTGGGCTACCTTTGAAGTGCCTCTTGGCTAGTTTTGTAGCTGACTTTGGCTTCTGTTTTTGAAAATTAGACCTGGCAACCCTGCCGCTGCCTCCAGAGTGTCAGCTCCCAGTATTGGCCAACGCTGAGTAATCCATTGATTTCTCCGCTCAGTTCCAAATTATGCCTGAGAAGAAAGAACAAAGGAAGTTTTTTCGTGCAAACTAGGGCCTGGTGAAATGTAGTGATCGTGCTAGTTTTTTTTTTCTACTCTCAGGGTCCCATTGTTTTTAGTGCAAACGAAGGCTAGATTTTTTCACAATTCGGGACAAATTCCCGTTTTAGGAAAACCTCAGGAGCTGCTATGGCAGCTAGAGAATATACACACTGATTGCAAATGCTTTCAGATTGTGATTTTACTTATTTAAGACAATAGGTAAAATTGCAAATTGAACCTGACTGCAATCAGTATGGTTATTTTTTAGCTGCCATAGCAGCTCCTGAGATTTTCCAAAAATAGCCATTTTTGTCCCAAATTGTAGAAGAGAAATGGCTACATCTGTATGAATTACACTTAACTATATGTCCTAAAAGTCTCCCTGCAGCATATCTACTGTGCCTGCAAATGGACAGTGGATCTACAATCAATGAGCCAATGACATCACATGCACCACCACCACCACTACCACTTTTGGGGCTGCAACCTCCTTCCTACTGGGTTTTATCCCACTTGGCATTTACTATACACAGGAGACAATAACATAAGTGCAGAAATGTTATCTAACCCAGGTCATTAAAGGGCATCTATCATAGAAAAATTGTCTCTCCTACTGAAGGTGCATTCCAATAAAGCACACACTTCAGTTGGGGGCAACTACTAATTTTGCAAGAAAATGCCTCTCAAGTGAGATATGCAGCTTGCATTGTAGGTGCCATAAAAAGATTGAGTGATTGATTTATAAATACTTTTAAGAAAATGATTTACATTTTTATCATTATAATGTTAACCCATGGACTAGGGCCCTGCCGTGGGTATTTGGTAGGTTGCAATAGCAACTGTGGATGTGAGCATGGGTGCAGGTCGACCGGTCTGCAGTTTGTAGCTTATAAACTACAATTCTTTGCCTCACTTGCCACCAGGGTGTGGGTTCTGGCAAATGCCAGAGGGGCTGCTTTAAGATGCCATAGAAAGTGACTATTAAGTGCGCTGGTGGGGGGCTGTTTGGACCTCTGTGTACTAGGAACTGCTATCCTTGGATGACATAACTTCTGGGTGTATAACAAAATAATTTTTGTTTTTATAGTGGCTATGGGGTTGTAGATAACTTCCATTTCAGAGTGTGTAGCTGCTCTGGTCTATTTTGTTAGATCCACAAAGGCCATTACCATGGGCAGTCAATGATCGGTACGCTTAAAGCAACAGTTCAATGTAAAAATAAAAATGGGGTGAATAGATAGGCAGTGCAAAATAAAAAATGTTTCTAATTTAGTTAGCAAATAATGTAATGTATAAAGGCTGGAGTGACTGGATGTCTAAAATAACTGAATAGAACACAACTTCCTGCTTTTCAGCTCTCTAGCTCTGAGTTAATCAGCGACTTGAAGGGGGCCCACAAGGGACTTAACTGTTCAGTGAGTTTGCAATTGATCTTTAGCATGCAGGGCAGATTCAAATACAAACAGTTATGGCCCATGTGCCCCCCCCCCCTTCAAGTCTCGGATTGGTTACTGCCTGGTAACCAATCAAGTGGAAAGGAAGAGAGCTGCAAAGTAGGATGTAGCATTCTGGTTGTTATGTTAGACATCCAGTCACTCCAGCCTTTATACATTACATTTTTGGCTAACTATCCACAACGTAACTAGAGGGGGGCGGGCCCTGGCACAGGACGTGCAGCCGGGCCCCGCCCCCCTCCGTACGTCCGGAATCCAATGAAGTCAGTGGCGTGCAAGCTGCCGGGGGGCCCTGAGGGGGCCCCCGGTGCAGGCCCTGGCCCAATCGCACCCCCTGCTCCCCGGTAGTTACACAACTGCTAACTATATTAGAAACATTATTTATTTTGCACAGCTTATCTATTTACCCAGATACTCAGAACCGAAGTCAATCGAAAGAGAAAGTCTTTCAGTACACAGACCACGCAAGTAACGAATGTAAGATTTTTTTTATTTTTCAAATCTTGAACTGTTGTGTATAACAACAAAAATATTTTGTCAGGTATGCATGCCAGTAAAATGAACTTCTGTTGTTGCAAGAGAATACACTTATAAGGAACGTAGCAAGATTTCACAGATCACATCAGGAAGTAAATGTCTTTATCCCAGCAGTCAGGGGTACTCATCCTGTGCACTGTTCTTATGAAAGCTGATATTCATTTATTCAATATTCTGGTGAATAAACAAGATAATGCAAAGCTTCCCTTAATAACAGTGTTCGTAGAAGTTGCTCGTCTATGTACTCAAATTGTGCATTTGCAAAAGAATGAGGAAACAAAATAATTTGCATATTTTCAAGTAAAGTTTATTTTGCTTGGCACAATAGAAAAAATGTGACATTATATCTTAGGTAAAAAGTCTCCTTTAAAATGTTGTGTTTCAGGTTGATTTATTGGAAATGTGTTGAAAATCCTACTAGTCCCTACCATCCATTCCATTTCCGGCTACCTCCTTTCCCAGGCTATGCAGGAGAGCTGGTGGCACTGTAGGATAGGAACCAATCAGTACATAGGCTGACCTAAAAGGGAACTAAAGCCTGTCTTTGCTTGTGTGACTGCAGGGTTGTAATTGGCTATGCCCTCCTACTGTGCTTCTGGCAGGGACAGTTAGGACATGACCACCATCATCTGAAACAGGGACAGTGGCAGATCTATAGGGCTCCAATAAATGGGCCATTTTTTAAGTTAATTATAATATTTAGCCCAAAGTAAAACCAGCACCATATAGTATTCATTATTGCCTTACTTCAAAACTTCACTATAAAATATTTCAACAGCATGAGGAAATAATTTTCCATTTTGAAACACGTAGGGCCAGTGAAGTCAAAAGTATATTTTGCCTTCGTAATATGCATTGTAATGTAGCATGCACAGTTAAGCAACAGAATCCATTGCTTTGAGTTTGTCGATTGTGAGTAAAATGGTGTATTGGAAATCATAAGGTTCCTTACAACAGTTCAATGTCATCTTCCAACATATTTCTATTCTTTACTTCAGGACTCTCCATACATTGTGTTGGACTTTGGTTTTCTGGATGTCTTTTTACATTAAATGAATATATCCTAAAGAAGGCAGCTAACACTTTCTTTTCCTTTTAATAGCTTTCCATGTAAACTGAGAAGCTGTAAAAAAAAAAAAATCATTGATAAGCACCTATATAGCTTGTGTCTAAAAATATCTTCACGCAATGCAAGTAAAAGTAACCTATGAGTTTCTGCTATAGAAGCAATTAAACACAACATTCTTCAACTCCATTTATTATGTATAAAAGTAAGTAAAGTTTTACACCAAAATGAGTAAAATAAAAATGGTATTTCTAAAGCTGTGAGAGTCTCCATAAACTGGCCATAGAGGTGCAGATTACAGCCTATGTCGGATGACCAATCATCCGTGCCAATCTTCCAACCTGCAACTAACCATTCAGATTAATATGAAGTCGTAAAAAGCACAAAACACATGATGTTCGGGCCATTAATTGACAGGCAGCAATCGTACAAAAGTTATGTCCGACAAATCGTGGTGGTATCCCATTGATATCTTCAGATAGGCAATACGTGCATAGGTCTTATGGTTAGACAATGAATCCTTTATTGAGTCAGGTTTACCACAAAGATGCAGAATAATTTTTCGGGGGAGGGGGGGGATCTACACCTCCCTTCATCAGGTGACTTGATGAAGGGAGGTGTAGACCCCCCTCGAAACATTCTTCTACATCTTTGTGGTAAACCTGACTCAATAAAGGATTCATTGCACAGCAAAAAAATGGTAAGAGTGCTTTATCCGTTTGTAAATTCTGCTATGTGATGTTGTGGCTGTGCGTCTAGGAATAGCACCACCGTGAAAACCAGCACCAGAGAAGTGTGAGTAGTGCTCCCTTTCCAAATATATCTTTGCAACTATAGCCAGCATCACTGTTTTACACCATCTACCACCAGTGCTGGAATTGGGGAGGGATGCCATCCCTCCGCTTCTTTATTTCTGTTAAACAGCATCCCCTCTGGGGATGCAAGAGTTTTGAATTAAGGAACTTTTTAATACTGAAGCTTTCTTTTGCTCCTCCCCACTTCTGCATGCAAATAAAATTGAGAGGTAAAATATATTATAGTTAAATATACATATAAAAGGAGAGAAACAATTGCTGGGAGAGAGGTATAGAAAAGATGGAGAAGTGTCATATACATGAAGACGGCAGAGGCACATGTATTTCTTAACCGTGTAATAAATGTACAGTTGACTGTAAAAGTCTGGTTTAAAATGAGGTCTGGGCATATATAGCAGTCAAAGCCCGAGTCATGTACATGCCCCCTTCTTGTGTATAGCAGATTAGTAGACAAAATGATGGATATTTCACTAGTTGACCAATACACCTAAAAACACCTTTACTAAAAAAAAAAACTACAATAAATAGAGATTGTTTTGAATTTTACATTTTTTTATTTTAAAATACAATCAATATTTTCCTAGTTTCTTTGGCATTATAATGCACCAATTAGACGTTGAGTTATGACACACAGAAAAAAATACACTGCGATAGAAAATACTGAGAATTGTCATTGCTAAAACACACGCTATCGGTATTGTCTATTTTGTAGCTGTGACAAGTAGCTGGCTACAAGTAGCTCCATGTGTCGTGTCATTGCCCTAAACACCCTTCTTCTTTCCCATAATAAGCAAGTAAATTTATTCAGGGCTCCTTATCTCCCTTTGAATAAACAAACTGCTCGGTCCCTAAGCCTAGGCTAGTGCCCCATGTTGTGGATCATGGCCTTCTGGGAAATGCAGACCGAGAATCCATTCCTCTGCTGTTGCTCAATGTGCCTGCTCCATAAGCAAACAGTCTGGTTAGCACAAGCCCTATTCATCAAGCTCATGCTGAAAAGAGTTGAATACTGTCTTTTGAATAATACCAGAGCTGAGGTTTTGTGTAATTGTGTGATTTTCTAAAGTGGATATATAAGTATATAAATACAGAAACCGTAGACTGTGTGTCAGTGTAAAGATATGGCTCATCAAGTAGCTGAAAATAAGTGTGCCCACAAGCTGAACTAGTATGGGAAACCACAGGCCTAAACCATTGTTGTCACTATCCTGTGTATCTGCAAGAGCCTTTTGTGCAATAACATAGAGCAACGTGCTTACAATGAATAGCACAAAAACAAACTGCTGTCAACACATATTTATGCTTAATAAGTTAACCCATTAAAAATCATTATCTTATAAGGAGGACAGCAAATCAGGCAAGAATGATTGACTACCAGGTTTCTGTATACTACATCCTAGAATATAATTTTATGCAAAAGGCAATGACTGTTTCATACACTAGAAGGATGTAAAATTGAAAAAGATAGCAGAACAAAGCAGTACATAAAGAATAAAAGCTATAGTATTATTTACTAGAAGAGCAAAAGCAAAGATCCCAAAAAGATATTAAAGGGGAACTGTCGAAGCTGTGGAGCTAAAAATGAAGATGCAAACTAACAGTACAACATAAACTGAGCTTTATATGCAGATGAAATGGCATACTAAAATGAAACTGCATACATTATTAAAAATATGGCTCAACATCTTTAAAGGAGAAGAAAAGGCATGTTTAATTTGGCGGTGCCAAAAATTAGGCACCCCCAAGTAATTGTATCTACTTACCTGAAACCCTGGGCCGGTGTTCCTATCAGCCCGGGGTTATTCCACTACAGAGTGATCATGTCTTCCTGCTTGTCGTGGCTGCACATGCCCAGTACAGCGAAAGCCAAACTGCTGTTTATTTCGTTGCCACTGAGAGATTTGAAGAAAGAAGCAGGAAGACTCTCAGTGATGCTCGCTACAGTAACCCCCGGGGTGTCAGGTAAGTAGATACAATCACTTGGGGGTACCAAACTTTTGTTACCCCCAGTATAACATGCCTTTTCTTCTCCATTAATAAACTAATGTTAGTAGTATTAAACTAGATCACATGCTTACCTATTTATTATATCAGCATAGACTGAAGACTGTATTTCCTCTTCTGATTTGGTTCCATCCAAATATACTAACAAGCAAAGAGAAAATGATGTTACTAAATGCTAGGTGGCAAAAAAGCAATTCAGTAGGTACTACATTTTCTGATTTCTTAATACAAACAATTTGAGTATGGCCCAGAAGATTACAATATTAACATTTAGCAACTAATGTTGATGCCAAAAGAAATGCTTGTTATGTTTTTTCCAGCTTTATAGTTATTCCTTAATAGACAACTCTGCAAAAAAAAAAAAAAAAAAGTAATAATGCAAGCATTGTCTAGATATTAAAAACAGGTTCAAAAGTACAGTATCGGTCATGAACTTGAAGATTAATCAGTAAGATTCAGAGCTACTTCCTTCTGTCGTGCTGGGCTTTACTATAAAAAAAACCCATAAAAAGCATTTATTTTGGCATCAACATTAGTTACTAAAAAGTTGAGTGTGCCCCAAAAGATCAGAAAATATAGTACCCACTGATCTGCTTGTTTCTAACACCTTGTATTTAGTACTTTTAGTAAACACCAGCCCAGTATAAAACTATGGGTCCTGTGCTCCCCTGCAAACCAGTAAACCATGTCACTGCAAGCAATATTCATCGAACTAACCATCAATTTTACAGTTCTAATCACACCTAGGCACACCTTCTACTAAAAGCAAGACCCTGGCATTCATCCTCCTCATAATGCACATGTTCTTGAAAATCATGCACGTTCTCCGATCTCATACAAGATGGTACGGTAATAGTCAACAGTTTGATCAGAAACTTGGAGTTTTAAGAATTATCAAAAGATTCCTTCCTCCAAGGAGTTTGTATATTTCCCTGGCATCTGCATGGAAGACACTCCAAAAACAGACAGGTTATTTGGCTCCTGATAAATGATGGCCCTACTGAGTGTGAATGTGATAGGAACATTAGATTGTAAGCTCTGCTGGAGCAGGGACTGATTGAGTGAATGATGCATAGTTCTTTTAAAGAGCTCCTTAAATGTGTTGGCTCTATATAAATACCAGATAATCATAATAAAACATTGGTTACTGAAAACATTTTCCAAAAAATTCTGGACTTCTTAATGCTTATAAATTTCATGTCCCTGGTCTTTTTTCTGCTCTGATGCTTTATATGTTAAGTGATTACTTATTTATAAAAAGTTAAGAGAATTATATTCTTATTTACCAATTTCATTATTAGCTTCTTCCATTTCCTTCTTGTGCTTCAGATACATAGGCCACACATGTCCATCAAAATAACCTGGTGGGTCTGGTGGATTATAAATTCTCTGACTATTGTTAAAAGAAAAATGTATTTTTAAGTAGGATAAAAACAGAACCTTTAAAAGCCTCCTTAGATTTTACACATACCTTCTTCTCTTTTTGCTTTCCTCATATGGAATGATTAGGAAGTATTTTCTATTCAACACATTTTCCAGAGGCCTACAACAGTAACTTCTATAAGTAACAAATATATATTTACCAATACATCTGTGGCACACAGAACTTTGTAGAAAAAAATATGTATAAGCTATACTCATATCTTACTGATCTTATTGTCTCTTAAGTTAACAGGACAAAGAGGGAAAATTAAGCTACATGTTTGGTCCTTGTGAGGTAAATAATCAGGTTATCAGTATAACCCCGTCACCTCTTTGTTGTGGGGTATTATTTGTGATTTGGTAAGCTTAACAAAACAAAAACTAAAAACAAAATATGTTAACTTCTTTTTGGGTCTTATATTTTTGATATTGAGACTTTTTTATTTATACTTAATCCTAGTGGATATATCCATCGGTTGAAATGTTTTTATTAAATTAAGATAAAAAACAGTTGCTATAGGTTTTTTTTCTGCTTTTTCATACTTACTTGTAGTGGTATAAAAGAAACCCTTCAACTATTAAAAAGTATGCTTTGTTCTCACAAGCATGGTGCATTTCTTTATTTTCATCCACAGTCAGGGTATCTTGAGATTGCTTTATCCAGGAATGTACAGCTGCCATCATTGTTTCCATGTCTAAAGCCTCAATCACTAAAAAATTATGAAGAATGTTTGATAATGCAGGAAAGCCAAAGTAACATTCTTACAAAAAAAAAAAAAAAAAAAAAAAAGACCAGTGATGTTCAGCTGAACGCCAAGTTTTTACACACAATAAAAGCTGTTTAACAGAATGTATGGTTAGTTATTCTATTTAAAGGTGTACAGGAAATGCTGGAAACAATTGATAATAATTGCAAATATAATTTTTAACATCTTACATATACAGTGAAAAGGGACTAATGGTAATTCTGCATTATATAGTGACACCCTGAATGGTATTTCATTATGATTTCAAAGTGGCACACATTCCTTTTTAAAATGCTCTCATTTACGGTTTTATTCTCTTCCTATTTTTTTCCCCCAATTCCCTCTCAATAGAAACCCTTACCTTTCCAAGCCTCAGAAGGCTCAGTTACTGACCACTGCTTTTCACTGCTCTAAACACCATTTCTCTTGGAAAGCCTCTAAACTTTCTAGGTTTCCCCTTTATCCACATGCAAATTACGCCCTGAATTCTTGCCATCATTCTGTTTACAATCTACAAACCTCACTTTACAATTCCCCTTTCAATGTTTCTCCACAAAATATCAGGGCCCATGTACCAAATAAATGACTTGTGGAATCTTAGGCACACTGTGGTATCTTATGTTCTGCTTTTGCATAGTAAACAAGCACCAAAACAGATGTATGGATAGAACCACTAGTGGAGAGTTCCCCAATTTACACTATCCAGTTTTAGGCCAAATCTGCACTGCTTATGGCATACGGGGCTTAAAGGAAATGTCAACCCAAAAAATATACTTTTGCCTAATAAAATAAAAAAATATTCTAGGAAACTTTTCATTATACATTTCTATGGTTTTTAAGTTATTTGTATATGTATTGCTATTAAAAGCAGTTTGTCCATTCTTTTCTCTGCCTTGGTGGCTCAGACTGTTGATACAATGTAAGAAAAGGCAGCTGATTAACAGACCTATTTTTGCTGGGGAACTAAGACTTTTGCAACACTGTTTAAAACACAAAACCAGGAGTAAAGCAAATGCTGCTTTCAATAGCAATTGTTTTTACAAATAACTTTAAATGCACTGACATTTTTGAAAAAATTATATTGGTATCTTGGATAGTTGCTTAGAAGTATATTTTCTTTTATTCTGCAAATTTTTATTTTGGGGTTGACTTGCCCTTTAAAGGAGATTTCATTCCCCTACCCTTCATAGTCCCCCCCCACACACACAGGTGTAAAAACTGTAAATGCCCCTAATCCTGTAATTACCCCTCGTTGCAGAATCATCGCAGAGCTCACGGGCACAATCTTCTTTGTTTCGGTCTTCTTTGGAAAGTAAGCGCCGTATTGGCACATGCGTAGTTGGAGCAGTCTTCTGCTTCTTGATAACTGTGCACATGCCGAAAATTGCCAAAGGGAAGGAAGAAGATCCGAAGATTACCAAATCACTGGAAAATGGCGCCCCTGAGCTCCGCTGACTCTGCAACGCGGGGTAATTACAGGATTAGGGGCATTTACAGGTGTTAACACCTGTGCGGGGGGGGGGAGCAGGGAGGGGGGACTATGTAAGGTAGGGGCTTTTATTAGTTGGGGGGGTTGAATTCTCCTTTAAGTATCAGGGAGTGTTGACCCAAAAAAGTGGTATCCTGTTAAAAAAAATCAGATAATGAAATTCCTAAATGTCCCTGGTCTTTCTTGCTTTACTATATGTATTTTCCTTTACATCCTGGATGTTATTAATACAAGTTTCATGGTTAACACTTCGCCTGCTAAAAAAATAAGCCACCTGAATGCATCTTATGTTCATCGTTGGCTGTTCTTGGCAGTTAGACCCAAGTCTGCCAGCTTGTAGGAGCTACGTGTTTGGCATGCAAAGCATTAAACCTATTTGTAACTAGAACCATTGCTTTCTCTTTGTCTTTTCTTTACACCAGGGGTTCCCAACCTTTTCTACCCATGGGCCACATTCAAATGTAAAAAAAGTTGGAAAGGAACAAAAGCATGCCAAAAGTTCCTGGGGTGCCAAACATGGGCTGTGAGGGGCCTCTATGATAGTAGCCTCTGTTTGCAGTACACATGGTTCTTATGCAATTAAAACTTGCCGTCAAGCCAGGAATTAAAAAATTAGCACCTGCTTTGAGGCCATTGGGAGCAACAACATGTTGCTCACGAGCCACTGGTTGGGGATCACGGTCACTAGTGAAATGCCAAAATTGGAACTGCCTTGAAATTTATAGGAATAAAAATAATTGAATTTGTCTGCATAATAAATAAGTACATATATTATAATGGAAATAACCACCAAAATATAATATTTTAAATTATGCAATTTCAGAGACAAACATATTGCACAATTCTCAAGGGGGATAAGGAAAATGATCCTCCCTTTTACATGTATCAATATATGTGGAGTCTCAGATATTCACTTACCATCATACTGTTTAAATCCATTTTCATCCGTTTCGATGTATGAATCAGGCTGTTAAAATGTCAAAAAATAAATAAGATAAACCAAATACAAATAACAAATGGTTCAAGTGCATACCAAGATATCTTCAATAAGAATATCTAAAAAGATCACAACACATCAAGCATAGGTCTCAGTTTGCCAAACATTACGGTTATAGCAAAATATCAGGTCTGTCAAAATATACAGTTTATTTAAGGCTTAAAAAGGGGTAGTAAACTCCTTGGCTCTACATGAGTGCAGTAAATAGGGCTTGTGTCTATACTTTTTTCCTATTTGCCATCATGGTATTAATTTTTTTTAGAATAAACAAGGCAAATTGAAGCTACTTTATTTTTGTCATTGTGAGGTAAAGTACACATGAATGCACAGGAATTATTTGTATAATATATGTATTATATAATGTATGTAAAACATTCATAAGCAATACAATACCTTAAAATAGTCATCCTGGCAAATTAGACTACAGTTTGGCAGAACTTTCAGAAGCCTATTAGCGAGGGTTGTTTTCCCACCATTTGTTATACTGTAACAATGACAAATAATTAATATAAAAAAAAATAGAACTCACGTTTTAAAATAAACCTGCCATATTGGTAAAAATAAAGAAGCCTAATTCTACTTTTTATTCTACTTTTATTTATTTTTTTTGCAATGATACAGTAAGCCTACCTCAAAGTGCTCTAACCAGACCTGTGGAGTCGGAAGCAATTTTGGGTATCAAAGTCGCCAAAATGTACCGACTCCAACTAACTTTAAAAACAAGCACTGAAAATACTTAAATCAGATTTAAGAGCCTTTATAAAGGAAAATATGGCAGACGCAATTTGATTTCTAAAAACAATACTTAACGTTGGATTGTATTTAACAGCTATTCGACAGCTATATGCCAGGTTCAATTAATATATAAGTTGTTTTAGGATTTCCAATTGTTGGATGTAGTTTAACTTTGACTTTGGTTTAGAATAACCAAAGGAAGCTGCTTATATTTTTGAGCTTTGGCAGTGATAAAATGCCTTGTATGTTGTGTACTTAACATGGAAAATACATTAGTATATAAAAGGAACAGCAACACCAAAATATGAAAGTGTTTTAAAGCAATTAACATATAATATACTGTTAGCATGCATTGGTAAAAGTTGTGTGTTTGCACAGGTTACATAACAAATAACAGATAAAACATTTTTGTATTGGACAGGGCAAGAAAAGGCACAGGATACATAGCACATAATAGATACATATTATGTGCTATGTATCCTGTGCCTTGTTTCCTTTTTCCAGCTTGAAGAACAGCCCCCCCATGGTTACACAGCAGCTTGTTTATATAAACTATAATAATCTTTCTGAAGCAAACATGCTAGTTTTACCAGTGCAGAGCAACAGTACATTCAAGTTTAATTACTTTGATACACTTTCGGTTTTTGTTGCTACTGTTCCTTTAAACCCTCGTTAATCAAAAATACCCATCCCCTTCCCTCCATTGCCCCCCCCCCGCTTTCTCCTTCCATAGTACCTTACTTGAAAATAAGTGCCCCTGGCATTAATGTTAGCAAATTCATGCAGAGTAGTGCAGCGGAGCTCATGGGCACCATCTTCAGTATCTTTGGATTCCTTGCAGAAGTGAGCTGCGACACAGAGCTTATTCACGCATGCGCAGTTGGGGCCAGTCTGGTATCCGTGCCTACTGCACATGCGCTGGAAAGCTATGAAGAATGCCAAAGCAAAAGAAGAGGATCCAAGGATACCGAAGATAGCGCCCAAGAGCTCCACTGCTCATGGAAAAAATAGAAATTTCGATAAATTATTTTTAATTATTAGTAAATAACCCCCTAAGTATGATGTGGAGAGCGATATTCTGAGACAAGGTGCAATTAGTTTGAATTATTTGTGGGTTTTGAGCCATTTAGCTTTTTATTCAGTAGCTTTGAAGATTAGAAGTCAGCACTCACCCCTAGGGTATATTGAACGCAGGTGCAGGTCTAAGGTGGCCACTTCCACCGGTTCTGTAAACACAATGTCGAAAAGCAGACAGCACCACACTTGAAGTAAATTCTTAAAATGCCTTTATTCCAAAAGGGCTTATTTCAGCATGGACAAAATAGCAGCGACGTTTCAGGCGTACAATCGCCTTTTATCAAGCTTGATAAAAGGCGATTGTACGCCTGAAACGTTGCTGCTATTTTGTCCATGCTGAAATAAGCCCTTTTGGAATAAAGGCATTTTAAGAATTTACTTCAAGTGTGGTGCTGTCTGCTTTTCGACATTTTATTCAGTAGCTCTCCGGTTTGCAAGTTCAGCAATCTGATTGCTGGGGTCCAAAGTACCATAGCAACCATGCATTTATTTGAAAAAGAGAACGGAATATGAATAGGAGAGGACCTGAATAGAAAGATGAATAATAAAAAGTAGCAATAGCATTAACTATGTAGCCTAATAGAGCTTTTGTTTTTAAATGGGGTCAGTGACCCCCTCATTTGAAACCTGGAAACAGTCAGAAGAAGGCAGCAAATATTTCAAAAAACTATTAAAAAGAAGGCGAATTGAAAAGTTGCTTAGAAAGAGACATTTTATAACATAATAAAAGTTAACTCAAAGGTGAATCACCCCTTTAATTAAAAAAAATGTATTTATACGGAAATCGATTATTCAGAAAGCTCAATATTATGGGAAGACATCACCTATAAAGTCCATTTTAAACAAATAATTCTAAATTAAAAAAGATTTTCTTTTTCTCTGTAAAAATAAAACAGTGCCTTTTGCCTGTCTTAGTTTTTATAGTATTTTAATTTATTTGCCTTTTTCTTCTGACTCTTTCAAGCTTTAAAAGAGGGTCACTGACCCCATCTAAAAAATATGCTCTATGAGGCTACAAATGTATTGTTAGAGCTATTTCCTATTACCAATCTTTGTATTCATATTCCAGTCATATTCATATTCCAGTCTCTTGTTCAAATTAATGCTAAAGTAATTTGCACCCTAGCAACCAGACTGCTGAAATTGCAATCTGGACAGCTTCTGAATAAAAAGCTAAATAAATCAGAAAACCACAAATAATAAAAAATGAAAACCATTTACAAATTGTCTCAGAATAGCACTCTCTTCATCAAACTAAAAGGTAACTCAACCCCTTTAAAGTGGACCTGTCAGCCAGACATAAAAAGTTGTACATTAAGGGGCAGATTTATCAAGGGTCGAATTTCGAGGGTTAAACTCTCTAAGTAAAATCCTTCGAATTCGAAGGATTTACCGCAAAAGCTTCGATCGGACAATCGTTTGGTCGAACGATAAAATCCTTCAAATCGAACGATTTTAAGCGATTGATCAAAGGATTTTTATTCAACCACAAAAAAACTTAGAAAAGTGCTGGGGAAGGTCCCCATACGTTAACATTGAACCTCTGTAGGTTTAAAGTGAAGTTGAAGTATTTTTTAAAGAGACAGTACTTCGACTATCGAATGGTCGAATAGTTGAACGATTTTTACTTCGAATCATTCGATTTGGTCGAATTTGACCAATTCGATAGTCGAAATACCCAAAAAAATACATAAAAATTCACATTTTTTTCCATTCAAATTATTCCCTTGAGCTTAGTAAATCTGCCCCTAAATGTTGTTTTCAAATTAAACATGAAATTATTTTTTTATTTAAGCATTCATAGCTGTTGTAAACTCATTTAAAAATCTCAGCTGTCAATCAAATATTGCCTGCCCCTCCCGGGTCAGGCGATTACTTTCACTTTCCATTCAGCACTTCCTAGATGTAATTGCTCTCCCCACATACCCCCCGGTTCTCTTCAACATTTAATTGTATAACCAGTGCATGGGGATAGACATCAGGTCCCCCGTTGTGGGGCACAAACAACATTCTGAGATGATACAAGGCTTGCCATAATAAAAATATCCACAAAATGGCTCCTGCCTGCTTGCAATAATTAAGAAATCCCAGACTGAAGGAAACAAGATTCAAATAATTTTACAGTGTAATTAAAATTCATTTTGCTTGACTAATGTGATAAAATAGGATTTGGAATTATTTTTTGGGTGATGGGTCCCCTTTAAGGTATACTGATAAATTACAGAAATATCCCTCATACAGAAAATGTCCCAAGTATTCTGGATAATAGATCCTATATTATATAACAATTAACACACAAAGGACATTTTCTAGTCAAGTGGACATTACAGGCCTGATGTGTTGCAACCATTATACTTCATGTGAACTTACCCACTAATTCCAATGATGAACTGTTTCATCGTTTACACGAGAGGAATGGTTGTTATTCTGTGTGCATAAGAAAACATCATCATTTGCCAATTCATAACATACAAAGAGATATTTGTTAAACAATTTAAAGGAGCTATATTCCCTCTGGCATATTTTTTTTTTGTGCTCCTTTCCCATAACAAGGGAGGGTACCTGAAGAATTACCTATACACCAATTTAATGGAAGAAGAGTGCATTGTTATGAATGAAACCCTAGCTCTCTGGTAAAACAAAACCAGGGCATTCCACACAACATGCAAGAACAACACACGATCTTGGCTTTACCGATGGTCAGAGGTTTTCTGTAAACGTAATGCTGGCCTTTCCAAGCAGATTCATCACCCTGTTATTAGCTTCATCAAATTTTGAGCATCAAATAAAAGCAGAGCCAAAAAAAAGTCCATAAATCATTTTCCATTGAGGTAAGAGCTGTATTGCGCAGGCACGAATTTGTAGAGTAACCGTCAAGTGATCTGCTAGCGAAATTCTCTTTTCACTTTTGCACCTAAATGTATTCATTTGAATGCATTTAAAAAGAGGGTAGATAATATTGAGTGCAGTATTATAGCTAGTAATATACCAGCACTGCACTCCATCACTTGTTTTATAAAAGTCTTGAATAAAGATGTTTCTGGTATTAAAGTCTAGTTCACTAAAGGGAACTTGTCATTTGAAAAACATTTTCCCTAACTGAAGTGCAGGAGGCCAATCTGTGGCACAGAGAACAATAGTGTGAGAATGTTACTTGAATTGCATAAATTCCCTGCTCCCTTTAGTTTATACTCACAAGAGTCTCTGAGTTCTAGTTCAGCAACACCACTGCATGTGTAATATAGTTTGGTCCTATTTTCCTGAAGCAGGAGCCCTAGACTTGTGTATTACCTTCTAAAAATAGACTTAAATAACTTTAAGTGGTTATATTCATAAACATCTGAATCTCACAACATATCATATAAAAGTTGTTTAGCCTGGAATCCCTTCTGTAAGTTTATAGTATCATCCACACCATATTCAACAAAACTCCAAGTGAGGTTATTAAAAATATAATCTATTTGAACTACTTAATACGAGTCTACGCACCCTGGAAACAATACTGTGACAGATGTAGTCTTGAGAAAGTGCCCAGAAGAGGCACTAAACACGTAGACGTATGTGATAGTATTAAATGAAGCCTCTTGCATGTATAATCTAAAGGTAGTGGATAATTAAGCAATACCAATGATATATAGTATTAAATAAAGCCTCTTGCATGCATAATCTAAAGGTAGTGGATAATTAAGCAATACCAATGATATACACACTATTAGGCATTTTTTTTATAGAGATGAAAAAATTGAACTACAACTCTCAGCAAGACCAAAAGATCCTGATAGTTATAGTTTATGGATTAACTGCAGAAACAAATGTCAGCCCCCCCACATCCCATAGCAGTAGTACAATTAAATACCAGTAATTACATACCAGATGCAGCAGGACTGCCAGGTTAGAATTGGGGCAAAGTAGAGTAGGCGGAAAAGGATGTTTTTACCACGCCCCTCAGTCCCATTGCATGCTGGGTATTGTAGTTTTACCTTAACCTTGGCAGTAGGCAAAATGATAAAAACTACTTTACCTTACCCAACTTCCAATGACAGGTCCGGTACATGGGGGTGGGGGTTAGTCTATGGTTTCCAAAAGTACACAACAGCATTAAAATAGTATCCCAATTTGGAGGAAAAGCCCAAGAGTGGACATCCCTGGGAGGAGGCTAAATGGGGGAGATGGGACCTGTCAGGGAAAAAAAGTTATAGAAGATGACATAAATGAAAGGGCAGACAGCGAGGAGAGAAGTACGAGAATATCTCAACGTTAGACGTGCGATAAGGATTTCTGAGCAACACAGAGACTACACAGGAAGGAGAGGCATGGATGTCCTAAAATGGACACCGTACAGAATTCTTGAAAGGCCCAATTGTTTATGGGCGCAACCATCCGCAGCATGGAATGACATTTAAGTGTCAGTGCTTGCGTGGAGCTCCACCCCCATCTCTAGTGACGGCCTCTCCCTATACTTCCTCATTCGAGAGACTGAAGACACTCTGTGCTCTACAATCGTCCGCCTCACTATTTACCTTATCCTCACTCTCCTGCTTGAGAGGACACTGTCCGGCCTGTGAACTAAAGAAAGTGGGAGAACATGTCTAAACCTCCGCCTAAACCCGTGAAACCAGGTAAGTTGAGGTCCGCCTCCCACCTCCACTGCTGCTTCTGTCTCTCTAGAAGGAAATGGGGAAGGCTTGCTCGTACTTATGCACAGGGGCTTTAGGGATCGGCAAACTCGGCAGTTGCTTAGGGCGTTTACTTTTGGAACCCAGACTTTGTTCCTGTTAAGCCCCTTTTTCACAGGTTGACCCATCTCACAAGGGAACAGGTAAATGCATGTGTCCCCCAAAATACATACATATGTGTATTCTGTGCAATAAAGTATAATGATCGCACTTCCTCTTTCATTCACAATGATTGTTGGATGCAAATTCTGCTGACCAATCCCCTTCAGCTTTCATAAACCTCCTGCAGCCAAGAGATCTGGTCATGTTTCTGCTTTTCCACCTTATTTATATTGAAGTCAGATATTTATTAGGAAAGTAAAACTAGTCCAAATCAGCCCTCTGAACAAGACACATTTATTAGGGGTAAAAAAAAGCTGCAGAAACTTCTGATCCCAATAATAGGTCTTCTTTTATTTGCCCAATATACCATTTTCAGGGCTTGTACACATGATCATTTTTGCTTGTGCATTAAAGGAAAACTATACCCCCCAAACAATGTAGGTCTCTATAAAAAGATATTGCATAAAACAGCTCATATGTAAAACCCTGCTTCATGTAAATAAACCATTTTCATAATAATATACTTTTCTTGTAGTATGTGCCATTGGGTGATCATAAATAGAAAATTGCCATTTTAAAAAATAAGGGCCCCCCCCTGGGATCGTAGGATTCACTGTACTCAAACATACCAACAAACCATACATGTTCGGTCACATGAGCCAATTAACAGACAAAATTGTGTCTTTTGCTTCCACACTTCTTCCTGTTACAGTTAGAGTTGTAGTATTTCTGGCAAGGTGATCTCTGAGGCAGCACAGAGACCATCATGAAATGGTGGTTCAAGGCAAGAGATGTAAAAGGGCAATATTTACTTAAATATATATTCCAGTTTGGTAAGATTCTTTAATATGCCACTTAATATGATATAAACTATCTGTTGCTTAAGTGTTCATTTTGGGGGTATAGTTTTCCTTTAACTAAGCCAATTCATTCCAATAGAGTCTGTACTGAAGGGGACACACCGATTTTCAGCAATAAGGATTGGTGTTATTATGTAGGCTGTTGAAGCCAAGAAACTGCCTTGTCATTTATGATGTTGCTGTCATTTTGCAAATAATTTCCAATTATCAAGGAGTTAATGGGACCACTTATGAAGTTAGCATTAATACAGTACTAAATACAGTTTACTTTTTTATGCAAGACTGTTTATGAACAGATTATAAACATATATACAAGGTTTCATAAACCTACAAACAGTGTTAAAGGGGTTGTTTACCTTTAGGGTCACACGCTCAAATTCAGGGAGATTAGTCACCCTGGCGACTAATCTCCCTGAACTGCCCCCCGCTGGCTAGAATGTAAATTGCTGGCGGTATGGCACTCGGAGTGATTCGTTTTTTGAAGTTGCCGCACAAGGAAACTTCAGGCAACTTCGGAAAACGAAGCGCTCCAAGTGCCCCGAATCTGAGCGTGTGCCCTGACCCCTAAGTTAACTTTTAGTAGGATGTGATATTTTAAGACGGTTTGCAATTGCTTTTTGTTTTTTATTATTTGTTTTTTTTTTACTCAGGGGACCTCCACAAAAACATAACTTAAGCTTTTTGAAAATTAAACATAATTTCAAGCAACTTTGCAATATACATCATTTGAAAAATATGCAGACTTTTTATGATTTTAATGGTTTCCTAGCCCCCCTGCTCTTCTGCTGATCTCCCTGACTACTTTGCTGAGCTGGCTGACTACTGTTATCAATAGCCATCTGTCCTTAGACTGCGTTCTCCAAACCCCACAATTCCCTGCACATGTGATTTCAATAAGGAAAGGAACATCATAGTGCAATGCATTGTGGGATATGTAGTTCCTGCATGCTGTCTGTAAGCTGTGAAGAAGTTGTTACAATTTGTAACATCAGTGTTTTAGTCCCACCTTCCATGCCAGGATTTGAAATGATGCAGAAAGAGAAGAACTGTTAAACAGCTGGATTTCAGCATAGAAAATGGCATTTATTCATACTTTTTGAAGAAACGTGTAACTGTGATGGGTATATTGGAGGTTTCTGTGTTATGTGGACCTCTTTATCAAATTTCTCGTTTGGAAGCCAGAGTTCCCCTTTAATTAGCTTTTTATTTAGCAGCTCTCCAGTTTGCAGTTTAAGCTGCTAGGGTTCAAATTACCTTAGCAACCATGCGCTGTATTGAATAAGAGACCGGAATATGAATAAGAGAGGGCCAGAATAGAAAGATGAGTAATTAAAAAGTAGCAATAACAATACATTTTTAGCCTTACAGAGCATTTGTTTTTAGATGGGGTCAGTGACCCCTATTTGAAAGCTAAAACGAGTCAGTAGAAGAAATCCAAGTAATTCAAAAACAATAAAATATAAATAGTGAAGACCAATCGAAAAGTTGCTCGAAAAATTGACCATTATTATTATTATTATTATTATTAACATGTATTTATATAGCGCCAACATATTGCGTAGCACTGTTCTATAACATACTAAAAGTTTACTTCAAAGTGAACCACCCCTTTAAGTTGCACCAGTGCTCTTGGCTATTGCAACCAGATCAGATCTTTGCAGTCATTTTAACCTGGTAGCATGATCATTTGGTTGGTTCCTATAGGCAACTGCACTTGTGCTTTATAGCATCGGACTCATAAATAACCCCTCATGTCTCATTTAATTGTAACAGTCAACAAACATTCTGTAAAAGAGAAATTATCCATTGTCCTGCATCTAGATCAAAGATGCTAACAAAATACTTTGACAGTGCTGGCCAAAAATGATGGGAACAAAATGATAAAATGCTAGGGATTACCTAATACATATATTTTTGTTATATATTTTATCATAAACCACATTCAGTTGTCCAGTGCTTTTTACATGATTTTAAGGACTCATATTTTGTTCAGCTTAAGATTCAGCTGAATCCGCTTCCTAGTTGCTAGGATTTAGCTGAATTCTTGAAATGGTGCATCCCTAGAAAATACCACATGTTGGGACTGATTAACATTGCAGTTACCAATAGCAACCAATCAGCAATTGGTCTGCTACAACTAGGAAATGACAGCAGACATCTCATTGGTGGTGCAGATAGCTGCATTAATGCTGTTATTAAATCAGCAGCACTGACTTGCTGCTGTGCTGATTATGGCTGCAGGTGTACAATGATGTAGTCTACTTCTATACTGTAGTTATATATGATAGTTATGTGTAGCCTTGCTACTGTATACTAGAGGTATGGCGCGCACACACTCACTCTCATACTCTTATAATTTTAGTGGATGGATGTGGAGTTTAGAATTGCTGGTCATGAGCAACATTATACTCATGTTATTCACTTAAAACAAAACAACATGCTCTGATTTCAAATATTTTTAGAGACAATCTGAGCTTGTATTCAAGCTTGCACAACTTGTATAATGTGCTAGCTAGCAGAACTGTAGGCGGAAATGAGTTGTCACTATCGACTTACGGTAAACATGTTTTAACCCTATATGTAAAAATTCCCTAAAGCTTGCAAATTTCAGAATGTCATTTATTGGGCCAGGGAGAAAATCATGTTGACTTGAGAGACGATCAGCCCAATATGCAGAAAGCTCCAAATTCTTGGAAGGCCAGCTCCCATAGTGTCCATTTTAGTAAATCTGTTTTTTTCTTTTACAAGTATAATTACCTTTTTCTCGTTTTTATTTAATGTTTTTAAGCATTTTTTAGTAGACTAAGGTATGGTGCTAAACCCTTATCTGGAAAACCCCTGGTCTCATGCCTTCCATATCTGCTTGTGAGTATTTATCTTAAACGTAGTTAGCTGATATACATGTGCTTACTGTAAGGGCTAACATATTTCCATGGTGCTTGGTCCTACAACCTGTACCATGTTACTGTTCTAAGGTGCTAGAAATTACAATGCAACTCTACAGGGGGTATTTACCAAAACTCTAATTTTTCAAATATTTTTATTAAAACAGTCAACTCCCATCCACAAATTTAATTAATTTATCAAATAATCAGATCGAAAAAGTCAGTGCGGGAAGAGACTCAATAAAATCGTATGAAAATTCAGATTGTATCATACGATCTTTTCAAGTTGTTGCCCAAAAACCCAGACTTTTATCAGATTATCCAGTACAGATCACAATGTCAAGAAACATCTTCAGGAACCTCTGCCATTGACTTCTACATGACCTTGAAAGGTTTTAGCTGGTAGTATTTTTGGATTCAGAATTTTAGCAGCTTTGGGGTATAATAAAATCTCTAAAAAAAATTAGTTTTCCCCATTAAAAACTCAACCCAAAAAAATTGAGCCTTCATAAATAGGCCCATACATGCTCAATTTTACAACCTGACAGAATATAATTGAATCTAAATAAATGATGTTTTTATGTGGGCTGAAACCTGCGTCTCAAATGTGCCCATAAGGGGTTACAGAAATCCTCATTGACTTCTGATAAATATGCTTACATTTGACAATAGGCATTATGTTATTCACTATATATTTTACAATACGGGCTAGATTATTCAATACAGGTATGGGACCTGTTATCCAGAATGCTTGGGACCTGGGGTTTCCCTGTTAATGGATCTTTCCATAACTTGGATCATCATACCTTAAGTTTACTAGAAAATCATGTAAACATTAAATAAACCCAATAGGCTGGTTTTGCCTCCAATAAGAATTAATTATATCTTAGTTTGGATCAAGTACAAGGACCTGTTTTATTCTTATTACAGAGAAAAAGGAATTAATTTTTACAAAATTGGAGTTATTTACTGAAACATCCCAGAAAACCCCAGGTCTCAAGCATTCAGGATAGCAGGTCCCATATCTTTACTGTAGCATTTACATTTAGGGGGTTATTTATAAAAGTCCGAATTTATCTCAATATTTTCTACTACAAACGCCGATCAAATCCGCTCAGGTTTTTTACACTTATTTATTATTACATTTTCACGAAAATTTGCTTTGTGGGAAAAAATCTGATTTTCATGATTTTTTCATGTTTTTGCATCCAATTTTCACTCGAAAACTCTGGGGTATTGCACGAAACCTAGCGCACATCAAAAACTCATTGGGACTTCTCCCATTGACTTATATGCAACCTCGACAGGTCTGAGATTCAGATTCTGACTTTTCCATCCTCAGGGTTTAAGAAATTCCGAAAAAATTTAGATTTTTTAAAAGTCAAATTTTATATAAAAAAACGCAATTTTCGTGATTTTTGCATTCGGATTTTAGTAAATAACCCCCTAACTGTTTCCTGGATCTATTACAAGGCTGGGCTTTACAAACATAGTTGCTAAACCTCACAAGTGCAGTTGCATGTTTCCTTTAGCAGCAAATTGCTAATACACCTTTTGCTCATAAAATTACTTTTTATTTGGAAAAACGACTTCCCAGCATTCCTTGTGTTTTGTTGCAGAACAAAAGAATAACCAAGTAGCAGCAAAAGGCGAGTTATTTCAGGCCTAGTGATGGCAGGAAATGAAGGAAAGCTGTCTCAACACGCTTTCTCAACTTTCCAGTGTCCGTTGTTCCGCACATCACTCGGTTACATCACTACCTGCATCTAGTGGCACATTTTTTTTTCTTTAAATATAGAACTGAGTGTAAGGCACTTGCTTGTATTCTTTGTGGTTCGGTTTAACTGCCGTTCAACTCATCTTATGCTTTCTGATGGGTCTGCACCCAGAGGCACTGGTCTTTATATTGTGTGCAGCACTGATCTCCATTCCATGTGTACAGACACATAGGGAAACCTGAGATCAGGTCACTCATGCATTGCCATGAAGTGAAAGCCAAGCTATGCTACACTGCAAACTCACTTTCTCAAAACACATGCCGCGTGTGCACAAAAGCAGCAAGAAGTATATGGTTTATTATACCATCTTATCGGAAAAGTCTGAACACCAGTCCAAGATTTTCTGTTTATAATCTGGCCATGATCCAGTAATTGATGCAGACTAAGAATTTATACAGTGCCATTGGTATAGGCTGAGACTGCTGCATTGCAGTTTGCTAAATCTTTCTTTACCTGGAAATGTCAAGATTTTGCTTATTTTCCATCCAGATAGACACTGGCCCTTGATTGCCTAGTGTTAACTCTTTCTCTGTGCCTCTCTTAACTCTCATTTTTATAGGTTTCGGGATTCATTTAGGCATGCATCGATTCCACTATTTTAGGATTTGGCTAAATCCAGAATCCAGACCGAAAATGAGGGTGAAAGAGAACCATGCGTTCCACGTGCAGTTAAATTTTCTTTATAATTCCTTGTTTGTGTGCCAAAAAGTCACGTGATTATAAGGATTCGGTTCTGACAGGCTCGTGGATTCAGCTGAATCCGGCTTATAAAGGACACATCTTGGCCACATACCAGACCAAATCGTTGATTCGGTGCATCCCCAATTAATTAATACATACTATTAAGAGAGATGAAAAAATGGTGCATTCTAGTTTCATCTAGGTAGCCTGCTGTGGTTAACCATTTGTACGCTTGTTCCAGAAAAGCTGTTTTCTTCATTGTTCACTAAAAGTCATCTGTCATAAGACAAGGGATGATAGTATAAATATTTTAGTCCTAATTTGAATAGTTTGCAGTATAACATTCTTAAATTACATTATGGGGCAGATTTACTAAGGTTAGTTTTCTTTTCACTAAAATTCTAGTTTTCGAGTTGTATTTTTTGGTCAAAACTCACATTTTCAGGTTAAAAAAACAAAACTCGAATTGTTCAAGGTTTTTTTTTAAAAAAATAGAATATTCAATATTTATTTTACCCCAACTCTGGAAATAGCTCGAACCCGAAAATACACCACCTGCTGAATTGCAGTTTGCTAAATCTTTCTTTCTTTACCTGGAAATGTCAAGATTTTGCTTATTTTCCATCCAGATAGACACTGGCCCTTGATTGCCTAGTGTTAACTCTTTCTCTGTGCCTCTAAAAAAACTAGAATATTCAATATTTATTTTACCCCAACTCTGGAAATAGCTCGAACCCGAAAATACACCACCTAAAACCAGTCGAGGTTATGTAGAAGTTAATGGCAGAGCTCTCTTAAACCATTTGAAGATGTTAACAGTCTGCTTGAATGATTTGAGCGATTCGAGTTTTTCTTTTTTATGCTTAAGACTTTATCTATTCTAGTTTTCGGTTACAGGACTCGAACTCTCAGAATCTGGTTTTTCACATTCAAGTTTTTTTCTTAAATAAGATATAATTCGAGTTTCAAGTTCATTCGAGGTAAAAAAAGCTGTATTAATACTAATTGTGTCAAACTTTATAATCTAAAAAAACTTTTCATATATGCAAAATATGTACCTCTGGTTGCCAGACCAGCACACTACACAACTATCATTATAACTACCAAATATATTACCATCCAATGCAAATGTATGTATGTAAGCAACTGTCTCTGCACAATAGCTATACTTATGTCATGTGTTTGCTTACCTGATAATAACAGGAATGTAAACTCTGACTGGGTTATATTATTCCTTTTCAATGCAGGTAAGAGTCCTTTTATACAGAATGCTCGGGACCTGGGGCTTTCCGGATAATGGATCTTTCCGTAATTTGGATCTTCATACCTTAAGTCTACTAGAAAATCATGAAAACATTAAATTAGCCCAATAGGCTGGTTCTGCTTCCAATATGGAATAATTCTATCTTAGTTTGGATCAAGTACAAAATACTGTTTTATTATTACAGAGCAAAAGAAATCATTTGTAAAAATTTGGATTATTTGGATAAAATGGAGTCTATGGGAGATGGCCTTTCTGTAATTCAGAACTTTTGGGATAACGGGTTTCCGTATAACTCATCCCACACCTGTATAAAACAGTTTATTAACCCCTGTTTCTACTCTACTAATTATTGCAGTGATAAATGTAAAGGCCAAGCAATAGTATTTCATACTGACACAAAGAAACACTGTATAACGTGATGTTTTTTAGTTTTCGCTTTTGCACACTAGCTTTCGTTTTATGCGTTTGACACAGGTTGGAGCACACCTCAACTCATCAGCTAATTGATTTCATTATATTCTGCCTGGTTATACTCATGAGCATTCAGAATTGCATTTTATTGCATATGCGCTTTATTTCATTTGTTTAAAGACAACTTTATTTTCTTGTACTTGACATGTGTTTAAAAGATAATGGAATAAAAGGTTATCGTTTGGAACTTACAAAAGCACTTAGTTTGTGTACTCAAGCCATTATTACAGTGAAACTTCAGTGTACTCAAGCCTTTATTCCTGAGGGATCTGAGTCTACTAATAGAATCATATGCCACATACAACATGTTTGTGGGAGACAACTGATATTCGATACAGGTGTTTTTTTTCTAAAGGAATAGCAATTCAAAGAACTAGTACACCATTAAATGTATATGTATCATTCAAGTTTATGATCTCGGGTAAACATTATGGTCTGTTGTCCATTTCACAGACACGCACCTTCTTATTTGCAGAGGCTGTGCTATTTATGGGTATTAAATTCTGCATAGTGAATACTTGCAGCATAGCAATGATTTCTATAGACCAGATATAATTCCTTCTATGGGGAAATGTGGTATTGAACATAATAATCTGCAGATATAACTGTTTTGGTGTATTGCTGATAATCTTATTTAAGATGCATACCTGTGTCTGATATTAAAATGTAACCCACATCTTGGCAGGGATATTGCTGTTTATACATACATGTATATATTTATTATTTTGCAGGGCAGGTGAAAGTGTTCCGAGCCTTATACACGTTTGAACCCAGAACAGTAAGTTGCTTTCATAACATTTCCTTTCTCTCATGTCTTAAATATGCTGTATATACTAGATCAGTGCTGTCCAACTTCTGTGGAATCAAGGGCTGTTTTTTTTCTGTCCTGTGTGGTGGGGGGCTGATAATGGAAGCCCGCACTCCTTGTTTTTAAACTACACCCACTTTAAACCATAAACCAAAAATTAAGTCAAATTAAAACATACCCTTAAATCCATATGCCTCCTCCTCCCCTTTGAATAGGTAGGGATTGTGATAGGGACCACTAACAACAATTTCCAAGTGCTAACAAACCCCTTCCAGGCTCACACAGAGAGTAGAGCAGGCAGAGTATGGCACACATAGGACGGGCAGAGGATGACACACATAGGGAGCATAGGGCATGCAGAGTATGGCACACACAGGGAGAATAGGGCAGGCAGAGTATGACACACACAGGGAGCATAGAACAGGCAGAGTATGGAACACACAGGGAACATAGTGCGGGCACAGTATGACACACACAGTGAGCATAGGGCAGGCAGAGTATGACACACACAGGGAGCAGAGTATGGCACACACAGGGAGCATAGGGCAGGCAGAGTATTCCAGGCAGCATACAGCAGGGGACAGGGAAACGTATTGGCTTCATACTGTGCTACATACAGTGACACAATGCTATTGCCCCTCCAGATTTTTATGTGACGAGGTGAACAATAATGTGGGCACTTTCGGTCTGAGGTGTGAACAGTATAGGGCTTTAGGGGTGTGAACAATAGATGTGTTACAGGTGTGATCAATGCCGGGGAGTTTATAGATTTTAGCAATGTAATTACAATCTGAATTTGAGGTGTAAACTAAGTGCCCTTAGGGTACGAAATGCGTAGGGCCATGGAGATGTGTAATTTTTAATTTCTACTAATAAATATAATTGTTTACATACATTTCTGGCCATGTGGATTTTGAGTGCTGGTTATCCTGTTTTTTTTTCCTTTTGCACATACTGGTAAACAATTCTGAGGCCAGTTACTGATACCTTTTAAGCTTACACAAGGTAAACAGTAACAGCAGACAGACTTTTATGGGGCCACACAAGAGGGGGATAATGGGCGTGAAATGCCTGTAGGACGCCAGTTGGACAGCACTGCACTAGATAATATATATATAGTAATAAGTCAGATTAACTGTACTTGCTGTATTTTTCCTTGAAGACATTTCGCTAGTCGTCTGACTGACTTTCTCAATTCAGAATGTCCTGTAAAAAAATGTGGTTATATACCCTGGAATTTTACTCCAGTCAGCATAATCTGTTTAGTAAAACCAACATAGGGTCAGAGACCTCGTGGAGGCAAGGTGTTGATGGTATTAGTATGATTGGAGCTATGAGCTGTTATTAAACCATCCAGGTAGAGGTGTTTAAACTGAATTGTATGTGGCAAACAATAGGTGTTGTACCCCCCCCCCCCCCCGCCTCTCTTCAAACTTATTTTCACATATATGGCTTCTTTGACCCTTCTTTTGAACCTCTTTTGAACCAATCCTCCTCCTCCCTGTCCAGATTGTGAACTTGACAGTCTTCAAACATGTGTCCTTTAGATGTAGATACACTATTTAATCCTGACCAGAGGAGCTGGCTCTCCTGTACTGCGCTGTTTGTGTAATGTTTGATATTTGTCTCATGTATACTGTAAATCTGAGCATTCCTCACAGCACTGCACCGAATACACAATGTTACTCTTTTTATGCTTTGGTATTGGGTCTTTTGGATGAACCAGTTGTTGCCTCAATGTGTTGCCGGGTTTAAAGCAGACTGGGATGTGGTGTTTATTAAAGATCCTTCTAAAGTTTTTTTCAATATATATGGGAGGACCAAGTTATTTCATCTGTCCTGCTTTCCACCTTCACCAGTAGTTTTGGTGTTGTTCTTTCTTCTCCTAGTTTTAACAAAGCCCCAGTCTGGATACCCACATGTTTTAAGGGCCCCTCTGAGGTGTTTCAACTCTTTTGCCTGAGCCTCTGTGCTGGTGGAGATCATATCTGCCCTGTGTTGTAGTGTTCTGATAACCCCCAGTTTGTGATCTATTGGATGGTGGGAGTGAAACAGCAGGTACTAGTCCATGTGGGTATGTTTCCTGTAGACCTCTATTTCCAGCTATCCACTTTCTCTGACTTTTACCAAGCAGTCCAAAAAAGCCAGTGCGTTGTCTTGTACATCTTCACGTGTAAACTTGATTTTGTGGTCCACTGTGTTCATGTGTCCAGTGAAAGTCTGTACCTCTTGTCTGTGTATCTTACCCCAGGTGTCATCTGCATATCTGAGCCAATGACTGGGTGTCCTTCCTTTGAAAGTACCCAGAGCCTTTCTTTCCACTTCCTTGCCTCCATGAGGTCTCTGACCCCATGCTGGTTTTACTAAACATATTATGCTAATTGGAATAAGATGCCAGGGTATATAGCCAGATATTTTTGTACAGGATATTCTGAATTGAGAAAGCCAGTCATATGACTTGCAAAATGTCTTCAAGGAAAAAGAAATATACAGCAAGTCCAGTTAATTTGTCTTATTACTATAGAGTTATAGGTATTTGATCATTAGATGTAAATTCAAATGTAATATTTTCATTTTGATGTTATTGTATCTTTAAAACCCCACGTTTTTTTTACTGTAGCAGAGCCCATGTTAATACTTTATCATGCACATTTTCATTTTTACTTTTATTTTTTTTTCAGCCAGATGAATTATATTTTGAAGAAGGGGATATACTTTATATAGCTGATATGGTAAGTTTTATTGAGGTGAAAATGAAACCATGCAATTTTAATTTCAGTAATGTTGCACGAAAAATCATTTTATTGAATTACTAATTATATCTACAGATGATTTATAGTGCTGTTCCTGCTGAAAAATGAGGATTCTAGCATTTCTGGAGGGATTTTTAACTGAAACATTTTCAATTTGAGTTGCTCACCTTCCAAACACTTTTTTTTATTTATTTATTTATTTTTAAGTTTAGATTGTTCACCAGAAATAGACTTTTTTTTCAATTGCTTTTCATTTTTTATTTTTGTAAATTCTTTTCCAAAATTGAAGCTTTAAATGTAATGTTCTTGTCGCTAGTGTTATCCAGTAATTTAATTGCATTCTGAACTCTTACAATTTGCTACATTTACATAATACAATTAGTTGATACAGTTCTCAGCAGCATCTATGGTGTATTGGGATATTCATAACTATTGTATCAATTGCTGCCTTTAATGAATCTCGGGATTCTGCTCAGCAGCACCAAATTCAAGAAATGTATCGACTAATTGTATCAATTTAGAACAGTTGGAGACGTGCCTTCCCCCAAGCTGCTTTAGAAAGACATAAGAAGGTGAAAAATTACACTTCAATATTAGAAAATAGAAAGTAATTGATATAAACGTTTTTATTTTTGGTGAACTATCTGAAACCAACTGAACTGAAAAAAAAGTGTTTGACTGTGATCAACCCCTTTAAAACAAACAGCACTTTGTCTAGAGTAAAAATCATAGTTGTTTTCCTCCTGTAAAGTATGATTGTGTGCTACAAGTGTTACAGTTTTGTGGGCTAATTGTACACTGTGCCATTGGGGAATATGTAATAAAGTAGTGGTGTTGTGCAAAGCAGTCTTTAGTCGGGCAATAAATATTTCTTGAATAACTCAGGACTTTAGGAAAGACCAAATAAACATATGGTACTGCATATATCTCTCAGAAATGACACCTCAATAGATGGTTCTGCCTGAAGAAAGAAAACTACAGAAACTTCCCACATCCTAATAGATAGTTGACTTTATGAGTCAAAGCTCCCAATTTGTTGCAACATCCCCCTAACATGGATATCATTTGAATGACATGGTACTGCACATGACACATTTTGTAAAGTAGTATTGCAGCTGGTTAAGCCTAAATCATTACCAGCAATATTGTTTGAACAACAAATCTCCAAAAATCTGCATATCCCTTGCACATAATCAGCCAAGTTCTTCAACAAATATCTTTTAGATATTCTGTATTATATAGAAATAATACAATCATAGAACCTAGACTAAATAGGGTGGGTGGACAATTCTTCTATATAAAGTGATTCTTTTTTTTTAGTCTGTAAAATCATAAAGATACCCCATATGTAGTAAAAGGCACAATGTTTGCCCAAAATCTTTAATCCATAACCCTCCTAGCACCATGTCTGTTTGTTTTATGCAATGCTTTAGGAAGTTATACAGGAAAATAACCCCATTCTTTTTTTTTTCTCAGAGTGACACAAATTGGTGGAAAGGTACTTGCAAAGGAAAAACAGGTCTTATACCCAGTAATTATGGTAAGTGTATACAAACATTTACAGTATTCGACAAATGGATCTTTTCCCCTAATGCCATACTGTTTAACCTTTTTCCCTTTAATGTATAACACAGGCCAGACTTTATTGTGATACCATACAAAGAATACTGTAGAGCCCTTGAGCTTTTCTCACCAAGACCTTGCCTACATATCAACATCATGGATGCAGCTTTATAATATAACGTCAAAATTAGGTTACAGGTGTCTGCAAGAATTTCCAGCATTTACAACACAGCAAAGAACACACCAAAATCTCAAAACATAAGACTTGTCTATATGGAGAAACAAGTCCATGCTATTTTTGTCAAAAGGGGCTGTTCACCTTTCAAATACTTTCAGTTCAGACTTTTTAAAATTGCTTTTTGTTTTTCATTTTTTACCATTCTAATATTGACGATTAAAGTATATACATTTTTTTACCCTCCCTAGAGCAACTCTGGAAGATAACTCAGTAAATTGTTTTATTTTGACACATTGGTTCAAACATTATTTTTGTCCCTGCTGAACATAATCATAGGGTTTCATTAAAGGCAGCTGGTATACTTGATACAATAATTGTGTAAAATGTATCAACTAATGTAGCAAATTGTAGCATGGGCATTGATTGTGATTTTTCTCTCTCTCTCTCATTCAAGTTCAGGACAATAGAAGCTTGGGGACAGAAAGATCTGCAACGGCATTTTGTGTTTAACAGCTAATCTAATAGACAGGATGTGGTCAGAGGCTTGCACTTGTTATATTCTAATACTATGTAATATATATATATTATATATATATATCTCAAAAAGAGGTGGAGCACACCGGTATTACAAACAAAGTTAAAACATATTTATTTTATTAATCCATTTAAAAACAGGCCTGTTTTTAAATGGATTAATAAAATAAATATGTTTTAACTTTGTTTGTAATACCGGTGTGCTCCACATCTTTTTGATATATATTGATGAAGCATGTACTGTAGTGGAGGCTCCCGGATTTTCAATATATATATATATATATATATAGATATATATAGATATAGATATATAGATATAGATATATAGATATAGATATATAGATATATAGATATATAGATAGATAGATATATATATATATATATATATATATATATATATATATATATATATATATATATATATATATATATATATATATATATATATACACACCGTCATAAGACGTCTGGAATGAGAAATCATTAACATGATGCATGCCATCTTACAAAACATCTATGTTCAGACGAGCATGTGTGCAAAGACAGTCATCATTTTTATTTAAGTTATAGCACAGCAGAGGTATTAACTTGCTTTTCCTTTGTTTATGGCAAGATTTCATGGAATATAAATTTGTGTTTTTTAAATTTATCTCGGCAGATATCTCCACATGAGTTAATTTGTTTCATTTTCCAAATGTTGGGACTGTTGAGGTTTTCTAATTTAATGCTACTCTGTTATTGGCAACTACACTTCTTAATTATGGCCATGTTATGTATTCTACACACAGTTTGATCAGGGTTAGAAGTCACTTTAGGAACAGTTGTTTCTTCATTTTCTGTAGCTACCGAACTCTCTATAGTTATTAATACTGCCTCAAGGCACCATGCAGTAAAGTCTATAATTATACATGTGGCATTACAAGGCTTGTTTTTCTTAAAGTACCTGTAATGCCATAAGTGAAACTGTATATTTGTTTTTATTTTACATTTAAAGTTTATATTTGTTTATCCTGCTCTTAAGTGCATATTTAGTTACATTAAACCTGAAGCTAGGAACAAAAAGTACATTTCTGTAATCTGGTTTTTATCTTGCAGTATAAAACAATAGTTTTAGTAACAGTCACAGAATAAAAGTAAAAACAGCTTCATAAGCACATTGGGAAAACCTAGTTTTGCTGCAGGTTTTACTTATTAAGCTCAGAGTATTTAACCTACACATAAACACACACAAGATGGGAGCAGTCAAATGAGGCAAGCACTTTCTGAAATGCTGGGCTGTTATGCTGAGCAAAATGTGAAGGGCATAGTTCATTATTTTGTTTGCAGAATTTTGAAATTGGCGCTTTATTTATGTGAAGCCGTGTATACAACCTCTATGCACTCTTCTTTCAGTGCCACAATGTTTTGTTCTATTCACACTGCATCACATTGAGCTGGATATGGCCCTTCAAGGAATGTTTATGACATTCAGTTTGCTCAAGGGCTACATAGAATGGTTTGTAGAACATTGTGTTTTTAATATAATCTGGCCTTTGAAGGTTTGGCAGATTATTGATTCCACAGCACTGTTTGTAAAGCAACACTGTGCACTACACTGTTTCTTCTAAAAAATGCTTGGCACAGAAGAATACATCATTTGCTTTCTGGGTTTTCTACATGTTGACAGTTTCACATTTGACACAGATAATTGACGGGTTTCCGGATAACGGATCGCATACCTGTATATTTTGTTAGAAGTATTTACAAACATGGTACTGTAGGCTCTTGATATATTCTGCCTGGAGTTAACCTGGCCATACACATTAAGATGTGCTTGTTTTATTACATCCCAAACAAGCAGCTCTTTGCCCTATTTGGCCACTTACATGCTGAGCCTACTTAATCTGATCCAGTAATTTTGTCCCTGGGCAACAATTGGCTCATAACTGGCAATTATGCAGGCCCGTCAGGAGAGGACTACATTGGCCAATGCCCGACAGGGTTATTAAACCTGTCTGAAGATGCTGAATCAACAGCTTAAACCTGCCCATGTCTGTTTTAATGATTAATGTTTATATCAGGAACACTTAGCAGCTTCAATTTGCCCATGTATGATCACCTTGAGGGACAGGCCTCTGTAATGTTTAGGGTGGGTAGGCAATATAGTAAATATTCTAAAGTGCATAATTAAATATTTGGTTCTTGGATCAGGAAGAAAACTAATGTATTACTGTTGTGTAATTTTTAGCAAGACGTGGCACACAGTGAAATATTACCAGTGCTTTTTAAATTAACAATGTAATTGTGCATATCCCTTTTTCCCTACATTTGTATCGTGAATTAATGATTCTGATGGGTAAAAGTGCTGAGTTGTGCTACATTAAGCACTAATATCCCAATAGGTTATGAATGTGTTCAACTGCTAAAAGCAGTGAAACCCATTCTGATGAACTATCAAACAGCAAACTTTTCATAAGTTACCCCCAAATAATGATTTCCCAGTTCAGTGTCACAAATCTGCCCAATCTTAAAATGCATCTCCTGAGAAAAAGATCAAGAAACACTGTTTTATATAACTGTTCTATATCCATGCGTCCCAAATGCATTGATTCTGTTTAATGTTTTTCCTAGTTGCTGAGCAAGCTGAGTCTATCGACAATCCTTTGCATGAAGCTGCCAAAAGAGGTGTGTGATTATGCATCATAAAGCCTTCATTGATCTTGCTTGGATAATTGATCTTCTGTCTTATTTCTTTGTACTGATTGATATTTTTACGACTTGAATTTTAAGTCCCTTATAATTCTGTATATAAAGTGCTCCCCAGAATTGGCAAATAGTTACCTTGCAACTAACAAAATAGGTTGTTATACATCATCTGTCACAAAACTGTTCCAGGCCAGAATATTTGATATTGATTTCTTGATGGTTGGAAAAATATGATAGAATTGTGTAAGTATGTCTATGTGTATTCAGAATCCTCTAGGTAATAATGACACACTAAGTGCTTAATAGGATCCATCTGCTGTCAGCGTTTATAAGCAGACTATTTCAAAATTATTTTCTTTTAATTAACTTTTAGGTAATTTGAGCTGGTTAAGAGAATGTTTGGAGAACCGGGTTGGGGTCAATGGATTAGACAAAGCTGGAAGCACAGCCTTATACTGGGGATGCCATGGAGGTCATAAAGGTATTCTCTTGCAGTTTTTATTTTAATCTGTTCATTTATTAAAATGATGTGCCATGTAACTTCTTTGAGCTTGCATATACAGTATAGGTATAGGGATGTCCTATCTAGAAACGTCTCTCCATTTAGGCAAATCATTATATTTTGTTTTAATTATTCCTCTTTTCTTTAATAAAAAAATAGCAGCTTGTATTGATTGGTAACTAAGCTGAATAAATCCATATTGATAGCCAAACAATACTCTTGGATTTATTTCAATAGGATTACTAAAAGTATTTTCTAGTAACCTTAAGGTATAGTGACCCCCAAGTTACAGAACAATACCCTAATCCAGACAACCACAGGGACCAAGCATACCTGACATTTATTTATACAGACTTCATTACAATTACAGACTTCCCCAGCTCTTTTTTACAGCCAGTGAAGAAAACATCTGTGTGCTGTAAGCCTACATTTTCATTAAAATCGGTATTCCCAATTTTGCTGTACGTTGGCCCTTTAATTTTTTTTCTGTTGTTTATCATTAAAGCCCAGGGATGATTCCCTGCTGCGATCCTGTTCTATGCTTATTTACCTCCAGTGTGTGTACCAGGGCTTGAGGAGGCAGTTTTACTGCTGTAGAGGGTGCTTCAAACCAGTAACATCTTTTTTTATTTATTTATTTATTTTTATTCGTTTGTATAGAACAAAAAAAAAACACCAAGCCATATGTAACTTTAAAATCGCGAAGTCTTTATTAATAAATAACTTACCGAAACTCCGCTTGTGCTCTACTTCAGAAAAGCCGACAGGGCGACGATCCATCGTGCAACGCTCGATTTCTCCTCCTTGCCTTCTATAGGAGATAGACACGGAGGAGAAATCGAGTGCCACACAATGGATCGTCGCCCTGTCACCTTTTCTGAAGAGGAGTGCAAGCGGAGTTTCAGAAAATAATTTTTTGATAAAGAGTTTTCGATTTTAAAGTTACATATGTCTTTCTTTTTTTTTTTTCTGTTCTATACAAACTAATTTTTTTTTAAAAAAAAAAAATTTATGCTACTGGTCCTTTAAAGGAAAACTATACCCCTCACACAATGTAGGTCTCTATAAAAAGATATTGCATAAAACAGCTCATATGTAAAACCCTGCTTCATGTAAATAAACCATTTTCATAATAATATAATTTTTAGTAGTATGTGCCATTAGTTAATCATAAATAGAAAACTGCCATTTTAAAAAATAAGCGCTGCCCCCTGGGATCGTATGATTCACGGGGCACACAAACATACCAAGCAAACTATACTTGTTAGAACTCGGTCTGTTAATTGGCTCATGTGACCTGTCTTTTGCTTCCACACTTCTTCCTGTTAGAGTAGTAGTATTTCTGGTCAGGTGATCTTTGAGGCAGCACACATACCATCACAAAATGGTGGTTCAAGGCAAGAGATTTAAAAGGGCAATATTTACTTAAATATATATTCCAGTTTGATAAGATTATTAAATATGCCACTTAATTTCTTATAAAGCTATCTGTTGCTCGAGTATTCATTTTGGGGGTATAGTTTTCCTTTAAAACAAGTGATCCAGCTCTTAAAGTTACCAGTTGAGACAAGCACTGACAGGTACAAGTTTCTCACTTTGCCTCATGGCTGAAATGGCATTTGAAATAAAGCCATTAAAATTGCAACCGGCTATTAATCCTGAGGCTTGCCATATAATTGCATAGAAGAGGGCATTTAAAGGAGAAGGAAAGGTTAAAACTAAGTAAGCCTCATCAGAAAGGTCCACCTAAATATACCAGTAAACCCTCAAAGTAATGCTGCTCTGAGTCCCCTGTCAAAAGAAATACTGCATTTATTTCCTTCTATTGTGTACTCATGGGCTTCTGTATCAGACTTCCTGCCTTCAGCTTAAACCTCATTGCCCTGGGCAAGAGCATGCTCAGTTTGCTCCTCTCCCCCCTTCTCTACTGTAATCTGAGCCCAGAGCAGGGAGAGACTCAGACAGGAAGTGATGTCACACCACATTAATACTGCAGCTCCTATCCTAAACAAACAGAGAGTTTCTAGAGGTTTTTACTCAGGTATGGTAAAACATTCTACAGAATAAATATAGCATTCTAGCTTGCACTATTGCAGCTAATCTATTGCCAATAAAATGCCTCCGTAGCTTTCCTTCTCCTTTAAGGACTGAAGCAATAAGTGCATTTAATTTCACTTCATTTGCATTTTGTTAATGTGATTGGCTGGCAAGAGTCAGCCAGTGATATCTATGACGTGCTAAGGCAGCCGTAGAAGCAAGGCATGCACAGTAGCAGCACACGCGCATCATACAGACAGGTTGATGACCCTCTAATATAGGGGAGGACAGAGGTTTCTGAAATAAAGATGATTTTGGAAAAATGTTTTTACTAACATGGGCTGTTCCAATTTGAACAATAGTCCTAAGACAAAGCATTGCATTTAAATACACTAACTACCACTCATTTCACTCATAATTTCATTGATTTATGTTCTAGATGTCGTCGATATGTTGCTTGCACAGCCAAACATTGAACTAAATCAACAGGTAAATCATTTATTTATATGGTAAGCATCTTGAATTGTGGGAAACCATCTTTTTGTAAGTTTGAAGAAAAAATACTTGCAGCATAAACGTTTCAAATGCAATGTATTTTCAAGTACAGACTAAGCTTTCTCATTTCTTTGCTGCTTTGTCAACTATAAAGTTGTCCTTTTCCTAAACCAAAAAATTGATTTTTACAAAATGAAAACATTTAAGTGTAGCCAACTTTACATTAATGAAACATTTTCAATTGCTGTATAGCTATTTCTGAATGTAATTGCTGGTGAAATCGGGGTTTTATTTATCCATTTCTGTTCTCTGGGTGTGACTCTTTAAACAATGTAACAGGAGTTGGGTCTCCTCCATCTATTTTAATCAACTTTTATCAGTTGTAACATTGTTTCAGGAGCAGAGACAGGAATGCAGAGAAGTAAACAAATGGAAACTGATTTTCAATAGCAATTACATTACTAATTACATCACTCTAAAAATATAACATTTTAGATTTACATTAGAACCCCCATTTTTAGTTTTTTAGGGGACCAGCAAAACAATATGTCAAATCCAGGAAAATGTGTTTAAAGTGACTTTTTCTAAGTACTGGAAGGATATAAGCACAGTAGTCCGTTTTACTTTGAGATACATTAACTGTGCTAATAAAATGGGTTAAGCATTGCAACTGTAATGTTACACTATTGGGGCATGTGCAAGGCCTCTCTGTCAGTCACATACACAACCTAAATTTGTAAAGTGATTAGTGCAGGACTGTATAAGTGGCAGACTAATTGGAATTGACCATTTAGAGGCAGATCCATGGCAAAATATACATCTGGTTAGTATTTTAAACATCTTTATTTCACAAATAATAAAGCAATTTTTGGGATCGGAATAACATTTTGATGTAAAATCTGGAAAAACATTACTTAAAATTGGGGAAATGCATCCATTGAAATGCATTATAAATTGGTGGGACCACAAATATAAAATGTAAAATGCTGGGAAAACTTAAAATCGAGGTTTCACTGTAATACACTTGGGGATGCCTAACATTGGCACCCCTTACTGTATAAGCCTTTCATTGTCCTTTACAATCTGTAGTTCTGTAACAATAAGCAGACATTTTTAAGTTCAACAATAAATGCAATCTAATTTTTTCCTGCCCACTTGTAAACATGCTATAAGTCTAATACCCTATTGTCAGCATCCATCCACGAGGAGGTTAAAACTAGTGTTCCAAAGGAGCAAATAGCTGATATTTTGGATCCAAACAAAGTTGCAGTTCTGTAGGCCAAGGGCATCTATACTAATTTCAGAACTTCGAGGCAACATCTTAGTTTGCAGTAACTCTGACAATACACAAATGGATATGGCTATATTGCCAGCTAACCTACAGTGCCCCCGTTTGATTTTGTATCACTGCCCCATGTTACTTTATTACACAATGTGCTAATTTATAAATTACAAAATATATATATTTTTTTCCTATTTCATGGTTTGTCCAGAACAAGCTTGGTGACACCGCATTGCACGCAGCAGCATGGAAAGGCTATGCAGACATAGTAGAGTTACTTCTTGTAAAAGGTGGGTTTTTTGTTTAAAGTGAAAGGTTACATTTGTAGTGTAATATTTAAGGTGTATGTATATAGTTTGATGTATGAAGTTTTCATTTCACTTTCACTGTATAACTGATAAAAAAAGACATCAGAACGTGAAAAAAATAGAGCCATTAATGTTCTAATTAATGCAGTCAATGTAAAATGTCATCCAATTTTTGAATTTATTTCTTTAGTGACCCTTGCAAGGGCTTGTTTTATAGGTGCAAGAACAGATTTAAGGAATAATGAGAAAAAGCTTGCACTTGACATGGCTACAAATGCCCAGTGTGCCTCACTGCTTAAAAAGAAACAAGGACAAGGTAAGAATGCTCTTTGCTCAGGTCTGCTGTAATACATGCACTATGGGAAATTTATAACAACTGTTTTGTACCATCATATAGCTCTTTTTAAGTTGCTTACATTTAATTTTGTAGCAGACCTCTGTAGCTTTACCCCACCTTAGGTGTATATAGCTTCAGGACAATGTACATTCCTGAGAATGCCCAAGTCCTTCTCTCCTTAGCACAACCTGACTGAAAAAAGGAGCAGGAGAGCTTATTGCAACAAAAAATAAGAGTGCCACAACTGAAGAAAAACATATGCAAGTTGCAAAGAGCTATGCGATTCCTTTAACAAGTACAGAGCAGTTAACAAACATAAGGCCAGAACTATTATTGCATAGTGCCGCTTTATATGATACAGGGTATAACAACCCAGTGTTTGTTTTTTACTACTTTTCCCAAGAAAATGCCTGGCAGTAAAACATGTCAATAATTAATGGTAATCATGGTGGATGTATGGAGTTATCTCCTGAGCTATTCTCACATTGAGTTGTAATATCCAGCAATTGCTGAGAAAAACTGCAAATGCAAAACAAATTAAAATGTATATAGACATGTGACAAACCCAAATGTAGAGAATGTATAATAATCATTTAACAAAAAATTGTGAAATATTGCGAGCAACAAATATTTTGTTTTATTGTTTCAGTAACTGTAAAATATTTTATTTTGAATAGTTGTGCAAAAGTTGCTCCACCTAAATAATGGTTATTGGTTGATTTCAGATTCCAGACCTCAAGCAAACTTTGCACTTTACTGCATTTCTCCTCTAAACCCTTGTTTAACCATTAGATTTGTATTCTTGTCAGTAGAAATTTGAGGCAGGTTTCTCAAAGGTTATGTTTTTTTTTTTCCTTTCAAAATCTCCCTCCCCCATATGTTTATCTATCTGGCTTCTATCAAAGCTTTTCCACCCTTGCACTAAACATTCACCAATTTTGAGTAGGTGAAAAAAGTTCTTCCCTGGGGCAGAAGTCAAAATCTTTCACAATTCAAGTCTATGAGAATTTCACATCTTTTCATGCTGGAGAAAATGCTAGAAAAGAATGATAAACATCTATATTTTTGTGAATATTACTAAGGGGCACATTACTAATGGTCGAATATCGAGGGTTAAATAACCCTCGATATTCGACCCTCAAAGTTAAATCCTTTGACTTCGAATATCAAAGTCGAAGGATTTAGCGATATTCGTTCGAACGATCCAAGGAATAATCGTTCGATCTAACTATTAAATCCTTTTAATCCATCGATCAAACGATTTTCCTTCAATCAGAAATTGGATAGAACGCCTATGGGGACCTTCCCCATAGCTAACATTGATGCTCGGTAGGTTTTAGGTGGCGAAGTAGGTGAAGTTTTTTTTTAAAGAGACAGTACTTCAACTATCGAATAGTCGAACGATTTTTAGTTCGAATCGTTCGATTCAAAGTCGTAGTCGAAGTAGCCAATTCGATGGTCGAAGTAGCCAAAAAAAAACGTTGAAATTCGAAGTTTTTTTTATTCTAATCCTTCACTCGAATTTAGTAAATGTGCCCCTACGTTTGAAGGTTTCTTAATGGTTAAAAGAAGTGAAAAGAGGAAAAACTTTTCTTAACCTTTGAAAGTGTTTCAGCCTGAAAAGACAAACCAGATGTAAATCATTACACTAACAATAACTGTCTTATTTTAGGCATTGTACGGACATCTAGCAACGCAGACGAATACCTTGACGATGAAGACTCTGATTAGTTCTCATCTTTATGCTTTTAGCTCCAAACATTTGACATTCCATTATTTGCCTCAGCCAACCTTGGCAGTACTAAAATAAATATCCCCCCCCCCAATATTCTTGACAATTCATTGCACATTCCCTGTATTGTATTGCAAATTTTGCAGTTGAAAACTGTTTTGCTCTTTTTATTGCAAATGTAGCAAAGTGGGAAAAAAAAAAAACGGTTTTCAACCCCATGAGTGTAATGTCCTCTTTTTTTATTTTTTTTTACAAATGCAAAAGTAGAATTAGTATAATAACACATCATGAAATAAAACATTTTTAATCATAAAACCGTCAACCTATGTTAATAATATCTAAACCTAGAAACATACTTCTTGAAGAAATAATTTTAAGTATGTTGCACTGTTTGGGAAAATTGGTGAGAATTCTCTACATCATACTCAGAAGTGAACAACCCCTTTAACATTCCTGGTTTTGGTGAAACGGCTGAGATTTGTTATAAAGGGCTGTGGCCAATTTGGGCAAGTAGCATGCCTAAATCTGTTAATTGGGACAGTGCCTTGCCTAAGCAGGATAGAATAATAGGCATACACTTCAAAGTTGTTTCTAGATGAAAATAATGTTTTATTATATATCACCAATACAGGGCAATGGCCACAGTTTTGCTCCTCTCTTGGGTCTTTTGGAGCATGTGTTTTTTTTTTTTTATTCTATAAAGAGTGCTTCTATATCCATAGCTGTATGGAGTTGTATTATATGTATCTTGTTTTGTATTTATAGTCTGGCCCAAACAGTATCCTGGCAATTTAGTACATGTCACAGCTGGGCCTCTATTATCTGATTTCTCTTCCCATAGACTTCTTCAGGTCAAAAGTGGGCCATATTGGTTTGGGGGTTAGAGTGTCAAAAAAATCTCACTGCCCATATGTATTAACTGCAGATGAGAAAGTCAGGCTGTCTGCACAAACAGCGGCAATGCAGTGTGTTCTTTGTCCAGTCTGTCAGTCCAATACCTGGGTTAGGCACAGTTATGACCACATTAATGGGGTTATTTAACAAAGGTTGAATTTTAGAACTACTGTATGTAAGCTTTTTTTTTAAACCTCTAATGAACTCACAACTCAAATGGTTTCTTATTTAAGAAAACTTAAAATTTATTGATAAGAGTTTTTGTCGGAAAAAAAAACTTGAATCGATCTTCAAATGGATCTTGGGACCTCTGCCATTGACTCCTACATGACCGCAACGGGTTTAGATGGTGTATTTTTAGATTCAAGCTATTTTCAGGGTCGAGGTATGATAAATCTTTTTTTTTTTTTTTTTTTTTAAGCGGAAAAAAAGGGAAGTTTGACAAAAAATAACAGCTTGACCCTTAATAAATCTGCCCCTAAGGCTTATGTTAGACTAGACGTTTTGAGCCCGGGTGTCATCAACACTGCTTATATGAGCAGAAGTCAGGCTGCCATTTTTTCATTTACTTCAGGCACAATGTCTTGCCATATTAATCCACGACAGAGAGAGGTGTTATGACTGCTGAATTTTTCCATCTGATGAATGTGACGCCAAAAATGTGATGCACATTTATACTGTAGATTTATTCTGCAATGACAAAATATTTATTGTGGACAAGTCCTTGTCCTATACATCTGTTTCATCCTAAAATTGTGTAGAAAGCCCCTAATTACAACTGACCTCTACTTTTCAGCATTAAAGCTATTGCAAATGCAGTGGAACCTCAATTTTACATCCCCTGATTTGAAGTTTTCCCTCATTTTACATTGAAAATTTTACTTTTGTCTAAAATTTTCAATACAGGTATGGGATCTGTTATCCTGAAACCCATTATCCAGAAATCCCTGAATTATGCAAAGGCTGTCTCATACTCCATTTAATCCAAATAATCCAAATTTTTAAAATGAATTTCCTTTTTCTCTGAATTAATAAGACCTTGTACTTCAACCAAACGAAGATCTATTTAATCCCTATTGAATGCAAACAATTCTATTTGGTGTAATTAATGTTTTAAATCATTTTTTAGTTGACTTAAGGTGTGGAAAACCAAACTATGGGATAAAAGATACATTATATGGAAAACACCAGGTCCCGAGCGTTCCGGATAACACGTCCAATAACTGTAGATGCAGTATTACATTTTCCAATGGTTTTATCATTTTTGTAACTGTAATTTGTCTGTTTGTGCCCTGCTACTAATGGACAAAAAACAGAAGACAACCAATTAATAGACAGAAAGGGAGAAACAGACTTTTGCTACATCCAGTATAGCAGCTATATTTTTGTACTCTGTCCTTTGAAAATAACCTTGAGGCACCTTCTGGATGCAGGCACAGAAGAGCACTGATTCGAGTTGAAAATCAGGCCAGTGTGCCCATCAGTCTAAGGGAGCCATGTACTTAATACAGGGCTCCCTTGTGCATGACATTTCTGTGCTCTGCACCCTGCAAGATTTTTAATCCCATACAAAGTACAGTGAAGCTTGTACTTGTATCATTGGTAAGTGTTGCTACTCCTGGGAGAGGGGGTCCTGCGAGTGTGGAGTGGCATATGTGAAGCTTTTATTTCTCATGTAACTTACTAACATTTCCAAGGAGACATGGCTAGTGCCCAGTGAGAGAGATAAAGAAGTATGGACATATCAAGTGTAGTGTTAAGTATTGCCTTTCTCCTGAGAAGGCACCACGGGAACTAACGTCACTGTAAGGCTTATTTACTTCTAAGCGCAAGTGTAAAGCTAAAATGAAAGGAAAATCGGGCACGTTTTCTCACCATTAATAAATTGTACTTGCAACCGCACTTATTGGAAGCCTCAAAAGACCCTGCATCTGCTCTGATTAAATATGCGCAAGAACACACAGTGATACTAGGGAACCTTGCATTAATTCCAGGGTCTCACTAGCGGGTTGTAGTCTGCACCTTACACCGTTTCGGACTGGGATGGCAGGGGCCCACCAGAAGACCTTAGGCTGAGGACCCACTTTCCAAACTATTATACCTCGTCACCTCACTCAACCTCTTGATTCTTCTAGTCTCTTTTCTCCACATACTATACTCTTTTATTCCATTATTAAGCCTATTTGTTCCCATAAAGAAATAGGGAATTACCATGAAATAGTCCAAATGATTAGAAGCAAGAGGCACACTGATACACAAATATGCATTTGATTTTGTGTTGTGTGCTCCTTCCAGGACAGTGTGTGTGTGTCTGTATATCATTGTAACAGCCCCCTGTCATAGTAATTAAGCTGAATTCAATGTACATTATGTCTTCCCAACCGGACCTGGAAGATGAATTTGGGGACACCCAATAGCTACGGTATGTGTTATATTGGTTAAATGTGTTGGGCTATTTTTAGTCTTCTCATATAGTCAGTGTTTTTATTTATGTTGTTAGGTGTAAAGGATCCCCATGGATGTGGGACCAGCACACTAGACGTGAGGATATTCTTCATAGTACAACTGCAAACAATAAGCTACTTAATAAAATAACCAGGTTTTACTTTATTTTTCGTTCCCTCTCCACGTTTTTGTGAAATTGAAATGCACGTTTACTCTTCCTCAGAGATATATTATTTGACATTTGTAACATGGGTAAAGCATATAAATCTCCCAGGAGGAGGGTGAAAGAAGTCATTTTTGATATGTACCAACTTATCCCAAGCACCAGAATGCAAAGCTATTAAGTGAGAAGCAACCGAGAGATCCTTGCCGATACAGCCTTCACACACACGCACTGCCAAATCATTGGCAAGGAGCTTGGAATTCAGAATTAGCTATCAGCAGTTCCAGATGGGGCTCCGTGTCCTCACACAGCTTAGATATGGCATTCAGACTGTATGTACAAAGTACAATTCAAGCCAAGCAAATTAAACCAGATTTCATAAACTTTTGCAGAGAACTGATCTAATCATACTATACAAATGCTTTCTATATGCTATTTGATCTACGGTTTGATACATGAAATAGAAAAAATCAATTTCTTTATCCCATGTTCAAGTTCAAACTAGAACTTTATTTAAAGGAACAGTAACACCAAAAAATAAAAGGCTTTTTTAAAGTGATGCAAATATAATATACTGTCATGCTGCACTGGTAAAAATTGTGTGTTTGCTTCAGAAAGTCTGCTATAGTTTATATAAACAAGCTGCTGTGTAGCCATGGGGGCAGCCATTCAAAGGAGAAAATACACAGGATACATAGCAGATAACAGATAAGTTCTGTAGTATACAATGGGATTTTTCAGAACTTGTTATCCACTGTGTCGCCTGTGTTTGAATGGCTGCCCCCATTGCTACACAGCAGCTTGTTTATATAAACAATAGTAGTGTTCTGAAGCAAACACAGCCGTTTTACTAGTGCAGGGCAACACTACTAGGGATGTAGCGAACGTCGGAAAAAAAGTTCGCGAACATATTCGCGAACTTGCGCAAAAATGCGAGCGGTTCGCGAACGGTTCGCGAACCCCATAGACTTCAATGGGAAGGCGAACTTTAACATCTAAAAAAGACATTTCTGGCCAGAAAAATGATTTTAAAGTTGTTTAAAGGGTGCAACGACCTGGACAGTGGCATGCCAGAGGGGGATCAAGGGCAAAAATGTATCTGAAAAATCTGCAGCTACATACAGAGCACTGCAGTAGAAGGTAGATTACTAGCCAGCAAAGCTACCTAAGCTTAAATGTCCCTCAAACCCCTGCAGACTTCTGTCCCTCCAATAACAGAGCAGTATCAAAACGATTACTAGCCAGCAAACTTTCAACTGTCCCTGAAATCACTAACAGGCAGCAGCTCTCTCCCTACACTATCTCTTCAGCACACACAGGCAGAGTGAAAAAACGCTGCAGGGCTTCGGTTTTTATAGGGAAGGGGAGTGGTCCAGGGGAGAGCTTCCTGATTGGCTGCCATGTACCTGCTGGTCTGGGGTGAGAGGGCAAAAAAAAGCGCCAACAATGGCGAACCCAAAATGGCGAACGTCGCGTGACGTTCGCGAACTTCCGGCGAGCGCGAACACCCGATGTTCGCGCGAACAAGTTCGCCGGCGAACAGTTCGCGCCATCTCTAAACACTACATTATATTGTCATTCCTTTAAAACACTTTCATTTTTTGGTTATCCTTTAAAGACATTATGTGGACTAATTGTTCTTATACACAGATGAATTAGCTTTTTTGCATTCATAGGGAATAATGTTCTATGCATTGTGAAATATAAAGATATTATCCCTGAGGAGTTATGATATAAAGCCACATGGCCTCACCCTCCGCACATTGTTTCCACCCCACTGTGGTGGTAAGAGTTCGGAGGGTGGAGCTATATGTAAAATTAAACCTTTCTTCTATTGCACTGTATTTGCAAAGGTTATTACAGAATATGCTTATCGATTTTTCAAGTGCTTAAAGAAGTTCTACACTAGTCCTACATTTTGGCCTCATATTAGGTACTATGTGCCCCAGGTACGGGATACTTTATCCGGAAACCAGTTATCCAGAAAGCTCCCAATTACGGTGAAGGCCAGCTCCCATAGACTTGATTAAAAATTGTAAAACTGTTTTCCCTTTTCTCTGTAATAATAAAACAGTAGCTTGTACCTGATCCCAACTAAGATATAATTAATCCTTATTGAAAGCAAAATCCTAATGCTTAGATGATTTTTAACTAGACTACTGCAAATTATGGAAAGACCCCTTATCCAGAAAAACGCCGGGTTCTGAGCATTCTGTATAATAGGTGCCATAATTGAACAGGGATACCCCCACACACATTTTTTTTAATATGTAAAGACAAATGATATAAAAATATTGACAAGAGTAGAAACTAATGTAGTTTTCCCTTGTTATTTTTGGCTTGCGCCTATAGATGGCACTAGCTGCTTAATTTTATCCATCTTTTTCATGTTCTTTCTAAACGATGAAATAGGAATTCAGTATCTGAATTATAAATTCAGATACTGAAAATAAAGTAAAGGGCACTGAGCTAAACATTCATATCAGCAGGATCGAACTGCCCTTTTCTGCAGCTGAATTACACTATGCTCTGCTAATTTTCTAACTGGTTAATTGAGTTGATATCTTCATGTATGGACAACTTAAAAAGTTACACAGTTAAAGCACTGTTTCCGAAGCTTATAGAAAATGCTGTCTATGTAACCTGGCTGCCCCAGTGATGTCGACTCAATATGAACATTCCCACTGTATGGCCGAGCTTTACTTTGGGAACTCTGTAGAATGGATTCTGTCTTAGAGGGGCACTGGGGTCAAATTAAAACTTCTGTTATATGAAAAACTGCTAAATCTTGTTAAAGAAGAACTGAGGTTAACTGTTCAAATTAAATTGACTTTCCCAGGCTTTAAACGTGTGAAACACTGTCCAGTAAGTTTCAATGGCATTTATTCTGTTTTTTAAATTTATTTGGGAAATGTCAGCACGTACATCTATGTATTGTTGGGAATATAGGTATGCCACCTGTACAACACAATTAGGGCTAAGAGCCCTCTGAAGTAATGTATTATTATTATATTATTAACCAGTATTTACCGGTTGTATGTTATACACAGGTGTGGGCATAGGTGATTTCGGACCAGTTAATGATGCCATAACAAGGTTTAAATCATCCATTTTGCCTAAGCATTAAGCTGGCCATAGATGTAAAGATTTTTAAAAGATCCGATCGTCATCGTGAGACCACGATTATCAATTAGTCCATCAACTAAAAAGACCAATTTGCCAGGAAAAGGGTAGCTGCCTGCTTGTCCCTGCAAACATAGATAGATTGCACTAGGACTGATAAAGATTTTTTAACCTGGCCGATCAATTTTCTGATAGATGGCCAAAAAATCGTAAGATGTACAATCGTTCGAATCCCACTAACCGCACGATAAGGACTTCCCTAAAATTGGTCGTTCGGCAAGAGAAATCTTTGCGTCTTTGGGGACCATATGCTCTGCTTTGATTAGCCAAACTGCTCATTATGGGGTCAACACACAGACCAAATGACCATGTACAGGTATGGGATCTGTTATCCAGAATGCTCGGGTCCCAAACCTGTATTTCATTTAGAAATGACAGAATTGTATGATTGTCCTGCATGATTGTCAGAATGGTTGCAGTTAGGAAAGCAGCTTAGTCTCACCAAAAAGAAACTAACCACATGGTTTATTATAAATGTATGAGATCTGTTATCCAGAAAGCTCTAAATTACGGAAAAGCCATCTCCCATAGACTCCATTTTAAACAAATAATCCAATTTTTTCAAACCTTTTCTCTGTAATAATAAAACAGTACCTTGTACTTGATACAAACTAAGATATAATTAATCCTTATTGGAAGCAAAACCAGCCTTTTGGGTTTATTTAATGTTTACATGCTTTTCTAGTAGACTTAAGGTATTGAGATCCAAATTACAGAAAGATCCATTATCCGGAAAACCCCAGGATCCGAGTATACTGGATTACAAGTCCCTAGTATGTAAAAGTGCATGGTGTTCACAAATAGGAGCAAGGTAGGGTTGCCACCTGGCCTGCATTTTACCAGCCTAGCCAGTAACACACCTGCCAGGGTTAATAAAAAGATTATCCATTTTCCATAGTAATTACGGAATTACGGAAATATCCATTTTCTTGTGTTAACATGTTGATTATGAATTTTCTGTAGTACTTATACTGGCACATATGGGGTTAATGTGTGGATTATCTCCAGTTAATATGCTCATTATCCATTTTCTGTAGCAATTACACTGGTATATCTTGGGTTAATATATGCGGATTGTCCATTCTTTGATTTATTTTATATTGGCAAGTCTGGGGTTAAAATGCCGGTTTTCAAATATATTTAGTCATTATACAGGCACATTTGGGTTATGTTTTGGTACAATGGGTGTGGTATTTAGGGGTGTGCTCACAAAGTACAACTCAGCCCTGTGCACTGCAGATTATCATTATTTATACTCTGCTAAGAATGAGTGAAATATTTTGCAGTGTTCACAGCAAAAAAGCCCATTTTTGGAAAATGTTGCATAAAAAATGCCCATTAACTGTAATGCGTTTTTGCGGTTTCATGACTTGTCAGCAAAGCAAAACGAGTCAGATTCACCTCTCACTATTCTCTACTTAGTCCCCCTAGTTATACAGTTATGTAAGCGACTTTTTGAGTTTTGCCAATAAATTGATTTCCTACAAACTTGTCACCTAGTTACTGTATACAGGCTTGACATCGCCCCCCACCCTGAAAAACTTTCTTCAGACACCCATGCTCCCATGTATAGAAATATAACAAAAATATCACCCTCCTTTTTGGTTGTCTGTGTATATAGAGGGATCATAAACATAACTTCTGCAACAATGATGGGGCATTTATCAAAAAGCAACAAAAGCAAATAGAACAGAATTCTGATTTCAATATATGTAAAGGAATAGGTGTCTTTAACAGCACATAAAGGAGATGCGTGCACCTTGCACAGGATTGTTCTTGTGTCTGTCCAGGACAATGTTGTACTGAATAGGTTGTGGATGACCAGAGATTTTAGGTAGGAACAATAGAGGCCATAACAAAGGAGTCATATGATAATCAAGAATAACTTGGGTTACAGTAATACGGGCCAGGGTCATACATAATATCAATAACCTGTAAGGCAGCGCTGTCGAATGTCTTTGATATAACCAAGGGATGCATTGGGAAAGCTTGCCGAAGTTCACACATTCCTTCAAATAATTTCTATCTTGATCTATTTAATCCAGGTGAAAGTGAAAATAAAATTTCATATGAAGCTAAAACTGCCTGTAATTTGCAGTCAAAAGGGGAGAAATTGCTTTCAAATTCCTAAATGGCAGGGATACCATCCCCTGGATCAACAAAATAAATGTAATATTATTACAGTAATTGTGATAAGTGCATGTTTAGTGACATCAGAGTACAAAGTGCAGATTTTCCAGATATAAATCCACTACTTTGGGTAATTTTTCTACATAGCTAGCTTTATGGCAGCAGTTTCTAATAGCTTATCCCTCAGCATCCTCAGCTTGCACTGAACAAGTCTGACATTCATGAAAGTACAGGTATGAGACCTGTTATGCAGAATGCTCGGGACCTGGGTAATGATAATGGATCTTTCCATAATTTGGATCTTCACACCTTAGGTCTACTGAAAAATTATTTAAACATTAAATAAACTCAATAGGCTGGTTTTGCTTCCAACAAGGATTAATGATATCTTAGTTGGGATCAAGTACAAGATACTGTTTTATTATTACAGAGAAAAGGGAAATCATTTTTAAACATTTGGATTATTTGGATAAAATTGAGTCTACGGGAGATAGCCTTTCTGTAATTTGGAGCTTTCTGGATAACGTATCCCTTACCTGTACCTTGATTTTACCCAGGGGGCATTAAGACCACTTCCGGGCCCCCCAACAATTTTGTCAGTGTTGAACTCATTTTACATTTTGTAAACTTTGTATGGAATAGATTTTCCATGTCCAGGGCTGCTTCATAATCCATGACCAAAAGGAATACCAACACTTACAAAACAATGACTATTTTAGTACATATTTAATGTTTGTCCCAACCAATATGCTCTTGCAAAAGAGAGTATGGCAACCCCTAAATAAAATACATACAATTAAAACAACATGTTTAATATTCTATAGCATGATCCAGCCCTGCTGCCATGGTGGATGGAGCAACACAATCTTAAACATGCCAGAACTGGATCCCTGACAACTTGGAGTTAGTTAATGTCTTTTCTAAGAAAATGTTCATGCTCCCAGACCTCCAAGTGCTACATCAAGGGAAATAAATGAAGAGGTTCTACTTTGATACAAACTTGTTCTGCATGGCCTGTTTCACTATAAGGGATTACTTTCTTGCATGTGGGCATCCCTGGGGGGATATTTTGTTGTTTTTTTTACTTTTTTTTTTTAAAAAAAAATGTAGAACATAAGTTAATAATGATGAAAAACATGCTCCTCCCAGTTTGTGGAAACTCATTTGTACAAACCAGTCCTGGGACATCCAGTCTTGATATTTCTAATACTGGTATTAGAAATGCAACATTTAAACTTTGTGATTAAAGCAACAATTTCGATTGTCTTCACCCCAAGTACATGTACTACAGGTATGGGATCCGGAAACCCCTTATCCAGAAAGCTCCGAATTATGGAAAAGCTGTCTCCCAAAGACTCCATTTTATCAAAATAATCCAAATTTTTAAAAAAGACTACCTTTGTCTCTGTAATAATAAAACAGTACCTTGTAGTTGATCCAAACTAGAATATAAGTGATCCCCGCTGGAAGCAGAACCAGCCTATTGGGTTTATTTAATGTTTACATGAGTTTCTAGTAGACTTATGGTATGAAGATCGAAATTATGGAAAGATCCGTTATTTGGAAAGGCCCAGGTTCCTAGCATTCTGGATAACAGGTCCCATACCTGTATTGGAACTTTTTCTATTCTCCCTTAGAAATGTCCTAAACTGTATAAGAATGCTTCTGAGCATTGTAGTGATATTCACTGTCCCCATGACCCTGTAGTTCAAAGCTGCAACCAATGAGTCTACTTCTCCTCAACATCCACAATGCTATGCATTAGATTTGCCGCCATTATGGCTGTCACCTTCAGGAATTGAAATGCTAAAATGGCGAAATATCATGACATCAGTTGATGCCCTAATGAAACTAAATGAAGGAATAAATTGCTAAAAAGATGCTATAATAAAATGAATGATTAAGAAAAAAATCTTCATGCCATGAACACAGCTGTGTCAATAATTATAATCACGCACAATATCCCAGTTTAGGAAAAGTATAAAAGTAATTAAAGGTCACTGTAATTAACACAAATGAGACACTGGGAATATGTTCATTATAAAAGTGGCTGCAAGAGACATTTCTTCATTAAACTCATGCGGTCTTAGTGTGTCTAAATTAATGAATCTTCAATGACTTTTCATTGCTAGTGTTTTTCTAGCATTTGGTATTATCATTTCTATCTCTATATGCCTATTGATATTTCTACATTTCTTAATGTTAAACACTTGAAAGGAGTTTTAAATTGGAGAAGCAACTGCCCCTATGGAGCTGTTCCCATTTTAATTCTGGAGCACAGGCTCAGTTTCTGTTGGCCTTGAACGCCATAAAGATGTTTGAAGTTTGGTTAACTAGGTGGCCATGTCACAGGCAAGATATGGCAGCACTTTCTGCTCTAGGCAAAAACATCTTTAAAACTAGGAGAGAACACTGTTTCCAAGCTGCCTTACACATTCCATACAACAAGGTGCTTCATTATAGGTATAATGTACAGTTTGTTTATTAACAAACTTTATAGAATTGAATGGCTCTAATCAGGAACAATACCCAAATGCATGCTTATTAACCACTCAAAATACATGTTAAAACAAACTGCAGCAATATATTAGCATAAATCATAATGCTTTATTAGATATATTACAGATTAGATTGTTTCTCTTGACTTTCCTAAACAGAGAGCTCTCTCCCTCTTCTGAAATTTTAACCCAACAGGAGCAGAACTGTCCAGCAGGTGAAGCTGTTGGTTTGATTAGATTAGAAGGGGTAAAATGTACAAATATCTTGACATTTAGAAAAAATAAATGATATGCTTAGAAGAGCACTCAGTTCTACATTCATTTAAATGAATATTATTGTATGTTCATTTATTTTGGGGGTCTACATTCCTTTTAAAGATATCCTGGGAGCAAGATTCATGTCATTTTCCCATTGCCTATTCTTTGTCATATGGCATGCATGGGCCCTCGAGTGCCTATGTGATAACTACAGCTCTGTTATTCCCATTACAACAAATATACGGAAAGTTGTGCTTACTACTAACTTTTTAACCATTTAAGCGGGGTGTAATGAGGCTGTGACCACAAAATGTATATCGACAAATACAATATATTAAGGACATAGCAACCTTTTTTTTATTTTACTAAAAAATGCCTTACCCTTTAAACAAAACAGAGATTGTTTGTCCATATATTGCAATATATTTAAGTTGGCCAACTACATTAAAGTCATCCCTATTTTTTTTTTTTAAAGGGTAAGGCATTTTTGCTAGCTTAAGGCACAAAATGTCGCAATGTCCTCAATATATTTTGATAATGAGTTGAATGCAGAGGATTTATTGTATTTTTCTGCTATTCACATTGGTCTGAGGGCAAGGTTCAGTGCCTCCCTCCCAGTATTGATGTGCAGGTCAATAAATTTTCGACTTACACCTGACCCTAACCTGACGCTAGCCTTCCCGCAACTAACCTGGCCCATCACTGTGTGCAGAAGGGGCTGGGCTGGCGCACATCTATTAATAGACACTGCCTTATGCGGAATTGGGATACAGTTAGGTCAGCACTTGGCCCAAACCTGCCTGCAGCCAGATTAGTTGTCTCTGTCTTAACTCATGGGTCCTGCAGGCTTCAGGCCAGCCCGCACATCACTACCTATGCCCTTTTGTTTATATTGAACCCAGACAGACATTTTACATTCCCATTCATTTTAAAATGTATTTTAACACAATATTTCTTTTAAACTAAAGTTTTATGTGTTCCATACCTTAAAATGACAATCCCAGCTTTCTATGTGTTCAGATCATTCTAACTTCTATATGTGTTAAGATAGAAAGGTCCCCAACCTGTACTGCTCTACCGAAATACATTCTGCAGTTATCAGCAATCACGGAAACTGCAGGCAAAGAAAGGTGATCTAGGTTACTTATTTTCGCTGCGTTACTCTGCTTTGATATATATTTCAAAAAGAAACATATAAATTGTGAGGAGCCTGCATACACTGGTTGACTGCTAAAATAGATGTTGATACATGAAATGCCTTGAAATTCCTCCCTTTAAAAGAAAAAAAATCCCTGGAACATTTTTTCCTGAGAGCAAAGTTCTGCTTCACAGATTCACACTTTTGCTGTTGGGGAATCTATTCAAGGAGACTTGATCAGGTTTCAAAAGTCAGTCCTTCTGAGCTGCGTCACTGTCTCAAAATGGTACCCAAGAGAATTTGGTTTCATAATGATTCTTTCACTCTTACACCATCCAGTACAAGATACAGAAATATCGTCTTACGGGCAAATTGAGAAACTTCATGCCATTCCAACATTTTGGGGCTGATTTATCAAAGGTCAAGTTTTTTCACTTCGAATTAACTCAAATTACCTCGAATGACCTCGAAACTCGAATGGTATCTTCTTTAAGAAAGAACTCGAAAGTCTGAAATTCTAATGAATGTTACGGACCGGAAAACTCAAACTTGAATGTCAGGAAGGCTACTAAATTCATCAAGTCAGCGGATCTCTGTCACTGACTTCTACATGAACTCGGCAGGTTTTAGGACAGTCACCTATCGAATTCGAGTTAGTTCCAGGGTAGGGGGATGATAAATTTTGAATTCAAATTTCGGTTGGTGGTTTCAAACGCAAAAAGAGTTTTGACCAAAAAAAAACTCGAAAAGTCGAATTTAAATTTACCAATCGAACCATAGTAAATCTTCCCCTTTGTGTACAAAGCTACATGTGATCATATGTTATATATGCAGGATGATGTTAATTATAGGTCTAGGATGTGGTGTTTACCATATACAGCTGCAGTGCTCTCAGAAGGAACTGCAGCAGTCAAAATATGTGATTTATTCATCATTTAGCATTGATTCTTTCATTTGTACATATGGGAACCATTATCTGGAAACCTGTTATCCAGAAATCTCCAAATTATGGGAAGGCCATCTCCCGTAGGCTCCATTTTAATCAATTAATTCAAACTTTAAAAAAAATTCCCTTTTTCTCTGTAATAATAAAACAATACTTTATACATGATCCCAGCCATGATATAATTAATCCTTATTGGTTGCAAAATAGTTATTTTGGGTTTAATAAATGTTTAAATGATTTTAAGCAGACGTGGTATGGAGATCCAAAATTACAGAAAGATCTACTATCCAGAAAACCCCAGGTCCAAGGCATACTGGATAACAGAGCTTTTACTAGTACTGTACTTGTTTCCATGTGTAGCGCTATAGTAAACTGACTTTACTGTAGTCAGTCAATACTATTAGTGTGTGGTTATACCACATATGAGGCCCTCTCTCTTAGGGGTAAGCTCTCGCAGCGGGGTGGAGGCAGGGTGTAGTGCAACTGTAACCTGTTGCAATAGCACAATGATGGATACCAGTAGTTCTTTAACGATTAAACAATGAACTGTCTTTATTTAACATAGCACATAGCACATATCCACAATGGAGTTTAGAACAATCAGACAGCATAAAGGTAGCATATTCTCACAGTACCAGTATAGGCTGAATCCCTGCAGGCCAGGGAATATACAACAGAGAGAGTTGCAGCTTGTGAGGGGTATTGCCCAGTTTTCAGAATCTCTTTCAGTGGCAATGTAGGGGAATTCCTACCATCCCTAGTCTCAACACTTTAGTCCCTACTCCGGGACAGTAATACCCTGGGATCTTAATTCCACTAATATCCTCGTCGGAGCCTTGAGCTGCTCAACTATATATCCTCTCTATCACTCCTAGAGTGATCTATAAAAGAGTATGCTATCTAATTACTAGGGCCAATGTGCCTAGGGTCAACATGTACCCATTCCCTTCCAGCCTGCTTGGTTGGGCTAAAGCTATGGACCCAGACCTCATGGTTTCCAAGACCTTTATACTACTGCACAGTGCCATCTGGTGAACACTGTGAGAACTACAGGGATTACATAAGCACAAGGTCCCCATCACGACCCACTTAGGCGTCTGGATTACTAGGGATGTGCCTGTCAGTAATGTGTAAGGGTGTCTAAATTTTCACATCCCTACACATGATTGCATTTTTTGTTTTGAAATATAAAGCTTACACCTAAGCTATTTTACCTGCCTCATGTCAAAGCAAAATATGCTCTTGTGAACCTGTGTGTGTTCTTTAAGACTTGTATTATTTCAATAGGCTACAATTTGACTGGCATTTGGCCCATGGAGATTTTACCCAACAATAAACATGGGTTATCAATAAACCTCAAAGTTGCAGGAAGGGCCACCCCATGGAGTCCATTTTAAGCAAATTATTCTTATTTTTTAAATTATTTTCTTTTACCTGTAATAATAAAACAGTACCTTGTACTTGATGGTAATTAAGCTTCACCCAATCTTATTGGGTGTATGTAATGTTAAAATAATTTTTAGCAGATTTAAGGGATGGATATCTAAATTACAGAAAGATCCCTTATCCAGAAAACCCCAGGTCTCAAGCATTTCAGATAATACATCCTATACCTGTATGTCAATATATTTTGCTACATGTACAGTATAAGTTAATTCCAGTTAATTTCAGTATATAGCAAATACTGAATGCTACCCACTTCATGTACAGTCCCAAATAACAGTGTCAAATAATCTTATTAGTGGGATTCCCAAAAGTACTGTTACACAAGCAATCAACTCCACAAAACAGGTGTTCAGCAAAACAGATTCAGAGCAGCGGAGCTCACGGGCGCCATCTTCTGGCTCTTCGGTAATCTTTGGGTCTTCTTCTGGCACTTCAGCAATTTCCATCAATTTCGGGTGCATGTGCAGTTGTCAGTAACCCAAAGACTGCGCATGTACCCATCCGACACTTACTTCCCCAAGAAGACCAAAGAGAAAAAGATGGAGCCCTTGAGCTCGGCTGTGCTGAATCTGCAAAGAGAGGTAAGTAAAGAGTTAGGGGCATTTACCGAAGGTATTATTGGGGTAACAATGAGAGGTGCAACTCTTCAAAGAGGTTGTTCACCTTTAAACCATGCATTAATTTCAAGAAGATATTGGAATATGAATAGGAGAGGACCGGAATAGAAAAATGAGTAATAAAAAGTTGCAATAACAATACATGTAGTCTTACAGAGCATTTGTTTTTTAGATGAGGTCATTGACCCCATTTAAAAGCTGTAAAGAGTCAGAAGAAGAAGGTAAATAATTCAAACACTTAAAAAGTTGTTTAGCTTCTATTAGATACTAAAAATTAACTTAAAGCTGAACCACCCTGCAACTTACACTTCACTTATAAATTTTCAGCTGTGCAAAGTTTGCTGAAAGTATTACCTGAACTATGTGTGATAGGAAAAATAAAACATTCCTATTCCTTCTGTCATTATCTGGGAGCCAGGAGGTCTGTAGCTTCAGAGACATGATGGGAACAGAAAAAGGTACTTCGTATTATAATCTCTTACTAGAGAAACTGCATGAACAGAAAGTTGGAGGATTTTTCTCGTGTGCAGAAGTAATGTATCATTAAAAGAAAATTACACATTACAATGTTTTGGGAATTTCTTAACAGGAAAAATATTTCCCCATAGCTGAGCACTCTTTGCTACATATCATACGCTTGAAAGGTTTATAGTCTTATTTTTCATTTCAACTGCCCTCATTGCTGTGCTTTATATTCTGAAGGATTGCAAGTGAAAGCAATCCAAGCAAAACACTGCAGAGTGAAGGAATGCACGGTGACTCTGACTTGCGGCCTCTCTGTGCAGCTACATTACCTGCTACCGTTTTAACCAAACAAATATGTAAATCCAGAAAACAGTCTGCTGGACCAATACAGAATTGCTATAACCCTCTTAATACAGAACATTTTATAGTTGCATTTTAAGGACCAGAAATTAAAGGATTTTGTTGAACTTTATTAAACCTGATGCAATATTAAACTGCTAAATAGACCTATCGGGATCGGGGCTCCTTCTTTCTGTGTGTAAAGATAATCCCATTATATTTGAATTCCTTTTTATGCCTAACTAGCAAAAACACACCATAGCAATCATATCTCAGATAAGATAAGCTGTAATTATAATATAGAAGATAGAAGGTTAAATTAACATCAGATTTTATGAATTTGTAAAAAGATCATTACCAAATGCAGAATATAGAAAAAGTGAGCAAGAGTTTACCATCTTATGTGTATCTTTTTTGCTGCTTTACGCATTCTATAGGATAAAAGTATAAAGACACCCCTTGTAATTAGTGCTGTCACCATTGCTGATACAGTTATAATGCGGTCAAGAAACTTACAGAAAGTTACTGAAGCCCCTTTAAGACTGAAGCTTATGTATTCTTTGGCCATGATATAACTAAAAATCACATTTTTATTGTAGAGCAGGCAGTTTACGCAGTAATGTAATGTGTGTTATTATTCTAGGATATATATATCTATATATATATATCTATATATATATATATATATATATATATACTGTGTGTTGGCACTCCAACTTGGATAAATTGGGCGCAGGATCAAAAATGAAATGCAACTGATTAAGTGTACATGGGTAGAAGGAACCGATTCTGCACTACATATCATAACAATAATATATACGTTTATTCTCAATCACTTTGTTGTTTACATTATCATCTACCCATGTGGACATTAAATTTTGATCGCAGGTAAACAGGTTAGGGACCGCCATATGGGGTTTACCTTGACGTGGTATGGCGGCTTACCAATTTTATGATCATAACTTTGTAACAAAAAACCCTGTTTTTCTTTTTTTAGACAGGGGATTATTGTATTTATATATATTTTTTTATGGCCTTAGGAGTGCACCCACAACCCCCCTCTCGTACATTATCATCTAACCATGTGGACATATGCATGTTGGCAAAACGATAATTATCCTATGGGAAGGGATTGGTAACTATAAGAAAAAGCACATTTCTAACAAGGGATCAGAAGGACTACAGCAGTTTCCTAAAGACTACAAGGAGAATAAAAGTGAATGGGAACACCCAGTAGCCCCGTATTTTGCCAAAATGGGACATTTGTTACCTTCCCTCTGCTGCATGGCCATAGATTATGTGACAATTCTCAGGAGTGGTGACAGGGTTGGACTGGGGGCCTGGGGCTGCTGTTGAGGGCCCCCCTCCGTCCTCCCTTGCTGATGCGCCGCGAGTGTGTGCATGTATGCACACGTGCAATGTTTTTGCCCTTTGTCGGCAGTAGCAGCAGGAAGCAGGTGCGGATCTGGGCTGGCTGGGCCAAAAAGAGCCGGGGGCCCACCGAGTTTTTTCCCGGTGTCCCGCCTGCCTAGTCCAACACTGAGTGGAACATAGGATCTTGGTACAATCAAGCCCGGAATTACCAGAAAATATATATATTATACAGGTATCTATGCATAAAGGCGAACTTCCCCTTTAACCTGCAGATGCCCAGACACAATTCTACATATACATTTATATTTTGGCCAACTGCTTATTTATATCTGCCTGCATGCTGCCTATTCAAGAGAAGCCAGTACTTCATGTTTCAGAATGTATCACCTTATACAGATGAATTAAATGGTAGTGTAATAATTTAATCTCTAACCACATAATCATGTAAACTTTAAGTGACCAATTAATAGTTCAGTGCTTTAACAGACCTTTAAACGTATAGCATTTATTATTTTGTCCTTCAAGATTTGACAGCTGTCTGTGCTTAAGGAACTTGCTTGATGGATAATTTAATTAGGAAACATTTTCAATAGCAAACTAAAGGAAATAACCTGGTGTTGCTGTGTTTAAGGGTAAAAGAAATGTACCCTGAGTATCTTTGAAGAGTTATTATATGGCATATTTTTTTTCTTTTGAAGGTATATTTAATTACCTTATTGACTGAAAACCATAATTCAGACACATTAAAGAGAAATACAGACTACTATAGTAGAGTCCTGCATCAGGTAAGGCATTCATAATTACTTGCAGAATACCTGCAAAGCAGCTAGGATTTTAGTGGAAATCTCCTTGGCCAGATTTGGGCTACTTAGTTAAGGGGATTTAAAAAGTAAAGTTTTTCTATCCATTGGCCAAGCTGTTCAAATAAATGTGATGTTTTTAGTGACTTCAAGAGTCAAGCAGTTTGCTCCAGGGTTTGGGTAAGATACTTTTTTTGCTGGTATTGGGTTGGTTTTGGTAGCCTAACAAAGATCCTGAAGTGTCAGTGGGGCCTGGGCGAATAACCACTTGGCAGGTCTGCAAATGGGTTGGAAACTAGACTCAGGAAGAACTCTATATTATGTATAGATAATTAGGATTATGGTAACATTTCCTATCTCAAGTGTAGTTTAAGCTATGCAACATATGTAAGTGAGCAGAGAATTTAACACTATAACTACTAAATAGTGCTCACATGATTGCAGAGAGGGAAACGGCATACATATGTTTCATTTGTTTTTTAAGATCTGTTTAGTTCAAGGGCAGAAAATTTAAAGCACGATCTATAGGCAACATGTAAAACAGTAAGTTTGTCAAAAAATGCCAGTGTCACATTGACAAACCCCTGGGAGTATTTCCCTGGAAAACAAATATATCTAAAACAAATCAAATCAGAAAACTCACAATGGCTAGGCAAAAAGCCTGCAAAGTTTACAAGGTTGTGATAGTAAATCTTTTATTAGAAATAAATAAGCTAACAAATCTTGCAAGAATGCAATCAGGCTTGTAGGACATCCAGATAAACTGATTTAAAAAACCTAGCTTTTCTTTTAGCAGCCAACATATAAAATCACCCTGCTTGCTACAATCATTTTCACTGATACCCACATACATAGGAATACATGATTACAAATTCCTATTCTGTTATCCTCACCTTTATTTCTTCAGTTCCATAAACTCTCCTTCAGCTTCTTCATACACTGCACATTTAACATTTGTAGGGAATTAGTGCAAAACCATTGCACTTATCCCCATAAGAGATCAGACATAGAGCCTGTGTCTGTGTGCTGTAAGCTATTACCTAGCACAGCTGTTCAGTGATCTTAGTGCAGCAGGAAGTGACATGGCAGCTAGTGAGTGTCCGGCAGGAACAGGAAGTCGCAGATGCTGGCAGAAGAGAAAAGCCTGGCAGAGATACCACATGGTGGACAGAAAGAGAGACTAGAGAGCTGCTGGTGGGCCCAGAGAGCTGAGAGGCTGCACCAAAAGCATTCATTTGGATCAGGCTGGCACAGGGAAGCCAGATACTGTGCCTGGAGAGACACATTTTTTGAGAATGAATAGGAATTTAAATGTTGGTAAATTGGCCCCATGGGGTCTGTTTCAGAAGCTCTACAATATAGAAATATAAACAAGCTGCTATGTAGCCATGGGGACAGCCATTCAAAGCTGAAAAAGGATCTGGCATTATTGTTCTTTTAAGCACTTTTGCTTGGGTAATGGCTGCCACAAGGTGCAGGACATCACAAATGCATCAAAATGTAAGCTCAACTTTGTGAATTTTGGTGCATCAGTTGAAATAATCTCAGATGAAACCCCCCTTAAACCCACAATTACACATTAGGGTAAAAAACATAGCAACTGTACTTTGCACACTACACATGTATAAATAAATTACCCTTCTTATTTATTGGGGAGAGTTTATCACCTTAGAAGATGCATGTTAATCCAAAGCTACACAAGACTGTTCCTAAACATTGTTGGTGAAACATTAAAGTTTGGCTTGAATAATTAATCGTTTCATAAATTAAGTCATCAGGGGCACTTGCAGGGGGGCAGGATTGCTAGTGTAGAGGACACAGTTCGACGTGGGCACTGGGAACACTGCGGATAAAAGGGAACACTGCAGATATGCCTGAATATGTCAGCTTTTTGTAAGTACAATTTTAAATACATTTTTCATTTCAGTGGTGATATTATTCACGGTTCTTCTTATGTTTTATAAATTATAGATCAAATCCACTCTCAAGTTTGGAAGAAGAGCAGCATCTTCCATTCTCCCAGCAAAGGAAGAAGTGTGGCTTATTGTAGAGACATTGGAACTACCTAGTGACTTGTTTTTAAACTTATCTTTATTTTTTTTTTTTAAATGGTAAATTGACTGTGTGTCACAGATACAGTATTCATCAAGTCAGTACTAAGAAACATTTTTTTTATTCTACCCAGCCCTCTAATTGTGTATCTGTACTCTATCTGTATAGATATTCTCTAGTTCTTTCTGTGGGTGAGCCTATTTATGTTCCGGATACAGATTTCATGATATATTTTATACGCTTACTGATCTGCAATGTATTTCTTTTAAAAAATGTAGAAATAAATACGAGAATCAGTCACACTTAACTCTTTCATATGGTTTCACCGATTTAATATGAATTTACTGTCTAAGCAATTCAGCATGAAAGAGGATGGTTGCATGTAGTGATGTGCAGGTCAGGAAAAACTCAACCCACACCCGACCCTAACCTGCAAAGTCTTTACCTGCACCCAACCATAACTTTCAAATGTTACCTCACAATGTTGCCTAAGTAATAAGTAAGAGAGACTGGATTTTGCATTTCGAAAAAACGAAAGGAATCCTGAATACCCAGTCTCACATTTTGCAATTTTGGATGGAACAAATTTAAATTAATTAGTTGAATTTCTGCTACATTAGTAAGATGTAAGAGTACTGTCACCAGCATAAAAATATAAATAATTTATTCCTTCTACCTACAGCCTTCCAGCATTATACAAAAAGGTGAAACAGACAAAATATATGATAAAAGCAATCCATTTATTTTAATATGATTATTAAGGTTCATTATAATCAAATGGGTGCTGAATGACTGTCCATAAATCAAAAAAAGGAGTTCGCTCCTAAGGGATCCTTATATGTGGATTGATTTAAAACTCTCTCAAACCCTAATTTTTTTCTCTGGATTTATATAATCATTTTTTTCCCCTTGTCTTGGCTCCATTTTTATGTGATATATTTTGCCCTTGAAAGCAAACAAAAATGTTGATACTGTGGACAAGATCTGTGTTTCACTTCAAAAGAATGTTTGTAGCTCTGGGTTCCAAATTGTGAGCCTAGCGTTATTTGATTTTTCTGAATTAAGCTGCTTAAGAGGATGTTCTTTTGTTAAACAAATGCCCTTGCTTGCAGATAATACCAAAAATGTTTGATTTCCCTCACAGCCGGACAACTTTTTTCTATAACTGAAATAATTCGTAGCTTAGATATTACACTGGTTATTCGTCTCCATCTTGTTTTGTGAGGGAACAGCTTCTTGCCCTGCATCTGAAGCTTTTGTAAAATAAAATAAATAAAGTCTGCTACATAGTCATGGTTATGCAGCACAGGTTCACTGCTCAGTGTATTTTTCATCAAATAGTTCTGTACATTACTATTATTTCTTTATTCTGCCATTAATAAATAGGAAAGGACCACAAACATTATATACTACACAATTAAAGAAATGCTCTTCTGGAATCTTTATAAAGTTTTTCTACAGTAAACAGTGAAATGTATAAATCAACTTCTAAGGGCCCATTTATTAAACCTTGATTTTTTCTGGTCGAATTTTTAGAAATTTATCATACCTGAAAGCTGCTAAAAATTTGAATCTGAAAATAAGCTACATCAAACTTATTGAGGTCATGTAGAAGTCAATGGCAGATGTCCCTGAAGTTGCTTCCTGACATTGTGAAGATAATCTGAAAAATGTGGGGTTTACGTCTGAAAAAGTGCAGCAAAAACTTGTTAAAATCGTGTTTTCGGAGCATGTGCTGAACAATCCAAAAAAATACAAATGTATCTAAATCCTCTAAAAATTTGTGGTTTTTGGACAATTACAAGTGAAAAAATATCTGAATGCTTTAGTCTAAATGGTCCCCGTAGACTAAAGCAGTTTTTAAGTAGTAATGAGCTAATCTGCCTGTTAAATTAATTTAGAATTTTCCACTCCTCTTCTGAAGTCCATTTCTATGCAACAAATTTGGCGTTACACATTGGCATCAAATATATTTCAGTTTGAATTTCCATACTATTTTTGTATGTACAGGTGCCAAGCATATACTTATATGATGTCAGTAACTGTTGCCAAGTGAGGAGGAAAGGAAGGAGGATTGCTGGCTCCAGTGTGTCCTGGTCATTAAAAGGTACTGCTGTAGATTCCCTGGAGTCTGTGTCACACTCCCGAAGTACATATATCATAGAGAAGAAAGGAATAAACAGCTTCAGGCAGTACTTAATAAACTGCAAGTGTTCATTTATTAGCAGTGTGCAACACTACATGTTTCGGGTACAAACCCTTTTTCAAGTGTCCACTTGTATTAAGTACTGCCTGAAGCTGTTTATTCCTTTCTTCTCTAAGTGAGGAGGAAACCTATCAGAAAAAAAACAACTGCTTTTATACTGAATGACAGCTTACTTCTCGCTGTTTCTTGATCTTATGTGAATCTTTTAGTGAAGGAAATACATATACTTCTTTTTCATTAAATTCCACATTGGCTGTTGGCATCAATGAATGAGAGAGAGCAACCCTACTGAAGTCTTTGAGGAATGCCTATGCCAAGACATACAGTAAGAAAATGTTGGCTGTATGTAGAATCGATATGGAAACCTAATATTTCCCGGCCTATTTAAAATAAACAAATGCAGAAGAAACTTGAATTTTTAAATATGGTATTTGTATATACATTTAAGTGTTCCTATAATATATGTTGGGTTTCCTCTACATTTAGGGGGTTATTTATTAAGGTTTGCGTTGTGTTTTCCACCAAAATTTTAGTTTATGAGATTATTTTTTTATAGTCAAAAGACACATTTTCGGATTAAAAACAAAACTTGAATTTATCAAGATTTATTATACTCTGACCCTGGAAATAGCTTGAATCCTTAAAGACACCATCTAAAACCTGTCGAGGTCATTTGGACATATTAATAGCCTTCATGATGTTCTAAGTTTTTTTGGAGGGGTTTGACCGAAAACTCGATTAATTCGAACAATTCAAGTTTTTTTTTTTGCAAAAACTTGATTACTTCGAGTTTTCATGTTTCGCAATAAAAACTTAGTTTTATACAAACGAGTTTTTTCTTAAATAAGAAACCATTAGAGTTCATTCGAGGTATAAAAAACTTTAGCATTTGACCTTTGATAAATAACCTCTATAATGTATAAGGCCCAAAGCTTATAACAAAGATTTATGTTGTTATTTTGTTTTTGGCATGAGGTCAGTAGTACCCTAGACAGACAACTTCTGCCACAGCACTACAGCTACTGACAGCAATTCAACTGTAGGTCTGTAGGGAGATTAAAATAACATTACACTGACAGATCAGGTGTGGCTTCATGCCAAGGAAAGTATTAGAACCAGAGATCATTTACTGGTAGCTCTTTTACTGAGATAGAATCTGAACACATAAGTAAATAGTTAAAGGTAGGAAAAAGACTCCAATTCATCTACATGATAATATGTCAGACCACCTCACGGTTGCGAATGATGTTCTCTCATTAGCAGGTTTAACAGCAGCCAAGAGAAATCCTTATATTTCCAGAACACCATGGAATGTAGCCCACATGGAATACCCATCTCCAGCTGCTTTACATTATATACGTCCCTCTCTATACATCACTTTGCTCAGGTGTGCTCTATCATTTGTAATTCTCCAAGCTTATAAACTGATTATAAAGGTAAAATCAATTTCAGTGAAAGCTAGGATATTTGGATGAGAGCAGCTAAGGATAAGGATCTTAAAAATAAATGAAGAAATGTGTATTTACCTGTAAAATATATCCCTGTAAATGGAGTTCAGTGGGCTGTATTAAAGTCTTGATATGGTCATGGAAATGGTGACTTGCAATAGGGAACAGGGAATATATATTTGTAATAAAATTACCTGCACGGCGAGGTCGGCCGCCGCTCCACCGGCGGGGACGCCCACCGTGTGTCTCCTAGGCGCCATCTTTGTTATTAGGGCACGCGCGGCATGCCTGCGCTCCTCTTAAAGGCGCAGGCGCGCTGGCATGTTTGGCGCAGCTCGTTTTTGCGCACGTTTTGGCGCGAATTCTGAACTATTACTAGTCCATTCAGTGTACTGTTCCTGGTCCGTGATAGAACTTTGTTTCTAAGTGGTTTCTGAGCCTAGTGCATCTGTTCCTGTTATTCTGTATCCTGATTATCCGTGTTTGACCCTGCCTGTGTGCTGACTACTCTGAACTCTGTATCCTGACCCTTGCCTGCCTACGACAACTCTTCCTGCTTAACCCCTTGATTGACAACCCGGTTTGACCCTTGCCTGCCTGACGATTCTGATATCCGCCTGCCTCGACCCTGCCTGACCATCCTTCTGCCTAATCCTTTGTACCGTGACCTTTGGCCCAAAAAGACTTTGCTAACAGCCGTGCCCCTTCGCCAGCTAGAACATCTCGCCTTGCACCCCTCGTTAAGTCCAGGTGGCACTCAAGTAAGCTGAGGGCTCCTTCCGAAGCCCAACGGTGGTCACACTACTGGTGAAGCCAAGCCAAGACCAGGGTGCTTGGCATTTGTTCTGGTATCGGGTGCCGGCCGTGACATTATCACGGGCCATGGAGGACGAAAGTCACACTGAAGCTGCTGCCGCTGCTACCGCTGCTGCTCCTCCAACTACCACTGAAGCGCTTCTTACCACTCTGTTACAGTGCTTGGAGGATCGCGAACAGAAGCAAAATTACCTCCTGCAGGGTTTTCACAATCTAACCCGACAGCTGGAGGGTACACAAGCTTCGCAGCAGCAATCTGTTCCTGTTCCTGCACCTTCTGTGGGTTCTTCTGCAAATTTGGGTAACTCATCTAAACCCCATGAACCAAAAATTGTGTTCCCTGAGAGATTCAGCGGGGATCGCACTAAATTTTTCGTCTTTAAAGAGGCATGCAAGTTATACCTTAGTTTCTTTCCACACTCTTTCCAAACTGGTGAGGAGAAAGTAAGGTTCGTCATGACCCTGCTTTTGGGTGACCCCCAAATTTGGGCCCTCAGGCTGCCTTCCTCTGACCCTGCTCGTTATTCCCTAGACACTTTCTTTAACAGCATGGCAATTCTTTACGATGACCCGGATCGTGCATCTTCTGCCGATACCGCGATTCGTAAGTTGCGCCAAGGGAAAAGGGATGCAGAGGTGTACTGCACTGAATTCCGCAGGTGGGCAGTGGAGACTGGGTGGACTGATTTGGCTCTACGGAGTCAATTCCGTTTGGGGTTATCTGATTCAGTAAAAGATAGTCTGGTTAACTACCCCTTACCTTCTAACCTGGATGATCTCATGTCCCTCGCCATCCAGGTAGATAGAAAGGCAAAGGGAGAGAAGGGGTGAGAGGAGTACAAACTTCTCTGGGGTTACTAATATAAGGTCTAATGTGGTAACCAATGTAAAATCTTCTAACCCCTCTGTGCCTCTACCTCAGGAGGAGCCTATGCAATTAGGCGTATCCCACCTGACTCCTGAGGAAAAGGCACGCAGGCGTTCCCTGGGTCTTTGCATATACTGTGGTGAAAAGGGACATTTTCTGAACCAATGTTCTAAGAGGCCGGGAAATTCCGAAGCCTAAATGGAGAAGGGGAGCTCCATTTGGGTGCAGGAGTTTCCTCTCCCCAATCTGCCTCCAAGGTTTTGATTCCGGTTAAACTAACCTGGAATACGGGCTCTGTCAAGGTGTCCGCATTTGTGGATTCTGGGGCGGAGGGAAACTTTCTGGATGCTGCTTTTGCAGCCAAATACAAAATTCCCTTGGTTTCTCTAACTACCCCCATGAGAATATGGGCAGTGGATAAAAGACCTTTAGGGTCAGGTGTGGTTTCAAAACAAACTGTTTTTCTTTCTATGTGTACTGTCAATCTGCACTGTGAGGAGATCGCTTTATACCTCATTGAGGGTGCTTTCTCTCCCCTAATTTTAGGATTACCTTGGCTCCAGAGGCATAACCCTCTAATTGATTGGGTCTCAAAGGGGGTTGTTCAATGGGGCCCCAAGTGTGGTGGGGTTTGCTTTCCTTCAGTGGTGGCAACTACCTCTCTTGAAGGGTTACCTGCCGCATACGCAGAGTATACTGATGTATTTTCTAAAAGAGCTGCTGAAACTCTACCCCCACACTGGCAGTATGACTGCCCAATTGACCTTATTCCTGGTTCCACTCCTCCTCGTGGTAGAACCTACCCTCTTTCATTGCCGGAAGCCCAGGCCTTGAAAGAGTATATAAAGGAAAATCTTGAGAGGGGTTTTATCAGACCTTCTAGTTCTCCTGCAGGGGCGGGTTTCTTTTTTGTTGGGAAGAAAGATGGTGGTCTTCGTCCCTGTATCGACTATAGGGGGCTCAATAAGATCATCATAAAGAACCGCTATCCTTTCCCTTTAATCTCCGAACTTTTTGATCAGGTTAAAAGTGCTAAGGTCTTTACCAAGCTTGATCTTAGGGTGGCTTATAACCTGATACGTATCAGGGAGGGTGACGAGTGGAAGACAGCGTTTAACACCAGGGATGGCCACTACGAGTATCTTGTAATGCCTTTTGGTCTCTGTAATGCCCCCGCAGTGTTTCAGGAGTTTGTCAATGACATCTTCCGGGACCTCCTGGGGATCTTCGTAGTGGTCTACCTAGACGACATTCTTATTTTTTCCTCCAACATGAAGGAACATTTAAATCATGTTTGTGAAGTCTTACAAAGACTAACGGGAAATAATCTTTATGCGAAACTAGAGAAATGTACTTTTGGGGTTTCTTCTGTTCAGTTTTTGGGGTTTAACATTTCCAGCAAGGGTCTAGAAATGGATCCAGGCAAGGTGAGAGCAGTCCTGGATTGGACCCAACCCCTTTCGTTACGTGCAACCCACAAAGGTTTCTTGGTTTTGCTAATTATTATCGTCAGTTTATTAAGAATTTTTCCCTCATTGTGGCCCCCATCACTAATTTAACTAAGAAGGGCGCTGACCCCAGCATGTGGCCTCCTGAGGCTGTTCAAGCATTCAAATTCCTTAAAAAGGAGTTCAGTTCTGCCCCAATCCTTCGTCACCCCGACACTGCGCTTCCTTTTATTGTGGAGGTTGACGCCTCTGAGGTAGGAGCTGGGGCAGTCCTTTCTCAAAGACACCCGACTACCAACAAGTTACATCACTGTGCTTTCTTCTGTAGGAAGTTTTCACCCGCAGAGGTGAACTATGATAAAGGTAACAGGTAATTGTTGGCAGTCAAATGGGCCTTTGAGGAATGGCAGCACCTCCTGGAGGGTGCTAAACATCTGGTGACGGTCTATACTGACCACAAAAATCTACTATATATAGAGTCTGCTAAACGCCTTAATCCAAGGCAAGCTAGGTGGGCTCTATTTTTCACAAGGTTTAATTTTTCTTTGACCTTCAGGCCTGGGACTAAAAACACCAAGGCGGATGCACTCTCTAGGAGTTTTGAATCCATTTCTTCTAACTCTAGTGAGTGTACTCCCATTATTCCCAGGGAAATGATCATAGCAACCCTTGAATCTGACCTTTTTTCTTTATTGCTCCCTCTTCAAACATCTGCTCCTTTTGATACCCCTTTGGGGAGATGGTTTGTACCACAGGAGTTAAGGGAGCAAGTATAGAGAGAGGTTCATGATTCTAAAATGGCAGGGCATCCTGGCATTTCTAAGACGGTGTCTCTGTCATCCCGTCATGTTTGGTGGCCATCTTTTAAACAGGATGCTAAAGCCTTTGTTAATTCCTGCCCAGTCTGCCAAAGATCAAAATCTTCTCGAAATTTTTCCCAGGGTCTGTTAATCCCCTTACCCATTCCAGGAAAACCTTGGTCCCATTTGTCAATGGACTTCATTGTTGATTTACCCCCTTCTCAGGGGAAAACGGTGATTTGGGTGGTGGTGGTTAGGTTTAGCAAGATGAGCCATTTTGTACCCCTTCCACACCTACCTTCTGCAAATTCCTTGGCTGATCTATTTGTCACTCACATTTTTAAGTTACATGGTTTTCCTGAAAATATTATTTCTGACAGGGGGGTTCAGTTTGTATCTAAGTTTTGGCGTGCCTTCTGTTCTCTGGTTGGGGTTGAATTATCGTTTTCTTCTGCTTATCACCCCCAAACCAATGGTCAAACAGAAAGAGTAAACCAGTCCCTTGAACAATACCTCAGGTGTTATGTTTCGGATAACCAGTCCACATGGGCAGAACTTTTACCCTGGGCAGAATTTGCGTACAATAATGCGACCCATTCTTCCTCAGGGGAGTCCCCTTTTTTTGTGGTTAATGGGTTGCACCCCAAAGCATTTTAATTTTCTGGTTCTGGTTCCCCTGTTCCCTTCTTGTATTGACCGTTTTTCTAAGGTTTGGTCGCAGGTTCATGACTCTCTGTCAGCAGCTTCCTCAGCTCAGAAAAAGGCTGCTGACAGAACCCATAGAGAAGCACCCCAATATAAAGTGGGAGACTCAGTGTGGCTCTCTACCAGGAATATTAAACTGAAGGTTCCCTCTCTCAAACTGGGGCCTAGATTCATTGGTCCATACCCCATTTCTGAAATTATCAACCCTTCTTGTGTTTGTCTTAAGTTACCTGCCAATTTCAAGATTTCAGGTCAGCCTGAATTTGAGATCCAGGAGTTCCTTAATTCCTGCCTTGTGCGTGGTAAATTACAATATCTTACCAGATGGAAAGGCTTTGGCCCTGAAGAGAACTCCTGGGTCTCAGTTGATGACATCAGGGCTGACCGTCTCAGGAAGCAATTCCACCAAAAGTTTCCCGAGAAGCCTGGGGGTCTGGTGGCCCCCCCTGGAAGGGGGGGGTAATGTAATAAAATCACCTGCACGGCGGCGTCGGCCGCCGCTCCACCGGTGGGGACGCCTGCCGCGTGTCTCCTAGGCGCCATCTTTGTTATTAGCGCACGCCTCTTAAAGGCGCAGGCGCGCTGGCGTGTTTGCGCCAGCTTGTTTTTGCGCACGTTTTGGCGCAAATTTTGAATACTATTTAAGGCCCATTCAGTGTACTGTTCCTGGCCCATGATAGAACTTTGTTTCTAAGTGGTTTCTGAGCCTAGTGCATCTGTTCCTGTTAGTCTGTATCCTGATTATCCGTGTTTGACCCTGCCTGTATCCTGGCTACTCTGAACTCTGTATCCTGACCCTTGCCTGCCTACGACAACTCTTCCTGCTTAACCCCTTGATTGACAACCCGGTTTGACCCTTGCCTGCCTGACGATTCTGATATCCGCCTGCCTCGACCCTGCCTGTTTGACCATCCTTCTGCCTAATCCTTTGTACCATGACCTTCGGCCCAAAAACAGCCCTTTGCCAGCTAGAACATCTCACCTTGCACCCCTCGTTAAGTCCAGGTGGCACCCAAGTAAGCTGAGGGCTCCTCCTGAAGCCCAACGGTGGTCACACTACTGGTGAAGCCGAGCCGAGACCAGGGTGCTTGGCATTTGTTCTGGTATCGGGTGCCGGCCGTGACAATATTCATATCATCATTGCTACTGCACCTAATAACTTCCCTTAAACCTGACCGCATACCTTTACCTCACTGCTATTTATATTCGGGGCTACAAAGTAGTAGGATGGCCAAGACGCTGGGACAAATGGGCACCTTTGGTTGCCTTGGCAGCATTCTGGTACAGTTTTCTAGTGTACAACCCTATGTTGGTTATACAGAGTTCTTGTAATGAACAGTATCTTCGTGAAGTACCTATAATTTAGTCTTTATGCAAGAATAAGCTTGCATAAACTAACATAAACATGTATTTATATTGTCATTGTGTACAGTATAACACACTTAAGTGCTTTTTTGTTTGTTTTCTTTTTGTTCACACAGCACTCTGTTTTCTATTTTGTTGTTTGCATTGATAATTTTGGAGTGTAATTGTCAGGAGCCCAATGGCGCCCTTCGTCAACGCCTCTTCCAAGATGGCAGCACCCATAGCCGCAACGTGGGTAGCATTGTCGGTGTGATGATGTCACCCATCCGGCGTGAAAATTCAAAATAAGAAGACTCTAAGGTCACAGGTTCAATGCCCGATTATAGGATTTGTTTGTTGCATTCCTGGGCGTTCCTAAATTAGTTGTATCCTGATTCCTGGACTTTTTGACCCTGCCTGAACATAGAATTTGCTCCTTCCCTGCCTGCCTATTGAACTATTGCCTGGAATTGACTACATTTACTCCTGATCCCTTTTCGGTTAGCACGAACTTGGACTTTAACCCAAGGCTTCCTCCTTGGTCCAGATCTCTCGGCTGAGTCAATAGGCCCCTAACAGTAATACCACAGGTTTTGTAAGGTATTGTGCCACAGATTTGTCAAAGTTAATTAGGGTTTGTAAGTTACTTAGGGTTTGTAAGGAGTCAGTCACTAGCAGTTCTGGTTGATAAATATTTTAGCAGGATGCAAATCACATGTAGCTAGTCATAGTAACAGCAACTTAGTGTCATAGAATGAATGTTTTGGGATAGTGATGGTTTGTTTTTAATATAAGGAAGGCTTTTATTGTAAAATCCCCTAAGATTACTCTTAACATCCCTCTTTTCCTCTCTTAGCCTCCCTTCTCTCTTCGACTATGAAAATCTCAAAGAGGTGCCTCTACATTTGCTCCAATGGAAATCAATTAAGCGAGAGAAGGAAAGCTTCACGCTAGACATGGAAGACATGGAAGTAGTTAAAAGAGCTGCAATTGAGCTGCTTGTAATTTGGAAACGAAATAAGACCAAATAGAGGGAGAAAGGTGTGTTATTCTGGGGGATGTTTATAGTAAATTTTAATAAAATTTACTTATTTTATTTTGTGAAGAGGAGCAGGTAAGGTGACAAGCATCACCATTAACATAATACACTCCATAGTGTCCATAGCTAATAATGTTAACTGCCTAGGGCAGGCAAGTGGTCACTAGTTCAATTCCTGTAAACCTTTATGTTCTGTCTCATTTCCCCATTCAACCAGGCCCATATTCATTGCTAGCAATACCCAGAAATAGACTGCTCTACAGCTCATTATCTCCTGGATCTTACATTGCCTCCAGCCATTCTGAGATTGAGTTGGCTAGGAGAAAAACTAGACGTTGCTGCCACCAACTTGCTCAGGTACAGTACAACATTGATTTTTTCAACTGCATCTCTTGTAGCCTTCTTTGTACTACTGTGAAGGACTTCCATGTCGTCATTGATGGAATGGCACTATCTAGGTGGGTAGAAGCTAGCTGAGATAATGTTGTAAGTTTCCATAGCATCTATTTAAAATCCTGTATATTATCATATATATTATATTTAGGAAAGGATATAATGCACACTAGAGACAAACTCACAATCTGAAACTATTTTGCCTTAAATTATAGGTGCAACACTCACCTGTCCTACAGTACAGTCCAAGGTTCAGAGGCCCCCTCTCACTTGGGTGACCCAAGTTATACAAACTTTTGTCATGTCTGATTTTGTCTCTCCAGTGTCTTGATTATGCCATACATCTTGGTGTGTGTATTTACATTTCTTAATTTGGTCCATAGTGACTTAATCCAACACACTTATTAATCTGTGCCCAGCACAGTTACTGTGTGTTTGAACTGTAAAGAAACTTGTCAACCAAAACTAAATATAAATATGTAGGAAGTTATACACACTGTTAAACGTTTTTCTGTATTTCTGACTTCCTCAAGCATAACCTCATCCTTGTATGGCTAAGCCTTGATTTTTTTATGTCCTTTGAGTGCAAAATAGTAAGAAATAAAAATGGTGCAGACTTTAATAAACTGCTGGAAATGTCATGGTTGTCATGTCAGTTTGTAATGAAATGCATCTACCCTGATAAGATAAAGATTAAAGATATAAAAGCCATCTCTTGGGCTTCATAAAGTTCAACTACCCAAGAACTAATTGCTAAAGTGTTTCACGAGGGCAGCTAAGAGAAGATTTTCAAGCTGTAGAAAGCTTTCAGTAATCACTGTTTCTACCGAAATGAGTAAGCTTCATCTAACATTACTGCCTGAAGTCTGAATCATTACTAGAATTTCAGTTCAGTGATATTTACTTGGGTGATCACCATGGCTAGACTCAAGAGAAAGAGCTCTAGCTGTAATTTTTATTAAAATGTCGGAGTGGCAAGTAGCATGACTATTAACCAAATGGTGTTAAACAATTTGGATTTCATCAATATTTTTTAATATTAAAGTAATGAACAGAGGTATGGTAGCTAACGGTGGGCTGATTTGTATGGGGGGGTGTACATTTCATGTTTTTACCAATGTTTAAAGGGATTCTGTCATGATTTTTATGATTTACTTTTTATTTCTAAATTATACTTTTTACACTGCAAATAATTCACTCTGCTATATAAAATTTTAATCTTGAACCAGCAATCTTTTTTTTAGCTGTAATATTGGTGTGGAGGCAGCCATCTCAGTGCATTGTGCCTGATCCTGAGCTTCGAGAAGGAGACAGAACATCAAGATGGAACTGCTTTCAGGGCCGGATTTACATAGCGGGCGCCCCTAGGCCCACTGCCGTTTGTCCCCCCTGTCCCCTACCCTTTATTCATGCAAATTTTCATGGAGATTGTATCTCCTGCGCATCCCCAGTGTTTTTGAACCAATGTTGGTGTGGTTGGGCAGCATGCCGCCCCCCCTAAAATCCTGCCACCCTAGGCCCGGGCCTAGGTGGCCTTCCCACAAATCCGGGCCTGACTGCTTTGAGGCAGCAATTGTTTCTCCCCTTCTCATTGTATTATACCACGACCATAGATTGTGTTTACTCTGCTAAGGGCAGAGACACACGGGCAGTTTCGGGGAGATTAGTCGCCTGGGATCTCCTGTCTGGAAAACAAATTATCTAGAAAGCTCCAAATTACTGGAATACCCTGTTCCATATTTTATTTTTCTGTGTAATACTTAGACAGTGCCTGGTAGGTACTTGATGGTAACTAAGCTGCATGAATCCATATTGGTGGCAATACAATCCTATTGAGTTTATTTAATGCTTAGATATTTTTAAGCAGGTTTAAGTTATGCAGATCCAAATTACAGAAAGATCCCTTACTGGAAAACCCAGGGTTCCAAGCATTCTAGATAATATATCCTATACCTGTCCTAAACAGCTAAAATTAAATACCGTGCATACAATACACATCTTACTGATAAACAAAGACAACCAGCATACACATGCCATGCTCATGCACATCTTATGGCAAGGTATGCATCTTACATTAAATACATAAAAGATAATTTTTTTTTTCCAGAGAAGAAGGAAACAAAGATATATCATGCAACAACTGCCTTCATAAGTGAAACAGGTAACATTCTGCAAGAGTAGCTGCAGGGTTCCTACTATAAATACAGCAGAAAGTGGCTTACTTTTGAAGTCATCTATTAAATCATTAATTTGTTGACCATTTGCATTAAGCTGAAAACCTATGACAAGCAAAATCATCACTTCCCTACCACAAAAGGAATGGGTAATTGTTTAAGCTAAGGACTAAGCCAAGAAGGCTAACTGCGAATTCTGGCTGTCATCCTGCTATTATCTTACAGAACTCCCTAGCTGGCCATGTACATGATGTGATGGAGAGCCTTATTAACCAAGAGAAATGATCTGAAAAGCATCAGTGTTATTTGTTAAAATATAAAAAGTACTTTGGCAGATGACATTGTTTATTACCATAATTTCACAAGTCCCTTTCTGCAGTAGTTTTACCGTACCAATAACTTAAATCTATATTAAATGAGTATCCTACCCACTATCATTCATTTATGTTTTAAATTTTCATGATTTCTGCACACTTCTACCCTTTTGTACTGAAAAATGGAAGAAGGTTTCAGTGTGAAGGATGTGCAACCTTTTTAAACCTTTTTTTTTCATGGCCATTCTTGAATCCAACGTAAGGTGTGTTAAATGCCAATCTGTTTTGCTGGTTTGTAGAAATAAATAGCAACACAGGATAACTTCTTAGCAGTATTTTTTCATTTATTTATTTATTTATTTATTTCATCACAAGAAACTAAAGCAGTTCAACACAAGTAAGAAGAGCTCTACCTGTGAAAAAGAACCGTTTCTTCAGTGGGAAGACTACCTGCCGTGGGTCAGAGTATTTCAGAGAGTCAAGGTTCACTGTAGCACACCACGACAATAGAGTAAGTGCTTAAAAAATGCACGGCTCCATTTGTAGCTACAAATCAGGTCCCTCTGGGCTCTTTATCAAACCTAAAAGTGACTCGTGTTACACAGTGTAATATAGTGAGGGAAGGTTGAGGGAAGATGGTTGGGATGGGTAGAGATCAATTAAGTCCACAGGTATGGAATAACATATGTGAAACAAATCCTTTGTACTGTATGTGAAAAAGTTCTTTTAAAGCCCTATTGAAGTCCAGAAATCAAAGTCCAATCTCAACATCCCATTAATTTCCAAAGTAAAGTGCATCACCCCTACACTGAAAAAGAATTAAAGCGTAACTGTGTATATAAACTTAGAGACAAATTTATCAAAAAGCACGTATTGCTGTGGTGTGCTACAGTGAACCTTTATTCAGAGAAATTTCGAATTCAAACAATTAGAATTTCAAGCTATTTTTTGTGTACTTCGACTAAGGAATAGTCCAAATTCGAATATCAAAATTCATTGTGCACTGTCTCTTTAAAAATTCAACTTCGACCATTCGCCATCTAAAACATGCTGAATGCTGTTTTAGCCTATGGGGGACCCCCTAGAACCTGTTTGGAGTCAATTGGTGGACTTTGAAAAATCGAAGGTTGTTTTTGGAAAAACTAAAAATCAAATTCGATCGAATGCGATATTACTTCAATTCGTACAATTCGAATTCAGCCTAATACGGAGCTATTCAATCGAAAATGGACCTATTCAGACTTCAACTTAATTTCGGTTGGTCTTTTTGAATTAGAATTTTGAAGTTTTTCAAATTGGAAATTCGACCCTTGGCAACTAATCAGTGATTCAATGTTTTCCAGCCAGCTGTAGGTAGAACAATGAGAGCAACTTTCAATTGGTTACTATGGATTACTGCCCAGATGCAAAGTTGCCCAGTGTTTATAAATGATAGCCCTAGCGTATCTCGTCTGCACAGTGGCCCTGTATCCTCCAATATGTAAAGCAAGGTATGTATTGGAAAGCATTATCATGTGGAGGCAGCGGAGAATAAATAAAAGGTACAGCTTGCTGTAGCCAGTGTTCTTCATAAAGCACACCGCCTTTTCTCATCTGTAATATTTGCCAGAAGACAAAATAAAGGCTTCTATCCATACAAGCATGAAAGCTCTCTGAAAATTCGGTATTGCAAACTTGAGTCATGCAGCACTGTTTTTAGAAATCAATTTTCACCAATGTTGACAGGCAGATAGGCGATAGGAACGTTCTAACTACCACACCAATATGTTTCATGTGCCATATAACCTGTTCTCCTTGTATCTACATGGGCTTCCTTTGGTAGTCCTACAGTATTTCCTCTCCAAAACACTCCAAAAACATACAGGCAAATTAGCTGGCTCCTAATGGAAATTACCTTAGTATAACAGTAATAGAGACCTTATATCAGTGGGGCAAGAACTGATGCAACTGGTGCATAATTGGTAAAATGCCAAGGAATATATTGGGCTATAAAGTTCAATAATAATAATAATAATGAGATGATGTTTCCTTTGGCAGTTACAGCTCTTTAATATATATAGCAAAGCAATCATTGAAATAAACTTGAATAATAAAAAGATGTATAATGGATTAAATATATTTATTCCTGTTTAATGTAAGGAAGGAAAAACTCTTTTTTTCATGCATATCTCATTAAAATACCACCTAATATTTTAAAAGCAATGTGTGGCTGAATGTAATGTTATGTATCAGGAAGATGAAGAGGTACTGTAGAAGAAGAAAAAAGAGCAATACAGGTAAGTTATGCCTTGGGAATGGAGAGTTACAAGCTTAATGGAAAATGTGTGGATGCACTAATCTGCAATAAATAGATACTTCATTTAAAGCCTGTATTACAAATGTGTTGTGTTTTGTTGCCTTGAAGTGCAAGATTCTAGTTATTTTTAATATTTTAACAACAATCAAAATAATGCTCATATACTACTATCGGTATGGGGTTATCTAGGAACCCATTATCAAGAAAGCTCTGAATAACGAAAAAGGCTCCCGTAGACTCCATTTTATCCAAATAATCCAAACTTTAAAAAATGATTTCGCTTTTCTCTGTAGTAATAAAATAGTAGCTTGTACTTAATCCCAACTAAGGGTAGAACTAGATGAGCGTTTTCCACGTGATTCTGCCGGATCTGATGCGCTGCGCCAAGTCGGACGTTGACGCAACGTTGATCCGACGCGACACGACTGTTGGATGCAGACGCAGTGTGCAGCGTCGGCATCCAACAGTCATGTCGCAATGGATCAATGCTGCAAAACCATTCAACATTTGTATTTCTTACCTTGTTTTCTGTCGCATCCGACTTGACGCCTTCGTTTTGGCGCAGCACGTCGGATCCGGCAGAATCGCTTCGAAAATGGTAATCTACTTCTACCCTAAGATACTGTATAATTAATCCTTATTGGAAGCAAAACCAGCCTATTAGGTTTATTTAATGTTTACATAGTTTTCTAGTAGACTTAAGGTATGCAGATCCAAATTATGGAAAGATATGTTATCAGGAAATCCCAGGTCCCAAGCATTCTGGATACCAGGTCCCATAACTGTATTGATATTTGTCATAGGCCACATAGAGCTGATATTAGCTTAATAATCCTAATAATGAGAGCTGATTTAGTAAGCCTGCGCGCTATTGTACAAAACATCACTCAGATATTGAATAGCTCAACTTGCCATTGCCTTTGTGACCAATGTATATATGTATATTTTTATTTCTATAGTGCTACTTATTACCACAGTACTTCACAGCAGAACTATAAATTAGTAGAACAAACAGGGGTCAATACAATAATAAATACAAATGAAGACAACATACAGTTACATTAAATATGAAGAGCTAAGAGTCAAAGAGACCAGAGGAAGGAATCTGCCTATACATTATTATAAATATGGGTAACTCAGATATGCTATGTGAAGTCAATGCCACGGGCTGTGCTTGAATCATGTGCTACCTTCTCAAACACTATCAATGATGACTCCCTTCTCCCAATGTTATACCTACTTACTTAACTCACAAAGAACCAATCCCTCAGTCCTTGCCAGTGGGGTGCCGTGAAGTTATCATAATAACAGAATGGATATATTCCTAGAAATTGTAATAATAATTAACTCGCAGAAAGGCTGCAATGGAAATGATTTGCATTTGCGATTCTCTAGTTGCTGTAGTTCAGCGCCTGGTGTCCATCAACAGCCATAATGCTGGGAGCTATAGTTGGTTTACAGAATCTTCTTAATTGGTATTTTTTAAACTAGTTATATTCAACAGCCACAATACTGGGAGCTGTAGCTGATTGGCAGACTCCTTTAATTGGTATTTTTTAAGAATATTTAAAAAAAATTGCCAAAAATAAACACTTTTAAAATACTACCCGTCCCCTATTACACATTGCACAGTAAAATTGCTAAAAAGCCGTACGGGGAGGCAGTAATTGCCAGCGCTATTTGTGCAATTTCTGTGTTAAATATTCTTCTGATTATGATCTCCATGTATTAACTAACTGAGAAACAAATCTCCCAAAGCACAGGGGAATTGTAGTCATGGATTATTGACTGGCTGTATTTTACAAATATCTAAAATAAAGCAGTAATTATGTAGCTCATTATAAAATGCTCCATCACATACTCAAAATGTATTATTTTGTCTATTATGATTTCAGCTCTGATGAATTTGTCAGTTGATTTTTTTTTCCAAGTTAATGCAACGATTAGGCTCGTCAATATAATGCTTTCATGTTCCCAATATAAAATCACAGCCAGGCAATGATGTATCTCATCACAGGCAATATTTTGTAATTCCAGACAGGATGACAGTTCCAGAGATGAGAGGTATAATGTATTCTTGCAGTGTTTTATGGCCCATATCTCCACTTGAACATGAGCAAAAGGTATTGAACTGCAAGAAGCTCCTCAGTAATGCTTAAGTATCAGAAGTCTTATGTACAAGAAAACTATTGTAATATGTCTCCCCAAATATCCTTTTACCACTCTCAAGTCATCTGTCTCTGTTATTACAGAAACTGTGGATGTTTAGCACATAAGCTTCAGACTTACAATAAAAGGGCCATTTTCTGCTCTTTGATAAATGTCCATGTAGTTGGGTGCATGGGATTCTTCTTACAGAATCTTTGTTGGACATAAACTTTTGCTATTTGCAAATTTGTGGATTTGTGGCAAGAATTAGTTCACACACTTCATTTTAACCAAAGCTGCAAATTATGGAGAATGTGCATATCCTTGTGGTGAGTTAGCACACCGTGTTTAGGCCAAGGTTTAAGCTATAGAAGGACTAAGCACAAAAGCATTCGATAATGAGTACATAACATACAGTGTCATCAGTGGGGCAATATTCTTAAGCAAGTATCAAGTCCCATACACGGGCTCAGATTTGTGCTTAGGGCGTCAAGATTTGAGAGACCCAGCCTCATTCTAATTTTTTCAGAAGCACTGGGAACGGGCAGGAGATTTGACAGCTCATTTAATCACCTGCACACCTAACTCCCCGGTGCTCCAGTGGAAACCGGCTCAGGCACACACTCGTGAAGGGAGCCAGTAGCAGTGGCAGGACCCCCTGGCCTAGGGGTGCCCGAATTAAAAATAGGAGCCTGCACACACAGAAGTACATTAACACTGTCAAGAGCCCTCATCATACTTAATCATTCAAAATCGGTTTAGCAGATCATCCACTTATTTCAGTTAAGGCTAACTAAATTCTACATTTAAAGAGCACGTAAAGGCAAAAAAATAAAATCCCATTTTAAAGAAAAAGAAACCTATCTCGAATATAATGTAATTAAAAATTGTCTACCGTTTCTATAAGAAACCTGACTGTCTGCAGTGAAATTCTCCCTTCATTTACTGCTGTGGATAGGAATTGTCAAATGGTCCCTAAATGCTCTTCAGGAAAACAATCATACTTATGAACAGTATGGGGAGCCAGCCCCCCCCCCCCCACACACACATACCTTACTTCCCAGCCATGCAGAACTCAAGCAGCTTTGCTTGTCCGCGACTGTGTAGAGATTTGTACTGGATTTTATTTTTGACTTTACAACCCCTTTACTGTATCCAACTCCAGCTGCAGGGACAAAGATCATAGAGCCAGATTTAAACAGATAAAATGGGATTCTATTTGGAGGATTATTTTGCTGCAGCCACTAGTTCTGCAGAGTTGGACAAAGAACAATACAAAAACTATAAAATCCACATTAGATTACATGACAACACAGGACCTCATGCAGTCTGCCTATTCTAATTATTAATCAGTCTTGCTGTATCGGCTTCTGGCACATATTTTTTGACTTGTGCTGTTTTGATAATATATGACGATCTCTAAGCAGCCCAGGCCACACTGAGCATGTGCACAGTCTTGGTCTTGCAAAGATATAAAACAAAGTTACAGATGGTGACCCCCTGTGGCCAACTTTGAAAGCATAATTCATTTGTTTGATTAGGCTTGTGAAGCAGTAAGTTTATGTTTAATGTACAAAATACAGCATTTCTAGCCTTATTCTATTTTAGACTTTACTTCCACTTTAAATATTTTGCTTTTAAAGGGGCTGTTCACCTTAAAATGTTTTACTTTTAATATGCTGTAGATAGTGATATTCTTAGACAATTGGTAATATGTCTTATTTTTTTTTATTATTTGTGGTTTTTGAACTATTTAGCTTTTTGTTCAACTCAATTCAGCACCTATCTGGTTGCTGCAGTCTAAATTAGGAATAGGAGAGGGCCTGAACAGAAAGATAAGTAATCAAAAGTTACAATTACACTAGGTTTTTTTGGCTGCTGGGGTTAGTGACCCCCATTTGAAAGTTGGATAGAGTCAGAAGAAGACACCACATAATTTTAAAAAACTATACAAAATAAAATACCCCTTTAATAGAAATTGCTTATTTACTATATTAAATATTTCATTAAAGTCTACATATAAATGTCCATTGCTACACCTCAGTGAAGTAACTACTGAGTAAGCACCTACTGAGAAAGCACTACAGGGAGGCTCGGGCTACAGGGGGCAATGCGGGGGTCTGCTTCCTAGGAATTATAAGCAGTGGGGGGATTGTGGGTGACCCACAGTATGTGCAGCTCTGAGTCACGGCTCGTCCGCAATTATACTCCTATGTGTTGTATATACTATGATACTCCTATGTATTGTATATACTATGGTTTTAGAATAATCTCATAGTTCACAGTTTTCAGCAGAACCCCAGTGCTAACAAATAGAATGTGACTTTGAATGTGATATATACATAACCTTGCTCAGTCAGGCTGTGGTACTCGTACATTTTCCATGGTCTCTGCTGCTTATTGTTCCTTGTTTCTCTACTCAGAACTGCATGTCTCAATGCCATGTATCAATCTAAAACTTCTACTGTACATGCTGAATAAAATGAAAGTAAAATGAAAGTATGTCTCCCCCAATGTATGAACTTGCCTGTAGCCTGAAACTCATCAAGTGTGACACTAAGGGGACAGTTTATTAATGTTCCCATTTCATTCAGTTGTATTTTTTAGCACTAAAAAATCATGGATTATTCTAATTACTATAAATGAAGACTTTTTTTACATATATTAAATAAAAAAACATGAAAAAGACGAGTGCAAAACTTTTCCATCTAAAAGAAAATGTAGCAATTGCAATGTAATGGGAAATCTGCAGCTGTTCCTGCATTATTTTCCATGGCGTCATGCAATTGTGATGAACCCGTTTGTGATTTTTCATGAATATGAATTTTGTTCAGCTGTGCAATTTTGATAAAAGTCCCCTATGAAAAGCTGCTGTATGTCTGTGACAAAAATATAATGACAAAATCAACTTCTACTCTATAACAACTCTATGAGTAATAAGGAGACTTCAGTAACAAATGCAACAGTGCTAAACCTGCAAAAATATTGTAACAGAAACAAGCTATTGACAACACTGTGATAGTTGTGTAAGGGAAAATAGTGAAAAATGCTAATTATTTGAAGGCACCAAACGTGTGTGTAAGACTAAACTATTTCAGATGACTTTTTGTTTCTACCTCTAGCAGTTTTCATTATGCTGGAAACCAGTCATTTCTTTGGCAATTATTATGTTCCAATGCCCATTCTATACATCTAGGTAAGAATTTGAGTGTAGGTTTGTGGTTGCAGGGGGAGTATGAATTTAAGTACAGGAATAAAATCTATTAGTGGACCCGTCACCCAGACACAAAAATCTGTATAATAAAAGTCCTTTTCAAATTAAACATGAAATCCAATTTCTATTTTTTTTATTAAAGCATTCATAGCTGTTGTAAACTCATTTAAAAATCTCAGCTGTCAATCAAATATTGTCTGCCCGGCCTCTATGCCTAGGCATAGAGGCGGGGCAGACAATTACTTTCACTTTCCATTCAGCACTTCCTAGATGTCTCTGATCTCCCCACTTTCCCCGTTCTCTTCAACATTTAATTGTGTAGCCAGGGCATGGGGATGGACATCAGGTCCCCCATTCTGGTGCACAAACAAGATTCCAAGATGATACAAGACTTGTCTTAATAACCGTGTCCACAAAATGGCTCCTGCCTGCTTGTTATAATTATGAATTCCCAGACTGAAGGAACAAGATTCAAATAATTTATATAGTGTAATTAAAGTTCATTTTGCTTGACTAATGTGATAAAATAAGATTTTGAATAATTTTTTTTTGGACGGGTCCACTTTAAGACCTGTGTTTTCCAGTTAAGGGACCTTTCCGTATTTTGGATTACTATACCACCAATACGGATTCACGTATTCTAGTTACCACCGGCTAGAAGGTACTGTTTTATTATAACAGAGAAAAAGGTAATCATTTTTAAAATAAAACATCAGGACATAGTAGAAAAAACATACCTCCAATAAGTTCAGTAGTGCACGTGAAATTATTTTGAAAACATTTGAAAACAAGTGATGGAGCATTATCCATGATTTAAAGGGGCTGTTCAACTTCGAAACACTTTTTTTTAGTTCAGTTTTTTTCAGATTGTTCCCCAGAAATAAAGACTTTTTCAATTACTTTCCATTATTTATTTTTTTACTGTTTTTCCAAAATCTAAGTTTAAAGGTGAATGTTTGAGTGTTTGAGTTTGGCAACTCCCTAATTCAGGTGCAGACTCTAAATGGTTACAATTTTGCAACATTTGGGGGCACATTTACTATGGGTCGAATAACCATCGATATACGACCATCAAAGTTAAATCCTTCGACTTCGAATATCGAAGTCGAAGGATTTACCGCAATTCGTCGATCGAACGATTAAATCCTTCGAATCGAACGATTCGAAGGATTTTAATTGATCGATTGAAGGATTTTCCTTCGATCGGAAATTACTTAGAAAGCCTATGGGGACCTTCCCCATAGGCTAACATTGGTGCTTGGTAGGTTTTAGGTGGCGAAGTAGGTAGTCGAAGGTTTTTTTAAAGAGACAGTACTTCGACTATCGAATGGTCGGATAGTTGAACGATTTTTAGTTCGAATCGTTCGATTCGAAGTCGTAGTCGAAGGTCGAAGTAGCCAATTCGATGGTCGAAGCAGCCAAAAAAATACTTCGAAATTCGAAGTATTTTTCCTTCTAATCCTTCACTCAAGCTAAGTAAATGTGCCCCTTTGGTTGATACATTTTTTAGCAGCATCTCTAGAGTATTAGCAACTATTGTATCAGTTCTAACAGCTGCCTGTAATAAAATCCAGGGATTCTACTCAGCAGGGACAAAGATAAGAAATGTATCAACTAAATGTATCAATTTAGAATAGTTTTGGGGGGTCGGCAACCCCCCTGCCAAAGCTGCTTTAGAAGGTGAAAAATGACACTTTACACAATATTAGAAAACCAGTCACAAATAGAAAATAGAAAGTAATTGGAAAAAGTCGTTATTTCTGGTGATCTATCTGAAACCAACTAGTTGTTTGAAGGTGAACAACCCCTTTAAGGTCAGTTTGGCCATAAAGTTTCATGTGGAGTTTAGACAACATTTGCAAAGAAATATATATTTTACCAGAGGTTATGTTATCACCTTAGAAGATCCCATTCTTTGAGAAATACAGTGGCTAGATATTAATTAAAGTTGCTTCTGAAAAGGAAATATTGATATCTTTACAGACTATTGCATTTGGGCATTGACTTCTCTTATAACCTAGCTCCCTGTAACACGCTGCAGAAAACAAGTATAATGATTCTCGTTATTTGTGTAAGCAAAGAGCATGGCAACATTTTGTACATGAGTGAGTTTTTTCTTTAAAATATTAAAAAAAAAATCAATATGTGATGGCCTGTTCTTGACCGTGGAGCTCACAAGTAATAGTCAATTAGTCAAGGTTGCGTCTAGCATGTGATTTCAGGCTGCACAGTAATAATATTACTGTTCTAAAGTCAACAGCATTGTGTGTGTTTAGTTTTTGTAAAGATGCAATAAACAAACTCACTGCTATCATACAGTGGAACCTAAGTTCAGCTCAAATGGATTTTGCCATTGGGGTAAACATGATAAACAAACAAACTAACCAGATTAAACGTTTAGCATTTTCCTTCTCACCACAATGTTTCTACCTCAAAGGAAAAACAAAACATCTCAGTCTATGACATGGTATTGCAGTAAAGTTCTGGCCAGAATGATAGGCAAATCCCTTGCACCAGTGGGGCATTAACACAGTCATCTTAATTGTGGATATAATGGCCTTGTAAGAAAGCAGGGCAAATTAACATTTTGCCCATCCTTCTGTGAAGCTTTTATATGAATAAAGCAGACTTGCTAAAGTTCATTGAGTGCACAGATTTCTCATTTGTTGTTTTTTGTTTTTTTGCACAGATTTAATCCCACCGTTGTACAGGTCATTACCTTATGTAGTACCCCAAAATTTTTACCTTGTTTACGAAACATAGGTAAATGTACAAAGTGATAAAGAGTGAAGTACTCTGGCTTTGGCCCTGATGAACAACTCTTTGTCTACATTCAACAGTGCTGCATCAAGTGAATGCAAATGGGTATGTACAGCCTACAAGTTATGGTTTATACGGTGCAGGGAAACTCTGTAGTTACCACCTGCCTACAGGAAACATTTGGTGCAGTGCAACCTTGTTCCCAGCAGCACTGACCTCTTGTCAGGCTCTTTGGAGACAATATAGGAAGAGCAGTTAGAACTGCTGTTTAGTGTACAGCTCACTGAACCCGTAGGGATGATTCAAGTGCAAGTTGAAGCGAAGTCGTAGTCTTAGAACGGGCAGATGGTCGATAGGCAGGCAGCAGACAAGACGTAGTGAGGGACAGGCCGAGGTCGAAAGGCAGGCAGAAGATTATCGAAATGGTAAACAGGCAGAAGTCAGTAGGTAAGCAGATGACAAGCGAAATCCAAAGTCAGGCCGAGGTCGGTAACGGGAGAAGCAAATCCAAAAAGCAAACAGGAACAAACAGGAACGAGTCCAAGCAAGGAAATAACCAAGCACCGTTTGTTTTTGCTGAAGACTATTTAAAGGGACTGATTTGGCGCCAAACGTGACGCCGCAGGGTGATTGACGCAGAGCGTCAATTAGCGCGCTCGCGTCCGTCGCGACGCGCTCGCGTCCGTCGCGACGCGTGCGCGTCCGAATAAACGGACGCGCGCCCGCGCAACGACGCGAACGTGGACGCCAGACGCCGAAGATGCCCAGAACCCTGCGCACCCCTGCGCCTGCGCCCCACATTGGACAGAGCACTGGATGTACTTTGCACAGGTACCTTACATTGCCCCCCCCTGAGGGATGGCCTCAGGACGTCTTCAGCAGGCTTTTTCCGGATGCTTTCTGTGGAATGCTGAAACCAATCTTGGTGCATGAATATTCTCCACTGGTTCCCAGGAATTCTCTTCATTAGGAAATCCCTTCCACTTGATCAAATACTGTAACTTCTTACCCCGAAACCTTGAGTCCAAAACTCTTTCGACCTCAAATTCAACTCCATCCTGACAAGAGATCGCTGGAGGAGGAAGAGGAATACGCCCAGGAAACGTATTAGGCACAAATTTCTTGAGTAGTGCGGCATGGAAGACAGGATACACTTTCAAAGACTCCGGTAAATCTAATTCAAAAGAAACAGGATTAATTACCCTTTTGATGGAGAAGGGTCCCAAGAGCCTTGGAGCCAACTTCTTGGAGGGATTTGAAAGACGAAGATTCAGTGTAGAAAGCCAAACCTTATCATTGACCTTAAACTCAGGATCTTTTCCTCGTCTACGATCTGAAAAAATCTTAAAGTTTTGTTGAGCCTTACTTATGTGTGTCTTTAGGATCCCGGAGTTCTGGTTGAGAAATTCAAGGCGATCCTGTAGAGAAGGAAGAGTCACTTCCGGCAAGACATCAGGGAACATAATAGGATGGAACCCTATATTAGAGAAAAAAGGAGTTTGGCCCGTGGAAGAATGTAAAGAATTGTTGTAACAAAATTCTGCACAAGGAAGAAGAGAAGACCAATTATCTTGCAGATGAGAAGAAAAGGTGCGGATATACTGTTCAAGAGTCTGATTGGTTCTTTCTGTTTGCCCATTGGTTTGCGGATGGTAAGCAGAAGATCGGGATAAAGAAATATTAAGGGCCTTACATAAAGCAGTCCAGAATTTTGAAGTAAACTGCGAACCCCGATCCGAAATGATTTCTTGAGGTAAACCATGCAGTCTCACAATTTCTTTAATAAAGACATCTGCAGTAGCTGCCGCAGAAGGTAACCGAGGGAGTGGGATAAAGTGAGCCATCTTGGTGAGACGATCCACGACCACAAAAACAGTGTTATAATTGTTGGAAGGAGGAAGCTCTACAATAAAGTCCATTGAAATAGAACTCCATGGCCTCTCAGGAACTGGCAGAGGGCGAAGTAAACCAACAGGTTTGTTGTGGGACGGTTTAGATCTGGCACAGGAGTCACAAGAATGAACAAAAGATATACATTCTTTTACTAAAGAAGGCCACCAAAAGAAACGTCTTGCTAGATCCAGAGTCTTCCGAATTCCAGAATGTCCGGCCAAAGGATGGTCATGAACAAGTTTAAGAGCCTCAACACGAAGTTTAGGAGGAACCACCAATCTATTATTTCGAAAAAGCAGATTACCTTCAAGAAGCAAATTGTTAACCCCAGGATAATCCAACATCGACTGAGGAGCATTTCTCAAATTCTCCATAAAAGAAGATTGTAACAATAAAAAATGTCCTGGCTGAAGAATAGTATCAGGAAGCGTAGTATCCTTTTCCACTGGAAAAATTCTAGATAAAGCATCTGCCTTTATATTCTTAGAACCAGGTTTATAAGTAACATGGAATTGGAAGCGAGAAAAGAAAAGTGCCCATCTCGCTTGACGAGGATTCAGTCTTTTTGCCGTACGTAAGTACTCCAAGTTCTTGTGATCGGTGAAAACAATAATTGGATGAGAAGCCCCTTCAAGAAGGTGTCGCCATTCTTCTAATGCCCCTTTGATGGCTAAGAGTTCACGGTCCCCAACATCATAATTTCTTTCGGTAGGGCTTAGTTTTTTAGAAAAGAATGCCACTGGATGAAGAACATCTTTAGGACCAGCTCGCTGAGAGAGGATTGCTCCGATGGCCACTTCTGAAGCATCAACTTCTAGGGTAAAAGGTTTAGAGACATCCGAATGAACAAGAATAGGAGCTGAGACAAACAATTTTTTCAAATAATCAAATGCTTGTTGAGCACCCGAAGACCAAGAAAATTTAATCTTGTTGCTTGTGAGATCCGTGAGGGGTTTAATAATAGCAGAAAAATTTTTAACGAATCTCCTATAAAAGTTGGCGAACCCCACAAAACGTTGCACTCCTTTTCGATCCACAGGAGAAGGCCAATTGATAACCGCTTCCACTTTTTTGATGTCCATCTTAAAACCTTGATCGGAAACTACGAAACCCAGAAATTCAATACTAGCCTTCTCAAAGTCACATTTGGAAGCTTTGGTATATAATTGATGATGCCTGAGCCTTAAAAGAACTTCTCTCACATGAGTTCGATGTTCCTCTAATGAATTGGAAAAAATCAAAATATCATCCAGATAGACAATGACGAATTGGTCCAGAAGATCATGAAAAATATCATTAACAAAATGTTGAAACATAGCCGGGGCGTTGCACAAACCAAAAGGCATTACAGTATACTCAAAATGTCCATAACGAGAACAAAATGCAGTCTTCCACTCATCTCCTTCTCGAATACGAATTAAATTGTAAGCCCCTCGGAGATCGAATTTTGAAAAAATTTTGGCATGACAAGTCTTTGAAAAAGATCAGGAATAAGAGGCAACGGATAGCGATTCTTAACTGTAACCTTGTTAAGCTCTCGAAAATCAATGCAGGGTCTTAAAGAGTGGTCCTTCTTTTCAACAAAAAAGATACCTGCTCCAGCCGGAGACGTTGAATGACGAATAAAACCTTTAGCGAGATTTTCGTCAATATAATCTTTCAATGTAGCCAGCTCAGGTTCAGATAAAGGGTAAATCCTTCCGAACGGAATAGCTGCCCCAGGGAGGAGATCAATAGGACAATCATAACTCCTATGAGGAGGAAGAGTATCCGCTGCTTTCTTACTGAATACGTCTGAAAAATCATGATAAACTTGAGGAACGAACTGAAGAATCTCGTCATCCGAAGTATTCAAAGCCAAGACTGGTGCGGACGGAAGACAATTTTTTCGACAATAATTAGAATTAAAAAGGATTGTCCCAGACTGCCAATCAACACTAGGGTTATGACTTCTTAACCACGGGATTCCAAGAATAACAGGAAAAAGTAGATTTTCCATGACATCAAACTTTAATAACTCATAATGCCCCTGAACAGAAAAAGTCAAAATATGTGGGGTTTCCAAGGATACAGGTCCAGAAGAAATGAAATTGCCATCCGCCATCTTAACTGGAATGGGCTGAATCTTTGGGACCAAAGGAAGTTGATGAAGACTTGCGAACGCCTGATTGATGAAGCACCCACAAGCTCCTGAGTCCACAACCGCATCTACTTCAATTCTTCTTTGGTTCCACTGAAACGACAGATGAAGAAGAATATAAGACTGAAGAGGTGGAATGCATGGTAAAATAGGAGAATGAAGAAGACGATTTTTACCATTGGGTCGTGTGGGACAATCTTTAAGTAAATGTCCAGCAAGGCCACAGTAAAGACACAAATTCAACCGTCTACCACGAAGTCTTTCCTCCACAGAAAGTGTCTTTCGAACCACCCCAATCTGCATAGGTTCGGGATCAGAGGATGAAATAGGGTAAACTGGAGGAGGAGCTGTAGGCAGCACCCATTCCGGAATTGAGGGACCAACACCTCTTTCTTGGCGTCTTTCCCTAATTCTTTGATCAATCTGGACAGCCAGTGAAATTACTTCCTCCAATGAAGACGGTAACCCGACTCTTGCCAATTCGTCCCTTAAAGTTTCCGATAACCCCAGACGAAATTGATGTCGAAGAGCCCTATCGTTCCACAGAGTATCTGGGGCCCAGCACCGGAATTCTGCCACATATTCTTCAACAGGACAGCGAAGCTGACGCAGATTTCGTATAGCCGCTTCTGCTGTTTCCACCTTATGAGGATCTTCATAAATCTTTGCCAAAGCCTGGATAAATGAGTCGGTAGTTGCTAACAAGGGGCTGTTTTGCTCCAATAAGCAATGAGCCCAGGCCTGAGGTTGCCCTTGAAGCAACGAAATCATAACTCCAACCCGGATCTGATCAGTAGCATGAGACTGAGGCTTTAAGGTAAACAGGAGCCGACAACTATTAACAAAGGTTCTGAAAGTCTTTCGGTCTCCAGAAAATTTGTCGGGCATAGCAACCTTGGGTTCCTGATGAGAGGAAGAAGCTGCCCCTCCTGACGCAGTAGCTGATAATCCGGAAGCGGAAGCGTCTGGCGGTACTGTGGACATCTGCAAATTCTGTAATTGTTCTTGCACATGAAGATAGTCACCCCGAAGTTCTCTCACTACTTGAGTAAGTGACAAAATCTGTTGAGAAAGATCGACCAGTGTAGGCAACTCTTCCGAAGGCTCCATTCTGGCTTGGTTATTCTGTCAGGCTCTTTGGAGACAATATAGGAAGAGCAGTTAGAACTGCTGTTTAGTGTACAGCTCACTGAACCCGTAGGGATGATTCAAGTGCAAGTTGAAGCGAAGTCGTAGTCTTAGAACGGGCAGATGGTCGATAGGCAGGCAGCAGACAAGACGTAGTGAGGGACAGGCCGAGGTCGAAAGGCAGGCAGAAGATTATCGAAATGGTAAACAGGCAGAAGTCAGTAGGTAAGCAGATGACAAGCGAAATCCAAAGTCAGGCCGAGGTCGGTAACGGGAGAAGCAAATCCAAAAAGCAAACAGGAACAAACAGGAACGAGTCCAAGCAAGGAAATAACCAAGCACCGTTTGTTTTTGCTGAAGACTATTTAAAGGGACTGATTTGGCGCCAAACGTGACGCCGCAGCGTGATTGACGCAGAGCGTCAATTAGCGTGAACGTGGACGCCAGACGCCGAAGATGCCCAGAACCCTGCGCACCCCTGCGCCTGCGCCCCACATTGGACAGAGCACTGGATGTACTTTGCACAGGTACCTTACACCTCTCCACCTTGCTAAAAATCTTGCCCAGCAATCCCACTGGCAAGAGTGCTCTGTGTATGGTCAGTTGGATTCAGTGGCACTACCACTGAACTCATTTGACTATATAACATTTCTCTATTCTGTTAATGCAAGCAGTAATTACCTATGGTACTGAGCTCTGTTTTATAACATTCCTTTCCAGACAGCAGAACATCACAATTTCAGTTTTTTACCTCCAGTCTATTAGTTACATTAATATTTAAGCCTACCAAACCCTTGCAGTTTAAAGCAGTATTTAAAACACTACTTAAACAAGTCCTATTTAATAGAGGACCTCCTAAATTTCATTTTAACACACTTTGTCCCGCCTGTATTAGAGAGTAATTAAGCGTTCAGCAAGCAGAAATGTATTCTCGCATGTTTCAGTACATAAATGTGTCTTGCATTATTTCCAATATTTGTTCAATGTACTGCATAAACAGCTGTGAAATAAACCCCATTTTCTGCTGACATTTAACAGTTTAATTAATTTGACTAAGAAGAAAAAGGAATTATGCAAATTTGTATGCACTTAATAGACTTTTTAGATTAAACTGTTATAATATCCCATCGCAGTGTTTAAGCCAATTGAATTGTGCGGAATGTGATCGAATTGTGAAGTGATTAAAGCGTCCCAAAAAAGTAGAATTAAATTACTGGAAAATTAAGTAATTACATTAGAGTTTGTGAAAGTATGGAAGGCCAAAGAGAATATGAAGGTCATATAAACATAGGAAGGCAATTTATGAAAAAAATATAATTTATGTATAGGGGCTAATTGCTCTAAAGTTGCTTAACAAAATTAACAGATGGATTTCTGTAAAACATTTATTACAGCGCCACCCCTTTAAAAAACAAGCTTTCATTGTGTCTATAACATATCATTGTTGTTAACCATCAGTGGGTGGTTACTTACTAGCAACGTGTAAGCAGCAAGTTGTACTTTTAATTCAATTTTATATAAGCTATTTCTATATTACAGTAAATGATAATATAAATGTGATGCATCATTTAAAGGGGTTGTTCATCTTCAGATTAACTTTTAGTATGATGCAGAGGGTGATATTCTGGAACAATTTGCAATTGGTTTTCATTTTTTATTATTTGTGGTTTTTGAGTTATTTAGTTTTTTATTCAGCAGCTCTCCAGTTTGCAATTCCAGCAATCCGATTTCTTGGGCCCAAATTTCCCTAGCAATCATGCATTGGTTTGAATAAGAGACTGGAATATAATTGGGAGAGGCCTGAATAGAAATATAAGTAATAAAAAGTAGCTTTAAAGGGATACTGTCATGGGGAATTTTTTTTTTTTAAATGAATCAGTTAATAGTGCTGCTCCAGCAGAATTCTGCCCTGAAATCCATTTCTCAAAAGAGCAAACAGATTTTTTTATATTCAATTTTGAAATCTGACATGGGGCTAGACATATTGTCAATTTCCCAGCTGCCCCAAGTCATGTGCTCTGATAAACTTCAGTCACTATTTACTGTTGTACTGCAAGTTGGAGTGATATCACCCCCTCCCTTTTCCCCACAGCAGCCTAACAAAAGAACGATGGGAAGGTAACCAGATAACAGCTCCCTAACACAAGATAACAGCAGCCTGGTAGATCTAAGAACAGCACTCAATAGTAAAAACCCATGTCTCACTGAGACACATTCAGTTACATTGAGAAGGAAAAACAGCAGCCTGCTAGAAAGCATTTCTCTCCTAAAGTGCAGGCACAAGTCACCAGGGGCAGCTGGGAAATTGACATGTCAGATTTCAAAGAAGAAGAAGGCATAGATAGACAGAAGGCAAATAATTAATAATATATATAAAATATAAATAATGAAGGCCAACTGAAACGTTGCTTAGAATTGGCTATTCTATAACATACTAAAAGTTAACGTATGTATCACCCCTTTCAGGAAAAAACTTTTGGCCACAGCCTTGATCTACCCAGGCCAGTGTATCTACTCTCTTGTATTAATTTCTTGGATTAATTGACATTTCTTTAAAATACTGATGGCCATGAAAAAAATAAAAATGTATCAATTACCTTACATGGTTTATACAGATTGTATAGTGTTTCCTAAAGTTTGTGAAATGTATGAACTGACTATTGGAAGAGAATCTTTAAAGGAAGAGGAACATTTATATCTAAAGCAATACAATGTATCATTTGTATGATTTCTTTTCCAATGTGTGCTTTTTAACTTTTGAACATTTCGCAGTCATAACATTTCAGGATCCAAGAGAATAGTCAAACAAGGCAGAAGTTGGGACAGGCAGCAATCAGGACAAAATCAAGGACAGGCAGGGTCACAAGGAGATCAAAAACACAATATTAACACACCCAGGAACTAAGAAATAGACCTTACTTTGGGCAATGAGTTAGAGGACAAGAGCCCTTTAAATATTTGAATTTTGCGCCAGTGCGCAATGACGTCACACGGCACCGCGTCATAACCTGGAAGTGGTGAGCGCAGCACCTGCAGAGGGTGGAAAATGAAGCAGTGCGTGTCCACGTTTGCCCCCAGAACATCAGGTATTTCCTTTACAGAAGTGAGAAACTCATCCCAGGCAGCAGCTCATAAGTTACTAGGGCTGCAAACAAAGTGCTGAAATTCTAATTTTGAAATCGAATTTCGGCTCTTCTAGTGCAGAGAGTGCAATTGTGCCCCCCCCCCCTCAACCCATGCAGAAGCTTTGAATGGCATGGGAGGCAGCATTGGAAAGTCCACCTCAGAAGGCAAGGGTGCAAGACAGCCCTGTCCTTACCCCCTGTGTCTGCTGGTGTTCTCTAACTTGCATGTCTAAATGAATGATGACTCCTCACCCTCCTCTCAGGAATACAGCACTGCTAAATATAGGCCACACTGTATTCATAGGGGTCTCTGTGTCCTGAAAGTTAGTGCAGAGCCCTGCAGCAATTCAGATAGCATGGAAGACAGAGTTCACAGTGTGCAAAACTCTGCCTATTTCTGCATTTGCAAGTGACTACTATTGTGTATGCAACCCCTAAGCTAAATAATAGTCAAATGATTTGTGTTCAGTGATGGCATTTTTGCATATTTTTTTTTCTGATAGAAAAACTATGTTTTGTAAAGTTTTGTTGACACTTATTTATTTCTGGCTATCTTTACTTGTGTAACTTCCTTTACCTCTGAGCTGTTAGGGTCATTACCAGATGCACCACAATGGTTAAGTGTGGAGGGTATTAAGATCAAGATGATGTTGTAGTAACTTTTTCAAAACAAGTTAAAGATAAACATTATTTTCAGACACTCAACAACATGCAGATTTTTCCTGATGGCCATATCCCTTCTATATACTCTATGGTGCAAGAAATGAAAAGCTCCAACTGAAAAAAATGTATTTGATGGTACTTCAATAGAGAGAGAGAAAATGACACTGCAAGATTGTTTGTAATAGTGAGAGCAGTTTTTACTGTGTAGCTCCTCAGCTGGTACCCAGGTAACGTATTATTATTTTCCAGATGGTCCCATTTGATTTAATCAAATAATGCATAAACGTGTTACCAGCAGTCCAATTGAGGAAATTAGCCAGAGAAGACTTCAAATGTAATCCAAAATAAATGTTCGCCATCTAACACAAGCTTTTAATACTCTGATAGCTCTCTGGTTTGATAAAACAGTGTTATTTGTGTGGCAGAAGTTCCATTAACATTTTCTTTATATGCTATTTTACTTCTTCCATGTTATCTGATAAAGGGTTTTTAATGCCTATTTTGTTGTTTGTCCTTAACATAACAGCAGAAATAAAATGGGCAACAATACAACACATCAGACACTGAATGTATAATTCGACATTTTGACATTTTAATGCAGAAATGTACTGCTGTTATTAGAAATTTGCATACAGCTGCTTATTCTCCTATTCTTGCCAAGCACTTGGAAAAAATGTCTCCTAGAGGATATAATGCATCTTTGTTTGCAAAACTGGACATTTCTGTTCTCATAATCATAAATGATACTGGTGATTTGAGGATACTGTAAAAACTGTAAGTAGTAAGGACATTGCTTGAATAATACCCAGAGTTTATATTTTTATTTTTTCATTCTTCCTCATTTTTTATTCTTACATTGAGGTTGGATTGAGCTTTTGGAAACAGGTCCAGGTGATTTGTGGGATCATCAGGTATAAGGACTTAGGGGCAGATTTACTAAAGGAAGAAGTGACTAATGCTGACAAAGATTCGCCAGCGTTACCATTTTCAGTGACCTCGCCGATTCACTAACAGGCGCAGGCACCACTTCACTAGCGAAGGAGATAGACGCTAGCGGTGATTCACACTCTATTGCCAGGCGAATTTCTAAGTCCAAAAAACACTGGCATCTTTTCCTTTTTTCAGAGTGATAGCCTGCAAAAGTCTTTAAAAATGTTTTTGGGTAACCCCATATATTTTCTAACATATGGAACATTAACTATACAGTGGGCTCATGTGTAGGGCATTATACCAACTCTATTATTAAGGTTCCCTGGCCTTGTGTAATGTAATGTATTTGTTGCAACATATACGTCCATTCAACTTTAAATTTCTGAAGTTGCGCTAGGCAGAATTGAACGCATCTTTGCTTTGATTTGTTCGCCGAAGTAGCGCTAACGAAAATTCGCCAGTAAATTTTTGCCACTTAGTAAATTTACCCCTAAGTTTTAAGTTATAACGTCTCTTAGAAAACTGACACTTGCACCTATTTATTGGTAAATGAGTCCACAAAAACACTTATGGGTCGGATGAAAAGAGGACTGAGTGAAATCATTATGACATCACTCTTGTAAGACACCATGAATCCAAATATAAACAAACAAAATCAATGTGAAATAAATATAAATTTGTATCCAAGCATAGCTCATCCTGCGCAATGTAGAAATTCTAGTTATATTTTTTTAATATTTTTTGGCCAGACCAGCGTAATGTTAACCGCTTTTGAACAGGGTGCTCTGATCCTATTTTGCATAAGTCGCTAGTGCTACTCAGCTCACTTAGAGAGATCCAGAGCTGCAGCTTAACTTCTGTCCAGTGTGTTCTACCGCTGAAGTTCACCTGCTTTCACCAATTTTTTCCTACAGCAGATTTTTATTATGCGATAGCTTTTTATAAGACTATTCCTATGTATAGATTAATGAAACAACTGTCAATGGCAGGTCAATGCTAGGCTGCCAATTTGAGAGCTGATAATATCGGTCATTTGTTATTATGTCCTGGAACATATAGATATAATGGGATAGGACATTTTAGTTATTTTCACTTTAAACTCAACAGCAAAGGTAAACATTTTGGAATGGGATAGAATGATGTTCTTTAGATGTTGTTTGGACCCGGACTAAGCTTAGCAACCAAAGTGTATCTCTCCTGTCTCCTAGAATTATTATTGATTTGTCTGTAGCAGATTTCTTCCTGCTTTAATGAACAAGCACAAGCTTTTTTTAGATAAATCCATTAAAGACCCAATGCCAGCCATTCACCAGCAGGTGTGATTAGGAAAAATTATCTAAGGAGATTGGCTTCAGCCATTTGCCCTTGGTGACAGAGAGATATAAATATTTATAGGCTGGACACAATACATTTGAGAATACTAAGTGCTTTCAACGCATACTCAAGTGGAAGTGCCTAGCAAAAGAATAAAATAAAAATGATTCGCTATGCTGCTCTGTCCCCTGAAGCTTATTTGAAACAGTTACCTCATTATAAACTGAGAAGTAGAGACCTTACCATCCTGAGAGCACTGCATGCAATCTGTGCCCTTGCAGACACCTCAGTCAGGAACCTAATAATATTCTAGGACCATATTTCTTGTTGATATACCTTGAATATATAAAGCAAGTGACAGGCATTTCCTCAATTTAAGATGGAGAAAGTCATGCTATATCCCTATCATAGAGCTATTTTTTGCCATAGTGCTGCAACTGTACTTGCTCTGATATCATCTTAATCTCTTTTCCTTTAAATTTAAATGTATGAATAACACCATTAGATATGCTGAGTGTTGTATGTCTGAGTAGAATGCTTCCATTTCTTTTTTAATCAATAATGTTTTTTCTATTTCATTGGGATAGAACCTCTTGTTACTGTACTTCATAAACACTGCATAACCCCAGGTTACAAACAGCAAATCAGAAACAACAGCCTAAATATAAAAAATATCAACATTGGTAGTTTAAGAACTGATGGCAAGATTAATATCTGTATGTACCTTACATGGCTGGGTTAAAATGGGACATCGTTTCCCAAGCACCTTTGGATAGAGGGGATGCCTTGGAAGATCCACAACCTTGTTTAACCTGCAAAACAGAGATATGCTCTTGAGCCAGTTGATGAGAATTCCTGTTTAACTGGGGTTTGGAAATTATGTAAAATAGTTTGTCTTTAACCAGGTATTTCATGTACAAATGACATTGATATCACACACAATATCAACAGGACAAAGAGCACTGCAGTTACACTACCTAAGGTGATTTTTTTTTATCTTTTAGGTCTTTTCAAGGGCAATGTCATCAAGAGAAATATTATTTTAAAGATTCTGTAGTTCCCTTAAAGAAATATGCCATTTATGTTTTGCAACAGAGATTTAATAGTGTGGTTTAGGCCAAAATCAAATATTCTCCTTCTTCTAAAAGAAGAAAGGATTTTTTTAAACACGGGTTCCAGAATTTTAGAATCTCACACCCTGCAGTTCATACTTAGGGGCCGATTCACTAACTTCGAGTGAAGGATTCGAAGTAAAAAAACTTCGAATTTTGAAGTGTTTTTTGGGCTGCTTCGACCATCGAATGGGCTACTACGACCTTCGACTACGACTTCGAATCGAAGGATTCAAACTTAAAATCGTTCGACTTTTCGACCATTCAATAGTCGAAGTACTCTCTCTTTAAGAAAAAGAATATTGAGGGTTAATTAATCCTGATTCAACCCTTTGTAAATCGGCCACTTAAGGTGGCCATACACGGGCCGATAAAAGCTGCCGACAGACCGTGTCGGCAGCTTATTGGCCCGTGTATGGGGGCCCCCGACGGGCTTCCCCGATCGAGATCTGGCCGAAAGTCGGCCAGATCTCGATCGGATGGGGTTAAAAATCCCGTCGGATCGCGGCAGCATCTGTTCGTTGATGTGGTCCCGCGATCCGACCGCCCGTTTGTGAGAGCTAGGATCCGATCGTTGGGCCCTAGGGCCCACGATCGGATCTTTCCGATATTGCCCACCTTCAAGGTGGGCATATCGGAGGGAGATCCGCTCGTTTGGCGACATCGCCAAACGAGCGGATCTATCCGTGTATGGCCACCTTTAAAGTTGGCCATAGACACACAGATCCAATCGTACGAATAGAGGATTCTTCCAATTTCGGATCATGTGTGGCGTGTGCCGACATCTTTTGTCCGGCGGAGATCGGTTGTTTGGTCGATCAGTCAGGTTTGATTTTGACCCGACCGATCCCGCCGGAGCCCATGGCACATACGGCCGAACAATCAGATTACACCCGATATAGCCATGTTTGTTAATTGCATATCGGGGAAAGATCCGCTCGCTTGGCGATGTTGCCAAATGAGCGGATCTTTGCATCTATGGCCACCTTAAGACTTATTTCCCAAAAATGTTAAGGATATATACACGTGTAACTAAGATGCCCTCTTGTGTTCTAGAATTGCCTAAAGATTATTAGGCTGGTGAGACATTATGATGTCTGCTTAAAGCTGCTTACTGTTTTTCTAGAAAGCAATGCTATCTCTAAAGGTGCTTCTGCTCATAGGCTGGTGTTGCTTGGGAAACTAGCAAACAGGTTGATAAATCTGGGAATAGATGTATGAGATAAAGAAGATTATTAAAGGGGAACTCCACAAAAACATAACTTAAGCTTTTTAAAAAAAGTAAATATAATTTCAAGCAATTAAAACATCAATTAAAAAATATGCAGACTTTTCATGATTTTTAAGGGTTACTGACAGTTCCCTAAGCCTAGCCCCCTGCTCTCCTGCTAATCTGTCTGACTGCTTTGCTGAGCTGGCTGATTACTGTTACTTTGTATCAACAGCCAGCTCTCCTTATACTGCATCCTCCAAACCCCACAATTCCCTGCACATGTGATTTCAATAAGGAAAGGAACATCACAGTGCAATGTATTGTGGATTATGTAGTTCCTGCATGCTGTCTGTAAACTGTGGAGAAGTTGTTACAATTTGTAACATCAGTGTTTTAGTCCCTCCTTCCCTGCCAGGATTTAAAATAATGCAGAAAGATAACTGTTAACCAGCTGAATTTCGGCATAGAAAATAGCATTTATTCATACTTTTTGAAGAAACAGGTAACTGTGATAGGTATATTAGGGATTTTATGTGTTATGTGACCCTCTTTATCAAATTTTGGTTTGGAGCTGGAGTTCTCCTTTAACTAAAATCTGAGTATATCTAATTTTTTAAATAAAACTCCCATACCCTATTTTACCTTATTTATTATTTAAAAAGCTTGCTTTAATCAGTTCGGGTAAAAACTCAATGAAAGCGAGTAAAAACCTAAATCGTACAATTTTTCAGAGGTAATACCCGAATCGTACAATTTTTTTTGTTTTTTTTTCAAAAAGCCCATATTTTGGGCATTTTTGCCGAAAAGCCCGAAATGGTCAGATTTACAGGCTACTTCAAGAGCAGAAAACAGAAACTTCAAAATAGGATAGGGACCTTTGCCATTGACTTATACATAACCTCACCAGGTCTGAGATTGTGGATTTTCAGATTCAGGCTTTTTGCTGCATTGAGCTTTAATAAATCTTGAAAAACTCTAGTTTTTAAAAAAAAAAAACAGGAGTTTAGTAAATAACCTCCAAAGAGTCAGTACTGTATGCATTTGATCCAATTACCCTACTTTATCTGATTATAGAGTGAATTTACTATAATGTTTACTCCTAGCTATTAGTTGGACCAGGGACAATAGAATGGGTTTGGTAGAAGCAACAGAATATAGTCCGAAAAATGTATGTTGGGATGTGTAAAATAGCCACCCCTAGTATTCTGTGCAGGCAGTCCATGCCTCCATGTTATGGACACCTAACTGGGTCCTAAAATACAGTTAGGAGGGGTACTGTTTGCTCTTTCTGCTCTAAGCAAGGCCCCTGCTGCTTCTTACAGTGACCAGTAGATGGCACTGTGCTGGGATATAAAAGGCTCTGAAGCCATGCTTTCAGTGTCCATTTTGTGTTAGCTCTGACCTGAACAGGCAGGCAGAGCTCTGTGGAACCTAGACAGGTCAGGTCTAGTAAGAATAGGCTACTCACCATTATAGGTCACTCTAGGAGTGACAGACAGACAGGTTATTTAGCTGAGCAGCTCAAGGCTCCGACGAGGAGAGCCAGAGGGATTAAGATCCCAGGTACTAATAGCCCACAAGTAGGGACTAAGTGTATAGGAACAGGGTAGATAGATTCCCCTCAGGTTCCACTTAGGGAAAAGGCTGAAAGCTGGGTGTACCTTTATTGCTGCTGAGCACGTCCTCTTGCCTGTGGGGACTAATACTGACCATATGGTGCTGTAAGTATTGCCTATTCAATGTGATGCTAAATCCTGTCATGCTCTATTGTATACTCCACTGAGGATTGTGTATGTTCAATAAACCAGTTCATGTTTAAGTTATAAGAACCACTGGCGCCCAATTATTATACCCTGAATCCAGTTACACTACACCCTGCCTCCACACCGTTGCGAGGGCTCACTCCCTAAGATTACAGGTCTCATCCGGTGCACATTTAGTGGGAGTGGAGCTCAATAGTGGTGTAATAACACACAATTTACTATAGCGCTACATGTAATTAGGGCAACGACAGCACGACTTGTCGTCTATTTTTGTAACTCCCCCACCAGTCAATGTAGGTGAAATAGATAAACTGATCCATCTACCACTGTCCAAAGTGGAGTAGTTGGATGTAAAAATTGCTGGTTTGTTCTGATAAAAATATAATGAGTTTGGATTTACAGATGTTTTGAAGATGTTTTGAAGATGTTTTTTTTACCAAACCAAGCAACATGCTGCTTGCCATGCACAATATATTTTGAAATATGGACAAAATATGAGATTCCCCCTCTTGTTGTACAGCTGCCCTACTCAGCATCTCATATATTCTACTGTACCAGTTACCAACAGTAAGACACTAGCAGTTTCCTCACTTGTAAAGTACATTATCTATTATTATTATAGGTCAGACTGGTTTTCCTGGTAAATAGAATATCCCTAACAAGGGCTCGGAAAGTAGACAACGCCTGTCACTTATAGCACATGGGCAAAAACCCATGTGTATGCAGTTTTGGTATGTATATGGATACAGATGGATATGAAGTAAAAGTTGCAGTCTTGTAACAAGCTGAATATTGCTTTCTTTTTTTAAAAAAATAGTCAAATGTGGGAAAATGGTTGGCCACAATTAGTCGCAATTACATATTTTTTTCTTTGAGTTTTTATAAATATGCTCTTAAGAGTCAATGCTCGCCAACGGCATATTAGATCTTAGATTTACAAATTGGTGGTGGAGTAAAAAGTCAGAAAAAAGGGTTTAAACTGTTTTTGCACCCTGCATGCACGTTATGGGGTGACTGCAAAGGCCTCTGCTTCCCCCATAAATACATCTCTACCAGCATACAGCACAAGTTAGGGAATCCTGGCAGACATAAGGTACAAAGGAGCCCTACTATAGAGCAGGTGGTTGCTGTGAATGTACCAGTGTTGTGCTTTTTACTTTTGTCCAGTCTTGCCCCGGATTCAATTAATCAGTGAATGAGAACTAAGGAGTATGCGGCCGAGGCATTTTTTAATGACTACCACAGGTCCTTTCCTTGTTTACTTGTGCTGGCACTGAGTTTGTTTATGAAAACTATTAGAGGGAAGAGAAAGGCCTGCAAGAGACCTACAGTGTATATCAACCTGTTCTTTGATAGTACAGGCCCTCCATACTTAGTGGTTTCTCCTGACTTCCTAAATTCAAATATAATGGGTACTCTGATCTGCATATGAAACTCACCTGTAAATTCACATTAGGATAGTGTGTATTTGTGTCTCTCACACATGAATTATAAAATTTTATAAGCCCCTCACAGTCTGCAGATGTTAAAAAAACAACTCAACTGGGCACTTAAGACTGTGGCTCAACTATTAACACTGTACCTTTATTTATGTAATTGTTTCACATCAAAATGTTCTAGCTGTTGCTTAGGGGAAGCTAAACTTAATCATTAAAAACAAAATATACATAATAAACAATTTGTGAAATATAAATTAAGGGAATACAGTAGATGTGCCATCAGTTTGCTGAACTTTGCATGAAATTTGCTAAATTTGGCCTTATTTATAAACATCTGCAGCTCTGTCAAATGGATCCTAAATCCTTTATCCATAAAATAGCCGAATGGTGACAGCTAGTTTTTCCTTTAACATTTCAAAATAAGTGTCCTCTATTGCAACAGCAGTAAAACCTGACATCGTGATTCATAAATCATTCTTATCTTTACATTTCTGGAATTGTTGTTTGAGAGCAATGCCCTTCACAATATCCTTAAAGCTTTACTCGTGGTTTCATTTATTAATCTTTTGTTCAGGCTCCACCGGGAAAAGTCAATCACATTGATGGTGTCATTTATTTTCAAACTATAACTCCACCTGCTTTCCACCACTTCCTAGAGCCATGTAATATCTACAAACAATTTTAGGTAAAAGCCCAAATGGGTGAACACGAAAAACATCTTGGCTGATTTTTTTCTGTAACGTTACAAATTCTACCACTCTCAGGTCTTGTGAAAAAAATGAATATTTATTCAAATATAAATTTGTTTTTTTTTCTCCGCCAAGACCTAAGGGGGCTGCAGATGGACAGCCTTTCTTCAGTTGGGCTGCTTTAGCAAGTGCAAGTTACTAGCTGGGAAAAAGGAAATGGCTATATGAAAGCTTCCTGTCCAGGAATTAGGAAGTGAAGTTTGGCTTGTGTACCTGAGAAAGGCAGTGGGGAAAACTTGTGATTAAATACTCATATTATTAGAAAGGCCTGTTGGCTCGAAACATGTTGTGTGACCAATAACAACTGAATTGCAACTAGATCCTGTTTGAAGCCAGTCTGTGCTTTTTGGAATGTTCATACACACTTGAGCAGAAACTGAATGTGAGGATATGGGCTGAATTGTGCCATGCTACCAAATATACTTGTTTAAATGAATATATTTAACCAGAACGCTGCTTCTTGTCATACAATATTATCAGGGAGAACTGATGATGCCAAGGATTATAAACAGATACAGGTATAGGATCCCTTATACAGAAACCCGATATCCAGAAAGCTCCGAATTATGGAATGGCTGTCTCCCATAGACTCCATTTTATCCAAATAATCCAATTTTTTAAAAATTATTTCCTTTTTCTCTGTAATAATAAAACAGTAGCTTGTACTTGATCCCAATTAAGATATAATTAATCCTTATTGGAAGCAAAACCAGCCAATTGGGTTTATTTAATGTTTAAAAGAATTTCTAGTAGACTTAAGGCATGAAGACCCAAATTACAGAAAGATCTGTTATCTGGAAAACCCCAGGTCCCGAGCATTCTGGATAACAGGTCCCATACCTGTACCTCAGATAATTGTCCACGACACTTTAGGTAGGCTACCATTCAGACAGCTCGCCAAAATAAGTTGAGCTCATCTTAGTTGGTGAGAGGTTGGAGTAGGCCAACTAGTTCCCGGAGAAGAAAGCACCCCCAGAGTTTAGCACCCCAGTAGTCTCGATCCGCAAGATATAGTATCCCTTTAACGTGTGTGCTTCCTACCGAGTCAGTATACCTGGGTGTGCTATGAATGTCCCTAAGTGAAGGAGACTCTTAAGAGGGGGGGGCAGTGGGGAAGCCAAACATGCTATGAAAACTTCAACTGTTTAGTTTTTTTTCCACTGACCTCTAAAAATTTGTGGTTTTCTTATTTTAAAAAAAAAACCTAAAAATTTGAGATTTGTTAAGTGTGAAAACCACTAATACAAAACTTTGCCAGGTAAAAGATGTCAAGGTCCTATTGAAGTCAGTGGGAGCTGCGGTCATGCTTTTGGACCGCTTTAAATCAATTCGGACTTTTAAAGGTTTTTTTAGATGTTTTTATCTCTAGATTACTCAAATTACTCTGTTACTCAGATTTTTTAATAAATCTCGTGACATTCATAGTTTTAGAGGTTTCAAAAACCACTAAAGTCATGAAAATGAGACTGTTGATAAATAGGCCCCCGTGTGTTCATTCAAAAATCTCCCTGTAATGGAGGTATGAACTAATGGGTGAACTACAAAGCTATTGCAAGCTTGTGACACCCTGTTACAAGCTTTCAAATACTTAAAGGGGAAGGAAACCTAGTCGGCGCAAACCCCCGACCCCCCTTCCGGTTTGTTGCCCACCCTCCCTCCTCCCCCCTGGCCTACCCGACCCGCTGGCAAATGCCCCTAACTTGTTACTTACCCTTCTGAGCAGGTCCAGTCCAGGGAGTTCACAGACGACATCTTCTTCCACGCGATCTTCTTCCTGCTGTGAATGGCGTTTTGGCGCATGCGCAGTAGGATCATTTCACCGGTACGGATCTACTGCGCATGCACCAAAAGTCACGCGAATGCACAGTAGATCGTGCCGGCGAAATGATCCTACTGCGCATGTGCCGTTCAAAGCAGGAAGAAGATTGCGTGGAAGAAGATGTCATCTGTGAACTCCCTGGACTGGACCTGCGCAGAAGGGTAAGTAACAAGTTAGGGGCATTTGCCCAGCGGGACGGGTAGGCCAGGGGGGAGGAGGGAGGGTGGGCAACAAATGGGAGGGGGGGTGGGGGGTTTGCGCCGACTAGGTTTCCTTCCCCTTTAAGGGTTAGGGCTATATAATCAAAAGCAATTTCTAGATATAAGGGAGTAAACTCAGCACTGCCCTTAAAGCTCACAATCCTCTTTATTAGCCAGGGCAAGATTATTTGCAAGTGAAGTTGCACTCAATTGGCTGTCTCAATGTACTCAGATTGCGGTCAAGTTCAGGTGGAAAAAAATCATTAATGTGTGAGTGGGCAAAATAGAAAAAGTAGTATTGAAACCTATCTATAGAATATAAATAATTTCTAGACCATTTAAATTCCCTTGAAGGACTGAAATGTCAACTAAATAAACCTTTTTTCATTGTATATAACTGAGTAATACTTTTATTTTTGGTTATTCAAGATTTCTCTCATGGTTGCACCAGGACCATAATATTTGACTGACGTAGAATGCACCATAACTCTAATGTTTTATAAATTGTAGGAATTCACTTAAATGGCAGAATTGGCAAAACTTTTTTTTATACCCAGCAGAGTTTTATTTACAAACTAAGTTTCAGTTTGCACAAAATATACCTAACTAAACCAAGTTAAGGTAATTCTTTTGAAAAAAGAACAGCCCGATTCACCAGGAGTCCGTATTTATACCTGCTCTTTGATAGTGCCTCAGCAATACAACCCATGCGCCATGGGCCTTAGTATTTAATGGTGAGAAGGAAAGTATTGAACTTTGGTGGGTAAAATGTACTATGTAATAATGTACTGTAATGTAATGTACAAAGCATTTCTTGCCATTTTCAGTTTTTGCATAACATATATTAGTGCTTTACTTAAACTATCATTGTAGATCTTTGTGTGCTATTGTATGTCTCAAGATTCAAAATAAAATATGCTGCAAAAACCTATGGTGCTCTTTGCATTTTGCTTCTAACTTCAAATAGGTACATCCATTTATATACTGTAATCTTAGCTTTCTCCTGATATCACTCATGAACTTTGATATGCTCATATTTTAAGAGCCTACAACTCTTCTTTTTCAGGTAGATTTTTATTCTTAGTGCCATGGATCACAAAAAAATGAATGCAATGATGAATACCATTATGCTTTGCAGCTTCCCTTGGAATTAAAAGTTTGTTGGGTTCCCTTAAAACAAAAACAGGTGATAAATGTGTTCTAATAAGTCTATTTAAAGTAAGGTTATGGGACCTGTTATCCAGAATGCTCAGGATATTCCGGATAAAAAATATCTTTCTGTAATTTCGATTGTCATACCTTAAGTCTACTAGAAAATCATTTAAACATTAAATAATCCAAATAGGCTGGATCTGCTTTTAATAAGGATTAATTTTATATTTGTTTGAATAGTGTACAAGGTACTGCTTTATTATTATAGAGAAAAAGAAATTTAAAAATTTTAAAAATTCGGATTATTTCGATAAAATGGAGCATTCTGTTTAAGGGGTTTCTGGATAATGGATCCCATACCTGTACAGATATGAACTAAAACTTCACTGGCAAGATAACTTATGTAGTCATGCTCTCTTTCCTACTAAAAAAAAATCTGGAATAATCAGTAAAATCAGTTTCTATACTGGAGAAAAGGGATAAGGGTAAGTAACATTGGCATTGGTACCCGTGGTTTATAGGTGGTGCTTCCTGCTCTCTATCCACTCTTTGTAAATCAATTGGTGAAAATGGGTACACCTAACCAGCCAACTGCAAGTGTCTGTCTCCTTTTGGTCCCGTTTAACGTATAAACCAATAATCATAGTGAGTAGTACCAGTCTCCAATAATGGTTTCAACTTCCATTTGTAAATGATCTAGGTCTAGGACTAAAAACTTGCTGTAAGAAAAAAGAAATGGTTATTCACCACCATTCAAAGTGTATATATATCTGTGTAATAGCCCAGCGAATATTTATGCAGAAGAGCAGGCTTCAGACCCAGAATATATTTGTTCTCTGCAAAAGTAAAGGTTTATTTGGTTGAAAAACAGCTAGGAAGAAGATTAAATTTGGGACTGCTTTTCTGCACTTTTACCCCCCCAAGACTCCAGTTCTTTATCTGCCTTCATCGCTCTGTGTGCAGTACACGCGTGCCATCTCAACATCCAGGAAGATCCTTGAGTCTTGAATAATATTGTTCATTTGAGCAGTGTAAGCGAAATGAAATGAGAATCTTTGCAGATGACGGTGAGTAAAACATGTCAAATATTTTACAACCTTTTTCAACCTTTATTTCCTGAATAAAATCACAGAGAGATCTCTTAAAACCACCTGGTAGTTGAATTTATATCCTGAAGGCAAGCACAAGGCATATTGAAAAATATACTGTGGTCCTTGTAAGTACACTTGAAATAAATTACTGGCAAATACACAAATAGCTACAGCAGTGCACCAAATAATCAAAATATAGTTTTCCTACGGCATAAATTCCAGGAACCTTACCATTTCAGTGCAGTGAGCAGGGTAAGTGTTGAGTTTAAGTAAAGGGACATGAATAGGTGCAAAATGAGGTGTAATTTTCTAATTCCTCAGGCTCACCATTCATACTGCATTACATTCCTATCCCATGAATAATTACCAGAAAACAAGCCTGAAAAGCTACTGAATGTTTATCAATGCAAACATGAAAACCTCAAATTAAATCTTCTTTTGTTATATCTCATGTGATTTTTTTGTTAAGGCTTCCAAATGACGTTTCAGGATGATAATTTAAGTCAATGTTTTATGAAAGTTTTTATAGAAGTCCAAAAGTCTAAATGGCTAAAAAAAAAAAATGTCCGATTGGCTCAGCGAGGCACCCATTGGCTTCTATAGAACCTTGACTATTTTTACATGGTGAAGTTTTGTATTAAAGTTTTTAGTGGTTTTTGGAGTTTTAGAGAAATTTAAAAAAAAAAAACATGAATTTTTAGAGAACAAATACAATATGTGAAAAAAATATAAATTCAAATGTTAGTAAATACCCCCTGTTCCCTTTGACATAGATTTTTGTTCACCTAAAATGTAAACCTAAATTTTGGACCAATGGTTTTGACCCCAATATGATGTTTGGGATTTAGGGAAAATAGCTAGTTTATCCCTTATTTTGTCACTTGTGATTAAATTTGAGGAAGACCACTTGTTTATAAATGATTTTATAATTCTGAAACTTTGCTGTGAACTAAGGTGGCCACCAAAAGGGCTTCAAAGGGATAGAACAGTAACGTCTAAATCTACTACCTTGCACTGTACTGTATTTATAATTAATTCAAGCTTACATTCGAAGTTTACATTCTGCTTTCACAAGCTAATTATCTTCTTGGGAGTTCTATCAGAGATTTAAAGCTAATGGATGATGTACAGCATAAATAAACTCCAGGGGATCTACGATACTGTAGATCAGGGGTCCCCAACCTTAATCACCCATGAGCCACATTCAAATGTAAAAAGAGTTGGGGAGCAACACAAGCATGAAAAAATCCATTGGGTGCCAAATAAGGGCTGTAATTGGCTATTTGGTAGCCCCTAAATGGACTGGCAGCCTACAGAAGGCTCTACTTGGCACTATACTTAGTTTTTATTCAAATAAAACTTGCTTCCAAGCTTGGAATTTAAAAACAAGCACCTGCTTTGAGGACCCTGAGAGCAACATCCAAGGGTTTGGAGAGCAACATGTTGCTCACGAGCTACTGTTTGGGGAACACTGCTGTAGATACATGCAAATTACCTATATTACCTGTGATCCATAGATAGAGTGTATGTACCTTTACATCCTGCAATTATTCCGTAAGCCCTGATTTACGATGAGCTTCTATTTGTATTTTATTTATCAAATCTTAATTCAGTAATTTAATACAGTTGATAAGCTGTGTAGAAACATTTTGTGCCATGGATCATACCGAAAATTATACAGGGAAGTCAAATTACGTTATGTACTTATGTAAGTGCATTGAGTACTTTAATCTCCAGAGTCCCCTCTTTATTCGTGTTTTGAAGCTGGTGACATTTAGTAGATATCTGAAAAGTGTAAAAGTTTTCAGATTAAAATAAATGTTTGCAGATGGAAACTTGAGGTTTTAGCACCCATTTGTTTCTTTTTTCTTTCTTCATTCCTTCCAGCTGAAACTTGTGTGTCTAAACATAAATTAACATTTTGAATCAGGCTCATGGCAACATCTGATGTATTAGGGTAGCCTATCTCTTGCATTTACCATTTAACTTACACTGTAGGGAATGTGAGCAGCGCATCTCTTCTGTTAGAAGTTACAGAGCCCCACATCAAAATGATGTTAGGCCATATTTATCATAAACATATTGTATGTAATTATGAGTCATTAAGCCCCCTAAATCACATTCCAGCTGAAACCCTGTACATGCTTTTGGGCTTTTGGGGGGAAGGGGTAGTCCTAATAATAAAGAAGGGAAGCACTATAGTTTTTTAAAAATAAAACCCATCATTTTTAAAGGGGAACTATTGCGAACATTTTATATAAGCTTCAGCATTCTGTAAAAAGAAACTTTCTATATACAATCAATTAAAAATTCTGTACCGTTTCACCATTCCACTTTCAGCACCTGTTTCTCTTCATTCTCTCTTCATGTAGGGGGTGCAATGTCTGTTTGTGTGATCCAAACATAGCTAAGAACTGTCTATAGGCAGTCTATACAAAAATACACACTCTCTGATACACTGGAACCAAGAAAGGCATGATTAAAGACAGAAGTATCAGGTATGTGGGGTAATAAAAATTGCACATGCTGTGGCAGACAGTTTTATGCCAGGATTCCAAGACTATTATTACAGCAGTATCATATAAATGCTTAGACTTTTTGATGGATGAATGTTTACACAATTTAATACAGCAATATCTACAAAGAGGAAATGTAGTTACAGCATACAGTAGTTTGATGTTGAATAAGGAAAGTTACAGCTATACTACCTATAAATATTATATTAGCTCTGGAACATCCTGTGCTTCACAAAACATCACTGAATCATTTTCATAATTTTAATGCAAAAGTATTAAGTGGACTATTTTGTCGTCCTAATGACATTTCGGTGTTTGCAATTATGGTCACTGAGGTGACAACTCAAAAACATAATCATACACTGTAGGTAAGTGTGCAAGAAAATAGCTTTACTATAGCTAGCTACATAGAGTTCTGGAAAGCTGGAGACATCATGCATTATTGAATAAAAATATCAGAGAACTGAGGCTTAATGTGTATCTTTTCACTGTCGATCAACTTCATTGTTACACCTTTGTCAGTAGCATGGCTGTAATATTAAACAGTCTAATGTCCTACCCTAATTCAATGTAAGCACCACTTTGAACTAAAGAATAATAAGGATTTCTCAATTAGGAAGCACTGGATTCTCAAAAGGATTAGGAGAAGTACAAGATGCAAATATGCTATTCATATGCTGTCATTTAGAATTGTAGTGTCTTACAGGCAGCACAAATAAAGCCTGCAAGATTAGAAATCAGTGAGGAAAAACTTAAAAAAGCCCAAGGGCTTTATTTAATCATATTACAGGTATGGGACCTGCTATCCAGAATGCTTGGGACCTGGGGTTTTCCAGATAACAGATCTTTCTGTAATTTGGATCTTCATACCTTAAAGGTGGCCATAGATGCACAGATAATATCGAATGAAATTTTTTTATACAATATTCGGTGCGTGTATGGTGGGAAACGAGCCAACCGATATCGGCAGAAGACTTGGATATCGGTAGACACGTTGATCAGGCTGGACGGAAAATTTTGATCAGGTGCCTTTGAAGTCACCCAAACATTGGCCATTGTTAGTGCAGGTATAATTCTATTATTTCTACCTGTATATCTGACGATTCAGCTGTACACGTGTGTATTGAAACGAACGATCTTTCTTGGAAAGATCTTTTCCAAGAAAGATCGTAATTGTTACGTCTATGGCCACCTTAAGTCTACTAGAAAATAGATAAAGGATCCTATACCTGTACATAGCCATAAGAATTCAATCAATTAGCTATGCATAGTATGGAACTTATAGAGCGAGCTGCATAACCAAGTACACAGTAAATATGCATATTTATTCATTAAAAATCCATTTCATAAGAATCACAGGGCAGGGGGCTGTTAAATTTGAATCAATTTACACAAGTAATTCTGTATTAATTATTTGCATTGATTTGAATGTTTTACCTACTAAATGTCTGTATTTGTTATGGTTCTCACCTAGCATCTCTGTTAATTAGTTGTTATCTTGAAAGGATCTATTATAGAGTTTGACAGGAGATTATGTAAATTATTGTTTTTATACGGCATGTCTGCTTTATTTCTGCATACCCCAATGTAATATTGTCCCAAAGGCTGGAGCAGATGGACATTTGCAGAGTTTATTGAAGGACCCTGAAAAAGAGACTTTATCATACTAAGAACAATCATTGATCTCTTTTATAATGCCGAGACTGAATCTCAAGCATTTTGGGTTACCCTGTGATTTATATACAAACACGCACACAAATATATATATATATATATATATATTTTTTTTTCTTTTTTTTTCACATAAAAAGGTGAGTTATATATATATCAGATTTTCTGTACACTTCAATACCTGTAATAACTAAGACAAGAACATTCTAATTCCAGCCTAGGAAGCCAGTGGAACCAAGATGACTGACTTGCTGTTACAGCCAATCTGGGTTCTTCTTGCCTATGACAGATTATAAACAGAGATATCCCAAAACACATTATCATCTACATTCTGAAATTTTTATCCCCTGTAGGAAGTGCTACAGAGGTTGATGTTGGGGGCTGTAAAATAAACTGTTGCATTAAGACTTTGTTCATAATAAAAGTACATCTTGAGATGCATGATTCATATGGAAAATAGTACATGAAGCCATGCGTAACTGCACAGACGAAGAGAAACAATCATGTTCCTTTAAACTTCTTTCTTTGAACTCGCGTTTCTTGCTTCAACATAAAAAAAATAAAAATCATTTAAATAAGATCTTTTTCGCTGGCTGCTAAAACATACATTTTGGGCTTTGTGTTAAGTGCACGATGGAACAAAAGCAATTTCAAAAATATAATAAAACATCTTAAGCATCTATGAGACGCTAATGTTAAATCAGTATGTGTAAAATGTATTTTTATTTAAACACACCATTTAACCTATTTTTTATCCTGCAGTGCAATCGAATTTGAAATAAAAGGTTATGATTATTATAATAACAGCTTACATTTTTTTTAAGAGTAGAATACTATGCACACTCACACATAAATATATATATATATATATATATATATATATATATATATATATATATATATATTTATATTGCATGCTGAAAGAGAGATAAAGACACTATAAAAAAATGTTTTAAAAAAAAAAACAATTCTTACCCTAGTCAAGTTAAGGGCACTACCTTTTATAGAATTCATGTATTTGTTTTGCCTAAAGGACAAGTTTAATTCTTGTTTCCAAATAATATTCCCCAAATAAATTTGTTCTATTTGTCTCTATATTTATTTTTTAACCATTCTGAATTGTTTACTAGGTCACCAATTCATGTCTCTAGTTATAACAGCTGCCATGTGGCAGACTTGTAGACTAGTAAAGCTCAGGAAACATGCAGGAGCTAAAGCTGTTACTGCTGAGAAATGTGTTAACTGTAACAGTTCAGAGAACCTGACTCCTGGTGTGTGCACAAATGGATAAGATCATGAAATGTTTTTTCATGTGATTTTGGATATGTGTAGTAGGCTGATGATTGTAACCATTATTAATGTACTATAAAAAAAATTGGTCAGTACTGTATGTTAACAAGGCAGGTTTGAAAATGTGGGGGTAATATAATAATTATAATAATATATAAATATATATATCATTATTATATAAATATAATAATAATTATAATATTAATATACTACTTGTCTTGTAACCCATAGCAACCAAACAGGAGGTAGCATTTACTATTAGTAGTTTATGAGTAATTACATGTGGGCAAGCACATCACTTTGTATCCCAAAAGCTGGTCTGTGTACCCTATCTACCACTGTATGGTGCGCTGGCAGAGAAGGAAGTAAATAAGAGTCACAATTTCTCTTTGGTTTGGTCCGTCAGCCCTAATAAACAAAACAATAGAAAGGCAGCCATACCATCCTTTCAGCTAATGGACCATTGGTGGGATACTATATAGGGCTTGCTCATATACAGTATGGCTACAGTAAGCTGCTAGTATAAGAAACTTCACTTTTTAAAACTTAACTTTTAAAAACAGAAAAAGCATTTGAAAAAAAAACATTGTTTGAAAATATTTCCATAGGCTAACTGTCCATTTTAAATGAGAACTAAAACCAGCATCTGAAAAAATCATTATTTGTATTGTTCTATTTGAAAATGTTGTTTGCATAGGCTAACTGTCCCTTTTGAAGGAGAACTAAACCCTAAAAATTAATATGCCATATTTTATATACTGAACTTATTGTACCAGGAAAGGTTCAGCTTATCTACTGTAGTAATGATCCAGGCCTTTAAAGTTGTTTTTCCCATCTTTTGTTAGGAGTGTCTGTGACATGCACATGCTCAGTGTGCTTGGAGCAGCTGTTGCAAAGCTTAGGGGCCATCGCAAAACTACAGGGGCATCCTTGTAGGCACAGATCTTTATTGCTAAAGGGCTGTGGTCGCCTTAGGCTGGTACAGAAGCTCAAAACGTAATGTACAACATTTCTAACCTACTTCTTTAGTTAAGCTTTAATTCTTCTTTAAAGTACTATAGGGGATTTTTTTTTTTAAATTTGGGTGAAGATAATCCTGACTTAACTATGGTTTGCTGTTGTAATAAAGTAGATTATGGTACTAGTGAATACTTTCCATGCCTTGTCTATTTGCAAAGCTCCTTTTGTAGCTTTGCCTAGTTCTCACTCTAAAACCTGTGGACCCAGAGTGTTTGTCCTGAAAGACTTGAAACCATGAGATGCCATGACACTAGCTCTGAGCCACAGGGTCTGCTAGTCAAGCATCTGATCAAGGGAACGCTATGGATGCAACTATTAAAAGGAAGCCCTCGATACTCAAAATATACTTTATTAAATAGCGGCAGTCTTCATTAATGTTAATAGTCTTCGTTTTATCAAAGGTAGATTTTCTAAGTTATGGGAGGTTATTTATGAAATAACTTGAATGTCTTAATATTCAATCCAATAGTAACGACCCAAAAATTCTAATCGAGTTTTCCCCCGAAAAAAAAAAGAAAACTTTTTTTGACGAGCAAAAATTTTTTTTTTATGGGCCATCATTTTCGCTGCAAAACTTGCCAAAAATTTGGCTAATCACTACTATTAACATCTTCAGATAGTTCAAAGGACCTCTGCAATTGACTTCTACATAAACTTGGCAGGTTTTAGGTGGCGATTATTCGAATTGGAACTGTTTCCAGGCTCGAGTTGTGATAAATCTCACATTCAAATTCTAGTTGGTGTTTTTTAATTCAAATTCGAGTTTTGACCAAAAAAACATTTTGAAAATTCGAATTCGAATTTACCATTCGAAATTTAATAAATATGCCCTGTAAGGAGATAATGTAATAAATGGTTTGTTACTTACTAGTAACCCAAAGCAGCACAATCAGCAGGTAGCTGATTTTAAAACTCACATCTGGTGCTGATGTGGGTTACTAGATGTGGGCAAGTTTTAGACATTTTATTACATTACCCTGTTATTTTCAGATAATTAGATCAGTGCATGAGAGAGCGATTTATTTATGATCACAAGGTGCAGTTAAAAGGATTGAATTGTGTACATTTTCAGACGCTATTCACACAGGTACTTGTGTCAGTACAGAGACCTACTAGATTTTGAAAAAAAAGTTCATCCAGTATATGTTCAGGTATGTGATCCGTTATCCAGAAACCCATTGTCCTGAAAGCTCCAAATTACGGAAAGGGTGTCTCCCATAGACTCCATTATAATCAAATAATCCCAATTTCCTTTTTCTCTGCAATAATAAAACAGTACCTTGTATGTTATCCCAAGTAAGATATAATTAATCCTTATTGGAAGCAAAACCAACCTATTTGGTTTATTCAATGTTTACATGATTTTCTAGTAGACTTAAGGTATGAAGATCCATATTACAGAAACATCCATTTTCCAGAAAACCACTGGTCCAGAGTATTCTGGATAACAGGTCCCATACCTGTACGTGAAAATAATGAAAAGTGGATGAAAATCTATTGCTTTAGTATTACAGAGAAAAGAGAAATCTCTTTTTTCAAATTTGAATTATTTGATTATAGTGGAATATGCAGGAGATGACCTTCCCTTAATTTAGAGCTTTCTAGAATAGTGGATTTCTGGATAACAGCTCCTATGTAGCTATTTTTTTAAATAACCCCCTCCAAGTTGGATCTCTAACTGAATATTTCTGAAGGTCAAGGTGAATAAGTGAAACAAAGCGAAAGGAGGAACAAAGCGTCAGGTGTGCCCCCAAAACGTTGTGCATCATTTGACGTAATAAACACATAGGGGTTTACCCCATTTTGCTCGGGTGCTGATTCCTCCTTTCGCTTTGTATCATTGGATTTTGGGGAGTGCCGTCTCCCTAGAGAATTGTGCACCAGGCAATCGAGTGAGTAAGGCTAGTGTGTGCGCTCACACTGTTTCTACAAGGTGAATAAGTACCACCAGTCTTTGTAAAGATCCTATACAAGATGTTAGAGTTATCACTCTGAAAGAATGTAACTGGATAGGTGCCAAAGATCTGCTTCAGTTCTCCATGATACAGGTGTAGGGTCCATTCTGTGGAAACCCCTTGTCCAAAAAAATACAGCAATGCTATTTCCTACTGTGCTCTATTTGAACTTACATTTTCTCTGTAATAACAAGACTGTACTTTGTGCTTGATGTTAACTAAGCCAGTCTAAATCCATGGTGATTGCAACATTTCTGTTCTTTTTTATGTTTAAATGTTTTAATAGTGTTTAAAGGACCAGTAACATCAAACATTTTTACACAAAAATTCGTTAGAATACAACGAAATAAAACACCAAGACAAATTAAAATTTCAAATAGAAAAGCCTTTATTAAGAAATAACTTACAGAAACTCCACTTCCTGTCCTCTAGAGAAAAGGCGACACGGCGACATCCATCCTGCTGGGCTCGATTTCTCCTTCCTGGATATTCACTGACAGCGTGTAGATCTCCTCTTCTTCATCCCTCTCCCAGGATCAGCAGTAGGCGATGTTCGGCGGGCTCCCCCTCCGTGTCCCCACTGTAAGATAGCAGGAAACATCCCATGGTTGCCCCATCCCCAGGCCCCTTTGTTAGGGCCCCACTGCAGGCAGCCTAGTAGGTAGCGGAGGGAGGGACGGCTCTGCTGGGGGCGGGGTGAATAGGTCCCTGTGATTGACAACTGGCCAAGAGGATCAGGATCGGTCAAATTATAGGGGCATTCTAACTTTACAAAGTTATGGAGCAGAAGGGGAGACGGAAAAGGCTGCAAAGATCTATGAATATGTTTCAGAGTGCGCAGTCACTTGCGCTATAACGTGAATGCATTACGTGCGGGGAGCGTGACTGTCTGGGGGTTGGCGCACGGGACCCACGGCAGGACGTTACACAAGCGAAGATATGAGAGGGATTGTGCAGCCAAGTGTTTCTGCGCATCTGATCTCCCCTTGCCAAACAAGAACTGAAGCGATTGATGATTGAAAGGCAGCAGTGCTGGTGACGGTACTAGAATAAGAAGTTGCTGAATGCTTCTTCCCCACACTGAGGGAGGGGAAGCCCGCCGAACATCGCCTACTGCTGATCCTGGGAGAGGGATGAAGAAGAGGAGATCTACACGCTGTCAGTGAATATCCAGGAAGGAGAAATCGAGCCCAGCAGGATGGATGGTCGCCGTGTCGCCTTTTCTGTAGAGGACAGGAAGTGGAGTTTCTGTAAGTTATTTCTTAATAAAGGCTTTTCTGTTTGAAATTTTAATTTGTCTTGGTGTTTTATTTCGTTGTATTCTAACGAATTTTTGTGTAAAAATTTTTGATGTTACTGGTCCTTTAAGGGGCTGTTCATCTTTAAAAATGTATCCTTTTTCAAATAGTACACTAAAAATAATGGAATTTTCAGCTTTTTTTTTTTTTTTACTGTTTTAAAATTGCTGGCCATATTAAAATATAATTATTTCAGGGAGAAGGGCAGAGCAGGGAGCAGGTATCAGGATTCCTATAACAGACCAAAGGTCAAGGGCAAGTAGCAAGCTTATTTACACACAGGGGGGAAAAGCTGTACTAAAATTATTGACCATATTTTATATTTGATGGATTAACTAGGCATAAGATGCATGAGAGAGTTGCGGTCTGTTTCAATTACCATTGAGTCTGCCAATTACTATCATTTTGCTAGATCCTGTGTGCATTGAATTATCAATCATGGAGAGATGAATGTTGTCAGTATCTTAATACTATATTTCCGAGCATTCTGGATAACAGGTCCCATTCCTGTATAAAGGAGTTTGTCACATATCAAAGAAAAGCAGGCAACAATTCTATTTCTGGTGTGACCTAAATTTCCACAGTAGCACAGCAATAGGCAATTGACCCTTCTAGTACTAAAAACATCTTTTCATTCCTTCGAATATACACTTTTGTCTTCAATTGTTCATTGCAAAGTTAGCATTCAGATTTACGATAATGAACCTAACCGAGTTCGAGGAGGTAGAGAAAGTGAAAGGTATTATGAATTACAGGTAGCAGCACTCTGAATCCACTTGTACACTCTTAATCCCGCATGTGCTATAAATCATCCCAAGGACAAAAGTAAAATGACTCCTAAATGGCACAACTACAAATCTCTTGGTGCAGAGAGGCACTTAGGAACAATATTAGCTAACAAAGAGAAAATCTGTCATTTAGGGACAACTTTATTCCTCTTTCTATTCATACATGTATTTGTCCTACTTACTTTAAAGCATGTATTCAAGTGTGTAACTACATGGATGCATTATTTAAATGTATACATCTCTTGATCATTTATTATAGGCACAATATATATTGAATAAGTAACAACAATTCACTTTGAAAAGACTAATACAGGTATAGGATCCATAATCTGGAAACCCATTATCCAGAAAGCTCCAAATTAGGGGAAGACCGTTTTCCATAGACTCCATTATGATTAAATAATTCAAATTTGTAAAAAATGATTTTCTTTTTCTATGTAGGAATAAAACAAGGTACTTAATTCCAACTAAAACAGAATTTACAATTACTGGAGACAAAGCAATCCTACTGGGGAAAACCCCAGGTCCCATACATGGATTTGTCCTCTTCCAATTGTAAAATCTTACTTTAATTCAAGCTTTAAGAGGTTTACCAGGGTTTTTTTTGTTTGTGATTGCACAAAATTAGAGGATTTTAATGTTTACACATTAGTATTCAGATTTGTCCCACATTTTTATGTGTTTGTGCTTTTTATATCAAGCTGTTTTATTAAACTACTTGGCATTAGTAGTTATGTATATTGTGGATTCTGAAACTTTCAAAACTATTAAAATTAGAATATTGATATATGGGCCTCTAAGTAAAGTGGTGAAGTAAAGTTCCAGTCAGCTGTTGGTCTAATACAGGCTGCGAATTGGGTCACTGATTTTGATGTTGAGCGGAGGTGCAATACACTGACATTTGTTCAAAGACAACTTGTTAAGAATGCCCCCCTATTGTACTTTAATTACAAACAATTACAAAATTTGGCACCAGTCAACAAATAGCTTAAACAGTTCATTGCAAGTGAGAATCTAAAGCAAATAACTGATTGGCTTGTGAGTCCTGCACTAATTTCATGTAAATGTACACTGACCTACTTCTTGCTTAGGTGCTTAGGTACCTGGGAGAATGTGTAATTTTACAGTTCAGTGTAAAAATAAAAATTTGGTAAATAGATAGGCTGTGCAAAATAAAAAATTTAGTTAGCCAAAAATGTAATCTATAATGGCTTGAGTGACTGGATGTCTAACAGAACAGAACACTACTTCCTGCTTTTCAGCTCACGAGCGGCTTTAAGGGGGGGACATAATTTTTTAGTGAGTTTGCTTTTAATCCTTAGCATGCAGCTCAGATTCAAAGCAAAGGGTTATGACCCATATTGCCCCAATCAGAGAGCTGCAAAGCAGGAAGTTGGGTTCTGGCTATTATGTTAGAGATCCAGTCATTCCAGCCTTTATACATTATATTTTTGGCTAACTAACTATATTAGAAACATTTTTTATTTTGCACAACCTATCTATTTACCCAGTTTTTATTTTTACACTGAACAATTCCTTTAACAAGTTATGTTTTGATACATATTAGTATGCATTGGTGCTGGCATAGCTAAAAGCTCCTGAATAGGGCAGCATCAAGTGCCAACCAATTTGCGATTGATAAAGGCCATAGTTTTATCTAACAGTTAGTAACAATTTTACAATATAATCCTTAATAATAAACCCCTTAATAGTTTTTTACAAATTAAGTTTAAGTAAAACAACCAAATAATACAAAAAACACCCCCGAGGAATGGGTCCAATGGGCAAGTTAAGATAGGCAACCACTCATTGGTTGCCTATCTTAAGGGACCTTTGCCCACAGAACATATCATGCATCCCAGTCTGCTACATAGCCATAAAAATCCAGGCATTTACGGTATATAATTCTTTATTAGCAACAGTTAAAACATCTTGCATTTATCAACATTACGGCCTGGTTCTAGGACCATTTCTAGGTCTTGAAAACGTGAAACCGTGGATGTGTGATGTTTTACCTTTTGCTGATAAAGTGTGTAAATTACAGAGGAGTTTTTATATACATATATAAATGTTTCACTCTCTGGCCTATATGTCCGTATGAAAACTCCCACTGAGTATTTTAATCCCTGTTACAGAAGGACTTAACATTTCAGCTGCCTGTGGCTTTATATAACAGTTATAAATTAGTTTTTGTAAGTGAAAGTAGCTAAGAAGTCAACAGAATTAGCAGTCAATAATGACAGCTGAAGCACTTTCTTTCTTCTGCGAGAGAAGGTTTTCCCTCCCCATGTTCAATGCTTGCGGCATACAGTCATCATATTTGTGATCTAAAACAAGTTATTCCTTCTTTTATTTATCAGATCTAAAGCAACATTAAATCAGATTGAAAAGCCTTTAATGCAGAAAATACATTTAGGAAAACATTTTTTTGCTCTGTATCTTCATTATGACAATAAGTCATCAACTTACACCTATATGCCTACATAAAATATGTAGTATACAGTAAGGATGCATTAAATCCACAATTTGTTTGATTCAGCTGAATACCAAATTTTCCACAATACCAAATAAATCAAAGAATTACCTTTATCTGTTAACATTTTGAAAAATTGTCATTCAGTGTCCAGAACTTTAAAGTCACGTGATTGTAGGGTTCTGCTGAACTGAGTCAACATTGTAAGGATTTGGTTTCATTTCAATCCTCCGAAAAACTGGGATTTGGTACAATCCTAATATTTAGGAAAAATGCACTCCCCATGTTGTGAAATATAAAGAGTTCAATGACCATATAAAAGCACAAGGCTTAAAGGAACTGTTCTGTATAAAAATAAAAACTGGGTAAATAGGCTGTGCAAAATAAAAAATGTTTCCAGTTTAGTTAGTTAGCCAAAAATGTAATACTGTAACTGAAATGTAATACTATAAAGACTGGAGTGAGTGGATGTCTAACATAATAGCCAGAACTCTACTTCCTGCTTTTCAGCTCACTTGGTTTCCACTGACTGGCTACCAGGCAGTAACCAATCAGTGACTTGAGGAGGGGGCACATGGGTCATAACTGTTGCTTTTGAATTTGAGCTGAATGCTGAGGATCAATTGCAATCTCACTGAATAGTTATGTCCTATGTGGCCTCCCTTCAATTCGCTGACTAACTCAGAGTTAGAGAGCTGAAAAACAGGAAGTAGTGTTCTGGATATTATATTACACATCCAGTCACTCCAGCCTTTATACATCACATTTTTAGCTAACTAACTATATTCAAAACATTTTTTATTTTGCACAGCCTATTTACCCAGTTTTTATTTTTACACTGAACTGTTCCTTTAAGGTCAATTCCCTTCAATCTATCTAAACAAGAACTATTCCAAGTATTATTTACTCCCTATATGAAAAAAGCATGGGCATTAATCATAGGTGGGTGCACCTTGCTCACATGGAAAGCCCCACCAGCATTATATCACTGGGACTTTAAATAAGCACAATTTCACTGGCGTGAGATTGTGTGCGACCAAATAGTTACATGTTCTAAGGTACTGTTTACGGTTCTTTTACCGGGCAAAGTCCTACAAATGCAGTAACTGTTTTTAACCATTGGTGATTGGTTGAAATAGGCTGTAAAGGTTTAAATTTGCCTATTTTTAGTAAGGCCCAGATTGGTTTTATATTGGAAGGATTCTTTAAAAACAAGACAGCTCTCAGATTAAAGAAACATTAACATGTAATGTACTTTTGCACTGCACTGGTATACCTGGTGTGTTTGCTTTAGAAACACTACTATAGTTTACATGAACAAGCTGCTGTGTAGCCAGGGGGGCATCCAGTTAAAGCACAGGTTACATAGCAGATAACATATGCACTCTGTAAAATCCCATTGTATTCTATTACATAGCTTATCTGTTATCTGCTAAGTAGCCTGTACCTTTTCTTTTTTTAGCTTTTTTTTTAAAAGTCTGCCCCCATGTCTCCACAATAACCTATTCACATAAACTATAGTTGTCTTTCTAATGCAAATACATAACTTTTACCAATGCATAGCAACAGTACATTATATATTAATTACTTTAAAACATTTTTATTTATTGGTGTTACTGGTCCCTTATGAAGAAAAATGCAGTGCTATCAGTGTTGCTTAAAGTCACAGCATTTTTAATAACATACAAACAGGGTCGGACTGGTGGACCCCGTTGGCCCAGACTCGCTCCCTTCACAACTACTTCTTTGCTGTCACTGACCTCCCTACCTGGCCCGATGTGGCTGCAAGAAGAAGCAGGTGCACGGGGGGCGAGAGGGGGATTGCAGTTTGTGAAGGGTCACTTTGCGGCTGCTACTGGGCTCCTGTCCCCCCAGTCCGACACTGTAAACAAAACTTGCATAAAAAGTGATACTGTAAGTAGTAAAAATATTACTGTTTTTCAGCAGGAATAACTTTTGATATGCAGCTTTAATTTATGAAGGGGTTTCATTTTAAGTTCAATTACCTATTTTTAACATGAATAATAATACAGTATGTATCGTTGTAATTATTTTCTACTTTTCTACAGATTTCAAGCAAGTTCATCCTTAGCAGTCAGAGTGCCTCTTCCACAAGCGCATCAATAGATACGCAACCCCTTTCTTCGTAGTTGTCAGGATCACTTTAAAATTCACCATCTCTAACATAACACTCTGTATATGAAGAAGGAATCAGAAATACAATAACATGGCCATTTTGCTGTGCGGCAGACATCTAAAGATCACATGGAAATTGTGTTTGCCGAGAAGAAATCGAAAAGCTAAATGTGATAAGCAGCATAATCTGCATATAAAAGAAGAATGAGATTGGGAAAGGTTGCATTGCATTTACACATACTGCAGAACTTTTCAATCACATTTCTACTAGTGTTGCCTTTGTATCTTATTGAACTTTGCAGAAGATTAACCAAAAAAATATTGCTGTGGTTTCACACAATGGAAGGAGAATGATTTTCAAGAGAGTTAACCAGTGAATGAGAATTGTGTTGCCTTAACTGTTTGCTTCTCAATGTTGGAGCAGGGAATCTAGAGTGACTATACTGTTCAAATGCGTGCAGGGCATCATGTAACAGTTTGTACCACACAAGCGGGTGTCTAGGCACAAAATACATTCCTTTGTGTGTTACTGTATATCCAAAAGTACAACACTAATGATCAAGCCATTTCACCAATGTACAAATCCAATAGTAATTAACTTAAATAAATAAATTCATGTTATGTCCATTTGTGGATAGTAAACAATTCAAAGGCTAATAGGCGCTAGAAAATCTACACAATTTATTTTCTGTGATAACGGCTTTTTCTTTCTCCAAAATACATACCAAATTGACTTAACCGCTACACCATTCAAGAAGCAGTCATGGTTAGGAAAATTTATATGCAGATGGTACTTCATAATTAACTACGGCCACAGTAACCATTACAATCTAAAAAAGACAGATGTGGGAAGAAGCTTGGAATCAAACTCTTGACCTTCAAGCTTCAAAAGCTGGAATCAGAGACCCACACATCTCCAGTTAGAACTGATTTGCTCAATTCAGCATGTATTTTTTCATCTGCAGTCTATGGATTGCATTGGGTAGTCAGGAGGTGGTGTAGATGGGAAAATCGCTCAGGACCATGTGCACCGTAGGCGAGTGCCTTAACCATTGGGTGGGACCCCCTTTAGCATTGAATTGTGGCCACTTCAGAAATGCTACTGTAACACAGTTAAATTAAATATATGAATATTCGCCAAATATCTCAGATCTGCAAGAGATTAAATTCCTGACAGGAAGAATTACTTGGACTGCACCAAAATACTGACCAGGAGTGCAGAATATAAGTTTGAATGTTCTAAGGTTCTAATGCGGAAATAAATAGTTTCTAACAAAGCAGCTTTCTGTGGAAAGAACATCATAGCCACACACTGAGCAGAATCTTTGCCAGACTTTAATCCTTAATGGACTTTCCCTTACCCCCCATCTATATCCTATCATTTGGTCTGGCCCCTCTTCAGTGCTTTAGCTCCACAGAAGAGGTAAGATGTCTGTTACTGCTCTAATCACCACAAAAGTCTTACGGTTGATTTTAAGGCTTATTTCTTTGCTGAAGCAACTTGTTTTACCTCCAGCTATAGCAACTTCATGCTTTTAACAGTTTAGTAGTGTGTAACATATTCCAAAAAGTGTGTACTGGAGACAGGCAGAGCACATGGGATCTAAAATGTCTGCCATGGGAAAAACCTATATGCTGTAATCCTCATACTGTCACCTGATTGTAATAAACTGCTTCTTGTACTGTGCTGAGGTTGTTATATGGTAATGTGTCATGTATATTAGCTATGCTTCTTTCCTTACAGTTTTATAAATCCTGTAATATGTCAGTGGAGATGTGTTGCATTAACTGCCTGTTGTAATGTAGGTAGGCTGTTTATTATAAAGTTCTGGTATCTCTGCCTGTGTCCAAGTCCTTATACCTGCTGCAGTGACTATCCCTACACTGGTGGAGTGTGTGGACCAGAGGGTCAAGTGGGTCGATGTGACAAAAAACAGAGGGTTACATTACTGACTTTCCTAAATGCCACTCCAGACATGCTTCTATAGTTTATATCAGGGGTCAGCAACCTTTACTATCAAAAGAGCCATTTTGGGCCCCTTCCACTAAAGGAGCCGCAAAACATAACACAGCTTATAAACTTTTAAAAGTTTTAACCTTTTTTTAATTTTAACTGTTACAACACAAACAGAAGTACAATGTGTATATGTAGGCCTACTTTGAAATACATTAAACACTGAATAGCCCTATTAAATGCTAGTGTTCTCATCTGTTTAATTTGACTTCTGTTTCTGAAGCTCCATGCTGATCTTTCTTCTCTTGTCTTGAGTGTGTGACCGTGGTATGGACCATGATGAATCATCTTGCTGCGGCTTGCATGTCACGTTTATACAGCTCTCACACCTGCTGACGGCTTCCTGAGTGTGCGGCAGCAGTAAGCTAACCGTTAACTTACCCCAGTCGCGCACTCAAGAAGCTGCCAGCAGGTGCGAGTGCCGTATAGACGACGTGAAAGGCAAAGCCGCAAAACAGAGCCGCAGCAAGCAGGATGAAGAGCCACATGAGGCTCCAGAGCCGCAGGTTGCCTACCCCTGGTTTATATTAATAAACTGCTGTGTAGCCAATGGTGCAGATAAGCTCTGCAGAATACCATGGTTTAACACTGTATATACTATAGCATATGCTATACTACTATAAATTATAGCAAAAAAGGTAAAGTTGTGCTCACCACTAAATTTTATATGTTAAACCATTAGGTGTGGGTGCAATGAGGCTGTGATCAAAAAATTATTTACATGTAAGGGATCTGTTATCCAGAAACCCATTATACAGAAAGCTCCGAATTATGGAAAGGCCATCTCCCATAGACTCCATTTCATCCAAACAATCCAATTTTTTAACAGTACCTTGTACATGATCCGAACTAAGATATCATTAACCCTTTTTTAAGGAAAACCAGCCTACTGTGTTTATTCAATGTCTAAATTACTTTCTTTAAGGTATACAGATCCAAATTACGGAAAGATCCATAATCCAGAAAACCCCAGGTCCCAAGCATTCTGGATAACAGGTTCCATACCTGTATACAGTAGAATCCCCATTATACATTTTTCAGGGGACCAGAAATGGTTTCAAATCTGGTACAATGGAAAATCTAGGAAATGCATTATACAGTGTAAAATGAGGGAAAACTTAAAATCAGGGAATGTAAAATTAAGGTTTCACTGTATTATTTTTTTTAACAATAAGCCTTTTTTAAATTTGATTTAGACAGAGAAGCAAACAAAAAACCCTGCTAAGTTTTAAGCAGCTTCATTTTTCTAAAGTGACAAATTCTCCCAGTTGCTACATAAATAGGCACTGCTATACACATTTACTGTTTTTTTATAGGCAAAATTATTTCTGAAGTCACATTATGTTTAAATCACTCTTAAAATAGGAAAGATGTATTACTCCGAATGAAAATATTAGGCTTTCTTCTTTGTTAAATTTAGAGCTGACTTTGAGCTGACCCCATACTTCATTTCTCGCTGGAAACTAGGGTAGTTATATATTGCCAATGGACAGATTACATTATACCGGCAGGAATTTCCCTCATCATCAGATGAACTGCAGAAACAAAGGCAGGTGCAATCATGACAGAAATATGTAAAAGATAGATTGAGCTACATTTACTTATCAGTCAGTTTTTTAACATTGGGCTTTGGAGCAATTGAAGAGCTACGTATTTCCTAGAAAAGTCAAGTATTAAACTAAGCAAAAATGGCAAATACAATCTGCAGGCTGGGACTTTCTTCAATATGGCATCTGCACTAAATTGCTTGTGTTATAAATCGTTATAATAAAGCACTTAACTTGTATCTGTCACTGTATAAATAATGATGATGATGATGATAATAAACTAAAATATCTAATCTTAATAGGACAATTGCATAATATGCTAATGGGGAAGGAAAATTGTTGCTAGGATATTATATATATATATTTCTATACAGTACATATATATATATATATATATATATATATATATATACAGGTATGGGACCATTATTCAGAATGCTCGGGGCCTGGGTTTTTTCCAGATAATTAGGATTAATTATATCTTCGTTTGGATCAAGTACAAGTTACAGTTTTATTATTACACAGAAAAAGAAATAATTTTTGGATTTGGATTATTTATATAAAATGGAGTCTATGGGAGACAGCCTTTCCGTAATTCGGAGCTTTATGGATAACGGGTTTCCAGATAATGTATCCCACACCTATATATATATATATATATATATATATATATATATATATAAAGGTAAAGAAGCTTTTTGCTTTTTACTGAATAAACACCATTTTTGATTTTGATAAGTCCTGTGAGTGCGAGCTTCTTTACCTTTCTACCTAACTTCTACCTAACTTTTGGGCGTTTTGCACCCAGGCAGCGATGACTATTTGACGTGTTGTGCCGGCTTCCAGATTACCATATATATATATATATATATATATATATATATATATATATATATATATATATATATATATATATATATACGTACATACACATATATAATCTTCCAAAGCAGAGACCACACTCTCAGGGCTTACGAAAATATGAAGTATTTTATTGCAGAAAACTAACGTTTCGGCTGTGTCCCAGCCTTTGTCAAAGTTTGTCAGGCCGGGACACAGGCAAAACGTTAGTTTTCTGCAATAAAATACTTAATATTTTCGTAAGCCCTGAGAGTGCGGTCTCGGCTTTGGAAGATTATATCCAACACTGGATACACGCACCAAGGCCAACAAGAAACTTTTAAACGTGAGTGCTGTGATTGTGGGGAATATATATATATATATATATATATATATATATATATATATATATATATATATATTTATATATATATGTGAACTACTTAAACAGGAGGGATGTGGCATGAAGTACAGTATTTTCATTCTATTTTACAAACAGTATAATTGACACATTGACTATAGTATTAAAATGCCTATGCAGTATTTAAAGCTGCCCAGGATGTTAGAGAAATACAAAATTCTGGTGAGACACTAATATATGAGAAATTATTCTGCAAATAACTGCCAACAAGCTGTATTTCTATGTGGACACTGAGTGTAATTAAATAACAGTGGACAAATACAGCTGAATTTATAACACTATAATAGGGTCCCTTGGGTTGAGTAAATGTTATGCTTCCAGTCAATAATTAATTTTACTTTGCAGGCGTATTTGCAGTGTGCCAATAAATGTGCTGTATAAGATGCAGTTGGTGGTGTCAGAGCAATCTTCCTGTGGAACTGGTACTTAGACCAAGCCTTAGTGACTCTTAAATAGATTGTTAAGCAAAGTAAAATGACAAAGCTGTTTCCTTCATTTGGAATAAAATTGCATTATTGAAGCACTGTAAGTCCCGGTGTGTAGGAAAAAGACAAAAAAATAATAATCTTTACTATCCCTAATGGTATTTCATAAGAAACCATTTAATGTTAGTAATCAAAATCATTTGTTTGCAGTTAATGTTGTGTGACCAGTTTGCTAATTCATTTCTTACTGCACTTTAACTTTCTTTTACAGTAATGCTTTTTGGTAGATAATTGGCCCGCTGCTGGAATGTAGATCGCAAAGTCAGTCGCTTCGGGAATATTAGTTCATTACATAGCTGTGAAATGAATATTTCTTATAATAAAATAATAGCAGTTTTCTGCTAACAGAGGCACTGTCAGTGAATCAGGTAAGTAATTACAACATTTGACCCCCCCCCCAGTAATTTACATTTCTCTCTTCACTAAAACATAGACTATATCAAGTTCAGTCCTTCACTCAGTTAACTCCTATCTAGCCGGTGGGTCACTTGAAGTTTGTAGCAGGCAAAGGGACAAATTCACTAACCTCCGAAAATTCACCAGCGACGACTTCGCTTACAGCGCAACACTTCACCAGGAAAACATTAATACACTAAAATCTGAAGTTGCATACAGGGCACCGAACGCTGGCGAAGTTGTGGTAGCGTTCCTGCGCCAAGCGAAGCAAAGTTGCTCTAGGGTTGCCTAATTTGCATACGGCGGGAAGTTAAATTTCAATGGACGGATATGTTGCAGCCAATACATTACACTACACAAGCCTGGGAAACCTTAAATAAAATAAAATAGAGTTGTTATATTGCCCTACACATGAGCCCAGTGTGTAGTTTATGTGCCATATTTTAGGAAATGTAGGGGGGGAAGCTGGTTACCCCCAAAAAAATGTACGCTCTTTTGCAGCCTATCACCCTAAAAAAAGGAAAAGTCTACATCGTTTTTTGGGACTTAGAAAAATTCTTAACTATTTTTTGAGGAAGTCCTATCTACTCTTTTGCCCTTCGCCTGGTCTGAGGTGGCAAAGACAAGTCTGGCGCAAGAGGTAACGTTCAGTAAAATCCGAACCTTAGTGAATTTGCGTAGATATATCCATTCACCAGAGCGCAAATTCGCCTGGTGTTAGGGAGCGAAGTACTGCTAGAGAAGTTACACCGGCGACCATTAGTAAATCTGCGAAGTTCCGAAATGACATCACGCTGGCCAAAGAGAGAAAGGGAACAAATTGCTCCAAGACTGTAACCCCAGTTCCTGAATCAAGACTGAATTATGGTCTGAATAAAATGAAATGGAACAATACAACAACAAAATGGGCAGTGTACTAAAAGACAGAAATAACAACCACTATAAAGATAGAGCAGCCACTTCTGCATCTCATTATATACATTATACGATCCTTTCTAATATCCCCCACTCACATCATTCTTCATGGCAAAAATTCTCTAGAAATGTTCTTTACTAAAATTGTATGGGAATCATGTGTTGGTGAATTTTTGCAGAGAATTTATTCACCACACAATTTTAACTACCGTACAAATGTATTGTTATTACTACTTTGAATTACTCATCTTTCTATTCAGCCCTTCTCCTTTTCATATTCCAGTCTCTTTTTCAGATCAATTCTATAGAGCTGCCGAATAAAACATGGGAGGCTTTATTTATCAAAATCCAAATTTTTCTGACTATTTGAATAAAAAAAGTCAAACCAAACTAGAATCCATGATTGGACCTTATTTATTATTAAGGGGCAAATGTATCAAGGGTCAAATTTCGAAGTGGAAAATACTTTGAAATTCAACCATTGAATAGAATCGATTTTATCGTACGATTGTACAATTTTCCTTCGAAACCCAAAAACGTAGAAATGTGCTCTGGCAGGTCCCCATAGGCTAACATAGCACTTCACAAGGTTTAAAGGACAAGGAAAGTCTAAAATAGAATAAGGCTAGAAATGCTGTATTTTGTATACTAAAGCATGAACTTACTGCACCACAAGCCTAATCAAACAAATGATTTATGCTTTCAAAGTTGGCCACAGGGGGCTGTCATCTTGTAACTTTGTTAAACATCTTTGCCTGACCCTGACCCTGCACATGCTCAGTGTGGTCTGGGCTGCTTAGGGATCGTCATAAACAAAGCTGCTTGAGTTCTGCATGGCTGGGAAGTAAGGCGGTGGCTCCCCCTGCTGTTCATAAGTATGATTGTTTCCCTGCTCAGCAGTTATGGACCATCTGACAATTCCTATCCACAGCAGTAAATGAAGGGAGAATTTCACTGCATACAGTCAGGTTTCTTATAAAAACGGTAGACAATTTTTAATTAAAGTATATTGGAGATATTTTCTTTATCATTAAAAAAAGTAAAAATGGGATTTTATTTTTTTGCCTTTCTTTGTCCTTTAAGTTGGCAAAGTATTGAAGTCAAAGTTTTTTTAAAGAGACAGTACTTTGATTATCGAATGGTCGAATAATCTAATGATTTTTACTTTGAATCGAAGTCGAAGTAAATTCGAAGTCGTAGTATCCAAAAAAAGTATTTGATGGTCGAAGTATCCAAAAAATTACTTCGAACATTCCCTCGAATTCACTTTGACCCTTGATAAATCTGCCCCTAAAAAAGCAGAAGTTAATAAGATCGGGGACAAACATGAAAAAAATTTAGAGAAAATCCAAATAGTAAGTTTTTACCCGAACTACTAAAGTTTTTGGATTTTTGCCAGAAAAGTACAAAATAGTTGGATTTTTCGGGCTAATTCCAGCACAGACCACAGAAACTTCCAATTAGGATAGTGACCTCTCCCACTTACTAATATACAACCTTAGTAGGTCTGAGATGCTGGATTTTTGGATTCTCACTTTTTCCATTCTCGGGGTACAGTAAATCTCAAAAAAAATTTTTTATAGTAAAAAAAACTCAAGTTTTTGGTATTGACTTTAATAAATAACCCCCTAAATAACTCAAAAAACACAAATAATATATTAAAACCTCGTGCAAATTGTTTCAGAATATCACTCTCTACATCATACTAAAAGGTAATTTAAAAGTGAACTACCCCTTAATTAGCAAATACACGTAACTGGCTCCAATATGCGCAATGTCACATTTCTGATTTTCGTGGTCCAAGTGCAATTAAATATTTTAAACTGTTACAATGAATGTTGTGACTTCAAATTTGCTTGCGCATACATGATCCATCTACCCTGTTGCTGGTATACTTGATATAACATCATTTTTGTACAATATTCAGTGTTTTTGGAATTCAGTTGTGTTTGTGTTTTGTATTGCTTCTTTTGTCTTTATATTGATTTTCAGTTTGAGGGGACAAAACCTTTTTATAAAATTCAACAAACTATCAAAAAAGTAGGTGGGGCCCAAACTGCATTAAATTGGATGCTGCCCTGGAAAAAGAATCATTTAATTAAATTTAATGAGCAGTATTAGGGTAGAAATACACCGGCATTTGACATGCGATACGTTCCGTTCAGATGCGACGTGAGAAAGTGCAGGCGTCACATGGGATGTGCAGAATCTAAGGTAAGTAATAGAAATGTCGGACGTTGTCGCAGTGTTCACCTGTCACTACTGTCGGATGAAGAAGCAACATGCAGCATTCGTATTCGACAGTTGTGTCATGTTACTTACCTTAGATTCAGCGCATCCAATGTGACTCGTGCACTTCCTCGCGTCACATTGGAGCAGAAGGTATTGGGTTGTCAAAATGCCTGTGCAGTGTCAGACTGGCCCACCGGGATTCCAGGGGTCAGTGGGCCTCTTGCTTCTAACCATTTAGCCTATATCATAGTCATTGCCTTTATGACAACAAAGACGCTTAATCATAAGAATAGATTATAGTATGTAGAGAAAAGAGACTAGGAGAATAAAGAGGTTGAGTGAGGAGAGGAGGTATAATAGTTTGGAAAGTGGGCCCTCAGCCTAAGGTTTTCTGGTGGGCCCCTGGCATCCCACTCCGACACTGCGCCCATGTAGTTCTACGCTTACTGCTCATGATGCTGGTTGACCACAGATATGCTGCAGTACACAGGGGCTTGTTGTCCAGCAACATTTGACAGGAGAAATGCTGATAAAGAATCTTTAAATCTCCTTTGTGCACAACCTCAGAGCCAAAGCCAAACTGTTAGTTAGAAAATAAAGTTAATTAAATCCCATAAATCTTCTACCAAAAAGAAACATGTAAAATGTTCACTAAATAAACAAATAATAGGACAAACCTGCTACATTAAGATATAATAAATAGATCTTAAAAAGGGGGGGGGGCATTTTGTCCATTTAAAACTAAATTTGCACTGGCAGAAAATCTATGAACTGTTCTTATCTGCAAACAACTTCTAGTAAGAACCACAGCAACTTCTTGCAACATGGGAATATCTTGCAATTCTGCTCTGTAGTAAAAGTATAGCACCTGGTTTATCTTCATTTGACACTTGCTGTATTGGCTTCAGACTAATATAAGAGCGTATCAGATGCTTATTGAATCTGTAATAGTTGCAAAACTGTGCCGGCTCAAATAATATACAATTGGTTTAAATGCCTAGGCGAACATTCAAAGTTTTACTTTTATATTGCATTAAAAAATAAAGCACTTTGTGATCCAGTAACCGTGAATACAATCTAATTCTGATTCAATTTTCTACTGATTTACAAACAGAAATATTTGGACTTTTCCACATTATTAGATTTCAGGCTGACTAGACACTACATCATCCAGACTTTCTAAACAGATTTTCATTTTCTAGGTTTCAGTAACAGGTGTCCCGCATTCCATTGCAGCTCTTTCATCTCCTTCGAAGGAAACTGACGTGAAATTGTTTAGAATCTAAATGCACAAAAGTTTCTTTTACCAAGGTAATGGAGATGAAAATTTTATTTTTCTTATGTAGGAAAAAGTTAACTCCTGTGTGACTGCAAAAGGCCCAGCTGAGGGATATACTTGGCCCGCTGTTCCCGTTTGTGGAGCATAGTGATGTCGAAATGTAACAAAAGGTGCAAAGTTTAATAATGGTTTAATCATTAAAAGCAACCACTCAGCAGGAAGAATTGACAGATCATCTGTTTGACTGCAAATATTTCATTGGTTGCTATGGGTTACTGCACATGGGCACACTGCTTTCCAGAGAATCTGTGCACAGCCCACTATAGAAAACAAAGGTACTTCAATTGCCAGAATCCATCACTTCACAAAAGAACAAGGTGGGTGAGTGGTTGCATTACACTGTGAGCCTAAGGAGTGTTGGGAAATTGTTCTTACAAGTAACAAGTCTTCCTTTCAACTAGTGGAATCAGGTGTCTCTGGGTAAATTAAAGGAGACATATAGGATAAATTAAAAAAATAAAAAATTCTGTAGGCAATAATGTATATTATATGGTGCTAATCTTACTTCTGGTTGTAAATTAATGTCGTCTTTAAAAATTATCACCTTGAACGGTTAAAAAAATGGACCCTTTACTTGAGCTCCCTATAGATGTTCACTGGTCCCTGTGTTGCAAATGAGGGGTGGACAAGTCCTAATGGTCCCTGCAAGAAGCACAGTAGGAGGGACATAGCCAATCACAACCCTGCATTCACACAAGCAAAGACAGGCTTCACTTACCTATCACGTCAGCCAGCTGATTGGTTCTGATCCTACAGTGCAGTGTGCTGAGTGCTGCCAGTTCCCCTGCACAGCCTGGGAAAGGAGGCAGCAGGAAGTGGAACAAATGGGCGGGACTAGTAGGGTTTTTGCAGAAATTGTAATAAAGTAATCAGAAGCAAAACATTTTAAAGCACATTCCCTCTATTTCTAAAAGAGTTTAATGCACTGGCACATTCTTGTTTTTTACATAATGTCTCCTTTAAATATATAGTTTCTGGTTACATAAATATATAGTAATATCGGCACTCTCGATACTAGGTTCAAATGTGCCTGGGTACAGTGTCCAAATTTTAGAATTTCTATCCCACAAGTAAGGTCCGCAGGTCTTATACAAAATAAAAAATCTTTTATTTACATGGAAGACTAACGTTTCGGCCTCCTCCGAGGCCTTTCTCAAAGTACAGACAAGCACTATGGGAATGCATTAAATACATAAGATAGCGGGAAAGTTAATCAGCTGATGTATCATCATATCGTTTTTCAAGTTTTTTGTTAAACAAGGGTGTTTTAATGTGATAGTGACTATTACTAATAGGAACGATTTATGTATTTTGTATATGTTAATTTAGGTTTTTATTTGTGAAGTTTAACGAATTGACGCACTTTGATGATGTTGATGATATGTCAGCTGATTAACTTTCCCTCCATCTTATGTATTTAATGCATTCCCAAAGTGCGTGTCTGTACTTTGAGAAAGGCCTCGGAGGAGGCCGAAACGTTAGTCTTCCATGTAAATAATTTTTTTTTTATTTTGTATAAGACCAGAGAGTGTGGACCTTACTTGTGGGATATATATATATATATATATTTATATAAATAAAACTATATATTTAAATATATAGTTCTCTATAAGTTCATATAGTGTTTATGCACCTTTTCTCTTTTTCTTCCCTTTCAGCACTGCCCTGCAATTAAACGGCTTGAGTAAGAGGGGGTTTTAAACCTCTGTTGTTTATGCATTATAGAATGGATTACACCAGCCTTTTTATATGGAGGATGGTGTTATAGTACAATATGGGGTTCTTAGAACAAAGCTGTATTGATCACCAGTTATCTTAGGCTAATATAACATATTTAAGGTGGCTAAAAAGTACCCCTAATTGACCTCAATGTCATTCACTTGAGAAGCACCAGCAAGTAAGGGTGCAAGTGCTTGTGGCCCCAAACCAGAGTATTTTCAGGATGAAAAGTTAGCACACCATTGACACATTCAAGTAAATAGGATCAGTGGATCTTTTTAGTCAGTTGGCTGAAAATCCCTATGCTACGTGCATAACACTAAACCGACTAGGCAACTTCCTCACCCCCCTAATAACTACAGAGAACCGTTATAGGGACATTAACAATGATGTTTACTCTGTTTTCTAATATCCATTCACTGGAATTATGAGGACACCAACATGGTGACTAGTGTTCCTCACACTGACTGGATTACTGCTCAGCTTCTTCCGTAACATGTGCTGCTTTTAGAAATATGTAAAGCTGTTGTCATGATGCTTCCAATCCTATACTCAAGGTGTTGATGATTTATCTTTAAATCCATATATGTTACAATGACTGCCGCTACATGGGCAAGGTAGGATTGTTACCACATTACATTTATGAATCTTCTGCCATGGTGCCTTAAGTGTATCTTAGCTGTATTATTCTTTCTTATGCTCTAACTAAACATTAGAGATAATGCACATGTCAACATTCTTCATAATCCATGCAGACTTATTTGTCTACATTTGGCTATCCCTATTCATAAATGACTGTATTCAAAATGTAATATGGCACAAGCCCTATCAAAATGTATTTTGTCTGTTTACAATGTGTCTTTTTATTCAAAATCCTTCCTATCTTGCTGTATTGATAGAAAAATAATTATAGAGGACTTTGCCTTCCACAAAATAATGGGACAAAATCATCCAGCGTTAAAATTATTTATTATCACTTTAACAGGCATCATTGTTATAACTCAAAAATGATTCAAACAAATTCTATTATGCCTGTAATTATTGATGTCTGCTTGATTCAGCTGGAAATTAAGACACATTTAGCTGGTCAATGAAACACTCGTCTGAATGCATTCATAAAGCGTTTTCAGTACGTTACTCTTTCATCCTATTATTGAATCAGAGCTTAGTAAAGCATTGCATGCACAACCCAAAAGGAAAGTCTTTAGATCTTCGGTTTAAAAAACTGTCACTTAGAGGGAGAGCATAGAGAAAACAGCATGGCTGTAAAACCAGTCATATATTTAATTGAACCAATAAAAAGAAATAGTTGACAGAAGATTTGTGTTTTTAATATATGAAGGTTATCACTGGAACTCTTTCTTCTCCCTAAAAACATACATTATGGTTGACTTGCGGTTTGCAGCTAAAAAATCCCTTGATCTATACGGTAGAATGAACTTCAGTGATGCTAAGCACTAAAACAGTGAAGAATTGTTGAGGTGCATTGTGTGAAGTATGGCACACAGCATTTTGATAAGTATGTATATAAAGGTCTTTATTTATCCAGGTCATGATATACAGTATCAATTAATTACAAGTAATCGTAAAACATTTTACCACTAGTGATGGGCGAATTTATTTGCCAGGCGCGAAGTCGTAGTAATTTGCGCGATTCGCCGTGGGCAAATAAATTCGGAAAACGGCTGCAAAGATTCACTGGTGAAAAAACGGACGCCGGTGTAAAAAACGAGACACTGGTGCCGTTTCGCCAATTTTTCGGCATTTCACCAATTTCCTGGGAAATTCGCAAATTTTTCCGGCAAAACTGAGCAAATTTCCCCATCACTATTCACCACCCATAATAATGTCTTCTTGGGTAGAAGACAAAAAAACCTGGCTATGCCATGGGTTCACCAGTGTCTCCAATTTTTGTTGAACATTTACATGGAATGTAAAGGAGAGCCTTAAACAGTTCAAAGGGAAGAGCACAGGATCATTGGTTCAGATATATATATATATATAAGAAACCTGGGTCAAAATTAAAACCCAGCTTTACTAAACACACAAACTCAGTGGACAAGAATACATGACAGGCAAAAACTAGCATTTTTGTATTGTAGAATGTACAGAAAAGAGAGAAAAACCTGAAAAACCTTGAAATATACAAGAAATACACTTACAGTGATCATTATTTGTTGTTTGAATCCCACAACCCACTGGAAAATAAATAGCGTTATCAGAAACATCCAACTTAAACGATGGTTTTTGGAAACCTTTGCCAAAATAGTATCAAGGACAAACAGGAGCATCAGACCAGCACACAGAAGGGAGGTGCATGGCAGTCATACGTGGTGGTTATGTCCAAAACATATATCCATCCTTATACCCATTAGTAGCACCCAGCAACCATGTTTCCATTTTTCACCCTTGTCACGTTCGGCACCCTATATCCAGAACCCAAGCTAAGCTCCTTGGTCTCGGCTCACACTTGTGCCTTAAACCGCCGGCTTTCACCTCGGGAGGAGCCCTCGGCTAATTGGATGCCGCCAGGTCTTAACAGAGAGAGGAGCAAAGCGAACGGTTCTGGACGAGCAAAGGAGCACAATCGTCTCACCAGGATACTGGAATGGAAGAACACCACAGGAGAGCAGGCCAGACAACACAGCGTGTAGCAGGCAGGCTGGGCCAGCACAAGCAGAATAGAATCATCAGACAGGCCGGGATCAGAATAAGAGAGTGTAGCATGGTCGATGGACAGGCAGAGGTCAGGATTGGAGAAGTCAGGCTTGACAAAGGACCTGGGAGGTCCGAAACGTTGCCTTTATATGCTATGGGCTACACAATAAATCTGTACTTGAGCACTTATGCAAGACTAACAGTGTGCTGCTGGTGATTTTTTTGGAGTACTGATGTGACCCTTCGACAGGATTGGGGTCTTCCGGTTCAGCACCTGGCACAACAACTGTGAGATGAGTTGGGAGGTGAGCGCTCCATATTTGTGACTGTTCAGGATTGGAGAAGTCAGAATAGTCACAGACGGGCAGGATCAGGATTGGAGAGTTCGGAGTTAAGTCAGGATTAGAGAGATCAGCGTAGTAAATCAGTCAGGCAAGGGTCAAACACAGTAGATAAATCAGGAATCTCAAGGAATAAACACCCAGGAACAAGCTAATTTGAACTTAACAACGGGCAGTTAAAAGAACACTGAATTCCCTTTTATACTGTTTGAATTTCGCTCCCCTGCGCGTGACGTATAAACTAGGAAGCGCGCCAGCGAGCGCGCCATAGAGGAACCGGCATAGCGAGGGAAAGGAGCACGCTGAAGGAGCGGCGTTGGACCCCGATGCCCACTAGACCACCAGAGTAAGGTTTCCTTACAACCCTTTTGCTTTTTACTGACTCTTATTGTTTTTATTTAGCAGTCATTTTGTTCAGTTCCAGTACTATTAGTAGATTATTTCTATATGTAACCTTTATCTAATAGTGCATTTAGTTCTGTCAGGTAATACCAACCACCATTCTGAAAGTATGTGTGTGGCTATAGGAATAACATGATTTTGCTGATTTTTACACTCAAACTGATGATGGGGAAGGAATGAACATTAAACACTTCATACAGCTTCTTTAACAGTACACTGTCAAATTCCATGTACAGGTATGGGACCTGTTATCCAGAATGCTCTGGACCTGGGGTTTTCCAGATAAGTGATCGTTCCACAATTTGAATCTCCTAAATATTAAAAAAATATTTAAACATTAGGGGGCCCATTTATTAAGCATCACATTTTTTTACTGGTTCAGTTTTTAAGGGGAAAAAATCCAAATTTTTAGAAGGAAAAAACAACTCGAACTCCAGATAAAACCTGTTGAAGTCGTGTAAAAGTCAATAGCAGATGTCCCTTGAGGATTTTGTGTTGTTTGACTTTAGAGTCTGAAAAAGTACAACGAAAAACAGCGTCAAAGATTGAGTTTTTTCTAATGGATTTTAAAACTTGTTTGTATTGTAAAACTTGTTTTAAAATATAGCTGGTGTCAAAGCATGGCAAAATGATGCATACATGATAGTAATAGGAAGCAGCAGTAGTCAAATATAAAAATAAGTAAAGTATAGACAGTCAGGAGAGTTCTAGCCTGGGGCTGCAAAGAGCCTGATTTACTCAAGAAATGTTATTGTTGCATTTAATGGAAAACCTCACAAGTTGAATTATTTGATTCTGAGCAGATAGAGATTATGAAGGTTATCTTGTAACATGAGCAACAAGATAAAAAATAGGCACAGCCATACTCTAAATCTGTCTAAGAATAAAAACCTTTAATAAAAACAAAAGCCGCTCACACACACAGATGATCCAACCGCTTGTAACAGGAAGGCTCTTAAGGTCTATTCTTGTAGCATCTGTGTAATATTAAGGCGGAATAATGTCCCTTAGGGGGTTATTTACTAAACTCCGAATGCAAAAATTTTATAAAATCGGACTGTTAAAAAAATCACACATTTTTCAGAATCTATTAAACCCAGAGGATGGGAAAAGTCCGAATCTGAAAATCCGGCATCTCGGACCTGTCGAGTTTGCATATAACTCAATAGAAAATATTGAGATAAATTCAGACTTTGATAAATAGCCCCCTTAGTGTTTCATGACTTGCACCCTCCTTCTCAGTGGAATGGTGTTGTTCATTGTTTTATTTAAAGGGGTTGTTCGCCTTTAAATGCACTTTTAGAATGATGTAGAGATTAATATACTGAGACAATTTTCAATAATTATAATATTATGTTTTTCGAGTTATTTAGCATTTTATTCAGTCGTTCTCCATTTTAAATTTTGGCAATCTGGTTGCTAGTATCCAAATGATCCTAGTAATCATGCATTGATTTCAACAAGAGACTGGAATAATAATAGGAGAGGGCCATTTTAGCCTTACAGAACATTTGTTTTTAGATGGGGGTCAGTGACCCCTCCCATTTGAAAGAGTCAGAGAAAACTAAATTAATAAATTAAAAACCTATAACAAAGAATAAAATGAGGGCCAATTGAAAAGTTGCTTAGAATTAGCCATCCAAATACATACTAAAAGTTATATTTAAGGTGTTCCACCCCTTTAATTTGTTATTGTTATTACATAAAATCTTAACATTTCGAAAATCATGCTAAACTACCATAATTATTCATTGCCACATTGTTAGTGGTACATATATTAAAGGGTTTGTTCACCTTTAAATGAGTATGATGTAGAGTGATATTCTGAGACAATCTGAAAAGTTGGTAGGAATTGGACATTCTATAACATACTAATATTTTAAGAAATTAACCATTTATTAAAATGTCCCAAGTAGCATAAGGACTGAAACTTTCCATGTATCAAAATATCTGGGAATGGTACCTGAATCAGGGCAGTAGAATTAGCCGAAAGACTGATGGTTCAAAAATAAATAACATTTTACTTTTCTCTAGTCCTGTTATATTCAGTTATATTTGCTGCGTGTACATTTAGGCACCTTGTATTTATTACTCTCTCCCTTTATGGCTCTTACGTGTTCCATAAATTTAGCTTTAAAAAATCTTGTGGTAAATCTAGTGAAGAAAACTTCATTATATGCATTCCAGTCAATAAACTAAATATTTGGTTTGGCTCTTCTTTTTACATTTAATATCAAATAGCTGTCATATGTGATTTTTAAAAGTCTTTGTTTTGTGTTAAATGTGCTTACAGGTCCTACAAACCACCCTAAAACATTTATATATTACCACTGACAATGCTTTTTTTTTTGTTGCAGAGACTATGTATAAGCTTCATTTCTTACCACTGAAGGTGCAGATTTTTAAGGCCCTGATTATTTGGAAAACACATTCAGGAAATTTGGCATTAACTGGTACATACAGGTATGGGACCTGTTATCCAGAATGCTCGGGGCCTGTATTCCGGATAATGCATCTTTTTGTAGTTTGGATCTTCATACCTTAAGTCTACTAGAAAATCATGTAAACATTAAATAAACCCAATAGGCTGGTTTTGATTCAAATAAGGATTAATTATATCTTAGTTGGGATCAAATACATGGTTTTGTTTTATTATTACAGAGAAAAAGGAAATCATTTTAAAAAATATGGATTATTTGGATAAAATTGAGTCCATTTTAAGGAGCTTTCTGGATAACGGATCCCATACCTGTACATGCATTTATTGTTATCTTTTTACTTTAGACCAAATACTTTTTTCCCACTCAGCTATCAGATATGTATTTTGCTTAAATAGTACTATGATATAGACCAGGGGTCCCCAACCTTTTTTACCTGTGAGCCACATTCAAATGTAAAGAGAGTTGGGGAGCAACACAAGCATGAAAAAGTCCCTTAGGGTGCCAAATAAGGGCTGTGATTGGCTATTTGGTAGCCCCTATGTGGACTGGCAGCCAACAAGAGGCTTTACTTGGCACTATACTTCGTTTTTATGCAATTAAAACTTGCTTTCAAGCTCGGAATTCAAAAATAAGCACCTCCTTTGAGGACCCTGAGAGCAACATCCAAGGGGTTGGAGAGCAACATGTTGCTCGCGAGCTACTGGTTGGGGATCACTGATATAGACATTGCTGTTTGGAAATAATTTTCAGTTGCTTTTCATTTTTTTTGTGGTTTTTAAGTAGTTTAGCTTTCAAGTTTGGTATATCAGAAACAAATAATTAAACTAAAAAGAAAAAAAAATCATGACCAGTTGCAAAGTTGCTAAGAATAGGACATTCTATAACATACCAAGGGGCACATTTACTTAGGGTCAAATATCGAGGGTTAATTAACCCTCGATATTCGACCGTCAAAGTAAAATCCTCCAACTTCGAATATCGAAGTCGAAGGATTTACCGCATTTCCTACGATCAAATATCAAAGGAAAAATCGTTTGATCGAGCGATTAAATCCTTCGAATTGAACGATTCGAAGGACTTTAATCCATCAATCGAACGATTTTCCTTCGATCAGAAAATTGTTAGGAAGCCTATGGGGACCTTCCCCATAGGCTAAAATTGCACCTCGGTAGGTTTTAGGTGGCGAAGTAGGGGGTCGAAGTTTTTTTTAAAGAGACAGTACTTTGACTATCGAATGGTTGAATAGTCGAGCGATTTTTATTCGAAGTCTTAGTCGAAGGTCGAAGTAGCCAATTCGATGGTCGAAGTAGCCAAAAAAACATTCGAAATTTGAAGTTTTTTTTATTCTATTTCTTCACTAGAGCTAAGTAAATGTGCCCCTAAAAGTTAACTTAAAGGTTAAACAACCATCAAACCTCCTGAAGAGAAGTCATTTTTGAAAAGGATATAAAGAATTCTGAATTTTGAAGTCTTTTGGTTAAGACTTTTAGGAAGCTTTAAGTAACTAATCATAGGAAACGTTTCTAAATGATTGCAACTAGAGGAAGCAATGTTGCTAATCGTGAAACCGTTACAGGGCAGCTACCAAAATAGTCTCAAGTGGAGAATTAACCATCTATGCAAAACAAGCACAAACAAATGAGAGACCAAAAGGCAAATCTAAAAATTCAAGAATAACATTGGAAAGATTGGGAAGCTTGAAAATCATGGGATGCATTGGGTGTAGAGCAGGGCCACTATTAGAAATCACGGGGCCCCATACAACAAAATGTTGGGGGCCCCGCCCACACTCACACCCAAGCCCCACCCCATATCCCGCCCACTCCACATCACAGTTAAAAGACCACACAGACATCAGCGCTAAAAAAGTAACCCCCCCACACACAAGTTATAAAAAGCTATTGATGGTCAGAGCCCCCTTATAAGTTAAAAAAAATTGGGTCCCCAAAAAAAATTTTTAAAAAAATATTTAAATTTGTTTTTTAAAAAAAAAACATTGGCGGCATGGGCCCCTTACAAGTTAAAAAAAATTGGGACCCCAAAATGTATTTTAAAAAAAAATGGTGCCAAGGCCCCCCTTACAAGTTACAAAAACAATTGGGGCCCCCCAATTTTTTTAAAAAAAAAAACATTGGTGGCAGGGGCCTATAAAATATTAACATAATACATTGGTGGCAAGGGGATAAAAAAAAAAACAAAAACACAAACTGGTGTTCAGTAAAATTGAACTCAAGGCTTCAGGACTTCAACTTCACCTACTTTCGTGACTTTGGGTCTTTTCGCTGCTTCAGAACTTTAATTTCTGCTGTTTTCGCGACTTTGGGTCTTTTCGCCGCTTCGGGACTTCGGCTGTTTTGGGACTTCGGCTGTTCAGCTTTTTGGCACTTCCGCATACGGCAACCTACGAAATGGCCGCACGGCTCGGGCGTTCGTAAGGGGGGCCCGGCTCTTTCAAAAATGCCCCCCTTCAGACCCGGGACACTTGTCCCCCCTGTCCCCCCCTGATAGCGCCCCTGGTGTAGAGGATTCAATAACCTCAAGGGATAAGTACCCTTATTCTCCTTCTGATGGAACCAGAGTAGACAATTTAAATAAGGGGACATTTACTACCATACACTCAGTTGAAGGCCCACACATTTCCACAAAGTCAAGTGCATGAGATATAAAAGTAGATAAAGTGTCTCCAGCTGATTTTATACATGGGCTGTCAGCTACTTTTCCAAGTGCAGAAATAGAAACCCTTCCTGTTTGGAAGGATGATACTGCACTCCTTTTTCTATAGCTGGGTAGATATATATATCAGCACAGCCAGTCACTGAAAGTCTATGCATACTCTTCTCTTATTGTTGGAATAGCTGTGCTCCATATCTGCCAATTTGGGCAGTGTAAAACTTAATAATATTATTGAGGGAGGGTATAACAAGAGGCAATGTTTTTATATCCTACCAATAATAAAAGTGTCTCTTAATGTATATATTAGCAGATGTTTTGGATGAAAACCAGAGCTTTGTAGAAACACGTCCATGCTGAATGTGCATGACTAATATGTATATGCTAATATACCCTGTGCGCTCCCCTCGCTCTCCTATATCAATGCCCAACTGAACATGGGAAACCAAAGCTGTAAGTACAAAGAAAACAAGAACTAGAGCAGGCTTGACTGAAAGAAGCCTGATTGCTATGCCCAGTTTAATTCAAGTATAACTTCAGCCAAATACATTTAGAGAAAATTCTCACTATCAGCTGTATACCATACCATCCAGCTACCTGATTTTCATGGGACAGTCCCAATTCTGAGAGCTCAGCCCACAGTCCCAGATTCTTATTGAAGTGTCCCACATTTCTCTTTGATCTCCTGCATTGAACGGCAGAAAAAAAATACAAAATTAATTTTAATAAGATGCTTTTGGCAGAGAGCCCATAATACTTGGCACCTGCAGAACCATAACTAATAAAATAGCAGAACTAAGACTTGTAGCTTAAAGGCCAAGATGGCCCTGCATTCCACTATGTAATGCACATCTATCTTGGAGATTGATCCCTCCCTTGTAGCTTAAAGGCCAAAATTGCACATTGAACACTGTGACGGTAAGTAAATGACTCCTATAGTGAAAAGGTGAGTGCTATGGAGGTGGTACACGCAATAATTAGATCTCAGAAGACGTTTGTGCCTCCCATGCACTACCCAATGGAACTTATTTATCAAAGTATGCTGGCGCTCTAGAAATACATGTTAATAAAGTGTGAGAATAAATCATATAACTATAGTACGCCAGAGGCAAATTTTGCTGCTTCCTGTTCACTTTTATGAGATTTTAGGTTCATCTTTGAATGGGTGCAAGTGAGAGTATATGCCCCTAGAAAATACAAATGAATAGAAAGAGATGAAAAATTCCCTCTGGCAATCTGTAGTGAGCTCTATTTCAGCCTTTGCTAAATATGCCCTGCCCGATATGGGAAAACTCTAAGCACAGAAATGTTAACACAGTGAAACAAAATAACCAGACTACAGGGTGACATATACAGTACATCTGTTTGTGTCTCCGTTCAAGGTAAAATAAGAATTGTGGGGGGACCAACTCATTTATCTTCTGGAGCTCCAAAGGCACATTACACCTTTGTTCATGTAAAGTATCTGGCTCCATGCCTGGTTCTGCATATTAGAATGGCAGCTTGATGCTATGTTTAAGCAATTATGCCATCATCCGTCTGTTTCCCTTCATACATCTTACTCAATCTTACTGAAATCTGAATTCCAGCAGAGCTTTAATCTTTTTTTTAATGTGCAAATGGTGTGTGCTTTTACTGTTTGTTATAAATACACATGCCTTATTCTTAGGGTCCAGGAAATGTGCATATAAATAATGGGTTACCTTAGAAAAGAGCATAGAAATGTAAGTTCCAGCTGCAGACCAACATACAATATTAGGCTATTTTACTTGATAGAACAGATAAGGGTCAGATGGGGCAAATAATTAAAACAGGATCCCTACAGGTCTGGACTGGCATCTCAGATAGTTATTGCTGCAGAGATCCTTGGCTACTGCTAAATGTCCAAGCTACAATCCTGGATAGATTATGATACTAAAATGCATAAATATCAAAGCTTAATTTATTACTATTACAAATATCATATTACATAGTGCTGACATATTTTGCAGAGCTTTACAGAGATTTTACTTCATTCACATGAGTAGCTGCCGCATTGGGAGCCTACATTCTAGGGACCTTACTACTGTATTCTAGTTCATGACTGTCCACTGAGTTCATCACCGACTTTGTCCTGTTCCTGCTTTTCATCCACTTCATCCTCTTTCAGTCTCTCCTGATCTTCACCCATTTTGACCTGTTTGAGTGTTTTGTCTATTCTGTTCTTTAATCTTTGCTTGCTCCACTATGTTCCCTCTGTATATTAGTTGCAATCAGTCACTGGGATCTACCTGAACACTACCAAAGTGATACTATGTACAATGAGTTGCACCAGACATTCTTTTAGGATGTTCATGTTTTCCAATTGTGATATGAATATGGTTGGAAGTGTAACAGTCAGGGTTAGACTGGGCCTGTGGGGTACCAGGAAAAAACCCAGCCCAGACCCACTCCCTTCTTGAAACACTGCCAATCTCATTACCTTTCTCCTTGGCCCCTGCCCCGAACTCCCTCCCTGGCCACTGCAGTGAAGCAATCGCTAAGAGTAGGGGAGTATTATAAAGTTTTGTTAATGACCTTATAATATTATTTTGCATTTGATATGGTAGTTATATCTACTCCCTGTTCACATGTGAAATTATATATATAATTTATCATTATGGCTTTACTTTTAATGCACAATCCAGTTATTCAGAATGCATTTTTCAGAGTTAGAAAGCAGGCTTTTGGCTACAGTATGTCAGCTCAAAGAGGATCAGGAGGTTAATACAGTGTGTGCAGCCACAGCAGCAGTGCACAACAAAAGCAGTAAATTCATTTCCTTGCCTGTAGCATAAAATACATTCTCGTTGTCTGTAGCCATGCATGGCCATCCCAAACTGTCAATTAGCTGCAACAGTCCACTAAAACTGAAATAAGGAGGTAAATAGTTACAGTATATTAGGCATGATAGGGCTATCATGTCGTTATGAGTCATTTTAAATGAGCTACATATTTTGAAAATGTTAGGACCTGAGTTTGCTGGTATTCAGTTTGGAGAACTCCTGACACTCCCTATTCACATCCTCAGACATTGTCTCGTTCATGGGAATTTTAGCAGAGGCAGTCTCATTCATTACCCCTGTCAAGGTATCTGATAAAAAAAATATATACATACATCAACAAAACATCCAAAACAGAAGCTGCTTAAAGCATTGTATATACTGTATTTTATTGAGAAAGAGCTTTATCCCTTAGGGTGGTGGCACATGGGGAGATTAGTCGCCAATCAACAAACCTTCGCTACTGTGAGCAACTAATCTCCCCAAATGCCTTACTTGCTGCAACAAAGCGAATCGCCGGTGGGATGGCATAAGTATCGCTTTGTTTCGAAGGTGGAGAAATACTTTTTTAGACAACCTTGACATAACCTTACAGTTTACTGAAACACTATGGGGCACATTTACTTAGCTCGAGTGAAGGAATAGAATAAAAAATACTTCGAATTTCAAAGTATTTTTTTGGCTTCTTCAACCATCAAATTGGCTACTTCGAAATCGAACGATTCAAACTAAAAATAGTTCAACTATTCGGCCATTCGATAGTCAAAGTACTGTCTCTTTAAAAAAAACTTCGACCACCTACTTCGTCACCTAAAACCTACCAAGCACCAATGTTAGCCTATGGGGGAGGTCCCCATATGCTTTCCTAGCTTTTTTTGATCAAAGGAAAATCGTTCGATTCGAAGGATTTAATAGTTTGATCGAACGATTTTTCCTTCGATCACACGAACGAAGGAAATGCGGTAAATCCTTTGACTTCGATATTCAAAGTCGAAGGATTTTACTTTGACGGTCCAATATCGAGGGTTAATTAACCCTCGATATTCGACCCATAGTAAATGTGCCCCGTACAAGAAGTGCTATACTAAATAACTTTGTTCTATTTTCTATCCTGCCTACAAATAAGAGAAGCACAATTTAAGGTCCAATTACAGTAGGAAGTGCCAATTTTTTCATTATGGGGAAAGAATATTTTCTAATGTCTTTAACATTGCACAGTACACTGTTGCCTTACTCGTAATATCCTTGTGAATATGCTTCTCCGCCTGCCTTAGAAATTGCAAATTAGGAGTGTAGAATACAGAATTTTATGAGAAAGGAAGCAGATTTGCTAGATTACTTTTTCACATATTCAGGTCTATTAAGAAAATGCATATTTATAAAGCATAAAAGGAACATAGTACTCCAATGCAAAAAAAATAGTAAATCAGAATAACCAAGACCAAAGCCATCAACGAAAATAATAGCCATCTCATATATCCACAGACTTTTTTCTTTTTTATCATAAATGTTATTGAATCCAAAATTATGTTCAAGTTAAAGGAAAATATAACACAGTGGAAACATTAGCTTTCCTATCAGTAAAAGCGAACAGAAAAAAAGGGTATTTTTTCTTATGGCGACTTTTTTGTCTTACAAGACCAGTAACATAAAAAATTGTAAAAAAAAAACAAACTTTTTCTACATAAGGAAAAAGAAAAACACCAAGACACTTTCAACTTCGCAAAGTCTTTATTAAGAAATAACTTACCGATAATCCGCTTGCGCTCCTCTTCAGAAACGGTGATGATCCATCGTGCGGTGCTCGATTTCTCCTGCCTTCTTTAGGAGATAGCCAGGAAGGAGAAATCGAGCGCCGTACGATGGATCATCGCCCTGTCTTTTAATAAAGACTTTGTGAATTTAAAGTTAAAAGTGTCTTGGTGTTTTTTTTCCGTTAAGTACAAAAAAATGTTAACATTTTTTTATGTTACTGGTCCTTTAATGCATTAAAATCAATGGGCGTTTTTTCTTATGGCAACTTTTTTGTTCTAATGCATTAAAGTCAATTGGCGTTTTTTCTTATGGGTGTGTTTTCTTATGGGTGTATTTTGCTGCAAATTTTCAGTTTTGTGAAAAAATGTGCACATCGCCAAATTCTGAATTCTGAATTTCACAAATCCATGGCCCACAATCCATAAATCACTACTCACGAACCACTGGTTGTGGATCACTGACTTACAGTATACAAAGCGGACAAGTGCATAGTTGGTACTATAATGGGGCTCTTCAAATAATTTTTAGTATTTTAAGAAGTGATCAAAGCTTCTGCTTGAACCACTAAAATAATTACTATAACATCAACTTGAATGATCAGAAGGAAAAGTCAGGAGTGCGGGAGGAGGATGAAAGTAGGTGGGACAATGACTGAATTGACAAGTTGCTTTACACCAGAGGTACAGTACGCAGTTGCTGAAAATCAATACACAACTTGATAAATATGCAGTAATCCCTGGTGTAGTGTATTCGGTTCGTTTTTTTTACACAGTATGATAAATAGGCCCAATAGGACCAATAGGCAATGAATATTACATGCTTTTAATAAAGCTATACTGGTCATTTGATGTAGATCATTTGGTAACTAAATTATACAATATTCTGCCTTTTATGTTTAATTATTTTGTGTAGTATGGGAACACTACTTACAAGGCAGTAAATGAATTTTGATAAAACAATGTTAAAAGTAGTGAATTAAAACAGTTTTAGATTTCATTCATTATACAATTTTATTGTGAAACTCGAACTTCTAAAGCAAATAAGTTATAGCACTGTTTTTGGATAATTTATATTCTCCCCTGAAGTCATTGTACTGCAACAGGTTAAATAAGAGGTTGCTAATATAGTCATGCGTAAAAGCATTTCAGAAGCTAATTTATATACTAGTTATTCGTCTCCTCTTGTTTTCATTGCACATATTTCAACAATTTGCTACCAAGTACAACACATAGTAGATAAAAAATGAAACCCCTGCAAGATCAAGAGCACCATCACGTCAAAAGGGGAAAAGAGCTGACGCTTTATAACTCAGTATTATTTCTTATCAAGCTGCTTCAAAGTAGCAATAAATCAATTTTCTTTTATAAAAGTTCATTAAAAAAATATAATTTTCAAAGCTCAGGTGAATAGGATCGACCCGAAAACTCGAATCAAATTCGATTTTCCGAAAAAAACTTGAATGTCAGGAAAGCTGCAAACAACTACACATTGATCGCAGGACATCTTCCATTGACTTAAACTGCAATTCAGCAGGTTTTAGGTGGCCAATAGTCAAATTCGAGTTCCTAAAGTGCCAATGTATGATAAACTTCGAAAATCAAACTCGAATCGAATTTTATAAATTCCCTAGTCGAATTTGACAGTTTTGGCCATAAAACTTTGACCCTTGATAAATCTGCATATATATTCAGAAAGCCAGTTATATCAGCCACCTATTATTTCCCTATTAACACATTTTTATTAAAATAAATAAATATATATATATATATAGACAGATTAACTAAATAGTTCAAAAGTTGTAATATTTTTCAGTGTTTTTATAGCAGTCAATCAATCTGTCAGTTTGTCAAATTCAATTTTTTTTCCTAAGGGTGTTAAAGTTCAGTTTAGAGATCAGAACTCTAACACTAAATAGGTATGGAAAGTTTCTTAAAAAATACAAGCTTTACATTCAATATAATGCTGCTGTTACTGTTCCTAAAATGTAAACAAATGAATCAGCCTCATAGTTATTTGCAAGACTTAAAGTCACCACAAGAAACAAAACTGAATGTTTCGATGACTACAGCACTGAAAACATTTGTTGTTTAAACATCTTGAATCATATATATTTCCCCATAAAACTATTGTATTTTATTGTATTTTTGACCTCCACACAGCAGAATAACCAATATGACACAGTAAAGTAGAATTGTAAACTATGGTGAAAATTGTAGTTGCAAGTAATAAAGGTTTTTGCAACAACAATAAAATAAAAAAGATAGTTGTGCCTCTTAATACTACATGATATATGTTGTGTAAAAGGAACATAAATATTTTTATCTATTCCTATTACCTTTTAGTTCTGAGCTGTTTTTCTGCATTTCTGCTCAGAATATTTCCTGGATCAGCACAGTAGAAATAATACAGCTAGTTTTATATGACCTGAATTTTCAGAGCAAAAACAATATAATAGACTATCATTATCTACATTTATTAATGGACATTGAATAATAAGAAAATGGGCATCAAGAGCATAGGAAATACATATAAAACATATTTAATGTAAATGGAGAAGGGGGTATGATAGAGAAAGCAGCCTTAACCATAGACCTGAAACCCAAAATAGTACTCACATATTCAGCAGCCAAACTCTGGTTCTATAATACCACACAGCAAAAGATGATGACAAAAACAGAGATAATGCTGTTGTCACACAAGATTATTCTCATGATCATTTCTGAGTGCCGACAAGTGAGGAAGACCCCCAAGAATAATCCCACTGGAGGGGTTTATATCAACACTGGGGGTCATTTATAAAGTTTGTGCAGCGCATATATTTATTCGCAAATGTTGGCCATGTTTTTTCCTGAATGCTAAAAAATTGCACTGCTGTGCCCGTCTTTCCAGTTTTTGCGAATTCACATTGAGAATACATTTTCGCAAATGGCTCGCAAATGAGATGGGTGTTTCGTGAGTGCGTCCACTGTGCGGCATTGTTGTGCGTGAAAATAATGTTGACAGTAACTTCAATTCTCAATTTGCAAAACTGTTTTGCAAATATTTTCTCCGGCCACCAAAGTTGTGGCGTAATTCAGTCACAGAGTGTTCACCTAAATATTTAGCAATTTGCAATTTTTGACTTAAAAAGCTCTTATAGACAAAAATCGCAATTCTGTTTGCACCACACTTATTCAGCTTTATAATTATAACCATGCGCAGCGCAAATATATTCAGTTTGCAAACCAATCTGTCTTGTGCAAAGTTTATAAATGAGCCCCACTGTGTCAAGGAATAGAAATGTTTCCATGGAAACACTAAGTACTAATTTGATGCAAATGCCAATTACCCTAGGCAACACTGAACTGAAACATTGGGTTACTATAAAAATATAATACATTCAGGGATAATAAGATAACCTCAGCTGAAACTTACATTACCACCTGCCACAAAAAGTTATATAGATAACTACTCAACTTTATTTTCAGAGAAATGGTATCTGCAATAATCAAATAATAATACTAATAATAATAAATTACCTTTGTGTAATGAATTTCACATTAAGCTTCAACAAAAGCATCGTATTCTGATCAGTCGCTACAGCCACGGTTTATATTATTTACATAATATATTGTTGCCTGTAAATAGAAACAGAAATAGTTATCAAAAATAATATATTCTATGACTTTCCCACATGGCTGCAGACAGACAGCAGGCCTCTTCAAACAATAAACTAATTAGACTACATAAGGACAAATCAGACATGGAAGTGGATAGAACAGGAAGAGGAAGTTGACTAGAAGTTATCTGGTCAGACTAGACTTTTGCTTGCCTTAAAGAGATACTGACACCAGAAATTATGCAGTTTTTACATCTATCATACAATTGACTTTCATGCTACTTATACATTTGCCATAAAGTATTTGCCCAATTCTTTTACATTACCTATCTGACTCCACGTGTTCGTCTATGAGGGGGCTGCCATATTTGTGCAGCAGGAGTCCGTTAGCATTAGAAACTTTAACAGGCTGAGATAGGACAGTCAGGTTGGCAAAACAGTCAGGTTTAGAAACTTCAACTAACAATTACTCACAAAAATAAACCTCTCAACAAACACCAATTAGCATGTCCTATAGGTAACTTTTAATGTACATTCATATTTTACAAGTTAGTTTTTTAGTGTCAGTATCACTTTAACCTCGCTAATGTTACATTACGGTCTAGCTGTTTCTGGAATCTTTTATTGCACCTGACATGTTTCCTTCTACATTATGGCCTCTGTTATTAACTTTGAAGATAGCACTGAATTTATGTTGATGGACTTTATTGATTTTGGACAAACAGAATTGCCTATTTATAAAGAATGGGAAGGTTTCATTGATATCAGAATAGAAACTGCAAGGGAATGGTAAATGCTACTGAAACCCATTACTTTTATATTCTTTATACCGTTTGCCCACTCCTTTTCCACAAATCAGCTATGTAATCTCCCGCAGAACAAAGCTTTTTGCCATGTGTTCTGTGGAAAAACATTTTCATTTTGTACTTATTACAAATGGTAATATATTAGCAGTTTAAAAGCAGCTTAAATGGTTGAAAATTCAAAAAAGTATATTACAAAAGTGCATAGAAGAGCATTCTAAAAATGTTATATTCATTTTTTTAAAGGTTTCTATGTCTTTAAGGCAGGGGTCTCCAACCTTTTTCACCTGTGAGCAACATTCAGATGTAAAAAGAGTTGGGGAGCAACACAGGCATGAAAAATGTTCCTGGCTGGTGTAAAATAAGGACTGTGATTGACTAGTGGTAGCCCCTTTGTGGACTGGCAGCCTACAGGAGACTCTATTTGGCAGTACATCTGGATTGTATGCAACTAAAACTTGCCGCCAAGCCAGGAATTCAGAAATAAGCATCTGCTTTGAGGCCACTGGGTGCAACATCCAAGCAGTTGGGGAGCAACATGTTGCTCACAAGCTACTGGTTGGGGATCACTGCTTTAAGGCATGTTTGCGCATGGGTGACCAGTGCCTTCTACTTTTACTTGTGACATGCCACTTACCTGCACATGCACTTTATGGGCGAATTAGCGTTTGGTAGGCAGGTAAGCATAGGATTGTGAGCTTAGGGACAGGGACACCAAGGCTTCAGACAAAACACACTTTTATTAAGCACTGGGCATTCCCAACAAAAGGCAACAGAAAACAGTTCACCAACTTCACTGCAAAACATTCAGGTACATTCAGGGTACAGTTTAGCAACTTCAATGGAAAACATTCAGGGTTTCTCACCATCTGGGCTCTCACCATCCATGGAAACTCACCCTCTAGAACTTCAGAGCATTTACTCAGCCCTGCTGGATTCCCCTCCCGGGACTCAGGTTTACTAGCCTCTGCCAGTCCCTTTTTCCCTTCCAGAGATGTAGGCAACTATCTTGCTGGCAGCAAGACCCCTTCTGTCAGGCACTGTCTCTCCCAGCAGCACCACACTTCCCTCCACTCTAGTGGGCAGATTTACTAAAGGGCAAATGGCTAACGCTAGCCACAATTCGCAAGCGTTACTGCCAGCAGGGACATCACCGATTTACTAACGGGCACAAAAGAACAAGAACGGATTGCACACTCAATTTTCAAAATCCTTTTCTTTTTGATTATTTATTATTTGTGCCCCTGAGGAAGACCACTATGGTTGAAACGTGTTGGGCTTACTTATTATTTTTGTAATTTCTGTTACCCTCTTTTTTTCTGTAATAAATATTATTGACTTTATTGACTTTATTTTACATTTTTAAAATTGAGCGTAAAATCCATTCTTGTTCTTTTGTATACATGTTTTGAGACCCTCATGGGGAGTCACCAATGGATTAGCAGCTCATACTTTATTTTCAGGGTGTGTGCCTTCTTACCTCTATTTCTAGTTACTAACGGGCGCAGGCACCAATTCGAGCAAAAGAGACTGCGCTAGCGGTCACTCTATCCCCAGGCGCTTTTACGCTCTGGCGAACAATTGTTACTCTGCAAATTCACTAAAGTTAGGATTTTACTGAATGTTACTTCTTTCGCCAGAGTTGCCTTCGTCAGCTCAGACCAGGCGAAGTGCATTCAAGTAGCAAGAACTTCCTCTTCTGTCACTCACATTATAATTTGTGAGCCGAAAATGCATGTAAGTCGAAAAAAAACTGGCGTCTTTTCCTTTTTTCAGCCTGATTGCCCGCAAAAGACCTAACTTGAACTTTTTGGGGTAACTGGTTTTCCCCATACATTTGCAAACATATGGAACATTAATTTTAAAGTGGGCTCATGTGTAGGGCATTAGAATAACTCTATTGTCTTTATTAAGGTTCCCTGGACATGTGATTTGTGTAATTTGTAAGTGCATGCACCAGCATTTAACATAAAGACCTCCATACAACTCTCGCCCTATGCAAATTGTCCTGAGTGCAAGATCCCTAGCGAAGTTTCGCTAGGCAGAAATGAAGGTTGATGCTTCTTCATTATCAAATGCTCCCATTGCCGAAGTAACGCTAGCAAAAAGTCACCCACGATGAAACTCTGCATTTTAGTGAATTAACTTTGAGCGTCTGAGCGAATTTACGCCTAGTGTAGCGATGGGTGCAAAGGATTGCTGGCGACAATTTGCACTTTAGTAAATCTGACCCTAGGAGGTGTCTGGAGAGCTCTAAGCTGTGGTAACACAGTCCTTTTACCTTTCCTAGGTAGCTCCTCTCTCAGCTGCCATTTAATTACTTGGCTGAGAGGGAATATTAACCCTATCTGTGCTGGGTATCTCTCTGCAACATATATCATGCAACTTAAATGCACATTTTTCAGTGTACTTTCCTGCAAGACTGTGGTGTTTCCCAAACACCCAGTCACAAGGAATTGTAAGTAATAACCCATGGTATAGAACCCACAACACTACAATTATTTTTAACCAGGAAGGTGACTTGTGACGCCACAACACAACATAGTTATTAGAAAAAAATATATGCAGCTGAGTGGCATCTAAAAATATATATACAAAATTTTACAAAGAAAATCTTCAAAAATAGTTCAGGCGGCAATATTATTCCTTATAGGCAAATGAAAATACATTCTTTGTTCTGGTGGCTAGGCTTCACTGGGTTCATTTAATAGAGTATTCCCTGATTGCTCTTTGTTGTCACAGAATTAGCTTCCCTCATCTCTCTATGAAACTGCTCACATTATTATCCCTATTCAAAATAGAGCAAGATTTTATGAAGCATTAAGTTTATGTTTGCACAGTCAATACCAACAAAACAATACAAAATGTGATTTGGAAGTTAACCACAAGAAGTCACTAGTAATACCTACATATAGTGGGGTCTATCAAATCTTGACCTGCAATAGTGTAAATTTCATGGGTAAAAATAAGCCCGGCCCTAACAGTAGGGAGGAAGAATACAACAACATAATACGTATATTTTTATTAATCCATTCTTTTTTTTTTTGTGCCCAGTATACTAGAAAGGGCAGTGAGAGTCAAATAGCATGTATATTGCAAAGCCTTTCAAATTCAATTAGTAAAAATAAAATGTCCCAGAAAAAGCAATAGCCTAATGCTATTTGCACTGGAAATTAACTTTAAAAACAATATATGGCTTACGGATGCAGCCAATTAAAAAATGTCAGTCTCTTAGATTATTTCTTGCCGACCCCTTCACAGTCTCTCAACTGTATGTAAGTCCAAAATCAAGCGTATATATACTCCCAAAGGGATATGTATAAGAAGAGATCAGCGCCTGTGGCAACAGAAATTAAAAACAAGCATATCGTAATACGTTCATAGTATGGGATGTCACCCTGTGCATACACTAGATGTTAAAAAGGTGTATTCTCCCCTGTTCCCTTGTGACTATTAATGGGGGGATAAATTAGCGATAGAAGTGAAGAAAAGATGATGCCTTTCCTGTAAACCGAAATATATTCCAGGGGTGAAGCGCCTCCACCTTCTATGCAAAGTGCCTACTTACAAACCACTGCTGTGGTGTTATGCATATAACAAAAAAGCCCTTTCCGGTCCCTCCTTCAGGGTTCGCCGCTCCTTCCAGGTCCCAAGCCAGGAATAGAACCAGTGATAGTGTAATACCATTTTTATTAAAAACTAATTAAAATCAATTAAAAAAAATTTACACTCACATTTACCCTGACGGGTTCTGCGCATTTAGTCCAATAAAAAGTTTGTGTGAGGTCCCAAGGGGTAGTCCTGTCAGCTCACTCCAGACTCCCTCGTGGTGCCTTGCTTCTGGGTTGTTGTGTCCCCCAGACTGTGCCTAATGCATTTCGCTGTGTGTTATCAGCTTCCTCAGAGGCGTCCAGGAGTGTTAACCCATTATCCAGAAATTCCAAATTATGGGAAGGCCATCGTCCATTGAGTCCATTTTAAGCAAATAATTTGACATTTTTAAAAGTCTTTGCTTTATCTCTGTAATGATAAAACAGTACCTTGTTCTTGATGGTATGCTAAGCTAGTTGAATATACCAATTGCAAAACAATCCTGTTTATTTAATGTTTAAATAATTTTTAACAGACTTAATGGTATGGAGATCATTACAGAAAGATCCCTTATCTGAATAATGTTTGGTCCTGAGTATTATAGATTACAGGTTCCATACCCATATCTATGGTTATTATTATATTTTGCAATAACAGGGCAAAATCTGAAATAAAATGTCACATTTTACTTCAGCTTTGTACATGCACAATTAAAGCAAATCAGCAGTCCAGTTAAAAGCCTCTGGTATATATATATATATATATATATATATATATATATATATATATATATATATATATATATATATATATATATCTGTACCACCCTTTCCCTTAGCTGAAGATTTTGTTAAAAAAACCTAAAATATGTGACAACAGAATGTGACATTACTTCTGATTTTGGCTGTTGCCCTGTTTAGTGCTAGAAATAGCCGCCCCATTAATGTTTTATGGATTGTCATAATGTTTTATGGATTGTGGGTAGCCTAATACAGTATATATCCAATATATATGGATATATAATATATATAAGATAATAAATATATATAAGATGTTCACAATAGCTGTGATGTAGTTAAACACTATATTTGCTTTGAGTGCTCTCATTTTGTTATTGTATATATATATATATATATAATCACTTTTTTTTTGTCCTAAGTATATTGCTTTTTTGCCTGAACCCCAAATCATTAGTGGATATTAATAAAGTGGAACATGACCTAATGCATAAATAATGTCCCAGGGCCAGATGATGTCAGTAAATGGGACCGGAGAAAACTTTGAACCTTTTAATATTTTCATGCTTTTCCATTTTAAAGGGGGAGTGAGCACCAACAATAATAATTTATAGTGGGGCTCATTTATTAATGCAGCGCAGCGCATAAGTGGACGCAAAAGATTGTCTGCGACATCACGAGTGTGATCGCTAATATATTTGCGTGATATTGCGCATAACACAGAGCTTTTGCGATGGTTTTGTTTATGCGCATTGCGCAAAAGATTGGGCATTTATGTCGCAAACGATGCCGTGGTTGTTAGGGGCGTGGCTACAATGCGCTTGCACTGCGGCCGTCGCAGATTTGCGTCTGTATATGTGCAAAACTGCACCCGGTCAACAGCACCACAATTTTTACGACTGCCTCTTTGTGGCGTAATAGTAACGCTCTTCAAAATGCGCATTCCTGCCCAGCTGCGCTAGCAGAGCCACACTGCTAAACTGGGTTCTGGCAAATACAATTGTGCTGCTGTTGGTGTGGATGATTGTTAACTGAAAGTTTACTCAAAGATGAACAACCCCTGTAAAGTGCATATTAACCACGCCTTCCACCCAACATGTTTATATTGACCAAGGTTCCTTTAAGGGTATCAGGTAGGCTAAACACCTTTGCAACCAAACAAATATTAGCACAGAAACAAATGCAGATGCGTCTAAGTGAACGCAATATGCGCAATATGTGACGCAACTAATTAAAGCAGCGCATTCATACATGAGCACAACTAATCCTTACCTTTGCGGTATCTTCCTGTGCGCACAATTTATTATAAGCACTGCGACAGCTGATACGCAGTTTCACACAGTTTCACAAGTCGCACCTACATTAGCGCACAAAATCGCACTGTTAAGGTATCGTGCGCTACATTATTAAATACTCGCATGCGCTGGGCAAATGTCAGGCCACTGCGCTCTTTTTAGCACTGCGCTGCGTTATTAAATGAGCCCCACTGTTTAAAGTAAAATGTTATTTGAAGCAAGCTTACTGATGTTATTCATTCTTCTGTTTATTAGTGACATTTAAGTCATCATTTAGAAATGAAATTTTATTCAAGATAGCTTTGTTATGCAAATCAATCCATCCACCATCGTATGATCTTATATTGCTGCTTCCACAGCAACAAATGGGTTCATTTAAACAGTTTCTTCTCAATAGTTCAAACTGCCTTATCACTCTAAAAGCTACAAAACTTGCTACACAATAATATTTCTATGTGGAGGCCATGGAGAAGTTATCATTGAATGTACATTAAACTCCGTGATGATGATACTTTAAATATGATTCTTTATTCCCTGCATGAATAATGGCAATTTTTTTTGTTATATTACTTATAGGGTAGGGTTACCCTATAGGGTTCTAGTCTAAAATTATATAATTAGAGCTATAATGCAAATTAGTCAGTCAACAGGATCAGAGGAAAAGAGCAATCAAATGCTAAAAAGGTGACTTTTGGAATTCACTCACATTTTCTGCCTTCTTTTTTCCTGGCCATGATCCTTAAGGGATTATAAATTTACCCATTAGTCCTGGGTTACTTTTTTGGTATGCACTCTATATTGCCTTTTACCCTTTAATCTCATCATTGCTCAGACCGCAGCCACTGTAGGGACAAGAGTAGGGTCATGATTGGAGAAATATGATCCATGTTTCCTTATTCAGGATCAATACAATGTTATGATCATAATGGTATCTTGTGCAATAGCATACAGTATACTGTATATTGGCAATTTTGAATAAGAGAAAGTGACCAAATCTAGATATAGCACATACAAGCGAACATATACAGCCAGTCTAAGCTGTCAGGCAGTGAATATTGCCAACGGTCAGTATCTCAGCATCCATATTAATGATTATGCATATCACAAGATATCAGGCAGCTCATAATTCAGGAGAATTCAGGAGAAAAATATATACATAAATATGTGATAATACATAACACAATCATTACCACATATGCATTATAAAAACTAACACTAACTATAGTTTCTATAGTTTCTACTTAAATGGCCCCATAACTTCTCATTTAAAGTAATTAATTATCCACATTTCTAATTTCAAATTGGTAAAATTGGCTTTACACATGGCTTTAATTGTAGATAAATTAAACAATACCCAACAGTCAAAGAGCATGAAAACAAGAAAAGGTTTTGTCTTTCTTTTATCTATGTGACCTTCTTTAAAATATAATGAGGTGCTGTCATGCTTTATACCCCTCTTATAGCTTTCTGCAGTTCCTGTTTATTAGCAAGAAAATGAAGTGTGATTTTCAGTAATCTTACGTTGATCTGGAGAGCATTCAGATTCACAGAATTTTTCTATAGAGATAAGATCGCAATCCACGATAAAAAGTCATTTCTCAAACTGGCTCCAAATAGATGGTATATGAAACAAAAATTTTTTCCATGAACAAAGTAGTTGTATTTATTACATAGCCAATTAAATAAAATGGCATTCTGAAACCTATAATCTTGTCTCATTCAAAGCCATCATAAAGCTGCCAGTTGCATTTCTTTATGCTTAACTTTAGCCTAAATTCTTCAGGGAAGTGAACACTTGGCCAAGAAGCTACAGAGTTAAGGAGGCCATGGTTTATAAAGTATTAATCTAATATAACCTACTTGCAGGGGTTCTAAATCAGCGGGACTTCATTGCAAATCATAATACTTTGAGTTTGTGCCAGCATGGTTTTGTGCGTAATATATCTTCCCAGACTAACTTAATTTCTTTTTATGAGAAGGTAAGTAGAGACCTCAATTCTGGCATGGCAGTGGATGTGATTTACGTAGACTTTGCTAAAGTATTTGATACAGTGCCACACAAAAGGTTACTGGTTAAATTAAGGAATGTTGGCCTGGAACATAGTATTTGTACCTGGATAAAGAACTGGTTAAAAGATAGACTGCAAAGAGTGGTGGTAAATTGAACATTTTCTAACTGGACCAGTGTTGTTAGTGGAGTACCACAGGGCTCTGTACTAGGTCCCTTGCTTTTCTGTTGTTTATTAATGACCTGGAGGTGGGCATTGAAAGTACTGTTTCTATTTGTGAAGATGAAACTAAATTGTGCAGAACTATAGGCTCCAGGCAGAATGCTGCAACTTTGCAGAGTGATTTATGTAAGTTGGAAAACTGGGCAGCAAACTGGAAAATGAGGTTCAATGTTGATAAATGCAAGGTTATGCAAGGTTATGGTAAAAATAATAGAAATGCCAGTTATACACTAAATGTGTTGGGAGTTCCTTAAATGAAAAGGATATTGGGGTTTCTATAGATAACAAGTTGTCTTGATGGACTTGACTTTTTTCAACACAATTTAACTATGTAAGACATGGCCTTAGCAGTATATGCTAGTATTCTGTTAAAGAGTAGCAAAAATACTAGTAACAGCTGGATAAAATCCAAGGCACGCAGCATATGCTTAAATACCTGGGTGTGCAATTACACCTGTATGTAAAGGGCACAGGTTATCACAAGTATTGCTGACAATGTGCTGCTTTACAACCAGTATGACAATTTCAAATATCTAACTATAAACCTGTTTCTGAAAAGGTGAAATGAAGAAAGTGTACTGTACATTTATCACAAAATTCAATTTTTAGGGAATTTGGAAGGAGCACAGATCCCACGACCCAGTGAGAAGTGTTTTTCGTTCACCTTGAGCTAAGCAGCCATGAAAGAATAAATTGTTGTCTACACAACTGGATTGAAAAATCAGTGCAGCTTTAACAACAAACAAAATGGCACAGTTCAGGGAGATGCTATTGTGTTGCCTAATATTTCAAAAGCTGTTCTAACCATTATGTAAAATGTGCCATTCCCAGCTGAACCCATTCACTGGCTGCTTCTACGTCCTTTGAAACTTTATCTCTGGTTACACATAGAAAGGATGTCACACTTCAGTTGCACATGGGAATCATTCACAACAGTTCTTCACATTTTTGTCTATTCACTGATAAGCACTTTGGTCTTTGGATGAAGCAGTTAAGTTAAAATATATGTAAGGCACAGCATTCAACTTCTATTGAATTAAATAGAATTACCACACTACTAGTTTAAAGTTTTCACAAGGAATAGAGTAGTTTATATTTAGATATTTTTTAGTAATTAGATATTTTCAATATTTTTCCAATGCACTTAAAGGAACCATAACACCAAAAAATGAAAGTGTTTTTAAAGTAATAAAAATATCATGTAGTGTTGCCCTGCACTGGTAAAGCTGGTGTGTTTGCTTCAGAAACACTACTATTGTTTATATAAACAAGCTGCTGTATAGCAATGGCGGAAACTGAAAAAAGTCTATATGGCACAGGCTAAATAGAGGATAACTGATAACACCATTATGTTCTACAGAGCTTATTTGCTATCTGCTGTGTAACCCAAGCCTTTTTGCTTTTGATTGGCTGCTCCCATTGCTACACAGCAGCTTAATTATATAAACAAAAGTAGTGTTTCTGAAGCAAACACAGCTATTTTTCCAGTGCAGGGCAACACTGCATTATATTTTCATTACTTTAAAACACTTTTATTTTTTCATGTTCCTGTTTCTTTAAAAAGAGAATTACAGCTGAAAAAAATAGTTCATACCATAGCTTACTTACAGTTAATCAGACTATGGAAAAGATAGGTCACTGTCTAAATGTCCATAATGACACCCCCTTTACATTTTTAATAGAATGGTATTTACCATATATTTAGTTCCACAATCAATAATGTTAGAATCAGGCATACCTCCCAACTGTCCCGTTTTCTGCAGGATAGTTCCAATATTAACAGCTCAACATGCAGTCCCGAGTTTACCCTCTGGGGTAACCATTTCACTATTAGTATACAAGAAGATATTTCAGCAGCACTCCGATTATGGTGAAAAAATTGCAATTTTATTCGTGCCTCAAGCTAAGCTTAGCTTAGGCACGTATAAAATTACACTTTTTTCACCATAATCGGAGTGCTGCTGAAATATCTTCTTGTATATGAATCAGATCTGACAGATTAACAGAGTCACAGACGGCACCCAACGCCATTCCACTATTCGTGCAGATCTCCACACCCTCTTTTTTCAGAAGGCAGTGTATGAGGGCAAGGAATACCCTCTGGTGTGCCACAAGGCAGTTTTACAGCACATGGGCAGCATCCAGGCTTTAATATAGAGATGAAACCGGTGGAGATAAGTGAAGGCAGATTGGGAGCTTTGTCTTAAATGCCATAAGTCTGCTAGCCATGGGAACAGCCCTTTAGACATGCTATAATATGAAATAATATAGTCTCTTTTCAACAAAAGTTTTAGTTTCCCTATACATTGACTATACATGCAAAATGCAACTTTTAATATTAAGACAAACTTAATTCAAGCTCAGTGGCATTTTATTATTCAGTTATCACAGAATTCCATATTGTGAAGATACTGTACTATGGTTAAAGTGGACCTGTCACCCAGACACAAAAATCTGTATAATAAAAGAACTTTTCAAATTAAACATGAAATACAATTTCTATTTTTTATTAAAGCATTCATAGCTGTTGTAAGCTCATTTAAAAATATCAGCTGTCAATCAAATATTACCTGCCCCTCCTCTATGCCTTAGGCATAGGGGTGGGGCAATAAATTACTTTCACTTTCCATTCAGCACTTCCTAAATGTCACTGCTCTCCCCACATTCCCTCTCTCTCTTCACCATTTAATTGTGTAGCCAGGGCATGGGGATGGACATCAGGTCCCTCATTCTGGTGCACAAACAAGATTCTGAGATGATACAAGGCTGTCCACAAAATGGCTCCTGCCTGCTTGCTATAATTAGGAATACGCAGACTGAAGGAAACAAGATTCAACTAATTTATATAGTGTAAATAAAGTTAATTTTGCTTGACTAATGTGATAAAATAGGATTATTTTGGCAGACGGGTCCCCTAAATCTCTCTGCTAATTAACCCCATTAATAAGTCTGCAATAGAGTAAACAATGTGACATCACTTCTACACTTGACAATGATCAAAACTCTGCTACTAATGTTACGCAAGTTTACTTCCTGTTCATAATACAGTCATAGGACATTGGCCTTAAGATACCTCAATTTCTGACTTGATGGTCTGTTGTATAGACAGCTAGAACCAAAGCAATACAAAATACAATTGTTCTTTTGCTTATTTTGGTTTTAGTGGTCAAAAGACCTAACATTTACATTAATATTTTATTAAGACTGGCCAATTTACTTTTAGGGCCATTCTTAAAGGAACAGTTCAGGATAAAACAAAAACTGGATAAATAGATAGGCTGTGCAAAACAAAAAATTCTCTAATACAGCTAGTTAGCCAAAAATGTGATTTATAAAGGCTGGAGTAACTGAATGTCTTATATAAGAACAGAACACTACTTCCTGCTTTTCAGCTCGATAACTCTGAGTTAGTCAGCTACTTGAAGGGGGGCCACATGGGACATAACTACAATTGATCCCCAGCATTCAGTTTAGATTCAAAAGCAAACAGTTATGACCCATGTGGCCCCCCTGAAGTCACTGATTTTATGAAAAAAACTCCAATCAAATCCGAACGGGTTTTTGGGGCTTATTTACTAATACACTTTCCCAAAAAATTTGTTTGCGGCCAAAAATCTAAAAAAAATCGTGAAAATCAGATTTTCACGTTTTTTTCTCACGATTTTCACAATTTTTTCAGATTTTTCCCAAAAACTCAGAAAACTTCGAGGTATTGCCAAAAACCCTGCGCTCATCAAAAACTCATTGGGACTTCTCCCATTGACTTGTATGCAACCTCGACAGGTCTGAGATGCCAGATTTTCAGATTCTGACTTTTCCATCCTCGGGGTTTAATACATTTTAAAAAGTCTGATTTTAAAAACAAAATCACAAATTTTTCGTGATTTCTGCTTTCGGAGTTTAGTAAATAGACCCCTACGTGTAATAGATGAGGCTGCCTGCACCTGAAAACAATTCAGTTAAACAGCAAATGGGGGTCATCTGGGTCTGTCTGATGATAACTGCTGCTTACAAATAATAATATGGCTTGACCCAGAAATATACTAGGGCTTGATAGCCTTGAGTACACTGGGCTGCCACCATAATAGCTCCTATTATAATCTACCAATGGTTACTGATGGGTGGTCCATGCAACAAAATTATGTTTGCCTGACTCCTCTGATCACCATTCTACAAATGTATATGTATGTATGTATTTTGAAAACACTAATATTACTTAAAGATTTTGCAATTAATAATATATCAATTACCATACTTTATACCTAAGCATACATAAAAATTCTTATGGACAACTTGTTTTACCTGGCTTATGATATGGTGTTCGCAACATCAAGTAGGGGGAATAGAATACTTCCATATGCTGCACTTTTAGCCAACTACATATTTTAACAATGATAGCTTTCATCCAACTTATGCTCATAAAAGCTTTCAGATGACTGGGCTCTAAACAACTGTAACGCTAATTTGGTTACTGTCCCTTTAAATAATAGATTCCTTGGCAATTCAGGGGCCCTGAGTCCCTTTTGCAAGTTGAAAAGTACTGGGAACTGGGAATCACAGCGCAGTGCCTCCACCTAGGGAGCACTGAGGAACTTACCTCAGAGGAATCCCCTAGGAAATAATAAACACACACTCTTTGCAGATAACAATATTTAACTTTATATAAACTGTAAAGTAGTAACTAATACAAAAGTCACGCCTGTATGGGAATATAAGGGACACTACCTAAATCCCTATTAGGTTTTAACTATCTGTTCAAACATAGTTCGTATAGTGTCACAGTCCCACTTGTCTGGAAGGGTTAAAAGCACACAGTTCAAAATGCAATGTCCCTTTCCCCAGAGCTCTTATTCCCCCGGTAGCGCTACCTTTCCCCAGAGTACCTTTTCCCTTGGAAAATAGCAGCTTCCCACGTAGCAGGCAAAATTACACAAGGCCTGTCTTGCTGTTAGGCTCAGTACTGTGGCAAATCCTCTCTTCAAGGGATTTCTCTCAGAGGCAGATCACATTGAAATCACAAGTAACTCTTCTCCAGAATCAGGTAGCTCTCCAGCCTGTTACTGGGCTGAATGATGTCACAGACAGAAAAGCAGGGGAAGGATTTCTCTTCTCCCCTACACAACCATTTTTTATTGCACTGTATGGGGAGCTTCTTGTCATTTCAGGAGATTCTAAAGAATATAAAGATTATGTTTACATGATTAAATCCTTGACAATAGAACTGTTTCACGTTCACCTTCACCTCCACCTCCAGATGATTGGGCCATGGAAAAAATATATTTATGCACTCAACCAACTGTTGTGTTTTTGTCTTGAATTATGCTTAGTCCCATAGTTTTAAATCAAATGTGTGGTTTTACTTCCTCTATGACTAAATCTGTTTAAAAATCTATATGAAATATTATATATTAATTTGAAGGCTGCCTTCCCACCATTCCCACAAATTCAAACATACATAATACACGCAATATAAATAAATGTAACCTTCCAGTAAAAGGAAAAAAAAAAAAAAAGCCTCACCGCTTCATTCATTGTGGTTAATAATTCTGAATGTGAATGTTGAAAGCAATTTAAGAGCAGACCAAGTTATGCACATGCAGGAGGGCATGGATGATTTCTCATGGTAACCAGATCATTTTTTAGCCGATGAAAATCATATTAAATAAAGAACAAAAATCAAATGTGTTTATGTCCAGGGTTTTCCATGGTCTGGAAGTTGTAAACTGCAGTTATTGTCACTAGATATTATTTAATGAAATACAGTTTCTTCTTTATGGATACATCAAAACATTAATTTTATATTTGATTTCAAAAGTTTAGAAGTCTTTTTTTGTTTACAGCTTAAACCTTGCAGTCAAAAACTATATTCCAATATATGCCTTTATTGAGATAGGCACTTTCCCAGCTGTCAAAAAGCTGCCTAGGCAAATGGCAGGCATGTTTATAGCACAGGAAAGCAAAATTGCAGCTGATCCTGTGATTGAACTGAAGCAGATTTTAACTCACATTTTAAACCCCCTTGCAGCAGATCTCAGGGTGATAATGACAGATAAGATTGTAACGAATAAAAAAGATTTAAAGTCGTTAGCTACGACCACAGGGTTAGTTCATGCTCAGACTGCAAATGTTTGCAACAGGGTTTCACACTTTTGACAATTAAAATTGTCTTCTACCACAATGGAAGATACACAAATAGGTGATTCTGCATCCATCAAATATTTATGCCATGCAAAGTGTCTCTTAGCATCAATCTTCTTGTGCTCTATCGGGGGAATGTAATATCACGCGCAATCGCATAAACTATTCGCAAAGCGAATTGCGAGTAGTTTGTGCGCGAGAGTGGGTATATAATAATTCGTTTTGCAACTGTTCTGCTACATTTGCGACTGTTTCCGTTGTTTCCCTCCACTTTGCAAACTTTTATTATAGCGCTCTATTGCGCTGTTGCGCTATCAATGTAATAAAACTTCTTATTGCAAATTGCTTATATTGCGCTTGGTTTTTTAACGAGTGTCTGTTGTCGCTGTTCAGTGCAAATGTTATTCGCAATCTAATCACAATGTAATTGTGTTCACGTGACTTTGCTATCAGTGTTGTGAGAAGAAGGTGTATGTACAACTTTTGCAGTAAGATATTCGTGGAGCAATTCCACCGTTCGCATTGCGTACGTTTTTTTTCCAGTGAAAACATCTTTCATTGCGACTCATTTTATGTTTGCGTTTGCTACTGTTTTGTGCTTATGTAATATATCTGTGCGAAAAATATTGCATTCCGCTTAGCGCAAATATACTTGCAAAAGTGCGAATTCGTGCTGCGGTAACGCCAAATATTACATTTGGGGGTAAATGCCTAAACCCTGTATTGGAGCACTGCTCTGATTTTTACATTTTCCGCCTTGCCCAGGGCTAGTAAATTAAGCCTTTGTTTCTAAATCTATATCTAAACATTGTTTTTTAAACCTCTTTTGACATTTGTCAGTTGCACATTTCCTCTCATTGGAGGGGCTAGGGTTCATTGCTATTCCCACGTGTGTGATGTATCATTTTTACACTCATATTATGGCCAAGAGGGGAAGAATTGCTCTATAGAATTTGATATCCATGCTGTCAGAAGAACCTGGTATAGGTAGAGAGTCTTTAGCAACCCGATGAGCTTATAAAGGTATGCTTATAGGAGAAGTAAAGGTCTTTTTACTTGGGGATGCCAAAATATTGGCACCCCAAGTGATCGCATGTACTTACCTGAAACTCCGAGCTGGTGCACCTACTAAGAGAAAACTGCACCGGACCGGGATTCTTCCAGCAAGCACCATGGTTCGATCGTCTTCCAGCTTCTTCTAGCTTCAAATTTCCCGGGGCAGACGCATGAGCAGTAGAACAAAATAGGCAAAGTTTTTTGTTAAAGTTAGACTTTTGCGCATTCTCAGCCGAAGGAGAAAGCCAATTGCTCCGTGGTGCTCGCTGAAAGTATCCCAGGCAGGTGCAGTTTCCTCCTAATAGGCACACTGGCCCTGGGTTTCAGGTAAGAAAATGCAATCACTTGGGGGTGCCTAACTTTCCTTCTTTAAAGATGAGTAGGGCTTAAAAAGCTAATTTCCAGGGATGTCTTTTTTTCCACCAGGGGTATGTTAATTTTGAACTAGAGAGTATTTGACCTATCCAAGCAGTACAAGAACAATAAAGCAAGATTTTAGAGTTTTCTGGTCAACTCTGTTGATTCATTTATTTACTTTTTATTTTAATTTATACATTTTATCCTCAAATTTGCTTCAAGCAACATGTGCATCTCATTTCAAATTGGATCTTTTTCCCATCTTAAAATGGCACTAGCGGAGGAACCCTTTGCACAGAGTAATAAATAATGAAGTTTGAGCAATTTGTCTGGTACCAAACATTCCTGCAGTCAGACCCAGCCTTTATAATCTTCCCTTATGGTCCAATTCTAAACTTAACCTTTTTACTAACATTGTTGAACACAGGCAGAAACACTTTCACACGTCTCAGATTCCCACTTTACAGTTCTCTAGATAATTGCACCCTGCCAGGGGAATACACACCCACAGGCACCTATTCAGTACACTCCCCGGAGTCTCCGGTGTCCCTTTCCACGTTCACCCTCCACCTCTGCTGTCCTATTAGGGGTCTAGTCAGCACTTCCCCCAACATCCAGAGCCTCATCCCAATACTGGGCTCTCCAGGTGTTTCCAGTGGGGGTCTGACACCCCTCTTCCATGCCCCACCTATCCGCTTCTGCCCTGACTGACTATACTCGATGGGTTGCTATACCCACTTACTCCTAGTTGGGGCTATAGCTGCCCATGCTAATTATCCTATCTCATCTCACATTCCTATAGTGTGCTAAAACACTAGCTAGGCCTCTCACTAGCTAAGTTCAGTACCTTCTTCGATTGCCTGCCTCTACTTCTCCAGTGACACCCTGCCTGTCACTCTTCCCATGATGAATCTCTTCCTTTTCCCGCTTCCTTTTATGACCACTTTAATCTCCACCTATATCCTAGGTATCACCCACTAACTCACTCCAGCAGCCAAAATAATTTTACATTAACCCTTAACCATTCACACTTTACCTCCTTTACACGCTCCTCTGATATCATCACAATGCATTTGCATGGTGACATCAGCAGATTAGTTTTAATGCAGAATTCCTGTTTTTTCATGCTAACGTGTAGTATGTTTGAACAATCTAATCAGCCTTGTAACATGAGTGTTATATTGTGCTTACTGTATATTGCGTTTTTCTGTGGCACCAATTTCATAAATAATGAGCAGGGTATGCATATTAAGTGACCAAGAGAAATTGCAATGTACAGGAAGAGAAATTATATTAAAAGGGCTAAAACTTTAGATGAATAGGCTTTCTTTTTTTAAAGGTATGCCATGCAAATTATACACATTTAAAACATTACTGAAAAGTCTTAATTCTCAGGTTATTTTCAGTTTCCCTCATTGGTGATTTCTGTGTTTACTTCCCTTTGATCCAAGCCTTCTTCCAGTAATATCTTTACTTTTGCTGGAAGAGTAATATTTTTTTACTTTTTTATTATTATAAGGTTGAAATACAAGGGGAGCTTGAAAATGGTTAAATGTTCACTGAAAATTAAAAATGTTTTAACTAAAATGTTAATATGCATAGTAAAAACAATGAAAGAATCATGAAACTCCCTCAAAATGAATAGCTACTTTAATTATGTGTCTTGTCATAAATTTGTATCATGGACTGTGTTCCAGAACCAGAGAATGTATCAAGCCTATTGCTCCTACCCCACAACATGGAAACAATTATTGGGTTCTCTTACAGAACAAGCCACTTGTCAGGACCTACCCGGTGCAGAACCCAGGACCTCCCAATGACTACTCAATGCACTCTGTGACACGTCACAGGAGGGCTCGCTAGGCTCAACTTTACCAATAACCCTTATAAATATTTCTTATACATGAATTATCATCTTTGCATCCCGCTGCAACCTTGGTAAGGCCAGATGCAGGCAATCTTTCAAGCAAGGCTGTATATAATTATACAGCTCATGGTGCTTGGTCATTTAGTATTAAGCAAACAAATTTGTTTGTGAGTTACTTCCTCCAATGTCTTTGTCTTTATCCCCCCTTTGCTAGTTACATAAACATTGCTTCTGTTTGCCATCTGTTATTGGGCTCAGGCCCTTGGATTTAGCCACCTGTCGCTGCCATTGCCTTGTTTACCTGAATTGTTTTTTGTTCTGCCACCTGCCTTTGGCCTTTGTATATTACTTAAATTCCTATTCACACACAGCAACAATGGGTGAATGAGCACTCAAGGAATACACAAAAAATACACTTTGCTACATTTTGGTGGCCTTATTGGATTTCTTGAGTGTCCATTCATACATTTTTGCTGTGTAATAGACTTATGCTTTCCTAAGATGAGGGTGTGGGGCAGGTGCACCTGGACCACTATCCTAACTTGGTGAGTTCCAAACATTTTGTATATTGTGCCCTGTTATTTTTGAAATTGCTATACTTTCCATTAAAGTGGATCCATCACCATGTTACGTTCCAACCAGTTTTAGTCTCCCAGAACCTAGTCATCCTAGGCTGTTGATTCAGTTCTGACCTTGCCTATTCATGACCTTTCCCTACTTACACATGCCAATGCCCACAATTTAATTATTCCCCAAAAAAAAATAACAGACATTTTAACCCCAGACATGCCAGGATTATCACTATGGAAAATGGACTATCTGCATATTAATGCCAGGCTTGCCAGTATAATTTGTACAGAAAATTAATAAGCCGCATATTAATCAGAGATATACCAGTATAATTGCTACAGCAGAAATGGATAATCTGCTGATTAACCCCAGCCAAACCAGTATAATTACAACAGGAAATGTATAATCAGTATACTTACCATAGATGTGCCAGTATAATCACTGTAGAAATGGCCAATAATTACTGCTTTAACCGTTAACAGGCTAGTGAGATCACTGCTTAAATGGCCAATGATATACAAGCATACAAATATGGATAGAGTGAAAGCTTTCTCTCAGAAAATACACCAACTGACACACAGGTCTCGAGACATTTTAATGAAGCTAAACATAATCAGATACAATTAAAATGGTGCGTGTTAGAAGAAGTAGCTGTAGAAAAAAGAGGTGGGGACAGGCATAATAGACTATTGCAAGCTGAAGGTAAATGGATAAAGAAACTCAATACTATGACACCTAATGGATTAAATGACTCTTGGGAGTCTCAAACCTTACTTGTGAATTTCCTCTACTAATATATTTTTCCTAAACCTTGCAGGTATTGAATATTGAATATAGAATACATCAGCAACTTAGATTTTTTCTCTATTGTATAGGGGTGCACCGAATCCACTATTTTGGATTCGGCCGAACCCCTGAATCCTTTGTGAAAGATTCGGCCGAATACCGAACCGAATCCGAACCCTAATTTGCATATGCAAATTAGGGATGGGAAGGGGAAAATTATTTTATTTCCTTGTTTTGTGACAAAAAGTCCTGCGATTTCCCTCCCCACCCCTAATTTGCATATGCAAATTAGGATTCGGATTCAGTTCGGCCGGGCAGAAGGATTCGGCCGAATCCGAATCCTGCTGAAAAAGGCCGAATCCCGAACCGAATCCTGGATTCGGTGCATCTCTACTATTGTATTGATTTATGGTAACAATTCTTGGGCTTTTAAATGATGTTACAAGTTTGTATCTGTTTAGCGATAAGATGTTTTTAATGGGCAAATGTAACAATGTGTTTCTTTATAATGATTGCTTCTTTACAATGATTTTTAAAGGATTGATGATAATTCATAACTAGGGGCAAATGAGTTTTTCCACAATCTTTTGAATTTTATACTCACTATCTGGACTCTGGTATCTATGGACTTTATGCATAGCAACCTTCCTACTCTAAGATGAGTCCATCTTTGGACACAGACACAACAGACACCTGAAATGGTTAATCACCCTTGGAACTGAGAGGGGGGAAGCGATGGTGTGTTTATAAGGTTTGCACATAGTGTTTTGTCTTTACACTTGAGAAAGGGCACGAATGGCCTGAAACATGTCGTGTATGGTAGTCAGCGAATAAATACGTTTTCACAGCATTTTGCTTTGAAGTGCTCTCCTTGAGCCAATTGTTTAATGAAAGCTTTCTCTCACCTACACTTGCACAAGCAGAATACCAACACCAAAATTCTTCTTTCCTTTCAGTGCAACACATGGCCATCTTGGATTTGATCCTTGAGAAGCAGGGAGCTGAGAACCGAGGACAAGCAGGGTAATGTGGGACATTTAAACAGCGATCTGAGACAGTGCCTTCCCTTCTCCCAATTTACAGACACCCATGACTGTACTGGATTTATCGTGGTTGTAACTAAACTGACTCTCTGTTTTTTTTTTAAATTATCTTTAAATTGTTCATTCTGATATTCCACATGCTGCCACTGTCAAAAGCTTCTGTCCTCAGCCTCTCAATGTGTTATACTATACCCCTGGTGGATGCTAATTGCCCTTCTTTGGCTCCTGCCCTCTTTGTCTATAGCTACCTGGGATATTAACTCTTCCCTTTCCTACTGCTAGAAATACCTGCCTCATATATTTCCATTGCTGCATGTGCGTATCTGACTAGCTATTTAACCCCTGTCTCTTCTGCTAACGAGAGATACATGCTAAACTTTCACCTTAAGCCATTCGTTTGTACCTGCTTCTTAACAATCAAAGCCCTTCCATTTAAGGTGAAAATAAAAACAATTTACAAGGCAAATCAACCTGCAGTATATAAGAAACTTTGCTTTGATATCTAGGGCTAGTTGGCATCTAGGAAAATAAAAAACAAATTAAATTGATGTTGCTATTAACAATGAATGGTATTCTTTATTATAATACATACATTTCAGATTTTGTAGTAAGATGCATTTTAACATTGTATGCCAGGTCACAGAACAATTCGCTACAAGGTTCACTTCAGCAGCAAAAAGGTTTGATAATGGTCCATTAAAATGTGACATACTGGGACATGGTGAGCCATCTGAGCCAAAGGTCAGGGTACATTTTGCTCTATCATCATATTATGCAAGAAAGATTTGGTGCAATTTACAGAAAAAACGCTACAGATATCTATCTCTATGGTGAAAAATATTCCAGGTCTGAATACTCATTTTTAGAACAATATATATAAAATACTAAGTTTTACATCTGTGTACTGTATATAAAATGAATGGAATACATTGTCATTTTCTTTTTTGGACTTCTGACATGTCAATAGACAGCTGTGGGTTTGTTCTATGGTGGGGGGGGGGAGATTGTGGCACTATGTCAGCAGTAGAAAGAAAATAAATCAGGCATTTCTTTGCATTTAGTCTGTCATCTCATAAAAGTATTAATGTAAGTTACCAGACATATCTCAGAAAATACGAATTAGGATGTAAAATTAATCCCAGGTTTTTAATTTTTTCTAACAGAGAGATAAAAAATAAGAACCTAGCAAGGCTACCAATCTAAAGTCAACAGGAACAAGGTTAACAAATAAAATAAGAGGTACCCGGCGAAAAAGAAACAGTATGTTAAGGGAATCCTGGTGAGACCCAAGGTCAAGGGGTGGGGGCTTGGCCTACCAGACATCAAAACATATTTACAAGCCATAACATTGGCTCGGATATTAAACTAGCAACACCATCAACATAACAAAAACTTGGTGCAGAAAACATGACTGAAACTTCTCTGGGTACACTGCCATGGGTATGTAAATCTAATTCCTATGACAAATACCCATTAATAACTCGGACTATTCTGAGTCAGTGGGGCCAATTAACAAGGCAATTTGAAAAGATCATTAATATTAATGGCCCCTAATGCCAATAACTGCAAATTCACAATTCCCGCCAGGCGCAGCAAAACGAGACTTAGAGAGGGCAGATGTGTCCGAGCCTATGGAATATCAAACATAAGAGGATTACTAAATTTTTTAGATAGAAAGAGGTATAATTAATTTATACCAATACCGCGCCAATGCAAAAAAAGGGGGGGGGGCTGCTTCCTTGAATATCACCGTTCACACCAGGTTAAAACAACACAGGAAATCTGAAATAGAATGCAAAAGGAAGCGCACACATAGAGTAGTATTGTCTCAATTAAGATAAGCAATTAAGCCCCTAGAGCCACAGAGTGTTTGAAAATGGTGCCTGGAGAGCTATATTGCAGAAGATCCACCAGTGTGATATTCTTCAAGATTCCCCCTTTCGGGTATATACTCACAAGATTTCTTGGATTTTTGATGCATATAGTAATGTTCGTTCCTCACTTATAAGTTTTCTTCAGTCATCCACCAAGTGGTATAATGAAGATATAAGCAAAATATAGTATAATATTGCTTTAATAAATGTTAAAAATCACCATAAAACAAACGATTTTCTACTCACAAGGATCGCCCAATCATAAAGCACGTAGTACCCAAAGCAAAATAAAAGTCCAGAGTTCTCTGGGTCCAGGAAGGTTTCTCCTGTTGAGTCTGTGATCAATGAATAAATCAAACTGCTCCAATATCCAACGCGTTTCGCAGTCTCTCTTGACCGCTTCCTCAGGGAAGGTGTGATGATCACACAAGTCCTTGTACGAACATTACTATATGCATCAAAAATCCAAGAAATCTTGTGAGTATATACCCGAAAGGGGAATCTTGAAGAATATCACACTGGTGGATCTTCTGCAATATAGCTCTCCAGGCACCATTTTCAAACACTCTGTGGCTCTAGGGGCTTAATCTTAATTAAGACAATACTACTCTATGTGTGCGCTTCCTTTTGCATTCTATACAAGAGGATTACTCCCCCTAGACTTGATAGTCCTGCAAACAAACGTGAAATCAACTTGCAAACAAACTTGAAATCAATACTGTGGTGTTTTTACAAATGGCCTGTAGATGTCACTGTGCTCAAGACATACTGTGCATACTTCCTGTTAGCTTAAAATTGAAAGTGAAAGTTACTGTTGTGTAATGCCTGCATGAGCCTGCTAATAAAGCACTGTTATACTCTACTCCTCCTCGGCTACCCAAAACATAACAAATTGCGACAAGGATGGCTCTTCTACCTCTGCAGCAGCCTGCACCTTTTCTTCCAAACCCTGGTGAGCCTACCATACCTTTTACTGCTTGGATCCGTATGTTTGAAAATTACATTATTGCTGCTGACCAAGGGGAGATTTCGGCTGCTAGAAAGCGTGTTTTAGCAGAAGCTAAAACTCTCAGTCAGGGAACTGCTGGGAATGTACAGACTATGAATTCAGCACTGTGGCCTAATAATGCACAGTCACAGGCAAAATACAGTGCTAAGGAAAGGGATTCACCTACACTGCAAAACCATACAGCAAATACAAATAGAAAATACTGCTTTCGCTGTGGTTCAACACAACACACTGCAAATCATGTTACATGTCCTGCAAAGTCTGTGCCGCAAATGCACAAATGTAGGACATTTTGCTAAGATCTGCCGTAGTTCTGCTAAAGATGTTCATGAAGTCACTACTACAAATGTCACAGTATTAAGTGTGAATAAAGCTGGTACATTTATTCCAGACAAGTTTATATGCACTGTCAGTGTCAGTACTGTGTCTGCTGACAAGGGACACTCCATTAACCTGATGCTTGATACAGGTTCAGCTGTTTCTATACTACCCAAAACATAACAAATACACCAGTACCAATATGCCCAGTTATTCCACTGGTACTCTATAGCCTTGAAAGGGAAAGTTAAAATGGGTTTCTGGATAATGGATCCTATATCTGTAACTGCCATTAGTTTCAAAGGTAGAGAGCAAAATCTGAAAGTATGCAGATAAAGCAAATACAACACGTGCCTTTGGACGTTTTAGTTTTTTTAATATTTAGACTTCAAAAAAAGATATGAGGATATGATGTTGCATAGTTTAAGATTAGTGATGGAAGTTGAAGTAGCAGTCAACCTTTAGCATGAATTTATCAGAGGGAACTCCCATGTCTGAGAGATGCTTTTGTTAGTGAAAGTTTAAGAAACACATACCAAAATGTTTTAATAAACAGTAATATGAAAGATCTTCAGTATATTATTTAAAGCAGCATTTTTTTGTGTTCAAACATCTCACTTGGACAGCACCGCATTCATCTCATTAAAGGATAACCAATATATTGTGGTTTCAGTCATCCTCCTACATTTTTAAGAATATCTAGGATAGCAAAATTTTTTTCACCCCAAACCTTATCTTAACTATCCTTTACACTGGAGGCATTCACACAAATCTTACCCTTCTTGGCCTTAAGTCTAGGCTCCTATCCAAGAGGGGGGTGGGAAGCCTTATTGGAAAACTCTTATTAAAGCAGGCTTTAGCGGTGCATTTCTTACAAATGAGTGTGGGGATGTGATCTGATTGCATTAATTCATTCTGATTTATATGTATTATTTCCTGTATATGAAGGTCAGCAATGGGCTACAGTGTGTGTGGTGAGTAATATTCAGGGAGGCCAGCACAAAAATTATTTTCAGAGAAGTTTTAATTAGTGGCATTTATGATGAACTATTTCCTGTTCATCTAAATGTATCATCTTCATTAAAGCAGTTAAGTAGGCAAAATTAAAATGTTTTACTTGAGAAGGACAGTTAGCAGCATGCAGCCAGGCATGTGGTGCACTCTTTGTATGCAGATCAAATTGTACATCTGCTTTACATATTCCTAAGATAAAAGGACAGATCCATATGGTTTCTTGTGCTCACACGAGGTAGCCATTTTGACAAGTTATAGCGCTTTATAGAGCTTTAAGGCCATCTGTGCTACAATCTGCAGACTGAATGAGGTACTGAGTGATGTTAAGTAAATCAAGTACCCTGTGTATATCCCTGCTTAAAAGGTTTAATTTCCATATCATAATCTAATAAATAAACAGTAGATGTTGGACAATGCCATCTATACATTCCTTTTCATTCCCTTCCTACCCAGCTGTGGAGTGGATGTCAGAGAAGAACTTTATTACTTTCCATGAACACTAAATAATTTTCCTAAATGTATGGTACATTTGTATGATATACAATCATTCAGGGGCAATGCACATCTGTACCACTACAGAGATTAACTGGCCCCTGCATTGTTTAAACCTCAAATTCAGACTGTAATCCCCTGTATTGTTCACACATGTAATCCCCCTGCATTGTTCACACTTGAACACCTCTATTGTTTATATCCTAAAGGCCTGTACTGTTCACACAGACCCAGACGGAAACTGCACACATTGTTCACCTCATTCAAACTGCTGGAGGGGTACCAGCACTGTGTCATACTCTGCCTGCCCCATGCTCCCTGGGTGTGCCATACTCTGCCTGCCCTGTGTGTTACATACTCTGTTTACCCTATGCTCACTGTGTGTGAAATACTCTGCCTGCCCTATGCTCCCTGTGTGTACAATACTCTGCCTACTCTATGCTCCCTGTGTGTGCCATACTCTGCCTCACCTATGCTCCCTGTGTGTGCCATACTCTGCCTGACCTATGCTCCCTGTGTGTGCCATACTCTGCCTGTCCTATGCTCCCTGTGTGTGCCATAGTCTGCCTTCCATATGATCTCTGTGTGTGCCATACTCTGCCTGCCCTATGTCCCCTGTATGTGCAGTACTCTGCCTGCCCTATGCTTCCTGGGTTTGCCATATTATGCCTGCCATATTCTCCTTGGGTGTGCCATAATCTACCTGTCCTATGGTCTTTGGGTGTACCATACTCTGCCTGTCCTATAGTGCTTGGGTGTACCATACTCTGCCTGTGTGCCATTGGCCTGGCATTTGTTCTGGGGGAATGCAAATTGTTGTTAGGGGCCCCTAAGGTATTTAATCATGTGCTGTGGAGGCACTGTGTTACCCACAGGGGAGGATGAGGCCTATGGATTTACAGGTATGTCTTAATATGACAACTTTTTTCACATATAAGTGATGAGTGATATCCCTGCAGTGAGCACCAACCATTTGGTTTTTTGGTGTTCTACCACAAGTAATGTGGACATGGTCTTGTGATAACATGGGTGTGGTTTAAAATGGGTGTGGTTTAAAAACAGGGCGTGGTCAACACTGGCTTCCATTATCGACCCTCATCCATGTAGGCCACAAAAATTTCAGCCCTCAGTACCACTGATGTTGATAAAGGGGAGCCATCATACACCAAGATTAACTTCTGTGTTTGAACTACATTAATTGAGATGGCCATACGACAGAGAGTCAAACCACCAGCAGGTAAAGCAATTTGAATATACAGAGTATGCTCCCAATTCCAAACTGTATCAGCCATTCAAACATAATACCAAAAATATCTAGGACTGTAAATAAGCATGCCCTCAAATTCAAATTTTACTCTACCTGATCTTTCAGTTAGACTTCTAGGAAGAAAATAGGCATTCTTCCCAAATTTCTTTTAAACTGGCCTTTATTTCTCCCCTACTCCCAGCCAAGGCTTTGGACCCCTTTAGGGGGACTGCCCATGATTTTGGAACCAGTGTCATGAATTCTCAACACTTCTTTCGAACCTTATGTATCAGTTGTTCTATAGCAAGAAGGACACTCTGGCCTCAGTTTATACTGTAACCTTTGTCTATTAATTAAAGGTAAAACCCTGCTTGCTATAACATTATTGCAAAGTGTTGTGTAAATTGTTAGCACTGTATTTAATATTGATAATAATGAAGGTGATGTCTGAATATTAGCCTGTGACCTGTTTCAAAGAGTGCTCAGAATCAAAACAGATCAGGACAAAAGATACGAGACCCAAAGATTACTTCAGTTCCATTATTATTTGAGCCTTTTAATTCAAGTACAGATCCAGAAGCCCATTATCAAGATAGCACTGAATTGCAGGAACAGAGTCAATTTTAAGCAAATAATTACAATTTTTCGTAATTATTTCCATTTTCTGTGCAATGATAAAACAGTACATTGCACTTGATTCTAAGTTTCATGAATCCATATTGGTGGCAAAACAATCCTGCAGGGTTTATTTAATGTTTAAATGATTTTGAGCTGACTTCAGGTATGGAGATCCAAATTCCAAAAAGGTTCCTTATCTGGAAAATCCCTTGTCCCAAAGCATTCTTTAAAATTTAAAAACATTCTTTTAAACATTAATACATGTTTAAGAGGTCCTACTTGCACATTGACAAATTCATATTTGCATCTATTCCCCACTATCCCCAATTCAATTTTCAAACTATGACTATAAATTGAATTTGTTCCTTCAGTCTGACCTACATTTCAAATTAGCTAGAGCTGTTACAAGTTTATCTGGCATTAAGATATTCTTTTGATGTATAATATTTCAGATTCTATATTTGCTTTTGTCTTACATGGGAGTAATAATGAACAAATTGTATTTTTCCCTTCTATATGTGATAATGACACAAGAATTAATTGTTTTAATAATATTTGAGATTTTTGCCAAAAAAACTGACTAAAATGTCTTTAAACTTGTCATTATTTTTTTAATCATTTATGACTTTACAACGTTAAAGTGGAACTATCACGAAAATGAAATATAAGCTTCAGCATACTGAAATAAGAACCTTTCTAAATACAATCAGTAAAAAAATCGGTACTGTTTTTGAAATAATCAAGTTTATCATCACTATTCCTCTCTCAGCATTTGTTTCTCTCTTCATGCAGGAGTTGGGTGTCAGATAATGATTGACAGAGAGATACAATATATCTTATAGGGGGCTCCTTTTGCCTAGAAGATGTATTAGAGCTCACTCTATTAAAATCACTAGAAATCCTGTCTCTCTACATGCAGGATTTGTGCAAAAGGCAGTTATTTTGTTAGATGTTGTTTGTACTGGAATCAGTTATTTGAGTGAGCTCTAATCATCTGCTAGGAAATAAAGCCCCCATAAGATATATTAGCTCTAACTGTCAATGACTATCTGACACCCAATGCTGCATGAAGACAGAATGAAGAGAAATAGATGCTGAGAGAGGGATAGTGAGCATAAACTTAATTATTTCAGAAACAATGCAGAATATTTTATTGATTGTATTTAGAAAGTTTCTAATTTCAGTATGATGAAGCTTATATTAAATTATAATTTTCGCGATAGTGCCCCATTAAGGTTTTTAAACCGAATTGCAACCTCTAATGTAATCCAAAAATACTCAAATTTCTTTCAACTTTTTTGTGTGTTCATGTACAGGTATAGAATCTGTTATCTGGAATGCTTGGGGCCTAGGGTTTCCTGATATGAGATCTTTCCATAATTTGGATCACCATACCTCTGCAAAATCATTTAGACATTATATAAACCCAACAGGTTGTTTCACCACCAATATGGATTCATGCAGAGTAGTTAAGTACAATGTTCTGTTTTATTATTAAACAGAAAGTATAAATTAATTTAAAAGAATTGTTTTTGCCTAAATTTTACTCTGAGGGAGATGCTCTTCCCATAATTTGGAGCTTTCTAGACAACAGGTTTCCAGATAACGGACCCCATACCTGTATTTGTTAAAGTGCACTGCATTATTTACGAAATAATGTTATTATAAGATCCTTATTAAAGAGATATGGGTCATTTATTTTCCACTGGGGTGCAAGTGCTAGAGCACTAAGGGGTGCAACCCGGTAGTTTTTAGTGCCCTTCTGTCTAACAAGCACATGCTCCCCAGGGAAAGTTGGACTCCACAGCTACAGACCACAGTTTCAGGAGATTAAGGCCAACCCTGTCCTTACTGCTTGCCTGAAACTGAGTGGTGAAAATGATAACATGGACAATTCCGATGCAATTTTTGCTCTAAAGGGATTCTATCAGGGTCGGACTGGGGGACTTCGGGCCCACCGGGGCTATTGCCCCAGGGCCCCGATCCGGCCCCCGCTGCTGCGCCGGCGTGCTTCATCGTAGTAGTGCGCATGCGCGCGGTGCCGCGTTTGTGCGCACGCGCAGCAATATCTTTCTGCGCATGCGCAGATCATCTATTCTACCGCGACCCCCGACAAAGTGGGGTCGCGCAGCCAAACTAAGTAGCGGATCTGGGCCGGCGGGGCCCACAAGAGCCCGGGGCCCACCGGGTTTTTTCCCGGTGTCCCGCCGGCCCAGTCCGACACTGGATTCTATTAAAAAGAGGAAAGGGGGAAAGGCAAACAAGGGCTCTCCTATTTCACAATCAATTAGCCCAAATATTTTGTATTTTGCATGGGTGTAGTTAAACTTATATTGTAAAAAAAAGAGAAAGAGGCAACCCTATTTTTGTCCCACTTTAAACAGATAAAATTCCAAGATTACACAGAGGTCTCTCCCACTCAATTGCAAATGAAATTAAAATACAAAACAGGAGAAGATCCCATAAAAAAGTATCTATAATTAATCAGGTATTTTTAAATTCGTCAGATATAAAGTGACTGGTATTCTGAGTGCTATTGATTCCATGCTTGTGCAGAGTTAGTAATAAAAATTCCCAATATCCCCAATACAATAGGGTATTCAAGAGATTGGTGCTTAATTAATTGAAAAGTTCAACCAAAGTGTCTGTGCTAATATGTTAAATTAATTTACTTAAAGGAGAAGGAAAGCTACAGAGGCATTTTATTGCCAATAGATTAGCTGCAATAGTGCAAGCTAGAATGCTATATTTATTCTGTAGAATGTTTTGCCATACCTGAGTAAAAAGCTCTAGAAACTCTCTGTTTGTTTAGGATAGGAGCTGCAGTATTAATGTGGTGTGACATCACTTCCTGCCTGAGTCTCTCTCTGCTCTGGGCTCAGATTACAGTAGAGAAGGGAGGGGGGGGGAAGAGGAGCAAACTGAGCATGCTCTTGCCCAGGGCAATGAGGTTTAAGCTGAAGGCAGGAAGTCTGATACAGAAGCCCATGTGTACACAACAGAAGGAAAGAAATGGAATGTTTCTTTTGACAGGGGACTCAGAGCAGCACTACTTTGGGGGTTTACTGGTATATTTAGATGGACCTTTCTGATAAGGCTTACTTAGTTTTAACATTTCCTTCTCCTTTAAACATATCTGTAAAATGAATACAATTTTATTTAAAATTCAACTTGATTAAAACACAGAAATGGTAAATGAAATGAAGAGGAGATAGAGATACCCCCCAAAAACATAATATGTTTGGTTTTTCTATCAAAACCCTGGGGACACAACATGATATGATATAAAGTTGGTGACGGCAGGAACCAAGGAGCTGCGGTTCCAGCTTTTACCTTGCCTAGTACTGAAGTAAGAAGCTAATTATGCTAGAATTTTCCAAATCCAAGGACCTTGGAAAGAGAATAGACTGAAGTAAGAAATCAAGGAGAATAAAACTGATAAGTGCAATTATAGATAAAAACTGGCCAATTTACAAACAACTACTACTACCGAAACAATTACCTCAGCATTTGTATTTCCAAAAATACAATTGGAAATGACAGTTCAATTTAGTCCCCACTCTTGCCTTGATGCGTGTTTCACCAGTGGCTTTTTTAAAAGGCAAAACTGTCATGACTTTTATTACTAACGTACACTGTGTACATTGCAAGTAATTAATTCTACCATTTAAAATTGTATTCTTGAACCAGTAAAGGTATTTTTTTAGTTGTAATATTGGTGTGTAGGAAGCCATCTCAAGTCTTTGTACCTGGTCATGTGCTTTCAGAAAGAATCAGAACTTCCCAATGGAACTGCTTTCAGACAGGATATTGTTTCTAACTGAAGGAGTCCCAACTAGGGTTTTACTATTGAGTGCTGTTCTCATATCTAACACTAGGTGGGGCATGGAAGCATTTTAGTGATACAGGTGTTAGGAAGCTGTTATCTGGTTACCTTTCTAGTGTTCTGTTGATAGGCTGCTGGGGGAAAGGAGGGTGATATCACTCCAACTTGCAGTGCAGCAGTAAGAGTGACTGGTTTATTAGTGATGAGTGAATCTGTCCCGTTTTGATTAACCAAAAAATTTGCGAAAATGCGCAAAAATTCGTGAAATGGGGAAAAATTTGCAAAACGGCAAAAAAACTCCGAAACGCGTTGAAGTCAAGGGCATCAATTTTTTTTTTTTTATGCTCTACAATTTTTCTCACTCCATATGCATTAAAGTCAATGCCAGTTTTTTCTTATGGCTACTTTTTTGTCCAAATGCATTAAAGTCAATGGCCGTTTTTTCTTATGGCCACTTTTTTGTCCAAATGCATTAAAGTCAATGGCCGTTTTTTCTTATGGGCATTTTATCTCTGTGAGGCAAATATTTCTGCAGCACGTTTTTGCCACAGTTTTGCAAAAAAATTTGCAGATGGCAAAATGCAGAATTTTGCCACAAATCCATGGCAGCCGAAAAAAATTGCCTATCACTATCAGATATCAATATAAGAACCCAAGTCACATGACTGAGGGCACCTGAGATACTAACTACATGTCTAGCTTCATGTCACATTTCAAAGTATAATATACAAAAAAAAGCTTGCTCTTTTAAAAAAACGAATTTCAATGCAGGATTCTGCTGGAGGAGCACTATTAACTGATGCATTTTGTAAAAAAAACATGTTTTTCCATGACCGTATCCCTTTAATACGTTAACACATTATATGATTTTGTCTCTGTTACAGTTCTGTATTCATGAGAACATTCTGTCAGATTGAAAATAGTTGTTTATTGTTGTATAGAAATGTTTATCTAAGTAGTAAATTACTACTGAATGCATTTATTTTAATAACATTTGAGCAACATTTATAAAATTAGCACTGCTTAATAAAACTGTGTTTTTGTAAAGTTTTACCATTGACACTTTTACTGTGTTTGGATCACAGAAATCAAGCAATATAAAAGCAATGGTATGAACCTGCAAAGTGTACTACACAAATGTCATGATTTTATATGATCAACTTTCATGTCACCAGATGTATTAATCTGTAAATCTTCTGCCAAAGTGTCCTGCTTTTGAATGCAAGGATTAAAGTTTTTTTCTTAAGTTGACCTCCATCTGTCTTTTATTCAAGTTATTGTGTATAGTCAGGCCATAGTCAGCTGCTAGAAGGCATCTGTGTGATTTAAATGTAGGTTATATTTTTGCTGATGAATTCTGTAATTGCATTTCTTAAATAACCCTCACACTGGAATTGCTGTGGAGCATGGTCTAATTAAAGCTAACAGAAATAATGACTGAAAAGTATCTGATGCCCTTAAAGAAAGGAACAAATATTAAAGGAGAAGGAACAGGCCAATTGTTAGAAAACCCTCCCCCCAAGATTGTAATCAATTACCTGTTACCCCAGGCCAGTGCTCCTGTTAGCAGAAAACTGTACCAGCCTAGGGTATTTCTGGAGGAAAAGCACTTCCCGCTTTGTCATTTTTTGTGCAGGAAATAAAAAGAGTTGGTAGAAGATCTCTGCGTATGAACTTCTACAGAAATATCCAGGGCGGGTGCAGCGAGAAACACTGGCCAGGGATATTAGGGGCACCCCAAGTGATTGTGACTTTAATATGCTCCACAATTTAGGAAACCAGCCAAAGTGTTTTCTCAAAGGTGTATAAGATACAGAGGGCATTTATTTTCTGCCATGCAACAGGATAACTGTGTATTTCCATATTGTATCTGATTCCTGGGAAATCCATGAGTGGGATGTAAATGAAGTTTAAATTATTTATATGTAATCAATTCAGATATACTCTATCTCCTTCACATAGTCAAGCATATATAAATGCTAGAGAAACACAAAAGTAAGCATTATACTCAATAAAACAGATAACTGTAGTGATAATTTGCAAGGAAGTAGAGCTCCTACTATAGAAGCCTTCTGTATATATTCTGTGTGCTGCTATTGCAACAAGGTTATAGTATCGATACATAGTACTGAAACCTTAAAGGAGTGGTTAACCTTTTCAGTTAACTTTTAGTATGTCATAGAATGGCCAATTATAAGCAATTTTTCATTTGGTCTTCATCATTTATTTTTTTATAGTTATGAATGATTTGCCTGCTTCTTCTGACTCTTTCCAAGTTTCAAATGGGGGTCGCTGACCCCCTTTAAAAAAACAAATGCTCTGTAAAGCTACAGTTTGCTAACCCTGTTAATACTCCCATCTCTGGCGACTGTCTGGCTTTAAAACAAGTAAGTGTGACAACATATTTGTAGAAAAATATATGAAACATGGCAGAAGAAGTAAAGCTTTAGAGGAAAAATATTGTAAAGGGGATATATATTTGCTGCCTAAATATTCCACAAAAGAAAAGTATCAAATTTTGTAAAATGTAATAGATGGATCAGGCAACATCATCAAGGCTGCAGACAAGGGGGGGCTAGTGTTTAAGAATAGGGAAGATTACATTGCGAAGATGAGAAGACAACTAATGAATTCCACTACTTTTCTTAAGATGAATCAAAATCTTGATACAACAGATATCTGATAATTTGGATCTTACAGAAAAAGCCTTAAAGTGATAGATTGCAGTGTAGATGCATATTTACAACATCCTCAGTTTCCAGCACCTGTTTTTTTTATGTCTGACCTAAAATATGCAAAAACCTGGAGCACCCCCATGGAAAAACCTATAGTTACTAACTACTTCTGGGTCATTCAAGTCCTTGTATCTCCACCCCTCATCTGTTTGCCTTTCATTTTATTTCAATTGAAAAGCATGATATTTGTGTAATGGTTGAATGCAGATGCACATGGATGTAATCTCTGCTGGTAGTTTGTTTCACTGTGCCTTGTACACCAGGCATATTTTGTACCATTAATTATTTTCCCCCTATTTACACAGCTGGTCTGTTAATGAACAACTATAGTAATAGTAGATTCTTTCTTGTTAAGTTGAAAAGCTTACAGATATTTCTGCCTCTAAAGGGATAAAAGCTGCTGACAGACCGAGTCGGCAGCTTATTGGCCCGTGTATGGGGCGCTCCGACGGGCTTCCCTGATCAATATCTGGCCGAAAGTCATCCAGATGTCGATCGGATGAGACTAAAAATCCAGTTGGATCGCGGCCGCATCAGTTTGTTGATGCGGTCCCACGATCCGACTGCCTGTTAGCCATCGTTAGGATCCGATCGTTCGGCCCTAGGGCCCACAATTGGATCAGCCCGATATTGCCCACCTCAAGGTCGGCATATCGGGGAGAGATCCGCTCGTTTGGCGACATTGCCAAACAAGCGGATCTCTCCGTGTATGGCCACCTTCAAGCCATTGTTATATCTGACAGCAGGACTACTCATTGTAAAACTAACAGCAATTAAAGCAATTATGTAGATCACGACTCTTGTTCTGTTACAATGAGGTTATTCTGGGACAACCTCTTCTAGCCATGGTTGACAGGGTTAAAGGAGGCTCTGAAAATTAGTGTAATCATTGGTGGTGCATCATCTCCATCTCCTGAAATCACCTAATGGCAATACACAGAAGCAGATGTCACATGGTGTATTCTTTATATCCTGTAAGAAAAACATGGATAGAGCAGTCAAATTGAATAAATGTAGGCTTAGCCCATGGGAAACTCTGCAATAAAGCTGACAAAAACTCATCTCTAGTAGCAGATATAGAAACTGGATCACATTAAATGATGGCTTTACCATTTCAGAAGATATATTTGCTATGATAACAATAACAGAATTTGGAGACGAAATGTTCTTATTCATGATTGTGTGTGTATCTACAGTGTTGGACTGGAGTGCCAGAGGCCCACTTGGACACTTCGGCAGATCCACTCTCTTTTTCTCTTACTACTGCTTAAACACTATTATCTGTCCTTCTGTCCATTTATCCTCTTTGTTTTCACAAAGAAATTGGGACCAAGCTATTGGCAATGCCAAGGCAAATGATTGGATGAGTAGGGGGGCCCAATGACACCTGGGATTACCAAGAGTTTTCCTGGTATCCTGGTGGGCCAGTCCAAAACTGTGTATTTATTTCTCCTGTGATGACATTTATCAGTTCTTGGTAAAAATAGCCAAACCAAGCTTTTTGCATTTATAGCCTTATGACTAGAATATCTGGGCTACATGCTTCTGGTATGCCTGTTATTCTATGCAGGGTTATAGAAAAATTTACATAGACCAGGCATCCCAACCTTTCTTACCCATGAGCCACATTCAAAAACGGGGTACAACAAAAGCATGTAAAAGTCCCTGGGGTGCCAAATAAGGGCTATCATTTGCTATTTGGTATCTCCTATTTGGACTGAAAGCCTACCAGAGGCTCTCTTTGGCTGTACACCTGTTTTTTAAGCAACCAAAACTTGCCTCCAAGTCTGGAATTCAAAATTTAACACCTGCTTTGAGGCCACTGAGACATCCAAGGGGTTGGTGAGCAACATGTTGCTAGTGAGCCACTGAGATAGACTATACTTGGCACTAGGCATCCATCATAGAAAGGGCTTAAAAGTCAAGTCAACCCCACAATAAAAATTTGCAGACTAAAATAAAGCATAATTCTAAGCTACTTTCCAATATACATTAAGGGCCAGATTTATTAAGGATGAAAATTTGAATTAGATTTGTTTTTTGTGATCAAAGCTCTCAAATTCGAATTGTGAATAATCCAAATGCAATTAGAATTTTTTGAGATTTATCAAACCGTGCCCCTTTAAAAATTTGAATTAGACTATTCTCCACCTAAAAACTGCCGAGTTAATGTATAAGTCAAGGAGAGGTCCAGTGACCAATATGAAGATGTGATTAGCCTTCCTGACATTTAAGTTTTTTCAGAGAAAAAACTTGATTCAAGTTTTATTCGAGTTTTCCAAATCTAATTTCGAGTATATTCTAATTTATTACAGTTAAAAAACTTGAATTCGCAAATTTGACCTTTGATAAATGTGCTTCTAAAAATCTTAGTTGCTTTTAAATTTAATTGTAAAAGCAATTGCTTTTGAAAGCAGCATTTGCTTAACTCCTGGTTGTTACTTTTGAAACAATCTAAAAAGACAGGTATGTTAATCAGCTGCCTTGTCTTATATTGTATCAATAGTCTGAGCCATCAGGGCATAGAATAGAAAGGGACAAACACTGCTTTCAATAGCTATACATATACATATACAAATAACTTAAAAAAAACATAGAAAATGTGTAATGAACCTATTTTGCAAAGTTGCTTCAAATTATGTTTGCTTTTATTATGCAAAACTTTATTATTTGCGGTTTGTGTTGACATTCCCTTTAAGATAAATTTTCAATGGTTTTTAATTTAACCCACTGAACAGTGGCATATTTGGTTAATATCCACTATAAAACTAAAAGTATCCAGGCATAATTTTGCTTCTAAGTATACAGAACTGAATCACAATAGTGGGTGGCAGGTAAAGGATGAGTGGTTGGTGAGGGAGATTCTTACTGTCATGGTCAAGAATGAAAATAAAAATATAGCCAAAATTTACAATAATTAAAAATTACTGATACAGAACAAAAAATGTTGTAAACAGTGATGCAACTAGAAAAAGGTTAGGATAATGTAAGAGGAAACATATATTTAATCTCTATATTCAAACAGTACAGCGTATGTCCTTCACACTTAAATTCTCTTTTTTTTTCTAGAGGAATCAAAATGTCAGCTGTAATTGTTAGTGCCCTGCTCACTTGGGAGACTATAGAATGTGAGCGTTTACAAGCAATTATAGATGAAAAGGAAACTTCAGGAAACCATTGTTAAACACCTCGCACCTATGGTGCATGTTGTCACTTAGCTTGAAACCCCATCCTTCATTATCTGCAATTACACAGGATTCTTGCACCTCAACTGAGGATAGTTGCAATGTGCCATGAACTGAGTGACAGAAACAGAAGCTTTTGTAACCTAGACAGATGTCATTATTGCTTAGAGCCAGCATCCCTGAGGAATTTCTTCATTCTAAACTTCTGCTCATTCTACTTTTAATATAATGAATATTTAACTGCCATCTTCTGGAGCATTGGGGACTTAACAGCCTTGATCATTTTCATTAATAATAAAAGATAATTATCGCAGTGGTGTCACACATAAAGGGGCCTGTTTCTAAAGGTGCAATGTTAATTTACAAAATTGTCAAAATTCATTTGATCTCGCATATATATAGTGCATAAAAAGCTCCTGTTCACTTATTTATAAAACTGCAAACATCAAAATAAAATGTGCATTTACATTATTATTTTACATGGCTGCAGACTTTGCAAACAATATTACACAAAAAAAGCAGAGTCTTTTATTTTCTGGTCTTTTTTGAAAGAATTTTAATCCACAAAATACAGTTTTGTGCATGAAGTTCTATGCAACTTTGCATTACACTTTTATTACAAAGTTTCAGTGATTCAAAAGTTTGCACTAAATGTAATTGCAAATGAAAGCAGTATCTGCTTGTCGGCACTTACTGCTGGTTCTGACTATTCAAATAATGAAGTAGACGCTATCTCTCCTCCAGCCAGGGCATGAACTGAAATTATAACAAAGTGGATAATTGTATCAGTTGAAGTTAATAAGAATGTGCTCAGTAGCAATTCTGTTCAGTGGGGTGTTAGAACTCAATTGAAAAGAGCTTTCACACCATTCTTCATTACCTTACGACACAGGATTCTTTGGAAGGGATTTACAACCCCTTCCAAACCATTAATGTCTAATGCAAGTTATATTGATTAAGACAAGATTTTAAAAAAAGCATTTTTAAATACCTAGATCTAATAATCATTGCTGCTAAGCAGAAAATACACCCGGAGTGATGAGCGAATCTGTCCAGTTTCACAGAAAAATTCAAGAAAAGTGAATGAGCGCAAATATTTTTTTTTATGTGCAACAATTTTTTAACTGCGCAACAATTTTTCTTGCTTCAAATGCATTAAAGTCAATGGGAATTTTTCTTATGGTGATTTTTTGTGTCCAAATGCCTTAAAGTTAATAAGCATTCTTTCCTAAAGGGGTGGTTCACCTTTGAGATAACTTTTATTATGCTGTAGAGAGTGATATTCTGAGACAATTTTAAATTGGTTTGCATTTTTTATTATTTGTGGTTTTGTGTTATTTAGCTTTTTATTCAGCAACTCTTCAATTTCCATCTTAACCAATCTGGTAACTAGGGTCCAAATTACCCTAGCAGGTGCTTAGAACTGGTTGTTCTATAACATAATAACAGTTACCTTAAAGGTGAACCACCCTTTAAGGCAACTTTTTTGTCTCTGCAACATTTTTGCAACTTTTCTGAAGTGGCAAATTTTGTTTTGCAAAATTAGAAATTTTTACGCAAATCCATTGATGGCAAAAAAATTTGCTCATCACTATACACCCGTCATAAATCACAATATATATACAGTATATAAGTATTAAATAATAACGTCTCCACTGGTATGCTTCCTTTCTCTATAACAACATTCTACCCAAAGTGGTCTGAGATCGAGTCACAAACCCAGTTTGCATTACTGTAGAATGTTATATTTCTTCTTAAATAATTCTTGCTAGGATTTGGCATTAACTTTTTCCTTGACACTATTGGACGAGAAATTATAACCTGATTAAATGATTATCATTTACTTTATTATTGATTTTGCTATGAGTTTTGTTTTGTCCAAAAAGCCCCCCCCCCTCCCCCCCAGCATTTTGCAGTGGGAAAATGCAGAAAAAAACCCTGTTGTTGTTATTATGCTCTCCTTGCTTTCCACATCACCTAACAAGATTGGCTGTCCAGGTACCATTTTTTCCATGAAGAACAGTTGTAGCATAGTGGACAGGAGCTTCTCTAACAAGGTAGGGGAAAAACTCCCTAACAGCAGTGTAATTTAAATTTCCCATTGACTCCAATATTAACATTTCTTGAATTTTCCCACAGTTTGCAAATTGAAACAGACCTGTGTCACTCATCACTATATTTGCCATTTTTCCTATTTAAATGTAGGACACTCATATCATAAATGTAGAAAATAACCAAAAACATTGCTTTTTAGTTTTATGTATGCATCTTTTCATGTTTTAAACATACCCAAGGGCAAAACTTATGGATTCTTATGGACTCTAATAAAACAGCATCCCCAAGAGACAAACTGGTACAATGCTTGCTCACCAAACAACAATGTTTTAGCATTTCTCAGACATTGCTGTATACTTGTTTAACATGAAAAACATTTATTGATTTGTAAGTCTATTCTTTTCATCAATTCCCATTCGTTTTATCTGATGTCATTATGAGCTAGCAGAGAAAGGAACGAGTACTTGATTCTTTACAATTACTGCTGTGTAGGTGCATTAAAAGATACAGTTTAATTTACGGTTTTCTCCTTCACATAATCATATTTATGTTCCTGCAGTCATAAAAAAGCAACCTGTTTCAAAGGTATATTTTTGAATAGCAGGAATATATTAAACAGTATGATCAGTTTAGAGTAGATAGGCTCTAGTTGTGTTTCAACTTTTGGCAGAACAGCCATGCATAGGTAATCTATCTTTTTAGCAATTTTACATATTCATACATTTATGTACAGTGAGAGTTAAGGTAACCTTTCAGCCTGCAAATTAAAGAGCAATGCCGGCAAATAAATGAATGCCTGCACTGTGTCTTCTGTAATGATTTTATTCACTAGAGATAACAGTCTTAATGAACATATTGATAAATGGATAAATAGATTAGTGAAGTACAAAAGTTCACAATGTTCAGAAGTAAACCTGAGCTTTCTGGGAGAGTTTTTAAACCATAAATAACTGTTCCATACAGTTATTATGTTAAGGCTAAAATGTAGCATACACTATACAGTCTTTGCTAAATGCATATACTGTACATCCATGAGGGGCAGTTGCTAGGACTAAGTGCAGACTGTAAAGATGCTTAATTAGAATAAGTTCTGAGAGGTGCATTTGATAAAGAGATACTGACACCAGAAATTAAACCTTTTTTTCTACATAAATTGAGAGCTGAAGTGATGAAAGACAAATGTGACCAAAAAAAAAGACAAAATAGAAAGAAGAGTTGTGGAAAAAGTTATTCTATGAGCTAATATTTGCTTTGTGCTTAACCTGTCAGTATATGCGGTGATTATCGAGTAAATGCCCTCAGTAATTGCATATAATGACTAAAAGCTCACGATTCACAGTGGCTTAGTTCATTCAGTCTTGATCTACATTAATGCAATTCTTCACTTTGGTAGCAATCATTATTCATTGTTAGTAGCAAACTAAATACTGAACGTCTGTTTGTTGGCGTAAAAGGAAAAATGCATTTGCTGCATGGCAGAGAGTTGGGGGCGCCCAGTTTAGGATTTGGCTCCTTTCAGATGTCTACATTCATGCACCCACTCACTTTTGAAAGGGCAACTAAAGATCTAGGTCTCACTAAAAATAAACTAAAAATAAAGGTCTCCCTTGCACTTTGCTTGGCTGGATGAATTAGCAGTATTATACAGTATGTTTTGGTTGCTTACTGCACTGTACATGTGAAAAGCTCAATTCAGGGCATTGGATCAGGAAAAATATGGCAGCATGCTGTTAAATGGAAAATTACCCTGGAACAGTTATTTTTTAAGAAGAGGAATGACAGCAAGGGCTAAAAGATTAGCAAATGTAGTTTTGCCTAACACAATTTTAAACCACCAGTATAGTTTGCATTTATGGGCCTGCAAATTTCCCTGCACAAAAAAATTCCATTCAATAAAGGTACTTGCTTCAGGCACTGTTGCTCTGATTAATGCATGGGAAATTTGCCTGCTGTGGTATGTAAGTAACTGACCCATTATATTTGCCAAAATTATTCACTAGTTATAGACCTGTACTACTTGAATTGCAAGCTGCTGCTCCTATTACCATCTAAGCTGTCAACCAACATATTGGGGTAGCAGACAATGAAGTCATTGCATGAAATCCATAACTGTCTACTGTTATATTGTATCTTCTGTGCAGAGACTGAGCAACTGGGAAGATAAGTATTATTTACTGACAGTTGGAGTTGGAGTAGAGAGTGTGGAGTCAATGCAAGACACTTCCTATACACTTCTTATTCTGTGTTTGGGTAGATTTTCAGGGTGGAAAGGGAAACTCAGGCATTAAGCATAGCTTACAGAAAACTGAAAGAAATTCTATGATCTCCTCTAAGTTTAGGTAGAACAAGCATGCAAGTGTTAATGTTATAGCAAAAGTACAAATATTTATTTGTACAGTAAATGGGTCTCATGTATTCTTTTAACTGACCAAAGTTCTCTTAAAAGTTTAACCAAGCACTGCAATTCACTGCAGCTCCTCCTCTGATAACGCTGAGACTCTCCTACAATTATGATGCAGGGGATGGTTATGAAGGACAGTGTGGGAGGGAGTAGAAGATTCGTCAGGGCACGACAATCCCTCCTCGCTGCAACCTTACCTGAGTTGACGATTAATGTCAACCATATCCGTGTGTACACGTACCTAAGTATTGGCATCTTGTAAGGTACGTGTTGCGATACTCTGGTTCAATATCAACCACACTGGGTACAATCTAAGGTACCAATCTGTCCCATAACACCATTCGTTCTGCTCACATACTGTGGGTCACCAGCATTCCATTGTAGTTGAGATAGATGTGGGGAAACAGCTACCACTGTGACTAAAAGCCCATATTACTATCTCGATTTTCTAAAACCGTTTATTAGCTGTTGACTTCGAGTCTATCCAGCTTCCTCACCTAACCTTGTTTTTAACAAATGTAATATACATTATTTTCGATTCATATCAATTTTAGGCGGTTATTAGAAAAAGTTACATTTTATTTACACCATTGGGAACTCAGATTAAAAGAGTGGGAAGGTGCAATGCTATGGGTCATACATTTTTCCTCTTTCGTGCAACCATTCCTCCCTCAACTATTGCCACTTTCCACCCACCTATTATTTCAACCCTCAGCGTATTGCCTCAATTTGTGCACAAATATAGCCTTGAACTTTCTCCCTTTTCCAAGTAATTTATCTGTACACAAATTATTCTCAATGCGAGACAAAAAAAAAAAAGTAACTGAATGCACTGTAGCTGTGGCAGTAAAGGACCATGCTTTTCATTCTATTAATTCACATTGACCCACTTGCTATTCACACAATTTTATGAAAATTAATTGTAATGATATCCGTACTATAAGGCATTCTTAGCTACTATGAGGTTGACAGCAGCTCTGCATTTGGTACCTTACTGAAGACTTTCCCTCCCATAAATCTTCTTGTGTCTTCCTTTATGTTAGTCCTAGACATGCATCATAATATTCTTTCAATAAACCAGCTTGGATTTGTGGGAAAGTATATAGTGGCTTTGTTCCCATGATTAGAAACGTGGACTGTTATCAGCAAAGGGCAGACATAGGCATAGGCACTGACACCAACCTCTCTGCTAATATATAAATATGCCTTTGCATATGTCTTCTCCTGAAAAACATTTTTAAATTTATCGGGCTCATTTAACTATGTTTAGAAAAAAAAACAGATGCAGTAACCTACACCAATAATTAATTTCACCTCTCTAATGCAGACACAAAATGGAAGCAAATTCCTTATTTGCTATTAGTTACAGCTCACAAACTGGGCAAGTTTTAATAAATGAGTTCCACTGTGCTGCCAATAGTTGTAATGCTTGATAGGATGCAGTGACTGCCTTACTGATTTCCAGCACTAGACTTCCAGACCTTAATTAATTTTAAAAAACTAAACAAATTTAGTAAATAGCTCCAATGCTTAAATAATCAAGTTCTTTGTAGGCGTGAACCTTGAGCAAAATAGACATGCAGTAAGTTGAAAAACGTTTCCTCTAGCCAGTTGAATATAAGCACAGACGATAGAGCACAGCACTGGAGCTACCAATATGTCCTCATTTAGGAGTTACATATTTTCCAACTTTGCTCTTTATTGTGCCAGGACTTTGAGGAAATGGAACATCTGTTTCCCCCATAAATCTGCCAGCAGCCTTTGCTGACACAGGTGTAACAGTAACACTGAGAATGACAATAGCTGTATTGGTATTGCTACCACCAACAACACTTGAGTCTTTTTTTTTTGTTGCAAACAACAAGTTAGAAGAGTCGTACTCTAACTGGAACCAAATCCGCAGATCACATCCAAAGTGAAATTAACCCTATCCTACTGGTGCACAAGAATCTAAAACAAGCTGAGTCACAGGATAGCAGACAGATGTCGAAACAGCTGTTAAGTAAAAACAGAAATGCCAGATGGCAGAAACATTATTACAATCCACACAGCTCTCCACGTGTCATGGCAAAGTAAACCAATAGAGACATGTAAATGGAATTCATCCAGAGGTCTTGGCTCACCCTAAAATTGTTGGCATGGTAACAGGAATACACGCGCATAAAGTGTGCATAGTGTCAATATTCTCTGCCTCTGCCTCACTGGGATTTGTAATCAATCACATATTTCACGGGAAAATCTGCATTTCTTGCATGCCTTAATTCACATTCCACTTTCAGACTCATCTATAGGATCTGATACATCAACTCTTTGCATTATTATTATAAGTGTGTGAACACTTATATGGGGTCAGAATGGGGTCATTAGCAGATTATTTCAGAATGTTAACTCCCTAAAAGAAAAGGCAAGGTCAAAACCCAAGCCCACAAACAGCATTGAAAATGAACTCCAGATTTTTAATTTCCCATAAAGCCATGGCTTCAATCCAAAATATTGTTGTTAAAAATGGCAAACCCCAAAGGCAGCAACATTTTATGAGTATCTCAGGAAAGGACGTGTTTTGTAAGTGCTTTATAAAGAACTAGGTTGCTGAACTATTAGCAGCTAATGCCTCATAGTGCATGAATGCATTAGGGAACAATGGATGAACACACTTGGTTACCTTTATTATTAAAAAAGCTTTGGGGATCTCCACTCAAAACTGATTTTGCCCAAGTAAAGAAGATGCAATTCTAAGCAACTTTTCAGTATATGGTCATTAAACACTTTCAATAGTTTTAATGTTATTTGTAAATATCATCAGTTGTCTCATAGGTTACTCAGTCAACTTTGGCCTGGGTAGGAATGACTGTGTGTTGGGAACACATCATTTTTTTTTTTTTTTTTTTTTTTTTACATAAAACAGCAATCATGATTCAAAAAGCATGTTTTTGGGTAAAATTTCATCCATAATTCTAAATAAACAGAACTGAGGAGAAATGATATGGGGAATTGTGAGGTTATCGGTTAGGGTTTCAAAAATTTCATTATTTGGAGGCAGGTTGGGGATCTGCATGGGTACATTTTACTTAGCTGAACTTGAGTGAAGTTGATTGATGTAGAAGAATTGGAGTCAGAATTGATGAAGGATTTTAAAGTTTATAAATGTATCTCTTGTGGAGTTTATAAAGTGGCTTCTCCCCAGTGTTCATCCATAAGGTTAGGAAGAGGGCTTTAAAGCTTTAAAGAAGATGGAGGGAAGGGTGTTTTGAGGTGCTTGCTTGTTCGAGGTAGGATACTAGTTTCTTAGGGTTGGGGTACCTAAATAAAGTGTTATCGGATAGGTTTGGTATGCAAGTCAATATCATCCAAATTGGCTAACAGCATGATTAAGTTGCATATATCGAAACTGGTCAATTTGGGGACCTTGTGTTCAGAAATCTGAGGTAAGGTCAGTAGAGTTCAATTATTCACAAAGTCCAATTCCTTTTAGGTTGTGCAAGTAAGGAAAGTGGGATTTTCTCCATAATAGTGTGTGTGGGGCTACTAAATAGGGGGTTAATTTAACAAGTTTTCTAGCTTCTTGCCAAGAGCAATAGGGAGTCTGTAAAATAAAAGTCTGCATAAAGGGTATGCTATTCTAGGAATTCTAAAATCACTTTCAGGTGGGACATCATATAAGGGTCTTTTGCATCAAGGCTAAAGCTGGCCATAGATGCAAAGATTTAATTGTACAAATTTTCTATTCGTACGATTTTCGGCCGTGTGTGGATGGCGATCGGTCATTCAGAGGATCGGACAGGTTATAAAATTTCTGTTGGCTACCGATAATATCTCTGCATGTATTGTCAATGTGATGATATCAGTGGGAGACTGTCACCAGCTTTTGTCGGACATAACTTTCGTATGAATGCTGTCAGGGGCAGAACATTGTCTGACCTGTTCGTTTACTACTTTATTTGATCTGAATGGTTAGTGGCAGGTTGGGAGATTGGGACGTCCGATCATTTGTCCGATATGCAGGTAAATCTGCAAGTCTATGGCCACCTTTAACCAAGAGTGCAATTGGGACAATTGTGCAGCTAAGTAATAAAAGATTAGGTTACGGAGGTGAAGGCCCCTTCGGTTCTATGGTAAGGGTGCTATTAGGGATCTCCGGAAGAATCTTAGTTGTTTTCCTGCCCATAAAAAGGAGGAGAGATTTTCCATTGACTTCAATAAAAAGGGTATAGGAGATGGGCCCAGGAAAATTGAAGTATAAATACAAAGACTTGGAAAGGAAAACCATTTTAAATAAATTAATTCTACCCCCAAAGGGAGGTAGGGAGTGTCTGCTATGTAGCAATAATACTTAGGTAATTCATCTTTTCAGCCCAAGCCTGGGGGATATTAATAGTTAATTAATAGTTGCACATGCTTAAGTCCAGCTTTACAATGGAGTGCAAAATAAAGTTATTTTTCAGTAAGATGTTGTATTATATTTACTGTGTACTTGCACAAGCGCCCAAAAACAAAATATTTTTACTATAACCAGTCAAGATGCATGAGTTCAAAAAACATATTTTGCCTATGCACAAATATACCAATGCCTATGCAGATGCCAGTGTAAAAAAAAAAAAAGTAGGATGAACAACTTTTCCTCTAGCCAGTTGAGTATAAGCACAGCCAATACAACACAACACTGGTGCTAACAATATGTCCTCATTTAGGAGTTACACATTTTCAAGCTTTGCTCTTTAATAGTGTACTTTTTTGCCAGGACTTTTGAGAAAATGTAGCATAAGGGAATGTTTTCCCCGAAACGTGTAAGGCAATGCTGTTACCTTAATATGTTGCAATAAACCTACTCAAATTGACTGTCCTATATTACATATACCTATGCACAAAGCAAACATTATCTGCACAGAGGAAAAAGTGTTTGCATAGCGTGTATTACAAAACTTTTTACATTTCCCCATTGGACTGTTTAGAACACAAAAGTCAATTAAGCCAACTGCCACAACAACACAAAGCAGCAGACTAGCAAACAATTGGTGCTCACTGCCTGCTCCAGATTGCACCAATTATTAAATCACACCTTTCCCTAATTTACTTGTGTTTATCATTTCTTATTGGCAGAATGCAAAAACTGAAGAAATGTATCCAACATGGGATTTGTTCATCCAACATGGGATTTGTTCATCCAACATGGGATTTGTTCATCAAAAGAGGCATGACATAGAGGGCCCATTTTCACAACATTGCATGGGTAATAGTGTAAGTAACAAAGATTTTTTTCCTACAGGAAGGCCCACTAGGGCTCATACCACTTGGACAAACCAGGCCCCTAAGAAAATAGGTTTCTGAAAAGTATGCATTGTGATGAGTAAATGGGTAAATATTCATTTCTGCTGCAAACTGAAAGCCTATGCCTAAATCAACTCAAACCCCATATTGACAACATCTTATCTCTCACATGTTCTTGGATGCAAAGACAAACCTTCACAGTTTAAATGCCAAGAGTCTTCTGAAAAGTTTAGTAAATCTTCCTCTAGATATATAGGCCAGCTGAATGTTAACATACTACTTTACAGAGTTTACATTTGTTTCAGTGTTTATTCTGCAATGGCATAGATTATGTACCACAAGTTATTTTGTGAAAAGTAAAAGCTAAAATAATTATTCAGAGTTTCTCTTGAACAGGCAAAACATTTATTTTTTTTATTATTTAAAGATTTTATTTTCATAAGAAAACAGTAGTTACAAGCATAATATTAACACATGTACGATTTGTACAGTTACATTATCATGGATCGGTAAATCAAGATTCGCAGGCACTGCTAGATACATATCACTTAGTAACCAATAAACCTTTGTATGGGACAGATAAATGCATCACTGTCTTTATTAGTGCTACCGTCATATGCTCAATCTATGGTATGGGATATGTAGTGTCCAATCCGTTAATAATGCTTCGTATGGATACTAATAGAAGTTATAAAGAAGAGAAAAAAGGGGGGAAGAAAAGTTAGGGAGGGGAGGTCAGAGGGTGGATGCAGAGGAGCCAAACCTTTGAGTCAAGTGGAGTCCAGGGGAGCCATAACAGTGCATTTTTGTATCCTGTATCTTGCAGATATGCTCTGATGGTTTCCATGTTTCTTATCCATTTCAGGCAAAACATTTATAATCACACCTTTCAGGCATAAAAAACTGGACCACTTGACTTGATATTTCCTGTTGTAAAACATGGAAAACATTGAGATAATTGTGTTTTCTTTTGTGTTCCAATCCAATTCCTTTTGCTTCAGAACATTCTGGCATCTGAGAAAACAACAAAAGAAGAGTAATACAGTTTGCATTCACAAAGATGAACTTGATGTTTTGCAAATACACACTCTGGAGAGTCGAGCCAAAGTCAGCAACCAAAGAAATATTTAGATTTAACTAAAAAAGCTGCACCGCACATCCAGACATTTCCTCATGCTTTCCAAATGTTTCAAAAAATGCAGTTCTTTCTCAGTATGCAACACCGAGATGGTTACCATTCCTTAATATAATCAATTAACAAAATAACTATTTTAATATTTTTCCTAAAAAGTCATTGGACGCTGCAGAGAAGCATACAGACATGTTAATGAAATTGATAATCACATATACCTCCTGTCGAAGCACACATATACAAACATTTCCTTCTGTTTATAAGGTGAAAAAAAGCCCTCATTTATTTTTTTTCTCATATTGAATTAAAGGTGAACAATACCTACTTATACATCTTCATGTAAACTTGTTGAGTGCTCTTCTGAGCACTTTTGCAATTTAAGTTCATTTTTGTCTTTTGGTTTTCATGATATTAGCACTGTAAGACTGTTCATTCTGAAACTTCTGTGCTGAAGTTGCAGATGCAGGAGGTGTCTCCAGACACGTCTTGGACCAGCTCTATTGCTCCTATCACAATGAACAGGATATCTAAGCAGAGAAGTGTCAGGAGATTCAGTAAATCAAGGCTGGGACAGTGGGGGCCACTACAGTTGCAAATTTAAATAATTCAAATACATGTTTTTTTAAAGGAGTTTTTCAACTTTAAATAAACTTTTATATGATATAGAGAGTGATATTCCAAGACAATTTTCAACTGGTTTTCATCATTTATTATCTGAGGTTTTTGAGTTATTTAGCTTGTTATTCAGCAGTTTTCCAGTTTGCAATTTCAACAATCCGGTTGCTAGGGCCCAAATTACGCCAGTGGCCATGTATTGATTTGAATAACAGACTGGACTTTGAATAGGAGAGGCCCTGAATAGAAAGATGAGTAATAAAAATGAGTGATGACTATCAAATTGTAGCCTTGCAGATCATATCTTTTAAGATGGGGTCAGTGGCCTTCATTTGAAAGATGGAAACAGTCAAAGGAGGAAGGCAAATAATTCAATAACAATAAAAAAAAGAAAACATGAAAGCAAATTGAAAAGTTGCTTAGCATAAGCCATTCTATAACTCACTAAAAGTTAACTTAAAATTGAACCACCCTTTAACTGAAATATCCCTCAGTGTGAATCCTCCTGATTTACTGTAGTTAATTACCGGTAAGTGTTTTTTTCCAAAATAAGGACATTATGTAATGCTTCTGCATCTATAAAGATAGATAATCCTATCAACTCCTCAATTCACTAATTACATAGGTCAGCCCAGCTTTTTGGGTGTGCACAAGCCCTGTGTAATATACATTTTTTCTTGTCTTACAACACTGTTACCAAGCTAGAGAGGACCTTGACCATCACTCAAGTATAAGAGGCATGGATTTATTTATTATGGAATGTCTTGCTAAGGCTGATATTCACGAAATGCTCAGGAAGAGAGACAGCCTTTGTCTTTGATCATCGCCTGGCTAGATTTTTCATACCTGCCCAATAGATATCTGGCCATTTTTTTCCACATATATGTTGGGGAGACATGGTAAAAAGTCCATGCATGGCCAAAGAAGCTGGCAGCTTAAATGTATAGCCAACTGCAGAGCACAGAAGTAGTTGTCACTAAAATGGGAAGAAGGGAACAATCTGCAGTAATAAATCTTGTATTGAACTATATTTGTGTACTCCTGCTTTATCAGATATAAAGGTGGTGCAGTGTTCACTACTAGACACCTAGCATAGTGTCAAAGCAATTCACAATAAATGGAGGCTAGGAATGTGAACGTAACCACATCAAGCAATGTCCCTTAGTCTTTTATTAAGAGCCACAGATGTGAAACATTGCTCTACTGTTTGGGAAGAGATCTTCCCTTCATCATAATTCCTGACATGGGTGACCACAGGAAATTTGTCAGGGGGGAGGAACAAAGTAATCAACCAAAAGTGACCTGTATACAAAGAATAAGTTGTATCTCGAAAAAGTATTCATCTGCATTCCTTGGGCTACTGTTCAACTACAACACACAAAATTCTCCTTAGCAAGCGAGATAGATTTTTAAAATAACACATTTGGGGGGGGGTAAATAACATTTCTTAAAATGTTAACACATTATATACCAGACACAAACAGATACCTTAGTGGCTCTCCCAGCTGAAACTGGTCTAATTTTTAACAAAAATCTATTGATACTATCCCAAGGAGAATGGAAAACATAATACACACTGAAATGTTTAAAAAACACTGTCCCCATTTTACTCCCTACTAGTTAAACCCTATACTTCTTTTTACTCTTTCTGAATAAATAACTAATAAGCCACATATATCACCAATCTAACCCCTGACATATGGTCAGATATTGTGAAAACAATCTATGAATCCTTAATGAGTGTCAGAGACAAAATAAATAATTCAATTCAGCTAACATATCTGACTCCACAAGATGAAACATAAAATTTTTCATGAATGTGCCAGATGCAAACACTTTCCAGCCATATTTCTGCACATGGTTTTGTCATGTTCCTGAATTTGGTCCAAAGTTACTGAAACTATTAGCCAAGCTTTTGAACTAACTATCCCACTTGATTCTCTTACACTACTAATAAACCAGTATGAGGACAGTTACCCCTCTCAAAAAAATCAAGGCCCGATATCTATTACAAACAAATTTAGGTTATGGATTTCTTTGTTTCTTTTTCATTTGTTATATTATTCATTTGTACAACAGCTGGGTGTACTCGTACACAAAATCTGAATTACGTACTATATAGAATGCAGTCAGAGAAGTATTCTACATTCTGGTTCAGTTGCATATCCAAATCATTTGATGTAGACTAGGGCAAAGAGTATTGTAATAAAATGTAAACTGTACAGAAGAATTTGTTATTAATTCTTCAGAGTATTGTCTGGGTTCTCAAGGTTTTAAAAACTGTTTTATTAAACACACTGGCTTTATTAAAAGATTTTGCATTTTTCAGCAAAATCTGTTACTGGTGTAAACACATTCTTTGGTTATTAATCACATTGTTATCAGCTTCACCAAAATGACACATGGTAATTAGGAGTTATAAAGATTAGCAACTGACTTGCCTAGTTGTTTTAAATTAGTAATTAGTGTGAGTGCTAAATTCATTAAATGGTGATACAAATACACCCATGAATCACAATTTAAATGGTATATTGATCTGGGATGTGATACATAGTTTTAGATACTCAAAGAATAGTCCCTTCTACTATTGACTCTTGTAGTTGCATGAAAATCAGAGTTCCCTCACTTTAAAACTGAGTTATTTACTTTTTGCTATAGTAAATAAAGTAAACCTAACCATACACTGCAAAAATAATTAATTTGGTGAATCTGTTAATTTTTGGCTAACCACATACGTGGGCAAATACTGCTGATCCAACTGGGGGGGGGCAGACAGTAAATTAATCATAACAGGGGCTTTTGTAGATCCTTCTGCCCAATAGATCAACCAGGAAGTTGATACATATACCATTAAGCTAGCAATTCAGTCCGGACTGAATTGCTAGCACTACTTATGGCCTGCATATGGCCACCTTAAAAGAACATTAACACCAAAAATGAAAGTGTCCTAAAGTAATGAAAATTTAATGTACTGTTTACTGGTAAAATTTGAGTGCTTGCTTCAGAAAGACTACTATAGTTTACATAAACAAGCTGCTGTATAGCCATGGGGCAGCTGTTTAAAGCTGAAAAAGGAGAAAAGGCACAGGATACACAGCAGATAACAGATAAAATACTTTGTCACTTTAATTTTTTGAGGTTAGTGTTCCTTTAACTTTAAATATTCTATAAACATTGTAAAATTAACACAACAATCTTTCTCTGAATATATGAGCAAATGCAAAATTATCCAGTTTGAAAATAACTACTGAATTGATGCTGTTTGTACAACACTTTCTGTCCCAATCCAACCAAATACTTAGCTCAAGTTGGATTATGGCCAAAGCTATTTTTCACTTTCACAGAACAAAAATTTCCAGTGGGAAAATACTTGGAACTCGGTTGCCAGATACACAATCAATAAACAAAACAAGGGACAGATGAGTAGGACATAGCGCACTGTGTGTCTGAATAGAAACCACCAGTGATGAAAAATTAAGATGATCGCATTAAAGTATTTTTGATGCATCACATTTGATGTTTTCCAGACAAATTCAACTAAAAGTAAAGTATATTCACTGGAAGGGTGTGTGCTGTATGGATTTTGTTTTAAAACCCAATGGAAGCTGGTGAAGTCATAGCGATTTGAACACACTCATCTGTCAACAATTGAAAGTAGGAGGCTCATGTTCTTCATTTTATAAACAGAGTTTCCAGGGATAAACAGAAATGAGATTAAACATGATGCATCTATGTAAAATATATAAATTTTTGCTATCATAGGATTCAAATAAAAATTAATTAATACATATATATATATATATAATCTGCAGAAACTAGGCATTTTTGATATTTTAAAAGCAAAACATTTCAAAATCTTTCATTTTTCAAGAATATCTATTGATTACTGTAAAGTTTACTGTTAATACATTTATCTAGAAAAAAAATGCTGGTGCCTTGTTTACTTTGCATTTCTAATGTTTTAGGGGCCGATTCACTAACTTCAAGTGAAGGATTCGAAGTAAAAAAAACTTCGAATTTCAAAGTGTTTTTTGGGCTACTTCGACCATGGAATGGGCTACTATGACCTACGACTACAAATCGAACTATTGAAACTAAAAATCGTTCGACTATTCGATAGTCGAAGTACTGTCTCTTTAAGAAAAAACTTCGACCCCCTAGTTCGCCATCTAAAAGCTACCGAACTCAACGATCAAAAAAACTTAGTTTTTTTGATCGTAGGATATTCCTTCGATCGTTGGATTAAAATCCTTCGAATCATTCGATTCGAAGGATTTTATCGTTCGATCGAAGGAATAATCCTTCTATCTTTCAATCGCACCATTTGTGCTAAAATCCTTCGACTTCGATATTCGAAGTCGAAGGATTTTAATTCCCAGTTGAATATCGAGGGTTAATTAACCCTCGATATTCGACCCTTTGTGAATCAGCCCCCTAATGTCAATAGGTATAACAACAAATTTTATTTTTGACTATTGTATCAATGTAACCATTATTTATGCTGGTTATAAAAAGTCTCAAAAGCAGAGGAGAAATTGTATTAGGGCTATATAATGTATGTAAGCCTACAAAAGTCTTCAGTATCACTGATGGTTTCAAAAACAGATACTTTAGTATTACACTGTTGCACTTCTATTTCTCCTGACAAATGCATAAAAAAGAAACAAAAACACTGCAGTCTCTGTATTATGTTACTCAAAGGACTAGGGTTAACATTGCAAATTTTCAGAATTATACACATGGGAAAAACTTCCAATTTGTAGGACCTAAAATTAAGGACATAAACTGAATTAAAATTAACATTTGGCTACATTAAATGGCCAAAGCACATAAAATTCTTCCAAGAAATCGGGAACTCATTGAAGCTACAAAACAACAAAAACTCAATAAAACAAGCATGCTTTGTATAGGAAATTGTGGGATACAAAAACCCCCTGTATCACTTTTTCCCTTCAGGAAATAGGTAACATGAAAGCTAATATAGTTTTGATATCACTATTCCTATAAAAATTCAAATCAAGTTTATTGTGGCATTTATTATGGATATTTGCAATAATACTATTTCATTGCATAGTACAGTAAAAATGTTACAATCTAGGAAACTTAGTATATTACCTTGCTCATCCTCTTGTGCTGGAGACCGGCACACTGTTGTAGCATGACCTCCTTCCAGCGGAGGTCAATGTTGTACAGTTTTTGTAAGTACATCTGCCATTTTCCAGACTGGCTAATTGTGATACTTCTTGCAGTCACCTTTGATCAGCACTTCCATCCAAGCCCTATTTAAAGGTAATTTACATAAAGCTCTTTATATTTTTATTAAAAGAAATATAAAGATATAACATTTATAAAGATGTTTATGTTAAAAACACTGTGGGGAAGATTTATCAAAATTTGAGACTAGAGCTATCTAGGGGTTAACGTGCTGCCAGGTGTGAGAGATTTGTAGGACATGAATTTATTGTCAATGCCAAGCATGGAAATATTGTGCCTAAATACCAAGATATATCTCAGTATGTCTCTACTGGAATACCAATACACGTTTCTATCACAGTCGTTCTGCCGAGTTGGTCCCTCCAGACCTTATTAAACAAGTGAATTTGCCTTCCATAGTCACAAACAGACACAATCATAATTTGCCCCTCTCATTCACACTGATGCAGAGCAATATTCTAACACAATCCCTCTGGTGTGATTTCTCACACATTCTTCTGAATGGAAGTATCATGAAGTGTTGTCACAGCATGTAACACACAGCTACTGCTTGTCCATGTTTAAATTCAATATTGCCAAAAACAGTCTGGATTTTAGGGAGAGAATACCAGCATTTTCAAACAAATACCAGTAGAGGATTGTTAAAGCTGCCTCAGGCCATTCTTGTCAAATGAAGCACATTTGTGCAGTTAGGATAGATGTCTGCATGCAGGGGAAGATTATGTAGTATATCCTTTAAAAATACAAAATACTGGCCAACACAGAATAGAACTTACAGAATTCTTCATGGAGTTATTTTATTCCAGAATGCTCACAACACTGCACAGGGCACAGGTAAGTCAAATAATTTTAAAACTTTTTATTCAATTTATATTGGACTTCCATTTTTTTTATGAAAATGGTTTCTGGGTGTAAATTCCCTTTAACAGTAAGGGGGTAAAAATCCAAAGTATTCCATAGTTCTAGTATAAGCTGAACCTCCTGCCTTTGCTTCAAGCTTTATATGGTACTTATCCTGAGGGCTAGAAAGTGAGGAAAGATTGGCAACTGTGGTCATCTTGTAGCTTTAATGATATTATGAAATTGAAAAGGAGAATGCAAGATAAGATCTATATATGTAATTCATTCAGTACAATGAATTTTATGCAAGTAGGCTACAACCTTACTTTAAATGCCATAAAGGGAAAGTATATTCAATGAAGGTGGTATGCACAAAGATTTTCTGCACATATTTAAAAACTGCATATATATGTGTGTTGATAGGAGGGGGAGCAAGTACTTAACGTATATAAAAAGTATTCCATGCTTACCAGAATTAGCCGTTTACTTTTGTCATAACTTTTGTAGACCAACTCAGCTTAGACATTGCATGTAGCTGCAATTTGAGGCAATCACCTGTGGTAGGCAAGCATGAACACTACAAACATCCTCTAAAAAAAAAGGAGAAGCTGTGATTTTGGAAGACCCTGTAAAAAGGATAAAAGGATGAAGACTTGAACCATGAAGTAAAGGTGGCCAACGTTCGGATTACAATTCTACGAATCAACTAGCTGATGCGGTCCTGGATTGTAAAAAAAAAAATCAAACTTGATCGATATCTGGCCGATTTTTGGCCTGATATCGATAGGGAGGACCCGTCGGGAGCTCCCACTGGGCAGATAAGATGCCGAATCGGTCTAATGGACCGATATCGGCAGCTTTAATCTGCCTGTGTATGGCCACCTTAAGTTATCGCAGTCAGCGAGCTTACTTTAAACTTTACTTCCTGCTATATCTAAAAGAAAAATCCAGGCAATTGATAGTTTATTTTGGTATTTCAGGACTGAATAAAATGTTGAAAAATGGAGGCCCCCTCTCACTTTGTGGGCCCCTTGCTGCCCCACAATGTTTGTTCACTAGCTGCCACCACCTGGTGCCGGAAACTTCCGGCTGCTGGCTAACCGCTGCTCCGGGGGCCAGCAGCCTAGCCAACCCTATCTAGACATATCTTCAGTGAGACCTGTCAGACAAAGACCAAGTTGTCAATATAATGAAAAATACAATTTTACCAGTTTGAAAAAATTGTAAAAGGTATAAGCATTGCCAAATAAATTGGCGGAGGTGAAATGAGGTTCCCTGATATTGCATTCAAAGCTTTACAAGGCAGAGATCCCCCTTTCTCTTGTGTCTTTTAACACTTGGCGCTTAAAGGGATCCTGTCATCGGAAAACATGTTTTTTTCAAAACGCATCAGTTAATAGTGCTACTCCAGCAGAATTCTGCACTGAAATCCATTTCTCAAAAGAGCAAACAGATTTTTTTTATATTCAATTTTGAAATCTGACATGGGGCTAGACATTTTGTCAATTTCCCAGCTGCCCCTGGTCATGTGACTTGTGCCTGCACTTTAGGAGAGAAATGCTTTCTGGCAGGCTGCTGTTTTTCCTTCTCAATGTAACTGACGGTGTCTCAGTGAGACATGGGATTTTACTATTGAGTGTTGTTCTTAAGGTGGCCATACACGGGCCGATAAAAGCTGCCGACAGACCGTGTCGGCAGCTTATTGGCCCGTGTATGGGGGCCACCGACGGGCTTCCCCGATCGAGATCTGGCCGAAAGTCGGCCAGATCTCGATCGGATGGGGTTAAAAATCCTGTCGGATCGCGGCCACATCTGTTCGTTGATGCGGTCCAGCGATCCGACCGCCCGTTTGTAAATGCTAGGATCCGATCGTTGGGCCCTAGGGCCCACGATCGGATCTGCCCGATATTGCCCACCTCAAGGTGGGCATATCGGAGGAAGATCCGCTCGTTTGGCGACATCGCCAAACGAGCGGATCTATCCGTGTATGGCCACCTTTAGATCTACCAGGCAGCTGTTATTTTGTGTTAGGGAGCTGTTATCTGGTTACCTTCCTATTGTTCTTTTGTTTGGCTGCTGGGGGGGGGGGAAGGGAGGGGGGTGATATCACTTCAACTTGCAGTACAGCAGTAAAGAGTGGTTGAAGTTTATCAGAGCACAAGTCACATGACTTGGGGCAACTGAGAAATTGGCAATATGTCTAGCCCCATGTCAGATTTCAAAATTGAATATAAAAAAAATCTGTTTGCTCTTTTGAGAAATGGATTTCAGTGCAGAATTCTGCTGGAGCAGCACTATTAACTGATTAATTTTGAAAAAAATTTTTTATTTCCCATAACAGTATCCCTTTAATCTTGAATGCTGTAATATTTTCACCACTCAACAACAAGAAAAAACAAGTTGCTGGTACTGTACACATAGGAGCCTATTTCTCATGCAATGTAAACGATTTACACTAAAAACCAGTGTAAAAAAATTATGAATCTATCAAAGTGTGTGTTTTATTTTACCCCCCCCCCTCCAATCGCCAGATTTGACACCACTTCAGACCTTGCAAAATCCAGTGGGAAAAATTCAAGCAGCAGGTATATTCTGGCAAAAGTTGCTCTGGAAAAACACGCATTAAAAAATGTGATGTATGAACTTTCCCCCAGAATTTTCCCATTTTCTGCTTACTTTTATGCTGGATTTTTATGAAGACGTGTATGGTCGCTCTTTTTAAAGCAGCAATGCCTAGAAATGTGGTGTTTTTAGACACTTTTTTTAATTAGCAATAGGTCTGGTAGTTTTTTTTTTTGAGAATTTTCTTCTTTTGGAAAATACTTATAGTTTTTTTTATATATATATATTTTTATGCAGGTGTCAATGTTTTATTGCCCTTTAAATAATAGGCATTGAACAGGAGAAGGGCATTTGCTGCTTTTGACCACTTTTGCCATTCAAATATTCAATGCTTTTATTTCTTTAAAGTTGTAGTGGACTTATACAGGTACAGGATCTATTATCAGGAACGCTTGGGACCTGGGGTTTTCCGGATAAGAAGTCTTTCTGTAATTTGGCTCGACATACCTTAAATCTGCTAATTATAATCTAATCTATAATAAACCCAATAATATTATTTTGCCACCAATATGGATTTGTGCAGCTCAAATAGGATCAAGTACAATGTACTGTTTTAATATTACAAAGATGAAAGAAAGATTTTTTTTTAAATTAGATTTTTTGCTTGAAATGGAGTCTGTAGGAGATGGCCTTCCCATAATTCAGAACTTTCTGGATAACAAGTTTCCAGATAAGGGATCCCATACCTGTAGTAACCTTAAGTTACCTAAAAAAAACTATATTCCAAATCACTGCAATTATAATTCCTTTTGAAAGTGGCAACCCTGTCTAAGAATATTTTTGCAAAACAATTTCCCATCTAAAAATCACAAGGTGCCTGATGTTTTATCTATTCTACCAAAGGGAAATTTAACACAAAATACTTTTTTAATGCCCATTTACATATGTTCCTAATCTGACTTCTTTAAAAAAAAAATGGCAATTTGAGACAAAAATGGCATTTATTAATGACTTGTTTTTCTACACAGGAATGACTTAAGTGACCTGAACTGACATTTTGCACCCAGAATTTATTTTCTTTTTTGCTTAATTCGTAGTGCTTGAAAATCAATATTCTAACCTTTTTTTTCTTTGATGGATAGGAATTCTTTGTGAATTTTTTTAGGATTCTATAAAAATATTTTGAGAAGAAAACAAATCCAGAATGACAAGGAGCAATAGCTGCATCAAAGTTACAACATGCACAAATCTAATCAGTAGTGGAAACAACATAATATTACTGTATTACAGAGCATGATTAACCTGAAAAATATATAGTGAATAAAGTACCTCCTCTTGTAAAATAAAAATGCCAGTATATTATAAGTTACTGAGGAGGAGGATATTCATGGATCAGATTCGAGATCTGATTAGAGGCCAACTTATTGAAAATCCAGAAAATCATGGCACCAACCCTTGCACATTTTTCACCAAATGCACCTACATTTGTCTCTTGTGATGCTTCAGCTATTGCCATAGGTGCAGTCTTATCACAGATTCAGCATGGAGTGGGGCACCCTGTTGCTTTTGCTTTTCAAGCTCCCTCTCCAGCTGAGCAAAAATATGACGCAGGAGAGCGGGAGGCACTGGCCTGTATATGGGCTTGTAAAAAGTGCCATAATTTCCTTTATGGCAGGAAGTTTACCCTGAGAACAGATCCCCAAGCCCTAACTTCCTTTCTGTCTATATCAGGATCAGGCCATCACCCTACTTGTATACACTGATGGTCAGACACGTTATATCAATACAACGTTTAAGTTTGCTACAGACCAGGAAAATGTAATAGTTGCAGATTACCTGTCACGTGTAGTCCTCAAGCCTGAGGAGACAAAAACTGCACAGGAGGAAGAAGACACACTGATATCCAGTTCATTAGTCTTCACAGTTATGCCACAAGATTTGGTGACCTCATCTCAGAATGACCCAGTGATTCAAGAAATACTAATGTACTTGGGTGGAGAATGGCCATCTGTTTTACCAGGACATCTTCAGCCATACTACCAAGTAAGAACAGAGTTGTCACCCTGGAAAGAGGTTTGTTTAGTACAAGGGCACAGGGCAGTAATTCCAACTGCACTGAAGCCAGCAGTCCTCGGGATGGCCCATGAAGGACATTTGGCTGTGGTAAGAACAAAACAGGTGTAACACCAGCAGCGCGCCAGCGCATAAACGCTGGAGCGCGTCAACTTAGGCGCCGGCGCATAAACACTGGTGCACACCAAAATGGATGCTCCCACCAAAACACTGAGGAGCTATGACATCTAAATTGGGCGCCTGGCTTCCTATTGGTCCCTGATCTGTCTGTCTTCCTCAGCCTGCTCCTGATTGGTTCCTGTCCCCTTAAATACCTTCCTCTTCCTCCTCACATTGCCCAAGCTGGCTTCTGTTTCCACAGTTCCTGCTCAAGCCCCGTTTGCCTGCTTTCCTGTTTATTCGACCCTTGGCCTGTTTATTCAACCTTGTACCTTCGCTGCCTGGACCGACCACTGCTTGAACTTGACGACGCTTTTGCCTTATCCCTTGGTACTTCGCTTCTCTGCTTCCTGAAACCGACCACTGCCTGTAATTGACTACGCCTTTGCCTGATCCCTGGATACTTCGCTTTTGGCTAACACGCTTGGCTCCTTTGCTGACTCCGCCGCAGAAAGTCCGGGGCCCCAAAAGGGCGTCGGTGAAGACCGGAGCTGTAGAGGAATTCCAGTTGCCATTTGTCTGCATAGGACCAGCTGTCCTCCTCCGGGATCCCAGGTAACAGATCGTTACAGTTAGCTTGGGCCATTTAAAATGGATCCTTCCCAAGCCGCTGGTCGACCTTCCTCTCTGGAGACTGTTTTGGAGGCTCTCATGAAGCGTCTTGAGGATTCTGAGACCCAGCAGTTGCATCTCGCTCAGAGTATTCAACATCTGTCCAGTCGCCTAGATGTCCTGCAGGCCTCCCAGACCCCATTGCCTCCTGTTTCTGTGGCACCGCCTGCTCCAGTTCTGGTCTCGGCTCATTTACCCAGTGGGGAGAGTTTTTGCTGGAGACCCAAGATTTCTGCACCCCTTCGTTACTCCGGGGACCCCGAGACCTGTCGAGGTTTTTTGAACCAGTGCAAGATCCACTTCGAGCTTTCACAGTTTCCTAATGAAAAGTCCAAAGTGGCCTATGTCTTGACTTTGCTTTATGGAAAGGCCCTGGCCTGGGCTTCCCCTCTCTGGGAACGGGACGATCCTCTGGTTCACAACTCCACGGCCTTCCTATCCACTTTCCGTGAGATTTTTGATGCTCCTGGCAGGAAGGAGAATGCCTCGACTCGTCTCTTAAAGATCTCCCAGGGGTCACTCTCTGCAGCCGAGTACGCCATTGATTTCCGTACCATTGCCGCGGAAGTATCCTGGAATAACAAGGCCCTTGTGGCAGCTTTTTGGAACGGTCTCAATGAGTCCCTAAAAGACGAGTTGGCTGCCCGAGATCTTCCTCCGCAGTTTGAAGACCTGGTCTCTTTGGTCATCCGAATTGATGTTCGACTGAAGGAGAGGCTTTCGGCCAAATCATGTGCTCACAGACTGCTCCTCGACTCCAACATTCCTTCTCCAGCTAATTCTCTTCCTGTGCCGGAGGAACCCATGCAGCTGGGGGCTACTAGACTTACCCCCGAGGAGAGGTCTCGTCGTCGTACGGCAGGTCTGTGCCTTTACTGTGGCCTGAAGGGTCATTTTGTCAAAACTTGTCCTAACAAGTCTCAATCTCGGCCGCAGGGAAACTCCAAAGCCTAGGTCGGCCGGTGGAGACCGTCCTGGGCACTGCCGCTTCTTCTCCACCAAGAAATTACTCTCGCCTATTGGTTCCATGTCTTATTAAGCACTCCTCCAAAACCATTCCTTGCCAGGCTTTCATCGACTCCGGTGCTGCTGGGAACTTCATTGACCTCTCTTTTGCCCGAGCCTCTTCCTTGCCCCTTGTTCCTCTTCAAGTGCCTCTGGCGGCTCAAGCAATTGATGGACATCCCGTCTCTCCTGGACTGATTACTCACTCCACTTGCCCTCTGCACTTGCAAGTTGGTTCTTTCCATAAAGAGAAGATTTCGTTTTTGGCCATCTCCTGTCCTTCCACTCCGGTCATCCTAGGGTTGCCTTGGCTGCAACTGCATAACCCTGCTATTGACTGGTCTGCTGGAGAACTGTCTGCTTGGAATTCCTGCTGTTCTTCCAATTGTTTGCGCTCTTCTTCTTCTTCTCCAGTCTCCGTTTGTTCCTTATCCACCCTCGAGTCTCTTCCTGCCTGTTATAGAGACTTTTCTGATGTCTTTGAGAAGAAAAGCGCTGAAGTCCTTCCCCCACATAGACCCTATGACTGTCCCATTGACCTGATCCCTGGAACCGTCCCTCCTAGGGGAAGAACTTACCCTTTATCCATACCTGAAACTCAGGCTATGAAGGACTACATCCAGGACAATTTATCTAGGGGGTTCATCAGGAAGTCTAATTCACCTGCTGGTGCCGGATTTTTCTTCGTTCAGAAGAAGGATGGGGGTCTTCGGCCATGCATCGATTATCGTGGTCTCAACAAGATAACTATCAAAAACAGATATCCTCTCCCTCTCATTCCTGAACTTTTTGATAAGCTCAAGGGCGCCAAAATTTTTTCTAAATTAGACCTCAGGGGAGCCTACAATCTTATCTGTATAAGGCAAGGAGATGAGTGGAAGACAGCCTTCAACACACGAGACGGCCATTATGAGTACCTGGTCATGCCTTTCGGCCTCTGCAACGCCCCCGCTGTCTTTCAAGACTTCATGAACGATATTTTCCGAGACCTCCTCTACTCCTTTGTTGTCATCTATCTGGATGACATTTTGATTTTCTCCCCTTGTGAATCTCTTCATGTTTCTCATCTGAGACAGGTCCTTCAACGCCTCAGAGAGAATAATTTGTTTGCCAAGATTGACAAATGCGAATTTCATCAGCCCAAGATTTCCTTTCTTGGTTACATCATTTCTGCCTCTGGTTTTGAGATGGATCCAGCAAAAGTCTCTGCGGTCCACAAATGGGTCCCTCCTTCTAATCTGAAAGCAGTCCAACGGTTCCTGGGCTTCGCCAACTTCTATAGGAAGTTCATTAGAAATTTTTCCGGCATCGTCCTTCCCATCACTGCCCTTACTAGGAAGGGTACAAGGTTTGTCTGGACCCCTGAAGCACAGAGAGCTTTTGATGACCTGAAACAAGCCTTTTCTTCTGCTCCTGTTTTGATTCATCCAGATGTTTCTCGTCCTTTTGTTTTGGAGGTGGATGCTTCTGATTCCGGAGTTGGGGCCATCCTCTCACAACGGTCTGACTTTCATGGCCCGTTACATCCCTGTGCCTTCTTTTCACGGAAATTTTCCTCTGCTGAGAGAAACTATGACGTGGGCAACAGAGAACTTTTAGCAGTTAAATTGGCCCTAGAGGAATGGCGTCATTTACTGGAGGGTTCGGCTGAACCTATCACCATTCTTACGGATCATAAAAATCTTGAATACATCTCTTCTGCCAAGAGACTGAATCCCCGCCAAGCACGTTGGGCTCTCTTTTTCTCCAGATTTAATTTCATAATTTCTTTTCGCCCTGGTTCAAAAAACTCCAAGGCTGATGCCCTGTCCAGATCATTTTCGTCGGATGAAGCCCCTGTTCTCTCTCCTACTCCAATTATCCCTCCTGAATTCATTGTGGCTCCTGTTTCTGTCTCTCCTCCAGAATGTCCTCCTGGGAAGACCTTTGTGCCTGCCTACTCTGTCCCTCAAGTCCTGTCCTGGGCTCATTCCTCCAAGTTGGCTGGGCATCCTGGTGTCAACAAGACCATCGATTTGTTATCCAGGTACTTTTGGTGGCCCTCCTTGAAACAAGATGTCTCTTTGTTTGTGTCTTCCTGTGTCACCTGTGCTCAACAGAAGACTCCTCGTTCCCTTCCTTGTGGCCTTCTTCAACCTTTACCCACTCCCTCCCAACCCTGGGTGGACATTGCAATGGACTTTGTGGTGGATTTACCCAAGTCTTCGGGGATGACTACCATTTGGGTCGTCGTGGATAGATTCTCGAAGATGGCACACTTTGTTCCCCTCAAGAAGCTGCCCACAGCCTCCACTCTCGCTCAGCTTTTCGTCAAAGAGGTTTTTCGTCTGCATGGCATTCCTTCCTCCATTGTCTCTGATCGTGGCGTTCAGTTTGTTTCAAGATTCTGGAGGGCTTTTTGTAAACTTCTGAACATTCATCTGAACTTTTCCACGGCTTACCATCCTCAGAGTAATGGGCAGACTGAAAGGACGAACCAATCTTTGGAGCAGTTTCTCCGATGTTTCATCTCACAAAATCAGGATAACTGGTCTGATCTTCTTCCTTGGGCTGAGTTTGCACATAATAATCTCAAACATAGCTCTTTGAACTGCTCTCCCTTTTTCTGTGTCTATGGTCTCTCTCCCTCAGCTCTTCCTCCAACTGCTGTCAAAGTGGACGTTCCTGCAGCTGACTCCTTGTTTCGGAACTTTCAGAAGATCTGGACAGATGCTCATTCCGCCCTTGCCAAGGCTTCTTCGCGCCAGAAGGTGGCTGCCGATAAACATCGTCGCCCTGCTCCCGGGTTCAAGGTAGGGGACTCTGTCTGGCTCTCTTCTAGGAATATCAAGCTCAAGCAGTCCTGTCCTAAGCTGGGTCCCCGATTCATCGGTCCTTTTAAAGTAAAGGAAATCATTAATCCGGTGTCTGTGAGGTTGGACCTTCCTCCCAACATGAACATTTCCAGCTCTTTCCACGTTTCATTGCTCAAACCTGTTGTCCAGAATGCATTTTCTTCTCTGGAATCACCTCCTCCTCCTGTTTTCGTGAATGGCCATCAGGAATTTGAGGTACAAGATATTATTGACTCTCGTAGGTCCAGAAGAGGAGTCCAGTACCTGGTCCACTGGAGAGGCTTTGGTCCTGAGGAGAGATCGTGGGTGAGTGCTGCCAATACCCATGCCCCCAGATTATTGAGGACCTTCCATAGGAGGTTTCCCGACAAGCCCTGGGAGCCCCCGGAGGGGTCTCCTGAAGGGGGGGGTACTGTAACACCAGCAGCGCGCCAGCGCATAAACGCTGGAGCGCGTCAACTTAGGCGCCGGCGCATAAACACTGGTGCACACCAAAATGGATGCTCCCACCAAAACACTGAGGAGCTATGACATCTAAATTGGGCGCCTGGCTTCCTATTGGTCCCTGATCTGTCTGTCTTCCTCAGCCTGCTCCTGATTGGTTCCTGTCCCCTTAAATACCTTCCTCTTCCTCCTCACATTGCCCAAGCTGGCTTCTGTTTCCACAGTTCCTGCTCAAGCCCCGTTTGCCTGCTTTCCTGTTTATTCGACCCTTGGCCTGTTTATTCAACCTTGTACCTTCGCTGCCTGGACCGACCACTGCTTGAACTTGACGACGCTTTTGCCTTATCCCTTGGTACTTCGCTTCTCTGCTTCCTGAAACCGACCACTGCCTGTAATTGACTACGCCTTTGCCTGATCCCTGGATACTTCGCTTTTGGCTAACACGCTTGGCTCCTTTGCTGACTCCGCCGCAGAAAGTCCGGGGCCCCAAAAGGGCGTCGGTGAAGACCGGAGCTGTAGAGGAATTCCAGTTGCCATTTGTCTGCATAGGACCAGCTGTCCTCCTCCGGGATCCCAGGTAACAGATCGTTACAACAGGTTTTCAGAGAAGCAGTATGGTGGCCTGGCATAGACAATCAATTTGAAACCTTGGTTCAAAACTTGCTTACTTAGTGGGAACATTTTTAAAAAAACAGCTGCTCTACTACAAGTTAGACCTTTCCACAAGCCCCATGGGATACAATTTAGTTGGATATATGTGAAGCAATAACCGTAGCGCCTCAACACCAGAGATATGTGTTGGTTGCATATGATTTAGGGGCATGTTTACTAACATTGGAGATAAATATCTGGAGAGATTTCTGGAGATGTTGCCCATAGCAACCAATCAGATCTTTGCTTTTGTTTTCTAACTTATAGGTGGCTGTTTAAATCTAATTGCTGATTGGTTGCCATGGGCAACATCTCCAGAAATCTCTCCAGATATTTATCTCCAATGTTAGTAAACATGCCCCTTATACTCTAAATGGATAGAGGTAGCTACAGCAGGGGTCATTACCTCAAACGTTGTCATCACTACTTCAGAAGGATGGTTTTCCAGTTGGGGACTTCCACTAGAAATCATTACAGACATTGGCCCACAGTTTGTGTAAAAAGAATTGGAAGATTTCCTTTAATTGCAGGGCATAAGGCATATTTTAACACCACTATACCATCCACAGGCCAATGAAGGTGTGGAACATGTTAATCAAACTTTAAAGAATGATCTTAAAGGGAAACGATCATGAAAATAATATTATCCAGATAGACAAATAATAAAATTAATAATGTTCTTAAATATATTTGTTTACTAAAAATGCTTACTTTTTAAAATAAAAGAAAAATATTACAAACTGTTAGAAACCTTTCTCAGAGAGCCGGTTCAAGCATTGCTGAATGGGAGTGGCAAGACCTGGCTGTGATGTCACAAAACCAGTAGCAACCATGCAAACCATTACCCAAAAAACTGTCCAAATAGTGCATACGGATTTTCACATATGGCTACTACAATATAAGCACCCGGTATGTGTATTATGTGCCATGAGACCCCCTAACAGTACAGATACCCTAGAAATCCATATATTTTCCAAAAGTACACAGACAAATCTAAAATGGGTAAATATGTCTTTCTACTGCAAACTACCAAACTGCAAAGCTATGCTAAACATAACACTTTTTATGATATTTCTGAAAATCGTCACAAAGCTTGCATTTTACCCCATTATATACCACACATTTCATAACGTATCAGCATAAAACATCCTAAATATGAATGCCAGTGGTCTACTGAACACTTTGATGCCCAATATGCAAGGCCGTATTTATATATAAGTCCCGAGGGCCTGTGCTAAGGGCGGCACGGTTTCGGGGTGCCTATTTTTTTTGTTTTTTTTTTTTTTAAAAAAAAAAAAAAACCCTCCCCACCACCCGTACGGATTTCCATAGGAAATCCAGTGATGGAGCAGAGGGGGTGAGGGTTGGGCGGTCCAAGCAAGATTGTGGAAGTGATATCCGCTGAATGTGTATGACGGGGGCATGTTTAATTCCGATGCTTAAATACTACAGGCAATATACCATATCTCCAGTTTGTAAGTAGGCAATTTGGCCAAAGGTGGTGGTAACAGATTGGATAAATCGTGCATGTCCCCAATAGAAGTGGAAGTTTAAAGGGGAAATATACCTTAAGAAAACAACTTGGACACTAGGTGTTGGTGTAATATTGAAACATACTGTATTATTTTTTTGTTTTTGTTTCTTTCTCTGTTGCAGTAAGCGCTGATCTACATATAAACTTTGGAGACTTTTTTATGCAGCTGAGAGACTGTGGAAAGATCAGTAAGAGAAAGTTATTTTAAAGGACTGTTTTTTTCCTAAAGGTTTTGATCAGTGGCGGAACTACCGGGGGAGCAGGGGGTGCGAACGGGCCAGGGCCCGCACCCCCTCAGGGCTCCCCTGCAGTCCGCGCGCTGTGCGGCGCATATTCCCGGCCAGTTTCCCAGTGTACGGAGGGGGGCGGAGGCCCGGCTGCGCACTCTGCGCCAGGGCCCGCCCCCCTCTAGTTACGCTTCTGGTTTTGATATTTGTTTGAAAATACAGCCCTGCCAATATGCATAGATTTACCAAACTATGTGGCGCCCAGAGATCCCCAAATGGATATATAGTAGACAAAATTTACATGGGCAAAACGAAGTAACAAAGAACAGTGGCAATTGCAATGAAATCACTAAAATTCAATAAAACCACAAACATCACATAGTGTAATCAGCAGTCAGAATCACTGTTTGATTCGAAAGCCCCTTCTCCGCTTCCAAACCCAGAAGTGCAGCAGAACGTAAAATCATAGTTCTGTTCCACTTTTTTAGTTTTATCCACAGAACGTAGATTGTACGTTATGTGGCATTTTAAGGACTCAGTGGCTTCAAATGGTCCATCATTCTGTTCCCTGATAGATTTATGAAGAAACTCTTTCTCTCCCCTGGGCCAGCTCCCCCTGCAGGCAGCATCAGTAGTTTGATCCGTTCTTGTTTCCCATAAAGCTGCTCTCCTTCTGCAACTCCCCCCTTCCTCCCAGAAACTAGGTATGTGGAAATAAAGGTGGACTGGTAACTTTCCTTCCTTGCTGTATATAAGTTTGTATGTGAGCCAGTGCCGCCATCACGGGGGGACACGGGGGACAAGTATCCCAGGCCTGGGCATGAAGGGGAATACTTGTCCCCCGTGTCCCCCCGTGATGGGTGCATCACATGCTGCAGTTTTGGAAGAGCCGGGCCCCCTTACGAGAGCCAGAGCAGTGCACCAATTTGCAAGTCCCGAATGTGGAAATGCCAAAAAGCCGAAGGACCCGAAGCCATGAAAACAGCCAAAGCCAAAGTCCCGAAGCGGCGAAAAGACCTGAAGTCATGAAAACAGCCGAAAATTAAGTCCTGAAGCTTTGAGTTCAATTCTACTGAACCAGTTTGTGGGTTTTTTTTAATCCCCTGGTCAACAATGTATTATTTTAATATTCTATAGGCCCCTGCCACCTATTTTTTTTTAAAAAAAAACTTTGGGGCCCCAATTTTTGTAAAGGGGGCCCTGGCAACAATGATTTTTTTAAAAAACTTTTATGGGGGGCCCTGGCGCCAATGTTTTTTTTGAACTTATAAGGGGGCCCTGACCACCAATAGCCAGTGTCGGACTGGCCCACCGAGATACCAGGAAAAGTCCCGGTGGGCCCAGTTGTCAGTGGGCCCTCATGCTGCTAAACATTTGGCCTATTTCATGGCCATTCCCTATTTATATACAGAACAAAGAGGCTTAATAGTTGGAAAAATAGATGTAAAGAAAATAGACTGGGAGAATAGAGGTTGAGTGAGGAGAGGAAGAAAAATAGTACTAAGAGTGGGCCCCTGGTCAAGATTAATTGGTGGGCCCTGGTCAAAGGTTTTTGGGTGGGCCCCTGGTGTCCCAGTCCGACACTGCCAATAGCTTTTTATAACGTGTGTGGGCAGTTACTTTTTTAGCGCTGATGTCGTGTGTGGTGTTTTAACTGTGGTGTGGAGTGGACGGGTTATGGGGTGGGGCTTGGGTGCCAGTGTGGGCGGGGCCCGGGGCCCCCAAAAATGTTGTACGGGCTGTGATTTCTAATGACGGCCCTAATGTGAGCAATGAGACTCGCGAGTATTAGATAAGCAGCAAAATCAAAGTGGAGCAGCATATTCACGCGTCTCAATACAGTTGGGTGAAGATTATATTTTAAGTTCTGATTTAGCAGCGATGTAGCAAGACTATTTTCTAAGAGCCCAGCAAAGGGATGCTCGTGGTGTGGCAGCAGGTCTAGGTGAGGGAATTTCTCCACACTACTTAGTGGCGTGTGCGTGTATGAGGAGGAGGCGCATAGTAACGAGAGTGGGCGGGCCGAGAGGCTGCAAGGCTCCTCCTCCCTTTCCCATCTGGGTGCCGCTAGCTTCGGACGGGAGGAGAGCAAGGGAAGGGGGGCAGTCATTTATGCAGAGAAGGGAAGAGAGCGAGCTGCCTTTTCCCACTCACACTCCAACGTTAATACAGTGAGAAGGGACGGCACAGAGTGTCCGGAGGGAGCGGGGAGGACTCTCACCCTGCCATTGGCACCCAGGACTGTGGAGTTGGAGCAAAAGACAAGCTCGTTAGCACTGGAGACTGGAGTCAAAGTGCAAAGCGAGAGACCGGGAGACTAGTACAAGTATCTTCTACCTCTTCCACCTTCAGCTCCCGGCAACTTTACTCAGCAGCTTTGCCCTGCCAACCTTACGATTCGCCCTCACCTGTCCGAGTTTGCCCTCCCCCTTCCTGGAATAACAGCGGACCTTGTTTGTAAGGGACAGAGCGGGGGCGCAACATGGCAAGTATGTGTCTCTCTGGGACATGTCCGCTCCTCGCCGTGACTGTGCTGCTGCTGGGAATCCTGATACCACCGTGCCGGCCTCGCATGTTCACTAACCACTGGGCTGTGAGGATAGCAGGGGGGGAAACCGAAGCCAACAGGATAGCGAGCAAGTACGGATACATCAACATGGGACAGGTAATCCCCTGCTGCACTCCCCCGCTGCCTATTCATATGCACTCTTCCTCTGCTCTGGAATGGCTAAAACTGGCCTCTCCATTCGTTTAAGGGGGGGGGGAGACATTTAACTTTTCTTGCCCAGACCTTATAGTTTCATGATGGGTTCAGGTGTAAATGAGCTATGTTACTGAGGGGAGGGGAGTTTAACTCTGGGCTTAGTCTCCTCATAGGTATGTGTATGCCCTGTGTGAATAGCGTGTGTTTATAATGTGCCTGTGCTGTTTGCACTGGGAATTGATATTCACTGGAGAGCTCTGCAAATCCACAGGTTATGTACAGTGTATGTCCCTCATGTGAATGCGCCTGCCAGCAGCTGCACACATGTATATTATATATATATCTGTCTCAATATCATTCCACTCATGCCATGTTTATTATTCTCATCCTGCAATGAATTGCTTGTGCTCAAGTACCCACACATGGAATGGATTGCAAGGAACAGCAGAGGGGACTCCCTGTCAGCTGCTACTATCATAATAAACAAGGGAAGAATGTTGCAGGGCAAATTGCTGCAGGAGGATTCCCTGCTGAGTGTGTTATTTAATGATGTGTGTGGCAAAGAGTTTCCGAGTAATGGGCCGATATATCGGTGGCCATTTCATGGCAATGAAACTTAAGCTCTTTAGTTGTGTGGCTGTAATGCTCTGTGGGTCACGCAGAGGCAGAAATAAATTGGATATGCTGAGTGGCTTTCTGGCAGTGAGGGAGTTAATGGTCTTTATTGTGGGAGATGCTTTATCCATTTATCGGGTAACTATTTAAGTGCCAGTCAGTCTGATCTAGTATTTGGAAAGCCAGCGACTGGATATTCTCTGGAATCTGCCATTAGATAAACCCCTTAGTGCCTTCATTTCTCAGGGATACGTTTGATGAAACCAAATAAGGCTTTTCCCTTATTAACGTAGGGACTTTTTACATCTAGCCTTCATATAGCAGGTGAACAGCAGTAGAACAAACAACAGATTTTCTTGAGGTCGGAAATGTGACAACATAAAAGATAAGTGTAGATTGTCTGCCTCCTGTGCTGACGCAAATGTGGTTGTCCCCCTATCCCTCTTATCCGTTGCTTGGAAAAACTTGGAAGTTGGGATCAACATTTTCATTAAATAGCCTTGACACTTCCAATGCCTTACCTATACAGGCATTCTAAATGGCAGTCATTAGCATCTGATCCCAGTTCTCTTTCATGTTTTTGGCAATTCCCATGATCGGAAAAGAAAATAGAAGGGCAATAATCAAAGAGAACCATGTAAATTGTGTTTAGACTGTTCTGCTCAGTTTGTTGAATCGTGTCCTGCAACATGGATTGAAAGTACATAGCATGAACTTTGATACCTCTTGCAGAAAAGAAAAACATGGCAGAAAACTAAAAGGGTGGGGGTGTGCTGTACCCTGCACCCAACCAAAGAGCAAAGCTAAAGTGGTTTGGAAATGCAAGGGTTAACATAGTGACACCTGGTAAGCACTTCCTGCTGAAACAAAAACATTTTTTTTTCTCTAGCTTCCACCCCCTTTCCCATCAAGGCAATTCTCCATTAACACATGAAAGTGTTTGAAAAAAATAAACATAAAGGACAGGTTAGTTTTCAGCACCTCCCCATCACACCAGTTCATCATTCAGTAACTTCTACTGGGCTGTATATTGAAATTTGGATATCTCAGGGTTGGACAACTCCATGTTACTACAGGCAGAATTGCCTTATCCACAGCTGCATATTATGATGTTATTATCAGTAGGACAAGCTCAATCGATTTAATGCGTTTGGAATGTTCTGACCCACTGGATCCCGCCAGATTCTCTGTTTATATCTTACAACATATCTGGTTGCTTGGTCTCTTTTAATTGGCAAAATTACTTTGCTTTTAATAACAGAATCAATCTTTATTTCTGATATAACTACGTCATAATATGATAATTTCTATAACTGAAGCTGTGCCTTTTGTGTGTAAAATATGGTTTTAATAATCAGTATGAACGCCAGACCACCTCCAGCTCTAATGATGTAAATGTTCTATGAACTTTCCTTCCAGCATTCCAGCATAGTTTCATCCTTCTTATAACCTCAGTCAGAGATCTGAAGGCCAGCTTGTTATGTTTCCTCTTCCTGCTGACCTACTGTAGATGGCAGTTACCATATTCAACATCTAAGTGCTGATAACTGTGCACCCAGTTTATTAAAAATTCACTTGTCATTAGTGATGGGCGAATTTGCGACAAATTCACACGATTCGCCACCAGCGAATAAATTTGGAAACTGCCAGCGAAAAAAGCTCTGCACAGTTTTGAGTTTGTTTCCAGCAGCAATGCTTATGTGGCAGTCATCTGCCTGATTTTAAAATTGGAAAGGCTCAAAAAAAGGGAAGTCATTAAAATATATTTTGGGGGGGGGCGTTTTTCTTTGGTTGTCTCCTACTGCCGCCTTCTTCATGACTTTTAACATCTGGCCAAGACTATGCTCCTATATATAATTGCAATAAGCCCCACAAGTGTGGTCATAACATGCTTCTATGTTGCTGCACCTGGCAAACTTAAACTTATCACTTATTGCTTTCAGTCATAAACTACCTGATATGGCTCAGAGGGGACAGTTTTGGGGTATTACCCATAGAAAAACCCTTGGGGGAGAACATTGCTGCTCATTAGAGTACTGTGAGTTGTATCTCAACAACTATAGGGTTTCTGGCCAGAGATCTTTGGTTTATATAATGTACAGTGCTGAGTTGTGGCCCCAACCTCCCAACCGCCAACTTTTTTCTTCAACTCTAGCTGTGATCATTCGGAACGATTGACTGCAGCATTCAGCAAAGGCATGCATCAAGCGCCCAATCAAGTTTATGTTGTGGAATGACTTCATGTATAACATTGTACTAATATACAATTCTTTGTACTTTCCTGCTATTGTACACCAGCAAAGAATACATAAACAGTAACAATTGTAGTATTAGCTAATCTTTCCAATGCACCTAATGTGGATAATGTGAACCTGAATTGCTCAACAGTTCTTAGAATTCACTGGTCATTTATTCTGTGTGGTGTTGGATATCTCAAAGTACATCTCACAAGGTCTCTCGTCACTTGTGGTTTTGGCCTGTCTATTTATCATTTTCTGGGTTTTTTTGTCCTTGTTATAGTACACCAGAATATCTTTCTTATGTGCATGGTATTGACAGAATGACAATAAATGATTTAAATATTTATGTCAATGAGGACACATGAGATGAGCTTGTGAAGCTGAACAGATCTGAGTAAGGTATGGCTTACACATAAAAGTACATGAAGAAAATAGAGAGTAAAGAATTCAACTTTTATATTCAACATTAAATATAGCTTATATTAATTAATGTATTATGTCAAAATGGTTTTGTTCCTCGCAAAGTTTTAGAAAAAATACCTCTCCAAACAATTTTTGTAAATAAATTGGAAATGTCACTTACCACTCAAAGGGCAATAATTCTACCATGTAGAGCCTTTTGAAACTCCGATTTGAATATGAGGTGTTATAATCCATTCTCTCCCCAATCTTTACCTATCCAACCTATTTACCTAGTATTTCTGTAATAGTTATGTGTTCATTTAGGCATTCTCCATTGCTGCACAGAAAAAGGGGTGATGAACTGCAAAAATTGTAGATGAACAGTGGGTTTTGCAGCAAGTGCAACATGCCTTGAATACTGGGACTCAACATGATCCTGTTGACTAATGTTGATAACTCTATAGTTAAACTTTTTACTCAGATACAACAAACAGCTTCAGGACAAATGCTAAGATTTGTCCATTTGAGATTACCACCAACCTGTGGCCAATTTGAGAATGCACATTTGGCCAAATTGCACAAATCTGACTGTTGTGTTGGGTGTGGGAGCCCATACCACACCATGGAAATCCATATCTGCAGTTACATGCAATTTGTGTGAGGTTAGGCTTGGTTTGCATTGATGAGTATATTGGTTGCCACCGGCTTCTATAAGGGAATGGAAAAATTCACAACTCAAATGTAAAGTATATGATTGTGTAGACTGTAGAGAGTGCTGGGAGCCCCAGAAAGCTAAATGCCATGAGGTGCTTGGGCATCAAAGTCATGCTAAATGTGTCAGTCTGCAGTATTGTCCCATGATCATCAAGGCAGACAAGGTATAAATCAATACTATGCTAGTGTTTTGTGGAAGAGCCTTACATAAGCGGGTTTGTCCTTGGTGTTCTGTGCCCTACGGGATGGTACTGAAGCAATTTTTGGTTCCCCTTAACAAACTGCACTTGTATCTAAAGTCCTGCAAATGCAGGCAATGACAGGTCCATCAGACGGTGTAAGAAATAACACATTTTGCCTATTTGATTGTTTTCAACCTCATGGGCCTTTTTTGCAGGGCCCTCAAACACTATCACTCAAAATAGAAAATTTGATCAAGCCTACATTGGCTTGTATATGTGTTTGGTAAGTCATTGGGCACATTTTACAGTTGTAAGCCTCAGTGTGTGTGTGTATGTTTGTGTGGGTGCTCATTGAATAACCTGAAAATTCAAAAGGGCCCACATCTCTTCTTATGAATAGATCATTTACCATGAGGTCATTCATGTGTGTGGCCACAATATTAGATCTATGGGCCCCTTTATGCCTGGGTTAGCTACACTGCAAATATACAGTATCACATTAGACTGGACAGGCATCTGAGCCCAATTATCATGTCAGAATTGTAGATGCAACAAATTACTTACTATACACAACATTCTTGCAGGAAATCACCTATTGGCTAGACCTAAGCTGTCAATCCACATTAAGTGCTTGTACACATTCAGTGGAGCGGAGGTCGGCCTGTAGATGTCTCTTTCGTGTATTTGGGCTGACCTCCGCATCTGCTCCACTGCATGTGAGTGCACACAGGAGAATATCATTTAAATGGAGCAGGGACACGTGCAATTCTGGTTCTCTCAGCCTGCAAAAAGAATGCAGGGTGATCACAGTGGAGCCTTTAGCTCATGTGCCCACAGCATAAAGATGTCTACTTTGGTGTACTAAGGGGCAGATTTATCAAGGGTCGTATTGAAAATTCTAATTTTTTTATGGTCAAAACTGTCATTCGACTAGGGAGTTATCCAAATTCAATTCGAGTTTTTTTAAGAAATTTGAATTCGATTTTCTAGATTTATCATACTCTGGTCCTTTAAGAATTAAAATTTGACTATTCCCCACCTAAAACCTGCTGAATTGCTGTTTAAGTCAATGGGAGAGGTCCAGGGTTTAATTTGGAGATGTTTGCAGCATTCCTGGCATTCAAGTTTTTTTCAGAGAAAATACTTGAATCGAGTTTGAACGAATTCAATTTGAGTTTTTGGGTCGTTTCAATTATTAATAATTTATAAATAAATTTTCAAAATTTAAAATTTGTGCCAATACGAGCGGACAGGATTTTTTACCATGCCCGATTGCCATCTGCCCGACTTTTGGCCAGATATCAATCGCGACACCCGTCTGATGGCCCCATACATGGGCCAATAAATTGCCGACAGCTTTTATCGGCCCATATATGGGAGCCTTAAGAGTTGTAAATCTTTTTGGTGTATTACCCCTCCCTATGCTGTTGAAAAGACCTCAGTGGTCCAGTTACCTTTCATTTGGTGATCATTCAACCTCCAGCTAAACAATTAGATCACACAGGAATCATCCCATGCGTGACCAGCTTTATTCAAGTCCAACACTTGTACCAAATGTACATTGTGAAGTCCTTTTCTGTGCTATTGTGTTGAATCTAACAATGGGTGGCATCTAGCTTTATTTTAAAACAGTTGTCGATGTATGCATTGTCTGTGTGCATTTTTCAGGGAGAAAATCTCACAAGCATCCCTGGATGGTATTTTGCATTTACAAAGGTGGTGGAGATTTAAGGACAGATTTATCGACATTCAAATTTTTATGTGACAAATACACAAATTAGATTTTTAAGTTTGCAGAAAATGTAAAGTTTGGTGATACCTTTTATTGGCTAACTGAATAAGTAACAATTGCAAGCTTTCAGAGCACACAGGCCCCTTCGTCAGGCAAAATACAAATGAAAGCTGAAAAGGCACATTATATATACTGTTAGATCACTGAAAAAGGGTTTATGGGCAATAATTTAGAAAGATACAGATTGACAGAGATAACTTATAACTTTCTAATTTATTGCCCATAAACCCTTTTTTCAGCGATCTAACATTATATATAATGTGCCTTTTCAGCTTTCATTTGTATTTTGCCTGGTGAGGGGGCCTGTGTGCTCTGAAAGTTTGCAGTTGTTACTTATTCAGTTAGCCAATAAAAGGTATCACTAAACTTTACATTTTCTGCATTTTTTTCAACACGGTACAACATCTTTAACATTTTTAAGTTTCATGATTTGTTAAGCAGAAAAACCTCAAATTCGAATAAAAAATACATCTATAAGCTCATGTAGAACTCAATGAGACTTGTATTTTCAAATCTCAACCTATTTTCTAATTCAAGTTTTTAAACTTTTTCTTAAATTGCACGTTTGAGATTTTCTATTTTTTCAACCCTTAGTTACTGTTGCAAACATCACACCTTTTTGCCCCACTGAAATATTTTCATTGGTGGATTACCAAAGCTATAGCAAAATGTAAAAAAATATGAATATAAAACCTAACCTGGGTCCAGAGCTGTTGTTTGCTTAAATTTAAAGGATATTAGAAGTGACAAAAGACTAAAGGCATTGGGCAATCTATAGCCCTTTATCTGCTTTTCACCAGTAAAAGTTGTCATAGATGCACAGATAATATAGTACAAAACAAATTTTTGTTGGATATTTGGTGCATGTATAGTGGGAGACGAGCCGTGTAATATCAGCAGAAGACTTGGATATTGGTCGGCTCGTCAATCCAGCAGGCTGGAAAATTTTGATCATACACCTTTGAAGGCATCCGAACAACAGCCACTGTTGCTGAATTGTCAGATACAGGTAGAATTCTATTGTTTCTACCTGTATATCTGACAATCCAGCTCTACACGTGTATTGAAATGAAGATCTTTCCTGGAAAGATAGTAATTGTAACGCCACCTTAACTCCCAGAACACCCAGTGAGCTTCAGCTGCCAGTAGGAAGCTGGTCGATTAAGTTCAACAATATACTGAGGACCGCTGGTTGCTTACCTTGCTATAAAGGCTGTGATTTAACCGATACAAGGTCCTAGCAATTTTTTTTAAAAGATGTCAAGTGATGCTCTTGTTAACTGTTGAGTGCACCGTGTATGTATTTTGCAGTATTTTGATCATGTTGGCAAGCTGAGACCATTTGACAGCAGGTGGAGGTTTTTTTTTGTTTCTCCCTTACATGTAAAGGCATAGAAAGAGCGGTTTCAAAATTGGAATACATGCATGAAAAGTTGCAGCTGCATTTCCTTTAATTTAGAAGTGGAATAATTCAAGGCATTTTAATGTAATATGTGCATGGCAACTACATTATTGCACAAATATTTTGTCAAACAGAAGAGCCATTTGTGGTTAAATGTACATAGTGTAAATTGCTGCAGTGCTATGGATCTGCAACTAGAGCAAGTTTTGTTGTTATTTGATTTCTTCTAAGCCTGGATTTTTTGGGACGGTCACAAAGGCCTGTCCCCCTTTATAATCCGGCAGTTGTAAGAGGTAAGAGCAGGTTGCGAACAGAGGGAATGGGAGCAGGGAATTGAAATCCATAGCAAAGTACTGTACATAAAACCTTCCAACATTTTGGAACTGGAAAAAGGGGGACAAAAAGATTTGGCGCTCGCATTGCGGTGAAATTTTTTTGGCCATGATTGATTTTGATTTGGAAGGCTAGAAAATCTCCTAAAGCAAATACCCTACGGAAAATGGTGTCCTCTCTCAATGGGGCTTGTTTTATGTGGGTGCCAGAAACATGTAAATATCCACATATGTAGCAGCCTTGATCTTTCCAACCATTAGGTCAGACATTGAGGGCTACTCTAAAACATTCAGTTGATGAACAGTCACTAAAAGTTAATTCACAAACTGGGACTTTGAACCACAGATAAATGGAGCTTACTACTGAAAAATGTTGTACCAAATATGAAATATATTTTAGGGTTAAGTCTAGCTTTAAACGGTTTTTAAAAGTTGAGATTAAAAAAAAAAATGGTGACTTCCACTTATGATCTCCCTAAACAGTTGCCACAGCATTTTGCTGCAAGGAGCAGTGAAACAAGAATATAAATAGTTAATGATATGCACATGTGAATTTCTGTATATAATGCATTCTATAATGTGTTGTTAATGCTATAATTATTATCATCTGTCAGCATCAACCCTGCCAGAGGAACTCAATGCATCATTATCACGAGAGGCCTGAACCACTTGGGAACAAGAGATTCCAATGCAATATTTGTATTAGTATTCAGTTCCCTAGAGGGTTAAAACAGTACCTAAAAACAAGTTTATATAGGGTCGGTGTATTGAAAATTATATAGAAGACAATCATGAAAGTCTTAATGAAGTGCTTACAGTTAGCAAAGACTAACTTTATAAATCTGGGGTGTCAGACTTGTTTTCCTTTAGCCTTTGTGATCAGCAGTATCAAGCATACATATGCAGCAAGGAGAGGAAATTCAGAGTATTTGGTGACAGGGTCTTTATAATCCTTGTCTTGGGCTCCTCCCTATATTCATAAACAAAACACATTCATACTCCTGCAACCTTAATGCCTTTGCCATAAATAAGGATATCAGGACATCATTCGACTAGTATATTGTCTCAGACTTTGTTCCTGTTCAAAGTTTATCAATATCATTTAAAATCTCTGTACAGACTTCTTATCTCAAAAAGTACTATTGCAGAAAATGAGGCCATAGTTCATGCACATAAAGAAGTTTCTTTGAGGCTACTAATGAGTATTTATATACGTGTATGTGTGTATATATATATATATATATATATATATATATATATATATATATATATATCTATAGATCTATATATCTATATATATATCTATATAGATCTATAGATCTACATGTTAATGACCAATGGATAGCTTTCTGCTTTAGAGCAAATATAAAAGAACATTTGGAGCCAACAGGTGATCACTGGGGTATAGTTATAATGGTGGTGGAGATGCTGCTTCAGAGAAACCAGATGAAAAAAAAACAAAACACAGTGCAATTCAGTATCTAATGCAGCTATCTGCAACAGCAACCAATGTGTTCATGCCCTTAGCTGACACATAAGCAGAATAGCTTGTTTCTTCTGGAATTGATTGTGTAACATACATGTTACACAATTGGTATTGAGATAGAATTTGGATATCGCTGGTTGTACTAGATACAGTGTATATAGTGCAGTTCCTGTACCTGTTTAAATATAGTAAATGTATCTATTAAATGTATCTATTAAATGGCTAGTGGCCTCAATGTAAAGTGAGAAATGTAACATTCTCTGGAAAGTTAAAATTTGTCACCTGTATGTTGGAACATGTTTAGGCATATAGAACCTAAAAAAAAATGAGATGAAATGTGTCAAGCTTAAGTGAAGAATACAGTTATTCATACATCTAGTTAGCTAAAGAATTGTAAGAACTGTTGTGTGGATTCTACAAATTTAGTGTAGGTATGGGATCTATTATCAAGAAACACTGTTATGCAGAACTCTAAAAACCAGCAATGCCATTCCTTGCAGTGTATTACTCAGCAGTGCAGACTGCAGTTTGGCTGTAATGTTTTTCACTGCCCATTATGGGAATTTTGACTTTTTGCTATGAATTAAAATAGCTTCTGATGTTGTTTGTGCTGTTTTGAGGAAAAGCCCAGAGAGAGTCAGCAGGAGTAGGAGATTCTCGTTGTTCATTAAAAGGAAAACACAACTCAACAATTCCGTTTCATGCAACCCAATGTGGTAAGTGAGGATGTTCTGTCCCCTTAAAGGAGAACTAAACCCTAAAAATTAATATGGCTAAAAATGCCATATACTGCACCAGCCTGAAGTTTCAGCTCCTCAATAGCAGCAATAATCCAGGACTTCAAATTTATTACAGGGGGTCACCATCTTGGAAAGTGTCTGCAACGCTTGCATGCTCAATGGACTCTGAGCAGCTTTTGAGAAGCTAAGCATAGGTGTCGTCCCAAAATATCTAGCAGAAAAGAAGATGGGGAGCTACTGGGCATCTTTTGAGACACAGATCTTCCCTGCTAAAGGACTGTGGTTTCCTTGGGCTGGTACAGAAGCTCAGAACATAATGTAAAACATATGTAGCCTACTTCTTTAGTTAAACTTTAGTTCACCTTTAATCCAAAAGTTATATTATTTGTATTTATTTTTGACCTTGCAACAAATTATGTGTATACCACCTTCAAAACTGTGATACATGCAGCAAATGCAATATACACTTTCTGTAAGAAGAATTCACTTTGGCTGGGCAGCGTCACACATTTAATGCTGAACCTACAGACGACACATGCATATTCTTCAAGAGACGTTTGACTGCCATTTCCAAGATCATTATTTGTTCTGCAGCATATACAGATGCCGTACATTTTATCAGCAAAATAAATATTTCTGGTTACAGTCTAATAGTTCTGTTGTGTCTGTTCATTCCCATCTAGTATGTTTATTGCATGCTTATATTGAAATGGCACACTGATGAAACAGTGAAGCAGTCATATGACAGCTGTGAACAGTGTCTATTGATATTTTGTTCACATTGAATATACTGTAGCTCTTCGCTCTGTATCACTGCTGCATCTGGCCTCTCACACAGGTTTCAAATACATTTTTCTTCACATTGTAATATGTATGGGCAAAGAACAGTTACACTTAGCTAGAACACTACCTGCTTTACAGCTCTCAGGCAGTAACCAATGAGTGACTGGGGGGCACATGGGTCATAGCTATTTGCTTTTGAATCTGACCTCATGCTAGGGATCAATTGCAAACTCACTGAACAGTTATGTCCCATGTGCCCCCCTTAAAGTTGCTGATTAATTCAGAGTTAGAGAGCTGGAAAGCAGGAAGTAGTGTTCTGGCTATTATGTTAGACATCTGCTTAATCCAGCCTTTATACATTACATTTTTGGCTAAATATCTGTATTAGAAACACATTTTTTTATTTTGCACAGCCTATCTGTTTACTCAGTTTTTATTTTTACATTGAACTGTTCCTTTAATAATTGCCATAAAACCTGCATCACAGCTAGTCAGCCTGGTTGTATGCTTTGGCTCAGACTTAATCTGGATATGACTAGCAGCCACTGCCCAGCCATGGGGCCCCTCACAAACTATCCCCCCCCGGTTGCACATAGCGTACCTCTTCTTGCTTCCACCACCTACAGCTGGATAACTCCAGCCCCTTGCAAACCTCTACCCTGCGACTCATGTTGCGGACAAGCAAGAGGGAGCCTACCAGGATAATGTCAGTATAACATAATTATCATAATTATTGAATGACTAAACTTTCAAATAAGGAGACTTTTTGTGGAATCCTTTTGTGAAAGCTATGTAACACTTTCTGCTTTCCTTCTTTTCGCTACTTGAAATTCCAATAAAAACTTGTACAAGAAAAGAAAACATAAATCAAACAACACAACAGGTATTACTGTCACCTGTTACTTTCATGCTGGCTGGTTATGTCAAATCAGGAAATTGAATGACATGGGGTTCCATTTATGAGAAATCCAAGTTTAAATTGTGTTAGTTCAGAAGCTTTATTTTAGAAATGTCACAATATTGACTAGCTTTTGGATCATAAACACACTATTGTCAAGGAAATGCACCTTTAAATTTCATAGTGAAATTGACATGTTGGGTTACAAATAAATAGAAAAGAGAATTTATGATCTCTCTGCAATGACCAGGTGATACTGGTCAGATGTAAGTCTAACTGTCAGAAAATGGAATGATCTGAGAGCTCATTTACGATATAAAAATGCAATCTTTCAGACTGTAATTACTATATTAGTTCACAGTTTGGTAGTAGCACACAGTATCATATTGGCCATTATTCAATCTCATATTAACGTGTACTGGATGATGTGAGATTCATGCCTCTCCAGTGCTGTGAGCAAACATGAATGAACACACAACAGACATGAATCACACAACAGGCACTCAAAGAATTGAAGGCCATGTGCAAGAAAAGATATTTGTTTTATAGGAAATTAAATAAATATATGTTTAAACTACAATAGAATTCTCGGAGGACTGGTTGCATCCCCAGAAGTGTTGTTCTAGTTAACAAGGCTTTAAAAGTTTTGCTCCAGCATCCAGATTTTTGCTTCATAACAGATAGCTCATAAAGGAAATACTCAGCCTGTTAATATTTCCATACTATTTAAAATCATCTTGACAACATAGATTCTTTTTATGGAGAAGCTGTGCTGAAAGTGCTCTTGCCTTCCTACTCAGTGCTAGGTATCCACCTACATAGTAAAATGCATGCATTTATCACTCAATGTCAGTGGCTAGCACATGTGAATTTAAAGATTATATGTTATGTACACAAAAGAAAAGGAAAAATGTCTTATTATGAGACAGCTTGTTTGTAAGTAGGTTTTTATTAAATTTAAAGCAGGGAGGCTAATTAAAAATTCACCTTCGGCGTCTGTGCCATTTATCTTTGAAAGTAGCAACCATCATAATCAACTACTATGGTCTGGCAGAGAACCTGACACCTGAAATGTATTCACACAAATGTCCGACGTAAAACGTGATAAATGGCTCTGCAGTGGAAACAAGAATGTGATGTGAAGTGCTCTGCTGTATTACCCACTAGGCCCCGGGCCCAACACGAAATTCCCATGAACCCTGACAGACCGGTCCATCACCAGCAGCCAATAAATTCCATGCTGCTTTAAGGGCTTTTCCATACATTCCTATTTAGTGACTTTTGTGTGTGTTCCTTTGTAGGGGAATGCAGGTTTTAAATGACACAAGTCTTCTCTATAGTACTTCTTGCTATCAACATGAGTACATGTAATCCCTAATGAAATTTGGAAACCCCTATTGTAAAGCTAAAAAAAACACTGAAATCTGCTCTTTAACTTTCTTACACTCTGAACCATTGCAGTGGCCCGTGTGCTAGCACGTTCTGAGGATTTCTGCACTGAAATGCCCAGGTCGACACAATGGTTCTGTTTCTAATGTTTGTACTGCTGGTTCAGAATCCTGAAACTCTATAGCGGAAGTCAGCTGATGAACAGAAGGAGATTCCTAAAGTATTTCACTGATTTTAACATCCGCTAGTACTGGGGATACTACCTCTGGGTTGTTGCTAAAACTATGCCTGTGTAACGTCATCAAGTCGATATATGGGGCAAATTTATCAAGGGTCGAATAGTAAATTCGAATTTGAATTTTCAATTCACAATTCACACATTCTAATTTTAATCTCTATATTCGAATGTAAATTTGAATGTGATATTTATCACATCTCGACCATGAAAACAGTCCTAATTTGAATATTCGCCACCTAAAACCTGCCAAAGTCATGTACAGGTCTGTTGAGCCATTTGAAGATGTTAGTAGCCTTCCTGACATTAAAAATTTTTTTTTGGGAGAAAAACTCATTTTGTATGAATTGAATACGAATCGAATGTGATCCAAATTTTCGGAACCATTCTATTGAATATTAGCCATTTTTATTAAACAACCTCCCAGTCGAATTGTGAGTATATTCAAATGAAAAAAAATTCACATGAATTTGAAATTCGACCTTAGATAAATGGGCCTCCCCGTGTATAAAGTATCTATGAAGTTAATGCTTATGCACCATCTTGGCACTACTACCAAAGATAGTGTGTGTAAGATCCAGCAAATAACATTTAGGCTGGTGGCAGACAGGGAGATTAGTCGCCCAGCGACATATCTTCACTACTTCGGGTGACCAATCTCCACGAAATACCTTCCCGTCGGCAATAATCACTAAGAATTTCTGAAATTCATAGTGATTCATATGCCATCCCCCCGGCGATTCATATTCCTGCCCGTGGGAAGAGATTGGGGAGATCTGTCACCCAAAGTAGTGAAGATTTGTCGCTGGGTGACTAATCTCCCCGTCTGCCACTACCATTATCTATTTGCTGTAAGAATCTGTAGTACCCAAGTTATTGTTAGATTAGGTTTTGTGTGTGTGTGTTTTTGAAGTCAGTGTGATTATTCCTTCCTCCTCCAATACAGCAAGGCCCACCTGAAATTAAGAGTCCCATGTAATACTTGCTCTGTGGGGAGTTGTGACTGGTTCAGCCAAGTATGAGGTGGCCTGAGGATATCCCATAATTCCAAGGGGTTTATTTATTTATTTTATTGAGTTGTGTTTTCCATGAAAATTCGTGTTTTCAAGGTTATTTTTTGGTCAAAATTCATATTTTTGGGTAGTTTTTTGATAAAACTGCAAATTTTTCAGAATTTATTATATTAAACCCTGGAAAAAGCTTGAATATGAAAATACACTATACAGTAGAACCCTCATTTTACATCCCCTGATTTAAAGTTTTCCCTCATTTTACTGTATCTAAAGCAATAACCAAGGATAATCAGATGGCATTCACACAGCAGAATGTGCTTGAACTTGGTGATTTATTCAGATCTCTGCACAACGTTTCAGGGGATCAACCCCCTTTCTCAAGTGCTCTTACAAAATGAACAAGAAACAGGTATAAATAAGTAAAACATGAATTCGGTACCACCCTCCAATTACAAGTCATTATCAAGTGCCTCCCTTAATTCTACTGTATCTAAAACCTGTCATTAGGAGTCAATGGCATTTGACCCATTTGAAGATGTTCGAGTTTTTTTCGGAAAACTCGATCAATTTGAGTGATTTAAGATTAATTCTGTAATAATAGGGTCTAACAAACATTATTTACTGAAACCTTTTTTTTTTATTTTTTTTTTTAAATAATGTACTTGGTTGTGTATTCTAATGTCAATAGCTACAGTATATGGTGGTACATTCCAGTTCCTGATATTGTTATACTGTAATTTGTTTTGGTAATAAGTTTAAGCTTTCCGTAAAATTGCTTTGATGTAATAATGTACTTTGTTGGATTACAGTGCCTGTTCTGTTATATTTTATTTCTACAGTTCTTTGATCCATATTTGTCAAAAGACTGCACCAGCTTTCAGTGTAGGTTTTACTTCGGTTGCCTTTTCCTCCTACATTTGGTGGTATGCATAAAATGAACATTTCAGCTAGATTACATTTTATTTGCCATGCAGCATGAAGGTGTATGTGCCACATAGTCTCTAGAAAAATTATTTAAATCAATACAGAAATGCAGAATCTATAAGTAACATTGATTCTAAATTGCTAAGTTGTTAATGAAGTATGAAGGTTACACAAGCAGTGTAAAAGTTTATGCCCAGAAACACTTGCATTCCAAAGGAGTCAGACAGTGCTCCTTAGCTGACCGAAGGTTTAGCGGGGTCATGGATAAATCCAACTTGTGGTGGGCAAGATCGGGCTTGACCCATGTGCCAACATTCGGATCATAATTTCCGTTATGACGGCAATAGGATCAAGAACTGCATCAACATTCAGGTGCATCCTTAATCTGACTGGAAAATCAAAGCCATCCAATGGTGATCCAGTCTGAAGGGAACAAATTATTGCCTATGTATGACCATCTTTAGCTAGATAATCCAATGATCAATCAGTTAGTTTGATAATAAGTATTGATACGTACGTGTGTGTGTATGTGTATATATATATATATATATATATATATATATATATATATATATATATATATATATATATATATATATATATATATACTAACAAGTAGGTGCTCACCACTAATTTTTAAAAAACAGGCGGGGGTGCAATGAGGCTGTGACCACAAAATACATATAGACAAATGCAAGAGGTCCTCTGCACTCAACCCATTATCAATATATTTAAGACAGAGACATTTTGTGCATACTGCTACTGAAAAATGCCTTACCCTTTAAACAAAACAGGGATTGTTTGTCCATATATTGCAATATATTTAAGCTGGCCAACTACGTCAAAGTTTATATATATATATATATATATATATATATATATATATATATATATATATATATATATATATATATATATATATATATATATATATATATATATATATATATATATATATATATATATACACACGTACGTGCGTGGCCACTTTAAGACCAGTGTGGTCAAGAATATCACTGGATAATGTTTTATTCTCACACCATTGCCCTTTTAGAAAAATGTAAGATAGAAAAGATGTGCATGAAATAGAAACTGTCATTTTTTAAGTAATCCACACTTCCTGAGCTCTTGACTCCACTTTCAGAGCTTTATATTCCTCCTTCTTCAAAGTGCCATATTCCAAGTGAAAAAAAAAAAAAGAAAAGCGAAACGTCAGGCACTGTTAACACTGACATTTTTACTTTCTGTATGTCAGCCACTGACCTGCTGTTACAAAGTTTTAGTTGTTGATATTTTGAACTTGACATCTAGCATGAACAAATCTATTCCAAGCAAAAGAAAGCATACACGTAATACTTAGTCAATACGATTTAAATGCTAAACCCTTATCAGAACACAAGCATAATAAACAACAAAGCTTTTTTTTTTAAGGACTACTATTGGTTTTGGAGATAGAATAAGATTGTTGCACTGCTAGCATTCTAGAACTTTCTGAACAAACTCTGAATCAATATTGTTTTGAAGGGATTTGTAAATTTTATAACGGCAAGGATTAATCCATAATACAGATGGGACATTATTATACTTTTGCTCAGGCTCTGTTTGTGCAGAAGAACCTTCTTACTGTTTTCTATAGGAAACTCCACTGGGTTTAACCAGGCATATATTATAATACTCAAAATATTATGGAAAGAATCCATAATGTTAACACAATTATATCTCGCTAATGAGCTCTTTTGTGTTATTTAGAGAAGAGAAGGCCAAAAACCTGAACGTATGTGATAGAGCATGAAGGGGTACTCTAAGGGGTGCAAAATCAAGCCCCTTAATGCTCATTCAAGAAGAGCATGCATCCAAAGTCTTGCTGTGAGGGAAGGTGTCCCCAACCTTTTTTTAACCGTGAGCCACATTCAAATGTAAAAAAGAGTTTGGGAGCAACACAAGCATGAAAAAAATTCATAGGGGAGCCAAATAAGGGCTATGATTGACTATTTGGTAGCCCCTATGTGGACTGGCAGTCTAAAGGAGGCTCTGTTTGGCAGTACACCTGGTTTTTACACAACCAAAACTTGCCTCAAGCCTGGAATTCCAAAATAAGCACCTGCTTTGATGCCACTGGGAGCAACATCCAAGGGCTTGGTGAGCAAAATGTTGCTCACAATCCACTGGTTGGGGATCACTGTTTTAGGGGATAGAATGGTGACATACATGGCTGTGTTCATTAGGGATGCACTGAATCCAGGATTTGGTTCGGTATTTTGCCTTTTTCAACAGGATTCAGCTGAATACAAGTGACTGGCTGTACCAAATCCAAATCCAAAAATTAGCTGCGTGTTCGTCCATAATTTCCATATGCAAATTAGGCTTCGTATTCAGTTTAGTATTCGGCCAAATCTTTCACAAATGATTCAGGATTTGGCTGAACCCTAAAATAGTGGATTTGGTGCATCCCTAGTATTAATAGCAGGTACATGGATCCTGTTGCTCTGAGCTGTAACCAGAGGTGCTGATAGCCATGCAGGGTGCAAAGTGCAGAAAATAAAATATGGCAGCTTGTTGCTGTTCTTTTTGCATTTCGCTTCCAGCCCACCATCAGAAAATGAGCCCTTCAGTGTTGAATTACAAAGTTGTTAACGCTTGATGCTGTTAACTTGCTAACGTTCTGGGTAAGTGCTTGGTCTGAAATGAATCATAGTAATAATTTGATAGGAATGAAATATTCACCTAGACTGTTGCCCTGCACTGGTAAAACTGATCTGTTTGCTTCAGAAACACTACTATAGTTCATATAAACAAGCTGCTGTGTAGCAATGGCAGAAATTGAAAAAAGGCTATATGACACAGGTTAAATAGTAGATAACTGATAACACCATTATATTCTACAGAGATCTGCTGTGTAACCTTTGAATGGCTGCCTCAATTACTACCCAGAAGCTTATTTATATAAACTATAGTAGTGTTTCTGTAGCAATCGCAGCGGTTTAACCAGTGCAGGGCAACACTGCTTTGTATTTTTATTACGTTAAAACACTTTTATTTTTTTGATGTTACTGTTCTTTTAACACCGAGGCGTAAACCATTTGCATTACTACTGAAATTACAATTATTCTCAAACATTACTTTTATAAATAATGTTATATTCCTGAAACCAAGAGGTGAATAATTACAAATAAATATTTTTGGCCCATTTGATAGGCTTTGGGTTGAGTAGTGGAGTAGACTGCTCTTTGTGCACCTACTCTTACACTCCTGGGTTGATTTATACGTTCCAGGGAGGTTATTAATGGGGCACAAAAGGCGAAAGGGCCACATTATTGTGTTAATCTTTCTATGTTGATTTAAGCGAACCTCAAAGACAATTTAGCATTTTTTTTGTAGAAAAATAGGTTATATAATGCCCATATTTTGCTGTACATATTAGTGGATCTCTGTGTTTTTGTGTAAGAAAGGAATTCATGCCATAACCACCATGATGCCGATAAAAACACAGTGATGAGTTACTCAGTGTGTCACGGGGAAGATGGGGATTGTTTGTCATACATAATGATCAAACGTTGTAAAACTGGAGACAAAATATTGCCTTGTTAATTCTTTATTGCATGTTATAGAGATTTAAGTTAGCCACTTGAAGAGGTTGTGTGCTTAAATATCATAGTCATTAATTTTTCTCTTATCAGAGCTGAGTGAATCATTTTGCAGATATTCATGAGGCAAAGTCCATGACAAGCCTTGATAAATGACCTTGGCATAATTTAAGAGGCAAATTGCACATTCTAGTTTCCTGTTTTTCTTTTTCTTTTAAAGATAAACCGTTTAAAGGAACAGCTTAATTTAATAGGCATTTTTTGTGTCACTTTTTTTTATTGACTTTATCATTGGCACTCACCTTAAAGGTGCTGGCACATGTAACATTCCAGTTGCCCAGTGACAAATCTCCTCTTTTTCAGGTCGACTAATCTCCCCGAAATGCCTTCCTGCCGGTAGCCAGTGTGAATCGCGACGGGATGGCACTCGGATTGCTTCGGTTTTCCTTCGGGCGACTTAAGCGATCCGAGTGCCATCCACATGCACATCCACATTCTAGCTGGCGGAAAGGCATATAGGGGAGATTAGTCCTCCGAAGAAGAAGAGATTTGTCGATGGGCGACTAATCTCCCCGGAATCTTAGCATGTGCCACCACCCTAAAGCAGAAAAAAAAGGTATAAAGTTATGTCAACTTTTAGTATGTGATCGAACGTTCTGTTCTTAGCAGTCTTCCTTTTTTCCAGATTTCCACTGAAGGGCACTGACCCCAGCAGCCGAGACGTATTGCTCTTAAAAAGAGACTGCAATATTATTGTTATATTTTATCACATATTTTTTTGTTCAGGCCCTTTCTTATTCATCTTCCAGTCTCATATTCATACCAACACTCTCTCTTCTCACATTATTACAGTTGTTGGTGGCAGTTCTCTTTACGTGTCATTGCAGAACTTGGAGCCCTGCAGATTCAGCAGCTGTGGTGGTTATTTGAGTTTGCACAAGCCTTCTCCAATCAGAGAGCTTTCTGCATACTGAGATCCTGTGCTGAAGAGTAAAAAAACACTTCTCTTCAGCCAAGCACAGCTAAATAAACCTCTGCAAACCCCCCAGCTTGTGTGTGTAAGCTCTGATCAGCAACACATCAGTCAACTAATGCTGTTAGTATTAAATCCAAAGTAGATTTTATGGAATTTGTGCATGTTGGAACCTCTGATCTGCTAATAACACCCCTCTTCTCCCCGTACATCTACTTTGTTGATTATGAGTAGGCTATAGCACTCTAGATTCCAAAAGCACCCCTTTAAGAGAAAGCCCCAGACCCCAATCATTCCTAAAAGATGCTACACTATTCCCTTATTATTCATACACTTGTTATTACTTATATAGTGCCATTACATTTATGCAGTGCTTTGCAGAAATTGTTTATCATAAACAATAGCTCCTCAGTGGTCATTTGATTTCATTGTACTCATAAGAACAGGAAGTACAATGTGACTTGACTTTAAAATTTCAGCGACTGTTCATATTTCCTAATTAAAACATTAGGCAAAAATAATGGTCAGCACAAGCCCTATTCATTGTCTTATGGTAGAAAAGGGTCTTAAAAATAAAAATGATCCTGAAAGTATAAATCTAAATCTAATAACCTCACGAGGGAGACTGTATCTTCTCCAGCTGAGAAATCACTTATCACCTCCCTTTTTAAAGAATTCCATAACTTTCCAGGCTACACAATCTCTAGTGATAAGGTTATAGAAAACATCTTGGTTTAGGAACTGTGCCTCAGCTTCTCTCTGTGTGCAATTTCGATGCAGGCAGAGAGAAACTGATGTGCTCCCACCCGGTTTTTTGTTTCTCTACACGGAGGCACTGAATTACGCTGTGTGCAGTTTCATAAAGTGAACACTGACACAAAGGCATGCCTCTCAGTGCAGAGAAACAGAGACGCATATGGGAACACATCAGTTTCTCACTGCCTGCAGTCAAAGGGAAGCAGAGGCCCAACTCTGTGTGCCGTTGGGCCTTAGATATCACTACAGGGAAGCTTGAATGTTAAATGTCTGTATTCATGATTTATTGTTACCTTAGTGACATGTTTTAAAGGGGACCCATCACCCAAACAAATAATTCCAAATCCTATTTTATCATGTTAGTCAAGCAAAATGAACTTTAATTACACTGTAGAAATTTTTTAATCTTGTTTCCGTCCGTCTGAGAATTAATAATTATAGCAAGCAGGCTGGGGCCATTTTGTGGACACTGTTATTAAGACCAGCCTTGCATCATCTGAAAATATTGTTTGTGCACAAGAACGGGGGACCTGATGTCCATCCCCATGCCCTGGCTACACAATTAAATGGCGTAGAGAACAGGGGGAGTGCAGTTACATCTAGGAAGTGCTGAATGGAAAGTGAAAGTAATTTCCTGCCCCACATAGAGGAGGGGCAGGCAATATTTGATTGACGGCTGAGATTTTTAAATGAGTTTACAACAGCTATGAATGCTTAAATAAAAAAAATAATTTGGGTTTCATGATTAATTTGAAAAGGACATTTATTATACATCTTTTCATGTCTGGATGACAGGTCCACTTTAAAGGGGCTGTTCAGTGAATATGTCTTGTGCTGAACATGCTTGTTGCCTACTGTTGTAATCATGAAAAATCTATGATTTTTAGTTCATGCGCTATACAGGTCAAATAGTGAAATTGAAGCTGCTCCATGTTTGCTCCTGGCAAGGTAGGTTGTTAGATTACTAGTGCACAGATAATCCCCCTGCATAATGGACTTCTGCTAACCGCAAAGGATGGAGGGAGGGCGTTGTATACTAGTATTCTAATTATATGGGACCCAGAAGAAACCCACACAGATGAAGGGAGCACATACAAACTCACTACTGTGCCACTATGCTGTTGAATTGCTTGTTTTCAGGGCACAGCAGGTACATGTACTATAAAGTCATGTGGAAATAGGAGTTTTATTGTTTTCTTTATTTTGTCTCACATCCTGTACTCAATGTTCTGCACTTTTTGGACTCAAAGTAGTCAAAATGAAAGTCTGACATTGTTACTGTTCCACATTCTATCTTCAACAGATCAAATGTGGTGCAGAATCTGAAAAATAGCCTGAAAAGATATGAGCAGATCAAAGCAAACAAAATCTTGCCCAAGGCAGTCTGAATACTTCAAGCCCCATATCAGATAAGAGAATGACCTGAGTCAGCATACCACACACATATTTGACAGGAATAGGGGAAAATAAAATACTCCTGAATTTCCTTCAGCTGCTGCTTCTAATGAGCTTGCAATGTACCGTTTGCTTTACTCCACCCCACTATTTTTTCACTGTTTTACAAGTTTTCATGGACTGGGAGAAGACCGTATTATGAAATTATGTTTTCATTTATGTATTCTGCTATGGCTAGAGTGTATATTACATTGATGTACCTGAATGGATTCCCATAAATGAGCCCTATGGCATTGCCAGAACTGTTCCAGTTATTGGCTGCACCTGGGGGAAGTACTTGCATCCCTTGTTCAGCATTTACTCAGCATCGACTGGAGAAATCATGCCGGTAGGGCAGCCTGTGGCTGCAGGTAAATATATCTTAACCCATTAACAATAATCTTACTGCTTCTCTACCTGTCAGAAATACATTTGACTTTGCTTTCTATTTCTATATGAAGACATTTTTTTAACTAAAAAGCTACTAGATCATTAAGTTCCTACTTAAATAAAACTCAGTGCAGATCTTTTTGGAACTTTGCACATTTTATTAAAACCCTATGGGGCAAATTCACTAATCTGCGGGAGTTGCGCTAGCGCAGCCTTAGCCGCACTTCACCAGACGAAGTTTCGCCAGGGTGCCGCTAATTCACTAAAATTGGAAGTTGCACTCAGGGAGGTGAAAGGTAGCGAAGTTGCGCTAGTGTTAATCAGTCAAGCAAAGCGAAGTTACGCTAGCGATGCCTAATTTGCATATGGCGCGAAGTACAATGGACGTATATGTAGCAGCAAATACATTCCACTACACAAGCCTGGGAAAGCTTCATAAAATAAAATAGAGTTGTTATTTTGCCCTATACATGTGCCTACTGTATTTTTTAGGTGCCATATGTTAGGAAATGTAGGGGGGAAGGAGGGTGCCCCCAAAAACATTTACGATCTTTTTCAGCCTATCACCCTTAAAAAAGGAAAAGACGCCAGCATTTTTCAACTTTTTTTTTTTTTTTTGAAGCAATCCCTATCTACTCTATTGCACTTCGCCTGGTCTGAGGTGGCAAAGGCAAGTCTGGCGCAAGAGTTATCAGTCAGTAAAATATGCGAGTTGGTGAATTAGCGTAGTTACGTCCCTTCACCATAGCGCAACTTCGCCTGGCGTAAGGGTGCGAAGGAGCACTAGAGTAGGTCCACTTCACTAGCGAATTTATGCCAGCCAACCCATTAATTCTGTAAATCGGCGAAGTAACTAAATGACGTCACACTGTCGAACTTGCGCTAGCGTTAGCCCCTTTGCGCTTTAGTGAATTTGCCCCTATAAATCTGGTGGTCTAAAGAGAGTTGCTAGAAAAACTCCATGGGGCAAATTCAGTAACCGGTGAAAATATGCCAGCGCTGGCCTTGTGCACATCACAACACTTCTCTAGGCGTAAGTTTACCTGGACAACGCTAATTCACGAAGATCCGAAGTTGTGCACAGGGTAACGAACGCTGGCAAAATTACATCAGTGAAATTACGCTCAGCAGTTCGAAGTTACGCTAGCTTTGGCTAATTAGCATATGGCGTGCAGTTAAAGTACAATGGCTGTATATACAAATATATTACACTACACAAGGCCAGGGAACCTTAATAAAATTATATAAAGTTGTTATATTGCCCTACACATGTGCCCACAGTATAGTTTAAGTGCCATATGTTAGCAAATATAGGGGGAAGGAGGGTTCCCCAAAAAAAAAATTACGATCTTTTTTAGTCTATCACCCTTTAAATAGGAAAAAACGCCAGCATTTTTTGGGACTTTTTTGAGGAAGTCCTATCTACTCTATTGCACTTTGCCTGGTCTGAGGTGGCGAAGGCAAGTCTGGCGATAGAGGTAACGGTCAGTAAAATCAAAAACTTAGTGAATTTGTGTAGTAACGCTACCGAAAATTCGCCTGGCTTTAGAGGGCGAAGTTGAGTCTATCTCCTTGGCGAAATTACGCCAGCTACCATTAGTAAATCGGCAAAGTGCCGAAATGATGTCACGCTGGCGAATGTAGGTAAAGCCATACCTCCCAACATTTGAAAAATTAAAAGAGGGACAAAACTTGTGCCGGGCGTAGTGCAGAGAACATTTTTGACCATGCCCATTTTATGGCCACACCTCCTAATTACCATGTCCATTTTACCAAATTTGGAATGTTATTAAAGTTTGAACACATTTCTGGGAGTTTTAATGCAATGGTTTATGTGTTATAACCGTTTTGCTAATGAAAGTGAATTGCCCTTTAAGTTGCTAGTCTCAGTTCTCCCATGAGATCTGCTTATCTTAAATAGTTACAGTTGTTTCTTTGATTATCTTAAATTGTTCCAAAAGTATCCAAGTACAGCTGCTGACTGACCTGTCAAAATCGGGACTGTCCCATCCCACAGAAAACAGGACAGTTTGGAGGTATGGGTAAAGCATATTATGCTTTGATGCAAATACACAGCTTAATTGCATACCACATTTTCTAACTAACTAAAGTAATGTGTATACTGTATATATAAGCAATATTTGTTGTAGCACATCATACCCATAGTGTCCGTTCTAGGTAAAGAGCAATATGTTATCCATTTTTCATTTCTGTGCTATGATTGACAGCTTTTTGAAATCTCAGTTGAGCACACTTCTCTATAAACAATTGTCTTTTTGATGAATTTACAACAAACCGACTTTTAAAGGTTCCTCTGACAGCCCAGAGGTTAAGCACCACTCACAAAATGTCACGGTACATTTGATTCCATTTGGTCATAGCTAAAATGATTTTCAGTGTATCTGATGCAAGCGTTGATAAAAAGGCCCATATTTTGTCACGGAAGAGACTTTTTAAAGCACCAGTAACCATAAATTGAATATATATGTATGTATATGTATATGTGTGTGTGTGTATATATATATATATATATATATATATATATATATATATATAGGGAAAGGTGGGTGCAAGCTGCACACCTTAAGGTACACAAAACTACCTGGGTGCTCTGGTTAGAGAATAAACAGAAACAGCACGTAATACCGGCACTCCCAGGATTTGCAAAAAAACTCAAAAGTTCGATATATTGAAATAAATGAAAAAAGGTTTATTAAATCCGACGTTTCGGTTCCCCACAGGAACCTTTCTCAAGGACCTTTTGTCCTTGAGAAAGGTTCCTGTGGGGAACCGAAACGTCGGATTTAATAAACCTTTTTTCATTTATTTCAATATATCGAACTTTTGAGTTTTTTTGCAAATCCTGGGAGTGCCGGTATTACGTGCTGTTTCTATATATATATATATATATATATATATATATATATATATATATATATATATATATATATATATATATATATATATATATATATATATATATATATATATATATATATATATAATATCTCCAAATAAGAACCAGCAACACCACTAAATATTCTTTTTTACTTTCAAGAATATCCTGAAGTATGTATAGACCATATTTTGTCACTGAAGAGACCTTTTAAAGCAACAGTAACCATAAATTGAATAGGATTTTCAGTGTATCTGATGCAAGGGTTAATAAAAAGGCCCATATTTCAGGGCTCTGTTTTGCTGTAGCGCTATGCCTTACACCTCATGCACCAAAGGAGCAACCGCCAAATTACCATATTGTGTTGGTATGGGTAAACTCAATTAGTGTTTTATTTATGTATACATAGAATAACTATTGTATACATGTGTATGCACCATAAGAACTTTAATTCTTATAATTAATAATGTCAATAGATTTGAGATGATTCCTGGTATTCTTTAACCACGATTTGCCTATTTATTGGAGCCCAAAACAATGGATGGGTTTCCAGGCCTGATCTTGATAAGGATAACATTTGGGATGATGTTATCCTTATCCTTAGTTGTCAATTGCAGTTCTTTATACTCTCGAAGCACTATAGCTGGATGAATGTAAAGCCAGTATTTTATATTGACATTACATTCAACATTTTCTGTATCTCTGATGTTAGTATGAGTTAAGGGTAGAACAGACATTCAGTTGTACAAGGGGAACTGGAGCCTAAAATTCATAAATGGTTTTTTTTTTTTTTTTTTATGTAATCTGTTCAATGTATAGACCCATTTATTGTACATCACTGCAAAATATGCTGGCACTTTATAAATACATGGCAATAATAATAATGTGCATTCAGATGTAGTAGCTGATGCTTACAATGTAAGAACAAGATGTCTTGTTGGCAGGATACTTCTTCACACTAATACTTAAAGGTGTTGTTTGCTTTTAAATTAACTTTTCATATAGTTAGACAGTGGTATACTAAAACCATTCAAAACTGGTCTTCATTTTGTATTCTTGTGGTTTTTGAATCAGCAGCTCTTCAGGTTGGTGTTTCAGAAGCTATCTGGTTGCTAGGATTCAATTTACCTTAGCAGCCAGGCAGTGGTTTCAATGACTAAGAGATGAATTTGGGATGACCAGGATAGCAAAATGAATTACAAAAAAAGTAACTATAACATTAATAGCATCAAAGGACAATAGTATTTTGGCTGCTGGGGTCAGTGAAACCCTAAAGTCAGCATTTTAAAGTTGAAAGCAGCTGGAAAGAGGTAGAAGCAAATTATTTAAAAAAAAAAAAAAACTACAAAAAATGTACTGGTCAGCTATCCCTTTAAATATGAAATATGGGAAAGAATCCAAACAACTTTTTTTCTTTAAGAATACATCAGAACTATCAACTCTCTGCATAAATGTGTTTTACCAAGATGAATAAAGAGTGGTTTGCTCAGCTTTTCAGTCGCCGCAGAGCTCCAAATTCTTAGCACCCCCTTCCACTTTTCATGGCAAGAATTACACAAGTTTCCATAACCAGGAAGAGATTTTATTATCCATATTTGCACAATCTGAGAGTTTTTGTGTATATGCAATATTTATCTTCTACCTTAGAAGTATTTCAGAACTTGCAGAAAGCAAGGTCTAGCAAAACAAATCCTCCAAGGTTTGAAATACTGTTACGTTCTATATATGAATCCCAGCTTTATGATATGTTTAGCAGTTTCCCTGTTTCCTTGTATCTAGTACCTAGTCTTTCATTAAAGGAACAGTAACACCAAAAAAGTGTTTTAAAGTACTGAAAATATCATGTAGTGTTGCCCTGCACTGGTAAAACTGATCTGCGTGCTTCAGAAACACTGCTATATTCATATAAACGAGCTGCTGAATAGCAATGGCGGAAATTGAAAAGCGTATATGGCACAGGATAAATAGCAGATAACACATTATGTTCTACAGAGCTTATCCTATCTGCTGTGTAACTTGAGCTTTTTTTTTTTTTACTTTAAATAGCTGCCCCTTGGCTACACAGCAGCTTATTTATATAAACAATAGTAGTGTTTCTGAAACAAACACAGTTTTACCAGTGCAGGGCAAAACTACATTATATCTGTATTACAATTTCATTTTTTTCATTTTACTGTTCCTTTAATACATCCAAAAATGAGCCAAGTGAAAAATATTGTTCGTACTTTGATTAAATGGGGGATGCCAAAGCTGGTGGAAACAATGTTTAAAGGGATTCTGTCATGATTTTTATGATGTAGTTTTTATTTCTAAATTACACTGTTTACATTGCAAATAATTCACTCTACAATATAAAATGTAATTCCTGAACCAGCAAGTATATTTTTTTTAGTTGTAATATTGGTGTGCAGGCAGCCATCTCTAGTCATTTAGCCTGGTCATGTTCTTTCAGAAACAGCCAGCAGAATGGAACTGCTTTCTGACAGGCTGTTGTTTCTTCAACTCAATGTAACTGAATGTGTCGCAGTGGGACCTGGATTTTACTATTAACTACTGTTCTTTGGACACACAGGCTGTTTTTCGCGGCTGTTCAGCAGCTGTTTTCAGCCCGAGTAATTCACGCAGGATGAGAGAAGCAGATCTGTTCATTGTTTTGAATCCGATCAGCCCAAATATGCAGGCTGAAAACAGCCTGTGTGTCAATAGCCTTAGAGTAGACTATGGACACACATAAGTTTATCCGCAGCGGTTTGCATCACGGTTTTTAAAAAAGCCGACCCCTGCATAAACGCTACAGGAAGTGCCATAGCCTTATCTTGTCACCGCAATGCAGTGGTCGGCTGTTTTAAAAACTGCGGCGAAAATGTTGCGGTTATATGTATGTGTCAATAGCCAGGCCAATAACCAGGCATCTGTTATCTTGTGTTTGGGAGCTGCTATCTGGTTACCTTCCTATTGTTCTGTTCTTATGCTGCTTGGGGGGAAAAGGAGGGGTTGATATCACTTCAATTTGCAGTAAAGAGTGACTGAAGTTTATCAGAGCACAAGTCACATGACCTTGGCAGCTGGGAAACTGACACTATGTCTAGCCCCAGGACATATTTCTAAATTATATATGAAAAATGGATTCTGCTGGAACAGCACTATTAACTAATGCGTTTTGAACATTTGTTTTCCCCATAACAGTATCCCTTTAAAAAGGCAATAAGCAACTCGGGTTGCCACTTTTTCTGGAAAAAAAAATACCGGCCTTCCTATATGTTTAGCTTTTTTCCCTATTAATAACATAGGGATCAACCATACTTTTTACCGGCCAGGCCAGTAAAATACAGGCTAGGTGGCAACCCTATAAGCAACCAAAATTGCCTTGTTTTATATCAACCATAAACATCAGTGTTTAACCTGTTTACTTCCAGGGGGCACTGGAGGGAGAGGTTTAAACATTAGTCATAGAAAATTAAATCTGGCAATCTTTATATTTTGTGATGTATAAATAACTTAAGGGATCTAGTAATGGCATTATTACATGTTAATTCTTTTTTTAAAAAAATTGTTCTGATCTAAATATTATGTACATGGGTTGCACCTGCAGAACATTAGAGTGTGTTGAGAGTTAAGAATTTGTATCATGCACATTTTATGACCAGAGCGATTATATTACAAAATAAGTCAGATTGTGCAATTGAAGCAGAAAAATGTCTATTTCCCTCCATGTAGACGAAAGACACCTGGCTTTTTCTCATTTTACCTGCAATATTTATTTTATGCTAACTTATCTCATTATGGTTACATAGTTCATTTGGGGTTAAAATAGATAACATCCATCAAGTTCATACATGCATTTATTTGCCAACACCGCTGACCCACACAAGGCAAAACAACAATGTAACAGTAGATTTCATCACACTGTGTGTTAAAAAGCAGCAGCAATTTGTATTTTCTTTTTTTTTAATGCAGTTTGTTATGTGTCACTGTGGATGAGCATTGCTATAGAACACTGCATATAAATTAAACATTAAATAGGTAGACAGAGGCAGCCCTAGACGCTCAATTATAATCTTTGGATGTGCAGTTAGTGCCTGAAGGACGCTGACATCCATTTCATATCACATGTCCTTCTTTTGAAAGATGATCATTGGGGCTCAAGTAACTTCCCAGCACAGTAAAAGAATGCATAATTTATAGAGTTATATCTCAGACAAAAAAAAAAACGATACAAATAATAATCTGCTTTCTATAAAAATTAATCTCCCTTGCTTTTTCTGCAGATTGGAGCACTCGAAGATTACTACCACTTTTTTCACAGTAAAACCTTCAAGAGGTCCATTCTTGCCAGCCGAGGTATACACAGCTTCATTTCTATGGAACCAAAGGTAAGATAATCTTTCTGTGTGCCCAAGCTCTAAGTATTGCATTTTTAATTGGTAATGTCACACCAATAAGTGAAGCCTAGTTGCCATATGACTCGTATAAAACAGATCTTATATCTACCGGATTACACAGACCAATAGAAACTACAATGCCTGGGATATGCATACCCTTATTGCTATACAGTGCTGCAAATTTTTCACGAGTCAGTGATGTTTTTAGTTCTTAAGACATTGGGTTTGCACTGGTGGTACAATTTGTGTATGAATTACCGGTCATGAAATTCTCCCACATTTCCTCTGATTTTCCCTGTAACACAATCTTAAATATAGTTTCATCCAGTCTGAAAAGAAATTTGGTAAATTCTCAGATGCAAGTAAACATCACTAAACCTTCACACAATTGAAGATGTTACATGTAATTTTTTCACTTTTCCTGTAGCAAAGTACATGCTACTGCCCTTTGCTATTGCCCATTATAGGATTTTAGTGGTTCCTTGATGTGACCTTTGATATCTTTAGCCTGTTAAATGTAAAATAACCACAGCCGTATCACAATTTAATATTTTTTTTCCATCTAACCCCTAAAACATATTTTCAAATGTTGTAAAAAGTAGGGATGCACCGAATCCAGGATTCGGCCTTTTTCAGCAGGATTCGGATTCGGCCGAATCCTTCTGCCCGGCCGAACCGAATCCGAATCCTAATTTGCATATGCAAATTAGGGGCAGGGAGGGAAATCACGTGACTTTTTGTCACAAAACAAGGAAGTAAAAAATATTTTCCCCTTTCAACCCCTAATTTGCATATGCAAATTAGGGTTCGGATTCGGTTCGGTATTTGGCCGAATCTATCACGGATCTTTTCAGGATTCGGGGGTTCGGCCGAATCCAAAATAGAGGATTCGGTGCATCCCTAGTAAAAAGTAATTTCATATATTATAAAACACATTTTCACACCATCCTCAGGTCAGCGACTATTATTTTTAAGGCACATATATCAGTGAAACCCATACTGCAATTTAAAAATGTAACCACAAGCGATTGCTGCCATATTATGCTAGAGAATTTTTTAACCTTGATATTTCTGTTTTTTTATTTTATTTTATTTTTTAAACGAGCCACACATTCTTTTGGCTTTTTTCATTCTATAGTAGGTAATGACTCACAGCCAAATAGATTCTAGTTGCTGTGGATTCACTAGTGAGCACACACGTTATGACATGCGCAAACACATTATTTTGAATGCTAAATATAGTTCTGTGCTTGCTCTGGCCTACCCAAAGCTCTACAAGCCCTTTTGTGCTAAAGTGTACACAAAAGAATGTTGTTTTTATACATCTTAAGAGAGAAGTCTTTTAATACTATAGTCACCTCACACAAATGATTGAAGTATTTATTGGCTTTAAGACTGGATAAGTAAGTGCATGAGTATGATTTTTTTTTTTTTTTATTAAACTTTTATTAAGTTTTCAGATAAGTAGAGAAAATAAAATAAAAAGGGGGTACAGAAAGGAAAAAAAGGGGGGGGGGAAGTACATACAATTCAAAATTACAATCTGCAATGCAAAATGTAGGCCAAAATATTGTCACGAGTATGATTTAACTTTTAGGATGGGGCTACACAAGCATCCCTGAACATTGGTCAAAATTCACAGAGCTCTAAAATAACACCCTTAATGTATGGAGATTCAAATTATAGAAAGACCCCTTGTCTGGAACAACTCAGGTCCTGAGCATTCTGGATAACAGGTCCCATCCCTGTGATATCTATGCATCCATGGATTGTGCACAAATGTACTAATAGAAACTTATGCTAACATGTACTTTTATTTATCTGTACTGCGTGAACTCTCTAGCTGTGTGTTAATGGCTAAACTGTTTGGCTACATAGCTTTGGGTATTTGAGCTTATGTCAGTATCTGTATAAATGTGACTTTGTGTTTGAGGTTATATAAATATATTTTGCTGGCTGCGTGATGTTGCACTGTGGGGGAGTTTTTGACTCTTTCAATATTTGTGGTGATTGTGAATGTTTTGCAGAGTGTATGGTATCTGGCTGTCCATCTGTCTGTTTATCCTGACTGCCAGTATTTCAGGAATGGCTAATATAAATTACTATAATATGCAGTGGCTTATGCTGCTGAGGCTAAAGGACCCTGAGATAGTAGTATTTCTCTGTTATCCTTCAAACCTTCATCAAGCAGTAAATATCTATTTAATGTGACTCATTATAAACTGTTAGCAGACATAGCTGCTTCAAATAAATTGTAATCTCTACATCGAGTGAACTGAAAGTCATTTTGGAGCACACTGTGAAGTTACAAATGAAGCAATTTTACATTTATGTAAATACGTTTGCTTATCTTAACTTTGAAAGGTCAATATTTTTATGTAATTTGAATGCAAAAATAGGCATATTAAAGGTGGTGTTTTAATTAACTAGACCCTTTTGAGTCTGGAGAGAAAGTGGTACATTACTTGACATCCTGTCGTATCATCAAGTTACATTCTTGCCAGCTATGTTTTCTGGCTTAGGTTAGTTTGGCTCTTAAAGGAAGGTCAACATACATGTAGACATATGGCATGGCAGTTGGACTATATTTTTATTGTTTTATCTGATTGCACTAGATCTGAATTTCTCAAAAGTCTCATGTTCATCTTTTCCTTCCCATGAGTGTTTGTGTGAAGCTTTATCTTGAGCATTATTTAATAACAGGATCTCCACTGCACTAATGGCAGAAGCTTGAGTCTCAGGTCAAGTGATTCCCAACCAGTAGCTTGTGAGCAACATGTTGCTCTCCAACTCCTTGGATGTTGCTCTCAGTGGCCTTTAAAGCAGGTGCTTATTTTTGAATTGTTTTCATTGTATTAAAACCAGGTGCACTGCCAAACAGAGCCTCAATGTAGGTTGACAATCCACATAGGGGCTACCAAATGGGCAATCACAGCACTTATTTGGCTCCCAAGAACATTGTTCATGCTAGTGTTGCTCCTCAACCCCTTTTACTTCTGAATGTTGCTCACGGTTCAAAAGGTTGGGGATCCCTGCATTAGACCAAGTCTTGAATGAACAAGTTCAGTTTCCCATCAGGTACTGTATGTGGTATCTTCAATCTCCTCCTAAACATAAGTAAGAACTGCATTGATGGATACAAATAGTTTGATGTGCTTGAAGAGTTGCACCTTGTGCTGGATCTAGTATGAGGTATGCTGCAACGAAATCCTCTACTCCAAATGCTCTGTAACTAAGCGCTGGGTCATAAAATTGCCCCTTAGTGCCGTAGCATTCTTGGCAGATGCAGTTAGTAGTTCTTTTTTCTTGTATGGCTTAAAAACATTTTCTGAACCCAATAAAATTGCAATCCTCTCTCAGAAAGTTAAGATGCCCTTTCATTCATTTTATATATGCCATAGATTTCATACTCTACATTAATTGCCATAGATGTCCCCTGTGAACAATCAAGGCCATAGTAATATAACAGAGAGTTTGACTTCATACATTAAATTATATTTAAGGCAGTGAGTTTTTCAAGAAGAATAATGTGTATTCATGGCGCACTACAGTAGCAGTTTTAAGTTCCAACTTAATAAATGCTTTCTAATGTATTTTGAGTAGAAAACCATGAAATGGACATATATAGGGGAACAAAATGTAACAAAGATTAGAATGAGGTACCATATGTATAGGACTTGTGATACCAGACGTGCCTCTAAAATCAACCATCTACCATACTTTTTTATTAAACATATTCAGCTCTGTGTGGGCTCTCACTGTTGTTTAGGGTTACTGATTTTGGGCCCAAGAGAAAATAACTTGATTGGAGATAATCTGTTAAACAGGTTACTGTCAGAATATATTTCACTTACTTCATTCTTGTTCTTTTTTAAAGAGTAGGTCACTAGTTCTTTGCTTAAAGTGATTTTGATAAATGCCAAATAAATCATCTCAGTCCTCTAAAATTATATAGAAATTTCATGTCTTATAACATCTTTACACTTATGATCAGGGCTTGCCAATCCTACTCCAATCCTACTCCAATCCTACTACTACATTTGTAAACCTTGTTTGTAAGATTCTTGTTTGCTGCTTAACTTGCTAATACTATTAAAGGACAAGGGAAGGTGAACTCACCGGGGGCTGCCAATATGTTATGCCCCTAGTGTATTCAAACCATTGATACTTTAAGGAAAAAATGCACAGGTCGAAAGAAAAACGAGGGCAACCTTCCCCTGGTATCCCTAGTGCAGATGGAGAGGCAGATTTATCATTATCAATGTGAAAAAAAGTCATGACTGAAATTCGAGGAAAAACTTGAGCAAAAGATTTTTGTTGTGGAAAACAAATCGAATATTGGCAAATCTGCCTTTTACACTCCTGCATGCACATTAAGCTGGCCACACACGGGCTGATAAAAGCTGCCGACAGACCAAGTTGGCAGCTTATTGGCCCGTGTTTGGGGCTCTCCAACGGGCTTCCACGATCGATATGCGGTCCCGTGATCCGACTGCTGTATTCCATACATTATGATCAGCCCAAATTCACCTACCTGAATGTGGGAATATCAGGGAGAGACCCGCTCGTTTGGTGATATCGCCAAACGAGTGGATCTCTGTGTATGGCCACCTTTAGAGTAAAATCAAACAATTTTACATTATTGTGCATGTGCAAGTAAGTTTGCTAAGAGACTACCAGGACAGGTAAGTAAGAAAGTGGTGCTTAACTACTATTTTTTTTTTTGCCCTGGATAAAATTTCAATGCCGCCATCTTACATCGTCCTTCAGCAGACTTAACATTTGTGAATTTGCAAAGCAGGGAGTAGTGTTCTGACGAATATGTTAGACATCTAGTCACTCCAGCCTTTAAACATTACGTTTTTGGCAAGCTAACTATATTAGAAACATTGTTTATTTTGCACAGCCTATCTATTTACCCAGATTTTAATTTTATACTGAACTGTTCCTTTAAGGCCAACATATGGTTTGTTCCTGCTATTCACATTGCTGAATAATAAAATCATAGTTGATTTTTCGTTTAAACAAAACGTGTGTAACTGAACAACTGTATCGTGCCCTGCCTAGACACAAGCATTTAGACACGGGCATTTTTACATGCATCTGTTGTAGACTTAATTAGAAATTGCTTTAATGTATTGATGTTATCATTAGTTTGATGATATTTAAACAGACCATTGGTTTTGGATTGTGCTGTATCTCTCTCTCTCTTTCTCTCTCTCTCTCTGACTATTTTTTTTTATGGTCTGAGAAAATTCCTATAACATATAATGTATTTCCAAAAAAGTATCTTCTGCTTGTCTGGGGTACTTGGGTGTCCTTTCATGACAAAAAAAACAAACTACACGAGAAGTGTACAAGGATAGCAAGGACAAGTTGTTCAACTCACTGTTGATTCCTCTCCCCTCCTCTCTCTGCTCCAACCTTCTCTTTCCGTCTCTTTTCTTTATTTTCAACTGTTGTTTGAAATTTAAAAGGCAAAAATAAAAACTTAAAAAATAAAAAAAAAGTATGTTCTGCTTTTAAAAGCTAAGGGATACCTCTAATGCACGTATACACACATCTCTCTTTTTTTCAGACAGCTCACCTGGTGAAACTCATAAAGCAATTGAAGTTGTTTTAATGGCTGGAAAAAAAACATAGTTTACATAAAACTAGGACCTTTGTTGTCTGTCATAGGCTATCATTTGCCTTCATAAAATTTTGATGAATTGTGGGATGTACAGAATACAGTGGTGTGCAAAATTATTTGCCCCCTTCCTGATTTCTTATTCTTTTGCATGTTTGTCACACTTAAATGTTTCTGCTCATCAAAAACCGTTACCGTATATACTCGTGTATAAGCCGACCCGTGTATAAGCCGAGGTACCTAATTTTACCTACAAAAACTGGGAAAACTTATTGACTCGCGTATAAGCCTAGACACAACTACAGCCCTGTCTCCCAGCAGCGCACATTCTGCCAAAGCGACCCCCCCAGCGATCAACCGGACTTCTTTGCAAAGCTGATGGTGACAGAGAATTGCCAAACGGATTACTGTGTGCATTGTCCCACTGTCCCACTACCATGTGCAGAGGGTGCTGTTTGATATTGCCATCACCGTTAATCTTTTGTATAACCAACAGAGGGCGCTGTGTGATATTGCAGTCACTGTTATTCTTTCATACAACCAACAGATGGCGCTGTGTGATATTGCAGTCCCTGTTATTCTTTCATACAACCAACAGATGGTGCTGTGTGATATTGCAGTCTCTGTTATTCTTTCATACAACCAACAGATGGCACTGTGTGATATTGCAGTCCCTGTTATTCTTTCATACAACCAACAGATGGTGCTGTGTGATATTGCAGTCTCTGTTATTCTTTCATACAACCAACAGATGGCGCTGTGTGATATTGCAGTGCCTGTTATTCTTTCATACAACCAACAGATGGCGCTGTGTGATATTGCAGTCCCTGTTATTCTTTCATACAACCAACAGATGGTGCTGTGTGATATTGCAGTCTCTGTTATTCTTTCATACAACCAACAGATGGCACTGTGTGATATTGCAGTCCCTGTTATTCTTTCATACAACCAACAGATGGCGCTGTGTGATATTGCAATCACTGTTAATCTTTCATATAACCAACAGAGGGCGCACTGTTATTCTTTCATATAACCAACAGAGGGCATTGTGGGATATTGCAGTCTCTCCCCAAGTGAACTATTGGTATAGGAATGATTAAAAGTGACTGCAATCTCAGCTACTCGGGTCGGGTACCGCTGACCGCGTATAAGCTGAGTTAGACTTTTTCAGCACATTTTGGATGCTGAAAAACTCGGCTTATACGCGGGTATATATAGTCAAAGATAACATAATTGAACACAAAATGCAGTTTTTAAATGAAGGTTTATGTTATTAAGGGAGAAAAAAAACTCCAAATCTACATGAGCCTGTGTGAAAAAGTGATTGCCCCCCTTGTTAAAAAATAACTTAACTGTGGTTAATCACACCTGAGTTCAATTTCAAAGGTTATAAAGCCATTTCTAAAGTTTTGGGACTCCAGCGAACCACAGTGAGAGCCATTATCCACAAATGGCAAAAACATGGAACAGTGGTGAACCTTCCCAGGAGTGGCCGGCCGACCAAAATTACCCCAAGAGCGCTGAGACAACTCATCCGAGAGGCCACAAAAGACCCCAGGACAACATCTAAAGAACTGCAGGCCTCACTTGCCTCAATTAAGGTCAGTGTTCACGACTCCACCATAAGAAAGAGACTGGGCAAAAACGGCCTGCATGGCAGATTTCCAAGGCGCAAACCACTTTTAAGCAAAAAGAACATTAAGGCTCGTCTCAATTTTGCTAAAAAATATCTCAATGATTGCTAAGACTTTTGGGAAGTTGAACTTTTTGGAAGGTGCGTGTCCCGTTACATCTGGCGTAAAAGTAACACAGCATTTCAGAAAAAGAACATCATACCAACAGTAAAATATGGTGGTGGTAGTGTGATGGTCTGGGATTGTTTTGCTGCTTCAGGACCTGGAAGACTTGCTGTGATAGATGGAACCATGAATTCTACTGTCTACCAAAAAATCCTGAAGGAGAATGTCCGGCCATCTGTTTGTCAACTCAAGCTGAAGCGATCTTGGGTGCTGCAGCAGGACAATGACCCCAAAAACATCAGCAAATCCACCTCTGAATGGCTGAAGAAAAACAAAATGAAGACTTTGGAGTGGCCTAGTCAAAGTCCTGACCTGAATCCTATTGAGATGTTGTGGCATGACCTTAAAAAGGCGGTTCATGCTAGAAAACCCTCAAATAAAGCTGAATTACAACAATTCTGCAAAAATGAGTGGGCCAGAGCGCTGTAAAAGACTCGTTGCAAGTTATCGCAAACGCTTGATTGCAGTTATTGCTGCTAAGGGTGGCCCAACCAGTTATTAGGTTCAGGGGGCAATTACTTTTTCACACATGAAAATGTAGATTTGGATTTCTTTTCACCCTAAATAATAAAAACCCTCATTTAAAAACTGCATTTTGTGTTTACTTGTGTTATCTTTGACTAATAGTTAAATGTGTTTGATGATCAGAAACATTTTGTGTGACAAACATGCAAAAGAATAAGAAATTAGGAAGGGGGCAAATAGTTTTGCACACCACTGTATGTCACTATTCGCCAGTGTTTCAATAGTCATCTGGTAAGGACTTGTCATTTAACAGCTATGAGTCCATAGATTATGTATTAGTTCTGCTTTTGGCAGTAGGGATTACCATATCATTAGAGAAATATACCCATTCTCTATAAAGTACTTTGAATACTGTTCATGTATTGCTAACAAACCAGATGTTGAGGATTTCCTTTATTGGGTTGAGGTGGATCAAATAAAAATACTGAGAAAAAAGGAACTGTGTAAGCAGGAAACCCCTCATTATCTGGTATTTTTGCAACACTTATGTAGAGTGATTTACATTTTTATTGAAAGAAGGTTTAAAGTAACTAAGTGATACTGTGCATTCACATTGTAATAGGTACAAAGACACTTTCAGGGTATAAGATAGGCAGTATATAAACTCTGAACTTGAATAGTACCTATACTGATTCCTAAATATTTCTACAAGAGTTATACGATCTTGAAGTCATTAACTATTTGTAATAGCAACACAGCACCATCTGCCGAAACATAAAATGTGGATATTGCATTTTTTATGTTGTCCACAAATAGTTATGATGTAGATCTCTTCCAGCTGCCATTCCTCAGAAGTGCTTCCTTCAAATATGTGGCTGCACTATAATATCGATACTTTAGTCGCTTGTGTTACTGCATTTGAATAATTTTTTCATTCGATTACAAAATTGGCAAGGCTTTAAGCTGCAGACAACCGTGAAATCAGTTGGAGACAATTGCTTTTTTTTTATTAACCAGAAAAAGTATGACCCATAGTTTTGCACCTTCCCACTCTTTTAATCTGAGGTCCCAATGACAGGAAAATAAATAAAACCTAACTTTTATTATTAACCTCTAAAATTGATACCAAACGAAAAAAAACATATACATTTATTAAATGTAATATATGTTTTTTTTCGTTTGGTATCAATTTTAGAGGTTAATAATAAAAGTTAGGTTTTATTTATTTTCCTGTCATTGGGACCTCAGATTAAAAGAGTGGGAAGGTGCAAAACTATGGGTCATAGTTTTTCTTTTTCTGGTTAATCATATATGATATTTGACCTTGCACACCACAATTTTGGACTAAATCTCTTTCAATGGATGGTGCTACCTATCTTCTTTTTTATTTTGTATGCTTTTTTTTTTAACCCCAAATAAAAATGGTATACAATGCCTTTTAATGTACATTCCTTTCATAACATATGCTTTTAATGACATATGTCATTACATTAAAGAACAGCTTCCTGCAGGACACTGCAACAGCTGTAAAACTCATGGTTTTTGAGATTTAGACAATACCCAACATGTGCTTATGGACATGTTAGAAACCACCCCTCTATTGGGCTTTTTACCTAATAATATAATGTAGGGTCAACCTAAAATAGTTTGCACTTAGACAAAATTTTTTTAATGTTACTTAATTTTCTTTCCTTGAGCTTTTTTATTATTGTATCTACTTCATATATTAGTCTCCTACTGGTGTAGAGGAATTTTAAAAAGTAACTCCATAATCTAGTATATATTCAGATTTCTGAATCGTATTGATCAAAAAGTTAAGAAGAGAACCAGGATGCAGCTTGATTACAGATGCAGATAAATTTCGAAGGTCAAGTTGGCCGTACACAGCCAGATTTAGGCTACTGCCACACGTGCCTGTTTCTCCACTTGTGTTTGAATTATATGGGGGACAAAGCCCAGCTTGAGCTTAATGTTAATGAAGTGACCTTTGGCTTTGCAATTTAAGGTGGCCATACACGGGCCGATTGAAGCTGCTGACAGACCGAGTCGGCGGCTTATTGGCCCGTGTATGGGGCCCCCCGACGGGCTTCCCCAATCGAGATCTGGCTGAAAGTCGACCAGATCTCGATCGGATGGGACTAAAAATCCCGTCGGATCGCGGCCGCATCGGTTCGTTGATCTGACAGGCCGTTACCATTCCCTAGGGCCCACGATCAGATCAACCGGCTATTGCCCACCTCAAGGTGGGCATATCGGGGAGAGATCCGCTCGTTTGTCGATGTCACCAAACTAGCGCATCTCTCCTTGTATAGCCACCTTTAGAAATCAATTGTAACCTTACATAAAATGTTCTCCGCTTGAAAGACATGTTGCATAGAAACCAACATATCATGGTAATGGAGAAAAATAGCAACACGAGAAAACACATTGGGTTCCTCAAGGTGCAGGAAATATCCCATAATACTGTTTTTTTTACCCATCATTCTTTGCTGACAGGAGAGAGATCTGTAGCTATTGCTGACAGGATGTTTTAGCTTCTGCTTCTATCTGCTGTAACAGCAGCAGTTTCAGCTCAGAGTCGTATTATTGGCAGCGGGCATTACAGTCCAAGGATTCGTCAGCCTCTACGCTTTTTTGGTTTCATTGTGATTGGCTACATTAAACTTTGCATTTCTATGAAGCAAAGAGAATGACTGGTATGATTTCTTGTTCATATGATTCTATTGGCAGAAGGGTTTATATGATGCAGACATGTTTGATTGGTGTTACTCTGGTAATGTTGTTAGATGGTATATTCATCAGTCAATAAAGTTTGAGTTATGAAGATGCATTTCTGGCCATAAATGTCAGTAAAAATTGCCATAATAACCGCCATAAAACAAGACTATTTTATAGAGTAACTATTTGCAAAAACTTAATTTGTCGCCAGAAAATTCGATAAAATCGCTGCTAAGCTGGTTTGTCAGTAAAAATTGCCATAATAACCGCCATAAAACAAGACTATTTTATAGAGTAACTATTTGCAAAAACGTAATTTGTCGCCAGAAAATTCGATAAAATCACTGCTAAGATGGTTTGTTAACGTAGTTTCCGCAAGTGATCGCAATGACTTCTGAGCACATCACTGTTTAGTAAACTTAGTCGCTGTGAATATTCTGGTGGAAAAATATTCTTAGCGATAACATGCGGAAACTTAAAGTCAAATTTACTGCACTTTAGTAAATGGACCCCATTATTTCAGGATTTTGGAGGTTGGTGTTAGGAAGGAGAAAGGACAGGTCTTAGAGAGAGACAGGGTGGGTCCAGTGTGGGCTTTTCAAGAATAGGCTTAGCACAGGCCTGTTTCAACGAAGACTTAAATATATTCGTATGAGCTGGAGTAGTTGTTAGTGGACACATCAAATAAAGCTGGGAGTCTTCAGAGTAAATTACTGGAACAAATGAAATTTAGGCCAGAGGTTACTGGGCTTGTAATCGTAAAAACCTTTGAATCTTTTGACTATAATAGATTTCACTATTGTCACACAGAGTAACGTCAATCTAAAATTCCCTTATCTTATGCTGACACATTAATACAGTGGAGTTTATGGCCACTGCCCTTTGGATTTCTGTTTTACCATCCTTGAGGTTAATATGCTCCAGAGTGTTCTACAGTTGTCTTTGCTTGACAGCAAGTGTTCCAAGGAATCTGTGGCAATACTGAAAAAGGGCGAGGAAAATACAAAGGGATATTTATTAAAGTGTGATCATATAAAAATGCTTATTTTTCTCTTGTACCCAAATTTAATATATTATTTTTGTTATTTTATCATTTTGTGGTTATTTGAACGCCTTCATATACTGAAAATGCTGTTCTATAAATTATGTATATCTATGAAAATCTGATAACTACGAGTGATATATACTGTCATTTAACCATCACTTGTTATTATCTTATGTGAATGCTGTTTATTAGAACAGCATATTTTAATTTGTTTTGTTTGTATTGTGTCAAAAAAGTATATTATTATAATACAATGCTTACTCGATAAAATGGTTAAATCTAAGTAGTCATATGCTGGTTCCAATTTAGCCTTATTCGTACCTTTAGCTCTGCCTTTGTCCAAATACTTTGTCCTATTTCCTTACACATAAATCTAAGTAGTGGTGGGAAAATGTTTGAAAGTTCTTTTCAGGGTACCGATGTCTTCAGAAATAACTGCAGATTTGTTCTATATATAATATAGTCTGGCCATGATATTTTATATGATATAGGGTATAGAGTTTTTTTAAACTTGCTTGTTGTCAAATGACTGATTGAGAATATTGAAATAAAAAAAGAAAAGCTGAGCTATATTTATTACAAATCAAGAACACAGTCACCAAGCCTGTAGTGAAGATAAAAAGCATAATTTATTCAATCCGTTGTAGAAACAGACACACATTTTTGAGTGAGAAGAAGGGCCTTGGTTAAGTATATTTAAAGGAACAGTAACACCAAAAAATTAAATTGTTTTAAAGTAATGAAAATATTGTGTACTGTTGCCCTGTACTGGTAAAACTGATCTGTGTAACCAGAGTCTTTTCTCCTTTGAATGTCTGCCCCCATTGCTATACAGCAGCATATCTATATATAAACAATAGTAGTGTTTTTGAAGAAAAAAAAAAAACATCCGTTTTACCAGTGCAGGGCAACACTGCATTACATTTTTATTACTTTAGAACACTTTTTTTTGTTGTTACTGTTCTTTTAAGTATATTTAATCCTACACAAGATGTTGTTTTCAACATGGATTCTATGGGGCAAATTCACTAAGATGCGAAGTTGCGCTAGGCGCAACTTTGCCGAGCTTCGCCGCACTTCGCCAGGTGTAGTTTCGCCAGCGCTCCGCAAATTAACTAAAATCCGAAGTTGCGCTCAGGGGTAGCGTAAGGTTGCGAAGTTGCGCTAGCGTTGATTCGCTATGTAAAGCAAAGTTACGCTAGCGAAGGCTAATTTGCATACGGCGCGAAATTCAAATTTCAATGGAGGAATACGTATCAGCACTACAAATGCCAAGAAAACCTTCAAATCTGCAAATAAAAATTTTATTTTGCCCTACACATGTGCCCACTGTCTAGGTAAGTTGCCATGAGTCAGGAAATGTAGGGGGGAAGGAGGGGAGCCCCAAAAAATGTTTCGATCTTTTTCAGCCTACCACCCATCATGTAGAAAACATGCCAGCGTTTTTTGGGACTTAGAAAATTTTTTTACTTTTTTGGAAACAATCCCTATCTACTCTATTGCGCTTCGCCAGGTCAGAAGAAGGAAGTCTAGCGTAAAAGGTAGCGTTCAGTACACTGCGCAAGTTAGTGAATTTGCGTAGTTTCGTGGCTAGCGAAAAATTCGCCTGGCGTAAGGGTGCGAAGTAACACTAGTGAAACTAAGCCAGCGTTCGTTAGTGAATTTGCGCAGTAGCGAAAATGCCACACGCTAGCGAATTAACGTTAGCGTTCGGCGCTTCGCGGCTTAGTGAATTTGTGCCTGTGTGTGTGCGTGTGTGTGTACTAAAGGCTTGTTTAATGTTCAAATATTTTGAATTAATGACTGATAAAAGATATCAGATAATACTGCGGATGCTCATTTTCTAGACAACAGTTGTGATAGTTTAAAAAAAAAACAGCCCGTTTCACTTTACAAAAAGCTCTGTATCTGAACCACATGTTTTAGCAAAGTAACTTCTGGGTAGTTAACTTGTCAGTAGCCCTCAGGCTTTATTATTTAAATGATATAGAAGCTTTCCTATATATAAATGCAGTAAAAGGAACTGAGAGCAATATGGCAGAAAAACTCCCTAATATAAGTGCAGAGAGCCTTATTGCAATATATTTCATTATGAGAATTTTGTATAGGTTAAAATGAGAATTGGATATATTTTATGTAAGCATTGGGAAGTAGCCCAACATTTCACACATTTCTTGATAATCACAGTGGTTTATAACACTTAGCAAATTTTTACCTTCTTGGCAGGTGGAGTGGCTACAACAGCAGGTGGTCAAAAGGAGGATAAAGAGGGATTATAAACCTACTAACACTCAAGCAACGTTTTTCAATGATCCCAAGTGGCCAAGCATGTGGTATATGGTAAGTATCTTTAAGTAAACATACTGTTTCAGGAGTAAATGATTTCTGTTTTGAGTCAATATAAAGAAATGCATTCTTCCACTTGCAAAACAAAAAGTGAGCATTTATTTCATGAGATCATGTTTAGACGCTATTTCACAACAAATTGTTTGTTGAGTCTACATAAGGTCAAATGATCTTTGTGGATCATTTTATGATTGCAATGTACATTTTTTGTATTGTTCATTATCTGTATTTAATGGAATATACAACCTTGTGAGAGCTTCCATTGAAAGAAATAATGATTTTTTGACTGATTAGCAATTTTGCTAACATAATATATTTTATGTGAGTAACTTATCCAGCATCTATGTTCATGGCATAGGAAATCCTATTGGGTTGAAATACTTCTTAACACTTTTTTTCAGTTCAGTTGGTTTCAGATAGTTCACCAGAAATAAAGACTTTTTACCAATTACTTTCTATGTGTGACTGTTTTTCTAATATTGAAGTGTAAATCTAATTTTTCAACTTTCTAAAGCAGCTCTTGGAAGGGGGGGGTCGCCGACTCTTTAAACTGTTCTAAATTGATACATTTAGTTGATACATTTCTTATCTTTGTCCCTGCTGAGCAGAAACCTGAATTTCATTACAGGCAACTGTTAGAATTGATACAATAGTTGTTAAAACTCCAGAAAAGCTCCTGAGAAATGTATTAACTAAATGTTGCAAAATTGTAACAGTACAGAATGTGCACCTGAATTATTGAGGTGCCAAATTGAAACATCGGAGACAGGGACATTCAACTTTAAACTTTTAGATTTTGGAAACACTGTAAAAAAACGGAATGTAATTGAAAAACAAAAAGTCTTTATTTCTAGAGAACAATCTGAAAACAACTCAACTGAAAAAATGTTTGGAAGGCGAACAACCCCTTTAACACATGGTACTCCAACCTACAGAAAGACCTCCTTATCCAGAAAATCCCTAGCATTCTGGATTATAGATTTAATATACATTTAGTAACCTGAAGCCATACACACTGATTTCCAGCCCCAGACAACAATATCTGCAGTATTATAAACACAAACTCTGGATGGTATAAATCACCTTTTCTTTTCAAATGCAAACCAGTGGTAGATTATATTGTAATAGCACACATATGAAACCTTTTCATCACTTGCTGTTGCTGGCCTCAGGACAAGGGTTATATCTAGCAGAACAGTTTGAAGTGAAACAGAATCCAAAGAATTGTGACAGAAATTATTTTTTTTGCTAAATAAAGGTAGAAATATAATTTGCTAACTGTAGTTTCTACCTGGGTAGACTGTTAGTTGTGTCATTTCTGCAGAAGTTTCATACTGGTACTTTGATAGATTTGTTAAACTTGATACTTTTTTTGTGAACAAGATTGTATATGAAGTAACAGAGGACTGCACAGCTGTATGTAGCACTTCAGCTGCAACTTGGGCAATCACGTGTAATAACATAATATTAATAAATGTAAACCTAAATCAAACTACTGTATTGCCTTAGTAGATTTTCATCATATTTTGTGGGGCCAAATCCTGTAACTAGATCTGCTGTACCATTGTGAACAATTATAAAATTGCATATAGGCAGGAACTAAACACCTGTTTATAACTTCACTTGTACTGAATAAAACTGGCCATACCAGCTACAAGGTGTTTATTTGGTGAGGTTGGCAAAGGCCAACAAACAGATCACACAGGAAGCCTTCTATAGACCTGTTTGGACTGAGAGTAAATGCAGACCTTGCCTGACAGAGCTTTCTTGCCAACAAAAGCTCTTTATGACTGGACCCTAGGTTAATGTCAATCCGGGTGCTCTTTGTTTTACCTTCCTCTACAGACCAGTGATCTGCTCAGTCAATCAGGAGTGGCTGCAGACAGTTTCATCCAACAACACTGTTTGAGACTGGGATGTTGGGACTTTAAGTCCCCCCCCCTGCTTTCTATGGTGTCTGATGCACAGGTTCTTTTTGAAAGTAGAGGCACAAGTGCCAAAATACGTCAATTTAAAGGGGACCTGTCACTCTAAAAAATAATTACAAATCAGTTTCTATCATGTTAGTTGAGCAAAATAAAATTTACTTACACTGCATTTGTTATTTACATTCTGTTTCCTTCAGCCTTGGAATTAAACAATCACAGTACACAGGCAGTAGCCATTTTGTGTATGATGTTATTAAGACAAGTCGTGTATCACCTCAAAATCTTGTGTATACACCAGAATGGGGGACCTAATGCCCACACACAGGGGCAGTCAATGGGGCAGATTTACTATAATTTAAATTTGAGAATACTAAAGTATCTACACCTGGGAAATTATCCTGACAGAAAAAAATGTGTTTAAAGAAACAGAATTTTTATCATTGCAGATTGTGTCAGTTTCTCAGATTGAATTTGTCTGTGCTAGGTTTTAGGTTACTGAATAATTAAATGGGGTGGTTTGCCTTGTAGTTAACTTTTAGCATGTCATAGAATGGCTAATTCTAAACAACTTTTCAATTGGTCATCTTTTAGCTATTTGCCTTCTTCTACTGAATCTTTCCAGTTTTCAAACTTCGGTCACTGACCCCATCCAAAAACAAATGCTCTATAAGGCTACAAATGTATTGTAACTGCTACTTTTTATAACTCATCTTTCTATTCAAGCCTCTCATTCATATTCCAGTCTCTTATTCAGACCAGTGCCTGGTTTCTAGTGTAATTTAGACCCTAGAAACCAGATGGATGGCTGAAATTGTAAACTGGAGAGCTGCCGAATAAAAAGCTAAATAACTCAAAAACCACTAATAAAAAATTAAAACCAATAGCAAATTGTTTTCGAATATCACTCTTTATATCATGCTAAAAGTTCACGTAAAGGTGAACAACCCCTTTAATTTCCTTTACATGTTGCAAGGGGTGGATTAATAGCTCAGAGTGCTCTTTTCTGAATCATTCCAGAGTGGAAAAGATATAATTTAATCTAAAGTATTCAGTATTAAGGCAACATTGATAAATCGTCCTTATCTGATATGTTAAATATAGTTTTCTTCTGATTATCGGCCTTTGTGGGCCACACATGGAGATTTTTCAGCTTGCAGATATTACTTGAAGATCTGTCTTAAAGGAATTGCAAGTTAATGCCATTGCCTTGGTCCCTGCACAATTTGGTCCCTTTAAAGTATAAACTGTCGTTAGGAAGAGCATGGGTTCATTAATAGGACAGGATGGGGAAAATAGTGCAACATAGCAACATCATGGCAAAATTCTGACAGTGATTAGTGTTGCTATGGTTTCTAAAATTCAGCTGCAGGAACTGGAAATTCCTTAGGTTTTTCAAGGAATTTGAGTTGTAGGTCAACAACAGCAGGTATTATTTTTACAATCTTCTATTATAAAAAATAATCTGACTGTTTTGCCAGAGCCCTGCTGCATCTAATGCTTGTTACATATCTTTGTTATGTTTTCAGAGTTTGTTTAAAGGAAACATTCACCTTCAAATAAAGTTTTAGCTTGCAATAGATGGATTTTTTTCTAACCAACAGATCTTTCATTTTTTTTTACATTTTTCAAATGATTAGTCCTACTATGCCTTATTCTGTTGGCATTCCTGACTCTAGCAAAAAAAACCCCAAAAAACAGATTGATAGTGAGGCTTAAATTGTATTACTATTATAATTCTTGTATTTATTTTTTCTATTCAGGCTCTCTCCTATTCATCTTTCATTCTGCTGCCTAGTTTTAATCCCTAGTAACCAGATAGCAGTTATAATTACATATAATTTGCATATTGGTTGTGAATAATGCTATCTACATACATTGTACCATAGGGTCTGTTTATTATGCTATGGAAAGAAAAGTCAGTCGGATACGCCACATGTCACTGTCTGAATGCCAACATACTTATCAAGCTGTGAATTGATTCTAGGCAATCCCATAGCTCTGTGTAAGATTCCAGTGTAAGATGCAGTGGCTACTTGAAAATGCTGAGTAAAAATGTTTTTTACTCATCTTTTTAATCTGGAATTTTATTGCTGCCCCACTTTTTTCTCATTGTCACTTATGCATATAAGGTAATAAAATAAGGTGTAAAATAATGGCCACAGTCAGTTCTTTGATTAATTTAATTGATGTTTTCCATGATTCTGTTCTTTTTACATAATTTTTCCAGAGTAAATGTTTTTACACAGCTTGAGATATATGTTTGTATGTATAGGCCCTTAAAAGTAAATTTTTAACTACTATAAATATAATTAATATAATTTAATATATGCTTGTTATATATACTGGTATGGGATCCGTTATCTAGAAGCCCATTATCCAGAAAGCTCTGAATTACCGAAAGGCTGTCTCCCATAGACTCCATTATAATCAGATAATGCAGATTTTTAAAATGAATAAAACAGTAGCCTGTACTTGATCCAAACGACAATAAAATGGATCCTTGTTAGAAAGCAGAGCCAGCCTATTGGGTTCATTTAAAGGAACAGTTCAGTGTGAAAATAAAACTGTGTAAATAGAAAATAAAAAATGTTTCTAATATAGTTAGTTAGCCAAAAATTTAATGTATAAAGTTGACTGGATGTCTACCATAATAGCCAGAACACTACTTCCTGCTTTTCAGCTCTATAACTCTTGAGTTTGTCAACGACTTGAAGGGGGGCCACATGATACATTTCTGTTCAGTGAGTTTGTAATTGACCCTCAGCATTCAGCTCAGACTCAAAAGCAACAGATATGACCCATGTGGCCCCCCTCAAGTCTCTGGTTACCAGGCAGTAACCAATCAGTCAGTGTAAACCAAGAGAGCTGAAAAGCAGGAAGTAGTGTTCTGACTGACATGTTATACATCAGATCACTCCAGCCTTTATACATTACATTTGTGACTAATTAACTGTATTAGAAACATTTTTTATTTTGCACAGCCTATCTATTTACCCAGTTTTTATTTTAACACTGAACAATTCATTTAATGTTTATATGATTTTCTAGTAGATAAAGGTAAGATCCAAATTACAGAAATATCTGTTATCCGGACAACCCAAGGTCTCAAGCATTCTGGATAACAGGTCCCATACCTGTAAACTAATATATATTTTTCTATAATTTCAGACATTTCTCATTACACATGCTCCCACATGCACCTGTCAACAGAGCAACAGTTACAAATACTGATACATTATTATATTATTGCTGGCATTTTTGTATTGCTGCTCTCAAATGTATCAGATGTTTACAAAAGTTTACAAAAGAGGGAGGAATGTTGATCTAATTCATTTTTAAAATCTACATTTTAGAAAACCCTAAAAAAATAGAAACTGCAGAACAAGCATTATTTGTGGTATGCTATTTGAAAAGGCTGGTTTTGTAAGGATTAACTGCACCTTTAATTGCTGCCTTGGAATATTGCATTTTCATGAACTGCAGCATAGACCGGCAATGACTTCTAAAGTGAACAAGGATTGCCATTTGATCATTAAGCAGTGATTTGTAGTCAAGGAAGGCTGTTGTTTAAAATGTAAATATGCAGATTGAGCAGCTGACAGCTCTTCCATATAACAGCACTTTTCCCTCATTAATGATGATAAATGTTCTTTGACAGTGAACTTTAAAGTGGAACTGTTGAAAAATGAGAAATAATATTGAGTAGTAAATTAACGGGGGGAAATATATATAATAGCCATGTTTCTCACAGGTTGTATTTGTAAAATATCTATTTGCCTAATTAAACTAAGATCCATGACATATGCACAACATAATTTTGATGTTAAAACTGAACTGGCATTTGATCAATGCCCTAGGATTTCTATGCAATTCTTTGCTTATTTTTCAAAAGAGCAAACAGATTTTTTTATATTTAATTTTGAAATCTGGTAGTTTCCCAACTGCCCCCAGTTGTGTGACTTTTACTCTGATAAACTTCAATCACTCTTTTCTGCTGTACTAAAAATCCAGGTCCCACTGTGACTCTTTCAGTTACATTGAGTAGGAGAAATAACAGCCTGTTCCATCCTTTCTGAAAGCACATGACCAGGCAAAATGACCAGAGAAGGCTGCCTACACACCAAAATTACAAATAAAATAAAAAAATACACTTGTTGGTTCAGTAATGAAATTTTATTTTGTAGGTTGAATTATTTGCAGTGTAAACCGTGTAATTTCGAAATAAAAACAACACCATAAAAATCACAACAGAATCACTTTAAGTAATCATGACGAGTCACAAGGACATGACACTTGCTGTTACTGATGCTATGTACAGAGTTAGATGGGTTAGATGACAAGAAGGGACGTTGTCATTAGACATGCACCTTGAATGTCGCCACTGATATGGCGGATAGGCAGTGATTGGTATATGGAATTGATTTTTTCCAGAAACAAGCCCATCTGACATGATGTATCTGTATGCTGGGAAATATCCCATAGCTTTCTGTATCTCCCTAGTGACTTCAGCTAGGATGATAAATAATCTAGGCTAATTACAATATATAATAACAAGGCAATAAACCAACAGCAACCTGCCATATGTTTTGACTTCAGGCACCTCCTTATTGTATGTTATGGGCATCTCTTGAATTACGAGTGTGGCATCGGGATACATGGTGGTCTGCCATACAGGTAGCTTGAAGCTGTTAGTCACATTTACTGTGACTTTTTGTTCACTGTTGAGAATGATAAAAAAACCAAGAAAATAAAAATTCACCTCATAGCGTAACATTTATCCCGTAGCCTTTTTCTTCATTGTCACCAGTTAACCTTGTGTCATTTGGTCTGCCCCAGGCATAAAATTTTCCCAAGAGAATGTTTTGCCCTTGAACATATTTGTATGGAGATTAACACTATCTCTTGGGTTCCTTTTACAGTGTGGTTACATTAATCTTCTATTCTTTTTACTTTGCCCATAATTAAACTTGTCAGTTACTGTTATGGAACCTGTTACCAATGCAATTTATTCTGACAAACCTGTTTTCCATTTTAAAGATGAAGCTTTATAATACATTTAAGATGAGTTAAATCTGACAATTCCTTCTGTTGCATCAAAATCCTTGACATGCTTTTATAGCAACCATGCTTAAGTAACATTTTACCCCCTCAGTGGTAGAATCTATATTTTTATATTTTTTATTCATATATAAAGCAACCATCTGATTCAGACTTAAGTGCTACAGCCCTACACCACAGCAAAGAAATCCACCTATTAGCCCCCAAATGTTTTCCTGGCCCCTCAGTGAGCTGCTGTTCCAATAAGCCACTTAGCAGCTGGTGCTTAGAGTCTAATTTTCTCATGTGCTTGTAAACTGTGAAACTATAATGGTCCTGTTTGTAAAAAGTATATGTGTGGGTACAGATGAAGCACAGTGGCCAAAAAAAACTACAGAAAGCAGTGGCACAGCAGGTGGTTGTGGTAAGGATATGTATTCTTCCTTTCAGGTGTGTACTTCTTATGTTGGCAGTAGGAGTAGATATACGCTTGTTTGGCGATGTTGCCAAACGAGCGGATCTCTCCCCGATGTGCCCACAGCTGCTGATCGGCTGATCTGATTGTGGGCCCTAGGGGCCCCATAACGCACAGATGCGGCCACAATCCAACAGGATTTTGTAAAACCTGCCCGATCGAGATCTGCCGACTTTCGTCAAGATATTGATCAGGGGAAGCCCGTCGGATGGCCCCACACACGGGCCAATAAGCTGCCAACTCGGTCTGTCAGCAACTTTTATTGGCCCGTGTATGGGGGGTCTTTAGTTGCCTTTTAGTAGCCATATGACAGGCTAAAGGGCCAAAAAAATGTCTTTAGCTTTTTTATTTTTCTTTGTGCCCTTCAATAGGCAGCTAAAGCCCAAAACATGGCTACCCTAGAAGCCGTGTACAGAGATTTTTGTCTTGATTGAAACTTCAAATAGCATTATTTATAGGTGTGATGTGCAATAGGCATCTTTTTTTTATGGTGTATGTCTCCGACAGGGGATCAGTGGATACAACTGTACAGTGCTGCCTGTAGGGAAGTGCTGGAGTGTTTCAGGGGCTGTAGTCACCTGAGGGGGCAGCTGCAGTGCTGCCCTTCCTTACCTGCCCCATGCTTACCTCTTTTGCATTGGAGAAGGTCTATGGGCGCAACTAAAAGAGAATTTCCAGTAGAAAAAATGGAAATTCTGTGTGTTATTTATTTTTTTTGTAACCTCTGGTAACCTGCTGCTTGAGACAAGGATTTCACCTTGCGGCACACGCACCCCTAGGTAAAAGCCACATTCATGACTTATTAATGATTCTGCCAAATGCTTGCAAGATTCAGTTTCAACATAGAATTCAGCCAAACAAAATCCATTATGGGCACATGTGTTAAGAATTCAGAACAACTAAAGGCAAGAATAGTTTTATACACAAATTATACAATTTTAAAGGGATACTGTCATCGGAAAACATGTTTTTTTTTTCAAAACACATCAGTTAATAGTGCTGCTCCAGCAGAATTATGCACTGAAATTCATTTCTCAAAAGAGCAAACAGATTTTTTTTATATTCAATTTTGAAATCTGACATGGGGCTTGACATTTTGTCAATTTCCCAGCTGCCCCTGGTCATGTGACTTGTGCCTGCACTTTAGGAGAGAAATGCTTTCTGGCAGGCTGCTGTTTTTCCTTCTCAATGTAACTGAATGTGTCTCAGTGAGACATGGGTTTTTACTATTGAGTGTTGTTCTTAGATCTACCAGGGAGCTGTTATCTGGTTACCTTCCCATTGTTCTTTTGTTTGGCTGCTGGGGGGGAAAGGGAGGGGGGTGATATCACTCCAACTTGCAGTACAGCAGTAAAGAGTGATTGAAGTTTATTAGAGCACAAGTCACATGATTGGGGGCAGCTGGGAAATTGACAATATGTCTAGCCCCATGTCAGATTTCACAATTGAATATAAAAAAATCTGTTTGATCTTTTGAGAAATGGCACTATTAACTGATTCATTTTGAAAAAAATGTTTTTTCCCTTGACAGTATCCCTTTAAAGTTTTACTGAAATCTGAATATGCACTTTTTTGTATTTGGTTATTGGATATTTAACACATTTTTGTGGAGGATTGTAGCGAAATCCAAAAAAAAAATTGATTGGTTCCATCTTTACTGGTTTCTTGCCTACTGTTCTATATGATCACCCATTGATAAGAAGAAGGACAGGTCAGGGTCGATAGAATCTGCTTAATATGTACAGTATTTTTAGGGACCACTTATCAGGAAACCCATTATCCAGAAAGCTCCGAATTACAGAACGGTCGTCTCCCGTAGACTCTGTTTTATCCAAATAATCCAGAATTTTAAAATTCTCTTGAATAATAAAACAGTACCTTGTACTGAATCCAAACTAAGATATAATCAATCCTTATTGGAAGCAAACCCAGCCTATTTGGTTTATTTAATGTTTACATGACTTTATAGATGATTTAAGGTATGAAGAATCAAATTGCGGAAAAAAATAATACGTTGTCTGGAAAACCCAAGGTCCCGAGCATTCTGGATAACAGGTTCCATACCCGTATAAATCAAATGTCTATGCAATGAAGCTGCAGTGGTAATCTCAATGGAATAAAACCCCAACAAGTAGAACCCACATTGGCATTGTCTGGGCACATGTAACCCATGCTTTCTCTTAGCTGGAATTGGAATCTTTGTAGGTACATTTATAAGCTGATAGATGTTTCTCAAAGTGCAGTGCTATGTGTTGGTACCTTACAGATAAAGATAGAATTGGAATTAATACATGCTGTTGCATGGGATACTGGGACATTTTGATCATCCTCCTTCAGTGCAATACAGAAATTGCTTTTTGATAAATAATCCTTGATAAATAGTGCCCCCTTTGCATGCAATATCTATTAGCAAACACTTTATTATTGAGACTGGTTTTCTAAAGCAAACAAACAAATGTATAAGTAATATGTTAGTCATTAGCCTAATATTGGCATGGCTGATTAATCACATACACTGTTATTTTTTTTAGAAGTGTCTGGTTGAGTAATATCTCTAAGAAAAGAAGCCTGAATCTCGTTTAGATGTAAAGCACACAAACATCAATCATTTATCCATACTCCATCTGGTTTGCAAATGTGAGATGAACCTTTCCTTTTAAAAAACAGTACACTGAACTCCTGCGGTGTGCAGCAACAAGTTTGCCTTATAACTTTGTAGTACCCGTATTGTAATTCTAGCGCAGCACTGATTGAAAAGCAATGGTTTCTAGACAGAGAGTTAAATCCTTAATATCCAATGGCCTGGCCGGACACTGCTTCCTAATTTTGGGATATAAATGGATTGTGATTATGTCCTGAGATAGTGATGAGATTTGGGAAAGCCACAATGAATTGTCCACCCCATTGGTAGCATTGCTGTTGCACTATTTATGGGATGAATACATATGACACAAATATAAATTCACGTGATACATATACAGCAACTTTCAAATGAGTATAATCTAAGGACAGTTTAAATTTCCCAATTCATAATAGCATGAGCATTCATCAGTCACATAACAGAATGTGAAAAGGAACCTGCAAAAAGCAGCTTAATTCGGAAGTTCATAAGGACAAAAAGACCTCAGCTTTGGTACTTCTTATAATTAAATAATAGCCAGTTGATGTTGTGTGGTCCAGCACGTCTGAAGAAAATTCATGATATAAATTTCAGCAGCACCTTATTTCAGGAAAAAATGCAGAAAACTCTGCTTACACATTTAGGGCATTTACACACAGTTTTTTCTTCCTATGTCCCCCTATGGATGTCCCCCTATGGATGATCTTTCATGCCTTCTACCACAAGTTGCGTTTTACCTGTGTTAAGTGCTTGAATGTTGCTTGAATGAGTACAGTGTGATCTGGAGGAATGGGCTGTTTCTTCCTGCGTTGAAGGATTAACCACAGGGGACGCAAGAAGAATCACCCTTGTGTAAGAGGCAAGAGCCCTTATACAATGAAATCCCAATGATTGACATAACATCACATGTCTGTGATCAGCTCCACAATTCAGCTATTTCCAGCAGTTGTTTGCAAGTGAATCATCCAATATGTTTCTGCCTTAAAGCTAGGGCCAGACGGGGCAGAAATCAGCCTGCCTAAATCCGTCGGCTGATTTCAGCTCTCGACCGCTAGCCAAATCGTCTTGTCTGCTCGTGTCTGGAAGCCTTGTGTCGGCTCCAACGTGAACAGACTCTGTGGCTTTTGGCTTGAGTGCCTGCTTTTTGTCATTTTTAGACTGTTGTGTATGGTATACAGAATATAATGGGTATCTGTGTTAAAATATAAACTATTAGAGGTCATCATTCTTTTATACAGGTCCTGGAACTCAAGGTTGGTTATGATATTGTTAGAATTTGAGGAATGGAAGAACATTTTGTCTTATAATAAATACATTGCAAAGGTTCATGTGACATACAGTAACTGTGCACCATTCATAAGGATATCTTCATTGCTTCATTGGTCATAAACAGTTTCCATTTTCTGCCTTTTGTCCTTATCCCATGAATATGTATAACTCTGGACTGGAATTCAAAGTAGGCTCTATCTATGGCAGCATGCAGGTTTCCCTGTGTCATTTACTAGAATCCACAGATGGATTTTTTTCCAATATGTCTTTAAATGTGACGGTAATTTGACAAACATGACAAACTGCAGCATAAATTACAACAGGGTTGTTCAAAAGGTGGATTGTGATTCACCATTTCAACTTGCAGCTAGACCAGAGCATTGTCAACAGGCAATTCCATTAAATTACTTGAGAAGCAGCTTGTTTAAAGGGGAACTAAAACCCCCACGGATTTTTAACCACCGCCCGTCTCCCCACCTGCATAAACTATGGAGGTGTTTATTTCCCCTTTAAATATAACAATATGTTTTTTATCATAAGTCTATGTAAATGAATGTATTCCATTTAACAGAACTCTGACAATGCTTTTGCATTTGTAGATCTTGATAGCACAGCATCACTAAAAATAGACCCTGTGTCACATAAGTCCAGGCAGCCCTAAAGCACATCCTTAGCGTATAATTTAAAGATGACACTGTGCATTTAAGATTTGATTTTTTTTTCTTTGTAGTATGTGTGAAATTCTCTTTCAATTTTCTTTCAATTTCATGATTGTAAAAATTAATTCATATAAATGCAATAGGCAGCCTTTTTGATTCACATTTATTTTAGATTGGGATAAAAGCATCCTAAAGCTCCTTGTGTTCTTGATAAGTACAAATATTCCTTCTGGCTGTTTTAGAAGTGGAAAAAATAATGAATAGTTAATCACTTCAAAGCAAAACCCATTGTTTCTTACTTTTTTTTCTTGTTTTTTTTTTTTTTTTTTTTTACTATCCTAGCAATAAACCTGTTCTATGTGCTATGAAAGGTGTTAATATTGTTTCCAGTAAAGAAAGTCAACAGTGGTATAATTCTCCAGGAATCTAATCTACCTTCCCACAATTTAAGTAACTTGTATCATCTCATATATGTGAATTTGCAGGATCATGTGAGTATCTGTACATTGCTCTCTGTTGCATTCTGTATTTGGCATCAGGAAAATGTATAAAGTAAGCCTGCTTTTAAATAGTGTATTTATTCATTATTAACTTAGGGGCAAATTTACTTAAGGTCGAATATCGAGGGTTAATTAACCCTCGATATTCGACTGTCGAAGTTAAATCCTTCAACTTCGAATATCTAAGTCGAAGGATTTAGCGCTATTCGTTAGAAAAATTGTTCGATTGAGCGAAATCCTTCAAATTGTTCGATTCAAAGGATTTTAATCCATCGATCGAACGATTGTTGTTCGACCAAAAAAAGATAGCTAAGCCTATGGGGACCTTTCCCATAGGCTAACATTGACTTCGGTAGCTTTTAGGTGGCGAACTAGGGGGTGGAAGTTTTTTTTTTTTAAAGAGACAGTACTTTGACTATCGAATAGTCGAACGATTTTTAGTTCGAATCATTCAAAGTTGAAGTCGTAGTCGATGGTTGAAGTAGCCAAGAAAACCATTTGAAATTCTACGTTTTTTTTCCTCTATTCCTTCACTCGAGCTAAGTAAATGGGCCCCTAAATGTATCTAAGAAGACCTCTTATTTAAACAATTAAATTAAGATGTTCTTCCAAATGCTAAATATACAGGGGCAAAGACGACCAAGTATAATTACTAGGGTGCTACAAAAATTATTAAAAAGTGAATTAAAGCTTAACTAAAAAAGTAGGGCAGAGATGTTGTACATTATGTTTTGGGCTTCTATACCAGCAAAGGGAACCACAGCCATTTAGAAGTTGAAATCTATGTCTCCAAATTGTCCCCTAGTAGCTGATTCACTGCACATGATCTGTGCTGCTGTCAGTTACTGAGCTTAGAGACTGACACACAATATACTGAGAATATATATTCAGATTACTGGTGCATAGCAGCTCATAAACCAACACAATTAGCATCAAAATGTAATAATCAGCCCTGTAGCATCCGCTTATATAACAGGGAAACCTCATTTTCTGCTTGATGATTTGTGACAACCCCTACACTTAGCTTCTCAACAGCTGCTCAAATCACACTAAGCATGTGCATGTCACAGACACTCCTAACAAAATCCAAGACGGGAAACTCCTGTGACAATTTTGATGGCCTGGATCATTACTACTATAGAGATACTGATCCTTTAGGCTGGTTCAATAAGTTCAGTATATACAATATGATATTTATAGCAATAAGGCTATAATTTTAAGGGTCTGGTTCTCCTTTAAGAAACTTGCTGTATATTTAATGATTATAAAAAAAAGAAAAACGTAAGAAACCTTTGCTAAACATGCTTTGATTATTGGATATTAATTATATTAATATCTAAATAAAACTGTTTATTTTTACTTTGAATGTACAACTGACAGCACTGATTTTCTACTGGAAAAAAACACGCATCAGACATCCATTATATGTAGATCCTATAAGATATAGATTTTGAAGACTTAGGGCCTATTTAGGGTTGGGTGAACCATTAGATATCAATCAGATATTTCTTAACTCACCTTTGTGTAGTCAAGGAAATCCTCATATCCTGCCTGTTAGGTCGGTGCCTTAAGGGGATGGATGAAAACCACTGCCCTCTGGGAATAGCCAATGAATAATCAGTGGTGTGACTGCACTTTACTGTAGAAATGAATGGGAGATCAGTTGGCTACCAACAAAAGATGGTGTGTGCTAGTTTTCCCCTTGGAATAATTTAGAAAACCACTGCAGTCATTAATGTTAAATATAAACTTTTCTTAACAAGCTGCTTTAATTAAATAAATGCTTTCCATTTGAAAAAGACATTTAGGGTGGGTGTGGCAACCACAGTATGGCTATTAAACTGCAATTCATTTTAAATGGCTTTCTGGGTAGTGAACCAAACAAATGTTTATTTTTGGGAGATGGAAGCAATGATGATATGATTATTATATGCAGTTTTTGTATTTATAGCCAACTTGGCATATAGAAATATTAAGTTAGAAACTGTGATATTGTTATCTTGAAGAACAAAAATTATAGTATTGCCACAATTACATTATTTCACGGAATAAACAATTCTTCTCCTGTATGTGAGCTTTAGAACCCCTATAATGTAAGGTAAATTAGATGTAGCACTGTAATGTAATACTGGATGTCCAGGCAGCAGAGGAACAGCCTTTACATAAATAATTACCATTTTAACTTTGTGCTGCTGTCATATCTCTTGGTAGTTGTAGGGAGCGGTTTATTTAGATATGCAGAACCTGTGTTTATTTAAGTTTGTGGTCTTATTACCTTTAGTTTGAAGTTTGTAGAAACATATACAGAATTTTGGTTATTCTACCCTTCCCCATGCGTTATATATAGTGAAGAATGTACCCTCTATTGTAAAATAGAATAGTATAAGTGAGTTCCATGACCATACAAAAGTATCCATATTAAAGTAGTAGTAATGCATATACATTATACACTGACCCTTCAATGAGCTAGTGGCCAAGTGTCCCCATAATTTTGCCAAAGAATACTGAGACGTTTATAGAAAGAAACCAATGTTCAACTTTTAGGTTTCATCAAAGTGCCTCATGTTCCATTGCTGCTATACTTTTAAAACCTCTTGAACACCTTCCAGTCATAATTGCAATTACACACTTTGCACTACCCTGTTACTTATGAGTAGTGGAATGCTAAATTAAGCAAACCTCAAATGGAAGGGTCTTAAAACTTTAACCACCATGTCATTTAAAGCCTTGATGCAAGTTAAAATATATAATATCAAATACCTCCTTGCCATGGGTGGCAGTGATGTCCCCTAGGTGTCTTAAGGTTTTATACTTTACCTCTCTTTTAACTGGTGATTGTTCTAGTTTTATGGTGTACATTGCAAACCTGTAACTGTAAGGCAGTGATCCTCAACCAGTGGCTCGCGAGCAACATGTTGCTCACCAACTCCGTGAATGCTGCTCTCAGTGGCCTTAACACAAGTGCTTTTTTTTGAAACTTTTACATTTGAATGTGGCTTACGAGTAATAAAGTCTGGTGACCTCTGCTGCCAGGTTTCTGCCAGAAGTAGGAATTTCAGGAAGTTTCCACACTGAAAAGCTCTCTGTGTATCTGCATTAAGGGTCACTCAGTGCCCCTAAAAGCAGACTCAGAAGCCAGTGGATCAACTGATAAAAATTTCCCCTGTCAGTCAGTAGCCTAATGGTGGTTCAATGGTTAGCATTTCTGCCTTGTATAGCTGAGGCCCCGGCAGCTGATGCCTCAACAACATTGACTCTAGAGTGTGTGAGAATGTGATAGGGACCTTGACTTTAAGATAAGAGTAGGGACTGCATGTATAATCTCTGTAAATCTCTCCAAAATAATTCGGTGCTATATAAATAACCGATAATAAAATGGGTTTACCTGTATCTCAAAAGTAACACAACTTTTTGTGGCTTTTAATATTAAATTCTTTAAAAGTACATTTTGTCTTAAAGTATTATACTTCTTCATACTGTTCTGTAAAACACATCAGGTTGCAGTGATGATGTTTTCCAAGACAAATAAATTAGTCCCCACAGCTGAGTGATATACAAATAATTTAATAGAACATAATTTATGTCTTTACAATTCACTAGTTTAAAAGCAGAAAAGTTTGCCTATGTCAGGTTATATGCCAAAAACAGCTGTAAAATATGTTAAAAGTTTGCTAAAATTCATGACTTGCTCTTGGATGTGGTACTGTGGTACTGATACTGATGATGTGGTCTTTTTAAAATCACTTGAACATTAAATAAACCTGATAGGATTGTTTTGTCACCAAAATGGATTTATGCAGCTTATTTGCCATCAAGTTCAAGGTTTTGTTTTATTATTATAGAAAAAAAGGAAATCATTTAAAAAAATCTGTAATTCAGAGACTTCTGGAAAACAGTTTTCCAGATAAGAGATCCTATAACACTATAACAAAGGGAAGCCCTAGTATGAACAATGGGCAGCTGAAAGATAATAAAAAATATTCCAGTACTTGCTAATCAATGTCTGTCTATGTGAAAGCTTTTCCTGAAGTTTAAATTTTTCAGGAATTTTTTAAAAGTTTTTAATTGTTCCCATTGCTGTTAGTAGGGCTCTGGCACTTCCACTCTGTCACTTGCTATGTGTTCTAGACCAAGCCCAAACACATGCGCATAACATACGGTCAAGTTTGCGCATACCTAAAAATATAGTAGTGATTTCATTGAGTTCTGCAAGGGCAGCAGGTAGTCTTAACTGCACATGTGTGCAAAGAGCTGTGGGAGCGATGCAGTCACAAAGCGCATCCAAGATGGCGGCACATTACAGATAGCGCTGTCTGATTATTTGGTTAGGAAACATTTTTCAAGAAATGGACATTGGGAAGAGAGGGAAGGGGGTCACTCATTAGATGATTTACTTGTTTATAGTCTTTTAGCATTGCAATTATGAACAATTTTAACAAAAACAGAAAACGATGAAAGGGCTGTCACGAAATGTTGTAATAATATAGTGTTTTGGGATTTAGTCCCTTTTCATGACTGGGCATTTGAAGCAGTCTTTGAATAAATCATTGTAATCATTTCTTGTCTTTGAATTTACCCAGTATATTAAAGATCTGGTGCCTAACGTATACCAAAGCTACACAGATGATTCAGCAAACTATAGAAAGCCATTTGTATTTACATTTCTGATCTTCTGGCCACAAGGCTGTACTGTCTAGGAGCGAGAGTGCAATGAAAGATGCCTTTAGCAATGGCACATGAAAAAACATAAAAAAATGTTCATGAACTGAACTGTCAACACTGGCGATAGTCTATCTGAAAAAGCAGTGATAGAAAATGGTGACTTATCCCCCAGAGAGATAAGCAATTACTTTCTTACATAAGGTAACACAGGTAGATTACAAGCAGTGCTTTTCAAATTTGCAGTGTGTGGTTAATCTTTGCAAAATTTGATTCCCCCTTCTGTTTAGGACTTATATTACATTTTGCTGCTAGAGGGAAAATATAGCATTTTTAGAAAAAAATGTTGTGGAGCTTATAGAACCGCTAACAGCTGTGGTAGGAGCAAGTATTTCAAACCAAGAATATAGCAGAGAACAATAAGTTTCACTTTAACAATTGTTCTCCCAGTCTTTGACAATCTGTTCATGGAAATGACGTGATAAATGTAAAAATATGAGATGAGGACTTGTTTCCATGCACTTGTTATTTGGCACGCACCATCCAAGGCTGCCTTTTTTTTATTTCTCTATTGTTTGAATCAGAAAATCATTACATTGACTGAGTAACTTCAGCGTGCTTCAAAATAATAATGGCTGTTATTAAAGGCCTAAAAGGATAGGAATAATGAAGTGACACTTAAAAAAATCACAGCTCATGCCCTTTTTTCCCATTATTAATACACCTGTGGAATAGAAGCAGCATGAGAGCTTTTCTGTGACTCAACACATGAGCAAAAATGGAAAAATCGATGATCGAGATAATTTGCAGGAGTGAAAATACAAACACCAACGCATAAATGTTATGTTTGTAGTGCATTATGGGCCTGCTGGTTGTATAGTGTTCATTTCAATCTGTTCAAGTATACAAACGATGTCAGGTGAGAGACAGATATGGTGCAAGCTTAAAGCTTACCTAAAGTCCCTCTGCACAGTGAAGCTGTCTTTTTTATAAGACCAATTAATATTGCAGACAATTTAGTTATAAAGCAAGCAGTTCACTTGGAGAATTTTATATGTATTCTTTCAAATTGGAATAATCAACAAGTGCAATGACACAAAATTATTTGTACCCTCCCTCCTGCCTGTGCCCCAAACATTTTTGAAAAAAACTTGCTGATTGTTCCATAAACTTGCCTCGCAGACTAGGAAATGGTCCTCATGCAAGAGTGGCCATCATTTACAGTACAATAATGTGCAAATTCCAAAGAAATGCCTCCATTTTTGTTTTATTGAGCATATGTAGTGCTGACTCTTATTTGGAAAAGGGAAGAACAAAGTGCTTTAATTTCATTGGTGTCCTCTTTATCTTACTGGAAAATGAAGACCATAAGATGCTTTAAAGTGGACCTGTCACCCAGACACAAAAAGCTGTATAATAAAAGTCCATTTCAAATTAAACATGAAATCCAATTTCTATTTTTTATTAAAGCATTCATAGCTGTTATAAGCTTATTTGAAAATCTCAGCTGTCAAATCTTAGGCATAGAGGCGGGGCAGACAAATACTTTCACTTTCCATTCAGCACTTTGTTACTGCTCTCTACACATTCCTCCGTTCTCTTCACCGTTTAATTGTGTAGCCAGTGCATGGGGATGGACATCAGGTCCCCCATTCAGGTGCACAAACAAGATTCTGAGATGATGCAAGGCTTGTCTTAATAACAGTGTCAACAAAATGGCTCCTGCCTGCTTGCTGTAATTATGAATTCACAGACTGAAGGAAACAAGATTCAAATAATTTATACAGTGTAATTAAAGCTCATGTTGCTTGACTAATGTGATAAAATAGGATTGTGAATATTTTTTTTGGGTGACGGGTCCCCTTTAAAGCCTATTCGTTGTTTTTTTTTTCCAGCTTATATTAAATAAATAAAGACCGTCTCTCTCAAGGGGGCAAAGACACACCCAGGCGCATAACTATAGAGGAAGCAGACCCCACGGTCACGGGGGGGGGCAGTGAAAAGGGGGGCACCTCCCTACAACTTTGTCTTAAAGAAAATTTTGCATGCACGCCGCATCAGGCAGGCGTGCATACTCAAGCAATGGAGGAGTGGGAGACTGTGCCCCCCCCCCCCCTGGTATTAAGCAACAACTTCAAGCATCATTAAATTATTTTACTTCACAAATGTTTATTTTCATTTCTAACTGTACTATTTTTGATAAGGGAAATTGTAATTGTGTGTGGTTTATTTCATCTGTTCCATGGTAGATCTAGACCTTGGGCTTCTTCGTTATTGATATATTTATTTATACTGTTGAGATGTAAGAGTTTAGTAATTGGAACTATATTGGGTTATTGTCCACATGCTTAAAAATTATCTTTCATGTGCACATAAAATTGTCCATGCAGGGGGGCAGTAGGTCAGCTTAAGTATGGGTATTATCCAGAATGCTCGGGACCTGGGGTTTTCCAGATAAGGGATCTTTCCGTAATTTGGATGTCCATACCATAAGTCTACTTAAAAATAATTGGACTATTAAATAAACTCAATAGGATTGTTTTGCCTCCAATAAAAATGAATTATTTTAATTTAATTTATTATTACAGAGAAAAAGGAATTTGTAAAGAATTTGAGTTATTTAATTGTATAACTGATCCCATATCTGTACTAAACTATATTTTTTGTGAAATATTTTGTTAGTGTGCATATTTTGTTGAGTGTACATACTAGCAGTACTTTTCGGATTAGACAGCACCGAGACAAGGCCATTTTTCTTAAAAAGCCTTTATTTAGAGGGCTTTTTCTCAGACAGAAATACAGCACAGCAATGTTTCAGGCTTAAGGTGGCCATACACGGATAGATCCGCTCGTTTGGCAATGTCGCCAAACGAGCGGATCTCCCTCCGATATGCCCACCTTGAAGGTGGGCAATATCGGGCAGATCCGATCGTGGGCCCTAGGGCCCAACGATCGGATCCTAGCTCTCACAAACGGGCGGTCGGATCGCGGGACCGCATCAACGAACAGATGCGGCCGCGATCCGACGGGATTTTTAACCCCATCCGATCGAGATCTGGCCGACTTTCGGCCAGATCTCGATCGGGGAAGCCTGTCGGGGGGCCCCCATACACGGGCCAATAAGCTGCCGACACGGTCTGTTGGCAGCTTTTATCGGCCCGTGTATGGCCACCTTTACAATAGCCTTTCCTCAAGCTGAGTGAGTGTTGAATTCTTATCCTGTGTACACACTAGCAGTACTCACCAGTCTATTAATGGAAATTTACTTGTTTGACTAGTGCACTAGCATTCTACCAGTTTTTATGGTTATGTGATTAGTTGGGGATAATATATATATTCTTAACCTTATAACCTTTGATGAAGTTACTTTATTTTCAAATCAACTAGTGCTGCTCCCTTTCACAACAAATGTTATACACATATGTAAATGAATACCACCTATTGATTGAATAATACTTGTATTTTATTAAATCCCCCTCTCTATTAGGGGGGATGTGACTTTATTTTGTTGCAGCCAGTACAAAATGCTAAGAAAGGGCAGAAAGTAGTTGTTGCTGGCTTGAGATATCAGAGCCCCTGCCTGTCAGAACTGAATAATGTTTACCGTAATGTTTGACGAGCTGCAGCCAAATGTGTCATGTTTTTAATCATTTTAATTGTTTATACATGTTCAGTCAGTAGTACTCAATGTAACATATCTGATAGAACAGCAAGTGATCTGTCATTTCTTTCGTAAGCCATGACTTAAAACATATTTTTGTTGTTAACTTTGTACCTCTGGGCTTGTTATCCTGTTTATTTCTTTTTAGTTTTTAAGGACCTACATAATAAGTTACAGTATGTATGTGTATACATTATGTAAGGAGCCTGAGTATACTCAAGTAAAAATAAATCTTAAATGCCTGCTGCATCCTTAAATCTGTTAACTTCCAGCATCATTTCTGCATTTCATTTAATTGAATATAAAAAAAACATTGTGTCAGAGCAGCGCCAATGAATGGTAGTTAAAAGGTTTAAGGGGGTTTAATTTCTTTACTTGATATTTGTATAGTTGTAAACTCTTATATTATTAGAGTTTTTTTAGCATTCTACAACACTACTTTGTCCCACCGCCTTCAGACTCTCCCCCGTCCACCTCTCTGAACAGTTTGTTCACTATACATTGATGAATAGTCTTGTGTATGTTCCCAGTCCCCACATCTTGTTTGTTAGCTTTTTGAAGTTGTATAACATGTGAACATAGAAGATTTTGCAATTCCCTTGGTAAATTGGTATTACTGCTTTTCTCACCACTTACATAGTAACATAGTAACATAGTAAGTAAGGTTGAAAAAGACACATGTCGATCGAGTTCAACCTTTTTTTTTTTTTTTTTTATTAACTACCTATCTGCCAGTTGATCCAGAGGAAGGCAAAAAAAACCCATCTGAAGCCTCTCCAATTTGCCTTAGAGGGGGAAAAATTCCTTCCTGACTCCAAAATGGCAATTGGACTAGTCCCTGGATCAACTTGGACTATGAGCTATTTCCCATAACCCTGTATTCCCTTACTTGCTAAAAAGCCATCCAACCCCTTCTTAAAGCTATCTAATGTATCAGCCTGTACAACTGATTCAGGGAGAGAATTCCACATCTTCACAGCTCTCACTGTAAAAAACCCCTTCCGAATATTTAGGCGGAACCTCATTTCTTCTAAACGGAATGGGTGACCTCGTGTCAGCTGGAAAGACCTACTGGTAAATAAAGCATTAGAGAGATTGTTATATGATCCCCTTATATATTTATACATAGTCATCATATCACCCCTTAAGCGCCTCTTCTCCAGCGTGAACATCTCCAATTTGGCCAGTCTTTCCTCATAGCTAAGATGTTCAATACCTTTTACCATCTTAGTTGCCCTTCTCTGTACCCTCTCTAATACTATAATACAATAATGTCGCTTGTTTCCACATTGACTTAAACATTTGTACAGGAAAAGATGTTGAACATTTAACTTTGTAGGGTATATTTATGGTACATATAGTATAGTGTAACCAAAGCCAGTTAGATTTTGGAAGCCAAGCAGAGTTTTGGGCACTCCAGGACTTTTTGTCAAGCCTGATGCTGTGTAAGATAAAGAGTCTGTGCAGTTTTCATATAGCACCCTTGTTATTAAGCATAAATCATGGAACAAAGTGAAAAATCATGAATAAGTAAATAGTGCACACTTAGTGAATGTCAATGATAATAATTGCAATACAATAAAAAATACCATGTTTGTGTGTATACAATATGGTCTAGGTACCCATAGTGCATACTGTACCCAGCACCTGTGACACATGAAACATGCTGTTATGGGTGCCAATCACTCCGGGTTACATGAGCTGTGGTCCACTTTAAAGCTATGCCGTTGTGTTGTCCTGGGGTGCTGGTGCATACAGGGGAGTTCTGCTCCTAAATGCAAACTCACGCATTTTTGTGTCCAAAATCTGCAGTGTATGCCTGCACCAGGGCAATGCTATGATTCTGGGTTCAGGAAAGATGGTAGGCTGATGCCAGAGTAGGGCTGATTCTGTGCCTGCGTTTTTAAAGCTGTCAGAGTTTTCAGCCCCATGTGGCATCAACCTAGTACCACAAAGGTGCTGATATCAGCCTGCGAAAAATCGCAGGCTGAGAATCAGCCCCAGCATTGACGGGTATCTTCTTTGCCTGCACCTAGAACCATTCCAAGATCCGCCCCATGTGCTTGCACGTGAGCTGACACAGCAGGCAAAAAAGAAATCTATGCCAGCTTTGAGGCTGATTGGCCTCCATTTTCCACAGGCCAAGATCAGCCTCGTTTAGCATTAGCCTAAACCTTACACTAGCACTGGTCCACCCTACACTCCCACTCTGGTAATATAAGATTTATATTCACACAAGTTGTAGCATATCATACAAATAATCGTGCATAGATTGTGCTGTCAGATCTATACAGTTCCAAACTGTACCCCCCATACACATGCTTCATAGAATAATCATTTTGGATTGATGCATGGTGTGGTTTGACAGCCACAAACATATGTCTGAATGCATGCAGCTTCTTTAAAACTTTTTCCAAACACATGATAAAGTGAGCATTATAAAGTTTTTTCATGTAATTCCTTTTTTTTTCTAACCGTTTGAGTTATATAAATGTTGCAGAGGCTTTAAAAGCAGTTTATGTAAATATGTAACAGTAGGAAAGATGTTAAGATGTGTGATCTATAATGTTCTACTGCCAAGTAAGAGCATTGCGTCAGTGGCATATAGAAATCTGGCATTAAATAGTATGCAGTAAAATCTTTTCCCAAGCAACTTAAAAAAATTTGCAAAAAGGTTTTACTTTTGCTGAACCAAAATACATTTGTAAGTAAATAACATGCATATTCTCATGTTGACAAAATATGTTGTAATTGTTATCCCACTGTGTGGTTGTTTTAATTTAGCAGTTAGATTGTGTGCTTGCAGATGTTTAATCTCAGTGGCAGTGATCAAGAATCTTGTGGAATTTAGCATTGTGTATATTGCCTTTTTGGATGGCCTGATGGTGTGTTGCTTTGATACTGAAGCTCAAAATGGGAGAAAATAAAGCCTAGTTGTCTTAGAATACTATTTATTTATTCAATTTTAAGATGAGCTACTCCTTTATTTAGTATTTAAACATACTATATTTTATTAGATTTTTTTGATATGGTCCAAGTATTCCAGTTAATAGATCCTATACCTGTGTATCTTTCTCTGAGACAAAGTTTTCCTGCAATGTAATCTCTATTGGCTGATTGTAGTTCTCAGCAAACTCGATAGTGTGTTGTTGCAACAGAATGGAGTTTGTTTTTGAGCACCTCAAGCTTGTGAAACTCTTACTTTTAATTAATAAAGCCTGATGGTTGACTTACGTTTTTTCCTGAAGCTCAGAAAAGTCTATTAGGGGAATGTAATTAAAGTCGCAAAGCGCAAAACAAATATGTGCCAATAAGACTAAAAAGCCCCATCTCGCAATGTAATATTGTTCCTTAAAGGGTTATTGCATTGCGCATTGCGAATTGTAATTGCGCACTCTTAAAGGGGAAGGAAACCTAGTCGGCGCAAACCCCCCCCCCCCCGTTTGTTGCCCACCCTCCCCCCTGGCCTACCCGTCCCGCTGGGCAAATGCCCCTAACTTGTTACTTATGTCGTCTGTGAACTCCCTGGACTGGACCTGCGCAGAAGGGTAAGTAATAAGTTAGGGGCATTTGCCCAGCGGGACGGGTAGGCCAGGGGGGAGGAGGGAGGGTGGGCAGCAAACGGGAGGGGGGTGGGGGGTTTGCGCCGACTAGGTTTCCTTCCCCTTTAAGAAGTGCTTGAAGGTGTCGTAATCTTTTGGAGCAAACATAGCAACTTTTTCAGTAAAAAGTTTTATTGACTGTGCATTGTCACAAACTATGAAATTCACAAACGGTCTTCCACTGTTGGAAGTGGTGGCTAAACAGTTTCCGGGTTCACAAAAGCTATATTAAATTCGAGCAAACCAAAATTTTTTTCTTAAAGGCATAACTTTTCGCATTGTGAATAGTTTTCCCGTTAGTGACTTATATTACATTCCCCCCATTGTGCTATCTTGGGCACTCATGAGTGTCCACATAAAATAATGAATAATGAAATTCAGTATACATTTATGAAATATTAAGATGAGGACAGGGCCTTTGTTGGTTTAAATTGTTAAAAGGATATTGTTATATGAATATCAGGTGCCCTCTGAAGTAATATGTTCATATTTCTGTTTTACCTTCAGCATTGCAGCGAAAATGTTCATCACTGCCAGTCAGACATGAATATAGTAGGAGCCTGGAAGAGGGGATACACTGGCAAAAATGTTGTAGTTACTATTCTGGATGATGGAATTGAAAGAAACCACCCTGACCTGACCCAGAATTATGTAAGTAGTGTGTTTTTTCTGGTTTTCTTTTTCCTTTTTAAGGTAGTCAAGAACAATAGACTTTACTGCAAATTATGATAACGTTGCACCTTTTTAGATCTGTAGGTTTTAGGTGCAATTTTATATGTGAACTACTTATGTCACTCCCAATAAATTACTACTAAGGCAAAAAAGTTTCAGGTATAACTTGACCAAGATATAACAAGTTTATTTTGCGGTGTTTTCACTTCAAGATATGGTAAAATACTTGAAGTTTCCTCAAATACTTGAGGAAACTTTTGATGGAGATATAAGCAACTATCTTTATTTACTGGCTATATTTTGCATTATTAGCAATAATTACAAATGTAAAAATGGCATTATATAAGAGGCGTATGTTAAATGAAGTCCCCTTAGCTACACCTCTGCTTACATGCAAAACAAAACACTTTAATTATTTTCTTTTTGAACCCTATGTAGAAAATGTCCTGTAGCCAGAAATAATACAACTGTGGTACTGCAGCTACAAATTGTTCAATCTGATTTATGGACAATATTGATTGAATTAAGCATCTGCAGCTTAACTGGCTGCTGATGAAATTGACAACAGTGTGTTGTGTGAATGTGATAAGGATCTTAGATTGTAAGCTCCACAAGGACTTTAAACTCGACAGGCAGCATGGGGGTTTCAGCTGTTTTATTTATTTATTACAGTGTATCAGTTAATCTGACTGGTGGAACCCCATCATATAGACTGTATATACATTCTAGAGGATGTGAGCTTTAAAAGAAAGCTTGAAATATATATTTTTGTTCATATAAGACATGATAAAATGATTAAAATACTATGATACTGAGCTCACTGAAGATGAGCGTTACAATTAATTCTGGAAACGACTGTCAACAAGAGCTTCAGAGAAAGTTATTTTTCAGAAGCATTCAAGCAAAAAGTTGCCTTTTCCACATTGTTCAGTATCACAGGGGAAGGAAAAGCAGTTCTGAAAAGGTTTTGTTTAGAAATAGATCCTGGGTATACAGATTGGTCATCTTCTATATTGGTTTCCTTTAATGTGCTATTTACTCATGTGCATCTACTGTGTATCAAGTGTCAGAAAGGAAATATACAGAAGATGGAAGTGAAAGTAACTGCATATTCTGAGGTTTATGAAATGCCTATAATTTCACTGAACTGAATGCTACAGGAGCTTATTTTGCTTTTAAGATAGTCTACTTTGATTATTGATCAAGTTATATGTGGCTTATTATAATCAAAGCAAGCCATACTTTGCCGTATGTATAGTTCCTTTGTGGCCCCTTGTTAAATGGCATGGTAATTTGATACCAGTTTGAGACCTCATTTGACCTAATTCCATGCTCAGTGGAACCTCTTTATCTATTTATGAGTCATTTGATCCTGTGGCTGTTTAATGAGCAAATTACTTATTTATTCTTTCTCTTTTTTGGGTGAATAGGATGCTCAGGCCAGCACGGACATCAATGGCAATGACTTTGATCCTATGCCTCGATATGATGCAAGCAATGAAAACAAGTAAGGCAAACAGTCAGATAAAAATAATGTGTTGTTTGGTGTAATATTGCATAACTAATACAAACAGAGCAAAAGCTCATAAACCCTTCCAAGAGTCCATGTTTTTTCAGTATTCCCATGAATATCACCTTACTGTGATATTCACCTGCTAAAGATTGTTGTAGTGGGGTGTCTGGGTAATACTTACATATTCTCCTGTGCTATGCATTGATCTGTCTGGGTTACACTGACATGCTCATTTGCGCTACACATCAATTTACCTGGGTGTCTGGGCAATACTAATATATCCACCTGCAATAAATCATGCACTCATGTGTCAGGTTAATACTGAGAGATCCTCCCAGGTATTTTAAGGTTAACACTATACTATCTACCTCTGCTAATGACTGAGCTACTTTGGGTGTTATATGGATATTCATAAAAAGATAATAAAACCTGTTAAAATAATATTCCATATCAGTTAGACATATTTAGTTTAATATATTATTATATATATATATTTAGTTTAACATGTCTTGTAAATTTGAAAAATTAAATTCATTGATTCACTTGAGCATGATAATTTAACTGTAATTTTAAATGCATATATAATAATAGTATTTGGTTTATATACAGAGATGTCAACCAACCTCAGTGTGATAACAATCCACTGTGGACCTTATTTCATGTCACGGTTTAGCGTGAAGAAGAATTTAGGTTTAAAACAATGCATTACTTAAGACATTATTGCCCTCTTAACATGCGTTTGGTCAACATCTCTTGATCTATCTGAATATATATAATTAGTTTTACAAATTAAAATTGACACACAGTTGTACAAAAAGGGAAAACATGTGTCTGTCTTAAGTCATAAGCTGTACATGGAAGGATTCACTTACTTGGAGAGGTCACCACACGTGGCCCATACAGTATATGTACAGCAAAGGAATTCCAACGGCACACAGGACTGTAAGAAATCTTCAAAATTTATTTCAATGCGGAGTGCATCGCACGCACTCCGCTTTGAAATAAATTTTGAAGATTTCTTACAGTCTTGTGTGCCGTTGGAATTCCTTTGCTGTACTCTGCTGTTGGGGCTTGCCGAACCTCTACCAGTGTGCACCAGGCATATTGTTGTTATCTATTGGGTGTGCGAGATCCTACCTTGTTCCTAGCCATACAGTATATGGCCATATTTATTTCATGGTTGCTAGTTCTTGTTTCTGTTGAGGAAGAAATGCAATATGCTCCCTTCTTAAATAACCCTTGTAGTGTGTGTTCTCACTGTACCTCATTTGAAGCTTCCGGTAACTTTCACAATATAAGCCTCTTCTGCCTACCCTCAGTTTAACCTGGTCTGGCACAAATTCTGTAGATTCTAAATAAAATGCAAACCTAGGCAAGAATATTTTAAATACTAAATTATTCATTTTCCATTATGCAAACCATTTTCTTTTGTGAATATTAAGGCCTTCTTGGCAAAAATAGGCTGTGTAAAGATGAATGTGTGGGGGATAAATATACTTGCAGCTGTTTTGGGTTGTTGACTTTAACGATATCTGGGGGCTAGTCATTTTTTTTCTTTAAAATGTTATGTTTCAGCATGAGGTACTAGAAAAAATGTGTGTAAATATAATTTGTTATGCAGTATCTTTTGTAAAAGTTCAGTAGGTCTGAGTCTGGCACAATGTTTTCCCAGGTCCATTCATCCATTGTAGCCAATCAGATCTTTGCATTCAAACAGGTGACCATAATAGTTATCTGCTGACTAGTTGCTATACGTAATAAGATGTAAAAGTTCCACAGAACTACATCGCCTCTTATTACAAGTTATAAAAATGACCTCTGAGTATGAGCACCAGAAATCGAGTTGTATTATTCATTTTAGCTGTGATACCAAACTGTTGGGCTAGCCCCACATGGGTGCCTGGAGCAGTGGTATGGGAGCTCAGTCTGAAAGACATTTAGGGTGAGAACTGGGAATAAAGTCTCAGCTCCCAACTTTATATGTCCCATCCTTGAAGTTTATAAAGTATGTGTTTTTAAACATGAATCCAAATGAGTGTGATTAACACATTTAGAGGCCCATTTATCAAAGGTGGAATTTCGAATTCATGTGAATTTTTTTGAACACGAATATACTCACAATTCGATTAGGAGGTTATTTAAGAAAAAATGAATATGTCTAATATTCGATCGAATACTTCCGACTCAATAATTCGAATGGTATTCGATTCGTATGAATTGAGTTTTCTCCAATAAAAATTTGAATTAGGACTGTTTCCATGGTCAAGGGGTGATAAATCTCACATTCAAATTTACATTCGAATAGGGGCTTTAAAATTTGAATGTGCAAAGTTTGACGTCAAATAAAAAAAATTTAAAACTTGAATAAAGGTTGAATGTACTACAAATAAATCTACCCCTTAAAGTCTCGAAATTAAATTTGTTTTAATAATATTTAAATATATATTTTTTGTAATGACTTAGAAAGGTGAGAGATAATCATTGTCTAAGGTACTGATTGAAGCAAGTTTAGCAATAAGTCATTGGGTTACTACAGGATATATTCATCTTTTTCTGCTTGAGCTCTGCAAGATATAATAACTCCCAGTAGCTTTGAAGTGTCTGTTGCAGAACATCTGTCATTATGATGGATGCATTATTATAAGGAAAGCAAAAGAGTCTGTCTGGGCAAGAACACGACCCTCCCCTGCATCACCAGGAAGTATTCTATAACCTAGGAAAATGTTTGCATTATTCATTTAGCCAGTAAATTAGCCAAAATAAGACATTTCACTTTTTGAATTAGATTGGTTTGGGCAATAAACAAACAACTGTCAAGAGTTGCTGGGAGTTTGTAGTGCATAACACCTGGAGAATTACTCATTCCTGCCTGAAATACATTTGAGACAGGCTTATTCGTAGTACCGTTTAGTATGTGCAGATGAATTTACTCCTTGCTATATTAAAGGGGGTGAATTCAGAGACATCAGAAAAACAGCAGGTGTGCACGTTTGCTGTGGAAGATACAGTATAACCGAAACCTTTGTTTCAGGACTGAGCTCTCAGTATCGCTTATTGTGAATTTCAATGGCAAACACAGGGAAATGCAGCATTTAGCATGTCCAGGCCCACAAGTGCACCTATAGGTCCAGGCAATTGTCATTGAAATAAAAAAAAGATTGATTCTAATTATAATCAGTAGAGCTATAAATTGCACAGGTGTAAAAAAAAAAAAAAAAGTGCCAAATCGGCCTGTGTGGCATAGCCCATTAAAGAAGAAAATGCTTTAAAAAGGGGAAAAAACATGGTTTCTACTGTACGATAGGTTATGAGTCTTAGAAAATGTGGTTGTGTGTTTGTGAACAAGCACCAATATTAACACATTCTCTTGTGTTTCTAAATCATGTAGAGCAGATTTATTTTTAATGGAATTATTATGCTAATTTTCTTGTATACTTTTGCACTCCTGATGTGATAAGTGGCCATGTAAATCAAATTAGCAATTCAGCAACACTAACACATTTTAAAGATAAAATAATAGCGTGACCAAGTGTTATTGTAGTTGCAGTGGGATACAATATGCACTTAGTGTCACACTGCCAATGCAGGAAAGATTTGGTAACAAAAATTGGTGAAGTAAACAATTGATGTTAGATGTGAATTTGTAGACCTCTCCCAATAATACTTTTACAACCTGGAGCTGTGATGTGTGGGACTCCAAACTGGGGAAAATAGAACTTTCACTGAAAGTAGCTTACAGTCAGGGTGTTGCCTATATACTGGAAAGCCAATATTTAGGGTAACAAGGTTTGTGCTATACTCTATACTCCATCCTCCATTTATAGGATGTATTCTGATAGTTAGAAGAGGCTGTCTTGGCAACAAGAAAGAGTCGATTTCTAAATAGAAAATAGCACTAAGTCATGTTTTCTAAGGCTTCGTGACTAGAGTAGTCTGCCATATTTAGGGGCACATCTGTCAATGTTTAATCATTGTGTAAAATATACTTTTCCAATCAAGACAGTAATGAATGAGGCATAAAACTTATTTTGCATGTAGAACAATCTTTCTCTTTATGCTTGCATGTATTTTACGTGACCTGTTGTATCTTTGCCTCAAGACAGGTACATTTAAGTATGTTCCACAATAAGGGAATAATCCCTTGTGGTAAGAAATACATTGCATTGATCTGCTGAAACCTATTCATCATTTTCATACCAAGGGAATCTGTATGTTATCTTATACTTCTGCGCATAAAGCAGGTTTGTATGCAGCTATAGACATGCTCATTACCGTCACAAACCGCTTAAAGTGAAAAGTGTTTTATTGGCTTAAAGGAAAACTATACCCCCAAAATGAATACTTCAACATACTGTCATGGGAAAACATGTTTTTTTACAAAACGCATCAGTTAAAAGTGCTACTCCAGCAGACTTCTGCACTGGAATTCAATTCTCAAAAGAGCAAACAGATTTATTTTTATATTCAATTTTGAAATCTGACATGGGGCTAGACATATTGTCAGTTCCCCAGTCATGTGACTTGTGCCTGCACTTTAGGATGGAACTACTTTCTGGCAGGCTGCTGTTTCTCCTGCTTAATGTAGCTGAATCAGTCTCAGTGCGACTTGGCTTTTACTATTGATTACTGTTCTCAGATCTACCAGGGAGCTGTTATCTTGTGTTAGGGAGCTGCTATTTTGTTAGGCTGCTGGGGAGGGGGTGATATCACTCCAACTTGCAGTACAGCAGTTAAGAGTGACTGAAGTTTATCAGAGCACAAGTCACGTGACTGGGGGCAGCTGGGAAACTGACAATATGTCTAGCCCCATGTCAGTTTTCAAAATTGAATATAAAAAATCTGTTTGCTCTTTTGAAAAATGAATTTCAGTGCAGAATTCTGCTGGAGTAGCACTATTAACTGATTTAAAACTGTGTTTTGAAAAAAAAAACATGTTTTCCCATGACAGTATCCCTTTAAGCAACAGATAGTTTACATCATATTTAGTGGCATATTAAAGAATCTTACCAAACTGGAATATATATTTAAGTAAAGCTTGCCCTTTTACATTTCTTGCCTTGAGCCTCCATTTTGTGATGGTCTGTGTGCTGCCTCAGAGATCATCTGACCAGAAATACTACAACTCTAACTGTAACAGAAGAAGTGAGGAAGCAAAATACATGACTCTCAATTTTCTATTTATGATTACCCAATGGCACATACTACTAGAAAATTATATTATTATGAAATTGGTTTATTTACATGAAGCAGGGTTTTACACATGAGCTGTTTTATGCAATATCTATTTATAGAGACCTACATTGTTTGGGGGGTACAGTTTTCCTTTAAAGGCATATTAAAAATGGCAATGTTTTGAGCCTACCTGTGTCCCATGTCATCCTTTATCAAAGGGCCGTGGTAGGCCCAAAAGTTGCCATTTTAGCGGTTCACAAAAGAAACAAACTTGTCTTTTAATGAAATACCGAAACAACAGTGACAATGTATTTTATATAAAGACTGTTTTCACTGCCTAGTGTTCCTGTCTGTCTCTCTTGGCACAATCTACCTGCTAATTAAAAGTGTTGTTACACATTGAGTGCATTTTCTACATGATGATGCGAGACATTTTCCCCCAAAAACATCTGGGCAATAAAGCAGGTTGAAATGAGCCACTCTGCAATGGAACGTTGTAATATGCAATGCTAATATAATACTTGTCTCCATTCCAAACTCTGTTTAAACAATATCCCTGTAAATCACACAAGTGAGAACAGACTGGGGAGTATAGACTTTGGTGCAGGTTAATTGAGGTCACTTAATACATACTTAAGAAAATATTTTAAAATCGCACAACTGAAAAGAAGGGAACAGATGGTTACGTTTGCACACTGTAAACAGATTGTTAGTCCTAAAAAACTGTCACAGAGAAGAGTGCACCTTAGAAGAATCTACAGATGTCCTTGTTCTGCAATAAAATACAGTTCTCTAGGATTATACTCTCAAAAAAAAAAAAAAAAAAAATCACAAAGTGAACATCACTTTAGGCCATATGCTCTAATCCTGGGTGTGACTATGACTCCTTTAACTACTATGGTATTTCACTTGCCTGCCAAAACCTTACTCTGGTTTCCTACAACTTGGCAAGGGAAACACTGATCCTGTCAATGGTATAGGCATATACTGGAGTTTTTCTCTGCTCAGTTGAAGGCAGCAGTCAGCTGTGGATGATATCATTCTTGCTATGTAAAGCATTCCTCACTGTAATGTTTTATGAAATAGTAACCACTGCTAGTAATCTCTTTTAGACCTTTTGGCATAACTTAATGGTCTCTTCTGAAACTTCTGGATCTCATTATTTCTGATATTTCCCATCACATATAGAAGGCAGAGTTTTGCTGGAATTGACCCCAGCAGAGATTGCTTCATGTGGTTTCTTCCCTCTTCTTTTTTTCCCCCTGCTATTTTTTCACGCAGTGACATTCCTTTGAAGTTAATAAAAGCTGAGGATACTCATGGCATTATTGTTTGATGGCGATTCTTTTTTTGTTTACACAGAGGAATATTTTCTGATAAAATTATTGTAATGCTTGTTCTTCTGAATGAGATTTAATAATGCATAAAAGTTTTGATAAAAATCTCTGCTTAATAGCCTATCTATGTAGAAATTATTTTATAAACCAATGACTGATTTGGCGGTGGCTCATGCTTTGGCTTTTACCCACATTGATGTCTATACACAAAATATATAATATATGTAATATTAGAATATTGATTTGTAAGACCCCCTCCCTGTTAAATTTAAATAAATCAGAAAGCTTTTATTGGTGGTTGAGAAACAACATGAAGGTTGTATAGGAAGAGATGGGTAGAAATGGCAATGGCTGTAAGAAATATTCTGTCATTTACAATCATTGGCCTTGCATAAATTTGATATGTGCAGTGCAAAATTCGAGCTGTCTCTCACAGTGCATGTGGCTCATTTGATTTTTATACATTTGCAGCAGATGGAGGTATACTTCAATCCGTATCATTGGCATAATTCAAATTTAAACTGCACAATGTAATACCAAATTGAGTGTTTACTTTTAAAGCTTTAAATGCAAACATTAAAATTATTATGAGCATTTTTCTAAGCATTTCAAGTTAAGTGGGGGACAGTGCATAAAAACAAGTGGATTTAGTGTATTATAACATATGTTTGTTAAAGGTAATCATTAATGTGTTGCAAATTTGTTTCCAATGTTTTTGGTGAAAATGGAATAAAATATTTTGTTCAAAATTGTCATGGGATATTAAAAATACACCTCTGTTGATTCCTATTCAAGCTAGCGGAATATAAATGCTACATTGGATATTCAATTGACTAGTGTCTCTTTTTTTTATACTATTGTGAGAAGAATCACAATAGTAAGCATTATTTCTAAAGCAATGTTTTGGGCAAATAATATACATAGATTCATAACAATGCCTGTAGGCACATAACAGAAATGAATTTGTGATCCCTCACAGCAATTCCACAATTCTGCGGTCAGTTATGTGGTAAGTTGCTTAGCTTAGAAGGTATTGGTTCCCAAGGGTATTCTATGGCCCAACTAAACTTATTGTGCAATAAAAAGCTAACCTTTTCTTGGTGACATTTTTAGGCCTGCTATGCAGCACAGGGAAAGAAAGTAAAAATTCAGAAACTTCAGACCAACAGATGGACTAGTTGGAAAAGTACAGTAAGGAGAGATCCAAACCGAACAGCTGGTTCCAAGTGGCGGTGTATACAGTGTTGTTTTGTGTCAGAAAGAATAACAGCAGGGCATATTTTTTGTCTAAAATAATAAGATAGTGTAGGTCAATTCTTAAATTGTATGTCAAATTTTTTAATAAAATAAAGTTTAGTATTCTCAAATAACAAATGTATAAAGACAAATGTGCCATGAACTCACATTATATCAATGAATAAAATGTGAAAAATGCACATGCCCATATGCAGCAACCAATTAGTCTTGATTAGTTGCATACCCTAAACATACCCCATGTAGTGGTAACATGAAGGAAATGGAAAGTTTGTGTGAAATAATTATGGGCAAAATAATGTTAACTCCTGTAAATGAGCCTTACTGCTTTTAATTGCAATTCCACTTACACTGGACAAATCTTTATATTTGAAAAATATCCCCTTTAATGGAAAAGTAAATGAAATTGTTTGGGAAAAGTGTGATGTTGCAATCGGTCATTTGTTAATAATATGCTGGTTAAAAGAAAATGCCACAGAAGCTGAATGAAGAATAAAATATATACCAGAAATACTGACCAGGTTTTGTGAAAAGAAAATATGGAATATTCAGGGGGAAACTGAAAAGGTACTTAGTTTCACTACCTTATCTGCAGATACACCATGCACCTGTGAAAACATGGTGCTTTTGGATAAGGTATAAAATCCTTTAGATCACAGGATTGTCTGTTAAAACTCATGTAAAAGAAGAAGATGATGCACATTCCCTTGTACCCTGTTTTATAAATTAGTATACAAGTGCATGTATTTTCAAAAACAGGAGTTTTTAGTTATAGAGCTGTGATAATAAAATTGGCAAGCCACCATACCACATGAAGCTAAACCCCATACTGTATGTGGTCCTTACTGTTTAACCCTGGTCATATTTTTCATATGCTGGCACCTCCCTGCATGGTAGCATTTCATGGGAAGGATTAATCCACTTCCATTTGAGGCTTTTAAAGGAAAGAGAGACCCAGAGGCTCAGTCCAACACTCTTTTTAAAGGCATAAGTCCACCAATAATGGGGTGCTACAGCCACATGGGCGTTTGGCTATTCTTCCTGCAGAATAACTGTGCTAATGTACAGAAATACATTAAAAGGTTGTGGGAGCACTCGAAGGCCAAGTAAAATAATAGAAGTGCAACTGGTCTGGCCAAATCAGTCACAAGTATCCAAAAGTGAGGCGATTGATCAATGCACAATCTTTAGTCTATTGGCAAGCCGCCATACTTTGTAACTGAAACTTTGTAACTAAAACTTTTGTAATACAAAATTAAATTTTTTAGATGGCTTTGTAGCATATAATACAAATTATTTTATTTTGTATTTACTGCTATATTTCTGCTGCTATCACTATCAACAATTGTTCTAGCGGTAGAGCGCACTCATGTTATGCCCATACCCCGAGGATGTCTTGAATCTCTTTCTCAAGAAGCACTTTAAACAGTGATAGTCCTTGTAACTGAGAGCAGCCAGAGATTTAATATAATGTAAAAGAAAACTGCGACAAAATATAATTGAGACTAATTGAAGTTTTGCTTTATTTACTGTTCTCTGTTAAGTGCTTCATATTTGTTTGAAGGTGAACATCCTTGATTCAATTTTTTTTATAAAGACATGAATCGCTTACTGCAATCTTTTTCTTTTAACATTCCATTTATCTGTATGTTGAACAGCTGGGATCACTCGTTTGCTTTACATCATTCTGTCACCATACTTTTTTGCTAACCACCAAAAACCTGTGAGTGCGTTGTGATATGATGTTTTATAATCTACAGACTCCTGCACCCAGGCATGTAACCTTGTTTAATGGTGTGCACACTTTTGACTGGTGCATTTAGAAATATTGTTTTAATTTTAACAATGCTAAATGAGTATAGACAAATTATGCCAACTTGCCCAAACTGCTTTAATCGGTTTTACACATTGATTATCTATAGGGTTTTTGTAGTCTGCACAGCTCAGCAGCAGCAGTGAGCACTGACACCCATCCAAATTGACATTGTTAATCTCCAGTGTAAATAGCATGTATCATGATTCACAATCAGACAATTATTTTAAATAAACTTGTTAATCTTGAGCGATTGGTATCTTTTTCTTAAGCAGTAACCCTAGTTACCACCCAGTACAATGTACCAGTCATTGATAAATTGAAGCCTTTGGTTTAAATAGGGTTCTATTTTGCCTTTAAGTAACAAAAGCTATTAAAAATATTCAGTCACATTATTTAGTCTTCTTGTAGCATATTTTAGGTTAGTTTTTTACTACGTGATACCAGATATCACAAATTACATTTCTGCATAGCAGAGCTTTCCCCATGAGTCTTAATATTTGATTACTCTTCGGGAGTCTTAAGATATAAATGTTATTTCCATTTAGTGGGCTCTGGGGCAAGACTACAAAAAGCTAATTTTTTGGGCTTTTTTTGAAGCAGCTATTCAAACGTACCTGAACCTGAAATAAACATATAACATCTGATAAGTTCATATCGGCCAATTAGAGCTGGAGCCTTTCGTTTTTACTCTACTTGATCCCTAGGGTAGAGGCCTCTTTTTTTTATTTTTTACTGTTTCTTTGTTGGTGAAAACAGTATTGCTACACGTTCTCATTAAAGTCCTGTCACAGTAATTTTACAACTATAATTGTAAAGATTTGGAGTTTCTGGGGACAAATATCTAGAGTTCAGTTTGTACACTTAGTGGCAGATTTATCAAGGGTCAAATTTCATACTGAAAAAACTTCGAAATTCGACCATCGAATAGGCTAGTATGACATTCGAAGTCAAAAGATTTTTAAGATCGTACGATCTTACTTTAAATCGAAAGATTTGAACGATATAATCATACGATCGTACAATTTTACAAAAAACCCTTTGACTTCTCAAAACTTAACCAAATACTGGCTATAGGTTCTATGAGGTCCCCATAGGCTAACATAGCAATTCGGCAGGTTAAGGGCTAGTCCACACGGGAAGATTTGGGGAGATTTTGTTGCCTCAGTGAGGCAACTTCGGGCGACTATAGAAAACACATCGCCGCATTAGCACAGGCGACTATTCATTTTAGCCTATGGGGAAAAAACGCTGAGGCAGTTCGGGGAGATAGTCGCTCAAAGGACGAGGCGATTAGTCGCCAGGCGACAAAATCACCCCGAATCTCCTCGTGTGGCCTTACCCTAAAGGTAGTGTCGAAGTCAAAGTTTTTTTAAATTGATTTTCGAATGGTCAAATAGTTGAAGCATTTTCACTTCCAATCGAAGTCGAATTTGGCCTATTCCATGGTCGAAGTACCCAAAAATTACTTCGAAATTCGAAGTTTTTGAATTCGAAAATTCACTTCAAATTCACTTCTACCCTTAGTAAATGTGCCCCTTAGAGAATGTCTGTTTTATAATGGGTTTTGAGTACACATGAACCAGAGCTTTTACAATTGGTGGGTGTTATTACATAATTGCTTAATGCAATTAAATTAATAGCATGTTGACCATTTTTTATCGTGTGCCATCACTTCTAACAGCAAGACTAGGAATCTATGGTCCTTCCCAAATTTTGCAATCCCCAGGTAGAAGCAGGTCCATCAGCTGAGCTAAATAATGCAACATTTTGTGTAACTAAGGCTTCCTGCAGGCTTTCAGCCTACTTTATCTTCCTGACAGTAACACAAAGAACAAATGCACAACCTTTTAGCCCTGTGTCTCTTTAGTTTTTCTAATTTAAAAAGCCTGGGAACTTGTTTATCTCCATCATATTATCATCATATCATTATTATTAACATCATATTACACCACACTCACAGGTTTTAAGTGAAAAAAAGAACAGACGTTACAGTCTCGAGAGAAAAGCTCTGAATTACGGATGGCCATTTTTTATAGACTCCATTATAAGAAAACAATTCTAATAATTCTAATATTTAAAAATGACTTCCTTTTTCTCTGTAATAATAAATCAATGCCTTGTACGTTATCCTAAAATATATAATTAATCCTTATTGGAGGCAAAAATAATCCTATGTGGTTTAATTAATGGCTTTTTGGCAGACTTGAGCTATGGAGAATATTCTGAATAATGGGTCCTATACCTGTATATATTTACATTCGCAAACTGTGTTAAACATTTACGTGCACACTGCAATAAAAGTTGCCGTAAATTTGATAGGGATGATATACAGTAATTTGGGGACATTAAAATAGTGGAAAGAGGTAGAAGAGGAAAGAAAAGTTTGAACCTTGGTTTTTAATACAGCATTATGCTATATCCCAGTGGCATATTAGTTTCAGAAAAGATGTATTTTTAAGGAGTTAGTTGCAGAGTTTCTTTTACCTTTGGTAGGGTTTTATGCAGTTAAATTTAATGCAAACTCAAAATATTACATAAATTCACTCTGCTGACTACACTGGTTCTAGATAGAGTCTGTTCTCCTTGAATTAAGAATCTTGCATGTTTCTTATAATATCAGGGGATCTCATCAGATCAGAAACAGTGATTTGAAAGGTTGCCATTGCTTACAGCCACAAACTGGAGACTTTCCAAATATCTTTGCAGACCTATGACATTTAAGAACAACAATAAGCTCAAAATGTCATGGCTCCTGCAGAGTTAAAAACGGCTGGAAGTCTAGAGTGGTTTAGAGAAGTCAATTATACTCACATTATCTTTTATAGTTGGTGACTTTACATTAATGGGCTTTAGTCACAAATACCTTAAGGTCAAAGCAATAGAGAAGTTTCTGAAGCTATAACTGGAAGTGTGATTATTCCAGCTGTGAAGCACCTGTCCTCTTGCCTTCTCCGCAGAGTATGTTGTCCCCCTCTCTGAGCAATCTTTTTTTTTGTATGTAACTCTGTAACTCAAGAGAAGTTTGACTTTATTATAAGAATTTTGCTTTTTCAAAATGTAACCAATTTTCGAACCATGAAGACATGAATTGAAGGCATTCAGAATTGAAGGCAAGCAAGGGAATATTTGAGTTATTATTATTAGATACTTGTCATTTCAATTCTGGTGTAGAAAAGCAAATCCAAACTGTGTAAATAAAATCTGGCCTGAACAAATTTGAGTGATGGTAACAACTGGGCCCTAATTTTATATCTATTTAGAGTAAAAATATAATTTTTTTTATATACCGGTAATACCTAAACATTATATTTTGAAGGTGCCTAAGCTGTTCTTTATTAAAAAAAGTAAACATGATACCCAACTTAAATTTCATCCTCCATTTCTCAAGAAAAAATTTATTCCTGTTTGTTCCTCCAATGTCATACACATACCTTATTATGTTTTGTGTTAAGGTCTTAAGCTTTTTCCCACCATCTTTGGAGCAAGAGGAATTGTGATCCGATGACCGAAACTGTTACTTTGATGGATGCAAATTCTCTTCTCTGGCTGAGAGTTTTTTTTTCTATTTTAAGCCTTCGTTAAATTTCTGTTACTGGGTTTCTGGCGCTCTGATAGTTGTAGTGATTCCAGGTGGGTCATGGTTTAACATTGATGAATTGCTAATTGGAAGTTCTCTTGCTGGCAAGTAGAAACATAAGACCATTAGCTATAACAGAGTTTATAGTATTGTATAAGTAAGGGTATTTTTATACCATTAATCAGTAATTTATAGAGTAAAATCATTATTAAACACATCTTTTTTTCTGGCTGCTTAAAACTATAGATGCCAACAGGGTTCTTTGTGATAAAGGCTGAAAACACATTATAGGTGACCACTAATTAATTACTATTCAGAAATGGCACCTATGACATTATATTGATGAATATATAAATATGTCATTCAAAAATACAACACAAAGTTAATCTATAAATAGCATTCAAAATAATCTGTCCACAATGTCTGTAATGACTATAATTTAAGTGGCATTTCCTAGTTTTTGCCGAGGTCTAAGGTGGCAACTCTGTGTCCATGTCTTAATTTTAAAGGTTTTGTATAATTGTTTCATTGTCTTTTTTTTCCCCTATGCTTTAGGCCTGTGTTTACACTGTACACTCTGTTGTGATCTTATTCCCTGCCAGGAATGATGTAATTATTCTTGCATCAAAATTTGAATCATTGCACATTCTCCAAGTGCGCACATTTGGGTGCTGGAATCGACTATGTATGAATTAGTAATGTTACAGGCAAGGGTGCTACATACTGTGAAATAAGAGCGATAATAAACTGAATATATAAGCTGTGTCTCATACAGGCATGTTTTATACTGTGTCACAGATCTATAGCATCCAGGGACTGACAGTTTTTCTGTGTGTGGCTAAGCCAAGAAATCTGAGATCAGTTTAATGGAATGTTAAATTGCAATGCAATAAACATGATAACGTTTCTGGAGCTTATCAGGTCTAAATGTATTAAAATTCATAGGCAGGTAAGGGTTTGGCTGTGTAAAATAAAAATGTCTAGCACTGTGAGAGAACCTCAGCTATGTTCTCTTTGCAGCAATGTGATATGTTTCAGAAGCAGGGAAAAGAAATGGGAATCTTGTTAAATACAGCCGTGCAATTGCCACTTATAAAAGAAATATTGCACCTGCCCCTGTATCAGGTGATCATTAGACCTGAAGGCATCTGAGGATTTTGATTATAAAGGAAGCTATTGGTTCTTTATATTCCTGTGACTAACTTTGGCCATATGTGGCTAGAGCCCCTCTCTTTTTGCAGATCTTTGGTCAGCTTTTTAGGCTAAGACTAGCTACTCTAATCAATTGACACTGTTGCACATTGGTTAGCATTGCTAGTGCTGAGGTCAGGAATTCATTTTGAATAGAGCAAATTAAGATATTATGTTCTTCCTCCCACACACACAAATATACAGGGAGGATAATGGACTTCAGCCCCAGTACAAAATTGTTTGGAAACAGCTTGTTGTTCACCTTTACATTAACTTTTAATATGATGTAGAGAGTGATATGCTGAGACCATTTGCATTTGGTTGCCATTTTTTATTATTTGTGGCTTTTTATTCAGCAGCTCTCCAGTTTGCAATTTCAGCAATCTGGTTGCTAGGGTCCAAATTACCATAGCTGCACTGATTTAAATAAGAGATGGGAATATGAATATGGGAGGGCCTGAATAGAAAGATGAGTAATAAAAAGTAGCATTAAAAATACATTTGTAGCCCTAGAACATTTATTTTTTGATGTGGTTAGTGACCCCCATTTGAAAGCTGAAAAGAGTCAGAAGAAAAAGACAATTCAAAACAATAAAAAAGAAAAAATGAAGGCCAATTAAAAAGTTAACTTAAAGGTGAACCACCTCACACCCCACACTTTTTGCTGTTCCCAAAGGAACAGGAGTGGCCCCACAGTATGGGACCTTTTGAACCTTTTTTGGTCTAGAAAGATGTATTACAGTGTGAAATTAGGCAGATGAAAAGTTATTAAATGAATTTCATGGTTCTGTTGTTTGTGTTGTTTTAGTAATTTAATTCTGTGACCTTCTTTTATATTAGACACGGGACTCGTTGTGCTGGAGAAGTGGCAGCTACTGCAAACAACTCACACTGTACTGTAGGAATTGCTTTTAATGCCAGAATAGGAGGTATGTTATATTGTCCATGACTTGACAGATATGCATTTCACTCTCCTCATTTAATACAAATACTTTATACAAGTGTATATCATGGCACTGGGTATGTAAAATTGTAATCATTTTACCCAATACCAAAAGGTTTATAGAGCACCCCTAAACACAGTTCCTGTTGTTTATACCAGTGCCATATTAAAACTCGAAGCATAAAAATCTAAATCTGAACAGTTGCATTTTGAGCCAACACTGATTTTACAGAAAAAAAACTGTAGATGTTTTCCATGCCCAGGTAGAACCATATGTATTTATTTTTCAAGTTGGCAAATTGTCTCTGTAATCTCCTACCAGAAACATTTAGAGATGATAAAGGATCAGTAACATTTATTTATTAATTTGGGATCTGTTGATCTGTAACCTACAAATAAGACATTCCTTGTTAACAAATGTTCTATTATGTATGAGTGTGGTATTTAGTGCCGTGAATGACATTTGAACCCTGTTTATCTTCTTGTGTAAGAACTAAAACATTGTATTACAGAGCCATCTATAGAGCCAACCTGTGCCGTTTCTCCTTTTTTAGCTTGAATGGCTTCCCCATGACTACACATATTTATATAAACTGCTATAGTAGTGCTTCTGCAGCACACCTGCGGGGCAACAGTACGTTCTATTTTATAACTTTAAAATGCTATTTCTTTCTTTGCTACTGTTCCTTAAAAGCACAGGATAGTGTTACCAGTGCAGTAGTGAAGACAATAAATAGTTTCCAGCATGAGAGTGACAAGCAAAATACACACCTCTATAAATATGCCTAGTAGCATTTTGCAATGCATTATTTATGTGATCATGATGCATGGAGTTACTGCACACATAAAGATGTCAATGGAGATTTAAAAATATATACAACTTTCACTGTTAAAAAATGAACACATCTTTGTAAATATGCTGCTAAACGGATACACTGGCTGCTAATGCTTACGAACATTCATTGTGAGTACTGCATTAATTGTATAAATACTACACACTACAATATTGCCTTTTTATATACGCAAACTTAGAGAGAGAGTGTACTGCTTTTTACACATCATACTTAAGCAACTGTCTTTTAAAGCCTTTTCATTGTGTAGTTCTCAAGGTGTTACTAAATTGCAACTCACTGCATGTTTTTAACAGCCAAATACATTACTATTAATGCTCAGAGTTCTGTTTTATAAAGAGCCAGGAAACTACACAGTGCATATCTGTAACAGGCTATGAAAAACATTTGCAGCCTGCAGCTAGTCTCCCATGGGCAGTTTTATGCCAGGAACTGAGCTATATAACCAAAAGCTCTTGCCCCCGTGTCCTGTAACATAGAATATTAAATTAAATTACTTTGCTTCAAGATGAATGTTAGCATTTTCCTTTCTGATATGTGACCTGTGAGCGTGCTCCAGCTGCACCCTATTATATTGAATGGTTTTAAATAACACAGTATATAATATTGCTGATGTTTTACATGGTGATCATTGATGGTTGTAGGAGTGCGCATGCTGGACGGAGATGTAACTGACATGGTGGAAGCAAAATCTCTCAGCTTGAACCCACAACATGTCCACATCTATAGTGCAAGCTGGGGCCCAGATGATGATGGGAAAACAGTTGATGGACCTGCGTCATTGGCCCGGGAGGCTTTTGAAAACGGCATCAGAACAGTGAGTATGTGCTGAATATGAGGTTAAAAACATGGGTTGTTAAATTCTCCAACACTGTATACTGGCCCTCCTCGTATCTATTTTATAGGATACCCCCAAATAACAAGTTAGGTCTTGTCAATTGTAGCCTTTAATGAGCTAAAATGGAGTCACTGACCTACTGGACTCAATGTACATTAAATAAATGTATTTCAGTCATACATTACCGTGAATGCACTGAATCCCTTTAAATTATGTCTACTGTGGATTTCTACTCAAATTCCACTCTGCCTTCACCTTGACATTTTTAGTAGGTGGTCAGCAATAGCGATAGCGGGGGGTCTAGAAATGATGCATGTTTTGAGGAAAGCTGTTTGTAAACAAAAACAGGTTTATTCCAATGCAAATGAGTAAGAGCATGACATTATACCCCAAAAATGTTCTAATTGATCCAGCTTCTAAATAACAATTGTCGGGAATAGCGTTCACTGACTATTTTTGCTGAAAAATACAAAAATCTTTGAATACAAAATTATCAACTGATATAATAAAATATAAGACAAAATTTGTACAAAAAAAAAATACATAAACTTTGGTTCTGCCAAAAACATTGCTTTGCAGCTCAGATCCTTACTTGTAGAAGAATCTATATCCCCATGACAATATGTCCTGGGTGTTTAGGAGATCAGGAGAGTCACATTTAGTGTGGGGTGAGTGTAATGGTAGTGGTCAAGGGTATAGCAACGAATGCCAAAGTGTACGTGAAAGAACAGGTTGTCTCTGATCACAAATTGTTGGCATAAGCATTTATTTTAGGGCCAGTAGCACACATGGTGTATGTATGGCAGAATAGAAATGGTATCTGTTCTTCTCTGCCCCATTGGCTTTGGCCTTTTAGCATGGCCACTGGACAGATTTCATGACAAGAAAACATAGTTTAGTATTTCTGTCCCAAAATTCAGAAATGTTGTACATTATGTTTTGGGCTTTCATACCAGTCCAAGGCAACCACCACCCTTTAAAGATCTGTGTATCCAAAGATGTCTCAGTAGCTTCCCATTTCTTTTCTACTGATTCACTGCACATGCTCTGTGCTGCTGTCCGTTACTAAACTTAGGGACCGACTCAAAATATACAGTACACATAGAATATAAATGTCACGATATAAAGCTGATTAGTAATTAATATAGGTAAATAATACATGGCAGCACAGAAACCAGTGCAACTAGCATGAGAATGGATTAATCAGTCTTTGTAGCATCAGCTTATATTACAGGTATTTTCACTTAATGCACTGTAAGGTGAAAAACAGACTTTAAATACACTTATGTCAATTACAGCTGAACAGTATAAGCATCTGTTCACATGAGGTCCCCAGAATTGATTTGTAGATAAAAGTCTGGTGCAGCTGATCTAAACAAAACAACACCAACTTGATTATCATTTTATGGGATCAACCATCACTCATAACATTTGAACAGATTTTCAGGACCATAGTGGTCACAGCAGAAATATGGTGACCATTATTAGCATGATGAAAGTTTCATAAAACTCAACCATAATATTATGGTAATGCATAATATGTATTAATACATAATACAGCTCATTCTATAAAACACAAATGCTATATATAAACATTGTTAAACAAACTATTCTACTGCTATATTTCTTTTTTCCAATTCCAACAATGTTGAACACCCTACTGTAGATTCAAACTGACAAGCTGTAATAAAATTTAAATTGCACAGTGAATATGTTGTCTATCTGTAGCAGTAAAAGGAGAAACTACTTCTATTTTCTGACTGCTGCTAAAGAACATTATTTCCTCTTTGACATGCAATACTGCAGCAATGATGGCAAAGAATTGCATAGGTGTTGGGTTTTGTAGTATATGCTATTTTCCTCATACATAATTAATCGGTTTTATTGTTTACTATAGGAATAGATAGCACATGGAATTGTTTTTCTTAAAAACATGTTTAATTTAAAAACAGCTTTTCAGAATTATGTGGATGCTAGAAATCTCCTGTGCAGTTCTACAAATCTGGATTTCTTTTTTGGGCAAGCTTCCAGGCTACAAATGAGACAGGCTGTTTAAAGGGGTACTGTCATGGGGGAAAGAAATCGTTATTTGTATCTGAAGAAACATATTTTTAATTATGGCAGGCTGAAAAGAACACAAAGTTAATTTGCATACCCACAGCCAGATTAGAACCAGTATTCATTATTATACAAGTAATTTGGGTATGAGTGCTGTGCTGTGTAAAATGAGTGGTGTAGAATATGATTGAATGCATCTTTAAAAAAAAGGACAGCAGAACAGAACAATTTGATATGCTTAAAATGGTATAATAAAGGCCATATGACCAAGCACAGTTATACATAAAATACAGAGATACTTTACGTATACTTCTGGATATCATATGCTCTACACTTGTAGCCTCATTCAAGATAAATGTTTAAGTGGAGTGATGGGCATACATATGTACATACATAGCAGGCATTTATTATCCAGGCTAGACATTTAAGTACATTTTAAAAGAGGGATATGCTGTAGTGTTGGTTTGGATTGTAGTTTGAAGCCCCAGGGTGAATTAAGTGAATTCCATAATAATGTTTGCAAATACAAAGTTTTGGTAGTGGATGAAGCCTGGGTATATTGGCCATGTTAAGTTGGTTAATATGTATTAGATAGTTGGCTTTGTCTTTAACATTTTACTACTGTACCATTTGGTGATTATGAACATAGTACTAGGATCAGATGAATCCCTAAGGGTGGAGAAACTGAATTTAAGTGAGAGTAAGCCAGGACTGGAAGGTCATTTGCATGTGTATTTAAAATAATGACAGTGGGTGAAGGAGTCAGTGGGGTAGGAGAGTGTGAGACAAAAATGTGCAAAGTTGATCAAAATAAGGGTCACTGTTAAGTTAATTTGTCTGCCCACTAATGGAGTTCAAAGGAGGAGGTTAGATGGAGACAAGAGGGCCAAGGTTGCAAGGATTATCAATATGATCATCACCAAGGATGATAACGAGGCTGACAGTACAGAGGAAGAAAGCCAGGAAGGTAGCAGAGGGGGTAGGCAATGGTCTGTAAAATACACTTACAGAGAGGCTGAAGATCAGAATGGCACTCACTTCAAAATGTTGAACGGGAAGGCTGGATCAAAACAGCAAATTAGAGAAGAACTCCTACTACCCCCACCACTTCCAGTGGTCTGAGGGGTGTAAAAGAAAATGAGACCACCAATAAAACTTGGATCCTTAATGGCAGTATCATTCTGGGAATTTTAGGGGTAGAAGATGTAGAGGAGCAGAGGAGACTGCCTGATACTTGACAGAGAGGAGATGTTCCGAAAAATATCGGTATGCTTATGGTATATTGCCCCAACAGACATAACAGGAGCCCTCTTCTCCAGCTAATTTACTACATTAATTAATGGATAACAAAGAGGTTTGGGGATATCACAATGCTCACTAACAATTTAGAACATCCAGTGTCGGACTGGGGTGTCAGGAGCCCACCAAGGCTGCTGTCCAAGTGCCCGCACACATAGTCGTTTGCTTTAGCACCTACAAATGTCACCCACCCCCTGCAATGTACTGCTCCCCTTTCTTAGATCTTGCAGCCGCAACCGGGTGCAGGAACAATGGCGCCTGCCATTCTCAGCAGAGAAAGCAGGCCTGGGTCAGCAGTTTGACCCTGAGAACAGCCCCTTTCTTTCTTCTCTTTATACTTACAAGTCATTCTATCTAATACATAAGCTTGTGGCTGGCAGCAACGAGGCAAGGCATTTTACCTTAGTTCTGTTTAGTTGTTTCACTACTGTCCACATTTTTAAGCAAGAACTGAGCATTGAAGAAAGTAGCCCAGTGCTCCTCTTCCTAGTTACCATTACATCTGTTTCTACCCACCCCACCTACTCTTTCCCTTATTATTTCCTAAATTCATTGTATCAATTTTTTATTGTCATTATAAGGGTCATTTTACAGTTATTTGGAATTCAGTGTATAATGACACATGTACTGTTTCATCTTTACCTTGAAACCGCAAATAATGAAAAGTTATAAACATAAAAATTAAAAAAGAGGAGACTGCCTTAGGGAGTACTGTGTAGGCAAGCAATACAAACATGAGTAATGTTACCTGCTCCAGTAGTGGAGCAGGTAACCTACCTATGATTCCATGGATTTCCAGATTCTAACCTTGTTTTCTTGTATCTTCCAATGAATATTGCTTGAGAAGATGGCTAATTTCAGAAGTATATATCTTAAAATGTTAATCAGTTCATTTATTTCGGTATCAGAGCGACATATAAACAGATATTACAGCCTTCAGTAATTGCTCTCCATGTAGAACTCCTTTTAAACTCATTACATGTAATAGAACCAAATAGTACTAAATCACCCCAGCCAATGCCCCCCCCCCGTAAAAATATCTAAATATATAGGCAGTGATTAAACACGGGGCTGTATATAATTGTAAAGTGCATGTGAGGATCATAGGTTGCTTCAGTAAGCAGTCCAAAGGTAAGGACAGACTGATGGAGAAGAGTTTGCTTAGTAGATATGGTGACAGGCAGGCAGCAAGTTATAGCAGAAAAAAACAAGGTTAGAATCTGGAAATCCATGGAATCAAATCAAGGACATGGGTTGGAATACAGAACTGTAAAGATAGATACAGTTGAATCACAGATAACAAACAACATTTAAAAGCCTAAAACAACAAAAGAGGCAGTTTAGGTAGTTCTTGGTTGGGAGATTGCTAAAATGGCTAAAAATGGCATATTTTATACACTAAACTTATTGCACCAGTCTAAAGTTTCAGCTTCTCAATAGCAGCAATGATTCAGGATTTTAAACCATTTTGGAAAGTGGGGGTCACCATATTGGAAAGTGTCTACGGCTCTGTGGGCTCTTAGCAGCTGTTGAGACGCTAAGCTTAGGGGTCGTCTCAAATCATCAAGCAGAAAATGAGGTTTGGCTGTAATATATGTAATTATCTGTATTAATAACTAATCAGCCTTAAGCTGGCCATAGACGCAAAGATCTGATCGTATGAATCGAGGGTTCGTACGATTTTCGGGTCATGTGTGGAGAGTCCCAACATTTTTCGTTTGGTCGATAGGACAGGTTAAAAGATTTCTGTAGGCTACAGATAATCTCTTTGCATGTATTGCTGATCGTACGATTTTCAGAGGGAGACTGTCACTATCTTTTTGTCGGCCATAATTTTCTCAATTGCTGTCAGGGGCAGAACATCGGCTGATCTGTTCTTTTGTACTTTATTTGATCGGAATGGTTAGTGGCAGGTCCGGTGATGGGGAAGTCCGATCGTACGATGATTCGTACGATCAGATAGTTGCGTCCTTAGCCAACTTTATATTGTGACATTTATATTCTATTTGTACTGTATATTGTGAGTGGGTCCCTAAGCTCAGTAAGTGACAGCAGCACAGAGCATGTGCAGTAAATCGGCAGAAAAGAAGATGGGGTGCTGCTGGGGCATCTTTAGAAGTACAGATCTTTATTTATAGGGTTGTGGTTGCCTTGGGCTTTGCAGAAGCCCAAAACATAATATACAACATTTTTAGCCTACTTAGTTAAGCTTTAGTTCTCCTTTAATGGTTTCACAGACAGATATTCAGAATAGCCCTTTACAAACACTTTCAAAGTGCAGTCTGCAGACCCTCTTGTAGTTCAGCCAGTAAATTCCCTGGTTAGCTACTGTGTCCATTGCAGGGTGGGCTGTGATGCATAAGTAACTATGTTTATTTCAGTGGCTGGTTGTGTTACGGGTTAAGCAAAAAAAAACCTGGTGTGCTAAAACAGATTAAAAATGATGACCAAAATCAATGTTGTGAACAATATTTAAAATATTGAAATATTTGTTCAATGCCATTTTGTTTGAATTGGTGTATTTATTAGAGAAACTAGCTGTGAACAACGTGAGCGGTTGGTAGCGTAGAGAGATATCTAGGAGATCTTAAGCTGACTGAAAATAATTGATTGGCCCCTTTGTTGTTGACATAACACAGCAAGGCTTTATTATCAGGATATTTTACTAATGCATGTAATTTACACTTTAAAGTAATCAAATAGCCGTGACTGATCATTTACTGTGACTCCGTAATTATGCATTTCCTATCATCTGTGCCTGGCACTATTGGCACATGTTGACATTGTATAAATAAAGCACAATATGGGGGTTATTTATCAAAATCCAAATTTATCTCATTATATTCTGAAATATACTCTGACCAAATCCGCACAGGTTATTTCCCCTTATTTATCAATACATTTTCCCGAAAAATTCCAGTGCATGAAAACGTGAAAATCGTCCAAAAATTCAAATTGTATGATTTTTTTGGATTTTTTGCCCTAAAACCACAAAACCTTTGGATTTTTGCACAAAAAAACTTTGTTCAACTTTACATTAACTTTTAGTATGATGTAGAGACAATTTGCTATTGATTTTAATTTTTTATTATTTGTGGTTTTTGAGTAATTTAACTTTTTATTCAGCAGCTCTCCAGTTTGCAATTTTAGAAATTTGGTTGCTAAAATTAGAGAGGCCTGAATAGAAAGATAAATAATAAAAAGTAGCAATTACAGAACATTTGTTATTTGGATGGGGTCAGTGACCCCAATTTGAAAGCTGGAAAGAGACAGAAGAAAAAGGCAAATAATGTAAAAATTATATAAAAATAAATAATGTAGACCAATTGGAAACTTATTTACAATTAGCCCATCTATAACTTACTAAAAGTTTACTGTAAGGTGAACCACCCCTTTAAGGGTTATAGTCACAGGCATTTTCGCCCTGCGCTCCACTGTGGTCCGTTTTCCTATGTTCCACTGCAGGGGAGCACAGAACAAAATGCAGCCAGTTCTTCTGTATGGGCCTGAACTCACACAGGCACATTGTAGTGCTAAGTGCAGGTGGAACACATTAAATATGCGTTCCTTTGGGGAAGCTCCCTCATTCAGTATGCTTTTGTTCAGTTTTCAGCTGCAGGTACACGGAATGGACTTTAACGCAAAGATCATACTCGCAGGTTTTAGCGCTGAAAGACGCTCCTTGTGCACCCAGTCCGGAGCAGTGGTTACAGGTCCTGGCACAGAAGGGTGCTGATTTGAGCATAGGGGCCGTTACTTGACCTGTGTTAACCAGTAGGCAGAGAATCAGCCCAGTGTGGTCATAGACTTGGGTTTCTTATGTTTAGTTCCAGCCAGGAACTGCAGCTTTGTAAATAATTTCCACATTTCTGCTTTTGGTTGCTGGCCAGCAATCATTTATTTACACATTGTGATTATTTGCCTTGCTTACATTTGACCACACAGTTACAACTGATAAATATGGTTCTGCACAGCTTTGGTGCAGCGATAAATCAAGGCCGCAGGTTTTCACTTTCACAGACCTCTACATTTCTAAAATCACGTAGAAGGCCTGTTTTTATTAGACTGTTACAAATCACTAGACTTGAAGTTTTTTTTTATCCATTTAGACATTTGGTGGCATTTTTATTTGTTGGTTTCAGCTAGCACATAATACCATAGAGCACTAATAAAAACAATTATTTGCTTATCTCCTAAAATTAGTGTATTAGCATCTGACTAATTCAAACTTGTATATCTTTGCTTATCTGCATGGACCACAGTAATAAAACTGAAATATTTTATTACTCTGCGTGGTAAAGTGCTGGACTTTATTGCTTTTGTGCACTCATCTGCTCAGAACAGTACTTTTCACCATGCCAGTTCATTAAAAATTAAGGGATTGTGTTTTAAGAATTAGAACAGCTGTTTAGCATCTGTGTGAAAATATGCCTGTGGGTATCATTGTACCTACCCCTCATTTTTACAGAGAGCTTCATTTTTTATGAAGTAGTGGCAATACACTGTCACCCAGACTACCACTTCAATACGGTGAGATCATACTGGACTTTCAGAATGTTCTGTAAAGGTTTTGATTATATGATACAGATTGTCACTTGGAACATAAAATGGATTTTTTAAAATGGATTTTTTTTTTAATTGGGAGGGCGTTGTTTTGTTTTTCAGTGGATGACACACAATAGTTGTGAATCACTGTGAATTTGTATGTATGTACACCCCAATGTTACAGATAGCTCTGAATGCAGAACAGGACAAGCAAATTTACTAAAGGATGGATTTTTGCCTCGGAAGGCTCCGCCATACTTTGCACAACTTAGTCACACTTTATTTTGCAGCAAATATTCGTATTTATCAAAATGTAAATTTCTTCTGGGCAAATGAACTCTGGCGTACTTTGTTAGCGTGAACGTTTCTAAGCGAGCATTACTTCCTATTGAAATTTCTTTAACAGGCTTACGCCAATTTAAATATGGCTGGTATGTACAGGCTTTATATATATATATATCCACTCCAAGGATTTAAGTAAAGAATAAAGGGGAACAAGTTATGGTTTTATTTAATCCAACGTTTCAGTTCATATCTGGAACTTTCATCAGGGAATACAAACCACAAGAATTGCGTTGCATTGTATTCCCGAACCGGTTCGACCCAGTTACTGCAAAAAATCTTCTGGTCGTGGGTTTGGCTTGAGCACTCCCTTCTGCCTCACACTGCCAGCTTCTGGCCCTTCAATTTATAGACTTGTGCCAGCCCCACCCCTTTTGTGACATCACCGCAGGGCATTGTGGGCACGGGACTATAACTAGAGGGGATGGATCAGGCCGGGCTGGGTTAGGATTGGGAGGGTGTGGGACAGGTGCGAATTGAGGAAAACTTGACCCACACATCACTAATCCCCTCATTTTGTATGACTTGAAGAATAAAACTTTCTGAGATCAGAAGGTATTCTCATCTAATGTTACACACATACACTGCCTTAAAACTAAATTATGAGGCACTCTCACTTAAGGAATCATGGGAAGAGACTTGCAAATTATGTATAATTGTAGTTTCACAATGGAGAATATTCTCTGTTGATGCAGCAGTTGATACAGACAGCTCATGTACCTGTACATACAATACTAATTCATACGTTTGTAAGTGATTATCTAAAAGAGTGGATGGTGAAAGAAAGTTAGCTGAAACATTAACATTTAAAGTATATTTAAAATATATAAATACATTAAATCTAAATCTTATTGTGTAATCACTACTTAGGCTTGTGTTAAAAATGAATTGGAATTATAAAAATCTAGTGTGGTGAAATTCTGTGTTGAGTACCCCTTTAGTTGTAATGCCTATGATCACATTTTATAATTTTGTTAAAGCTTTAACTGACTTAACTTGAACTGAGACTATGTTTATGTATATTCTTACACAAAGTGACGTACTGTATTGTATATTGAGGTTGGTACACAAAAAAACAAAAGAGTATTACAGTAATGATGTGCATTTAGTCTTCATTTACTTCTCTTCATCTTGCTGAACTTGGGGTCTCAAAATTGAAATCAAGGAACCAACACCTGAGTCCAGTCCTGACACCAGTCCTACAAGTCATTTTCTTTTCTTTTTTTCTTTAACTTAAAATGCTGAATAAGCCCTTTTGATAATTGTCCGTTTATATTTTTTTATTTGCTTCTTCTCTGTAATATTACATTACCTTGTATTGAATGGTTCTATGCAGGAATCCATGTTGGTGGTGAAACTATCCTAACTATAAGGGTTTCCGCCTCCCTTCTAGGATGATGCATTTAATTTGGTAACTGCAGTGAATGCTTATAGGGGGAAAAAAGTGAGAAAATAAATATGGCAGTTGTAACTTGTGGCTGCTGCCTAGTAGGCAGTTGTATGTTCAAGGTATTTTAATTTTTTAATGCGTGATTTTTTATTTTCACTTACAGGGAAGAAGAGGATTTGGTTCTGTTTATGTATGGGCATCAGGAAATGGTGGTAGGAGCCGGGACCACTGTTCTTGTGATGGTTACACAAACAGCATATACACAATCTCTATTAGCAGCACAACAGAAAGTGGCAAGAAGCCATGGTATCTGGAAGAATGTGCATCAACCCTGGCAACTACATACAGCAGTGGGGAATCTTATGACAGGAAAGTGGTATGTACCCAAATCCTTCCTTTGTTCTTTCATCTTAAAGCAAGTATTTAAAAAGCATCTATAGATTTGCAGAGGCCATGCATTTGATAACCCCATTAATTATACTAGGACATACATTGAATCCTTGCCATAGAGAGCAGTTGGTGCCTGAACTTGGTTGGTACCTGACACATGCAACTTGTTAAAAATCACAAAGTACCCTCTGCAGGGCTGTTGCAATAAATTGGCAGTTGTCCATAACCCACCAGGACATGGTGCCTACCATCAGACCATTTTTCTAGTTAGTATAACTTCTCACTGACGCTTCCCCCTGAAAATGGATGACCACTCAATTTATTCAGGCAGAGCTATACAATGTAACCATTGTTTTTATGTTTTTTCTATTGTTTATTCACTCCAGCCTTAACCCTCAGTGAGAGAACAACAAGAAAAAATTATTTTAGGGGATAACAGATACCTTATAAAATATAGTTTTAGCTTTAGGGCAGTAGAGCATATGGTCTTAGAGAAGATGTCACCTGCAGTAAAGCAATGCAGGATAACCTTCATGTTTTAAATGTATGCAATAATAACGGTTATATGGGCTAAACCCCAGCATATAAACATAGAAAGCTTAACATTTGGTATTTATAACTCTGTATCTATTTATCAGTTGTACAACATGAAATAGCATAGCAAAAAAGAAATGCTAATACAGTATGGCATGCCAGTCATTTTTGTATATAAATGGATCCATAGCTGAATTTTTTTTTTCAGATTAGCACTAACCCCTGCCCTGAATACAGTGCTTTGTTAGAGAGTTATTCTCCCTCCGGCACTTAGTCATAGGTGTCTCTATGACTAAGTGCCGGGGGGGGGGACAAAACACATAAGGTGGGCCATGTGGGGTCAGTATGTACCAAAAACTTTGTCTGTCTGTGGGTATGTAAGGTTAATTTTATGGTTTCTAATATCTATTCAACTATATATAATTTAAAGCACAGTAGCATGTGATATAAACTACACAGATCAAAATTGAGGTCTCTTAAGGTTATGTTTCTACCCAATTTTATGCTATGTTTATCTATGTCTAATCCAAGGTCTACAATCTTGCCTCTTGGTTTTTTTAAGAGCATCATCAGTTATTTATATTTTATGTAGTGGCTAGATTAAACAGTGACATTTGAATATGTGCTCCCTTTATTATTTTCAGTGTTAAAATAAATATAAACTGCTTGACAAGCCCGAGCGCATATTAGTTGTATTCCACATACTGACAACCTCCCCTAGCATATCGTGATTAATGAGCATGTCCCAGCATGGTCTTGCTTTTGGAACATCATGTAAGCTATTCAAGTTCTGCTGCCTGTTGGTGGTCTTATGCCCTTCTTATTTCCTCCCTAAGATAGATGGGGGACCTCTGTGAGAGCGAATGCTTTCTAGCTCAAAGCCATCTTTTAGATCTCTCTGGTAATTATGCTTAAACACCCATACTCCTGTCAACAACTTCCTTTTGAAAGGGTCCTGATGGATTTTCTAGTCAAGGAGCTTTCTCGAGGACATAATATCCACTGGTAGCCAAGAAAGGAAAATATAAATCTAGTTACAGATGTTACTGAGAGCCTTTTACAGGAACATGCCAAGGCAGTAGAATCTGCTGTTTCTTGTGTTCAAGCAGAGGCTTTATCTCTATCAGCGATAAAGGCACTTAAATTCTGTTTTGTAAAATGACTGAGGCTAGCCAAGTGTATTCATTCTTTTCTCAGCCACACAACTCAATACTGCAGACTATTGCTGTTTTCAGTTTATTCACAAACAAATATAGCAGCATTTGTAATTTCTGGTTATGATCATTATATTCTTTTACCCCCTATTCTTCACAGATCTGAGTCCGTCGATATATGTGTAAAAAAAAAAAAAAAAAAAATAGGGTTTTGCATTATTAAATCTTGCACTCAGACAAGAAATAGATTTACATCTTGCTCAATTTTGATAGCAGAGAACTCAGGAGAGGAAAATGGCATTTTTTATATAACTGACGTGGGCATTGCTTTGTAGTGCATTGAGCTACTTTCTGGTTTCTGTTAACAACTCATTTTTCCTACTGATTTAAAGAAATTTTATAGTGGATGTTTTCTTGTGAACTTTAAAATGTATAGTAGTTTCAGATAATCCAGTTATAAAATCTGACTGCTGGTTTTATGTTTTTATTCAAAGATTTGTGAGATTATAATAGGCACAGTTTCACCAACTACTTATAGAGATTTGTAGAGCTGGGTTGTAGAACCAAGGAAATTGAACAATAAAAAAGTAATGATATATATTTAAATATACTGTGCATATGAGTGTGTATGCTGTATGTAGCATGCACTGACATGCTAACATATTTTGAAACAGGCAGCTTAGTTGAAATCGGGTAACTGCCCTGTACACCATATATTTAATCATAGTTTTTTCTTTCTGATCAATCATTTTATTAATGTTGAAGATCAGAATGTTTTTTTTGGACATGAATATTTTACATTCTTTATATTTTTGTAATCTTCTTCTATGAGCAGGATAGTGTTGGCAGCCACATCAACTCCCCTGATTTTGTCAGCAGTTACATAAATTTTACTATCTTGCCCCCCATCACCTTATGCTATTCCACCAGGTTTTTCTATTTCTCTTCCAAAATCAGCACGCACATGCGCAGGAAGGGGCATATTTATTATTCTGTGTAAAAGGAATTTCGCCAAAAAAACTGTGTAAAATAAATGGCAAATTTATCAAGATATGTATAATTTTACGCCATGTGAATGCCAGATTTTTACATTTCTTTCGGCGGAAGTCACTCTAAGAAAAAAACAGGCGACCCGGAAAGGGGGGTGCGAGGTCGGCCCCTGGGAATCTGGCTGGCCTGCTTATCACTCAGCAGTAGAGTAGTAGCTCACAATAGTTCCCCACCATCTTTTCTGCTGATTCACTGCTCTGTTAGTTATCTGAGCTTAGGCACTAACTCACAATATACTGTATATATAGAATATTTAGTGTATTGAAGTCACGTTGCAAACCTCATTAGTAATTAATTCACATTCTTAATCATCAGCTCTATGATTTGAAAAACCCCTAAGCTTAGCTTCTCAAAAGCTGTGTAGAGCACTCTGAGAATGTGCATTGTCACTGACACTCCTAGCAAATTCCAAGATGGTGAGCTACTGCATGCAACTTCAAAAGCCTGGATCTTTACTATCATAGAGATGATCACATTTTAGGTTGCTGCAGTAAGTTCAGTATATAAAATGCAGAATTTCAAGCAAAAATAAATTTATTAATAAATGCACTGATTTCCCTATAGACATCCAACCATGAATATGTTTTATTAGGTCCTCTATGCCTACTATTTCTACATTTACAAAAGCTAGAATCATGCTGCTCCTCTATTCTCTTTTGCTTATTATTCTTATTTGGTTGCAATGCTCCCCAATAAACATATTTTAAGTTGGGGGTTATCTAGCTCTTTATATTTATATATCATATTTATATATTTATCATTCCTTTATTTAATATTTATCATTTATATCATTCAAATAGTACGCTATTGCTGTTTGCAGTGCTGGGTCCTGAGTTTGATTCTGCCGCTGCCTCAGTTTGCAAGAGATGTGTATGTACTCACTGTTTCATGTGGTTCTGTTTTCCTCCTGCACACCAGAAAAATAAATGAAGGTTAATCGACTGCTAATTAAATTGACCCCAGTTATGAATGATGAACAGTCTCTGTAAATCTACTGGTGCTATGCAAATAAAGCATTGTAATAAAATAAGGAGGACTCTTTGGGTAGGACTACATGGACGTTTTCAGCGCAATCCGACGCTTTGCAACAAAACAGCAGCGTCAAATCGCATGCAATGGAAATAAGGTAAGTAATGGAAATGTTGGATGAAGTCACAGCATTGATCCAATGCAACACAATTGTCGGATGCATCCGACAGTCGTGTCGCACCGGATCAACGATGTGGCACCATCAAACAATGCATTCACTTACCTTATTTCCGTTGCATGCGATTTGACGCTGGAGTTTTGTTGCTGCACGTCGGGTTGCGCTGAAAACATCCATGCAGTCCTACCCTTTAACAGACATTTAGCTTGAGTTTTAAAGGTACACCACACCAGTAAATAGAGCTAGTGTAGAATATCTCTTCAGATTTAAATAGAGGCATGAGAGCAGGATGTAGCCAAGTAATTTGTAGGATCCCTAGCTTGCCCAGGAACTATACATTGGTCATTTTAATGCAGTCTAGCCCAGAAACACGTTTTATAAAATTATTGATGGAATACGGTACATAGGAAAAATTGAAAGTTGAAAAGCACCAATCATTAGTTAGCCACTGTTATAAATAGCAAAGGACCTTAGATCCTTTAGAATGAAAACATGAGGGGGCAAAACAAAACTAATTCATTTTTAAAACTTACTTTTGAATAATGCTACATTTTTGGAAGGTGTTCTGCCCCTTTAAGATGATTTTCAAGTCTATAGTTTGTAAAGTTATCTATATTAAGTTTATAGCACAAGTCGGTACGAGGCATTGCATCCAAAACTTGTGTCGGCAATTATCTAAACGTATTATTCTGCATTCTATAACAATAACCTTTATTAACAAGGATTTTTGTGTTACATATAAACTTGATTTCAGTTCCAAATGGTTGATTTTATTGTGCATGTTATGCCAGTATTTATTAGCCACTAAATAGCCTCATGCTCTATGCATAGTTTTTCAATATTCCCACAACTACAATTTCCCTTAAAATGAGTTCTACTAGACTGTATATTTAGCCCTCCAGCAGTTCCGCAATGCCCAGAAAATAAGGCATCGCAAATATCCCAGCCATCAAATGAAGCTGAGGGAGCAATTTCCCCCTTTTAATTTAGTAATATCCTTCATTTAGATTCAGTGTATAATTTAAAAATGTGACTAAATTGGCTTCTTGAGGATTAAATGGTTTATTTTAAACATTTCATTTCAGTACATTTCGATTTCCCCATCAATGCCAGAACATCTGTATTCAAATCTCAGAAAGCTTTGCACAAATCCGATAGTATTGTTTTATTTAACAATACTTCCTCAGTTCATTTTGGAGCATAATAATTATATTTCTCTTTGTGTAAACATTCCACATTAGTTTAAGGCCCAGCTGTTGTCACGTCATATCATTTTAAGAGAGGTTCTCTTCATGGGGTTAACTCTTTTGGCATTCACCTGCTTTTTTACTTCAGTGGAGTGTTCAGGATTCCAGGAGAGCAATTAAAGGGCAAGTAAAGCCTGTTGTCATGTATTTTAATTTACATAATGGCATGATGCTGCTGTAATCATTTCTCATTAAACAATAAAAGATAAAGCCCCCCCAGTCATCACACTTTTGCCATCTAGGTTTCACCAGTACAGCCCTCCTTTTGCTGTATGTCTAGGACATGAAATGTACATTAACAGCGTAAACATGTGCATGCACCTTTAACCCCTAGAAATATCACTGTTCATGTGTTGATTCTACAATATGATTGCTTATAAATCCACCTCGGAATCATTGTTTTCTTTTAAATTGATCACACCCATCCAGGGCTCTTTGATTTGAGAAATCATGGTTATTGATTATGTAATTACAGGCAGATGATTCCATTTGTTTTATTATCCTGCCATCATATAATGTTACTATGCCATATGGTTTGGTGCATGGTTTACACAAGGGGAAATTCTAAAGAGACTATAATATGTAACCAGATGGTATTCATCCCAGGGTACTAAACAAGCTTTGCTTTGTGATTGCCAAACCTTTTAATTTTTCAGGATTCATAGAGGTTTGGCATGGTGCCAAAAGACTGGCAAATTGCTAATGTGATGCCACTATTCAAAAAGGGATCCCGTTCTCAGCCTCAAAACTAAAGGCCAGTTAGTTTGACATCAGTGGTAGGAAAGCTTTTCAAAGGGGGTATTAAGGGATAAAAGTAGGTGACTTCATTGCAAATCATAATACTATGAGTTTGAGCATGGTTTTATGCATACCAACTGATCTTGCCAAAAATTGTGTTGCCTTGCCAAAAACTGTATTGCCTTTTATGAGAAAGTGAGCAGGAACCTCGACTCCACATTTGATACAGTACCACACAGAAGGTTATTGGTTAGGTTAACAGGTTGGCCTGAGAGTAGTCGCCGGCGCCTAAGAATAGTCGCCGGCGCCTAAGAATAGTCTCCAAGAATATTCACCGGTGTCCAAGAATGGTCGCCGGCATCCAAAAACGAGACACCGGCACCTCCAATGGGAGCAGAAACCCTCAATTTTTTGATTGAAACTTACCAGAAGCTGCTGCATTTCTGACCCTAGGCTTATACTCGAGTCAATAAGCTTTCCCAGTTTTTGGAGGTAAAATTAGGTACCTTGGCTTATACTCGGGACGGCTTATACTCGAGTATATACGGTAATGCTTTTAATGCTTTTCTTGTAAAATAGTAATAATAATAATGGTATTAATAATAATAAAAAGAATATGAAAGGTAATGTCAACCCAGAAAATATTTTTTGCCTAATAAAATGAAACATAATTCTAAGCAACCTTGCAATATAACTTCATTATAAATTACATTTCTATGGTTTTTAAGTTATTTGTATATGTATTGCTATTAAAAGCGGTTTTGTCTTGCATTGGATCAGTGGATATTTATGATGTAGAATTTTTGAGTGAATTGTTGCTTATGAAATATATACAAATAAGAAGCCACTGTTTAAAAATAATTTCTAGGTGACTTTTTCATAAGGTATACAACCTATCTACCTTCCTACAAAACATATCCATATTAATTGGTTCTATAAATAATATGGCTTGTGCTGACCTGTTGATAAAATTAAGTAATTTGTTTTTTTATTATTTCTTGCAGTAAACAGGGCGAATACTAGAACTAAAATGTATTTCCTGTTCTGATGAGCACAGTCAAAACAAATAAGCAGTTCACTAAGAGTCTCTGAATAAACGATTCCTTAATTTCCCCCATCTGCAACCCTTTTTAGGTTTTGAGATAAGAAGTAGCTCATTTACAGAAGGCTTCTCAGTGGACTGGTAATTTTATTTCAACTCTGCCCAATAAATATATGTGTTGAAGCACTGTATGCGATTTATGTATTTTGTAATTTGATTCAAATTGGTTTATTGGAAAATGAGCACATCCCCAATTTGTTACAGATCACAACAGATCTCCGACAACGATGCACAGACAGCCATACAGGAACATCTGCATCAGCTCCAATGGCTGCAGGAATCATAGCTCTTGCACTAGAAGCAAAGTGAGTATTGATCTTCGAGAATTTAAAACAGTAATGAGTAGGGATGCACCGAATTCATTATTTTGGATTCGGGCGAACCCCCGAATCCTTCGCGAAAGATTCGGCTGAATACCGAATCTGAACCATAATTTGCATATGCTAATTAGGGGTGGGAAGGGGAACACATTTTTACTTCCTTGTTTTGTGACAAAAAGTCACGCAATTCGCCTCCCCGCCCCTAATATGCATATGCAAATTAGGAATCGGATTCGGTTCGGCTGGGCAGAAGGATTCGCCAGAATCCGAATCCTGCTGAAAAAGGCCGAATCCCGAACTGAATCTACCTTAGAGAGACAACTGTACCTAGCAGTGTTTGACAGAACAAATTAATTTATTTGCAATTTTGCATCAATAATATTTCTGTTGTGTTTAATAATATTTCTGTTGTGTTTTAAGAACTTAATCCTATATCCTTATTAAATCCCATAGCTCGTGTTTTTTATGTTGTGTGTATATATATATATATATATATATATATATATATATATATATATATATATATATATATATGTACATTATTATAACACACATATATAAGTATATTATAAGTGTGTGTGTTTTTTTTTATTTCTATATTCTTTCTATATTTTTTTTGTTTCCTATATTTAAAAATATAGGAAACTGATTAATATGTGTGTGTGTCATTAAAGCAATTAATAGGAGACTGGTTGCCTACATGTATTTTACAGAAATTACAGATATCATTTGCAAAATGATATATGTTTTACTTTTTATCTGACAAAAACACTTCTACTTCTAAAGATTGATATAATTTGTTGATGGAGTTTAAAAAAAAAAAGTGCATATATAGTCACTGGTACAAAAACAGCATTGTCAGTTGCCAAGACATTGAGGGTATGCAGCATACAAAAAAAAAAATGGAACCCACTATAAAATGTCATTTAGGGCTGCTTTACACTTAACATTAATACTTTACATGCTCATAAAGCAGCTTCTCCTATACCCCTCTCACTAGTTTGCTGATCCAGGTGTGTATTTCCAACTGTTGTGGCAGTTTTTGTTAAACTATACAAATTTATTATACAATTATACAAATTTATACCATTTGTTTACTTTTGTTTATGCCTGAGCAAATAGCGTTAATAACTTGCTGAGAATGCCTGGCTTTTAACCCCTTAAAGTCTGTGAAAATCTTACTGCAAATTGACTCCCTATGTACCAGCCAAAACTAGTTATTGTCAATGGGAGCTTTTCTGTGTATATAGGATCTTGAAATTCATCTGACTTCCATTTACCTCAAAAGCAGAGTCCAAACCACAAGTGTTTTAGGCAAGTGCTCTGAGCCTTTGAGAACACAGCAGCAGAGTAGACATTGCTCCTATTAATGGAAGAGGCGGACAAGGTTCTTTTGAAGCATGCTTCTCTCTGTGTTATTGCTGTGTATTTTTGCAGCAAAGAGAAATAATGTGTTTCCAGTAGGAAGGAGGTCAATTAGTCAGAAGGCAAAAGAATCAGGCAGAAAAAAGAATCAGGGAAGCATAATAGAAAGCTAAGCGTATAATAATTGTACTCATATCATGGGGTTATTTTGCTTCAGGGCTCAGAGTGCATTAGAAATATGTAACAGGGTTAATCATGGTCATAATATGGGAAATAAAAGCAGTAAATATCTGTGTTAGATTCCTGTGTGCAGTGATGACTGAATAGTTATAAATCTTCAACTTCAACAAGACTTTGGATCAATTACAGTGTCAACCAAAATATCCATCAGATTTGTTCCCTAGATCTGTGCATATATTTGTTTTAGCGTATAAACAACTTTCTTTGGGCAAACGAAGTGATGATATTGTCAATATTTCACCACCTGCTGATAATTTTGTCAGTGCCTGTGAAAGATATTGAAATGACAAGATGGTGTTTTGTCAACCCCGTACAGCAGTGACTAAATAGTGGAGTCACAGACAATATTTGTTATCAAAAGTTTTAAGCTGGCAGTTACCCAGACTTTGTCACATTAACTGCATGTAGAAGGAAAGTCGGCTTAGTGCTCAGATGACATTGAGTAGAAGCCTGACTTGTGAACTGTATGCTTGACAGAAAGAATTTTATATTTTTGTGTTGTTACCTCTGAGCCAAAAATATGATAGAAAATGCCCCCTCTAATATTTTAAAGGTCATCCTGAGCTGTTATTGATTTTATGTAAGTGGGGAATTATGTGTGTGCATACAAAACCAGTCCTCAGTTTATTTCTATTTTGCTTCTCAACCAACAGTTTTGTTGTGTTTTTGTCCTGAATCTTAGTGCTAGAGTGCTAAATAATTAACCCTTTAAGTGCCACAGAACGTAGAATCTACGTTCTGTGGCAAAGGTACTTGAAATGCCACAGAACGTAGATTCTACGTTCTGCAGCACTTCCGGGTTCAGAAGCGGAGGAGCGGCTGTTAGAGCCGCTCGCTCCGTTCCTGCTCGATCCCCTGCCCCTAGGCAACGAGCAGAGCAGGGGATCGAGTGGCCCCTGGGGCGCGATCGCCCAGGGGCCCAAAAACAGCAGCAGGCACGTGCTACTTACGTGTCCTGCTGCTGCAGCCTGCACCGGATCGTCGATCTCCGCCCCCACAGCACAGAGACAGGAACCACGACGCAGAGGTCTTCCAGGGAGTCTTCCTGATCGCCTGCAACAGTCTCCAGCGATTTTTTCAGGTTAGTGCAACAATTACACACACAAACACACCAACACACACTTATTACAGTAATACACACTTAGATTCACACTTACACACACTTACACATACATTTTTGGGGATTGGGGGGGTCACTTACACTCACTGCACTTACACACATGTGCACACGCACACACGCGCACATAACATGTAATTTACCATTTGTACACACGCACACGCACATACATGGCATTGTGGCTTTTTTTTTTTTTTTCTTATCGCATCGTCTCTTTTTTTGGCTGAAAAAAATGTTTTATTGCCATTACGAATAGCGTATTCGCTAACCGTACTGTGCAATATCTTTTTTATGTTATTTCGGTGATTATATTGCAATTTGGGGTATTTTGGTGCATTTTTAGCCATTTTATTGCATTTTCAGCTCTGCGTATGTTGTGTTCACTTGTTTCTAGCCGTATAACCTGTTTGGCCCAGCTAAAATATTCAAACTGTGATTCTGACGGCCGATAACACTAGTCTGGAAAAAAAACATTGATTTTTGTGGTTTTATTGGATTTTTTTGCATTTCACTCTTTACTGCCTTATTTTGTTTTACCTTGTAAATTTTATCTACTATATATCCATTTGGGGGTCTCTGTGCGCCACATAGTTTGGTATATCTATGCATATTGGGCATCAAAGTGTTCAGTAGACCCCTGGTGTTCATATTTAGGATGTTTTATGCTGATACGTTATGAAATGTGGGGCATATAATGCGGTAGAATTCAAGCTTTGTGACGATTTTCAAAAATTTGATAAAAACCGTTACGTTCAGCATTGCTTTGCAGTTTGGCAGTTTGCAGTAGAAACACTTATTTACCCATATTGGATTAGTCAAAATGTGTACTTTCTGAAAATATATGGTTTTCTGGGGTCTCTGTACTGTTAGGGGGGTCTAATGTCGCATAATACACACACCAGGTGCTCATATTGCAGCAGCCAGCGCGTCAGCCGTGAAAATGTATATACACTATTGTCATTTGGGGGTCTCTGTGCGCCACATAGTTTGGTATATCTATGCATATTGGGCATCAAAGTGTTCAGTAGACCCCTGGCATTCATATTTAGGATGTTTTATGCTGATACGTTACGAAATGTGGGGCATATAATGGGGTAGAATTCAAGCTTTGTGACGATTTTCAGAAATTTGATAAAAACCGTTATGTTCAGCATTGCTTTGCAGTTTGGCAGTTTGCAGTAGAAACACTTATTTACCCATATTGGATTCGTCAGAATGTGTACTTTCTGAAAATATATGGTTTTCTGGGGTCTCTGTACTGTTAGGGGGGTCTAATGTCGCATAATACACACACCAGGTGCTCATATTACAGCAGCCAGCGCGTCAGCCATGAAAATGTCTATACACTATTGTCATTTGGGGGTCTCTGTGCGCCACATAGTTTGGTATATCTATGCATATTGGGCATCAAAGTGTTCAGTAGACCCCTGGCGTTCATATTTAGGATGTTTTATGCTGATACGTTACGAAATGTGGGGCATATAATGGGGTAAAATTCAAGCTTTGTGACGATTTTCCGAAATTTGATAAAAACCGTTATGTTCAGCATTGCTTTGCAGTTTGGCAGTTTGCAGTAGAAACACTTATTTACCCATATTGGATTCGTCAGAATGTGTACTTTCTGAAAATATATGGTTTTCTGGGGTCTCTGTACTGTTAGGGGGGTCTAATGTCGCATAATACACACACCAGGTGCTCATATTGCAGCAGCCAGCGCGTCAGCCGTGAAAATGTATATACACTATTGTCATTTGGGGGTCTCTGTGCGCCACATAGTTTGGTATATCTATGCATATTGGGCATCAACGTGTTCAGTAGACCCCTGGCATTCATATTTAGGATGTTTTATGCTGATACGTTACGAAATGTGGGGCATATAATGGGGTAAAATTCAAGCTTTGTGACGATTTTCAGAAATTTGATAAAAACCGTTATGTTCAGCATTGCTTTGCAGTTTGGCAGTTTGCAGTAGAAACACTTATTTACCCATATTGGATTCGACAGAATGTGTACTTTCTGAAAATATATGGTTTTCTGGGGTCTCTGTTCTGTTAGGGGGGTCTAATGTCGCATAATACACACACCAGGTGCTCATATTGCAGCAGCCAGCGCGTCAGCCGTGAAAATGTATATACACTATTGTCATTTGGGGGTCTCTGTGCGCCACATAGTTTGGTATATCTATGCATATTGGGCATCAAAGTGTTCAGTAGACCCATGGCGTTCATATTTAGGATGTTTTATGCTGATACGTTACGAAATGTGTGGCATATAATGGGGTAAAATTCAAGCTTTGTGACGATTTTCCGAAATTTGATAAAAACCGTTATGTTCAGCATTGCTTTGCAGTTTGGCAGTTTGCAGTAGAAACACTTATTTACCCATATTGGATTCGTCAGAATGTGTACTTTCTGAAAATATATGGTTTTCTGGGGTCTCTGTACTGTTAGGGGGGTCTAATGTCGCATAATACACACACCAGGTGCTCATATTGCAGCAGCCAGCGCGTCAGCCGTGAAAATGTATATACACTATTGTCATTTGGGGGTCTCTGTGCGCCACATAGTTTGGGATATCTATGCATATTGGGCATCAAAGTGTTCAGTAGACCCCTGGCGTTCATATTTAGGATGTTTTATGCTGATACGTTACGAAATGTGTGGCATATAATGGGGTAAAATTGAAGCTTTGTGACGATTTTCCGAAATTTGATAAAAACCGTTATGTTCAGCATTGCTTTGCAGTTTGGCAGTTTGCAGTAGAAACACTTATTTACCCATATTGTATTCGTCAGAATGTGTACTTTCTGAAAATATATGGTTTTCTGGGGTCTCTGTACTGTTAGGGGGGTCTAATGTCGCATAATACACACACCAGGTGCTCATACTGCAGCAGCCAGCGCGTCAGCCGTGAAAATGTATATACACTATTGTCATTTGGGGGTCTCTGTGCGCCACATAGTTTGGTATATCTATGCATATTGGGCATCAAAGTGTTCAGTAGACCCCTGGCGTTCATATTTAGGATGTTTTATGCTGATACGTTACGAAATGTGGGGCATATAATGGGGTAAAATTCAAGCTTTGTGACGATTTTCAGAAATTTGATAAAAACCGTTATGTTCAGCATTGCTTTGCAGTTTGCAGTAGAAACACTTATTTACCCATATTGGATTCGTCAGAATGTGTACTTTCTGAAAATATATGGTTTTCTGGGGTCTCTGTACTGTTAGGGAGGTCTAATGTCGCATAATACACACACCATGTGCTCATATTGCAGCAGCCAGCGCGTCAGCCGTGAAAATGTATATACACTATTGTCATTTGGGGGTCTCTGTGCGCCACATAGTTTGGTATATCTATGCATATTGGGCATCAAAGTGTTCAGTAGACCCCTGGCGTTCATATTTAGGATGTTTTATGCTGATACGTTACGAAATGTGGGGCATATAATGGGGTAAAATTCAAGCTTTGTGACGATTTTCAGAAATTTGATAAAAACCGTTATGTTCAGCATTGCTTTGCAGTTTGGCAGTTTGCAGTAGAAACACTTATTTACCCATATTGGATTCGTCAGAATGTGTACTTTCTGAAAATATATGGTTTTCTGGGGTCTCTGTACTGTAAGGGGGGTCTAATGTCGCATAATACACACACCAGGTGCTCATACTGCAGCAGCCAGCGCGTCAGCCGTGAAAATGTATATACACTATTGTCATTTGGGGGTCTCTGTGCGCCACATAGTTTGGTATATCTATGCATATTGGGCATCAAAGTGTTCAGTAGACCCCTGGCGTTCATATTTAGGATGTTTTATGCTGATACGTTACGAAATGTGTGGCATATAATGGGGTAAAATTGAAGCTTTGTGACGATTTTCCGAAATTTGATAAAAACCGTTATGTTCAGCATTGCTTTGCAGTTTGGCAGTTTGCAGTAGAAACACTTATTTACCCATATTGGATTCGTCAGAATGTTTACTTTCTGAAAATATATGGTTTTCTGGGGTCTCTGTACTGTTAGGTGGTCTAATGTCGCATAATACACACACCGGGTGGTTATATTGCAGCAGCCAGCGCGTCAGCCGTGAAAATGTCTATACATATTGTCATTTGGGGGTCTCTGTGCGCCACATAGTTTGGTATATCTATGCACATTGGGCATCAAACTGTTTAGTAGACCCATATGTTTATATTTAGGATGCTTTATGCTGGTAATGATACATGGACAATACGATGCTGGAAAGTTGAAGCTTTGAGGCAATTTCCAGATATTTCACCAAAACCGACAACTTTGGAAAAGCCTTGCGACTCAGTAGTTTGGAGCAATAAGGCATGGGTACCCATTTTAGATTTGGTAGAATGTGTACTTTCCAAAAATGTATGGGTTTGGGGGGTAAACATATATTTCTGTGTTTTTACCCCACAAAAATGCAGTCAATGTGTTGATTTTTCATTAGCTGAAGTTACCCACGGGACTGTTTGTATGCGCTAACTTCATTTTGGGGCCTCTAAATGCCAGATACTTAGGTAAACCTATGAACAATGGCCACCAAACTGTTCAGAGGAACCCTGGCAATCATATTTAGGGTGCTTTTTCTTAGTACATAATAAAACATGGGTGATATGGTGCTGGGAAGTTGAAGCTTTGAGGCAATTTTCAGATATTTCACCAAAACCGACAACTTTGGGAAAGCCTTGCGACTCAGTAGTTTGGAGCAATAAGGCATGGGTACCCATTTTAGATTCGGTAGAATGTGTACTTTCCAAAAATGTATGGGTTTGGGGGGTAAACATATATTTCTGTGTTTTTACCCCACAAAAATGCAGTCAATGTGTTGATTTTTCATTAGCTGAAGTTACCCACGGGACTGTTTGTATGCGCTAACTTCATTTTGGGGCCTCTAAATGCCAGATACTTTGGTAAACCTATGAACAATGGCCACCAAACTGTTCGGAGGAACCCTGGCAATCATATTTAGGGTGCTTTTTCTTAGTACGTAATGACACATGGGTGATATGGTGCTGGGAAGTTGAAGCTTTGAGGCAATTTTCAGATATTTCACCAAAACCGACAACTTTGGGAAAGCCTTGCGACTCAGTAGTTTGGAGCAATAAGGCATGGGTACCCATTTTAGATTCGGTAGAATGTGTACTTTCCAAAAATGTATGGGTTTGGGGGGTAAACATATATTTCTGTGTTTTTACCCCACAAAAATGCAGTCAATGTGTTGATTTTTCATTAGCTGAAGTTACCCACGGGACTGTTTGTATGCGCTAACTTCATTTTGGGGCCTCTAAATGCCAGATACTTTGGTAAACCTATGAACAATGGCCACCAAACTGTTCGGAGGAACCCTGGCAATCATATTTAGGGTGCTTTTTCTTAGTACGTAATGACACATGGGTGATATGGTGCTGGGAAGTTGAAGCTTTGAGGCAATTTTCAGATATTTCACCAAAACCGACAACTTTGGGAAAGCCTTGCGACTCAGTAGTTTGGAGCAATAAGGCATGGGTACCCATTTTAGATTCGGTAGAATGTGTACTTTCCAAAAATGTATGGGTTTGGGGGGTAAACATATATTTCTGTGTTTTTACCCCACAAAAATGCAGTCAATGTGTTGATTTTTCATTAGCTGAAGTTACCCACGGGACTGTTTGTATGCGCTAACTTCATTTTGGGGCCTCTAAATGCCAGATACTTTGGTAAACCTATGAACAATGGCCACCAAACTGTTCGGAGGAACCCTGGCAATCATATTTAGGGTGCTTTTTCTTAGTACGTAATGACACATGGGTGATATGGTGCTGGGAAGTTGAAGCTTTGAGGCAATTTTCAGATATTTCACCAAAACCGACAACTTTGGGAAAGCCTTGCGACTCAGTAGTTTGGAGCAATAAGGCATGGGTACCCATTTTAGATTCGGTAGAATGTGTACTTTCCAAAAATGTATGGGTTTGGGGGGTAAACATATATTTCTGTGTTTTTACCCCACAAAAATGCAGTCAATGTGTTGATTTTTCATTAGCTGAAGTTACCCACGGGACTGTTTGTATGCGCTAACTTCATTTTGGGGCCTCTAAATGCCAGATACTTTGGTAAACCTATGAACAATGGCCACCAAACTGTTCGGAGGAACCCTGGCAATCATATTTAGGGTGCTTTTTCTTAGTACGTAATGACACATGGGTGATATGGTGCTGGGAAGTTGAAGCTTTGAGGCAATTTTCAGATATTTCACCAAAACCGACAACTTTGGGAAAGCCTTGCGACTCAGTAGTTTGGAGCAATAAGGCATGGGTACCCATTTTAGATTCGGTAGAATGTGTACTTTCCAAAAATGTATGGGTTTGGGGGGTAAACATATATTTCTGTGTTTTTACCCCACAAAAATGCAGTCAATGTGTTGATTTTTCATTAGCTGAAGTTACCCACGGGACTGTTTGTATGCGCTAACTTCATTTTGGGGCCTCTAAATGCCAGATACTTTGGTAAACCTATGAACAATGGCCACCAAACTGTTCGGAGGAACCCTGGCAATCATATTTAGGGTGCTTTTTCTTAGTACGTAATGACACATGGGTGATATTGTGCTGGGAAGTTGAAGCTTTGAGGCAATTTTCAGATATTTCACCAAAACCGACAACTTTGGGAAAGCCTTGCGACTCAGTAGTTTGGAGCAATAAGGCATGGGTACCCATTTTAGATTCGGTAGAATGTGTACTTTCCAAAAATGTATGGGTTTGGGGGGTAAACATATATTTCTGTGTTTTTACCCCACAAAAATGCAGTCAATGTGTTGATTTTTCATTAGCTGAAGTTACCCACGGGACTGTTTGTATGCGCTAACTTCATTTTGGGGCCTCTAAATGCCAGATACTTTGGTAAACCTATGAACAATGGCCACCAAACTGTTCGGAGGAACCCTGGCAATCATATTTAGGGTGCTTTTTCTTAGTACGTAATGACACATGGGTGATATGGTGCTGGGAAGTTGAAGCTTTGAAGCAATTTTCAGATATTTCACCAAAACCGACAACTTTGGGAAAGCCTTGCGACTCAGTAGTTTGGAGCAATAAGGCATGGGTACCCATTTTAGATTCGGTAGAATGTGTACTTTCCAAAAATGTATGGGTTTGGGGGGTAAACATATATTTCTGTGTTTTTACCCCACAAAAATGCAGTCAATGTGTTGATTTTTCATTAGCTGAAGTTACCCACGGGACTGTTTGTATGCGCTAACTTCATTTTGGGGACTCTAAATGCCAGATACTTTGGTAAACTTATGAACAATGGCCACCAAAATGTTCAGAGGAACCCTGGCAATCATATTTAGGGTGCTTTTTCTTAGTACGTAATGACACATGGGTGATATGGTGCTGGGAAGTTGAAGCTTTGAGGCAATTTTCAGATATTTCACCAAAACCGACAACTTTGGGAAAGCCTTGCGACTCAGTAGTTTGGAGCAGAAAGGCATGGGTACCCATTTTAGATTCAGTAGAATGTGTACTTTCCAAAAATATATGGGTTTGGGGGGTAAACATATATTTCTGTGTTTTTACCCCACAAAAAATGCAGTCAATGTGTTGATTTCTCAGTAGCTGAAGTAAAGTCCTGAACAATTTGGATGTGCTAACTACATATTGGTGTCTCTAAATGCCAGATACTTTGGTAAACCTATGCATAATGGGTATCAAATTGTTCAGTGGACCCCTGGCAATCATATTTCAGGTGCTTTTTCTTGGTACCTAATATAGTTTGGGATATGCGGAGCAGCAAAATAAAACCTTTGAAATGATTTTTCAGAATTTTGAATTTTTTGTTGAAAAACCGCTATGTTCAGACAAGCTTTTATGTTTGGTAGTTGGGAGTAGAGAGACATAGTTACCCATTTTGTAATCGGCAGAATGTGTACTTTTCAAAAATGTATGGTTTTCTGGGGTAAACCTACGGTTTCAGGATTTTTTGCCTTGGAACCTAAAGCATGCCGTTTTCTGCCTTAGTGCTTTCAAAATTTGGTAATATACTGCCGGGAGTTTTTGCTGTACAGAAATCCTAAATCTCCCTAAAACTATACATATCTGGTATTGGCACGTTCGAGAGACATAAGGCTTTCCAAATCAGTTGGATTTTCATCCGTAAAATGAAATATTTTTCTGGTATAAATTGATATACGATGAAAAATGGTAATTTTTCATTTTTTTTTGGTATTTGGCACTATAAATTTTTTTGCACTGGTGTAAATACATGAAAACTCAGGCAGATTTAGAAAGCCCAGTTTCTACCGAAAAAACAATGTATAGTTTTCCTAGGTAAACTATAGGTTTCCCCTCAGAAAATGCCCCTAAAGTGAGAGAGCACAAAATGTTTCAAAAACGGCTGGCATTTCGCGTAACCAAAATGTGAAATTCTGCTGGCACTTAAAGGGTTAACAATACCATAAAGTATTGTATGTATAGTTTTGTTTATGTTACCTATTGACGTCTTTCTTGCAGTCCTGTTTATGTTTCAATGCCAACAGATTTATATTGTCTATTTTTAAAAATAAAAACTCTTCTGTGGTATATTATATAATCAGAGGTAAGCTATTTAATTCAACCTTGGAACTTCACAACAGATCCAGAGTAGTTGTAAGGCTAAGGGCACACAGAACATTGGCTCTGCTGCTCTCAGCCTGCACTTATTCTATCTTGAGTGCAGGTACATGGAGCAGAGTGAAGCAGAGGTTGCCTGGAAAATGCAAAAGCAGGCATTATTTTGCCCGACCTCTGCTCTGTGTACCTGAACTCAAACAGAAGCTGTACCTTTCTGTGCTGATAAACTGAGCTGTGGAGGGAGCAAATCCACTTCTCTCTGCCTGCAGAAAAAATGCCAGCTGAGAGCAGCAGAGCCAACACTCCATGTGCCCTTGGCCTAAATGTCCTAAATGTTCTTGTCAAATTTACAAAACATAGTTGTTGGAATGTGGGAGGAAAGTATCCCGGGCAAACCAACCTGCAGAGAAAACTGTTTTCTTATGCTTGATAGCAGGGCTCTCCAATAGCAGGCCTGCGAACTGCATGTGGCCCTCCAAGGCACTCTTTATGCCCTATTTTTCTTATGGCCTCCATAGACTGCTGTGCAAGATATCAACATTTTTATATAATCTGGGCCATGAACATGTAGTATGCAAACTGGCCCACCACATGGAAATAGTTAGACAGTGGTAATGAACAGCAAAATAAAATTATAATTGTTAAATGTTCCCTTTAAATGAAGGAGTAAGGAAATCAGTAAAATGGTAGCTCAGTCAAACCATTATGCCGAAAAAAAGCAATTATTAAGCAATCATTGTGTTCCTTTATTATCTTGAATTCTTTTTTTGTCCTAACTGCTAATTGCTGTGAACATGTGCATGGGTGGGTTTGTGTTTATATGCAGTGAAAATCTTTTTAATGTGTTCACAATGTATGAGTAACTTCTGCAATGCCTGTGTGTATTTCAGCAGGAAATGAATTAAGTCTGTGACTGCTCGCATTAATATTGGGATGAGAGATGAAAGAGATGAAAGCTAGTAGCTGTTCTTTCCATTTATTGCGGGTCAAATAGGGTTACTTAAAGAACTCTGCTTTAATTGGTGTGGAACTGCATTATTATCCAAACACAGGAAAATGGACATGAATAAAAACATTGTGTGAGAAACATGCCATGTGCACTCTCTGAAAGGGTTGACATTGCACATAAAGACTGAGAATTACTCAATTTGCATTGATTTTTATTTGGATTCACAAAGGAATATGTCCTGTGGCTGCAGCCCCATAGGTAACTGTCAATTATATTTTTATAAAAGGATTTTTATAAGGATACCCCTGGGGTGCTAAAAGACTCCGAAATAAAACAATAATGAAATGCCAATTCGAAATTACAAGGTCACCTTGAAGAAAGTGTATGATATTCAAATGGTTTTATTTTTTTGTACCAATATATCTAGTGTTGCATGAATGTTGTTTTATCTATGACAGCCATAATAAGGCACTCTGAATGAAATTTATTTCTCAAACCTTAACAGAAAAAAGACTTTACATGTTTACAGACATGGCCAATATAGAGAATATATTAAACAGACATGGCCAATATAGAGAATATATTAAAGAATTGCTTATCCATTCCATTTGGTGTGGGTTTAACTATTTAAAGGAGATGGCAGAGTGGAGGGGGGTGGAAGAGGAGCAAACTGAGCATGCTCAAGCCCGGGGCAAGGAGGTTTAAGCTGAAGGCAGGAAGTCTGATACAGAATGTATACACAATAGAATTAAAGAAATGTGTTTCTTTTGATAGAGGACTCAGAGCAGCATTACTTTGAGGGTTTACTGGTATATTTAGGTGGACCTTTCTGATAAAGCTTACATAGTTTTAACCTTTCCTTCTCCTTTAAGTGAAAACTGTACAAAATTAAAGTGCACCTTGCTAACCCAGTACAGTATAGTAAAAGAAAATATAAGTAATGTGTTTGCCACAAGCAGGGCCGCTTCTGCCATGAGGCAAGGTGAAACCTTTGCCTCAGGCGGCAGTGAGCGGCCAGTTACAAGGGGCGGCAAAAAGCCGCCTCTTGTAACTTTAAGAGCCGAACTTCCGCGTTTTAATCCGGAAATTCGGCTCAGCTAGTGCAAAGAGCGCTATAGCACTCAATGCATTAGCGATACTGCCCCCTGAAACCCGCTCCGACGCTAATTTTTAAGCTCGGAGCGGGAGAGGAGGGGGGCGGCATCTGGGCTGCTGCCTCAGGCGGCAGCAGCCCCAGGATCGGCGCTGGCCACAAGTACCACTGAACTTTTTGAAGACCTAATCTGTAGCTGTTAGCAATTACGGTAGAACCCCCATGTTATGTTTTTCACAGGGGCTGGGCAAAAATAGTGTACATTCCTGGAAAATGTAAAATCAGGGAAATGTATTAAAACAACTTATTCTTTAAGTACTCAAAGGATTTTATCCTGTGATTCTTGGATATGTCCCCAGTTGTTCATTTTTAAAGTAGTCCATTTTTTTTTACAAGAGGGGTATATTTTTCTATTTAGCGGTGTGTCTGTGCATGTGTGTCTGTGCTTGTGTGTGTGTGTGTGTGTGTGTGTGTGTTTTTTTACTCTTCAATAAATGAAAAGGTAAAAGTCAAAATAAGAATGAAAATGCCTTTGGCAGAACAGATATGTTGCTGGTGATTGAATTAAGGGGGATCTGCTATTTCTAAGAGATGCACGGTTTAGAGGTAATTGCATTTGGAAGATCTTTTTGAAAGATGTTTTATTCACAGTACCATATCTCACCTTGCCCAGAGGTAAATGTTTTTCACAGTCTTTAATAGAAGAGAGTATGATTTGTGCTGCAGACACAACATCTGATGTTTGAAATGCATTAATTCTTTGTAGATGTCTTAAATTGGGTATACCTCCCCCCTTCATTTATTAAAAAAGCTCCTAGCGTAAGTATGGAGCTATAGTGTTATAATGGGAACAATGATTGGTGAAGGTCATAGTATAGCAACTAACTATCTGGGTGTTTGCTATCAAATGGCTGATCAGTAATAGATAAGTACTGTAGGTTATAAGAACTTTGCACCTGATAATACATTAGACTTTAAGGGCAGTGACACGTGCAGCAATTTGTTAAAAATACAGTTTTATTTGCAAGTACAGGGATTGCTACATGCAAAAAAACGTTCGACATTCGACAGTCTGGCGAAATAGCTTGAAAACTTGCCAAGCAATTAATTACTGCCTGTGCCATTGCCCTAACGGTTTTGTTTTCCATATTACAGCTGCAGTAGACCACCTGGGGCTAACTGTTCACCTTTTACTACACCTTCTAACCCCAGGGTGCAAATGCCTGAGCTGAAATAGAGGCTTTGGGGCCATAGGCGACTCTTGACTTTGCTCCAATAAACTATTGTAGTCAATCAGATTTGTATTTCCAATGAGCTAGACTAGAAAAGCTTAAACATAAATGGAAAGGGTTAATCACTGGAGGGAAGGTAGCAATTTGTTAGATACACTCCAATTATTATAATCACTAAACGTAAACCCTGTGGTACTATTATTAAGAGTCCTAAACAGTCATCTTGTCCCTTGTTGCATGGATGTCTTGTGGCTGCCCTGTGCAGTACACACTTGCAGTAAAATTCAAACTCTTACTCTGCTTAAGATTCACAACCCCCAGAGCAGCCATAAGGGATCCTTTGGACAAGAGTGGTGAGTGGTGTCCTGCTCAATAAAATAGTACATTTCACTGGTGTATTTTTTCAGCAAAAAGGAGTGTCAGCCTGGGATATGATTTTACTTATCAGGTGGGGTTCCTTACAAATTGACACCTATCCTGATTAGCCCTCTCATTGTTCTTTAATTGCTGATTGCTTGCTATGGCATACTGAATCAAAGCAAACCATTGCCCTTTCACTATAACCCCACATTGTGCTGTACCCCTTAACATAAATGCATTTGATTCTGGATTTTTCTTTTGTTTTACTCAAAATTTATCCAAGGATTCTTGGTCAGTAATTTTAAAATTACATTCTCACTGACTATTGCTGTTACCCATTTTCTTTTGATATGAGCAAGGTTCCTTCACAGTGTGATAATGCCCTTATATAAAGTTAATTTGTTTCCTAATAAACACATGGAAGCCATTGACGTACAAATGATTCTGATAAGGATGTAGATGTAAATTAAGTATATCAGAGAGGGTAAAGCAGAAATCCCTATGCAGTATAATACATGACTGCTTTGAGAACAACTTTGAAAACATTAACAGGAGTTCTCTGCTTTATATGCTAATAAGCACCTGCAGGTAGAAAAGAAAATCTAATATGTAGGCTTCAAATTAAATGTGTCCTACTTAAAGGTTTGATTATGTAGCAGATCATGTCCAGGGTTTCAGCTGAGGCAACAGAATTTGAAAAGCTGCAGGAGTAAGCTACACTATTTAAGCTGCCTAAATTACTAAGAAATGGCTTTGCTGTGATTTTTTTCTCTCTGCAGTCCATTTTTAACGTGGAGAGATGTACAGCACATTATTGTTAGGACCTCTCGCCAGCGACACCTGAATGCACCAGACTGGAAGACAAATGCTGCAGGATACAAGGGTAACGTCTAAATTATGTTATTATGATTATTGATCCATCCAGTTGAAACTCAAATGCTTATATTGTTCATTGTATCAAATCAATCTCAACCACATTTTCAGTGGTTTTGCTTTATTAAACAGTGACCCACAATGTCAGTACCTTTAGCTAAAAACAAGGTTAGACATCTGATACGTTGCCCTTCTTTTTCCATTTAGTTTCACTCTACAGCTGCCATCTTGAATTTACATTTTAACCAATCAAAGCTACATATTAGTTTCAGTACTTCTCCTATTTCCCTGAAAGCATTCTCAGAAACTATCTCTGATGAATAAAAGGTTAAGAACATTTTTTATTGCGATTCCCCATTTATTTGCAGGCAATAAAGGCCCTTTACTATTGACTTTTTTGACACATAATAACAGCATTTCTAGTATAATGTTTCAACACCCAGTCCTATATATATACTGCTTTGTGCTCATGTCCAGTCCATATCATTACACCCCTTATTAGTCCGGAAGATGTCATGTATTTACTAAGATGAGATATTTTTGTGATACATTGGTTCCTTGATTTGAAAGCCTCTAAAGAGATGTCTTTTGAAAATTATTAGAATTATAGGAAAGCTAATATACAGAGAAAGCTTTAAAGAATTCAAATGGAGTTAAGCAATAAATGTATCCGCGTTTAATTAAATATGTTTTACTGACTGTTCTTTGTATGCAAATTTAGCACAGATGCTTCAATTTAATGTGGTTAAGTTATTTCCTTTTTATAAAAAGTGTTTATCATTGGCATGTTATTTATCATTATGAAAGGAAACACAACACATTCTGCATGGATCAGATGCCTTTGTGGCAATTGTAATAGACCGCAAAGATAGAAGAATAGTTAAATCTAAATCTGTTGTTTGACTTTATAAACAAATGTCAATAAATACATGGGGGACAATGGGTTGTTGGCCCACAAATGGGTTGTTGGTCCACAAATTACCCTCTAATTAGTTGCGCAAAAAAAAAATCCATTCATTATGGGGGTTATTTATCAAAAAAAACTTGAATGGAAAAAACTCATTCAAGCAGAATTTGATCGAGTTTTCGGCAAAAAAAAACTTGATCGAGTTTTCAAATGAAACCCACAGAGAAAAACTCAAACATCAAGGCTAACATCTTGACTCCTACATGACCTCAGTGTTTTTCGGATTCAAGCTATTTCCAGGGTTGGGGTATAATAAATCTCAAAAAATTCGTTTTTTGAGTCAAAAATACCCTTGAAAACTTGAATTTTTAATGGAAACATATTCTTAAACCAGTCCTTTTAAATAAAAAATGTTTTAAAAACAAGCTGAAGGCCTATACTCCAGTTTAACAACCAATGAAGAGATAGCATTGCTGGTTCCCAAAGAAACTCTAGCTGTCTGATCCTATTTTTTTTCTACTAAGCTCAGCTTAACCATTACAGTCAGGCCCAGATTTAAGGCCTGGGCCTAGGGTGACAAATTATTAGGGGTGGCATACCATGATATTAATATTTTCATCAAGCATATCCCACGTGTATTGTTTAAAACACATTATGTAAGTGCATATAGTAAGATATCAATAAAATCATGTTACAACATTAAAAACAATTGCACTGCGTAAGCTAGTGCTTCCAATACTATTACTATGCTGTCCTGGCTGTTGGTGGCCCCCTCTACTAATCTATTGATTGATAGAAATATAAGCCAGATCTAGCATATCACTTTCACAGCAAGATATGTCAACATGCAGATCACATCATCTAAGTAAAACACTATCCAATACTGTACATAAATCATAAATAGACATCAATACAAAATCAACTCTATATATATATATATATATATATATATATATATATATATATATATATATATATATATATATATATATATATATAATACCTATATCAAAACTTAGATGTAATCTTGGACAAGTCCATTTACAAGAAAAAGTATAAAGATAATGAGCTATTCAGGCCCCTAGGAGTCACAAAGTTTAATTTATATGTCCCAAACGATTCTCTTGGGAGCAAAATAGATCAATGTTCTCACCTCTTGGTAAATCAATGGACATACTGTACATTTGAAAGAGGAAGCTGGATGGTTGGTTTGAAGCCAGTGTTGTGTCACTGGTTGCTTAGACATGTCTTGCTTAACATCCTTTTTGGTTTCCTTCTTTGGTTTGGGATCAAGAGCCGCTCTAATGGTGGCACCGTGCATACTGATACTCTCCTTCAACTGTCTGGATGTTTTTCCACAAAAAACGCAACCCACACAGGCACTTTATAATGTGAACAACATTCTGAGACTTTCATGTAAGTCTGTGTCTAATAGAGTATGCCTTACCCATGTAGGGGTGATAGAACATTTCATCTATAATTAAAGAGTTGTATTTTGTACAGTAGCTGCATTTAAACACACCCATATTTCCCACTTTTACTTGTGAAGCATACTTGCTTACCAGGTCAGTAGGGGAAAGGAGTTCATTTAAAGGAATTGTTCAGTGTAAACATAAAAACAAAGTAAATATATAGACTGTGCAAAGTAAAAAATGTTTCTAATATAGTTAGTTAGGCTGGAGTTACTGGATGTCTAACATAACAGCCAGAAAACTACTTCCTGCTTTTCAGCTTTCTTGGTTTCCATTGATTGGTTACCCTGGTTACCAGGCAATAACCAATCAGTGACTTGAGGGGGTGCACATGGGTCAAAACTGTTTTGGAATCTGAATTGCATGCTAAGGATCAATTGCAAACTCACTGAACAGTTATGTCCCATGTGGCCCCCTTTCAAGTCGCTGACTAACTCAGAGTTAGAGACAAACTAACTATATTAGAAACATTTTTTATTTTGCATAGCCTATCTATTTAGCCAATTTTTATTTTTACGCTGAACTGTTCCTTTAAATTTCTATTCCTCTTGTAGCCAAATTGGATTGATTTATGATTAATCGCTGTCAGATATACCTGTAGATTTCTTTAACAGTGGCATATGTGTATCATATGAAGTTACATAATAAAATGAATAATCTTTGTTAACATTCTCCCTTGTTGAGCCTCTAAAGATTGTCAAGTGGTCCATATTTTAGAATCCATAATCAGTTTAGCCGGATTCCTTCTCTCTAGAAACTGTCCCGCCATAGTCTGTAATGCCATAATCCTTTCCTCATCTTTTCTTGTCATCTGGACCACTCGTAGTATCTGGGTAAATAGTTCAAAAGATGCTGCGTGTGGCGACTGCTATAATGTAAAAGAGTATTCCTTTCCAAAAAATTTGTGTGCAGCTGCTGCAACTCCGTATCCTTATACACTGTCAAATCCAAAAAGTTTATTTTGCATGGATCCCTATGCACTGTAAACATTACAGTCCCATTTTTAGAGTCACAAATGTAATGAGATTCTCATCAGGTCCATACCACAAGAAAAAAAGATCTGTATAGCACCTGAATTATCCACCATTACAAAACATTGGGTGACTGTATATGTTGCGTGTTTCATACCAGTGCATAAAGATGTTGGCATATGTGGGGGCTACATTAGAGCCCATGGCGGTCCCAGCTAGTTGTAAGAAAAAGCTGTTCTCAAATTTGAAGTAGTTATTATACAATATGAATTCCAAAAGTGAGATCATTTATTCTGCGGTGGACCATCATAAGCAGCATTACTACATAGATGATCCCTCACAACATGAATCCCGGCCTCATGCAGAATGCATGCATATAGACTATGGGACATCCATAGTGACAAAAAGGAAATCCATATTATGTAAATCTATGTTGTGAATTAATTTCAGGAAATCCATAGTATCCTGAAGATAGGACCCCAACTCCCTCACCTGTGGATGTAAAAGCAAGTTCACATATTTAGCTATTTTTCAGTTAGTGAACCCCTGGCTGATATAATGGGCCTACTGGGAGGTTGCAACAGATTTGTATGTACCTTTGGTAGTGAATAAATCACAGGTGTTACCGGATGTTCCTTATAAAGTCCATAATGGTGCTGCACTCTAAGACATTTAGAGTGCTTTAAGGCAAGTATGTCACTTCTATACTTAACAACTTGCTCTTGCAGTTTACTCATCCAGTCAGTCTCTTTTAATTGAAGGAGGAATCAGTATGCACCATGCCACCATTTGAGTGGCCCTTGATCCCAAACCAAAGAAGGAAACCAAAAAGGATGTTAAGCAAGCCCTCTCTAAGCAACCAATGACACAACACTGGCTTCAAGCAAAACATCCAGCTTTCTCTTTCAAATGTATGCTCATTGATTTTATTTCAGATTTACTGAGAGGTAAGAACATTGACCGTATTTTGCTCCCAAGAGAAGCATTTTGGACATATCACTTCTATTATGCCAGTCACTGTGTGACTCCTAGAAGCCCGAATAGCTCATTACTTTTGAACTGTTTCTTGTGAATGGTTTTGTCCAAGATTACATCTAAGTTTTGATGGTTTTGGTAGGGGTGATTATATATATTGTTGATTTTGTATTGTATAGATAAATTAGTAGTGGAGGCTCCCAACAGCCAGGACAGCATATTAGAAGTATTGGATGCACTAGCTTGCTCAGCGCAATTGTTTTTTTTATGTTAAAACATGATTTTATTGATATCTTACTATATGCACTTACATAATGTGTTGTATATACACTACACATGGGATATGCTTGATGAAATTATAAATATGATGGTACATTTATACTATAATAATTTTTAACAAGCACATGATCACCTTAATGTTCTATTAATGTTCCTATTAATTTAATTGCTGTCTTAATCTGTCTTTATGAGCAACTGGTCACTTTATAGCAATAATCACTTTGCAATGTTTCTTATTTGCTTTACTGTGGTAATCACTTCATATTTCTGATGTCACTACCTATTGTTTGACTCATTATGGGTATATAAATGTGATTGGGTCACAGTCATGGTTGCCTTGAGAAAGGTCCTAATGAGGACCGAAACTTTGGACTCTTATACAATGTATTATAAATAAAGAGCTAAATATTTTACAAGGGTGTGCCGGTTCAAAGATTTGTGTATAAATTATAGCATATTGTAGAAAATCATACCACAGCCCAAAGGGCGAAGTTTCGGGTTACACAGACCGCTTTCTCAAGCCAAGGGGAAAAGGAGAATTACAAACATTAGTCCACATGGGTTTATGCAGAGCAGCACAGGAAATTGCATCTAGGACATGACATCACCACTGGTAATCCTCTCACATTGACCCCTTAATTGCTCATGATTGTCCGTATAAAGGAGTCTCTAATCCCCATTCAACGTTAGTCCGCTGCACATCCAATCCAGCTAAATATATAGATAGATAGATACATATAGATATAAATACAGATCTTTAAACATATACTATATATAAGTATTCAGCACTTTGCTTATATTAAAAATATATGCAATATTTTAGCACATTATTTGATACAATGTTTTAGTTCCTATGAGGATCCTTTGTCAAGGACAAATCAGATAAAGGTTGCACATAGGAACAGAAATGTTATTTGGCATACTAACATGAATGAATATAATATATTTTTCTTTTTATAAAAGTGAATTGCCAGCTTTTTTATGTGTTCTAAGTTTTGTTTTGGCTTTGTACTCCAGTTTCATTGTATGGCCTCTATGGTTTTCTATATAAAAGGTGCTAAAAATGGAAGCATTAATGTCTGTTTCGAAAAACCGGCACATTTCATTAAACATTTCTTTGTTTTTGTTTTTTTTACCATGTACAATTTTATTCACCATTTATCTGCTAAAATAATATATTAAAGCTGATATTTTCAAGGTAGAATTTTCTTTCTCTCTGACAGTGAGCCATCTGTATGGATTTGGTTTGATGGATGCAGAAGCCATGGTGATAGAAGCAGAGAAATGGACAACGGTCCCTACACAACACATATGCGTGGAGAACACAGACAGACAGATCAAGTAATGTTTAAGATGTTTGCAAGATTAAATCTATTTAGTTAAAAAACTATTCTGTTTTTACTTTTGCCTAGACACCACCATCAGGTTCAAATAAACTAAAAATCGCATGGAAGCAAATTCTAAACTATTAAGTATTAAGTCTGTTGTCTTTATTGCCGATTTTTATGCTAAAAGATAATTAGCAACAGTTTTGTTGTTTTGTTTGAATACATTTGAATTTATGAGGTCATTTGGAAGTTCCTTAGCTTTAAGGAGAACTAAAGCTTAAAAATATTGTTAGAAACCATGCATTTTATACACTGAATTTACTGTACTAGCCCGTTGGTTCCTCAGTCCTGTAACAGTAAAGAACTATGCCTTCAAAGTTGTTCAAAGCAGCTCCCAATCTTCTGATCTTTTTAGACTGTCATGTGCATTTCAGTGGCACTGCACAGAGAGCTCTGGGCTGTTTTTTAGAAGCTAAGTTTAGGAATTGTCTAAAATCATCAAAATATTTACAATTACAGTTCTAATGCTGAATGCGCTGGCTTAAAATTTGATTTTTAACGTGAACCTGAATGAAATACTACAGTATATTAAGATTTATATTTTGACTTTGATATTGTGTATTTATACATTATATATTATAGCCTAATTCTGTATTGAGCTTTAGTTTGTTAAAGGGATCCTGTCATCGGAAAACATTTTTTTTTTTTCAAAACGCATCAGTTAATAGTGCTACTCCAGCAGAATTCTGCACTGAAATCCATTTCTCAAAAGAGCAAATAGATTTTTTTATATTCAATTTTGAAATCTGACATGGGGCTAGAGATTTTGTCAATTTCCGAGCTGCCCCCAGTCATGTGACTTGTGCCTGCACTTTAGGAGAGCAATGCTTTCTGGCAGGCTGCTGTTTTTCCTTCTTGATGTAACTGAATGTGTCTCAGTGGGACATGGGTTGTTACTATTGAGTGCTGTTCTTAGATCTACCAGGCAGCTGTTATCTTTTGTTAGGGAGCTGTTATCTGGTTACCTTCCTATTGTTCTTTTGTTTGGCTGCTGGGGGGGAAAAGGGAGGGGGGTGATATCACTCTAAAGCTGGCCATAGATGTTGAGATTTTTAAAAGATCCTATCGTCATTGTGAGACCACGATTATCTTGGAACGATCGTACGATCGTCCAAATTGTCCATCAACTAAAAAGACCAATTTGCAAGGAAAACAAAGGGTAGCTGCCTGATTTGGCCCTGCAAACATAGATAGATTGCACTGGGACTGACAAAGATTTTTTAACCTGGCCGATCAATTTCCTGACAGATGTCGGGCGAAAAATCGTAAGATGTTCGATAGTTTGAATCCCACTGACTGCACGATAATTTCGGAAGATTGGTCGGACTTCGCTAAAATCGGTCGTTCGGCAAGAAAAATCTTTGCATCTATGGGGACCTTAACTTGCAGTACAGCAGTAAAAAGTGATTGAAGTTTATCAGAGCACAAGTCACATGACTTCGGGCAGCTGGGAAATTAACAATATGTCTAGCCCCATGTCAGATTTCAAAATCGAATATAAAAAAATCTGTGCTCTTTTGAGAAATTGATTTCAGTGCAGAATTCTGCTGGAGCAGCACTATTAACGGATTAATTTTGAAAAAAAAAAATTTTCCCATGACAGTATCCCTTTAAAGTGAAATCTTGTTCTTCAATCTGTTATGTAAAGCAACGTAGGGGGTTCTTCACAGTCAGGACAGTGAGGTTGTGGAATGCACTGCCGGGTGATGATGTGATGGCTGATTCAGTTAATGCCTTTAAGAATGGCTTGGATGATTTTTTGGACAGACATAATATCAAAGGCTATTGTGATACTAAGCTCTATAGTTAGTATGGGTATGGGTATATAGAATTTAATTAAAAGTAGAGAGGGGTGTATATATGGATACTGGGTTTTCATTTGGAGGGGTTGAACTTGACGGTCTTTTTTCAACCCAATTTAACTATGTAACTATGTGTAAAATATTCTTTCTGCTAAATGTGTAATTTTCCGTAGGACCATACGGCCAGATAATGTTGTCCGTTCAGTATATAAAGCAACTGGCTGTGCTGATAACACAAATCACCATGTGGTTTATTTGGAGCATGTAGTTGTACGTGTCAGTATTACGCACCCACGGCGAGGGGACCTTGCAATTTACCTGACATCTCCATCAGGCACAAGATCACAGTTGCTGTCTAACAGGTGAGTCCCTTGTGTTGTAGAAATGTTGGAAACTGTTTGGGGCTTAATTATCAGCATTACTAATATAAAGTTATTTACACTGACTTTGCATTTGGTTGAGATTTGTAGGGTTTAAATAAAAATACACATCTCATTTCAATGAAATTAAATGAATATTTTCATTCACCCAGTTCATGGTATATCCAGTATAAGTAATTCTAAAACAACTGGACTTGCTGAGTAATCATTGATTCAATGATTACTTAGCAAGTCCAGTTGTTTAAGAATTACTTATACCTGTACTAGATATCTGATTTGAATGTTTATTTTAATACTCCAGCATTTGGAAGTGGGAAGTGACAAAGGCTGACCAGTAATGTTATAATGATGTTTTCCGCATTTTAATTTATATCTATCCATATAAATGCAGAAATAAATTTTTTGATTGGTCCCACTGTATATTGATGACATCTATGATTAGAGCAGGGATGCATTGAATCCAGGCTTGGGGCTAGATTTGGTCCTTTTCAGCAGATTTCGGATTCAACCAAAAAATCGCGTAAACTTTTAGTCACACGAAAAAGGAAGATTTTTTTTCACTGCACAGTTCTTTTGAACCCTGCCTTGCCCTAATTTGGTTTGGGATTCAGCCAAAGCCTTCATCCAGGATTCAGCTCAATCCTAAAATAGTGGTATAGGTGCATCCCCAGATGAGTGTGTGTAACACACCATGGAAAATATTTGCCTAAACCAACAGAAATGTTTGAATCTTACTAAAATGGCACAGTAAAAATTGCAACGGCAAATATATTCCAATAAAACACATGAAACAAAATTCTCTGTGTTCAGAAGTTTTATTGCATAGAGACTCCAGCAAAAGTGAGAACTGCATTGTGAAGTAAGCCTTGCGTTATATACCTACAAATGTTTTATAGGGTTTCTAAATGCAGCTCACTGGGAAGCAAAATTGTGATAAGAATGTAGCCATAGAACAAACTTTACATGTATGTCTGACTCACCCAGAAGTTGTAAGGTTTGTAAATCATACTGTGACCACATTGTGCCCATTGTTCATTTATTGTGTCTGCATAGGAATTGCAGTTATTGCTCTGTAACAAATATTGCTCTGTGCATAGCTATGCTTGTTTTAATGTGCATGTTTATTTATTTGCATATTGTAACATTGGACTTTTATATATTTATTATTATAAAATGTTTAATAAAATCAATGGAAAGAAGAAGAATGAAAGCCTAACACAACCCTATTTAGTGAACTCATGATGAATTTGTATACATTGCATCTTTAAATATTTTGCACTTCACTGCTTCTGATTTAGCAATGTCCTTGATGGGTTTGGGTCTTAAAAATAGCTGCACATTATGGTTTAGAGCTGTCATTTTTTTCTTGCCCATGTTCATCACTAACACACCATATGTGGTAGTTTGGTGAATGTTCTAAAACCTGTTACCATATATACTCGAGTATAAGTCGACCCGAGTATAAGCCGAGGTACCTAATTTTACCTACGAAAACTGGGAAAACTTATTGACTCCAGTATAAGCCTAGACACAACTACAGCCCTGTCTCCCAGCAGCGCACATTCTGCCAAAACGACCCCCCCAGCGATCAACCGGACTTCTTTGCATGGTGACAGAGAATTGCCAAACGGATTACTGTGTGCATTGTTCCACTGTCCCACTACCATGTGCAGAGGGCACTGTGTGATATTGCCATCACTGTTAATCCTTCATATAACCAACAGAGGGCGCTGTGTGATATTGCAGTCACTGTTATTCTTTAATATAACCAACAGAGGGTGCTGTGTGATATTGCAGTCACTGTTATTCTTTCATATAACCAACAGAGGGCGCTGTGTGATATTGCAGTCAATGTTATTCTTTCATACAACCAACAGAGGGCACTGTGTGATATTGCAGTCACTGTTATTCTTTCATATAACCAACAGAGGGCGCACTGTTATTCTTTCGTATAACCAACAGAGGGCGCTGTGTGATATTGCAGTCACTGTTAATCTTTCATATAACCAACAGATGGCGCTGTGTGATATTGCAGTCACTGTTATTCTTTCATATAACCAATAGAGAGCGCACTGTTATTCTTTCATATAACCAACAGAGGGCATTGTGGGATATTGCAGTCTCTCCCTAAGTGAACTGTTGGTATAGGAATGATTAAAAGTGACTGCAGTCTCTGCTACTGCCCGCTGACCCGAGTATAAGCCGACGTAGACTTTTCAGCACATTTTGGATGCTGAAAAACTCGGCTTATACTAGAGTATATACGGTACTTGAAATGTTGCTTTGTGTCAATTGCTGCATTAAAATGGGTTTTTCCTCAAATTAACTTTTAGTATGATGTAGAGAATGTCTGAGAAAATTTACAACTGGTTTTCATTTTTTTTATTATTTGTGGCTTTGAGTTATATAGCTTTTTATTTAGCAGCTCTCCAGTTTGCAATATCAGCAATCTCATTTCTAGGGTCCAAATTACCCCAGCAACCATGCATTGGTTTGAATAAAAGATTAGAATATGAATAGGAGAGGGCTTCAATATAAAGATGATGATAAAGACTAACAATACATTTGTAGACTTACAGAGCATTTGCTTTTTAGATGGGGTCAGTGACCCCCATTTGTAAGATGGAAAGAGTAAAAAGAAGACTATAAATAGCCATAATAGCCACACAAATTAGCCATTCTATAACATACTAAAAGGTGCACTACCCTTAAATTATTTATGAGAGTGCTGCCCAATATATTACATTGCATTTCTAGGAGAAAGATTGGCAAAGGAATAGGCCAGGGTATGTGTACCCTAACTATTATATGTGGTCTAAGCATTGTGTGCTAAAGCTGTGGATAGGAGTGTTTCTTTACAGATTACCCTTCTATGTAATTATATATTACTGGTTATTTATATAGCACCAACACATTTATGCAGCGCTTTAGAGATTATACATCATTTACATCAGTCCCTGCCTCAGTAGAGCTTGGTCCCTATCACAGTCACATGCACACTATAATCAATTTTGTCAGCATTTTTTTTTTGGCACGGGGAAGTAAGTACAAAGTCCATGTAGAAAGTGTGCATCAAACTTGGGATGCTAGAGCTGCAAGGCTGAAGTGTGAAGATATTACCTTCTGTATGAGATGTTTTGCCTCTAGTCCGTAATATGATGTCATCTTTGGTTACAGTGAAGTCTTGTAACACTTTAATCTGCCAAAATTCTATTTAATCTGATTTTACTCTCATTTCTATGTATGCCTGCTTTAAGATATAAGAAGTGTTTCTGCATGACAGATTAGCAGCGATATTCATTGTGCAATGTGTAACAGCATCTGGGGAAAGTAATTATAGTCCTTTTGGTTTTGCTTATGGCACAAAATTGATAAGTAAGTTCCGGTTTATCAGTATTTTATATTTATCTGCAGAATAACAAGCTCTTGCAGTGCTGTCAGCTTGATAAGAAAATATTTTTTATGTACATAGTTCCCCTTTGGAAGGGATTAGTATGCAAGAAAGTTAGAAAGCAATATGTACATATCTTATTTGCAGTCCTGCTCAATAGGAAAAAAAATGTCTTAACAGGAAGCTGTAAGGGAAGTAATAAACTTAAATTACACTAATTCCATATGATCTTCCTGAGTTTAAAGCAAGCATGTATTCTGATGACCTGATAAAATATAGGATAAGATATAGAAAAGATAACCATCGGTTACATTGCTTGTCAAGTCACAGTTGCTTGAAAAAAAATAGAAACAAAAAATAGTTGTACAAACAAGAAATTCAGCTCTTACTCCTGCAGGACAACATGATATCCTCTGTTTTTCACTCCAAGACAATCTAGACCCTAACCAGAGGTACCGTAAGAGTTAGATCCAGACAGCTAGGGAGACAGATTAAGGTGGCTCTGCTTACGTAGATGATACATTTAGCAGGACTCTCCTTTCTTTACCCACGGAGGTGACCATTGAATGTTGCCAAAGTATGCATTAAACCTCATTTACAAAACTTGGAGTAGGGTCCAATTGTAACAAATGTGCCCAAATCTCTTTAAACACTGGTCCATCATCATCATCATCATTTATTTATATAGCGCTGTCAAGATACGCAGTGCTTTACTGCAGTTATAGCAAACAGGGAATAAATGGTGCATAACAGACAAGGATTACAGAATACAATACCATGCTTTGCAGTATATTGCATTTCCAAAATGGAGTACAAGGAGCATTATCTAACAGTCTATACAGTGCTTCCTGTGTATGGCAGCAATTTATTCCCCCGTAGATGCCCCTACCTTGCATTTAACCTCAGGGAGCACAACTGAGTACAAGTACTGCGTCTAACTTCTGATAAGCAGTTTCAGCATTTTGCAGAGAACAGCCTGTCAAAGGAAAATAAAACAAGAACATCCAATAACTGGATTAAAATAAAGCTTTAATATTTGTTTGAATTACCTGTGTTATTAGCCCTATTTGTACAGGTCACTTACATTGTGAGAGAGTAATTTTGTGGGTTGGATAAAATGTATTGAACGCAGAGAAATCTGTAGGAGGCACTTCAATCAAAATTAACATGCCTATTATGTGACTTTTCAAGCCACTGTGATTAGTATTCTTTGAGGTTTAGTGTAGTTACCTCTGGGCTTCAGATCTAAATGAAGTTCTTGGGATTTGTTTGTAACACAGCCTGTTAAAGCCCAAGGACATATATCATTTTTAGGCCAAGTGCTTACCTGGCGATTTTGCTGCATGCTCATCCATTCTGTTATTATCATCACTATTTATGTTTATTTCCTGCCAACATAATTAGTAGTGTTGGGCGAAGAGGCAACATCTTGCAAATTCAGTAACACAAAAAATATTTTCAGGCAAGGAAAGAAAGGAAACAAAGCCCTAGCACAAAAGCAGTAAGGATCTACTTTATAATATCTGCTCTTATTAACTGTGTATTCAGTCAAGGCAAAGCACACAAATTAGGGACACCTTTCTTGCTAATAAGTAGAAGAGGGGAACATGTCACTGATTTGCACCATGGAACAAATTCAAATGAATAAAGTTGCTTACAGACTTAAATGATATTGGGGAAGTGTTTATATTGCTGAAAAACATCACCGATGATGTTGCCCATAACAATCATTCAGCAATTAGATTTCAACAGTAACCTACACGTTACAAAACAAAAGGAAAATCTGCTACTTCACCGGTGTTATTTGACTTCAATTGTAATAAATATGCCCCTGATGTACTCTGTTTAGTTGACAGGGTATGCTTTACCTCAACATATAATAAATAGAGAATAAAAAAAATATATATTTTAAACTGTAATCTAGTGTTTCTGTTCCCACTGGGACTTTCTCAAGAAAGTTTTGTTTCTATAAATACGTATACAATATATACTGAGTCTTTGCAGTAAGTACTTTTTTCCTGAAGATCCAGATAAATGCAACAGATGTAAAACGGTTGGCTCAAGGGGGAAATAGACAGTGATAGAGACATTTTGTGGTTGGTCTTCATTTTTATTTTTTTGTTTGTAGTTTTGAATTATGCTTTTTGTGTTTTACAAATTTTAGCAGCAATCTGATTGCTTGCATCCAATTTACCCTAGCAACCAGGCAGTGGGATGGATGAGAAGCTGGAAGATAAATAGGAGAAGGCCACAACAGAAAGATAAATAATAAAAAAGTAGCAAAAACAATGCAGTTGTAGCCTCACAGGGCAAAAGTTTTTTGGCTGCTGAGGTCGCTGGCCCTAACTTGAATGCTGGAAAGAACAAGAAGAATAAAGCACATCATTAAATTATAAAAATAAATTGTAAAAAAATTACCAGCTAAAATGTTGCCAAGAACAAAACATTCAGTCAGATGCTAAAATGTAACTTCCCAAGTCTACATTCCCCTTTATATTGTACAGACTTTCTCAAAAGTATGATGTCCAGTGCCCTTTCTTTAACATCAGACCTACAATATTGTACAGAATTGAGGTGCATTTGAGCTTTTAGTAGGACTCTACTTATACAGTGGATCCTCAACTTTACATCCCCTGATTTTAAGTTTTCCCTCATTTTACGTTGTTGTTTTATGGTCCCACCTATATATTATGCACAACACATTTTTCTGGATTTTACACCATTTTTTTCTTGTCCCATGTAAAATGGGGTTCTACTGTCGTTCAAGATTTACTGTTTGTTTATATCAGTGGTACTTATAGGACTTTAAACCAAAACATGAACTTATTTTATCATCTGTAAAAACTGAAAAAAATTAAGATCCAATTTTATATGATGGAAAAGGCATTTCTTCACATATGTTCTGCACTTTGTCTCTAATACCACTGCATTAGCAACTTGAACCAAAGTGTTTTTTTAATAATCCCCTAGGGAAAGGAAAAAAGCATTGCTAAATATGCATTAAAGGATGGGGAAATGATCTGTTTTTAATGTGTTTTTGCCTAAAGCAAAAGCCAACAATCTGTTAGCAGCCTTGAATATTAAATGACAAAAATACTGCAATGATTATAAAATATAATTTTCCTTGTCATTGTCACTGCCATCCACTTAACAAGACAAAAATCAGGAACTCGTTAGTCTTTAAAGAAGCAGCTTTGGTATTAATCAGATTGTAGTAATGGGCCAGGGATAGAACTCTCTCTGGGCTCAAGAGTATTTTACGTTATACCTGTAATATTATATTGAGGTCTGCTGCTGTTTTGTCCCTTCCCTGAAAAGAGTAATGTTTTACCGGGTCCAGTAACTTATATAAGGGTGGTTGGACCACTCTTCTTTTCTCCTTCCTGATCTTATTAGTTATCTGGAGTATAATTCCTTGTGTTTGTTATATGTTAATTTAACCATTCCCTCACATGCATACAGAAACTCCACATCCTTTTACTAACACTGGGTTCCTCTTCACACTATGGGCTCTGGGCAACCACTTTTGGTAATCCGTCATTACCTTACACTACTTTCTGCTATTCAAGAGCCCTCCGCTAAAGAGGGACTGTTTTTGTTTAGGTACCAGAGGATATAAAAAGATGCATTTAAAAGTTGTGAAAAAACACTGGACTGTAATACAGATTGAAAGTAACTTGTCGCCTTCACTGTGTATAAAGAGGTTAATTTTGTATTATGTTTTATTTTTCTTTATACAAGGGCTCCACTGACCTTTGCATAGTTTTCTTTGCACTAGTTTACTATAAATTAACGAGGCAGTTATTGATTTAGGGGAAATAAAGGGCAATTACAATCTGGATCTAGGTTTGATAGAAAGTCTTACAAGAAACAGGCCACCTTTTAATTACAGAAATCACAGCTGGGAGAAAAAGGAACTCTCCCTGCAGCAATATAAACAGTAAAATGGTTTTGAGCACATTAAAGATTGAATTCAGCTGCTGTGTTTTTTTTTTAAATTAAATCTTTTGGTTTAAATGTGTTTCTTTTGCCTATTTACAGACTGTTTGACCATTCTATGGAAGGTTTTAAGAACTGGGAGTTTATGACAACTCATTGTTGGGGAGAAAGAGCCTCAGGAGACTGGACCCTGGAAATATATGATACGCCATCCCAGCTGAGAAACTTTAAAACACCAGGTATAACTTAACTAAAATTATCTGAAAATTCTAAATGAATATACAGGTATGGGACCTAGTATCCAGAATTCTCGGGACCTGGGGCTTTCCAGATAATGGATCTTTCCATAATTTGGATCTTCATACCTGAAGTCTACTAGAAAACCGTGTAAACATTAAATAAACCCTATAGGCTGATTTTGTTTCCCATAAGGATGAATTAAATCTTAGTTTGGCTCATGTAGAAGGAACTGTTTTATTATTAAAGAGAAAAAGGAAACCGTTCTTAAAAAATTGGATTATTTGGAAAATATTGGGTCTATGGGAGACCACCTTTTCATAATTCGGAGCTTTCTGGATAATGGGTTTCTGGATAACGGATCCCATACCTCATTTACTGTGTGCCAAATTTGTAAGCCTTTCTAGGAGTAAAAAGCTGTGGGTATATCTTAGAAGTGAAGAGTGATATTACAGTATATAACAACAGAAAGATTGTTACTTTTTATTTGTGTTTCTGAAAATGGCTGAAAATACATTCTGACTACTGCTTTACATTAAAAAATGAGTGATGGGGATATTTGATTTTTTTTAAACATTGACAAAAATGGCTGAACATTATCATGTACCATTATAAGCTTTTGACAGTTGAATGGAAAAATGTTTTTGTTGTTGTTTACTTTGACTCCCTTTTTCTCTTCTAAGGAAAATTAAAAGAATGGTCTTTAGTTCTCTATGGTACATCGGTTCATCCATACTCCCCTAGAAATGATGTCCCCAAGGTGGAAAGAGTAAGATCTAGTCCGATAGATGAGCCTTCTGAGGATTACAGCATGGATGATTATACAGGTGAAGGCACAATATAAAATAAGCAATAAACTGTACATGCTATATATGACTATATATGACTATTGCATATTTTGTTAGTGCTTTGTAAATGCTTTTTTATATTAACAATAACTGTGTACAATAAAAAAAAATATTTCCATGAAACAAAATGTCATCTTTACCAAAAGGACCTTGCGATGTTGAATGCAGCAACATAGGATGTGATGGGCCCGGGCCAGACCACTGTAGTGACTGTCTCCACTTTTATTACAAGGCTAAAAACAACACACGGTAAGTAGTCAGTTTATACCCACGTGTTCCCCTGTACTTTGTTTAGAACATGCCACAATGATTGGCATATACCATTGGTAGACTTCCTTACTAGATTCTGTAACTGTTTAAAGAAAGTGGTTTTTAATTATTTGAAAAGAACATTCAAATTAAAACATTGTCATACTGGCTGTGTAGAATTCCTACTGTGTCTTAAAGTTTATTTTTTGTCTGAGCAAGATTGGCAGAGATTGTTCAATCAATACACTGCTGCTTGGCGAGAGGGACGTGAGCTGATCTAATTGTGCAAAACATAATGAAAATCATACTGTCCTAAATGGAATACATCCAGCCAAATAATGTAAGGCTTCATCTAGAATAGTACAGTCACAACATGCTGTTTATCCTGTTCCACTCCTAAATTAAAAATTGTGAGGTTAACTAGACCTCACTCTGATTATGATAGAACTGAAGATTATTCATTTTTACAGATTTTAGCACAAAGCTAAAAAAACCTAAAATACAAGAGAAGATGTACTTTAGGCTGTAGTGTCAAAATATAAGGTTGGAATAAGCTAATAATAGTTAATACAATTCATGGTGTGTTCTGGTACTTTAATGGGAGGGTAATTGAAAAGTGTTCCGGAATGAGACTTACTTAATGGGTTTTCTTGAGTATAGTATATACAACTATGCAGGAAGAATCTGTGCTATGTTGATACTTGAGGCCTCAATGGGTTCTAAAAAACTACAATCAACAATCCTAATATTAAGATCACAGCAAACACTTTATCACAAATAAGAAAAGGTATGTTTAGTGGACAGTTAACTTTTATCCACCATCAAACTCTTATGGGTGAAAAAAATTAGTACACAACAGTTTTTCAGCATTGATCTACACAGTAGTCTTTTTAGTGGGCAATACCCACATTTTCAACATTAGTTCAGTAAATCGGGCTTGTACGGATCATACTTTTTGTCTGTTTTAATTAAGACATATCTATGGTTATTGTTATTTATTAAAACTAAACAGGGCAAAATCTGAATATAAAAGTAAAATTATATTCTATTTCCTGTACTCATGAGCAGGATCAAAACAAATCAGCAGTCCGCTGAGAGTGGTTTCATTCAGGATAATGCAATGGCACATATTAGAAGAATATATTTTTATTTAAAAGGCTTTATGAAAAAGTGTTTTATGCATGGGCTTTTTAATGTGATATTTAGAAAGACCAGCTTTGTTCAAGTGTCTAGTTTTCTTTTTAAGGCTTCTTAATTGCTTCTCATGTATTCCCCTTCTACACTCTTTAAAGTAAAAGCAAACATTCATGTATAAAGTATACATTATCATTTCTCGCAGGATTTGTGTATCAGACTGTCCCACTGGTCACTACCTTGCAGACAAAAAAAGATGCAAAAAATGTTTCCCACACTGTGACACATGCGTGGGAAGTCGAACTGACCAATGCACAGCATGCAAACCTGGCTTCTACTTAAATGAAGAAAGCAACAGCTGCATAACAAACTGCCCAGAAGGCTTCTACCTGAATGAAAGTAAGCTCATTTATAATGCATTCTTCTTTCATGAATGACAAATGTTTCCACATGTAAAAACTGGTCATTTAAGTTTCAGAATCTGCAGAATTTGATAACAAGAAGCACAGAACCAACCATAGACAAAGCAAGAAAAGCAACAATTAAGCATCAGCCTCTAGATAAACGCTATGATTATAGGATAAAGCAGAATCTTTAGTGATCCCAGCACAAGCCTAAATAAATAGTAATAAGAGCAGATATTGTTCCTGTCTCCAATAAGAAAGAAAATACCTGTAGGCAGTACATAATGTGCCATGTGAGCCCCTGGAATGACATTGATACTTGGTTATTTTTTGGGGGATTTGAAGCCAGACATCTAGGTTTAGTGTCTTGTTCTACTTACATGTTTTCATTTAATATAATCATCTTTAGCTTAGGTACACTACTATAAACAGAAGCTTTGATAAAGCAAATCGATTTAATAATTGTGTAGAGCGAAAGTAGCAAAGAAAGTGTAAGAAATTACTGCAAAGGGAAAATTAGAATCAGAATCAGCTGTCCCTGATTTCTATTACTGGTTTTGGCTTTTTGCCCTTTGTTTACTGCACAGATGTATTTAATAGCTTTCAATAGATCTCTTTACTTTACTCATTGTTTGTACTAACACTATTTGGTACAGTTATTAAAAAAAAATAGATTTTCAAACACAACTGCAGTTTAATTACCATGACCTTTACATAAAGTCATATGCAATGTGTGTGGCGCATTTCCTTTCCTTTTTTTAAAGAGCTGAAAAGTGCCCCTAGAAACGACTTTCAAATGTTAGCTTATATATGAATTCTATATGACACTGGAGCCCTTCCCCATAGCCTATTCACAAAGCACCCACCACTTGATATCTGAAGCTGTAGCCATTTATTACTGATGTGTTTTTATAGAATCTATAGATTTTCTATAACAGGTTGTAGCTAATTCCCTCACACTAGCTCTAGTGATCAGCTTTGCAAAGGCTATTGCATCAGTGCCAGCCCCAAATAACTACAATTTGAGTCAATATACAGCTCAGAAGGCTTCAAATAGATGAATTGTAACAAAGCTTGGGTGTACAATGCTATAATCATAAAACCTTTTTCTGTCCCTCAGAAATTTTGCTATTATATCAGCCCTGTAAACCAGGTTTAAAGCACTTTTATTCTAAAGAGCTGATCAAGCAATTTGATATTACAGCTAGCTTGCATTAATAGTAGAAAAATCACCTACACCATTGATTTATAAAGAAAAAATATAGAAATTAAAATGAGTAAAAAATACAGTTTGGAAGTAGTTTCTTTTTTCAAACTTCCTCTCCTTTTAAAAGAAAATAAAGTAACTTTTATGTGGTGCTTTTACCTTCAACTGAGTTGAATGGGAAATGCCTTAAAAGTGCTCTAGAGGGGGGGGGGGGAGGTTCCATGCTGCAAAATGCCAGTTCTGGTGCTGTCAGGTTTTTTCTGTGCAAGTCATTGAGCATTAACTGAGCATGAAACTCTACAATTTGACATGTTAAAAATGTTCTTCACTTTATACTTTAATATTTGCAAAGATATAAAAAGCTTTAATTCAAAGCAAAGAAAATGCTCACTAATATTATACAGACACAACTTGACTGAAGGTAAGACAATGTATTTAATGTTTTTAATGCAAGTTTTTATTTATATTAAAATGTTTGCTCTGGGATCGTATTTATAGATAAGGCCCTTTGTCGAAAATGCAATGAAAACTGTAAGAGCTGCACTTCAGAACACACCTGCACTGAATGCAAACCTGGCCTAAGGTAAGAAAGTATGACTGAGTGATAGACTATTCGACGGGAGGTGATATTGAGTTTGATTATTCTAAGTTGTAACATTTTGTAATGAAGGTTTGAAAAACAAATCCATCAAAGGGAAGATGAGAAATGAATGCAGTAATAAGCTTTCAGTTGCCCTGGGATATGACACCTTGGTAAACTACTAATGATGTGTGCTCTTTAAGTGAACTTAAGGTTCAAGCAATAGCAAATATCCCTTGGCTATGCTGATAACCTCAGCAATAAGTTGCTGCCCCTCACATAGTTCACTTTTTATATAATGTGTTTTTCCTTCTGCAAATGAGTTTTGCTTTGGATAAAACTGCAGTTAGATCAATTGCATACATGATATAGTACTTAAAGGAAAACCACACCCCCATACAACGTGGGTCTCTCTAAAACTATATATTGCATAACATTTCAAATGTAACACCCCTATAAATAAAGCATTTTCAGAAAAATGTACATTTTTTGTATTATGTTCCCTTGGGTTATCCTAAGTAGAAAGTTTCCATCCCCTGAGATCACCAAGGGCACACATACATGTTAGGTCACATCAACCAATGAATAGACAAAGTTCTGCCTTTTATTCCCCTTGCTTATTTCCTGTCTGGTGATCTCTGAGGGACTTCACAGGTCATCACAAAATGGTGGTTCAAAGTAAAAGGGCAATGTTAACTGAAATATTCCAGTTTTGGTTTGGTTCTTTAATAGGTCACATAATATCAACTATCTCTTAAGTAAGTATTAATTTTGGGGTATAGTATTCCTTTAAATTAGGCTGTGACCATACATGACTTGAATTTCCATAGATGTTTTTCATTGTAATCATGTTGACTAAGCTCTAGACCAGGGGTGTCCAAACTGCGGCCCGAGGGCCACATGCGGCCCAGGATGCATATGAATGCGGCCCTGCTTGGTTGCGGGGGAAACGTCATGTCGCAAAGGATATAGGAGGAGGAGGGACTCTGCCCATTGCCCAGTTAGTAATAATAATATAACAATAAGTCTATTTAATATCCAGTTGTCCCATATTCCAGTGTATAGCTCCATCTGGTTATCCAACTGGCATTGTAGTTCTTTTCTGTGTATTTCCTTTAAATCAAATGTGTTTGTGTATTTCATATGTGGCCCCAGACCATTTTTCTTTTTCCAATGTGGCCCGGTGAGTCAAAAGTTTGGACACCCCTGCTCTAGACTGTGCTGTTTCCACTGTGGGAGAAAAAAGGCCGTGTACGCTAGTCCTTTATATCAAATATTAATTTCTTGTTGTATTGTTGCCAAATTGAGAGATGATGGTTGTTATTGCTCAGCTATAGCAGATAACTTGTCAGTATCACTTGGCTTTTGTTTAGTGATTCCTGTGTGAAAGCAATCCATAAAGTTCAATGGGGTTTTGTATCTGTAAAACCCTTGCCCAGAACGGAAAGCGTACTTCAGTTGCGCATACATTGCAGTCACGCTAGTCCTTTATATCAAATATTAATTTCTTGTTGTATTGTTGCCAAATTGAGAGATGATGGTTGTTATTGCTCAGCTATAGCAGATAACTTGTCAGTATCACTTGGCTTTTGTTTAGTGATTCCTGTGTGAAAGCAATCCATAAAGTTCAATGGGGTTTTGTATCTGTAAAACCCTTGCCCAGAACGGAAAGCGTACTTCAGTTGCGCATACATTGCAGTCACTGATTTCCTTGTTTCAATCATTTACATAAATAGAGACCTATTATTCTATTAATCTTTCTTCTTCAAGATTCCTGAGAAAAGCACAAGAGGGCAAATGAGTCAAATAATACATATTTATGACTCCTCGTGTTAATTGCTTCAGTTGTCCCTCATTTTTATTCAGCTCACATTTTTTTCCCACAGAGACAGTGCTTGCAAAAAATCTATCATACTGTTCCTCCTAAATGCTTAGAGACAAATTACGCTAAACATATATGTATATTTATGTATTTCTTTTAAAGTTTACAAGGGTCAAAATGTGCTGTGAGTTGTGAAGATGGAAAATATTACAATGCCCTTAAAAAGGAGTGTGATCCATGTCACAGATCGTGCGCCACATGTTCAGGTATGGATTGGCAGTAAGAGTACAGGAATGGAATGCTCATTTAAAAGAAACAAATTGAACTACTGGGAATACTCGGTCCCATAGTTTGCTGTAGGGCAGTAAATATTTAGCCCAGGTATCGCCTTAATTATTCTTTATCTGGGCACTAGGATAGCAAATAAACACTCACTTGAAAGCTCATACAAAACGGCCTTCAAGCTGAGCTTCTATAACTACTGCTTCAGCCCCATGGGGCTCAGCGCCATGGTCTAAGGGGTGGGATATAAAGTATATATATTTAACTGCTATTCGTTTATACAGGTCTACCTGAAAATTTCCAGTAAAAAGCAATTACAAGTACTGTTTTGCTATAGTTAGGATAATCAATGGTATTATGTAGTGTGTTTGTATATATTGTAGAACAAGAGACTCAGTTTCAGATATCTGTTTTTAATAGTTACACCTATATGTATATGTATATATATATATATATATATATATATATATATATATATATATATATATATATATATATATATATATATATATATATATATATATATATATATATATATATTTTATCTTTCCTCTAGGACCAGCAATAGACAACTGCATAAACTGCACAGATGGAACATTATTTGAAGATGGAAAATGTGTGCAGATGTGTAGTTCTGGATATTATCTGACTCAATCGAAAACAAATGCTTACAAAACTTGCAAAAAGTAAGTAGAGGTTGCTCAAGCCTTGTATAATACAGTATGTTGGAAGAATAGCTATATATCACAAATCCTTGCAACAGAATGTGGCGTAGTCATGGAACACAAGAATTTATTAAAATCTGTAGGGAAATATCAAACATGTAACAAAGATGCCTGAGCATTGCACATACCATCTCCTGCAACTCCAGTTTTGCTTTTCACAGTCCTACTGGCAATAAGCATTATTGACAGAACTAGAAACATTGTACTCTGAATATAAAGCATGCTAATTAATGGAAAGTCCTTAATCTAATGGAACCTTTCAATCACCTATGCACATCAGATTACCATGCAGACAGCCTGTCACAGCCACTTAGCAAGATGCCCTCCCTCCTGCTTTCATTTCTGTTAAATAAAATGAGCATAGACATAAACCGGTGGATATGTTATATAGTTTCTTTTTGCTTCACTCCCCCTTTAATAAAATACCTTTACATTGCAATTTTGTATCATAGCTGAGTTGCTATGCTTATTATTTTTCCCTGTTCTCTTCTTTGTCCCTGTTATAGTTCTCTACTAGGTGGATAAATCATCTCTATACTTCTAGTGATATTCTTGGGTCCATGTTATTTTTCTAATCTTTTATTTTTTAAAACAAGCCCTTCACAGAGTGACATGGGTGGTTAAAGAAAACACTGTGGCTCTTTGCAATAGCCTTGAGTAGTCTCTTTGATTTCAGCCTAACACATACAACTAGAGTCCTGCGGGTTGGGTACCCGCAGGTTACCTGTGAGTATACATGCAGGTTTGCGAGTTGCAGGTCTTAGCTATAGCATGTTTTACTACTTTACACATACTACTGTGCAGGTCTTGCAGGTCTGATCTATAGCAAGTTTTACACATGTTTTAAACTTTTTTTCTGCCTGCCCACTTCTGATGATGCCACTTCCAGTTTGCAGCAACAGCACTTCTTGTTTAATGGTGGTCAGCAGGTTTTGGATCGGGTTGGAAATACAGCAGTTGTGGGTCAGATAGCAGGTCCAAGCAGGTAAAAATCCAGGTTGTGGGTTTCAAAAATTGGTTCTGCACAGAACTTTACACAGAATTGCTCGTAGATATGTGCATCATATCATGGAGATAAGGAACTTTCTTTATATAATCAGTAAAATATGTTGTGCTGTTTCTGAAATAATTCACTTGTTCTCAGCAGAGCTGAAGATGCATATTGAAAGGCAAGAGTGTAATGAAAAGGTTCTCTTCCCAACAACCCAACAAAACCCACATACACACTTTATAAAATCTTGTCTAAAGCATTTTGCAAAAAAAAAACCTTTCAGTTGCATCCTGCTGTGTAATGGACAGTACAGTGTAGCCCCTAAACAGGAAGCAAGACATTAAACAGAACGTCGTTTGGATTAACCTGCTAAAATCCAGCATAAACAAATTCCCTCAATTTTAAATAACAGTGATATTTTTAGATTTCATTTTTATACAAACCCTTACATCTTTCTGCATATTTACTATTTCATGAAAAAATCTGTTTTTAGTGTCTGTTAAGGAGTCAGGTCTGTGATAGTTGAGTAACATGCCACTCATACAAGAGTAATGTAATGCATTCTTTGGATTGTAATTATTCAAAATATCTGACAGGTGTGATGCCAGCTGCCAAACATGCTCCGGCCCAGGAGACAGAAATTGCACAAGTTGCCAAGATAACTATGTTCTGGAAGGCAGTGTCTGTGTTGTGGGAACGGTCTGTAAAGATGGTGAGTTGATGGTAGCTAAAAGCTTTCCTGTCTAATTTTAACTGAAGCCACAAAGCTGGAAATGTTTTGCATTACTTCTACTTGTAATAATACCTATTTTTGGTTTTCATATTAATGTAATTTCAACTCCTGCTATAATAAATCTTCCACTGGAAAGAAAGATTGAAAATATTTTTTTGATAACTACGTTTATAACATTCCCCCAATGGGTTCTCTGAACATGATTTAATGGTGATAAGAGTAAATGAGTCAGCCATTAAAGGAGAAGGATAGGCTTTGTGCACTTGGGGGAGCCAAATGTTAGGCATCCCAAGAGATTGTATTGACTTATCTGAAACCCCGGCCCGTGCTCCTATCAGCAGAAAACTGCACCGGCTCGGTGAGCACAGCGCATCGATCCTCTTCCGGCTTCTTCTTTCTTCAAATTTCCCAGGGCAGATGCATGCCCAGTTGTACAAAAAAGCCAACTTTTTAGTTAAAGTTCGGCTTTTCCTTCTACTGGGCATGTGCGGATGACCAAAGAGTATCGCACCGTGGTGCTCACTGGTATAACCCCCGGCCGGTGCAGTTTTCTGCTGATAGGAGCACTGGCCCGGGGTTTCAGGTAAGTCAATACAATCACTTGGGATGCCTAATATTTGGCACCCCTAGTGCACAAAGCCTTTCCTTCTCCTTTAACATGCTAGTAGAGGTCATTGGTAAGCTATGGTTTTCATGCTATAGTTAACTCTAAAATTGATGGCAGGCCAATTTTGGGAGGAAGATTTAGTTAAACTGTGTGTGGCTAAAAAGTATTTTGTGAAGTTGTTAAAGAACCACCTGTGTTTTAACAATACTGTTTGAGTGTCCTTTAAACCATGTAACACTAGCAAAGAAATATTTAAACAGCTATGGACTGGTTCCAGTGCCCCAAAGTATTTTTTCAAGCTAAAAGTTTATTTCACTGCATTAATAAATTATTTTAAGGTAAGTAACAAGTTTGTACAATCTCTTCTACATATTCAGTACTTTTTAGAGATGCTGTTTTAATTTTCTTGAGATCCGAATCAGTACTTTATTACTATATAAGAAAAGGCACTTGAATGGCCACATAATAAAGACACACTAAATTAAATATTACATTTTCACATCAGTTAAACCTGCATAAACTCCAATACAGAAGGCATTTAGAAGTGTGAACCCAAGTTGGGCTGTTGCATGTTAACAGAGGACACACTGCTGCTTTGTGAAGGAGCATTGGGATTACAGGAAATAGGAATTTATGGTACTCTGACCAGAAACAGTGTACTTTAAAGGGATACTGTCATGGGAAAACATGTTTTTTTCAAAATGCATCAGTTAATAGTGCTATTCCTCTTCTGCACAGAAATCCAATTCTCAAAAGAGCAAACAGATTTTTTATATTTCATTTTTTTTTTATATTTCATTTTGAAATCTGACATGGGACTAGACATATTGTCAGTTTCCCAGCTGCCTACAGTCATGTGACTTGTGCCTGCGCTTTAGGATGGAATTACTTTCTGGCAGGCTGTTATCTCTCCTACTTAATGTAACTGAAGGAGTCTCAGTGGGACTTGGCTTTTACTATTGAGTGTTGTTCTTAAATCTACTAGGGAGCTGTTATCTTGCGTTAGGGAACTGCTATCTGGTTACCTTCCCATTGTTCTTTTGTTAGGTTAATTAATAGTGATGGACGAATTTGGGGTGTTCCGCTTCACTAAAAAATTTGCGAAACGGCACTGGCGTCTCATTTTTACATCAGCAAATTTTCGATGCGGTTTCACGAATAAATTCGTCCATCACTAGATATCGCTCCAACTTGCAGTACAGCAGTAAAGAGTGACTGAAGTTTATCAGAGCACAAGTCACATGACTGGGGGCAGCTGGGAAACTGACAATATGTCTAGCCCCATGTCAGATTTCAAAATTTAATATAAAAAAATGTGTTTGAAAAAACATAGTTTTCTCATGACAGTATCCCTTTAAGCTTAGTTCCCTGCTGTGATATACAGTATGTATCATCACAGCAGGAAGAATCTCTGGTCATCACTTTATAAAACAGCAATGTGGTTCACCATACCTCACACAGAGAATCATTCATGCCTGATAGAGGTGAATGATGTCAGACTGAGCAAAGTTGTGCCTGTAGTGAAGTTGAGCCAAGCCTTGAAGCCAGTTTAGTATATTGGCACTGAAGAATGATACTGGCAAATATGGAAAGTTTACTGTCTGCAATAACAACTAGAAGGAATATATACAGTATAGCAGTCTTAGCTGTACTCTATATTGAAAGAGAAACTTGTATGTTCCTTTTAGGTAATTTTTAACAAAATACTGTGTACTTGCTCTATGAAATGGAAGCTTCGGGCTTAACCTTTATCAAGGTATTTAATTTCTGTTTTGCTGTGCAGTCAGGTCAGACACAGTATATGTGTGTGTTCTGGTGATTAATGACAGTGTTTGACTTTTATTCTTATCTGGTCAATTATTACTTGTTTTTGTTAAAGGTTTTCTGTCAAACTTTTTTTTCAATCCAGTGACACTGTTTTTTTTTTTTAATATTGTCCATGCCTTGACTTCAGCAGGTATCAAAGAATTGCCATGTTCATACCAGCCTTATATTTACAGGGTAGTGGAAGCAGCTTTGGTGCCAATGCTAAATGCTATTTGAGTTCTACATATTATCCATCTACATAGTTCAGCTTAGCAGAGAAGTCATTAACATGCACTAGTTAACCAAATATACATTCTAGAAAGAAGAGTTATGATACCTGTCTCCTTAAGCCCTATACAAATGGTTGTGTTTTTTTTTTTGTTTTTTTTTACAAATCTATTCTATTATGTATATTGATTTTACATCAATCAATTTACTATGATTTCTAATTTTCTACTGTTGTGTTTTTTTCTCCTCCTTTCATCAATGGATTCCAATCATTCATTTCTGGACCACTATATTCCTTCCTGTCGAAAAAAAAATGTTGAATTGAAATTTCCTTTCGATGGACCAAATTTCCTTGTTTCCTGCTCCTGAATGGTTTCATCTGCCTGTTCTTACCAATCAAACCTTCCTCTGTGTGCACCGTATCCTCTTCAAAATCTTCCCATTTCTGCTCCTTTCTACTGTCCACCTTTGGAAAGCTACGGAAGAAGCGTGGGCGGAAGGTGGCTTCTGTATGCTAGTTAAAAAGAACAATTTGTGCATAAGAAAGGTGCTCCAGCAACTGTGCTGCAGAACATGTACGCTCAAGGTGTGAATTGGCTGCTGTAGAGGCTCCTTCTCCCTCTAGACTTCTAGATTTTTCATATTAATAATAAAAAAGCCACCTCTTTTCTCACTTTCTTTTGCCCCTCAGCTCTCCTTTGCTGTGGGTGAACTGTTTTGTTGGAACTTCAAAGAGCGAAATTAAACTAAAAAAAAGAAAAAAAAATATACAACAGACCTACCTTGTTTAACTGGGTGTTTAGAGTAAGCACCTGGATCCACAGTCAGTATTGTGTGACCAAAGCGTTGATGCCAAAATAAAGGTTCAGCTAAAGATGTGATGTCAGCTAAAAGGTATTGCCTTTTCTTGTTCGTAATGGTCTCCTCCATAAAGCTTTAGACATTTCAGCTCCCAAGCATGTCAGGGGTGAATCATGTAGCAAATGAGCAAACTCATTTATGTTGTTGTTGCAGGGTGTTTTGTTTTTTTTTTATTGTTTTTTATTTTTGCTGGGGGTGGAATAAGCCTTAACTAGTAAAATAAAATAATATTGTTTTCCGCTGAGTATACAGCAGGTGTGGCATAGTTCAATCTTCTGTATCTAAAAATGAGTTTTAAAATGTTTGAGAACTATTACTTCGTTTATTTTCATTGTTTTTAGTGGGGCAGGGGACATGAGATTTTGAGAATTGTCAGTCGTAGAGATAATAGTGTTTGGTTTGGGGACAACTACAGGAAATTCAAATTGCTCAGCAGAAAAAAACCTTGCAAAGTCTTACATCTGATTTTAGGTGTTACTATGCCATTATCTTTCTCAAGTTAAAATATTTCATCACCATCTCACAGTGCTGTGATTTACCGTTGCATTGTTTAAATGTTAATTCCATTCACTATGAATGAGTCTGAAGGAACCAAAATCCAACACTGTGGAAAACATTAAAGGTGAAGTTCATCTAAAAATTAGCTTTGTATTCTCTTATACTTAATCAAAGCTGCAGGCTGCCACCAAGAATTTTAGCCTTGCATATAGTCAAATTAAGTTTAGTGTTATGTAATAAAAGAAGCCTAGTTTACGGTGTGTTGAATAACCCGCAGCTATGAATCAGATACTTGATTTCAAGAAGATGATCAGTAAATGCTACCTGCTTATTGTGTGCTAGGGGCTACCGGACCTGGTGTGGACTTTGCAACTTTTATTACACAACCTATTATTGTGCATATGATTAATATAAGATGTGCTGCCAGGAACATGCCCCTAGAGAAAACTATTGCAAATAATTGAATTAACAGGTAACTGCAACCCGGACCACAAGAATGCAAAAAGGAGGCAGTCCATATCAAAGCAACACACTAAAAAGCTATTTTATTGATCTCTTAGGATTGAAACAAATTATTGATAGCTTGTAATACTAGCAACTAGATAAATACCAACCTGAAGTGGTTTAGATAAATAAAAATTTGGCACTAAAAAAAACATTGAATGTGACTACATGACAAAGGTTCATTTTAAGGTGTTCTCCACCTCTAATTAATTGCCAAACAGATGCATTCTGTGTTTGCCCATCAAGAAACTTGTCTGCCTTCTGTATTGTGATATAGTAGACATCCATTGGTTGGGCTCATGAGTTTGTACTCAAAATGCTGCTGGACTACCTTCATTGTTTGAGTCAATTTTTTTGTTAGTGTCTCTCTGAGGTGCCAAAGTCTATTACCCTACTTTTTTTCAAGTTATCAAATCAGTTGATTTTTGTATGTTTACATTTACATGACACTGACTGTGTCATGTGGGGTTTTATAAATCCATAGGTGCTAAAGTGCACCATCATAGTTACAGTTGTAACCAATCAACAATTAATTCTGATCAGTCTGCTACACTATGGTTGTCACAAGTATCTACACTGGTGCACCTGAGCACCTTTGTTAGTAAATGATCCCCCCTAAATGTCACTGATCCTATGTTGAAGAACATGCCTAGTTGGGACTCCGTGATTGTATCATATTTTTATTTCTTTTAATTTTCCACTTTGCCAGGGCTAATAAGATCTTTATTTTCCACCTTCATTTGTCACTGTGGCCTAAAATGTGGTCAACAATGATTTGTTTTAATACATGTTGTACAGCTGGGTCTCATGAACAAGAGTCTGATTTAATACTTTTATCTCTCAAATGTCACCCAGTCATGTTGATCATGCTGACACTTCTGGGCCCTATTGTTCTATTGCTCTACACCGAAAAGGCAACACTTCATATTGCAAAAGGGCACGGACCACAATCAGATATGTTGGTTCTGCATATTCCAGTAAAATATCTATATATCATTCATGGCACATTCCATTTATTTTTCTATTTGTAACTTGTTATGTCCGTGTAATTGTTGTTTTATATTATTCTTTAATTAAATGTAAATACAATATTTTCACAATGTTATCTTTTATCAACCCATGCTCTGTGCTGGTTAATGGTCTCTTTACATACTTCTAATTTACATGATTGTACTTTATCAGGAGGGCATCGAAAACACTGAATAGATGCAAAAATAAATTTTCAGATAAAATGAACCCGTTGCTAGACTTAAGGAACAAGGGCTTTGATACTGAATGCTGAGTTGCCGAAGTGGTTTACTTCATCTTACACTAGCTCTCCAAAACTCCTGCTAACCAAATATGTATTTGTCTTCTAAGTCAACTGTTTCCCAAGGTGCATATTTATATGGTTTGGTTAACAAAATGTTTTCCTACTTTGTAATCTTCATATTTGTGTTGGTTTCTGTGCTGAGATTTCTAGTAAGTAGTGATCGTTTTGTGTGTAATTTTTTTTTTGAGGTGTAGCAGAGTGCGGCATATTGGCATAGTAGACATAGCCTTGTGAGTAGAAAATAAAATAATGAGGATTTGAATGGAAAAATTGAAGAATTATTGTATCAAACTGAATATAAAAATAATTTTTTGCAAATAATGTTGGGACCCAAAGCTAGAGGAGCAGACAAAGGGGCATGTTGGTTCTATGTAAAAAATAATATCCAAAAATAAAAAAGGTATAGTTGGTACACTTTGGTGTAAAGTATAAGTATGGGAAACAAGTTATAAATCTCTAAAAATACAACATTCCATTGACTACACTTTCCTATTTAATGTTTAACGACTAAACTTGCTTAATCCACACTGATGGCAAAGCAATCCTACTGGGTTTTATAATGTTCAAATGTTTTGTTTTATGGCACAGTGCTCCAAATTCCAGAAGGTGCCTGGAAATTCGTAGCCCCCAGGATTCTGGATAATAGATCCCATAACTTTAATTTGTATGATAAATATAAGCTAATTATACTTTAATAAATGCATTATAGTATAAGAATACTATAATAGAAGTGCATCTGTTCTGGCCAGAATTGTTTCAAGGAATTTTCCTCAAAATGGTACTGTGCCGTGTGGCCAAATGGAATTCAACAGTAAATATGTCTCCAAATTCTTTTCCAGATTTCTGCCTCAGACTTTAATGGACTTGTCATAGGGTAAACCATGAAATAATTATTTAAGTAATTAATCTGGTCAACTGTTGGCAAGGACTGAACAGGTATTTTGCATGAATGTTACCTGGCAGGATTACCCATGAAATGATTTGAGAACTGGTTTAGCTGAAAACTCTAACCCCACCCTGCCTACAGTAGGATGGTGTTCACTTTCACAGTGAGGTGACCACTGGCTGGTGAATCAATCCTGCAATATGTAAGGTGGCAATACATTGGGTCTCTGATGGCTCAGCCCATGAGTCAAACAAATGGGAAGTGTAGGAGGAGGCGCACACACTTAGCAGGAAGTGAAGAGGAGTGGAAGGTCTTTTTTTAAATTCTCATCTGCCAATTCACCATGAACTGGCCAACATAGTACACTGGCAGATCTTGCAAACCTTTATGGCTGATATCCACGTCACATGGATATTGGTTGGGATTAGCAGGCTACCATACACATACCAATGAAGTATTGCATGATATTATTGGTACAGGAATGGGACCTGTTATCCAGAATGCTTGGGACCTGGGGTTTTCCGGATAACGAATCTTTCCATAATTTAGGTCTTCATGCCTTAAGTCTACTAGAAATTCATTTAAACATTAAATAAACCCAATAGGCTGGTCTTGCTTCCAATAAGGATTAATTATATCTTAGTTGGGATCAAGTACAAGCTACTGTTTTATTATTATAAGGAAATAATTTTTAAAAATTTGGATTATTTGGATAAAATGGAGTCTATGGGAGACAGCCATTCCATAATTTGGAGCTTTCTGGATATCGGGTTTCCGGATAAGGGATTCTATACCTGTACATTTATTGTCATCTTAAGTTTAAAATGTATACTTTTTAAGAGAATTTCTATCCTAATAAATTAACAATGCTATTGCTAAATGCTTTATTATCGGGTCCTCTTGTAGGTTAATGATTTATTCTTTTTGCCCAAGTGCGGAATCACAGTTTATTCATGTGTTTTCATTTACATATTTCATATTAGACAATGTACCTCATGCTGTAAATTATAAAGATATTCGCTATTGAGACGTTTTTAGGGTAGATATAGTGAATAAAGTACCCTTATTGTAAAATATAGGGATATTATGAAGTTACCGAGGAGTTCCATGACCATATGTTTTTATACAGATCATGGAACCCCGAGGTGACTTCTAATATCCTCATATTTTTCAACAGGGGGTACTATTTATTTTAATACACAAATTTCAGTAAGTTATGTGATAGAAGTGACATCACTATGCTCGGGTTATAATCTATGACATCACTAAGCACCATTTATAGGGATATAATTTACAGAATATTCATGGCTCTTATTATTAATATTATGAATTGTATTAGATTTATTATATAGATACTGGGGGTGGTTATAGATGCTGTTTGTTAAATATCATAAACATTTGTGGGCTTTAACATTTGACATACTTGAGCTACAATTCTATCTCATGGTGCATAAGCTTCACACATTAGAAATTATAAATCATCTTGCCTTTGTTTGTTTTGTTATCTATCAGTTGACCTGGTACTTTCCATCTACTACAGAATTATAATATTCAGAATCCCAAAATGCTGGGAGTATAATATAGCAGCTGTAGAGCCTCTGGATGGCTACTAATTCAGCATGTTAAAAGCCTTTAAAGTTGTTTGATTACATTCTCCATGTTTGAGATCCTAAGGGGAATTTATTTGCTAGGCACAGTATGGACATTGCAACCTTCAAATGCTAGTTACTATGTTTTTACAGGCAATGAAGTGTTTTTTCCCAGAACTCCAACATAATTGTTCTGGACAAAATAGTTGCAAGTTACGTCTAATATGTTCATAGTGTGGGTAAAGTAATTTCTGTCAAGTTGAGTTAAATTAACATTACTGTGTGATTTCTTTTGGGTAAGGTTTGGTGCTGCTATTGATCCAGGAATCCGGGAACAACTGCCATATCCCAGGTGGCAGTGGCTCCAGTGCTCCCTAGTGTCAATAGGTGTACATGCACATAATTCATCAGAACAGACTTGGCAATTTAGAGTAACTAAACAAAGCACAACAAGAGTGTTGCAAATGTTTTTATGAATGCCATCAATAGCTGAATATTTGTGTCCACTATAGCAACTGCACTTGCAGTCATTTATTAGCCTTTCTTAATAAAATGTTGAGCAAAGCTAAATCTTCTTGGAATAACAACTGTGCTTCTAGTGAGAACAAATCTTTCCCCCTCCTCTCCTGTAGTCAGGGCTCTAAATCAGATTATGTATATCATCACTGCACATTATTCCTGCTGATATTTGTAATGCCATGCAAATACTGCACATATTATTCTGTTTAGTGTTTTCTGTTTATTTGTGTTAATATGACGTAGAAAAAGCCGTACTTTATGCAGCAATAGCTTTTATAATGATGTAGAAATGGATTGTTTGGTTATTTATATTTCACAAATTGTGTGCCTGATTCCTTCTGCTTAAAGTGGTTTGTCAGTGCTGCGGTATTACGATATATCAGGCACATCCTTTTGCATCGGCCTCTCTGATTTACAGAATCTGCACTTAGGTGGGAGAAGTTCAAGTGAGGGAAAACATAATAACTCCTTTTCTCGAGGGTGTTTATAATTCAGAAATAACCTGATGCATTCTGTAGCCCTTACTATCTCCTATCTAATGCTCGAATTAAAGGCTGTGCTGTTAGGTACTCGAGAGTTCTTGTTATAAAAGTGGGAAACCAAAAACTTCCCAGAGTCATTTGAATTTAACAGTTAGTTTAAATTTTATGTGAATCTTTGGAGGTGATAGATCTGTAACTAAAAGTATTCATATATAAATGAATAGAACTTTTATTCTATCTATGTATATATATCTATCTCTACTCCATTCTACAACCATAGGATAGGTTTTCTTTTCCTTTTAAATAAAACTTAAATGATCCATCTCCAAGGACAGTTTATATACAGAAGACACAAACAGGGCTATCTTAATGTAGACCTGTATTTTTTGAGTCAAGTTTAATATGTCTTTAAAAGCTAGCTTGTTCTGGAAAACTTAAATATAATTTATTACAAAAAACAAAACTGGGAAGTGCATGAATGGATTTTCCCTGCAGCTATTCTATTTAGCATGCTTCTAAAGTCTGTCACTTCAAAAAAACAGCAGAAAAAAAAAGAAAACTGTTTGGTTCTTTGCTAAAAAGCTGCAGATGCTAGTCAGGGTATTTGCATAGAAATCACTGTCAACTCGCTAGAGCTAGCACACCTGTGTGTGGAAAATGCATATGTATATAATACTGGGAAATATGCGTGTGTATTTAGCTTGCCTGCTTCTAACTCATTGGGCATCTGTTTTGGTGCTAACGCATTTAAATGTTTACATGTGAGTAAATCATAGATGAAAAGGTTAATGGGAAAATGTAGTCAATTAATTTTGGATAAGAACACCAATTCACATTTCGCAGTGTATTCTTCATTACTCTTTAGTTACACTGTGAATTCTAATTGTTCATCGCACCTGCTTAAAAGTAGCATTGATACTTTAACTTTCAACTGGCAGTTTCATTGGTTCACAAAAACAATATTAAATATGCACAAGGAAAACTTTTCCATTGATGGCTTTTATTACATTAATTCTTAAGTATGTTCATATTTGACATGTTTGGTATGCAAATACCTATATATATAACTGGATGATTTGCCATTTATGTTTTGTCTTAACATTTAGGCTGCAACAAGCAAATATACACAATTAAATGATATAATTTGTAGACAACAACTGAAAAAATGTTAGATGGAAAAGTGTCCAACTCGTAGACTCCCATTATCACTGTTAATAATAAGATGGGATTTAATAGTGTATTTCTCTATTTATGCAGGTCAATGGGGGTGCTTGTTTCAGATCTTTGTTGGTCTCTCACTGTATATCTTGTATATATTAAGAGCAGGGGCGTAACTACAGAGGAAGCAGACCCTGCGGCTGCAGGGGGGGGCAGGAGGTATAAGTGCCCCATGAGGCCCTAGTTTAATAAATATTGGTAAAACAGGTCAACGTCTAGACATTTTGGGGGCCTGAATATGTATTATGCCACTGATTAAGAGTGTATTCAGATATTGGCAATGTTGATTACAAAGCTCAGATAACTGAGAACTGGTGGACTACTTTTAGTAGAATAGCAGTTTATGTTTTATATTTGGCATTTATATCTCTGCAAAATGCAAGTCGTTTTTACACGAGACAAAACAATGTAGCATAGCAAGGTAGCAAGGTTTTTGGAAGGGCTGCCTGGGTCAAAAATGCCTGCCCAGTTTTTCAGTTTAGGAAAACCGAGCAGGATTACCTGCGATTGGCGTGGCAATAAACCAATCACATCATAGCTCTCCCCCTGACCCCACGTCAATGGCTCACCCCCCCCACCTGGAGTTAGCAAACGTTTGATCGGGTGTGCAGTGTCTGAAGCACCTTGCAATAAAATTTGGGATTACCCCGTTTGAAGAACAACAAAGTACTGGTGTTCCATTTTGTTTAAAAGTATATTGCTGGTGTGTGGCTAGGCCAGGACTGGTACCTGCACCTCTGCACAATTTATATTCTTCAGGCAACGTTAATACAACCATTTCAAAGTTTAATTGTGTGGACTGGTTTCCAGTAGACTTGGAAAGCACATTGTTGTTAATAGTATCAGAGCAGTCCATCATCTACCATGTTCTAAAGGAGCACATAGTGAATATATAATGGGATATCAGTATAGATTACAGAAAATAGAAATGCTACAAACTACTGTTATATTGGAGGTACCCATCAACGTACAAGTGCAACAGATAAGATGACAGGCATGCAGTCTGTTGGCAATTTCTAACTCCCGCCAGCAAAATCATTGTAGTTCATTTACAGTTGGTTATAATACAGATAATCTGTTTAGCGATTATACATTTTAAAACATATACAGGTATGGGACCTGTTATCCAGAATGCTTGGGACCTGGGGTTTTCCAGATAATGGATCTTTTTTCCATAATTTGGTTTTCATACCTTGTCTATTAGAAAATCATGTAAACATGAAATAAACCGAATAGTCTGGTTTTGCTTCCAATAAGAATTAGTTATGTCTTATGTTTGGATCAAGTACAAGGTACTGTTTTATTATTACAGTGAAAAAGGAAATCATTTTTAAAAATTTGAATAAAACGGAGTCTATGGGATTCGGAGCTTCCTGAATAACTAGTTTCCAGATCTGTAACTGATCCCATACCTGTACTGTTTTATCATTACAGAGAAAAAGGAAATCCTTTTTAAAAATCAGATTATTTGGATAAAATGGAATTTATTCTGGATAACTTGTTTCCAGAAAACAGATCCCATATCTGTATTTATATGTAAAATTACCTTATCTAAAAACAATGTACGCAACAATATATTTTATTACACCATTCTTAATATGTTAATGGGGTTGCATCTTTAACTTACAATTTCTACTTTAGCTAAATGTACAGGATTTAAAATACAAACTACATTGTGTCAAAATTTATATAAGAATATTATGGCTCAAGATTTTAAAAAGATTTGTCATATAAATCTAGGGGCATTATTATAAAGGTGTATATTTTAGGCCAAACAAAGCTTTACAAAGGGGGTGCAAAATAAACCTCATGTTTATAGAGCTTCCTTTGTTGTCCTTGTGTGAATGTATTAAAGCTATTCAGCACAATCACAAAAGAATTATTAGAAAGAGCTGATTGCAATATTTATATAGCTGTGATTTTTTTTTTACAGAATGTACAGTAATGTGAAATGAGGTAGCCTTTTTGTCAACGCCTCTTTTTACACTCGATTTTCACACTAAGCTACACATTCCATAATGTATTACACAGTTCAATAATGACTGACTTTTGCCCTGCATATTGTGGCAGTGCCAATGTATTTTTACACAAGTTTATAAATTTGCCCCTAGTATTTATACCATTTATCTGGATGGATTCAGGATAATTAAACCTAGAATGGATTTTATATTTGATAATTATAGGGCTTAGTAATGGTAAAGAAGGAAAACATAGCTTAAAATGGCCTTTAAAGAGAATCCCCTTTTATCAAAAATAAAAATATCAACTCATTAATGAGTTCTATGACCATGTAAAGGCACCAAGACAAAGTATGTTTTTATACAGGTCATGGAAATCCAAATTGACTTTGTTTCCTCATATTTAACAGTAGTACAGGAATATTATTTGTTATATTTCACAAGTTTCATAGAGTCATGAGACCCACAACATTACTAATTACTATTTTTTGTAATGGTATCACTAACCACAATATATATTTTACAGGTTATTTATGGCCTTTATGCAATAAGTTTTTTTTTTTTTTTTTTATCACCACATAGGCATAAAAATCATAGAGGCAAATAGGCTGCTGTTTGCTGCATGTAGGTGACTTCTGCTCTCCATATATTTTACAACAAGTGTACATTATAATACACACATGTTAATAAGACTGAAGTGGCATCAACCCCAATCACCTTATACAATGATGACATCCCTAGGCACCAATTTGAATGGTATCATTAAGAAGATATTCATGGCTCACATAAAAGTGTTATTGTAACACAGACTTTGAAATTACGAAGAACATCAATCAAGTGAAATCATTTCCATCATTCACTTTGCTGAACTTGCCTTAAAGATCCTGGCCTTAAAATTTGATCTAGAGAGGTAATCTGAGCAACTTTTTTTCTACCATTTTTGCCTAAATTTAAACGTGTTGCTCTTCTATTGGGGGCAACAACCAATAAGATAATTAATTGATTTTGATATTTATACAATATATTATTTTAATTTTTTGATCCAGGCCCTTCCCATTTGTGTTCTAATCTGTTGTTAAAATTATGGATCAGATTGGAGATAAAACTAAATATGTGCATAAAAAGTAAGTTCACTCAAAATTTACAAAACATAATGATTTTTTTCAAATTCATGCTGTAACACATCAGAGATACACTGTTATTTCTTTAACTGCGGTAGAATGATCAAATCTAATTTCTAATTGATTTGTTACAGATTGCTGCCGTGTGGCAAGTATGTGTTTTGCATATTAGCCCCAGTGACCCCTGCAAAGTTGCATAGCTGGCAAAATCTCTTTAATTTTATCTTCCAAGTAGGAAGTTTTGAAATGTTTACCAGTTTTGATGCCAGTTCTTTTGATGCATGTTGTCCTCTTCTCAAGTCAATAATGAATCAGGATTCATACAAAGCCTAATATCTTAACATATGTCTTTAATCTGGTTGTTTAGGATAGCAGCTGCCATATAAGCTTGATGTGACATAACTTCCTCCCTGAGTCTCTACCTGCTTATTCAGATTACAACAGGGAGGAGAGGAGGAAGAGGGGAAATGGAGGAAGAGAGGAGCAAACTGAACATGCTCAAACACAAGCCCTAGAGGTTTAAGCTGAAGGCAGGAAGTCTGATACAGAAGCCCATGTGTACACAATAGAAGGAAAGAAATGCAGTGTTTCTTTTGACAGAGGACTCTGAGCAGCATTACTTTTAGGGTTTACTGGTATATTTATATAGATCTTTCTGATAAAGCTTACTTAATTTTATCCTTTTCTTTTAACCTGCCCTAGACATGTGTTTTGTTTTTTTTATTCTGTTGCTCTGCAATACTTTGCTTGTGTGGCATATCTACTTTTGGTGGAACTTCCTGTTTCCTTCTGAGCATAATGTTCATTGAAAAAACAGAGTAAAAAAGGAGAACTCACTGTTCCAATGCTGATATGCTGTGCTTCTACGTGGTAAAGCGCTTCTCGTAGCGTAAAATCCACGTGAAAATTGCTAGTGCTCCATGTCTTTTGAAGATTTTCACCATAATGTACATTGCTCTGCTGCATCTGGTAACAGCCAATGGTTTGTTAATTCAATCTCGGTTCAAAGGAACAAACTCCATTAAATAGAAAAAATACATCACAAAACTAGAGCGCCTTCTTAAGGTTTAACAAACTTTTTGTCTGTGTGTCTCTTAGTATTTAGTGGAGAAAGAGAAAAAGAGTATGGAATAAAGGAGTAAGATGTTCATTGCCTATAATGGTTGTGTGGATCAATTACATACATAAAAACAAAAAGGTGCTCTTATTTTAGACTACATTCATCATATACAGCAAGGGTTGGGTTTTCAAAGACCGTGGATCATTGAATTCTACATTTCTATTTAAAGCTCATTTTTCTATTGCAGTCATTTTTGGTTTTTTTTATCCTTTATATGGAAACTGCAGCGAAGATACATTGCTAATATATGAAAAAAAAAGTACCTCAAAAAGGGGTGAAAGAAAAATATCGCCCTCCTCTCTTAAAACCAACACTTGCCATCTTATGTATCTCGAAGTCTTTCAGGATATGGATCTGTTTACATACATATATTTGTGCTAAAAAGCCAAAACAAGAACTTTTCATGTAAACAAGTATCTTTATGAATGTTATTCAAATAGGAGCAATGTATAATGTAGCTGTAGGTTTTCTTACTCTGGGTAAGGCTATGGATAAATTAATTGCTTTTATATCTGTTCAGGCAAAACATGGCATGGTCATAAAGATGTGGCAATACAGCAGTAGAAGTGTATGCACCTTTATGGGGGAGCAGTTTGTTCTATGTTTTCTTCCAATGTCTGTTACATACATGTCTATTCATTGCTTAGTTATCAAACAATTTATTGGCGGAATTTTTTATATATATATAAATAATTTAAAAGTAGAAATGAATGTGTTAAAATTTTAATTTAATGATATATAAAAAATAATCATATGTAATGTGCATCCTTGAGCAGTTATATATGTGTTTTTTTTATATATATAAAATATTTATATATAGATATACATAAACAAGTAAGTATTGCTATTTGAAAAAATATAATTGTAAAATTATATCATGGATTGTAAAGATATTTTTCCACTTCTAACTGAAACATGTAAGTAAAGATTTCATTCACTTTGTCCCATTGTTATGTTTAAAATAAGCTTATCTGGAAAAAAAAAAAGTATTATACATGTATAAAATGTTGGGTCTATCTTTGTTTAAAAACATAGTATTGTAATTAATCATGGCCAAAATTATTTCATTTAATTTTTTTTCTATTAAACAGAATTCTTGCTCCTGTCTTGTGGTATGTTGAATAAAAAAACAAATTTACTGTTTGTAAAATGGGAGGGTTTGAATTTTCTTTAACTGTTGGGGGCCATTAGTATATTGCTTTTTTTCTTACTCTTTTGTGCATTTTTTTCCCTGTTTATATTTGGGACCTTAGTTATTTTTCTAAAATTTTGTATGGCGTGCTATTAAAATTGTATTTTGTATTATGCATTGTCAGCATGAATGATCTGCAATGTTTGTTCAGTCTCTGCTGGACAATTTACAACTATTAAGGAATTAAAATCCTGAAGTAATAAATAATACCAAGAAAATGTGCTAGCTTGTATGAAAGAACCAAGCCATTGTAAGGTAAGCCTCGGCCATCATATTCATGGTGTGTTAGCAATCAATCCATTATTTTCTTAAAATACAAAAATGATGTAATTCGCCTTTTAAAAAGTGTGTGTTGGGCTCGATACACGTCACTATTCTGGCACCATGTTTAAGTGGAAAACAGAATGAAGAATCCACATTGCTTTCACTCTTTACCAGGGGTGTAACTATAGAGGAAGCAGACTCTGTGGCTGCAGGGGGCCCAGGAGGTATAGGGGCCACATGAGGCCCTAATCCATATACCATTTTAATAAATATTGGTAAAACAGGTCAACTTTTAGACATTTTGGGGGTCTGAAAAATAATGGCCTAGTTATGCCACTGCTCTTTACATTCTTGCCCAAGGCATAGCTGGTACATTATTGGCATGAAAAGGGTTAATCACAATGCAGTAATTCCAATGGGGGATGAGATAACTCCTTTAATCTTTTTGTTAATTTTATGCTGTATACATTTACTAGTGCTACACTCAACCCATGACAAATGCATGTAAATAGTTTGTAAAATATAGTACTAGTAAATATCCAAAGAATACTTGAAAGGACAACAGAATAAATGGAAGTTATATTCCTAGCTCAATTCATACTAGTACATTTGTTGTTGATATGTAAAATAAAGAGCAAAGTTTGCTAAATTCTTATCACCTATAGCAACCAATCAGCAAGTAGCTTTTACTGGTCACCACTTTAAAAGGAAGCACCTTATTGGTTGCTGTAAGTTACTGCTCCTGGGCAAACGTTGTGCCTTTTTATTACATATGGGGGAAAGGGGTTTTAAAAATCCTGCATTTATCCATGGATCACAATAGTTATCCTTTTTTTTTTTTTTTGCTATACTCTGCCTGCAGTCATAGAGTTTTTTAAAATTCGAATATACTCACAATTCGACTGGGAGGTTATTGAAAAAAAATTTGAATGGCTAATATTCGATCGAATGGTTCCGACCCGAAAATTTGAACCGTATTTGATTCGTATTTAATTCTTATGGATCAAATTTATCTCCCGAAAAAAACTTGAAAGCTATTCACATCTCCAAATGGCTCAACGGACCTCGGGCATTAATTAATAATGCTTAAATAATACTTCCAAAATCACCCCATAGCAGCTTATATGGATAGTGTTAAAACACCTAAACCCACCTGTATGTTTCAGGGTAAAAACCACACATATTGGCAACTTTATGTGATATATATAAGAAATAATGGCATTGACTAAAATCAATTTCAAACTGTTCCATGTGGAGTTCTTAGTGAAGAAACCCTACATGGTGATACTGCTCTTTAGAAGAATTGATTTAATCAGAATGGACCAAGACCAAGAACTCTTTCCTACTGAATAAAACAAGAGGTCTGCCATTTTGCAGAATGCATTTTCCTAATGTATTACAATTAAAAATCATTACAAAGTAAGTAGAAAGTAGATTTAGGCAAAGGAACATTTTTTTCCAATAAGCTGTAACATAACTGAACAAGATTTATTTGTGTTTCAGAAATATTGATTCTTGGAATGAAATAATCTCTAAATGGAGCAAGCCCTTGTTTCAATCAGACTAGAATATTGCTTCCACCTGGCAGTTCTGTGCCCTGTCGACTACTGTTAAAATGGAATACCTATTCTACAACATAGAAAAGAGTAGGGAAATATGTAAGTGCACATGAAATGTTCAGGTATTCTGGATTTGCTAGAGATACAGAGAGCAACAGGAGCAATATCTAAACTTCTGCAATGTCCTTCAGGTACTAATGGAAGAATCATGCAATGACAAAGACTCCATTTTAAATCTCAATCTAAATACTAAATCTTTTCCAAAGATTGGCAATGAATAAGGTGAATACCTTTAAAGACCACAGAACATACCCATTTATTGTTGACATCCTCTGCTAGGTCTAGGTACTCAGGGAGCATATAACGAGAGGAAATATGAGTAATATATGGGGGGAACTAGAACTACACTACACTCACCATTGCCATTGCAATCAATTACTCCCAATGCCCCCATCGACCACATACCTCCTCCCACCAACAATTGCTCACTCGTACCTGTTCCTCACACACACATTGTTGTGAACTGAATAACCTGTAGCAGGTGCATTGGTGAGCACTTTATTTTAGGCAGCAGACACAGAGAAGGGCCAAATTTAGTGGAATACAGACAGAAGAGGTACATGTCCAGCGTCCCTTCACTGCGGCGCCCTAGACATGTGCCCCTTCTGCCTTCCCCTAGTTTATGATCCTATGCAGAAAATATTGTTGGTGGGCGGACTAGAAATCTCCCTCGACAAGGATCTAGGTAAAAATTGCCATAAATTACAGACCAGAGAATCTTAAAGGATAGCAAATAAATGCAGGGCACAGAAAAGCTAAGAAAGAAAATCAGACCCTCCAAAAGGTAATGCTTCAAAGGAGCAGTAGACCCTAACAGGCATGAAAGTTTTTTTTTTATACAGCATTAAATGCCTACTAGAGGTTTGTAGATAGACAAACTCCATCTAAGACCATTCATCTGGAGATTTAGACTAATGTCTGATATGGCATCTTCCTGTGACATCATACACATAGACATATTTTGGGAATAAAACGCACATGGGGCATTTTCAGGATAAAATCTGCTCCATGGGCAAAGGTGGCATTTGGCAGAGAAAACACCATATACAGTACATTAGCCCTAGGGCAATGGCACATGATGCAACTTCAGAATCTCTGCTTGTAACATGGGGTTGGAAATCTTAGGGACTTTGGTGCTATATGTTTTGGCTAGAAAAAATATGTCTAGTGTCTGAAATCACCCTGTAGTCCATAGCCCTTGAGCTACAATGATGTCATGTTTTATAACAAGTCCAGAAAATTCGCGATTTCAGTGAGTCTGAGACAGGCCAAAGATTTCAAGTGATCATCCCATGATCTGGAATTTTTAAAAGAGAATTTATCAATGGGTGAAGGTTCTTCCTTTGATAAATACGATAAATATTTGAGTTTTTGGGCAAAATCCTCCGAATAAAACTCTAACAACATGCAGGCTATTAATATCTTCAAATGGTTCAAGGGACCTTTGCCACCTGTATTTTCGGATTCAAGATATTTCCAGGGTCGGGTTATAATAAATCTAAAAAAAAAAGAAAAAAAATTACCAAAAAAATCAGCTTGAAAACTCGAATTTTTGTGACTGAGAACACAATTCAAACCTTAAGAAATAACCACCTAAGTGTCTCTCTAGTTCCTGAAGCCTGCACACATCATTGTCCAGCATGTATCATCTTCTAGCTCCTGCTTGAATTGAATGTGGTAAAGCGGATCTTCTGACTCTAGAAGGATAACCATGTTTCCTGGCTAGATAGCACATAACTGAGAAGCTAAGATACATTGAGAAACTAAAGGGGACTGTAAAATATGTGGGGACTGTAAATATCTGGAGCTCATTTGGAACTAGTGAATGTTTAGCGAGATTTTGAATTCCGAATCAGATTTTTGGTGTGTGCTTGCCTGAAGAAGGGCCTATATATATATATATATATAAAGGTTCTAACGTTGTATAAATTTATAGTGTTAGTATTCTGTACAGATATGGGACCTGTTATCCAGAAATTGAATGCTTGGGACCTGGGGTTTTCTGGATAAGGGGTGTTTCTGTAATTTGAATCTACATTAAGTCTACTAAAAAAAATAAAATATGAATTAAACCCAATAGGATTGTTTTGCCTCCAATAAGGATTAATTATATTGCTGCCATGCAGGGAGGTGCCAGCCTTTTGAATACTATGACCAGAGGTAAATAGTTAGAGACCACAATATGGGGTTTACCTTGACGTGGTATGGAGGCTTATCAACTTTATGATCATAACTTTGTTAATAAAACCCCCTGTTTTTGTAAACACATGCACTCCCCTCTCTTTTTTGTAAGGATTAATTATATCCTAGAGTCAAGTACAAGTTACTCTTTTATTAATGTAAAGAAAAAGGAAATAATTTTTAGAAATTTGAATTATTTTATTAAAATGGAGTCTATGGCAGATGGACTTCCTGCAATTTAGATCTTTCTGGATAAGGGTTTCTGGATTTCTCGTATCTGTATTTATGCATTATATATTTATAAATATAGGTCCCTGCAGTGTCAGAAATATATATACAGTACATACAGATATAGGAGGGAAAGTTGTAGGGGATACAGTCATTTTTACATTGGGGTAACCACATAAGAATAAAGTTTTAAATATATACTATACTACTTGCTAAAAAGTAAAAACTCCCCAGAGTACGGCAGTGGACAAAACATTCTTCACTCACAGGAGGGACTTTGTGAAGTTTCTGTTTCTATGTGTAGTTCCCACTTAGCACTGTAAGAGAAATATGTTGAAACTACTTCAGGTTTCAGTACCTGAAAGCCTTTATTGCCATTTCTGCCAATGTTTCACATAGCAATGGGCTACCTCTGAGTGACCTCCTTCTGTGTTCAATAAACATCAATATAATATCATTAAACTCACAGGCACAGATCAATCTTTCTGAACAAGTCTCGTAGGGAGGAATGAGTGCAGGAAAATTTCTGTTCATTCAGTAGTTACAGCCAGCACCTCATAGAAGGGACTGAAGGGAAAAGGTATTCTTTCCTTTACAATCACTGGATGCCACTTAGTGATGTGTTTTTTTATATACATTGAGGGGGTTATTTACTAAACTCCGAATGCAAAATATATATGTATATTTTTTATAAAATCTGACTATTAAAAAATCACACATTTTTCAGAACTTATTAAACCCAGGGGATAGAAAAGTCGGAATCAGAAAATCCGGCATCTCAGACCTGTTGAGGTTGCATATAAGTCACTGGGAGAAGTCTCAATGATTTTTTGATGTGCGCTGGGCTTTGTGCTATACCCCAAAGTTTTTGGGCAAAGATTTCTGGGTGAAAAATTTTAAAAAATCGTGAAAATCAGATAAAAAAAAATCAAAGAAATAGTGAAAATCTGATTTTTTTTTTTTTTTCCCGACAAAGCAAACCTTCGAATTTTTTTTTTTAAGTATTCTGGATTCTGTGCATCGCTCTTGGGCGCAAATTCACTAAGCGCCGAACGCTAGCGTTTGGCATTTTCAGTACTTAGCAAATTCACTAACGAATGCTGGCGTAAATTCGCTAGTGTTACTTCGCACCCTTACGCCAGGCGAATTTTCGCTAGCGACGTAACTACGCAAATTCACTAACTTGTGTTAGTGAATTCACTAACTGAACGCTACCTTTTATGCTAGACTTCCTTCACCACCTCAGACCTGGCGAAGCGCATTAGAGTAGATAGGGATTGTTTCAAAAAAAGTCACATTTTTTTCTAAGTCCCAAAAAACGCTGGTGTGTTTTCTACATGATGGGTGATAGGCTGAAAAAGATCGAAAATATTTTTGGGGCTCCCCTCCTTCCCCCCTACATTTCCTGACTCATGGCAACTTACCTAGACAGTGGGCACATGTGTAGGGCAAAATAAAATTTTTATTTGCTGATTTGAAGGTTTTCTAGGCATTTGTAGTGCTGGTACGTGTTCCTCCATTGAAATTTGAATTTCGCGCCGTATGCAAATGAACCATCGCTAGCGAAACTTCGCTGCGCTTGGCAAATTAACGCTAGCGCAACTTCAAAAACTTGCGCTACCCCTGTGCGCAACTTCGGATTTTAGTGAATTTGCGGAGCGCTGGTGAAAATACGCCTGGCGAAGTGCGGCGAATTTGCGCCTGGCGCAACTACGATTCTTAGTGAATTTGGGCCTTAGAGCGATGTCGGACATATCACTTTGTTGTCCATGGGAGATTGCCTATACCACAGGTGACAAAGCATTCGCAAATACTTTTCAATTAGAAGCACGGGAATAGCCACATTTATAAAACTTTATCTGGGGTTTCCCAGCTGAAGTGTTTTACATGCAATAATCCCTATTCTTCCGGTTAAGAAGGGTATTTTCAGGTACTTCTTCGAGGGCAGCAAATCACCATGTCTGATATTGTCCTTAATGGGATACTGTCATGGAAGAAAATGTTTTTTTCAAAACGCATCAGTCAATAGTGCTGCTCCAGCAGAATTCTGCACTGAAATCCATTTCTCAAAAGAGCAAACAGATTTTTTTGATATTTAATTTTGAAATCTGACATGGGGCTAGACATATAGTTAGTTTCCCAGCTGCCTCCAGTCATATGACTTGTCTTCTGATAAACTGCAGTCACTCTTTACTGCTGTACTGCAACCTAACAACAGAACAATGGGAAGCTAACCAGATAACCGCTTCCTAACACAAGAACAGCTCCCTGTTAGATCTAAGAACAACACTCAATAGTAAAATACAGGTCCCACTGCGACACATTCAGTTATATTGAGTAGGAGAAACAACAGCCTGCCAGAAATCAGTTCCATCCTAAAATGCTGGCTCTTTCTGAAAGCACATGACCAGGCAAAATGACCCAAGGTGGCTGCCTACACACCAATATTATAAATTAAAAAAATACACTTGCTGGTTCAGAAATGAAATTTTATATTGCAGAGTGAATTGTCTGCAGTGTAAACAGTGTAATTTAGAAATAAAAACGACATCATAAAAATCATGACAGAATCCCTTTAAGAACAAAGCCTCATATCCTGTGGTGTCTCTTATAAGGAGGACTTGTAGCCTTGGTGTACGGCTAAACCAAACTGGATTAAGCAAGTGATTTAGAAATATAATTCTTCATTTTGATTTATTAATATAAATTTATATTTTGTATTTATTATAATTCTTTACATTTATTTATTGCGAAAAATGATAACATTTCTGTGTAAGGCAAAAGTATGTGAACGTATGCTTTCAGCAACTGGTGTGGCCTCCTTGCGCAGCAATAACTGCTTCTAAACATTTTCAGTAACTACACTGCCACTCAGATACTCAAATAACAGCTTTAATGGTGGGTTTCCTCATATGAACTGCCCACTTCAGCTTCTTCCGCAAAGTTTCTTGTGAATTAAGGTCAGGACTTTGACTTGTCCTATGAAAAACATTGACTTTCATCTTCTTTGGTGGATCAACTTGTGTGTTTAAGGTTGTTGTCTGGCTTCATGTCTTAATTATGCATGACCTACTTTCTCTTGAGTTTCTGTTCACAGATGGATACCATGACATGTTCCTGCAGAATTTGCTGGTAGCAAGTCATCATGGTCCAGAGGCAGCAAAGCAGGCACAGACCATGATACTACCACCACCACCATGTTTTACAGATGGGATAAGGATCTTATGCTGGAATGCAGTGTTTGCCTTTCTTCAACTGTAACACTTTTTTATTCAAGCCTAATAGTTCTTTTTTGGTACTATCCATACATAGAACTTTATTTCAATAGACGTATCCATGTGGCTTAAGCAAGCTGTAGACAGGCAGCAATATTTGGATAGTAGTAGCTTTTTCCTTGCAACCCCCATTATGCGCATATGTTTTTCTGTGTTCTCCTGGTGGTGGTCTTATCCTGGGGAAGATTAAAATGGTGTTGAGTTGCCTCCATTTGTGCAAAATCCATTTACAATGGGTTGGTCGAATCCAAACTCTTTAGCCCAGTGAGCATTAATAACTGTTTTTATGAGATCCTCAGAAATCTCCATTGTTCAAGACATGACGCACTTCCACAAACCTCATACACACTCACTTCTGTTTATCATCCCATTGGTTAAAACACCTAACTCAAATTAACTGAGAACCCTAGAGGTTCACATATGTCTGTGAAGGTTCTCATTCATCCATTCATTATATATCAATAGTAATAAGTCAAGCAATATGACTTGCCGTATTTTCTTTTTCATTGAAGACGTTTGGCTAGTCATCCGACTGGCTTTCTCGATTCTGATAGACCTGTACAGGCTTTCTCAATTCTGACTGATCTGTACAGGTCATTCGGTATTGAGAAAGCCAGTCTCCTGTACCAATCGGAATTGAGAAAGCCAGTCGGAGCTGTACAGGTCATTCAGAAGACACAAATATGTTACTTTGGATAATTTGCCTCAATCAATAAATGAACAAGCATTATGCTTTAACTTGGTTGTACAATTGGGTTTTTATTATATAGTTATAGGACTTATACAAAAATATTGAAAATCTAAAAGGGTTCACCCTATGCATCATCATGGGTTTGGATTTGTTTCGATATTTGGTCAAACCTCTTATACAGAATTTGGTATTTGTCAAAATCCAACAATTATGAATTTAGTGCATTCCTAGATTTTCCCTACTACTGTTTAAAAGTATGTTTACTTACTGCTAATTGCACATCTAGCCATTAATTAAACTGGGTATATCCCATTATCCAGTGCTCTCAGATAATTATAAAATAGCCACTTGACTACAGTTGTTACATTCCAAGTCTATCACACAGATTGAAGCAATCAGGGAGGAAGATTGCAATCAAGGGAAGCCCTTATACTTTGCCTTACTAATGACAATCTTCAGAGAGGCACCTAAAGCAAGTAAGGTAGAACCCAGTGGCAGACTAGACTTCATGGAACAACTACTGTATATAGAACCATGTTCTATTGTTGTGCACTGCACTTGTACAGGGGAAGATGGCGCTGTATGTTGCAGCTAAATTGGGCTGTTTTTAGCACCTCACTTGTGACAGACATTCGGGCAATAATATCAAGTTGGTCTATCCAAAGTGTATATCTCATATACAGGTGCATAGTCTCAGAGGAATGATGCATTTGTAGATTAAAAAGTGAAAAGTGAGCTTCTCATTTCCTGTCAGATCCAATTGTTTGGGTCGATGAACAATGCTTTTTGGCTATCCTCATGGATGGCTAAATCACATAATATCCATCTTTTTATCCTGCAACCCAAGCAGTTGGAGAACCCAAAGGTCAATCTGTGTGTGGCCACATTTATGTTGTTAGTAGAAGTCAATATCAGCCTTTGCAAGTCATTGCCGAGCCAATTCAGTCACTCTCCATTCCATACTTTACTCTTCTGCATGTGAAAGCTAATACAGTATATAATTACAGAGAAAACATCACAGAAACACACACCGATGAACCCATTGTAATAACCATCACACTGGCTATTATCCCATTCATTGTTTACACAAGCATTAATGGTACTGTGTTAGTTTACACCACATCAGAAATTGAGGTGTATGATATTTGTCTTTAAAGGGATCCTGTCATCGGAAAACATGTTTTTTTCAAAACACATCAGTTAATAGTGCTACTCCAGCAGAATTCTGCATTGAAATCCATTTCTCAAAAGAGCAAACAGTTTTTTTTTATATTTAATTTTGAAATCTGACATGAGGCTAGACATATAGTTAGCTTCCCAGCTGCCCCTGGTCATGTGACTTGTGCCTGCACTTTAGGAGAGAAATGCTTTCTGGCAGGCTGCTGTTTTTCCTTCTCAATTTAACTGAATGTGACATGGGTTTTTACTTTTGAGTGTTGTTCTTAGATCTACCAGGCAGCTGTTATCTTGTGTTAGGGGAGCTGCTATCTGGTTACCTTCCCATTGTTCTTTTGTTTGGCTGCTGGGGGGGAGGGGGGGGGTACTATCACCAGGCCCGGATTTGCGGCAAGGCCGCATAGGCCTGGGCCTAGGGCGGCAAAAAAATAGGGCGGCATGCCGCCCAGCCGCATTATGGGGATGCGTGCTTCCCCATTCAGTTACAGCAGCTGCGCCGGCGTTTTTTCGCCGGCGCACTGGGAAGGGGAGGTGAGGTGGGCGCTAGGACTGCGCGGCCTAGGGGCGCCCCTTATTGAAATCCGGCGCTGGCTATCACTCCAACTTGCAGTACAGCAGTAAAGAAGTAGTTGAAGTTTATCAGAGCACAAGTCACATGACTTGGGGCAGCTGGGAAATTGACAATATGTCTAGCCCCATGTCAGATTTCAAAATTTAATATAAAAAAATCTGTTTGCTCTTTTGAGAAATGGATTTCAGTGCAGAATTCTGATGGAGCAGCACTATTAACTGATTCATTTTGAAATTTGACATGACAGTATCCCTTTAAGGACAATGTCACACTATGGCGCAGATTTACTAAAGGGCGAAGTGATTAACGATGGCAACGATTCCCCAGTGTTACTGCCCGCAGTGACTTCGCCGATTTACTAATGGGCGCAGGTGTCACTTTGCTAGCGAAATACATAGACGCTAGCAGTGATTCACACTCTATCGCCAGACGACTTTTCGCTCTGGCAAATGGACATTACTCTGCAAATTCACTAAAATGCAGAATGGAAAAACTTCTAAGTTCAAAAAACGCTGGCGTCTTTTCCTTTTTTCAGGGTGATAGGCTGCAAAAGTCCAAAAATATTTTTTAGTTGTGTAATTGGTTTCCCCCATACATTTTCTAACATTTGGAACATAATTTTACAGTGGACTCATGTGATGGGCATTTTAACAACTCTTTTGTCTTTATTAAGGTTCCCTGGACATGTCTAGTTAATAGTGTCAATGTAATGTATTAGATGCAACACATAACATAAAGATCCCACCGTATGCAAATTAGCCTCAGTGCAAGACCTCTAACGAATGTGCGCTAGGCAGAATTGAACGCTAGCGCATCTTCGCTTTGATTTGCTCACATTGCCAAAGTAGCCAAATTCACCAGCGTCCATCAGCCAGGATGAAACTTTGCATTTCAGTAAATTATCATTATCCCATCAAATTTTCGCCTGTTGTGATGGGTGCCCCTATGTCTCCATACTGTCTCTGCCAGTTCTCACCTACTTAAACACCAATGGATGGGCAGCTCTCCCGCAGCAAAAAACTCCATTGGAGAAAACTCCTAGGTAGGGATGGGCAAATTCACCTTGTTTCGCCGTGTAAATGACGCCCATAGACTTGTATGGCTTTGTGCGCCAAAAATTTTTGACGTTCATAGAATTTAATGGGCATCTGCGACATTTTGCCTACGGCTAATTTTTGGATCAAATCAAATTCGCCCATCCCTACTCCAAGGGGTATATTTATCAAGGAGTGAAGTTAGAGATTTTTAAAGGCATATTTGTCAAATGGTGAACTTTCACTATCATCCTTTGATAAATACACCTTTAAAAATCCCATAGAAATAAATGGAGAGTGGCGTTATTTCACTCTGTGGACTGTGGAGATTTCTAACTTCACTTATTGATAAATATACCCCCATGTGTGACATAGCTCTACAAGGTTAGGCTTTCTCATTTGTCCTACTTTATCAGCTATGTAAATCAATCAGACATAGAGGGCAATTAAAGCTTTATTTTGCCTTGTGAGACCTTTTATTAGATTCCGAGTGTTTCTCTAGGATCCCTGCCATAAAGTATCACAGGGCTGCCAGTAAGCAGAGACAATCACCAGCACCAATAAACAAACAACAAAAAGTGGCTACATGAATACTGAATTCTCAGGGTTTCCAGAGGCATCTTTTGGTAATGTTGAGCACCGTGCTTCATGATTTGCAAAAACATGTTAAAAAAAAAAACAAAGCAATATTTATTGCCATAAAAATAATATGATCATAGCTTAATTATAATCATGTTAAAGGTAATGCCCAAACAAAAGGCAAATTAGTAAAAGAAAAAATAAAACAATAGGGCTTATTTATTACTACACATTTTTAGATACTAGAAATATATATATATATATATATATATATATATATATATATATATATATAATTTTTTTTTTTTTTGTATACCTGTACCAAACAAATACGTCTTTACTTCCTGAACTCTTGAAAGACTTGCCTGAAGAAAAGGTGCTTTCATTTCACAAACATCATAAGGCATGAAAAGAGAATAAAGTTACACTGGCTTGCTCTGTCTTTGGACTGGAGCCATTATCTGTCTATATAAGGAATGCATCAGTCATTCTTATTATATTAATCATCCATCAGTGTTAGCTGCCCTGCTATGGCTGCTCTTCATCCTGTCAAAACTCACCCTTAGGAATATGTTCTCCTCATCACTAGACAATCTCAATCATTGTTAGCAGTTCTGCTTCCAAAGACTTTTGATGATTCTCATTTCAGAGAACTGTGTATTTTATGTAACATCATGATTTCATTCTACCGTTGATAGATCTTTTGCCTCTGAAAAATGATCAGATATGGAAACTGTGTGTAGCCTTGATTATTATATGCTCGAAAAAATGGTAAACGACCTTATTCCATAGATGCATTTTTTTTAAATACAGGATGGATAGGTTTGTATGGTTGTACCACAGATATGAGGATTTATTTAGGAATACGGTGCTGTTTCCTATGGCAACTAATCAGATTACTGTTCTAATTTCTCTTCTAGGGGAATACATTGATGAAAATGGAAGATGTAAATTCTGTGACGCCTCCTGCGCCAAGTGTATTGGTCCTGGCAAAAATAATTGCATAGGCTGCTCCCCAACAAGGTAATATTTGTTTTTTAATTCTTTTGGAGACTCTGTGATAGCTCAACGGAATAAAGTTCTGAATGTTAGTTGTACCTGACCACAGATTGTAGACATGAGGTGTGTGTATAGGCACACAGAAAAATTATAGATTTGACTTTGATTTTCATCTGCGGCCGAAGGCACATGGAGTAATACAAGATTGGGAGGAAATGCTTTCCTGCAGTTGTAGTGATATAACTGGTACAATTAGATTCCATTCATGCTTTTCTTATTACGTACAACTGTACACTGGGGAAGCAGGGATTTGTAATTATTGGTCATATTATATTTTCACAACCTGAAACATAAAAGCCCTGGGCTCTGCATAGCATAGATTCAGATTAAAGGGGTGGTTCACCCCATAGGTGAACCACCCTTTTAAGAGACATTATGTACTGGGAAGACCTATATGTGTCTGCCATGTTTTTGTACTCAATTGTTTCTGTCATTAGCAAAGATTCTACTAAAAGTATCTTTGACTTTATTTTTGTGTTCAGTTATGGGTTTCCTTACTCGGTCCTCAATGTAATTTCAGTTCTTAAAGGAGAAACAAACCCGTGCTAATAAAAACCCCTACCCTACATATATCCGACTCCCTTCTCCCCCTAGCCTAGGTGGTACCTTTGGAAAATGCCCCATATTCTTTACTTACCCCTCGGTGCAGATTCAGGGCATCGGAGTTCTCGTGCACCATCTTCTTCTATTCGGTAATCTTCGGGAATAGATCCAGGCCTGGATTTGTGGAAAGGCCACCAAGGCCTGGGCCTAGGGTGGCAGTATTTTAGGGGATGGCATGAAGCCCACATTGGTTCGGAAGCTCTGGGGCTGATCATGAGATGCAATTGTTTTTTTACATTTCCCATGCGCCAATCCCCAGTGCTCCCGACCTGATGATGAAATTTGTGCATGTGCACAAATGAAGGGGTATGTAACCCAGCCCTGAATAGATTGGCATAACAGCGAATGTGCAGTTGAGCAATCTTCTGTGACGGAAATTGCCGAAGCGCCGGACGAAGACCTGAAGATTACCTAAGTGAAGAAGATGGCACTCGGGAACTCCCTTGCCCTGAATGGCACTGAGGGGTAAGTAAAGAGGTAGGGGCATTTACCCAGGGTAACACCATGGCTGGGGGAGCACGGAGAGGGGGGTCTATATAGGGTAAGGAATTTTATCAGCAAGGGTTTAGTTTTCCTTTAAATTTGGTTATGAGGCAATTAGCATGTTTTTATGAAAGTGCCAGGACCAAACTGGCAATCTGTGGATTTTGGCAAGAGGCTGCTGTAAGATTCCATAGACATCAGGCTGTTGGGGGGCTGTTTGGGCCTCTGTGCACTTGAGATGCCACTTAGGGTCTATTTTGAATATCAGTCCGTGCATGGGAGGTGCTATGTATTAACCCCCATGTAGAATACTGCCAATATACATCTTGAGACAACTATACAAAGGAAGTTTACATACTTTGGGCCAGATTCAATTCAGTGAGAAAAATGTTTATCACATGAAAACTCATGGACGAGATTCAAGTTGAGATGCAATTCAATTCAGAAAAACGTATCTTACTGTTTATCACATGAGCACACTATTGAAGTTTGTGGGAAAAAACTAGAACTCTCCTCAAATTGAATCTCGTCCACGAGTGTTTACTTGATAAAACATGAGAGAACTTTTTCTCACTGAATTGAATCTGGCCCTTTGTATCTAAGCCACTGATTTAGGTGAGGGAAGGCAAAGAGCAAGGGGGAGGTGAGAGGTAACAGAGAAAGAAAACCATTAGGGGCCTGAAAAGAAAATAAGCAGATGGATTCTAAACATTAAAGGATCACATGGATATACAAAGAATGTAAAAAAAGACCAAAAGAAAGAATTGGAGGATGAATCAGTGGATCCACTGGTAATGATCAGGGGCTCTCTTTTACCCTAAAATTAAAGCAACAATAGTAGAATTTACGCCTTTGTTTCATCGCATTCTTTAGCTTTGTACCTCATTTTAACTATTGTTCCATGTTGTATTGCTTTCCTCTGTTTTTCCTTCATCATGTTAATCAGTGCTATAATTGATGGACTGATTGACAATTCTCTTCACATTCAGTCCTCCACTGACAGACATTGTTGCCTCATTGAGAGACAAACATGGTGGTCTTTGTTTATCTTTATGTAGGCAGCAGTCCATCAGCAACTCAATCCACTATTCATTTGTAAGGCTGCCAAGTGACAGGAGGATCCGTTCACTTCAAAGCAATTTTCTGTATGAGGGTGTGCTCTGTTCTCACATTTACTTTTGTAATCTATAGCACCATGCTTTCATGGACTTCAATGGCATGGCTCTATAATTAGACTCAGGCCATCACACTGTATTGGAGATATAAAAAAAAAAACCTTTGAACTGCTGGTGCTGGTTCATTTTGGATTTGTCCTCAGGAAGTTTTCTTGATATTTTTTTTTCATTACTATTTTCATTTTTTCTCGTTCTTGATTTTGCCTCTAAATCAAAAACAATAAAACATAATGTCAAAGAACATTTCAGAATGTAAAGCCTGGGATGTGGGGTTTCATGCATTATTCACAAGATGCAAAATGTACTTCAGTTGCAAGCATTTGGCTCGGTTATCTTTATTTTCTGTTACTTGCAAACTGTTTAAAGAACAAAGTAATTCAGCTCAACTAAAATACATATAAAATTAGCTGGACATAATATAATATACCTAATTTTGAATCACTTTCAATTAGAACTTTAAAAAAGAAAGATACTTGATACTGTGTGCTTCATGAGAGAGTTCTGTCTGTCTTTTTATCGATCATCTATCTATCTATCGCTCGATCATCTATCGTCTATCTATCTATAATATTTCTATCTATCTATCTATCTATCTATCTATCAATCTCATCTATTTATCTATCTATCTATCTATCTATCAATCTCATCTATTTATCTATTACACTACAAATAACATAAATGGGCAACGGAAATCCATGCTATTCTAGGGGTTTAATGGCAAAATCTATGTATCTATGTATCTATCTATCTATCTATCTATCTATCTATCTATCTATCTATCTATCTATCTATCTATCATCTATCACACTGCAAATAACATAAATGGGCAACGGAAATCCATGCTATTCTAGGGGTTTAATGGTAAAATCTATCTATCTATCTATCTATCTATCTATCTATCTATCTATCTATCTATCTATCTATCTATCTATCTATCTATCTATCTATCTATCTATCTAATCTTTCTTTCTTCTATCTATTATCTATCTAATCTGTCTGTCTATCATCTATTTATCATCTATCATCTAATCTTTCTTCTATCTATCTATCTATCTATCTATCTATCTCATCTATTTATCTATCTATCTATCACACTGCAAATATCATAAATGGGCAACGGAAATCCATGCTATTCAATGTTCAAGTTATTGATGCAAGAAGCGTCTCCTGACACTTTTTAGCTCAGTTCTATTGATCAGTGTAGCAGGAGCAACAGAACTTAGCAAAGAATATTCCTGCGTCAGTAAATTCACCTTGCCTGGACAGAACAGCAGAGGGTGTGCCTGTTACACCTTCATGGTATCAGTCGTGTAATCTGATAATAATATGGAATTTAAAAAAATTCACATAAACTGTAGGCTGCATTTCTCAGAAAAGCAGAAGATGAGAGTTGTATATGTATGTAGATCCCCTTTAACTGTGCAAGAATAAATCCATGTTGATGCAAAGACATTCCTACTGATGCATTTCACTTCACCAAAAGCTTTAAAGCATGCCTCTTGACGTAACAGAAAGACCCCTTATTTGGAAAATGGCTGGACTGCAGCACTCTGAATAACGGATCCCATAATACTCTTTTCCTCTGCCAAGCAATTCAATGGTTTGCTTATAACTTTATAGGAAATATATATCTGTGTATATATATCTACATATATATATATATATATATATATATATATATATATATATGTGTGTGTGTGTGTATATATATACATACACATTATATTATATTAATAAACTTAGTAGTGTACAATCTTACAAACCTGGACCAATGAACAGGTGTTGTTTTGAGAGATATATAGGGATCAATCACGTATTTATCCTTTATCTTAGTTGATCTCAGTCAAACAGCAACGGCTCCAATTATTTGAAACGTCCTGGGAAAACTCTGTAAAACTTGAATATTGGTTTGCCGTTCACAGAGAGATGTTAGAAGCCTGTACTATTGCACTCACATAATAAGGTGATTTTCTAACTTTCTGACAAATGGTCTTTCAGCTAATTTCCTATTAAAAAACACAGTGGGACATTTCACAAAGCATGTTTCTGCACTGATTTACTCTGAGAGCAACACATGCAAGCCATAGAATCACCTTTTTTTATGTAAGGAATATATCACTCAGGGCAGAGTTTTGGGAACCCGGTTCACAAGCTGTCATTTTGAAAAATCTCCTTGCCATTTTTTTTTTATTAAGTGCAAACATCGTCAAAGGTTTCTTAGTCACTAGGGGGAAAAATGTAAGTCTGCATAACCTGGAAATGGTTTCTACCAAGACTCATTGTGGTTGATTCCAGGCAGTGAGCGAGGCTCCTTGTTCTGGCATTTACACACGTGCCTTCACAAAAAGGTGCCAGTCATCTGTGATAAAAGTAAGTCAATAACCACATAAATGCTGCCTCCAGGTTTCCCAGCCACTGTGGAGCCTAACAAACGCACTGGAACTACAAACCATTTCTCCTCCTAACAGATCTGTGCCACTGTACTGGCTTTGTAGGGAAACTTCAAGAGTCTGCTAGTTATACAGGACCAACCGCAAAACAACAGTAGCTAACAAGAGCAAGGAAGAACAAATTCAGTCTTTTTTTTTTTTTTTACAACATTAAACACACTTTTATTTACATTTTATAAGGGTTTGCCAGAGTATTGGAAGCGGAAACTTTTTCTAGACTGTTTACTGATTTTCATAACTTCGTTGTGGAAGTTAACAAGAAGCATATTTTTCTAAGTAGATACAGACTGCTTGATGCAAGCGTGCCTAATACACTATTTCAGGTTTAACTCTTTGCACTGGACAAAGATGGCAAATGATCTTGTGTGGCAGCTGTTGCAGAACTACATCTACCAAAATCCCTTCTAATAACAATTGTGGTTTTGTTGCAGGAGTGGTGTTAAGCTTTATTATAGAAAGAAATATTATCAGAGAGAAAGAAGGGTGGAGCATCTATATTAGCTATATAATGAATATTAAACCAATAGATTGACTGCAATCATGATTGGTTTATGATTACAAGAGCTTGAAGGCTTTTTGGGTGTCTAAACATATATTAGAATAAACACACCTCCAAGTAGACCCTCCTTCCATCCACTTTCACTAGAGTGACTAACCAGAAGAATGTGGCTCAAAATGTGACCCATCGCCTACTGTAGAGCAAATCAGCTGTCCCCTTTAATTGTAAAACTCATATGCCTCAGTATCATTTCAGCCAGAGTAGTATGGATGGCAAGCCTGGAGCTAGTTAATGAGTAGGGAGTAAATGATTATTAGGAGGCTTCCTGAAATGATTGATGCCCTAGGATATTTATCCCCAACCAGTGGCAACATGCTGCTCACAACCTCTTGGATGGATTCAATTCCTGGCTTGGATAAAAGTGTTGGTTGCATAAAAACCAGGTCACGGTGTACTGCCAAACAGAGTCCACATAGGGGCTACAAATCACAGCTCTTATTTATCCCCAGGGACTGTTTTCATGTTTGTGTTGCTCCCCAACTCTTTTTTACATTTGTATGTGGCTCATGGGTAAAAAGTTTGGGGGCCCCTGCCCTTTGGCATTCCAAAAGCACCTCTTACAGAAGAAACCACAGCATAGCCCTTATATACCAGTGTACTATAGATCATATGAGCAGGTAAAAATGTTCATTGCAACTCTAGCCTAAAATGAATGGAAACCAAAGCAAGGTTTTTTTTTTAATGCAGTGGGTGGTAGGTCTATAGGACAGTTTCATAGCAGATGTTCACGGACTATCCATGAATAAAACAAAATCTGGGTACAAATTTACAAAGTTATTGTACATAAAAGTAGAACTATACATGCACAGAGTACTCAATCCAGCTTTCAATCATGCACATGCACAGACTACTAAATCCCATCCCACGGGTAAAAATAAGTCACTATAATATACAGACTAATGTGAATTCCCTGTCTTCAGGAGATGCCAGCAGAATAGGGATGCAACCCCTCACTTATCTGTGTCCTCATTTCTAAAAATTGCAGTTATGGTTACTAATATTGTTATTAATGAATAATTATAAAGACTCTGAAAAAGGTAATAGAAGGGACTGAATTTGGATCTATTTTCTATATTCATTGCAGGATTTTTGATAACAAGCAATGTGTTCTGAGATGCCCATCTGACAAATATGAGTTGAACAGACAATGTCACCAGTGCCATCATACTTGTCATGAATGCAATGGAAGTGAGCCAGATACATGTACCTCCTGCGGTAAAGGTAAGGGAGTATTTATATGTTGTACAGCAAACCTACAGATGCATATGTGTAAGCACTTAACAGGGGCATTCCTCCCATAAGCAGAGACAATGAAAAAGTTTCAAAATAAAATTAACTTGTGGATACAAACAGATTGCTCAAAACAGTCCTAAATTATTCCTCCTCATTCAAAAGTCACACAGTTAAAATAAATGTCTAATTTACCCAAAGAACCACTTATGCATGAGCAGCCCACTGCCTCCTACCATCTGAAAGAAATCTTGGCTTTTAATTACAAATTAAGGGCGCCATTGCAATAAATCTACCCCCATTTGGTAACATAATAAACGATACCAATGTCTAGTAACCCACAGCAAACCATTAGTAATATTTACTAGTCTGCTCTTTGGAAATTAACAGCTGACTGGTTGCTATGGGTTTCTAGATTAGGGCAAGATGGTCCCAACTTCAGTTCAAGATAGAAGTATAGGTATGGATCTGTTATCCGGAAGCCCATTATCCGAATTACAGGAAGTTTGACTTGATTTTAATCAAATAATTGAGATTTTAAAAAATGATTTCCCTTTTCTCTGTAATAATAAAACAGTACCTTGACATCATTAATCCTTACGGAGGGCAATAAACTCCTATTGGGTTTAATTCATGTAAAAATGTTTTTTTTAGTAGATTTAACATATGGAGATCCAAATTATGGAAAGATCCATTATCTGGAAACCCCCAGGTCCTGGCCATTCTCCGGCCTGGATTTGTGGAAAAGCCACCTAGGCCCGGGCCTAGGGCGGCAGGATCTTAGGGGGGTGGCATGCTGCCCGACCACACCCATATTGGTTCAAAAACACTGGGGATGCGCAGGAGATACAATGGTTTTTTAAATCTCCCATGCAACAATCCCCATTGCTGTTTTGATATTGAAAAATGAAGATGCATTTTTACTTGGTGATCAGTTGTATGAATTAATATGAGATTGTGTAGATTAGAGGTTAAATTAAGTAAGAGTTTTGTTCCTTTAAATTACAGCATTGTTTTTTAAATGTATGTCGGTATGCCTCTAAACAGAACTAACCATGAGACCTCTTGGCTCAGAGCCTGAGACATACGTGAGAGCAAGATAACATACTGGAACATTTTCTTCTTTTGGTGTGATGTGTTTTTCTTATATTACTAGGGTATAAATGGACTAAGGGATCTACACGTGTATCAAAGAAACAATCTAATCAGATTATCAAGGCTACTTGGCTCAATTATTTTGTTCTATTATAATATTTTAACTGCAATACACTTTTTTAAAAAAAATAAATTGTTAAACTGAGGCTTATATGTCCCTGGTAATGACAATTTTAAGTCCATTCATGAGAGCTAATCACTATAAAAAAATCACAATAAAGCCCTATATCTAATGGGAAGGCAATTAATTAAAAGTAACGTTAGCAAACACTGTTTAAGGAATCCTGGACCGTTTGTAGGCACATGCAGCACTGCTGCCACCACCTGTACCTAGGGAGACCTTGCATGTCTATTTACTGCTTGCTGTTAATAGCAATACATTACTGTTCCCTGTGCAGACTTTCCATAAACTGAATTAAGTGCAAAGAGATTATTGAATGGTTAGTTTAGTTTACAGCAGCCGCACTTTTTAATGGTGGTCTGGCAACTGGGTGTTTTACACTATAGTACAAAACAAAAAAAACAAACTAATGTAAACCTTTTTATAAATAATACTGCATTTGCCAGATTCTTTGCATGTAACTGTATGTGTGCTGTAAAGCTCGATTGTCAGATACAAACAAATAGAAATAACACAGTGTGCTATATTGCTTCAGTTTCCACTGCCTGCAGACACATGTTCTGTAAATGTGCTGTTACTCTCGTCCTGTTCCCATAAAATAAATCCCATTACAGAAAAAATAATGATATCAGAGCAGCCATCCAACCAAGTAACTTGCATTCCCTTATACAACTCCATTCATAATATATTTAGGAGTTCCCATAAATCCAGGGAACTTTGAGGCCACTGATCTTCAAATATACTGGCCTTTGCCCAAATGTCATGTATTACACAAAGGTCAAATCTTTCATTAATGATGCCTCATGTCAGTATTATAGTATTTAAGCATGTGTCAAAAAATGGGTTTATTTAATGCTTAAAGGGATACTGTCATGGGAAAAAAACATTTTTTCAAAATGAATCATTTTAATAGTGCTGCTCCAGCAGAATTCTGCACTGAAATCCATTTCTCAAAAGAGCAAACAGATTTTTTGTTATATTACATTTTGAAATCTGACATGGGGCTAGACATATTGTCAATTTCCCAGCTGCCCCAAGTCATGTGACTTGTGCTCTTCAATCACTCTTTACTGCTGTACTGCAAGCTGGAGTGATATCACTCCCCTCCCTTCCCCCCCCCCCAGCAGCCAAACAAAAGAACAATGAACATCCCTAACACAAGATGCTGCCTGGTAGATCTAAGAACAACACTCAATAGTAAAAACCCATGTCCCACTGAGACACATTCAGTTACATTGAGAAGGAAAAGCAGCAGCCTGCCAGAAAGCATTTCTCTGTGCAGGCACAAGTCACATGACCTGGGGCAGCTGGGAAATTTACAAAATGTCTAGCCCCATGTCAGATTTCAAAATTGAATATAAAAAAAGCTGTTTGCTCTTTTGAGAAATGGGTTTCAATGCAGAATTCTGCTGGAGTAGCACTATTAACTGATGCGTTTTGAAAAAAACATGTTTTCCGATGACAGGATCCCTTTAAATAATGTTTACGTAGACCTAAAGTATGGAGATTACAGTAATTACAGAAAGACCCAGAATCTGGAAAGCCGGTCTTGAGCATTCTGGTTAAGAGGTCCCATACCTGTATTCAAATGTTCTTTTGTGCACTTTTATTTGTTTAACCATTGGTCCCAGTCATTTGGGATGCCATGAATTCATCTGTGAGAATGCTGCAATTTTTCAAACATCTTTTTTAACAGTTTAATCATAGTGTCGTTATAATTCTTATAATTCTATAAGAAAAACCATATCTTTTTCTGAAACATGTTTTTTCAGGCTGGTTAATCTTCTGAGCTGTGGCCTGTTCCCGTTTTTATAAAAAGAAATGCTTCCCCAATGACTCAATAATGTTTTACAACCTGCAACTGCATACAAACACATCTAAGCCAATAAAAAGAGCAGATTGTTTGTTATTTTGATGATACCTGGGAGCAGCAGGAATAGCTGTGCATGTCTTTGCTTGAACGGAAAGCAGAGGATAATATTGAGTGAATCTTATTAACCTTAAGAAGTCTTGAACTGCAGGAAATGAAGGCAGGGTGGATGCTGGAGTAATTAATGACAGCTTTGTAGAATCATCCAGACATCACATGCCCAACAGCTGTAAGCCAATAGAGCTAAATAAGGTTATGGTAATGTCTTGCTTTTTCTCCCCCTTCCTTCGCTTAAGATAAAAATGGAATCATGCGTTTCCTGTACAATGGGGAATGCAGAGAAGGTTGCCCTCAGGGTCATTACGCTGCAGAGAGCACCTGCATACAGTGTCCACTCAACTGTGACCTGTGTAACAGTCCCACTGAATGCATCAGATGTTTGGAAGGCTTCTACTTGGACAATGGCGACTGCAAGAAACAAGAATGTCCTGAAGGTAATGAAACGAGCACCTGAAACAAGAACATCTGTTATCTCATCCACATCTGTTGTGGCTAAGGCTTTGAAGTGAAGGGTGGGCCTCACCATAGAGTCAGATAATATGGTTCTGCTCAATAGAAACCATAGAAGAAATATAGCGTTTTGCAATTTTCAGTCTTTTGATAGAACTTTATTGCATGCCATGTTGTTCATTCGATATGAATATCCAAGTGAGGCATTTGTATTTCAAACATTTCCCAGCAATCAAGGATGGCATTTTTGAGAACAGGAACACTGAATATGCTGGTGTATTGAGTAACTAATCAAATGTCCAGATCACAAAGAATCCCAGTGGGACTGGCACCAGATCATTGATTTAAGATTACTGTTAGACTACAATTTAAGTTTTACATTTTATGTATGTATAAATAAGGGCATTATTTGTATTCTGCAATGTAATATTCTACACTAGGCAGTTACTACACTGTGAGCTTGCACCACAAAATTAGTAGGCACATGTAAAAGACCTGGAAAAAACAAAAGGAGTAAGAGTAGATTAAGAAAACCAGAAATCTTAAGCAATAACTAAAGTTATTACAACTTGTTATCCATGAGTTCATTTAGTGCAGGTATTAACCTGCTCTTTGCTTTGTATCTGTACAGGACAAACAGAAGACCCGGACACTGGCAACTGTGTGTCATGTACAACAGGATGCAATAAATGCTACACATGTAGGTATACTTTACTAACACAAAATAACAGGAGCTTGAAGTTCCAAGGTGGACGTGCCATTATTTGATCCATATTTTAACCTTAATGGCTCACATGGAAAGTATATACCAAATGCAAGGGACAAAATTCAGACTCTCAGATTCTCAAAATAACACCTTCTCAAGCTAGGCGTTAATGCTTGGGGCTCCCTTGTTCCCAATTCCGCCATATTCATCAACCAGCATACAGGTGCAAGCCACAAGTACTTGTATTGACATGTGCTCCTTGCCAATAATGTTTTAAGGGGTGCGATATTATGATTTGTGAAAGAAAACGAACCCCTGTGTGATTATGTCTCTAAACCCTAACAGAGCTATTGTAGGAAGATTTCATTTTGAAAATGTTTCTGGAATCAGAGGAAATTATTTTTGATTTCTTGTAGTGCCAATAGCACATAAAGCTCTTTGTTGCTTTTTTTTTTAAATATAATTGTGAAAACAATATTTGTCAGTGAAAGTGTTGAGTTTAGGGAAACTAGCCATATTACAGCACATACATGTTCCCTATATACAGGTATAAAATAAAAAGTAAATCCCTGCTCACTGACTTCTAGGCTAGGATGCAGATACAGCGCGGGATGTGCATGATTTATAAGGCTCATATGGGGAAAATGTTCCCTGGGGAGAGGAAAGTTTAAGGGGCATATTTATAAAGGTAGTAAAATTCTCTTTGAAATACAACATACTTCACCATTTTAATGCCATAAAAGGCACACATAGCGCTAAAGTTGAATGGGTTTATGTCAATGTGTAGCTGTTTGTAAAATTCCTGAGCGAAAATAGGAATTACCTTGATAAAAACTGCATAAAATCCAGCTTTCAGAGCCACCACTTTTTACACCACTTTTCACTTTCAGCTTGACCCCTGGGCTGTTGGTTATACCAGTTCAGAGCTGGTGCTACATAACGGCATGACTTTTTGTGTCTGCCATTATTATGCCAAACCTTTTTTTTGTAGGTGGTAAATATTTTGCAAAGTTTTAGGAATACAGCTCTTATTGTTTTATAATTAGGCAAGTTTGTTCAGACAGTAGCATAGAATAAAAATGAGCACATTTTGTGGGAGATAGAAGCGTGCAGACCGTGACTCGCAGTAACAGGAACACTGGGGAAGAATGCTTTTAGTTATATATTAGCCACAGAATGTGACAAACCAAATGATATTTTGGATGGATAAACCTCCATCTGTCAGACAGATACTCTGCAGGCATCTAGAGGGCTACTACACCACACAAGCAGGGCTGCCCCTGCCAGGTGAGAAAGGCAACCCTGGTCATTTTAAGAGCTGATATTCTTTTTTTTCCATATCTTATAGTGCAGAGAGCGCAATTCTGCTGTCTGCACTAGTGAGGCCGCCCCAACAGAAAAAAAAACCCAAATGGTAAGAACAGGGAAAGTTTTGTTGCTTCACCTTCCCAGAGTCTTTTGTTTACTCTGGGGCACTTGGTGTCTTGCCTAGGTTTAGCGCTGTGAAATATATTGGCGCTATATAAATACATCTTAATTATAATAATAATAATAATAATATTAAAGAGGCCCCACCCAAAGGAAAAAGGACCTACTTAGCTGTACACCCCTGAAACTGTGGCCCTAACTAGCAAATGCTGCTGGGGTACAAACCACGAAACCTCAGCTGCTTGGCTAGCTGCCTACTTCTAGCTCTCACCAAATAAGCTGTTCTAACAGTAGCATATTATTCACCTTAAAATCTCCGCAATATGCCACAACCTTACATATATGTAAAATAACACTTAGTTGTAGATTTATGTAATCAGTTTTCAGTTTTTAATCATTAAAAATGATTCTCCCCTGTACACATTTATCAAATTGACTTCAGAGTCTGTGTTGTTGTTATATAACCGGTAACATATTGACGTTAGCTTTGGTGTTAAAAAGAATTCAGGCTTTTAAAAACCCTGCAAATAACTCTTTGAAATTGATGCATTCTGCAATCGCAGTGTGTGGTCTTAATTCACAAGTAAAAAATATAACAGAGTTTTATTTATTTTACATCATCTTCTAGGCATAGAACATTACACACAACTTTATTTATCTCTACATTTCTAAACGCCCTTAAGTGTTCTGGGCTGTACATTTAAAACTGGCATGTTTGCTTCTTTAATGCTTTACTCCCCATTCAAACTGTCAAAATAACCTCAAATAACCTAAATAGAAAAAAAATAACATCAAAATGTGCCTACTGTAGAACATGCTACTGTATTAGAACTCCAGAGGATTAGGTGGATGAGCCATTACACGCCTGTGGTTTTAAGGATTAAAGGATACTTGGGCAGCATGCTGCATACTTTCCAACATTTTTGAGCTACTCTTGACACACAAAGATTCATGCAAATTATCATTATTCCTAATATTATCCGGCTATTGTAATAGAGCTGATTTGTTTAGTGGAACCCATATTTATCATTAATGATTTGTATCAATAGTGTGCTAAATATAAAGTAATGGCAAACAGACGTTTCATAATATCAAAAACACTAAATAAGAATAAAAAAATAAAATAAAAACAGTAGAACATGGTTTCAAGAATATATTTTATTTTGTAGAAAGCTGATTATAGCTGAACTGTAATAATTATCAGCAAAAAATTATTGCGCTCCCATTTCATTTTTAAGATGTGTAAAGTTCTGAGTCTTTTTTTACATTAGGGGGCCAATTCACTAACTTCGAGTGAAGGATTAGAAGGTAAAAAAAAGTTTTTTTTTGGGCTACTTCGACCATAGACTACGACTTTGAATCGAAGGATTCGAACTAGAAATCGTCCGACTATTCGACCATTCGATAGTCGAAGTACTGTCTCTTTAAAAAAAACTTCGACCCCCTAGTTCGCCATCTAAAAGCTACCGAAGTTAATGTTAGCCTATGGGGAAGGTCCCCATAGGCTTGGCTAAATTTTTTTGATTGAAGGATATTCCTTCGATCGTTGGATTAAAATCCTTCGAATCGTTCGTTTCGAAGGATTTTATCATTCGATCGAAGGAATTATCCTTCGATTGTTCGATCGAACTATCTGTGCTAAATCCTTCGACTTCGATATTCGAAGTAGAAGGATTTTAATTCCTAGTCGAATATCAAGGGTTAATTAACCCTCGATATTCGACCCATAGTGAATCGGCCCCTTGATATCCAGTTTTCATAAAAATTAAATGTTTTTTTTTAAATTATGTTTTGCTTTCATCCTTTAAATTCAATAGAGATTTTTAGGAAGGCAACAAAGTTCCCGTTTGATATTGTATCAATACAACGTGGCTACATTTTAAAAAATGTATATTAAAATATGTATATCTAGTTCTATAAAATGTATATACGCCTGTGCAGTTTATCAGTGTTAAATAAAAAACATATGCAAGAATCCTAAACCATCATACAGTGCCCTTTGCTAGTGCTATCTGCCCCCACAATTCATTTCAGTTGGTGTTTTTCACATAAGGCTGATAAAATAAAAAAGGGGATTCTGTTATTAATGATTACAGATGCTCAACATTAAGGCAGGTGTCTCACAAGACACATAGCAAATTCAGTTATTGTTTATCTTAAGAGTTCAGTTTTAGCTTGCAGAAAAACACAGAGAGCCTAACATAGAAGGCTGTGCTCCTTGCTTTCCAGAAAAGTGTAGCTCCTACTCCCACCTCCACTTCAGGCTATAAAGTGGTATTTAACTGACCAAGAGGTGTCCAAGTTGCACTTGGACACCTCTTAATGAAAAACTATCAACATGACCAATAGGTAACTTTTAATGTACATTAAATGTTAGAGTAATTTTTTTAAGTCAGTATCAGTTTCAGTATTAGTAGCGATATCACTGATGTTACAATCTTATTCCAGTAAGGAAAGAACAACTACCAAATTATGATCAGGTTGTGTGCAACAGAAAAATATTTAGGTTGAGTATAACTAAACATTTTATTGCTAAAAAAATAAATATGATGAAACCTTTATGTGAAACAGATTAACACAATGGCTCATTTATAAACACTGGGCAGATTTGCCCCTGGGCAGTAACCCATAGCAACAAATCTATGATTAGCCTTTTATCTTGCAGCTGCAGGTTGAACACTGAAAGCAATCATCTGATTGGTTGCCATGGGTTACTGCCTGGTTTATAAATGAGCCTTACTGTGTGCAATGTGCTCCATATATATAAACATATGCATACAGAGAAATCATTGGAATATGTAGCATACATAAAGTACCATTCATGTAAATTGTTGTTGTTTGCCTGGAGAAAAACTGAAGGTTTGTGCTCATAAGGTATATCTGACATGTTTCAAAAAGAGTCCACAAAATTTACAAATTGCATGGACAGTAGTATGAATGCTATGAGAAAAGAAGGTCCATGTATATGCAATGTTATTGTTCAAGTTTTGCCCACAGTCCTCATACTTGAAGGCGTTTTGAGATTTTATACCTTCTATATTCTAGCATGAATTCCTAAACACAGATAAATCTAGATGTTTCACTGCAAATAATCATGTTTCTGAATTCACTACATCATTAACATATGTTTTTATTTTAGATGATCCTTCAAGTTGTATCACATGCATAAAAGGATTTTATATGTAAGTTTTCTTTACTAACATCAAATTATAGCGTTACTATTGCAATTATGATCTTGTGTTAATTTTGCCATTCTTACTGTTTTACATGAAGACATACTAAGCAGTGATGGGTGAATTTGTCCTGTTTCGACAAAAAATTGCGAATCAACGCCCGCATTAAAGTCAATGGGCGTCCAATGTGAGCGAAATGTATTCGCCCATCATTAATACTAATATAACATGGTGATATTGATGGTTTAATATCTCATCTATCTACTCAATATGTGGTGTCAATTGAGCAAGGCTTATGTAATTCTGTGTATACATATTTTATACATATATTAAGGGCACTTAAGGGCAGTAATACTGAAACACTCAAACAAATATGTATATGCTCCTCAGAGGAGCAAACTAAAAATGGTAGTTTTTTTAAATTGATATTATCCTATTATTGTTATATATTATTAAATTATATTACCGTCTGCTATAATATTTTGTTATATTAAATTTTTAAAAATGATTCCAGAATATTTCTTATCAGATGTTTTTGTTAAAAAACATATTTGGCTACTCGCTGTCTTAAATCTGAATCCCAATTTGCATATGCAACTTTCGGTCCATACATAAAGAGTTTTCATTTGGTAAAGTTGAAACCAAGGATCTGACTGAATCTAGTCTTGAAAAAGTGCTGGTGAGGTGAAAAATCTCTGTGCTCTGTATATATTTAGTTGACATTCTAATCCCATATGGCACACGATGGCATCTGTTAGGGTAATTGTAATGTAGTCAGTGGGAATAAATCAAAATTTATAGTTTTTTGTAATCAAAATACCCATTTACCATAACCATTTATGGCCTAATAATTAAATTGTGTGATTGCAGTGATTTTTTTTTGGAAAAATAAATGATAGAATACAATTTTATTACCTACTAAACATTTCACAAGCATTTTCAAGCAAGAATACAAAGACTGCTGGTTGATATCACCCCTCATGCCTCCGCATACAATACAAATATTTATGTAACCGTTGATAGTTCATGGTTGCTACTCTTCTTAGAGCTTTTAAACAATACATTTTACAGAAAGCATGCAAATGTGTATTTATGAAGCTTTTTTCCATCTAGGTATGAAGAGTACTGCTATGATGCTTGTCCAGAAAATACATACAGAAATGATTCTTTAATGAGCTGCATTGACTGTGCATTGACCTGCTTTAGCTGTACAGAAGACCAGTGTATAGAGTGTGAAGAAGGGTTTTATCTCCTTGGTATGTAAATGATGTTCCTTCATAATTTAAGGCTTGCAAATATGTAGCACAGGTATGGGATCCCGTTTTTACTCAATGCATGTTGTGTATACCCTTTAAGTACAAGTCAGCATGGGAAATCTGAGCAATTTTGACTTTTGGAGTGTTTTGTCCTAGACTCATCCCTCAAGGGTTATTGATGATATTTTATCTCAGGACACCAATAATACAAGTAATATTCAAATGTAATCCCAGTCATTGGCAGTGTGTTCATTTGGATTTATCTGTGTTTGACCACTACAGATGGGGAGTGTGTGACTGACTGTGGATCTGGATTTTACATGGATGATATCAACAAAGAGTGTGATAGTTGCTACAGAACCTGTGACTCCTGCACAGGACCAGTCTATGATGAATGCACTTCTTGCAAAACAACTTACACACTGCAGAAAGGAAGATGTATTCCTAAGACAAAGATTCCAGAGGAAGGCACATTTATGAATCGTAAGTTTTAAGAAGACATAGCACTGTTCTTAGAACTACAGACATCTAACCTTACATAAACACATAGACACAGTACACCTTGCCATATGGATTTTATTTTGCAAATTTTTTGCACGTAACTTTGTTATGTGCATGTTTTACTTACAACCTGTATAATAGATGTGAAAGCAGTGCCACTATGTAAGAACAGACACATAATTCCATGTATAAATACTATAAATGCCACCCACGAAACCTCAAGTTGTCCATACCAATGGGTGAACCGACTAAGGCATTTTAAGAAGGGTTGCAACATTTTTTTTTTAGGAGACTTATCGCCTTTCTATTGTATGGCCTCTTGGAGAGTAAGACTATGTGTAGTTACACTTACAGCACTTCACTATAGCCTGACCAGTTCCTTTCAGCTATGACGTTATTTAAGGTTTACGGACAGCAGAATGGAGATTTACTGGTCTCTTAAATTTAGCAATTTTTAATCCTTCAGTTGGTCCCTAATGTTGGAGATGGCCTTCCATGTGGCCAAACAGTAAATTATTTCTTCCTGAGACTGACTAGTTATATTTAGAAAGAAAGACAACCCTCTTCTTGTAGTTACACTAATTATTATTTTTATCAAGATTATTAAAACTGCAATTTCCTATTCATACTACCATACATCAACAGGGTTTTTTTTTTTTTAAATTCATCATCTGGTTTAAAAGTGACTTATGTTTAGTGTTTGCCAAAGAGTTAGTGCTGGAAACAACTGCCTTAGTGAATTTAAATTTGATATTTAACAAAATTACTTTAGATGTCTCAAGTAAAGTGGCTTAGTGCAAATATCAATTAAAAACGACAAAATTGACAAAACAATTTTGTGGTCAGTGCTAGCAAATAAAGAATTTACCAAAATGCCAATGTTAAAACAAAACACACAATTAACTCATTAGAATTCTTCAATTAAGTGACCTGGTGCTAATATAAATTCAAAGCCACTAAATCCACTCCAAAGGGGGTAGCGCTGTTCAAATCAAATGTGTTATAAGGCTTAAAAAATTAAATGTTGGTTCATAAGTTGATGTTTATAGAAACCGACTTGGTTAAGAATCCAGAAATTGAAAAATGAAGGTGGGATACCACAAAGTTGAAGACAAAAGCCAAATGGCTTTCCTACCACTAGTTTAGAGAAGCTAGATTATTCCATTAAATCACAAACCACAAGGACCATGAAAGGAAAATAAGAATAAGGCAGGGTCTGACTGCTCCCCCGGCTGCCCCACAAAGACCGCATCCTGCGTGGTTTGTCTTTCGCACATTCATGGCGGGGACTCGTCTAACTAATGTATATCAATGTTTACTTTTATGAACTTTTTTACAACTTTTTGTAATAGAATATAAATGATTCATTGTATATTTTATGCAACTTTTTACAAATTGTTTTGGCGGGAAACTATTTCCAGTTGAGTTCTTTATGTGGTTTTACAAGCTGTTTGAAATATGATTTTGTGAGGTAACTAAAGACAGCTCATTTGTATGAGGTCAAAAATAAATGGTGTTTATTGGGAGCAACCACTGTTTCTTAAACAGACGGTTGTAGCATTGGTTAGGATATAGCCTGTCCAGCATTAACTGGTCTTAGAGCAACTCATTCTGGTACGTTTAGCCTTTTTACAGAAATACAGGGAGTCCTTGAGTTACATACACCCGACTTAGATACAACTCATACTCGCATACAGAGGCTATTACAGTAATGTACTGTGGTTTGCTTGGCCTTTATTAGCATTTAGCTTTAATAAAACACCTGCCCCAATCTCCTCATGTGTTGTCTACTGCAAAGCACAGAAAGGTAAAAAATATATATGCACAGTAAATGTATAAGTTTCAACTTACATATTCAACTTGTGATCTGCCCTCAAATCCTAAATGGAATTTGCACCTGCTGTCCAAATGTGCAACTTTTTCTCTCTGCCTGCAGTAGGTGATGCATGTAAGGGCAGCACACATCCCTGGTACATCCTCTTGCTTGCTTGTTATTGAGACTGTTAGCCAAAAATGTCATGGGATGCCAGGCCCTAGAACTTTGTACTTACCACCTGCTCGTGGACTCCCTTGTACCTGTGCTGAACTAGGTGCAAGGGCTTTGTCCAAATAATTTCCATTGTCAATCAAAACAATCAAACGCTTAAAGTTAGCAGGGCTAAGACAAGTATCCAAAACATACACACATTGCACTTTTTCATTGTTCTTTTAGAATAGAGGTGCTTTGATATATTATTTTTGCCTTTCTATTGCATTTGACAGGCCTGTTAAATGTGGGGATGCTATAATATCAACTCTCTAGAGAACAGCAAAATGTTTTATTACATCATAATAATTGATAATGAAAAAATATATAATCTATTTACTTTTATAGACTGTCTTTTGGCTGCAAAGGAGTTCTTATATTAACAGAGCTCTTGAAGGGATTCAGCATTTTATTGCAATCACTTTCTTATATGTATGAAATGAAATGTATCATAAAATGGGTATTTGGCATTAGTCCATTTGCCATTCTGTGGAGTATGCTAGGCAAAATGATCGAGACAAAATTGTAGTAATATTAAAAAATAAAAAAAAGCTTCATAAAATCTACTGAAGGTTTAATAACACTAGAAGACAGTTTGCTGTTATAACAAGGCCAACATAGGCAATCATTTTCATGGACGCTTCTTTACTTTTAAGATTTTAGAAGCATGTTGCACAATGTCTAGTACTCTGGGTGGAATATACTAGCTAGCTGTACTAAGATAGTAGCACCAACTTGCTCGGGTCCTGCAACCCATGGTAAACAATAACCAGTTAATACATGGCTTGTGCAGTGAAAATATGATTTGCTATGGGTCATCTGTCATTTAAAAGCTGGTCATACGTGGCCGATCACAGCTGCCAATTTGACCCCTTATGACTTTAGACTTGTGTATGGGCCCATCCTGACTGCCTCCATGGCCCAGGTGTCTGTTGAAGTTGGACATTTAAATGTAATACCGGTAGTTCTTGTTTTGTAGCTGTATATTCTAGTTTCTCTGATTTTTTTCAGGATTGGGTAAATAGACTGTGCAAAATAAATGTTTTAAATATAGTTAATTAGCCAAAATTGTGACTGGATTGTCTAACATAAAAGCCAGAAAACTGCTTCCTGCTTTGCAGCTCTCTTGGTTTCCACTGATTGGTTACCAGGCAGAAACCAATCAGTGACTTAAGGGTGGACCAAATGGGTCATAACTGTTTGCTTTTGAATCTGACTTGCATGCTGAGGATCAATTACAAACTCACTGAACAGTTATGCCCCAAGTGGCCCCCCTTCAAGTTGCCGACTAACTCAGAGTTAGGGAGCTGCAAAGCAGGAAGTAAGATTATGTTCTGTTATGTTAGACATCTGCTCACTCTTGCCTTTATAGATTACATTATTGGCTAACTAACTATATTTAAAATATTTTTATTTTGCACAGCCTATCTGTTTACCCAGTTTTATTTTATATTTACACTGAACTGTTCCTTTGAAGGGATTCTGACATGTATAACACAAATTGTATCAGTTAGTAGTGCTCCTCCAATATAATCCTACATTGAATTCTGTTTTTCAAAAGAGCAAACAGATTTTTTAATATTCAATGTTGAAATTTGACATGGGGCTAGACATGTTTCTCATGTGCCCTCGGCCATGTGACTTGTGCTCTGATAAACTTCAGTTACACTTTACTGCTGCACTGCAAGTCAGAATGATATGACCCCCACCATGTCCCTTTCCTCCCCAGCAGCCTATAAGCAGATGGAAGGTAATAGGATAACAGCTCCCTGACACCTGCATTGCTAAAAATGCTCCCACCTAGTGGTAGATATGAAAACAGCACTTTGTAGGAGAAATCAAAGTCTGGTTAACCTAAGTAGTGAATCCTTCTGTTACATTGAGAAAGATAAACAATAGTTTGTCTGAAAGCAGTTCTACTGTGAAGCCCTGGCTCTTTCTGAAAGCACGTGACCAGGCAAAATGCAATGAGATGGTTGCCTACACACCAATATTACAAATTAAAAGGAAAATATACTGGTCCAAGAATACATTTTTAAATGGTAGAATGAATTATGTGCAATGTACACAGTGTAATTTAGTAATAAAAACTATACCATAAAAATCACAACAGAATCCCTTTAAATGAGAACTAAAGTTTAATAAAGAAGTAGGCTAAAAATGCTGCACATAAGTGATAAAATGCTTAACCAAAACCAAAAAAAAATGCAAAATAAGAATAAAAAGTCACATTCTGCAATGCCATAACATTTATTGCACTGTTAAGCAAACATTATTTCTGTGTTGCCCACTCTCATAAAAGAGCTTGCAGGTGGAGTAATTTAGTTAGCAAAGTAACGGCTTTTTGGTAAAGACATTTTATTACATTCACTGTGCGCTGTCGCAAACATCAAATTCTACAATTTTTTCCCCATTTGCCGGTTAAAATGCAAGGTGATTGCAAAGCATAATTTAATTGTGTGCAAAGAAATTGCAGTGGAAAAATTGTTTGTATTGCATTATTACATTATTTCGCCACCACCATTTACTACATAGGACTGTATGTTTTGAAACTTTGTGCCAGCCCAAAGTGACCACAGCCCTTTAGCAGGAGATTTGTGTCTCCAAATATGCCCCAGTAGCTCCTCATCCTCTTTTCTGCTGATTCACTGTACATGCTCTGTGCTGCTTTCACTTACTGATCTCAGGGACCAACTCACAATATACTGTATATAAAGAATATAAAAGTCACAAATCTGATTAGTGGTTAATTCAAATATATTCACATTATATGGCAGCTCAGAAACCAGTGCATTCTGTGTCAGGATGTATTCAGCCCTGTAGCATCAGCTTCTATGAAATATGAGCCTCATTTTCTTCTTGATGATATGCAGTGACTCTCCCTAAGCTTAGCTTGTGAACAGCAGCCCAGAGCACACTGAGCATGTGCAGTGTCACTGACACTCCTAATAGAATCCAAGATGGTTATCCCCTGTGATAACATTTAAGGCCAAATGTTTGGTTGTGATGTTTAGGTGCATGGTTGAACAGAAAAAAAACATTTAAAGTTGCAACATGTCAGCAATGCTGTATTCTCTGTGAAGCATAGATCATTGTGCTCCATTTTGGAAGTTAAAGATCTACCCAATTGAGTGCTGATCGGTGCATTGCATCTGTTCTTTGCACCCTGCCCTTTATGTAATTAAGTGCACACTATGGAGAACAGATTGTGACTCCTGATTTATGACTATAGATCTTTAAAATGTTATGTAATTTGAAATTTTTAAATGAAACATCTGCCCACAGTAAAATATGGCTTGGATTATTAATCTTTTTTTTTGTTCTGGAAAAAAAAAACTAAAGTAAAAGCAGATTCATACCTGCTTATCATCCAGATTCACAGGCCCCCGGAAGCATGGGTATTGTTGAGAATGGATGGCGATTCAGGCAGTTCTGGATTATGTTTGAACATAATGAGTTATGGCCAGATCTGGTTGCAATTGGGCCCATTGCTAGTTCAGGCTCTGTGCCTGGCAAAGTCTATGGGATGGGCTTCACCAGCTAAGTTAAAGCCCACCCCATAGACTTTGCCAGGCACAGAGCCTGGACTACCACTGGGCCCCATGATTTGTGATGGCAGCCCTACATCTAGGCAGCAGACAATGTATGCCTTCATGAAGCACAGCAGATAAGCAGATAGAGTTCTTGCTTGCTCTAAAGGTCAGTTGGTTCCTGGCTTTCAGAAATTCAAAATTAAAGTAACTGTGTTTTTAAAGAAAAATTCATGCTTCCTAAATGACTCAGAATTGTAGTCCAAGTGAACAATAAAAGCTGTATTTATAAACCATCTAACTAGAACTGAACTGAATTGTATGCTTTTTTTGGGAAAATTGCCTGTTTCTAAAGCATCAAAAAGTACTAATAAATATTCACAGAAAGAGAAAAAACTCTCAATCTGAGAATGGAAATTACATATGGTTAAATGTCACCACATTCCTACTGCTTTTTTCATTCTTTTAGAAAAAAGGGGGGTCATCTAAAGCACATATAGACACAACTACTTGCATCCAATCAAGCTCCTGCTTATCCATATAATGTCTTGATGATTGGACTTTGGGGAGCCCTAGAGCACTGCCTCTCAAGTTACCGTGGGCAGCAAAAAAAGACGCTCCTGGTAACTTTAAGAGGCGAATTTCCAGATAATAAACCGGAATTAATGAAGTAACTTTCAAAATGAAGTTTTGGCATAATACCAGGGCCGGATTTACATAGCGGGTGCCCCTAGGCCTGCTGTCGTTCGCCGCCCCCATACCCTCCCTTTTATTTGCTCAAATTTTCATTATTGGGACCGGAGGAATCGGAGCACGGGAAATTTAGAAAATTATTGTATTCCCACGCACCCCCAGTGTTTCTGAAGCAATGTGGGTGTGGTTGGGCAGCACGCTGCCCTCTAAAATCCTGCCACCCTAGGCCTGGAACTTGGTGGCCTCTCCACAAATCCGGGCCTGCATAATACACTGTGTAAATCATTATCTTCTTTTTTATTTGATGTCCATATTTTTTTCTGCCAAAACATTTTCCCCTTCAACCCTGGTTTTTTTTTAATAAATTAAAATCCCTCCACATAAAACCTCACACATCTTGGGGGAAAAAAATCACCACAAAGTCACAACATAAGAATGAATACATTGCCCCAATCGAGTAAAAGCTGATTCTTTTAATACAGTATCTTCAGTCAGGTATAATCGCTTTGCTATAGAACAAGCGGGTGGCTAGTGCATTTTGCAGGTACCGTCAAAGCTCCTTTTTTACACACAGTATAACTTATGTGTGCCTGAGTCTTCTAAAAGAGTATATTCAGTATCACCAGTTCTCTCGTCATTTCCTATAAGCGGCATGTGAATAAAATAAGGTGTCTGCCATTTCTGGAGGATTATTCATTCAAAGGTTATTGAGAATAAAAATAGCAATAGCAGTTTTATCACTTCTAGAAACACTTCTTAGCTGCTTTGCCTGTGGCAGTATGAGAGTAGTTTTTCTGCTCTGTAGATAAAACATTGATGTTGGAAATTGAAACATGTGATGAGGTTATACTGTATGGCTGTTATGCAGTTGTACAGAATGGAATATTTTTAACAAGGCATCCTAACATAAAAGTTATTTTCTTATATCTGCAAAGTATAGGAGAATGAGTATGGCAGACCTAACTTCAGCTTGCTTCCCATTTTCCTGCTCTGCCATTTTCAGCCCCCATGGTTGTCGGACCATGACTTAAAAACATCTGGCCATGCCAATACTCTACCCCTCCAGCTCAGTTTGTCCTATGACAATTCTAGTCTTTTTATTCTTATCTGCTAGCATTACTCATTTCAGCCCAGAATATAGGGGTAAAGCATTCAGAACCTAGTGCCCTTTAAAAGAAAACGTTACCTTCAGAATGAATACTTAACCAACTGATAATTGATATCATAATGAGTAACATATTAAAGAATGTTACCCAATTGGCATATGCTTATCAGTAAATATAGCAGTTTTTAAAAAAAATAATTTACCATTTTGTGTTCTGTGTGCCCCACAGAGATCACCTGACAGGAAATAAAGCAGGTTCTAACTGTAACAGGAAGGAGTGTGGGAGAAAAAAAACAAAGCTCTGTCCATTTGTATGATGTCCATTGATTGATTGATGTCCTTTGTTTGTGTGTGCGAGCACAATGAAACATATGAAGCAGGGGAGGACGTGTTTTTATGAGAATGGGTTATTTAAATGAAGCAGTGGTCTACATTTGTTTTATCCAAATTGTTTTTTTTAGAGACCTGCAATGTCCAGGAGTATAGTTTCCCTTTAAGGCAAGAATTGTCTCCTTATGCACTCTGTTCAACCAGCTACTTCTAAGTAGATTACATCACTACGCACAATTAATAAGGATATAATTTACAAGATATTCATTAATCTTGTTTATTCTAAATATATACTACAGCACAGTCAAATATTAGCACTGTAGCAAATGTAACCATTATTGCAGTGTTTTTATTATAATGAAATAATACACAGGTAGAAACCAGTGATCAGTGTTTTCGTTGTATATCATGAGCTTCCTTCCAATAAAACATCCCTCTGCTCACCATGCTCACCTGGATTTCTACTCCAGGCCTCGCACCCCTGTTCTGCAACTACCTATTAAGATATCTTAAGGGATGGAGGGTGGGACGCTTACATGATTCCCCAAAGTGCCTGACCTGAGCACCTGATGTTTCTCTATGCATTCCCCCATCAGCCAATCCCTGCCAAGCCGGGGAAAACAAAATCCTTCCTTAATCTCCACCAATGACTATGGACGGGGAAAAGTATAGGGCCCCAGCTTCCTAACCCATCATCCCTTGCTTTTCTATGCAGACCATGGGTCATTGGGTTACAAGAAATTCAGTCTACAAGAAATTATTGAACTGACTAAATATAACTGCAATCAGATAATGATGTTTTCTTCTGAAATACTTGTGGAATATGCTGCCTGTGGAAATGTCATTTTTCTCTTTGCCATTCCCTACAGTCTGCTTGGAATTGACAGGATTTACTCCTTCATTTTTTAATGCTTTGGAGTGCCTTTTTGGATGCCTTCTGTTTATCTAAGCCAATGTTTTTGGTTGTATGGACTATTTTTGTCAGCTTTAAATCAATGAACAAAGCAGAATTTGACTCTGGCTTGAATGCCATGAAAGTATGGAAAGTGCTTTACTTGTAAGAAGATCCCTAGTGCCGGAAACTACAGTAGCAGTGATCAGGCAAAATAAAACATTTTTCTCCAGTGATCATTTCATTAAAATAAATGACAAGTTAAAGTAAATTGAAACATTTTCTGTTAAATCCTTTCAATGTCCTTCGGCTCAATTCCACACCGTAGCCTTTCCAATGTGTCACAATAGTTTGTGTGATCCTGATCTAATTTGTCTTCATCTGCTTGATTCTTTATCGAAGCTCAAAGATAATAATACAATTGCCTTTCCATTCTCCCTTTGACCATAGGACGTTTCATGATCTGACGTGTGATTATTGTACGCTTGTGGCTTTAAAACACTCTTTTAAAGCAGAATTAGATTAATGAAGTCCGTTTAATAAAAGCGGTAGATGTAATGCCTCTGAAAGCATTTCCATTACAGAGCTGATATTTTCCTTAGTAGGACTGACCGTTTTTTTCAGAAGTCAGAATTCAATTTGCTTTGAAAAAAAAATATGCCAAGACATTTAAACACCCCCACGCTTAAGTGTCATTCCATTAAGACTGACATATTTATACATTTTCTGATTCAGAGAGAAAAAACTAGTGTACAGAGGACTCCAGATTCCATATAACAATATTTTAAAAGCACAATTAGATTAAAGGAGTCTGCCGTCTAGATGAAATGCCTTGGAAAGCATTTCCATTACATTAGCTTTGAAAAATGCTATGACGTTTAAACTCCCCCACGCCCAATGTGACATTTTAGTAAGACTGATATATTTATACATTTTATGATTCAGAGAAAAAAAAACATGGTTGAAAGTACCACAAATTCCATATAATATTTAAAAAAAAAAGTCATCCTGTTGCTTGCTAAGGTGGTTACCTGCTAGTTTTGTCCAAGTGAACTGTCATGTTTGCAAGCGACAATATCCTGACAATCGTTTGCTTCAGTTTTATCATGCAATGGCCACAGCGATCAATAGGGGGAGATTAAAAAATCACAAGCACTAAAGAGACAGAAATCATTCCATATGCCATGGGCCCTACTACATGAGAATTTGCCCCTATCCTAGTTGCCAGCTACAGTCTATTGTTCAGCATCCAATAGGCCTTGGTGTTACATATAACATTTGTGATGCTGACATCTACAAAAAACACATGAAGAAAGGCAGATATCCATCACAGTTGAAAAGTAATTGCCATCTATAGCTTCCTTTCCATATCAATTTGATGATTTGCAATGAAAGCTAAGCTCACCTTCTGTATAGCACTCCAAAAAATGCTCAGCATTTAAACAGGGTTGAGGAGCAATCAAGATTAGAAATATTAAGGACACTTAATATCTTAATATTGTAGCTTTTAAGGTAAACTCTGCTAGCAAACGGGTGCACCTTGGGGACATTGTAGGGTATATGATTAAGTCGGACTACATTATAGGCCATCTTATATGTTTTAGAGGAATTCAAAGAGACTGATGCACATTGTATTGAAAATTCTGAATTGGTATGGGGTGTTATACATGAGCACCTTACACTTGATCACACAGTCACAGACAACTATTATTTCCAATAATGTATGTGGCTTATAAAAATACATTTACAAAACATTTTAAGTTTATTTTTCTACATGGTTGTGCACACAGAATACACATTACAGCTGCCATAAAACATGAACACTGAGTATTTGTCCAAACACTCTAAATGTAAAAGTTTAAATATTTAGATGTTCCTCTGTATTTTTATTGTTTAATTCCATGTTACTGTGGATTTCCAGAAACTTGTATCATTTTGTAAGTGAGAGAAGATACTGGGAAATAGTAAATCTAAACCATGTACTATATAGTATGCTGGTGCCATCTAGTGTGCAGTCTTCATAACACTGAACAACCACAAGTAACTTAGAAATATTCAGGGAATTACTCACTGAACAGCTTTTCCTACAGATAAACATTGTTTCTTATACATTTGTAAGCAAATTTAACAGAAAAAGAATGAATGCACACTGCCGCATGTGCCTACAAAGAAAGTCATCGCCATTTCCCACGTTCACTGCCATGGAAAATAAGCAGAATTTAATTGAACAAAACCAGTTTTTCAATCTGAATGTAAATTATGCAGAAGACATATGATTTGTTTGTAGGCAATACTGGGCTAGTGGGTCTATTAGTAGATCATGATCATGATTTTAGGAACCTCTAGATAAATTGATCAATTCTTTGTCAATTAAAAGAGATACGCTATACCCTAACATTTAGTTAGCTGATTTTCCCTGGCAACTAACAGCGGCTGCATTGTGTGTCACAAAATTTGTGATGAGCAAATCTATTTAAAAAAAAAAAGACCCATCACTCAATTTATTTTGTGCTGGAAAAAGCCACTGTGAAAAGAAACACCCATTGAAACTACACATGAATTTTTCGTGCAAAATACATTGAAGTCAAGTGGTGTTTTTCCAGTGGGACTTTTTCTGCGCAAAATGCATTGAACCAATGGAATTTTTTTCTCACCAACTTTTTTTTCAAGCAAAATTCACTGGGGTCAAGGGGTGTTTTGTCCACCGTGCTTTGCCACAAGATTGCAGAACTATTTGCAGATGCTGAAATGCATAGTTTTGCCAAACAATCCGTGTCCGGCAAACATTTTGCTCATCACTACAGAAGATATTAAATTATCATTTAAGATGCACAAACACATTAAAGTCTGTTCTATGGGACCAGACGTGGCAGGATTTCCCAATTGGTTGGGGGAAAGTGGTGTGAGATATATCAGTCCATTTGAATGATGTGGTTAAACATACTGAAGAGATTACAGTCATTTAAAAATTTGTCATCACTTTGGACCCATTGGTGCTATCTGATTTATCTCCATTTAATCTTAACTGCATGAAAACACTCATTTCTTGGAGAATAACCAACCCTTCCCCAAGCGAGCCTGAAGTAGTATGAGGGCCAGTTAAAACTATGACTATGAAGGCATGTATGATATGTTAGATATTAAAGGAACTAAACCAGCTCAGCTGGAAAGGATATATATAAGAGAACATTATTATAAGCTAAGGAGGCAAAATTCTGGGCAGCGAAAGAGGTCCTGTACCAAAAAGTCTAAGTCAGTTAATAAGGTTATGCTTAAACATAGAAACTGACCAGTCATGTATATAGCAGGGGTCCCCAACCTTTTTTACCCGTGAGCTACATTCAGATTTAAAAGGAATTGGGGAGCAACACAAGCATGAAAAATGTTCCTGGGGGTGCTGAATAAGGACTGTGATTGGCCATTTAAAAGCCCCTATATGGACTGGCCGCATACAGGAGGGTCATTTTGGCAGTACACCTGTTTTTTTATGCAACCAAACTTGCCTACTAGCCAGTAATTAAAAATTTAGCACCTGATTTTAGGCCACGGGGAGCATCATCCAAGGGATTGGAGAGCAACATGTTGCTCACAAGCCATTGGTTGGGGACCACTGGTATACAGTAGTCCAGTATTACTGGACTCCACAGCAAATAATTTTTTAGGCCCCAAAAATGTCTAGAAGTTGACAATATTTACCAATATTTATTCAAAATGTATATTAATTAGAGCCTCATTGGGACTCCTACACCTCCTGGGCCCCCTTGCAGCCACAGGGTCTGCTTCCTCTGTAGTTACACCCCTGGAACTTAACAGAGAAACTCAAATCAGAAGGGGTGGAATCCCTATGCTTCTTCTCTACAGTATTCAGGAGATGATTGTAGCTCTGTTGAGTCTATTTAGCAACTAAATGTTGATATCTGACATGTAAACAGAATTGTTAATATATGATTGTGAAAGTTGTCATTCATCCAGGTCATGGTATATCTGACTTATTTCTATAGATAAATTGTTAATATACTTTTTTTATATTTGAAAGGTGAAGGAAAACCTGAGCCATGCGATAGAACATGTAAAACCTGTAATGGATCTGCTTCTGCTTGCACATCATGTAAACCAGGTAAGTCTTGCTTGGATCTGGTGAAAGGTAGAAACCACTTTATTATATATATGAAAAAGCCATGGGGCAAATTTTCACCTTTTCACGCCACTTTGCCTAGATGCTAGTTCGCTGCCACTACGCTAATTCGCTAAAATGCAAAGTTGCGTCTCGGCAGCCAAACGCTGCCAAAGCTTCAATGTAAAAGTGAAAATATTAGGGAACAGATACTCTAACACAGAAACTATGCTGCTACATTGTTTATTAACATGACATGTTTCTAGCTGTGGGCTCTTTCTCACGTGTTACGATACAAATCAATCACACAGAAATATTTAAAGGTGTATTAAACCCACCCCTTTCACATCATAGGTGAATTCAAAACGAGTGGGAGACAACTGCTGTGGGGATTCCTTTACAGCCTAGCCTCCAAATTGTCCCAATTTTTGTAGTTCAAGGCAAAGTTTATTTGACATTCAAAAGTCTAATTTGTGTATTTTAGTCCATTTCCACAAAAACTTTTGACACTAGTCCCCAGTACAACAAGCCTACTACAGTCCCCATATTGTTCAAAATCTAACCACGGACAAGGCATGATAACTTTTTATGAACCACGTAAATTATCATTTAAGTTAGCATTTTCTGCTAACTGAAAGAGTTAATATTTAGTTGTGTTCACATAAACCACAATGGCTTTTTTGCCAATATATATGTGATGTTCATGAGGACTAGGTTTGCTATTCTATTCAGAAAAGCAGGCAGCGTCAATCCATTCTCACTGAGAAGAGAACAAGGAAATTGTTAGCAGAGTGATACAGAAGTTCTAGCAATACTCCATTGGTCATTAATACCTACTGGATACAAACTATGTAGTCTTTTAACCCATATTCTTTCTTTCTGTAGTAACAATTGTTTCTTATTTCCACCTCTTTGTGGATTGTCAATTACTTCAAGTACTAACCATTTCAACTGAGTTGCATCATGTTTATACATATTGAAGTGGCAGAATACAGGGGTATCAGTTGCAGTGTTTGATTTAACCCTCGTGTTCTTTAATCCGTTCTTTAACTGCACAAGAAGTTTGGCCTACATATACTTGACCACAAGGGCACTTAAGCATGTGTACAACGGATGATTACATGTTGCATAGTGTTTTAAGGGAATGTTGAACCACATTTCCTTTATTCACTGAAGTGCAGCAAATGCATTGGAGACAGGGATATGTACCAGGTTACTTCCTTACCTTGGAAAATTCTTTCTTGTCTCCTACATTTTTTCTCTGCAGGACAAAGCATATCCTTTAGCGTATGACCAAGCTTATAGCAAAAGCGGGGGTTATTTTTTTTTTACAAATTTTACTCAATTTATCATCATTTTGTAAAGTAGGCCAGTATTTTCCAATTCTTTTTTCCATTATTTGGCTGTGTTTACCATATTTGCTTACAAACACTACCCCATCTCTTTCTTTAGTGCTTTTTACCTGGTGTAGAAGGCTTTTCTCCTTATTTTACCTACTTCAAGGGCTGTATTACAAAGGGTTTGTTCATTATACCCCTTTTTACCCCTTTGTATTAACTGGTCAGCGGCTGTATGGTAACCCCTTTCATCAGATGATATGTGTCTTGCACGCAGGAATTGACCCTTAGGGATAGCTTTACTGCATTTTGGTGAGTGAAAACTTGCCTTGTTTAAAAGATTATTACGGTCTGTCTGTCTTTTTTTCCTGTACAGGTCTGTACAGTTTAAATATGTTTCAGACACCTCTGTGGTGAACTTAATTATTGGGTGCCCCACATTAGCCTCTTTAACCATAGTATAGAACAGGTCTAGGTCTCTTTTCCAAATGACCAGAATATGGTCCACAATTCTTCAGCACGAGCATTTCATAAAGAAAGGTTTCATTCCAGATAGAAGTTTCGCTAATGTTCATTTCTGCCAAGCAAAACTTCATTAAAACACTCACGCTTAGGTCAATTTGAATAGGGTGGGTACATAGGTCATATATATGTCTTTATTAGTGATGTTGGGGAAATTGCTTGAAGTGACCACTTATTATTAAAAATGTCCAATGAAGAAAAATAAAGGCAAAAGAGAGAAAATGTTAAAACAAAAATTCGCAACTTTTAAATACAATCCCATTTTAAAATATGAAAAATCGCCAGCTTTTTTTTTATCATTTTTATGACTTTCTGGCATACAGGATGTGATGTCACTGACATAGGATAGAGGAGAATGTAGCTTCATCTTATCAGTTCTTATCAGTTCTCTATGTCTAAGCTGGTGAAGGAAGCTCTGGCAAAAGAGGTAACATAATGGAAAATTCACACTTTAGTAACGATTGTTCGCCTGAGCGAAAATGCGCCCGGCGAAAGGGTCCAAAACTTTGTTAGTGATGTATTCTTTCGCTAGCAAATTGTCCTCTGCACCTGTTAGTAAATTGGCAATGTCCCTGCAGACAGGAATTGATGGCCACGTCACACTTAAGTAAATCTGCCCCATGGTGTTTGGCTGAACAATTGTCCACATCTTATTTTCAATAAAAAATTCAAGCATAACTTTCTTTGCGTTTGTTTGCTTGTACAATTATAGGTACATATCTCCAGGATCAGAGTTGTATTGAAGAATGCCCTTATGGACTGTTTGAAAATGAAAAAGATGGGAGGTGTGAGAAATGTACAGTAGGCTGTGAGAGTTGCACTGAAGCCAATGTTTGTCTGAAGTGCTCAGATGGTTACCTGCATGAAGGGAAGTGCTACACGCAGTGTCCACGGTATGATGCCCATTTTTATATGCCACAAAAGCAAATTATTTTGTCTCAACTGGCACAACTTTGCATATGTCCTGTGTTCCCAGAGTGCCCCATTCAGCTTAAAAAATGTGCTACACCTTGTCATGGAGCTGACTATAATATTTACCTTTATTGATCCCCTATGATGCAATAGTGGCCCTGTTTAAGCAGGCTACGAGTTCTAGTGCAATAGGAATTGCAAATCTCTTTTTCTAACATTTTTTTAAATTTCTTCCATTAATTTCTTTTTCAGTGGCTTCTTTGGCAATACTGGTGCTTGTGAGAAGTGCAGTCCAGACTGCGAGACTTGTAGGGACAATGCAGATTACTGTTTATCATGTCACTCCCCTAAACTGCTAGAACAAGCCAGATGCACGAGTGCTTGCTCTGACCGATACATGCCTATCGAAGGGGTGTGCAAACACTGCTCTCCAGGCTGTAAAACGTGTTTGTCTCTGGACCACTGTACAGGTATTGAACTTTAAATGCTTATATATATATATATATATATATATATATATATATATATATATATATATATATATATATATATATATATATATATATATATATATACCAAGTATTACTTAACCCCTAAAATCTTAAAGTCCTCTTTCATTACCCAATAACCAAGGTGACCTATGGTGTATATATTGTAATACGAGTAGCATGCTACATGCTACTTAATACATTGTATCCATTAGAAATAATGCAAATTCTCAGGGTAGGATCTGTTTTTTTTCTTTCACTAACCCCTTTGGAGAGTAGCCCATAAAGAGTAGATGTAAATACATAAAAATAGCTCACACATTTATTAAGCCTCTGCATATATTTAGCAGGTAAACCTATTTTCATCATATTCCTTGCATATGTACAGTAGTCTTCTTAGATTGAATTGATTTTTTACAGTCTCAGGTGCAGGGCCAGTCTTTGTAGTGTAGTGAAAATGTTAGTATTTATTATTTAATTGGAGAAGAATGTCCACCGTAATATTTTGCACAAGGCACCATTTGCCCTAAGGCAGGCCCAGAGTCTGTGAATGTTAATAGGAAGCACATAAATGCTAAAGCAGTGGATATTCAAACCGAAGCATTTAGCTGTACGATATTATTATTGACAATATTATATATTCATATGAAATATTAATATTCGTATATAATAATACTATAACCATAGTTTCTTAAAGGGAGGTTTGACAAAGAAATGATATTCAACTGTATTACTGAAACAGGTAAAACAAAAGCCATGGGGGGGACTTCTTGTTTTGGTAATGTTTCTCAATACAATATGCAAAGTAACGCTTTTGAGATCCTGTAATCACTCGATCTCATCTTAACATATTTTATGACAGGCTCTTTGCATAGTATTTGATAAAGGGCGTTTAAGGCCCGAAACATGTAGTGTTTTGTAGCTGCTAATAAACTACATTGTTGCAGATCTTCTGCCTTGGATTGCTCTCCTCATTCTACTAGTTACACTCTTTGCATAGTAGTTAGTATTCATATAAATATTGTGATGAAACTATTATGTCACATACCACCACCTCAGGGCCAAATGTTTAACCTGAATACTCTGATGCATCTGGATCTTTCCTGAGTCAGTCTTTGTTTATATTATATTATATTATGTATTCTTTTGATCTAAGAGACTGCAGTGTTATCGGATCAGTCTTTTGACAACTCCCTGTCCGAGTTTATGCATTCTTCATCTGTATCTTTGTCCTTAATATTCACATTTTACTCACATAAATGACATATTAAATCATATTCTATACACATATAAATTGTATAGATTGAGGCGTATTTAGTATATAGCTTAAAAGAAAGGTTGAACTACTGGAAAACCTTAAGTTAGTTACAAAACAGCTGACCTTTCCATGTTTCTTGTACTGCTGTTTATAAGTAACTTTGCTGAACTGCTAAACATCGCAAATGTAAAAAGCTAATGCACCCAAGAAACGATATGTAACTTGAATGTAACAACTTGAGTGGATATAGAATTTATATTCATGCTATTGATCTATTGGAAGAATATAGACCAGTTTTTTGATGTTGCAGAATGTATGCGTGGCTATTTCCTTTTTGATGACAAGTGCATGGAACATTGCCCTGATGGTTATTATGAAGAGAACGGAAACTGTAACCAGTGTGACCCAATGTGTGCAAAATGCAGTGGACCCGATCCTGATGACTGTGAAGAATGTTCCAGCAAAAGCTTCTTCCTCTATAATGGTGAATGCTTTGGCACATGTCCAGAAGGAACTTACTATGAACCCAGTACCAAAGACTGCCAAGGTATGGATGGAATTTATTACTTCCAGAAACTTTTCTCAGATTCGGTCATGGGTTGTGACACTTGATCATAAAAATATTGCTGTATCGGCCATTCAGTTATAGTCCCAAGAATTTCTAGGGCAGCAAATAAGGATCAACCATAAATTTAACCCTGATTACCATCCTCACTAGGCTTTTAGAAGTTTCCAGGATACCAAATAATTATTTTTTTTTATGGTATGCAGCATGCCCACTGCAGATGACCCAGCAATGATATTGCCTTTTGAGATATCGTATATGGAATGGCAAGCTTTTGTTAAAATTGAAATCATGACATTCTATTACCTTAACTAATTAGTTAACTAATTAACTAATGCTTTACCTTCAGACTGTGACACATCCTGCAAGACTTGCTCCTCCTCTACCATCTGTGATAGTTGCAAAGATAATCTGGTAAAGAACAGAGAAGGTTTCTGTGTGACACACAAGGACTGCTCTCTCTATCAGTACCAAGATGAACACAAGAACTGTCATCAATGTCACAAGAAGTGTTCTCGATGTATGGGTGCTACTGAGCATCACTGTCTAAGCTGCCCGAGCAATCAATTCCTTTTGAGTAAGTATGATATTATTTACTAAATTAAAGTAGGCCTGCCCAAATGCAGGTCTTGAGCCACTTGTTTTTTTCTGGTCTCCAGAGTGCTCAAAAGCTCCACAGACTTCTTTGTATTACATCATTACACAGCCCTCTACATGGAAAAAGTCTTGTTAAAAAGTCCCCTTAAAACACATGTGGGGGAATGTAATAAAAGTCGCAAAGAGCAAAACAATTTGCACAAATAAGAATAAAAATTTGCATTTCGCAATGTAATACTCTTCCTTAAACGGTCATTGCATTGCGAATTTTAATTGCACATTAACCACTTTCAAGATGAGCTTGAAGGTTTTGTGATCTTTTGGAGCAAACAACTTTTTCAGTAAGAAGTTTTATTACATTCACTGCACCCTGGCTCAAATGATAAAATTCACAAACCGTCTTCCCCTGTTGGAAGTGGTTGTAAAAAGCTTTGCAAAAGCTATTTTATATTCGTGCAAAGACAAATTTGTTTGCACAAAGGCATAACTTTTCGCTTTGCGGATATTTTTCCATTATCAACTTTTATACATTCCCCCAATGGTATGTCTAATAATTAGCCCTTCACATTGAAAAAGTCCTGTGTAGGCAGTTAATACATTAATGAATGAATGAATGAATGAATGAATGAATGAATGAATACATTGAAAGGTCAGTGTAGGCAGTTAATACAGCCCTGAGTGGAGCACAACCATTGGGACAAAATAAGGTGCTTTCTGCTCATAGTTTGACCTTTGTACTTTGCCCAAATGAGAACTAAAGTTTAACTAAAGAAGTAGCGCAGAAATGTTGATTATGTTTTGAGCTTCTGTACCAGCCCAAGGCAACCACAACCCTTTAGCAGTAAAGATCTGTGCCTCCAAAGATGCCCCAATAACTCCTCATCTTCTTTTCTGCTGATTCACTGCACAAGCTCTGTGCTTACTGAGCTTAGGGACTTACTTACAATATACTGAATATATATCATATAAATGTAATATGTAAATATAAGGCTGATAAATAATTCAGATTACTGGTACATGGCAGCTCAGAAACCAGTCCAATCAGCATCAGAATTTAATAATCAGCCCTGTAGCATCAGCTTATATAGTTACATAGTTAAATCAGGTTGAAAAAAGACAAATCCCATCAAGTTTAACCCCTCCATATGAAAACCCAGCATCCATACACACACCCCTCCCTACTTTTACATAAATTTTATATACCCATACCTATACTAACTATAGAGCTTAGTATCACAATAGCCTTTGATATTATGTCTGTCCAAAAAATCATCCAAGCCATTCTTAAAGGCATTAACTGAATCAGCCATCACAACATCACCTGGCAAGGCATTCTACAACCTCACTGACCTCACTGTAAAGAACCATCTACGTTGCTTCAATTTATTTTCTTCTAGTCTAAAGGTCCCCTGCTATTTGTCTATAATGTCCTCTAATGTACTTGTATAGTGTAATCATGTCCCCTTGCAAGCACCTTTTTTCCAGAGAACAACCCCAACCTTGACCGTCTACCCTCATAATGTAAGTCTTCCATTCCTCTAACCAGTTTAGTTGCACGTCTCTGCACTCTCTCCAGCTCATTTATATCCCTCTTAAGGACTGGAGTCCAAAACTGCACTGCATACTCCAGATGAGGCCTTACCAGGGACCTATAAAGAGGCATAATTATGTTTTCATCCCTTGAGTTAATGCCCTTTTTTATGCAAGACAGAACTTTATTTGCTTTAGTAGCCACAGAATGACACTGCCCAGAATTAGGCAACTTGTTACCTACAAAAAACCCCAAGATCCTTCTCATTTAAAGAAACTTCCAACACACTGTCATTTAGTGTATAACTTGCATTTATATTATTTTGCCAAAGTGCATAACCTTGCATTCATCAACATTGAACCTCATTTTCCAGTTTTCTGCCCAGTTTCCCAACTTAGACAAATCACTCTGCAAAGTGGCAGCATTTTAAATGAAATTTAGTGTTTTAGTTACTCCCTTATAGAATTGCTTCTGCAACAGAAGACCATGTAATGATCACTATTCCCTAAATGCTCAAGGAAACTCCCAACACACTGCCATTTAGTGCATAACTTGCATTTATAGTATTTTTGCCAAAGTGCATAACCTTGCATTTATCAACATTGAACCTCATTTTCCAGTTTGCTGCCCAGTTTATGACAGGCCAACCTCATTTTCTACTTTATGATTTATCATGACTTCTAAGCTTAACTTTTCAACAGCTGCTCAAAGCCCACTGAGTATGTGCATGTCACTTATACTTTTAACAAAATTCAAGATGGGAAACTCCTATGACATGTTTGAAGGCCTGGTCATTACTACTATAGAGATGCTGAACCTTTAGGCTTGATCAATAATTGCAATATGTAAAATATGACATTTCTAGCCATATTCACTTTAAAGTTTTAATTCTCTTTTTAATATAGCCCTGCTTGGAATACAACATTCGGGACAAACCAAGGTGCTTTGTGCTCATAGTTTGACCTTTGTACCTTGCCCAAATAGACATAATATTAAGCTTGGCCTTGGCATTTTGCATTATGCACATAGACACTTATATCAATGAAATAGAGGTTGTTTAGGTTTTATCAGAGAAATCACTTCTTTGGTTTGTGTACCTGAATAGGAAGGTATATTTCCTGGTACCTATAAAAAGCTTGCCATCAACAAAGGTTGCCTATGGCAGTGCTGGCAGTTAATACAGCCCTGCTTGAAACGTAACTTTTGGGACAAAACAAGGCGCTTTGCCCTCATAGTTTGACCGTTGTACCTTGCCTGGGACTTCATAATTTAAGTAGAATCTCTCTTTCAGATTCCTGTAGTTCTGATGCAAACCTTGATGCCTGTAGCCGAAAGCACATTTCTTTTGTTTCAAAGATCATTTAATGATTTGTAAAAGTTACGTGAGATCCTCTGCTTGCCCTGCACTGAAATCCCTGACCTGTTATTCATTAATCTCCTTACTCTTTGTTCAGGTCAAACTATTTGTTCATTGATCATGTCAAAGCTATGTCACAAAAAGTGTGGAGTTGTGCAAAATATTAAATAAAGTAAAGTAGATAGAAAAAGGTTGACCTTTAGAACTGCACCACCCCATTCAGTATTCAATGATTCCCTCCAACAAAACCAAAATAAAACATAACTTTTCATAAAATGAAATTAAAATCTGAGTCCAGAAAAATAATAAACTTAAAATTACAGTGACAGAGCTTGATGTGTGCTAAGTCCTGAAGTGCAGCCCAGAGCTAGAGGGTTAATCTTGAGAGTATTAACCAAACTGCATGGAGAGGACTCACTGGGACTAACTTTAGCCCTATCAAATAACCAAAGCAGCCTGTGCAAACCAGCGTGATAAATTCCCACCTCCCCCAGAGGCTTGCGTTGAGGATAGCGGGATTGTGTCAAACTTAGGGGAAGCAAGAGTGCAGACTCACTGCCCAGTGTGCCTAGTTCGTAGACATTCTCTTCTATTCCCATACAAGCCAGTTAGGTTATGTTCTCTACCCCGTACCAGCCCAAATCACCCGCATGTTCCCCCCGCATGAATCGGTATCAGCTGTGTGGAGATTACCCTGCCTAATTGAGCTAAAAAGCAACAAGCATCTGATGCGCATTTCTATCACTCAGATTTCATGGACTCAGATTTTAATATCATCTTATTAAAAGTTATGTTTTATTTTGGGTTTTGTTGGAGGGAATCATTGAATACCTAATGAGGTGGTGCAGTTCTAGAGGTCAACCTTTTTCTACTTTACTTTACATTAATTCACTTGACCTTACACACCATTTGTTGTTTCTCTATGGTGGAAGGTACTTCCAAACCAACCTATTTGCATCAAAATATTAAGTACATGCCAAATACCTGATGAAACCAGTACCATCCTCAAATGCTTAGATGTGCAAAAGGCAATATGAAGAACCAATGAAAATAAACTTACAGCATCCATTTTATTCCTATTATTTATGTTTTGCTTTTGGCTTTGTTATAAATTGTCTTGTTAATATTAGGAGTTTCTAAGATATTTTAAGCTTAAAGCCACAAGTTACCTGTGCCATGACTAGATCAATCAGGTCCACCTTTGTCACCTCTCAAATCAAGCAGATAAATGGACAGATAGACAGATAGAGAGGTGGATGGATAGACAGATGGATAAATAGATGCACAGAGAGACAGATGGATAGAGAGATGCAGTGTTGGACTGGCCCACTGGGATACCAGAAAAACTCCCGTTGGGCCCAGGTGTCTAAACATTTGGCCTTTCCCTATTTTTAGGCTAAATTAAAGAGAGGCTAAATAGATGGAATAATAGATTATAGTAAGTAAAGAAAAGAGAATAGGCGAAGAGAAGGTTGAGTGAAGAGAGGAAGAAAAATAATACTGTGGGCCCCTGGTCTAAGGTTTCTTGGTGGGCCCCTGGTGTCCGAGTCCGACACTGGAGAGATGGATAGGTAGCTGATAGAGAGATAGATGATAGATAGATAGATAGATAGATAGATAGATAGATAGATAGATAGATAGATAGATAGATAGATAGAATCAGTTGGGTGGTAGTGAAAGAAACAGAAAATAAGTTGATGCACCCGCAAGTTACAAGAAACTGTATTAAACAAAATTAACAATTAAGAATCCATGAGATGGAATACAGGGTAACCCCCGCATCCACTCAATGGTTCACAAGATAACCAGTTCAGGTGCTACAGTCAATTAGCCAATTAAAACTTAACTTTTATTTATGTTACAATTCAAAAAAAACACACTGCCGAATACGAACAAACAAATCTCTGAGACCAAAGTAAGAACGCTACAGAGATGCAGGGCTGTGCCCTTAAAAAACATATAAACTAATTAAAACCACTTAGGTAGGACGGTTTAAAGTAAGGGTAGTGCGCTGCAGTCTACATTGCCACCACAATGGCGTGCGTCCAAATGAAGGAGTATCTAATTAGCTCCCCTCTAATGTTGGTCAGGTCATCTGCAATGCATTCATAGTTGATCCATTTATATCATATAGGTTAAAATACGACCGTACAAGTGCCTGCACCAGACCACTGCTACCCGCACCTCCCTTCCGTTCAGTTGTTCCCAAAAGTTTCTACCTGTCTACGTAGGGAGCGAGTGGGAGCTGGTCTCCCACTGTCCACCTATGCACACCCGACGCGTTTCACCAGAGACACCGGCTTCTTCAGGGGCATAAGTGATTTGCGCGTGTTCTCTGACAGACAGACATATAGACAGACAGATAACCAGATGTATAGATAGACAACAGATAGATGGATAGGATTATGGACAGACAGATGGATAGATAGATAAACAGATGGATAGATAGACGTATAGATACATGGTTAGATAAACAGATGGATAGATAGATGTCACTTTCATTCCTTTCTCTCCTTAAATAAGCATAAAGAGTTAAAAGGGAACCCTGCATAGTGAAATCCCTTTATTGTTGTATGCATTAGAATTAATAAAGTAGTTAGTGGGCGAATGTAACTAGTTGTTGGATGAAGAAATTGTTATTTCTTGTAACTATGAATCTTTTTTTTTATTTTCGTAGACTCCACCTGTGTTGCAAAATGCCCTGATGGATATTACTCAGAGGAGGAAGAACATCGCTGTGCTCCGTGCCACAGCACATGTCTGGCCTGCTTTGGAAAGCGTAGTACTCATTGTCTCTCTTGCAAAATTGGCTGGTATTCTCTGGGTGGTGCCTGTGTGCAGCATTGTATAACAGGGTAAGCTGCAGAGAAGGAAACTGTTTGTCATTCTGACTCATAACCATGCATTGTGTTTTTCAAGTCTGTACATTAACAATGCCTGCAACAAAAAATGGGAATTTTCCATGGCAGAAAAAAAATATGCCCCAATCCACTATGGTCATCCATGTAAAATAGATGCCTATTTTTAAAGCTCCATTGTAGACAAACTGCAAAAAAAGTCAAGCTTACCTTAAAGGGGACCGGTCACCTTAAGAAATAATTCCAAATCCTATTTTATGATGTTAGTCAAGCAAAATAAACTTCACTTTAACAATTATTTAAAATGTTTTTTCTTTAAGTCTTGGAATTACAATCACATCAAGCAGATGGGAGCAATTTTGAAGACACTGTTTTTAACGGGGTTGTTCACCTTTGAGTTCACTTTTAGTAAAAAGAGAGTGAAAGCCAGAGACAATTTACATTTTCTTTATTCAGCAGCTTTCCAGTTTGTGATTTCAGCAATCTAGTTTTAAGGGTCCAATATACCTTAGCCACTATGCACTGACCTGAATAAGAGACTGGAATATGAATAGGAGAGGCCTGAATAGAAAAACGACTAAAAAAAATAGCAATAACACTAAATGCGTAGCCCTACAGAGCATTTGTTTTTAGATGGGGTCAGTGACCCCCATTTGAAAGCTGGAAAGAGTCAGAAGAAAAAGGCAAATCATTTAAAAACTATAAAAAATAAACATTGAAAAGTTGCTTAGAATTGACCATGGAAACCACCACCATCTTTGCATCATGCCAAAATCCTGTTTATTTGCCACAATGGGGGACCTGATGCCCTTGCCCATACAATGAGACAGTTAGGAGGAAGGGAGGATGTGGGGAGAGCAGTGACATTTAGGAAGTGCAGAATGGAAAGAGAAAGTAATTGCCAGCTCAGACCCTATGCCTAAGGCATTGAGGAGGTGCAGGCAATATATAATTGGCAGCTGACCTTTTTAAACAAGTATGGGTGTTTTAATAACAAAAATAATTTGGGTTTCATGTTTAATGTGAAAAGGACTTTTATTATACAGCTTTTTATGTTTGGGTGACAAGTCCCCTTTAATGATGTAAGCAAGTACAGAGCAAAAGGTAAGAATAATGCCAGTATTTTACACCACTGTAGACTTGGTATACAACTGAAATCAATGGGACATCCACTTCCTCATCTGCTGATATGCCATGATGTGTCTAACATGGTACATCAGCAAATAAAATTGGCAAATCTACCCTGTGCATAGTACCTAGATATCAGTCAGAATCAGCGGTCGCCATACACTCACCGAATATCGTACAAAACAACAATTCATATTATTTTATCTGTGCGTGTAAGACATACAATCTTAGAGTACCAAACTTGTATTCACTTGAAACACATTGGGGTATACTTATCAATGAGTGAAACAGAGCTTGTCTCTTGTCTCTTTAACACCTAGCACTTAATCTTGAAAACTATATATTATTGTATTTTTGTACTGAACCTTGTCTCTTCCATGCATTGTACGAATGCACAATTTACATTTACATTTTTTTTTATTTAGATATTATGCAGAAAATTCAACAAATAAGTGTGAAAAATGTCACGTGAGCTGTGAAGAATGTTCAGGTCCAGAAGCATCCAATTGCCTCTCCTGTCATAAAAACTTCTTCCTAATGCGTGCCAAACAGCAGTGTGTCAGCTCCTGCCCAGAGTCCTATTACGAGGACCACACAGTGAGAAGATGTGAAAGATGCCATCCCACCTGCAAAACATGCACAAGTAATTATTTACTAAACATCTGCTTTGCTGTAATACTGCTATAAGGTTGCGGTTTTAGTTTGCTGCAGTCTATATCATTTCATTGAACTTTGGGCCCACCAGCTGCTGTAAAAGCTTCCAGCATCCATAATCATTATAGATGCAACTGAATAAGCTGGGAATAAGTGTCGTAACTATAGGGAAGATTGATAGAGGGCTCCTGGTAATAACCCGCTCCCTCCAGTCTCACAAACCTTTGATTCACTGTTCCCTAATGGGGGTGCACAGGGAGTCTGTGGGGGGTGGAGTGTGGGCTCATGGGTTGGTGAGGTGGATCTCAAGTTATGCCCCTGCTGGGTAAATGCAGTTTACAATACCAATACAATACCAGGTATGGGATCCACTATCTGGAAACCTGTTATCCAGAAAGCTCTGAATTACAGAAAAGCTGTCTCCCATAGACTCCATTTTATCCAAATAATACATATTTTTAAAATGATTTCCTTTTTCTCTGTTTTAATAAAACAGTACCTTGTACTTGATTCAAACTAAGATATAATTAATCCTTATTGGAAGCAAAACCAGCCTATTGGGTTGATTTTTTAGTAGACATAAGATATCAAGATCCAAATTATAGAAAACCAGAAAACACCTGGTCCTGAGGATTCTGGATAACAGGTCCCATACCTGTACAACATTAATAATAAGTGACGTGGCAATCAGCTGAAACATCATTTCACTGGTCTGTGTATAATGGAAAATTGATGCTATTTATAAGTCAGGGTTATAGGAAATACATTTTTCCAGGACAAAATGCAAATGAGAAGTCTACCATTCCTAGGAAAGGTTTTGTTCAAGTAAAAGACAAGCAAAATAGAAGCACTTGATCAGATGTCTACATGTGAAGAAGACAAATGGAACACACTATGCTCTCACAGAGACATAGGGGGTTATTTATTAAAGGCCGAGTTGTGTTTTCTCAAAAGATTCGAGTGTTTCGAGTTTAGATATCGCTTTCGTTTTTTGGGAAGAAACATTTTTTTTCGGGAATTTATTTTGCCCTGAAGCTGCTTAAAGTCTGAATCCAAAAATGCTCCAGTTAAAACCTGTTCAATTCATGTAAAAGTCAAAGGTAGAGGTCCCATTAACATTTGAAGATTTTTTTTTGCCTTCACGATTTTCAGGGGGGGTTTGACGCTGGTTTTAAATAAATTTGAGGTATTCTAGTTTTTTTTAGCCTATATACTTGATAAAGTTTTCCCCTGAAAACCCAGTTTTTCATATTCTGACTTTTTCATAAATAAGCAAACATTCGTGTTTGTTTAAATTTGTGAGTTTAATCAAGGTAGAAAAAAAACTTCACTAACCTCACAAACTCGATCTTTAATAAATAACCCCCACAGAGTGCATTTTGCTATTAATCACTGAAATGTACCGAGGGGATAGAACAGGTATAATTACCTGTAATGTAAATAATTCAAACTATTGTGTAAAAGAACTAGAATTTAGTGGCAAAACTGGGTATGAAAGAGCACACAGTTATCAGGCAGAGCTTTGCTTTGTGTACTTAATGAATATATATAGCTTGTTCATGCAATTATTTATGTATTCATCATTATAGGCTTTGGGGCTCTCGCCTGCACATCCTGCGTTTGGAGCTACCGACTTTCAGGACATATTTGTAACTCAGAATGTCTTACTGGAGAATATAAAAAGGTATGATGGTTTTTCCTAGCAACCTTCTTTGTATGGTAACAAAGAACAAAAAACACCAGTAATGGGACTGAAGGGAGTTGGATAATCATATTTACATTTAAATATTAATCATGCTTTTATCTGGCTTTTTCCTTTTCTACAAAGGATCCTGACCAGCCATGTGAAAAATGTCATGATAATTGTGTGGAGTGTAAGGGGCCGGGGCCCTTGAATTGCACCGTGTGCCCAGCCAGTCAGGTGTTGTACGTAGATGAAGGACGCTGTGTGCATTGCTGCCATGGAAATCCAGTCAACCTTGCCGAGTGCTGTGACTGTTCTGCAACATTGGGTAAGAGAAGCAAACACTATTATTTTTGTATTGCAATAACAAACACAATGAAGGCATTAAAGCAAACAGGGTCTCCCTTCTTCTTTTCTTTACAATAAATTTGTTTACATACAATAATTATGTAGATAAATGTTATGTAAATGACACTCTCCAACAGGTCATTAATGATAAGTACTTTGACTAAATGAGATGTAGTTTCAAGCCATCAGGCCGACCACAGGTTCATTTAAAGTTATTGTGGAGTAATTTGCATCGGTACTGAGGTAAAACTCACTGGATTAAGCAACAATAAAAATATTATTTAAATTACTATAAAAATTCTATACATCTTTAATGTGGGCATTACATCTAACATGCAGAAGTATAAAATCAGTTCCTATTTTTTGTTTATCTCTTATCCTGTCAGATGTGCTTTTCAGTTTTATGCTAGGAACTTTAAAAAATAAATGGGTTAGGATTCAGGAGCAGCCAAAGAAGCAGTAAAACCAATAAATTGGTACGTCAAAGATGGTATCTGGTTTAGATGGAGATGTGTTTTTATGGGTCAACATAATTTATATTTATAGGTTGAACATTGAGCTTTTCTAGCCCCTAGGCTTTTCCTTTAAGTGTTTCAAACTTCAGCTCAATAAATAAATATTATATCTTCCTTTAAACTGTAAAACTGCTTTAATTTTCACAGTTAGACTTTGCATTTTATCTGTATTAACACTGCATGTATATCTATCATGTATCATGTAAATCTATCTATTTATCAATCCTCTGTATGTCGATCTCTATTGATTGTGTATGTATATGCATATAAAGACGATAATGTACCCCTACTGTAAATTTGAAACTATACTGTATATAAAACTGCTTTAATTTTCACAGTTAGACTTTGGATATTATCTGTACTAAATCTGCATATCTATCTATCTATCTATCTATCTATCTATCTATCTATCATCTGTCTGTCTATCATCTGTATGTCGGTCTCTGTATTTGTTTGACTGTGTATGTATATGCATATAAAGAATATAATGTACCACTACTGTAATTTTCAAACTATATATACAATATATATGAATACATTTATTAAAAAAAAATATGTGAACACTTTCCCGTCCAACATGTCCAAAGTGCCACAATTGGCTTCAATCTCATAGTTCAGTTGGGTTGAAGTCAGAGCTCTATGCAGGTCAATCAAGTACATTGGGACTTTGTCATGGTAAAAGGCCAAAGGGCCTTTCCCAAACTTTTTCCATGAAATAAGAAGCATGGAATACTGTTATACACAGCCCTATCCCAGTCCATAGAAAACAACCCCATCCAGGTCCATAGACTGCAACCCCATACGATTATTTCTCCTCAACCAAACTTAAAATTTTTAAGTAGCATTCTACTGGCATCTACCAAAATTCAAGCTCGTACATCAGACTACCAGTTAGTGAAGCTTAATCAATCACTCTTACTGCTCCTTTAACTGCCACTTTTGCTCCCACTAAAGTGAACTGGGATTTTCACACATGCCCCTTAAAGTATTAAATTATACAATGGCAGATCTAACAATGATATAGGAGAAACATTTTATGAGCAGGGTGGTCATATTCTACAGCCATGTGCTTTTACACAATGGCCAAACCTGCCAAACTCACCAATTTTGGCCTGTTAACATTATTTACAAAAGTGGTACCTTATCAAACTCTCCCATTTTCCTTGAAACAGAACGTTTTTAACCTGAAATGATTATAAACAATGTTTATTCTTGTAGATGAATGCATTTTAGTGAAAGGACTCATAACAGAACCTGAAGGAAAGCAGAAGACTGCTTTGTTTATAACTACATCAATGTTACTACTCCTTAGTATAGGAGCCATCTTATTCTACTGGAGGAGGTCCAAAGCTAAGTCAGTAAGCAAAGCTGGTTATGAAAAGCTTCCAGAACAAACAAAATCTTTCCAGTCCTTTAAAAGCAGAGAGAGTACTTCAAGCTTCCAAAGGGACCAGGTCATTGAGTACCATGATCGTGAGGAGGAAGAAGGTGAAGATGATGATGATGACGATGATGACATTGTATATATGGGCCAAGATGGAACAGTGTATCGAAAATTTAAATATGGACTTTTAGAAGATGAGGAGGAAGATGATTTAGAATATGATGATGAAAGCTATTCATTCCGATAATTCATTGCAATATTATTTTGTCCATTAAAAAAAGATGAACTGGAAATATTTGGGAGAAGTGGACAACCAAAGCAAAGCCTTTTTGCTATTTCAAACTAAGGTCTCCTGAGTGGGAAACCACAATAGTAGTTGGATAGCTTAACAAAAAACAGCAAACTCCATTTGATTTAGACATATTTCCTGTAATGAACATGTTATATCTTTGCACTATTGTTAGCTAAGCTTTGCACTGACATGAAACTTACTCTACTTGCATCACATACCTAAACACGGTTATTTTCTTCTACCTCTTGACTTGGTTTATAGTTCCCAGGTCTAAAACAAAGGCTAAGAATAGTTTGCTCTTAGCACATTGTTTTCAGACTTCCATTCAGTTTAATATCTGAATAGTTAGAAAATCAAATGCTAAAATAGGCTATTAAGAAACTATGCTGGTGACATTCAAGGAAAAACTGTTCATTTTATTTTTTTACCCATTCAAATATTTAGTCCACGAAAGTAAATAACAAGTTTGTCACCTCCTCCCAAAATGTGGGGCCTTGAGCCAGTGACTGGAGGGTCTTGGTGTATATGGCAACATTTTTTATATTTTTGTTTTTAAATCAAGTATAGTGTAATACAATCAATAAAACCCACATATTGGCCTGTCTACCCCCAATGCCAAAACAATGGCAATAGCATCAGGAAGCCAGGAAAAGCAGGAGATGGAGGTGGCAAAATGGACTTGATCTGGCCAGTAATTCCATCTCACTAACAGCAGTAATAGCGGAATGTACTGTAATATTTTAATCCAAAAGGCAAGGTCTAATGAATTAAGAAATGTGCAATGCTGCAACATTTATTCATGAAAAATAGCAACCTTAATTCCCCAAATAGAGAATCTTTTTTTCTTTTCTTTTATTATGCATACCCATTAACTAGAAAGCTCCGAATTTCAGAAATAATCAGAGTTTTTAAAAATGATTTCCCTTTTCTTTGTAATAATAAAACAGTCGCTTGTACGCTTGATCCCAACTAAGATATAATTAATCCTTATTGGAAGCAAAACCAGCCTATTGGGTTTTTTAAGGGGGTTATTTATCAAAGGTCGCGTTTTAGACATTTGTGAGGTTTTTTTATCCCTCAAATGAAGTCACAACTTGAATGTTTTCTAAATTAGGAAAAAAACTTGAATGGAAAAACTTGAATCAGTGAATTCAGCGTTAAAAACTTGAAAACTCTAATCAATCGAGATTTCCACGGGGAAAAGCCCAAATTGCTCAAATGAATCGAGTTTTGGAGCGAAACCCACTGAGAAAAACCTCAAACATCATGAAGGCGATTTACATCTTCAAATGGTTTAAGGGACCTCTGCCATTGACTCTTACCTGACCTCGACAGGTTTTGGCTGGAGTATTTTTGGATTCAAGGTAGTTCTAGCTTCGGGGTATAATAAAGCTCTTTTTTTTTTTTTTTAAACCAAAAAATTTCAGTCTCAATTTTTTTTTTGACTGAAAACTACCCTCAAAAAAAGAATTTTTCAGGAAAACATGACTTGACCCCTGAATGTTCACATGATTTTCTAGTAGACCTAAGGTATGAAGATCCAAATTATGGAAAGATACGTTATCCAGAAAACCCCAGATCCCAAACAATGTGAGGTCCCATGCCTGTATATGGTTGGGGTAACAAAACCTAATATTCTAGTTTGGGGGTAGCTGTGTTGACTAGAGATAGAAGAGTTGTCTAAATAGAAATATCAGCTCTTCCAGTTAGATTTTGTAATTTGACATTTGGCTTAGCAAGTCACTTACTAGTTGAGAACAATTCAAAAAACATACAGCTATTTTATTTTACGCTACACATACAGTGTGTTTACAATATTTTTTTAGAATTTGACAGCACATTTTTTCTCCCAAATTTTTGGGGTCTTTGCTTGTGTACAATATTGTGTTTTAATGTAATTTTTTTTTTTTGGTAGTGGTAATGTGTTCTTTGCTTTACCGTACTCAAAATACCAAGCTGCTACTACACACTCTCATGTGTGCCACCGTACTGCATTTTATTTCAAGTAAAAATGTTAAGTAGTCAGACTGTCGCCTTACTGATTAACAGTGCTGCCTAACAAGCAAAACTAATTTATTTTATTCATTTCAGTTTTTATTTGATTCACAGTAATAGTATCCAATCAGCCTAATTTCTTAAATTTTACATTTTCTCTCATGATGTGATTCCTAGTTTATTTATACAGAACCAACTGGAAAGAAACTGCTCAACAAAGTGAACAAAGAACAGCATTTCTAAATAAGAAACCTATGAATGCAAGTTCTAAATGGTGCTTTGTTGACAATATTTTGTGTATGTATCTTTTAAACCAGATAATTAAACCTGATATCATGTATTAGAATAATTCTAAATTAAAAATAAATGTTGCTTTACATTATGATCAAAACCTGTGTTTTTTTGACCCAATGAGATTTAAAATGTTACATTGAGAAGGTATGGCTCCAACCTTGCATGAAGTACGCAACATTTTGCGGTGGACCATTAAAATGGAAATTTGCAGCACTACTTATCTACATAATTACCAAAAAAGTGTCGATTTTACGGTTCTATAGACATTTGGTACACACTCTTTAACTTGCACACAGCTAAAATAACTAAGCTCAACAACACTACCACCCACTTTATTATACCCAAAGAAATATTTGTAAGCAAGGAACAAGGCAGAAAACCAATATGGGATGGCCATGATCTTTGGGCCCTCGGGTGGCCCTGCATTCAAAATAAGACATCACTGCATGGGCTCAGGAATACCTCTGAAAATCACTGTCTGGGAACACAGTTGTTGCTGCATTCACAAATACAAGTTAAAACTCTACCATGCAAAGAAGAAACCAGAAAAACAAATACCTTCTCTGGGCCCAAACTCATTTAAGAGGTGAATTGGAAAACTGTCCTGTAGTCTGATAAATGTTAAAATTTTAAATTGTTTCCGGAAATCATTGAGGCCAGGTCCTCCAGGCTAAAGAGGAGAAGGCTTATCAGTGCATGGTTTAAAACCCAGCAGCATCATGGTTTGGGCGGTGCATTAGTACATATGGTGGTATGGGGAGCATGTCCATCTAAGAAGGCACCATTATTGCTAAATGATATATACAGGTCAATACATGCATATCAATTATTCTCCTAGGATGGAGATTGGCAGGAGTGTCTTGGGGTCCTACTTTTATGCACCATTGACCCTGAGAGATTGCCCAGATGATGTGCTAAGAGTAGGGCTCTCTTTAGTCAATTCACCCAGGGTTACTCCCAAGTTTAGAGATATTATCTAGCTCTCCTTCCACAGGAAGCTTTATGTTAATGGAAACATGAAGCACAGGTGTGCTGGTGACCGTAAACTGAGAAGGTGGAGACCATGGACCACTTCCAGTGAACCTTTAACACTAAAGTCTACAAAAAAGTGTCTAATGCCTTGGGCATTCCCTGCCACTCTAGTATGAATTACCAGGCGTGGGCCTACAGAGCATTCAGGCATCACCAGGGTTTTGAGTTGAGCACCCTTTTTCTAGTTAATTCTGTCACCCGCTTTATAACTTGGCATGCACAGTGTCAGGTTCCGACTAGGCATAAACTGGGTGTTTGGGGGCAGCAGGTATATTAATCTAAAATCAGTCATTTCTCGTGAGCTTCATTCTAATATATTGGTTGTGTTACATAATAAATGGAAAGATGTACCCAGTGGTGTAACTTGGTAGCGTCGGACCCCCCCCACCAAAAAATCTACTGAGGGGGCCTATCACAAACAGTCCTCCTTCTCTGCCCCCCCTCCTGACCCGCACGTGCCACACCTCCCACGAATTGTTCAGTATAAAAATAAAAACTCGGTTCATAGGCTGTGCAAAATAAAAAATATTTCTAATATAGTTAGTTAGCCAAATGTATAAAGGCTGGAGTGACTGATGTCTAACATAACAGCCAGAACGCTACTTCCTGCTTTGCAGCTCTCTTGGTTTCCACTGATTGGTTACCAGGCAGTAACCCATCAGTGACTTGAAACTGTTGCTTTTGAATCTGAGCTGCATGCTAAAGATCAATTGCAAACTCATTGAGCAATTATGTCCCATGTGGCCACCGTTCAAGTCGCTGACTAACTCAGAGTTAGAGAGCTGAAAAGCAAGAAGTTGTGTTTTTTTCTGTTAGACATCCGCTCAGTCCAGCCTGTATAGATTACATTTTTGGCTAATTAACTATATTATAAACATTTTTTATTTTGCACAGGGCATCTATTTATACAGTTTTTATTTTTACACTGAACTGTTCCTTTAAAGGTAAAAGACAGGTCGGGAGGGGAGACTATGATGCAGCAGACCCCATGGTCCAGGGCCCCTTGTTGCTCGGACTACCTGTGGCTGCAGGGTCTGCTGTGTGGATAGTTACACCAGTGGATGTACCAGCTGAGTACAAGTCTAACCCTCTGTTTAGGGATATAATATTCACCTGGAAATTCTTGTTTTTGAGCCATGGTTTTAATAATTTGCTGACCCCCTTTTTACATTTTTTTGTCTTCATTTTCTAAGAAAGAATTTACTTTTATTGATTAAAGAGGTTGCAGATCCTATATACAGGATATGATGTCACTGACATTAGAATGAGGAGAATGTAGCTTCATCTTTTCAGTTTGGCAGGACTGGCAGGTCTAAGCTGGCGGACTGGCGAAAGATGTAACGTTCTATAAAATTTGCGGATTAACAAACATCGCTTGAGAGAATATTTGCTTGGCAATAGGGCACAAAACTATGCTAGTGACGGTCTCTTGCGCTAACGAATTGTCATCTACACTTGTTAGTAAATTGGCAATGTCCCTGCGGATGGGATTTCTGGCAAATTATTGCTAGTGAGACCACTTCGCCCTTTAGTAAATCTCCCCCAATGATTATATATGTGATTTCTCAGAAACTTTGGTCTTCCGTTAGTAAGCAAAACCACCCTTTTAAAGAATGGGCTAATAAGTGAATTTACAATTGTAAATAACCCCTAGTTAACTTATATTTCTTCTACGTCCCTCCATGTCAGTACACATGGGCATTGCCCCTCCCAGACCTGGGGGTAGGACCTATAACATAGCCAATTAAAATAAATCATGACCTAGAAGACCACATGACTTCCTCCTCACTACAGTTATTTTTTGTCCTGACAGGGAGGTAGGTAGGATCTCCCTCCTCACTCTTTTTATTTTTTGGTGAATTTTGAGAGAAATCAAATACAGTTTTTGTTTTTCTTTTGTATTTTTTGTTTATTTTTTTACCTCTGTGTGGACACAGAGGGATGATTCCCAGGTAATGGAGAAGAATTTACCTGATGCCTCAAAACACATAATCTGTAAATTATCGCTTATTAGGAAGAAGTGCAGATGTGGGCATACCCATGTTCCTAGCCCTGTGCTAAAATAGCCCCCCTGCTATATGCCCAGCGAGGCACAAAATTCAATCTAGTGCTTTTTGGGAACAGACACAGGTGTGGGCTTCCCACATTGTTACCTGTGAGCTTTTTGGACTCCCCTTTTCTTTTGAGTTACGTGAGGCCTTACAGAACTTTACAGAACTTCTGCAAAAGGGTCGTGGGTATGAATATGGGCTAGTTATAACAGCCTGAAGCTGGTGAGTATGATTCTTCAGTATCCACTGTGTGTTTTAAAATGCTCAGTGCACTTGGAAGTCTGCATGCTAGTTATGTCTCTCAGCTGAGAGCTATCAGGGCTTTGGCTGGAGTTTCCATCCAACTAATTAGTCACTATCTGATAAGGTGCAGGTGTTCCTTTTCGGCCCGTTGCTATTGCTGTTTAATATTTTAAGCTTTGTATGGGTGAACCTGCATCTTCTTTGCAGACACAGAAGTTATATTGGCTCATGTTACTAAGGCACCTAGGAATGGCTGGCGGTAGCACTGCTCAAGCAGTATGGCACCACCTTACTTTTTTCTGAGTCTGCTCTTAACAAGCACTGTTCCACCTGTCTGGATATTCCTGTTGACAAGCCTGAGCTATCTGGTAAGGTGCCTGTGTTCCTCTGACTTCTTGTATTATATGAAGTTTTATGTTGTGAGCTGGAGTTCTCTGTGCAGTATTGGCTCTTGTTACACAAGGTACTTTCAGTACTGGCTGGTGAATCTCTCTGCGGAAGCAGGGTGGTACCTGAATCCGGTGAGTCTGATTTATCAGTATCCACGGTGTGTTTGAAACATTCATTACACTGGGAAGTCTGCATGTTAATAAGCTAATTATGTCCCTCGGCTGAAAGCTATCAGGGTTCTAGCTGAAGTTTCCATCCTGCAGACTTGTCATTGCTATCAGGTAAGGTACAGATACTCCTCTGGGCCTCTTTGCTATTGTTGTTTCTATTGTCCTCTGTGCAGACACAGAGGTTATATTTGCCTTTTATTATACAGGGTGCTTGCAGGGTTGGCTGGAGGCTTGCACTGCTGAAGCAGTATGATAGCCCCTTCCTTCCTTACAATAAGTCTGCTCAGTGCTGTAACCTGATTTCATTGGGCCCCACAGCAAATTCATTTTAGGGCCCCTAAAATATCCAGAGGTTGTGCTGTTTTACCAATATATATTAAAATTGCTCTTTATTCGGTCCTCATGGGGGTCCCTATACCTTTTGGGCCCACCTGCAGCCGCAGGATCTGCTTCCTCTGTAGTTATGCCCCTGAGTCTGCGCCTAAGAAGCAGCCTGCATCCAAGGATCTGACTGGATTATTCTTACTGTCTAGCGCATATTTTCTGGTTGTGTGCCGGTGTTCCTCTGACTTCTTGTATTGATGTCATCTGAGGTCTTAGGTTTGTGAGCCCGAGTTCTCTGTGCAGACACAGTAGGTAAGTTTGCTGGCTAGGGGTTTGTTCTGCTGTAGCAGCATTGTACCCTGTTTTTTCCTAGGATGTTTCCACAATTAACAGGCAGTGTTCCAATTTATATGGAGTCTTTTGTGTGATGTAGACCTTCTCTTCGATATTCTATTCCCATCTGGTGGTTTTTGTTGGGAGCTCAGTTGTAGTTATACTACATCTACTGAGTTGTTGTGGCGGTAGGTTTCCCTTCTTTAATTGTTGGCAGATTGAAGGGCACTCACTGTTATGTCTGCTGGCACCTTAACAGGCTTGAAGCCAGCTTGTAGTCTATGGCCCTTTGTGTGGCCTCGGGCCTCTCGCCAGGGAGCTGGGTTTGTGTGGCCTCTGGCTTTCATTATGGCCCTTGGCTTGGGTTAGAGCCCTTGTTTTGGTCCATGGCTAATGGTACTGCTGGCCTTTTTCCATGGCCCTTGACTCATGGGCCGGCTGTCCTTTTACCATGGCCCTAGGCTCATAGGTCTGCTAGCTTTTTACCATGTCCCTTGTTCTATTGGCCTGTTACATGAGCCTTTGGCTCATGTGGTCTTTTACTCTTGACACATTTGTTTGGTTGGCCTTTTACCAGGGTTATTGTGGCTGTGGGCCTGTTTCCATGGCCCTTAACTTGGGAGCTGCTTGCCTTTTACCCGGGTTCTTCGGCTGTTGGCCTTTTTCTGTGGCCCTCGGCTAAGGTGGACACTAGTTTTTATTATAGTCCTTGATGGCTTGTGGCTGCCAGCCTTTGCTGTGACCTATGGTGCATTGGCCACCAGCTAGCCCGTGGCGGCTGATAGGCGTGGCTACTGTTCTTCCTGTGGCCCTTGGTAGGCATGTCTGTTTGCCTTATGGCAATCCTTGGCAGGACAACAGCCATTGGTTTTGTCTTGTCTACAATCCTTGCAGGCATGGTTCTGGTCACAGCAGCAGTAAGCATGATTGGCAATTTGGTTGGATCTAACATGGGTTGTACCATCAGCTGGTGTTTGCTCTGAGTTTCACAGCCCATAGTTAATTTTGTTGCTGATTGGTATTCAGCAGCTGCGGTTGGTCATATGTTGTCGGCTTACAGCTAACCTTTGCTTCTGCCTTACATGCATTGTTTTTTGGTCTTGTATGGCACTGCTTATTATCAATAAGGCTGGCTTGTGGACCAGGGTTTTGCAAGTTGAACAAGTGGCTTGTGTTCCGTTGTTGAATGTGTGGTGACCTTGTGTCCAAGGATGGCATTCACAATAGCTGGCTTATGTACTATTGCTTGTGTATTAGAGTTCCACTCTGGTGTTTTACATACACTGCAGCTGACGGGCATCTTGGCCTGCTAGTGTGACAATGGCCTTGCACATCTATGTTGGAATACATAATAGCTGGCTGGTCCACCATTGGTTTGCATGTATGGTGGCTGGCTCATTGCCAGTGGATTGTGCATCATTGCTGGTTGGTACCAGTAGGCTATAAGCTTCTGGCATGCCTGATTTTGGATTGTGACTCCAGCTGTTTGCTGGTTCAGTAACCTATTGGATTCAGTAGCTTCTATGTTTGGCTCAGTTTTTGCATAAACTGTAACATTGTGCAGCTTGAGATGTAGTGGCCTCTGCTTTTGTGGGTGTTTTTCTAGAACTGTAATTGGCTTGGGTCCCATTTGTTTGCTTGTGTAGCAGTTGGCTGGGGCAACAGCATATCTTACTGGTAGATTGCCATAAGTCACATTTGGTTGGTCCAGCAGCTTATCCTTGTGCTGTTGTATGCCCAGTTTAGATTTGGTTGGTGGAGCTACTGGATGTACCAGCATGGCTCTGCAATGGTTACCATGACATGCTGATTTAGGATAACCCAGAGTTGGTGTTCATCTAGTTAAGTCTTCATTAGGTATTATTAGCATGGAGTTGGTGGATCTTGGGTTAATCTCTGGTGTGGAGTGGACTCCTGTCAGCACTGGTGTGAGCTGCTTCCATTGAGCTGCAAGACTAGGCTAATGTGGGCCAAGTTTTTTGGGCCACTAGCTATTGCTGTGGATCGTGTATTTCTCCAGCACTGGTGATAGATGCATCCAAGTTGTGTTTAGTTCTGAGATGGCTGTTGCCATCATCCTGGTTATGTCCTAGGGAACCTTTTGTTTTAACAGTTGCAGGATTTTTGTTCTTACCCAGGTGGGGTTTTATGTTGGATAACCATATTGCAGGTATCCCTCTAATCGCTGAGGGAACCTTTTTAAGAAGAATATGGCTATTCTTAATCTGCAATGCTTGATCCTCAAGTGCCGGTCTCTGTAATTAAGTGGTTGGTTTTATAGCTCTTGTTGTCAATCGCTTACCATGTCCTAGGATATGTTGTTCATGTTCTTGTGCCTTTTATCTGCATTTTTCAGGAGCTATACATTTTATCAGCTCCCCTGTTGGATGTGATGCTGATCTTATTACTCAGGGCCTCCTAAGCATAAGATTGGTTATTGCCTTATGTTGGTTATTCCCACCCCTTGTTTTTGGGGCATGGCTTGGAAGATCCCATGTGTACTGACATGGATGGACGTAGAAGAAATAGAGAATTTTACTTACCTACTTGACGTAAATTCCTTTTCTTCTAGTTCTGACATGTCAGTACAGGGTTTCCCATCCCAAGTTATTTATTTTGGTTACTATACTGCTATGGCAAAAGTATTAACTGTGGTGAGGAGGAAGTCATGTGGTCTTATAGGTCATGATTCATTTTGATTGGCTATATTATAGGTCCTACCTCCAGGTCTGGGAGGGGCAATGCCCATGTATACTGACATGTCGGGACTAGAAGAAAAGGAATTTACTTCAAGTAGGTAAAGTAAAATTCTCTATTTTACATTCACAATTACAATAGTCACTTCTTTTCTGAAAGTTAGAGAATTCAACATTTTAAACTGGTTCACTATTGAAAAATGTATAAAATATTAGTGGTTCTCACCCATTTTCTTTCTGTCCAAAATGTTCCCAACAAATTTTAAACATTTCATTATCTGTGGACTTGTCCTAAAGTTTGCAAGGTCTGGTTAACCTTGGAAAGGTTTCTTTATCTCAAACTGAAGAATTAAATCAAGCTAAACCCATAATTTGCATTACTTAATCTTGACTTTCCTGATATTGATCTGGAAGGATGTTCCAGTTCTCAAAGTAATATATTTAATCGGCATATTTTGTTTTTCACTGCAGCCACAAAGAAATCATTATTCCTTTATTGGTTGTCTAAAAACCACTCCCTCATTAAAGAATATCCTAAACATTTTAAATAATCTTTGTTGGCTAGAAGTGATAAGGCTTAAAACAGCTACATTGCATTTAAAGCAGGTGTATAAAGGCACCTTATTTTTTTTTTCGGATAAAATTGACTCTAGATTCAAACTTTCTTGGTTTAGTTACAATTTAACATGTAATGGTTGAACCAGATTATTCTCTAAATTTTCTGCCACTATCTTTTGCAATATTACTGTATTCTGCTTTTAGTAATCACTGAGCATTGTTATGTTTTTATTTATTCAATTTGTTTGTCAACTATTTGTCGTACATCTTCTACTCATCATTCATCTTTAGTGCATCTGTTTAGAAGTCATGCTTATTCAATTGAAAATCTCATTTAAACATTGGAAAAATTGCTCTTTTGAGAGGCAAAGGATGGACGAGGCAAGGTGGGCGTCTTTATGGCGTGGGTTATGTTTTGACCCTCCTTGAAACCCTTTACTTACCTGACCCTTTCTGATTGGACTCTCTCTGGTCTTTTTCACTCCCTTTAGAATTTTTTTTTAATATCCAGCGGATTTTTATGATTGGGCTCATGCTTGGTCTTTACTGGGTAACAACACACACCTGACCATTGGGGAGGGGACAAAAATAATAGTAAAAAGGCCAAAGGTGTCTATAATATGAATAGAATTATAAATAAAGGAAGTGGGTTGAAAGGAGTAAGTATGGGGTATGTACTCAACTGTTTTAATGCATTTGCTACAAGATGCTGTTCTGTGTATTCCACAATAGTACTCTTCAGAATTGAATTGCTGTATTCCTCAAAAACCAAGGTTTATCGAGGGGGAGATCGACTCTGGGAAGAAGCCATTAGGCTAAACGCATCAGCGAAGACGACTATGCTCTGAAGCTGCGGAAGCACACTATTGATATGAGCATTGGATTCTGAGGGACGCAGAGGAATCAAGAGCAATATTTTCACAGAGAATGTTTGTGTGTGATTTTAAATGTTTATTAAAATTGATAAAAGCGCTTCTGCACGTCACTTTATCTCTCCACAAAAGTGACAAAGGAGGAAGTTCAAGAACAGAACAAAAATAGTTTCTATATCAACGCCTGCCTTGACTCACATCTTGTGAGTATAATATACCACTGGGAGCATTGGGATTCCAGCAGTTGGTTGCTATACCACTATCTCCCTAAGTTACGTGTTTACACTGTGCGAATCACTGCATGTAGAAGTATATGTCCACAGAACCACGTTACCTTGAGTTAACGATTTCACATTTATGTTTGTGAGGTGTTTTACCTTGATTCACAAGATGCTATGTTTAATAAATTGCTATCACTAAGAAGGTTGAAAATTATTTAATCAAGGGTGTAATTTCGAATTGTAAAAATACTACACTATATAAACTTTATCTCCCCCTCAATAAACCTTGGTTTTTGAGGAATACAGCAATTCAATTCTGAAGAGTATTTTGTACTGAAAGGATGGACTTGTTTTTGTTGACTCTTATCTGATCATTAGCTCGGGTGCAAAACTGTCAGGTGTTGGAAAAAGATCTGCTGGCCTGGCAACCTCAAACAAGCAGAACTTTAATTTAAATGCATATAGTAATCAAAACCTTCATGAATCTGGAGAAAATGAAAAGTTTGTAATAAGTTTGTATAAGAAAAATGATTAAAGAAGTACACAACTACAAGTATTTATTAAAATATCAATTTAATAGAACATTCATAAAAATACAGACTGAACAACAAATACAATGCAGAATGACGTTAATTTAACAGTCATATGCTGAAAATGTCAAAACTGGAAAGAGTTTTTTTCAGATGAATACAGCGTGTATAACAGTTTAGTAATTATATATTATATAATTATATATACACATACACAGTATTGAATAAAGTACCCCCTCTTGTAAAATATAAGGATATTATAAGTTACCGAGGAGTTTCATGACCATATTTTTATACAGGTCATGAAACTCCGACTTCTAATATCCTCATATTTTGCAACTGGGGGTACTTTATTTATTATAATACACAAGTTTCAGTGAGTCATGTGACAGAAATGACTTCAGAACTCACCGTTTGTAAGGATATCATTTACAAGATATTCATAGCTTTTATGTATGTGTGTGTATATATATATATATATATAATATCTATTGTACTTGTGCAAATTAAGGATGCACTGAATCCTATATTTTAGGATTTGGCAGAATCCTTCATGGAACATTTTAAGTTTGCCCAAATCCTAATTGCATATCAGGGCAAGCACTAAAATTAACCACACACCTAGCACACAGTCAAGGGCTATTAAGGGTTGGACTTGGCCAAAACGAAAAAAAAAACAAAAAACACTCCCATTCACATATGTTCAGTGCATCCCTATTGCAAATATTTATTTCACTTTGGAAAGGAAACAAACCCATGTTGCAGATCCTGATCTGAATACATAAGCATATAACTAATGTGCAGATACAAGGACAGATGCCATATGTAGTGCCACACACACATGCATTCATGTTGATGATTTCCGTATCAAGAGGCCTATTGGGCAACTCATTGTTCACAGTCTGAGTTTCCAGTAGAAAAGGATTCAAGTCTAGTGGTCCTGCCAACTTCAATTGGACAAGTTACTTGTTTTGCCCATTTACAATGTACTGGGTTGCTTATAAGATTCTAGAAATACTTGGTTATCTGTCTTTCAAAAAAAAAGAGAGAGCCTTCCACCTTTTTATTTAAGAACCATCAAGGCAACATGGTAAGAACACTACAGGGGGATTTTGGGCTTAATGTAATTACATACAGTATGACAAATTTAAAAGTTTTCAATATTTCAAAATCATTGTAATTACAGGAAACAACAATATGCATTGTTCAAGTGTTTTGCTCCAACATTTTAATCCAATACTGGGATAGGAAAACCGGAGTAGAAAATAACGACCTATTTTATCGGAAGGCTGGTTGAAACCGAGCAGGCATTTATTTTAATGCCATTTTGTCTATATCCACTGTATGGCCATTTTTGTATTTTGAACAGTTAGGGTGTTATTTATTAAAGGGAGAGTTTTTTTTCTACCACGAACAATTTAAGTAAACTTGTTTATTTATGAAAAAATCTGAAAAAACTCAAATACATTGAATTTATCAAGTTTATATACTAAAAACCTTGGATTTACTGAGTTTTAGCAAAAACCAGCAAACGACCGAAAATTGTGAAGGCAAAACTTTTACATGAATTCGACGTTTTTTGTTTTTTGTGAAACTAACCTGGAAAAACACAAATTTTCCCAGAAACAAAACTTGAACTTCAATAAATAACCCCCTAGGTTAAATGGAAAAGACAACACAAGTTGCCGCAGCAGTGGAGGAAACTGCTGCCTTCCAATCACAGACCACATTCTCATCTCCCGTTCATATTCCTCCTCAGTAGACAGCTGCATCTCTACCAACAAAAACAGTGGTTTTAAAAGTAATGTACAAAACCGGAATGAGGAAACAAAAAGTGCCTTCTAATCTTACTCACTAACACTGATGTTAGTAGACTTGGCAAGGTATATCCCTTTATTTAAATACACGAGTTTAGGGAACTCTTGTTATAAAATGGATGAAAATAAATAAGCATTAATGTATGCAAGGCTTAAACATTTGACTGGCGCACATTTGTACCAAAAGGGAGAGAGCAAGGAAATCTTGTAGTGCAGCATTGAATAGAAGGCAGTAGTCAATGACCGTTCATTATTTTATGTGATGGACTGCAAAAGAAACGATCTCGAAGGGCTTGGAATTCTGGTAGTTCTAGCTGTTTCTTGGCTTCCTCAATGTCGCTGTGAATTGCAGAAATTAATGCATCTGTGTATACAGAACATTAAAGAAATGAAATTAGATTTATATAAATATATATATATATACAGTATATTTATACATACATTTTATTATATAATATCAGCATATATTATGCAGAAAGCTCCAAAATCCACACATTGCAGTTTGAGCAATTTGGTTAAAATTGACTAATGGGTTTCTTGCATAAAGGATCCCATACCTGTACTAGCATAAATACATGCTGATGGCAAAAACATTTTTTGTTTTGTTTAGTATTTAAACTACAGGTATGGGACCCGTTATCCAGAATGCTCAGAACCTGGGGTTTTCACGGTTACGGATCTTTCCGCAATTTGGATCTCCATACCTTAAGTCTGCCAAAAAATAATAATTTAAACATTACATAAACCCAGTGGAATTGTTTTTCCGCTATATAAGGATTAATATAAGGATTAATTATATCTTAGGCGGGAAGTTTTAATTACAGATAAAAAGGAAATCAATTTTAATATGTTGAATTATTTTATTAGAGATCACCACAGTCCGCTAGAGTGAAATACCACCTCTCTCCATTCATTTTATGGGATTTTTCAACCCTTGATAACAGCAAACAGATTTTGTTTAGATTTCATTTTGAAATTAGGCATGGCACTAGAGACATATTGTCAGTTTCCCAGGAGCCCTCAGGTAATGTGACTTGTGCTCTGAGAAACTTCAGTCACTCTTTACTGCTAAACTGCAAGTTGGCGGGATATTATAGCACTCCCTTCCCTCCCAAACAGCCCATCAACAGACTATCAACAGAAGAATGGGAAGCTAACCAGATAGCAAAAGTAAACCATAAAAATCATGACAGAATCCATTTAAGGTTCAGCATTAGATCCAGTTTGCAAGTTATACTATCCATAAGAAACTTCTATGGCTGTCATTATATTGGTTATATGGTTTGGCACTTGGGGTTAAAGGTGTTTAGAATGTTCTGTGACCTTTAATATTATTTTTGCAGCTTTTTTTCCCCACATGCATTTTGGGTACTGTAAGTTGAACAATGAACATAATGAAAAGGTATCGTACATTTAAACTTACCAAGGGAATCAAAACTCTTTTCTGGTCGTATGTAGCCGGCAATCACTATACTGAGAATTTCTCCATAGAAGTCTTTATCAAATTCATGAATTATATGAGTTTCCTTAAAAAAAAAAAAAAGAGGGAAAATGAAGTTATACAATCTTTTCTCGACGGTAAAGTAGAGCATTTTATTAAAAGCCAAATAGTTCTAAGGAGGGTATAAAATAATTGGGGCTTTGTGAGAACTGGAGACTTACCTAACTGGCAGTTGATCTAGAGGAAGGCAAAAACCCCCATTAGAAGTCTCTCCAACATGCCTCAGAAGGGGAGAAATTCCCTGGATCAACTTGTACTATAAGCTTTCTTCCATAACCCTGTATTCCCTCACTTGCTAAAAAGTCATCCAACCCCTTCTTAAAGGAGAAGGAAAGTCTTCCTCCACTTGGTGGTGCCAAATGTTAGGCACCCCCAAGTGATTGTATTGACTTACTGTACCTGAAACCCTGGGGCTTCGATCAGCAGAAAACTGCACCGGCCCGGGGTTCTTCCAACGAGCATGAACCTTAACTAAAAATTCGGCAATTTCGTTCTACTGCGCATGTGCCTGCCCCGTGAAATTTGAAGAAAGAAGAAACCGTAAGAGGATTGCTCAATGGTGCTCCTTGGAAGAACCCCAGGCCGGTGCAGTTTTCTACTGATAGGAACACAGGCCCCGGGTTTCAGGTAAGTCAATACAATCACTTGGGGGTGCCTAAAATTTGGCTTTTTTGAGTTATTTAGCTTTTCAGCAGCTCTCCAGTTTGCAATTTCAGCAGTCTGGTTGCTAGGGTCCAGATTGCCCTAGTAACCGTGCATGATTTGAATAAGAGACTAGAATAGGAGAGGACTGAATAGAAAGAGGAGTAATAAAAAGTAGCAATAACAAATACATTTGTAGCCTTACAGAGCATTTGTTTTTTAGATGGAGTCAGTGACCCCCATTTGAAAGTTGGAAAGAAACCAGAAGAAGGCAAATAATCAAAAACTGTAAAAAACTAAATAATGATAACCAACTGAAAAGTTGCTTAGAAATGACCAGTCTATAACATACTAAAAGTTGACTTAAAGGTGAACCACCCCTTTAAAGCTATCTAATGTATCAGCCTGTACTACTGGTAAGACCTACTGGTAAATAAATGTGTTCACTTTTAAACCCTCCCACATTCCCCCCTGAAAAGTTGATATAGAGGTGGTCACAGTACATAGAGTAAGCTCTCAGCCTGCATGTTATACCATGTAAACAATATGTTTATTCTATTCCATAAGAATGCACAACTGACTGCTGGATAAGGTTTACACCGCAAGAGATTGAGCCAAATACTGAACTGAAACATAATTTGCATAATGAAATTTGCTCAGATTCCAAAGAACAGATCTGAACAAAATGTTCCCTTTGGCTGTCTTTGCTTTAAAATCATATGACTAGTAATGCAGATTAGGCTGGGCTGAATGCTAAGGATTCATCCAAATTCTTAAAAAAAAAAAAAAGTGTTGAAATTCAGGCTAATCCTGAACCAAACCCAAATTTTTACATGCCAATAAAAAGGATCTTTGATGGACAATCTTCATGCACATAAAGGATGTCAATGAGCTCCTCCAAAGACAGATCAAGCAGAAATGCAGGAACTATAGACGGTGCAGCAAACAAAAATCATCAGACCCATGGATGTGTACATTTGTGTCTCCAATATTTAAAAAGGGTATATGTTTCACCCATGTTTATTTTAAAGCAGAGTCTAGAAGCACATATTATGTAGCACTTGTACTGTTGACAGTATAAATATATGAAGGCTGAAGAACACAATCTTACCATAGATTTCTTGGTGTTTTTGTAGAAAGGATTCCAGCCAATACTCATGACCATCTTGTAAACTTCACCGTTTCCCACTTGGCCCCAGCCATAGTAAATACCTGTAGATATGTCAGCAGGAAGCCTGTCCACTATTTTTTCAGCAAAGTTAGCTATAGTTAGGGGATGATAGGAGAGAATAAAAAGAACAAAAGAAAGTTACAGTTACATGTACAGATAAATATTACAGATCCTGTTTGCAGTTTTATATATATATATCTATATCTATCTCTCTCTCTCTATCTATCTATCTATACCATAGGAAGCCGGCACTCTCGAAAAATGGTTCATGTATATTAGGCATGCACAAATATAGGCACAAACGAGTGCAGCAGGCAAAGTCACTGACACTTGCAGCATTACATTTGGGGCATGAGGCATGTCAAATGCTTGTTTTACATTCTTTGTCTTTCCTACTCGGTTACTTTTGTGACCTTCAATTAGATGCCGCTACAACCTTTTAAAATGTTCTGTGCCTTTGTTTAAGAAATAAAGTTTTTTTGTAGGAGGCAACTGTTGTAATAATATTTTGATAACCTAAAAAAAAAAAAAAGATATATTTTATTTATAATGAATACATTTTAAAAAATCTAATTTGGTATATAATAAACTCAAATTCAAGGAGCAGTGATTAACCATAAAAATTTTAGAATATCTCCATTCTCCCCAACTGTGTGGCTACTGTTAGATATAGAATACTCACCTGTATGAGCCTTCATGTGTAGCAAAGGATTATTCTCGCACACACACTGGTCTACTGAGAGGGATAGCCCCAGTGCTCAGTGAGATGGGATTGGCACCATCCCAAACAGTAGATAAGCATTGTAGCAATGTTTTGGGGGTAAACCCCCTTTGTTGCTTGAGAAAGGGATTTACCCCGAAACGCTTCATTTCTTCAAATAAAGGCAAGGACTTACCCTGCTTGTACTTATCATGTGTCCGTAATTCTGCTCTTACACTGTATAACATACCTATACTATATACTCCTTCATAAGCGACAGATTATAACCTGCTATGCTATAAACATACGAGAATAATATTTGTGTGTATAGCTCCACATCTCCATAGATATAGCCACAGAGTACCCAATCTCTACAATATGAAAGGACAATTCTTTTTCAGCATTTCCATTTGACAGTAGAAAGATGCACCTTAACTGAATGTCTGGCCTACTCTTAGTGGTATGTCAGATCCATTTGCATTAAAAAGAGATCTTCCACCCAAAAACGTTTTTTTTTTTTTTTGAATAATGAAGGAAATTAGAAACAACTTTCAAATAAACATGAATTAAAGGGGTTGTTCGCCTTCAAGTTAAGCTTTTAGTATAGCAGATAATTTGCAATTGGTTTTCATTTTTTATGGTTTCTGGCTTTTTATTCAGTAGCTCTCCAATTTGCAGTTTCAACTGTCTGGTTGCTGGGGCTCAAATATCCGTTGCAACCATGCGTTGATCTGAAAATGAAATTGGAATAAGCCTAGGAGATGACCTCAGTAGAAATATGAGGAATACAAATTAGCAATAAATGTGTAGCCTTACCGAGCATTTGTTTTCTAGGTGGGGTCACTGACCCCCATTAGAAAGCTGGAGGAGGAAAGCGAATAATGAAAACTATAAAAAATGAAAACCAATTGAAACGTTACTTAGAATTCTAAGATATCTATAAAACAAAGTGATTAATGAATGCAGCATGTGTCTGGCTGTTTATATTCCCTACAGCCCCTCCTGATCTATGTAACAGAAGCCAGTGATTACCAGACCTGGACAGACTGATGTGATCTTGTTTCAAGGATCAGAAACAGGAAGTGAAGAACAAATAGTGACATTTACATATAGAAATGACTTTAAAGCACTGATTTTCATCTATGTGTATATAGAGAGGGGGCAGAGGTGCATTAAGCATATGACACACGGGGGATTTGCCCACAGGCAGCCAAGTAAATGACAAGGCAAAAGGAAAGGGCAAATAAATGTGCTGCTGGAATAATGAAGGATGACTAACCCATGTCTCTCTCATTGGCACCATAGAGAAGCACCATAGATATAGAAAATATACCCTGTTATCATGACACAAACCTGTGGGAATGCCGAGCTCCTTTGAGCCTCTGCCGAAACCCTTGACCACCTCACCCCGGCAGAAGTAGGGCAATGTCTTCATCGCGCTGCCCCCCGTGACAGACAGTGTCTCAAAGGGCATTCCGCCCCACACTCCCGCTTTACTTAACAAAAACCACAACCCCGGACCGCTGCTCAATCGTCCCGCGACGTCACTAACGTCCAGCTCTTTGGAACCTGTCTGACAGCTAATCACTACGGCGAAAGTCTCATCTCGCCTTGAAGGACGCGTCACGCCTTCACGTTTGTAAGTGCAGTGACGCAGCACGTAGCCGCCTTGGGGGAGTGACGAGCATGGACGGAGTAGCTTGGTGTGGCGCAATAGCAAGCTTCTAGAAAAACGCGGAAGTTTGTGCTGGGCACAGTAGCTGCGTCAGTGTCCTTCAGGGTTACTAGTGTAGTGATTTTCCAGCCAAATGGGGCTACTAATTTAAAGCCCAGGCGGGTTTTGAAAGTACAAACTAGCCAAGGTACAGTTTAAGCCTTTGGCTACTTTGTAATTGTACTTTGGAAACCAGCCAAAGTTTTTTCTCTCGCAATAATGTGAAAAGCCTGCGTCCCCAATGCATGTTGGGTAATGTCCAGTTCAGTGTAAGACTGCAATACCCAGCATGCAGTGGGAGTAACAGATTTTGGGCCCTGTACCCTAGTCTCCTGGCACTCTTAAGCATTCTCACATTTTCTGGTGACTTTCCTCAATTTCAGAAAATGTTGGGGCAAAAATCAGCTTGAATTGTTTTACCAATATTTATTGTATATGTATTAGGGCTTTATGAGACCTCTATACCTCCTGGGTTCCCCCCTGTCCTGTTTTGCTTCATGGAAAAATTTGAAAAAGGCATGTCTTCATATATATTCATGTATTTTTAGACTTTTTTTCACTGCACATATTGTGCTATTTTTGGGCTGCTTTTGAAGTGCCTCTTGGCTAGTGTTGAGCTGGTTGTGTAGCCGACTTTGGCTGGTTTTGAAAATTACCCCGGTGTCCTTGTCAAATCATTTCCTCTACTTCCAGCTCCTTCTTCAGGGAGAAAAATGACTGGGGTTTTGGTGCGGGTTCCCGTCCTAGTCTGCTTCCAACCAAAGCCTAACTAACCTCCCAGTATTGGCCAAAACTCGTGTTACTCACGAGCGGTTGTAGCTGCGCTCCCTTGCGTTCCGTTTTTCTGCGTTCAGCCGCAGGGGAACGCAGGAATAGATGCATTACATTTTTCCCAATGGGGCTGTGCTCACACAGGCGCCTGTAGGCACCGAATGCAGGAAAAATGCAGCATGTTGCGTCTCAACCTGCGTTCGGCGCCTATACACGCGAGTACAGCCCCATTGGGAAAAACGTAATGCATCTATTCCTGCGCTCCCCTGCGGCTGAACGCAGAAAAACGGAACGCAGGGGAGCGCAGCTACAACCGCTCGTCAGTAAGAGCCTTGACCCTTCATTTTTTAATTTGTTGTGGTTACTGGAAATACCACAGCCACTACCAGAGTCTTTGATCTCAGTATTGAAAGGGGTTGTTTACCTTCCAAACACTTTTTCGGTTCAGTTGTTTTCAGATTCTCCAGAAATAAATAATTTTTTTTTCAATTGCTTTGCATCTTTTATTTTTTTACCGTTTTTCCAAAATTAAAGTTTAAGGTTCCTGTCTCTGGTGTTTAAGACAGTTCAGTAATTCAAGTGCAGGTTATGCTCTGTCACAATTTTCCAACATTTAAGGCGGCCACACAAGGGCATACTTTTATCGTTCTGCAATGAACGAAAGTATTGTTAAACGATCGATTATTTTACCATACAATATGCCATCCACGGAGAACAATTATATGAAAAGATATCTGTATCGTTTTTTTTCGTGTATGGACAAACGTTGTTCAACAAATGAGGAGTGGTACAGTATATGTTCGTTGTTCCGTATATGTTCGTTGGCTTGTGCTACAATCCTGACATGTGCAAAGAGAGTTTTATCCCTGAACGACTAAAATTTTTAAACTCATCAGATCAATTTTGCGAACGATGTCGACACGATCGTTGGTCCGATGATTATTTGTACACCATCAACCATCCGATAGGTTATCGATATTATTGGAACGTTCTGAAATCGGTTGTTTGGAAGTAAAAAAATCTGCCCGTGTATGGCCACCTTTAGTTGACTTGATACATTTCTCTGCAGCATCTCTGGGGTAGTTACAACTATTTTGTCAAGTCTAACAACTGCCTTTAATGAAATTCAGGGATTATATATGGTTTTCTTGGCAGTGATATACAAAAATATACATTCCTGCTGGGTGCAGCATGAAAATATATAATAAAATACATCAATGCCTAAAGAACACCTTGTGGATATTACATTTAATTTTCGTGCATTAAAGTTTCCCATACCTAAAAGTGCAATAAAATTGCTCAAATCAGAGAACTGACCGTTGGCTGGCTGTCAGTTGGATAAACACTATAAACTGGTTAACACCATTGTCTGGCAACAATCAGATTAATATATATACACTATGGAACAATTAACAGCCCCAGTTCAGGGCAAAATTTTGCAGAGATATGGATGCCATGGACAAATGATTTTGCTATGGAGCAGCTTAACTTTCAAAAATAAAAATAAGTTGGGCAATGTATCATATGCTGGATATGTTTATGTTGTGAAGAAGCGAAGTACTTGAGTCAGCACACACTCCTTATCCGATGCACGTTCCAGTAGTGGCCACAATCCACTAGGCTACGACCAAAAGATACAGTTACGTTTCAAGCCACATCCTGGCTCCTTATCAAACTAACTGATACATTTTTACAACTTCCTTTTAAGGCACTCAGTAAAGCGCCCTCTAGTGTTCTTTAACTGATATAGGTCAGTGTATATTTAAAACAAATAGCATACAATTTAGCCAATTTTATACAGTGTAACAATCTGTGTATAGACATTGTATCTTATTGCCACTGGCACTTGTCTGTTCTTGTCTTCCACACTGTTCGCATAATTGTGTATAATTTATTCTGTAAAAAATAAATATTAAAATCATGATTAAAAACAACATTTTAGAAAATTGCCTGTAGATCATATTCCTTATTAAGGCCATTAGGGGCTAAAGTTTCTAAACGGCGGATCCAGTATGCTTCCCTTTTTAAACGTTTTTTTACTCTATCACCCCCTCGTCTGGGGCGGGGTATCATTTCTATCACCTGGAACCATAGTTGTTGTACCCCGTGGCCCATATCTACAAAATGTCCCACTACAGCTACACACTTGTTTAACCACATTTGCAGTTTATGCGATAAAATGCCCATGTGGACTCCTTTACGTACGACAAACTACCCACCAAGTGCGTGAAAGGATAAGGGAACATAAATCGGCCATTAAAACGAAAGAAAAATAGAGCAAGCTGTAGTGGGACATACCCGATTAATTAGTTTGCTGTGCAAGGGGCAAAAATAAAAAACTCAGTAGTTGTTTTGGGATGATTCATCACTGTAGATCCATAGGGCACAATGCTCCAGGTATCCCTTTGTTGATGCAGCTGGGTTTCTTATGTTTGGGGGATTCTGTTAACTGGTCAGTATGGTCTGTAAAGGCAGTTGTGTATTTTTATGACTTGTACCTAAGTGAAATGAAAGTGCAAAATATTGTTTACTCGTGGGTTTAATGTAGAATAAATAAAATGCAGTACTACGAGAGTGCACAAACTTGCTCACAAGTTTATGCTTTCAACAATGCCCTCTGAGGGCAAGGGCATATGAGTAATGCCAAGATTTTTGTTGCCTGGGTTATTAGTAGCTCCATAGGCAGGGCCCAAGGGACTGCGTTTCTGGATAACAATCACCTGAAAAGCAATTACATAGAGGGTGATTTTAAGTGTTTTAACCCTTGCCCATGGAGCTAGTGATAGGTCAGGTGACAAAACACAAAGGGGCAAATTCACCTGCGAAGGCTCCACTTTGTCAGGTGCAAATTGGCTACCACTACACTATTTCACAAAAATGTGAAGTTTTGTCTCTGCAGCCGAACGAGTTTCCGGCAAACAGGATATGATGTCACTGACATAAGACTGAGGACGATGTAGCTTCATTTTAGTTCACCAACACTAGGTCAAAGCTGGCTAAAGAAACTCTGGCGAAAGAGGTAACATTCTGTAAAATTCGCACTTTAGTGAATTTGTGGATTAATGATCTTTCGTCTGAGTAAAAATTTGCCTGGCAAAATGGCACGAAAATTCGTTAGCAATGTTATCTACACCTGTTAGTAAATTGGCAGTCTCCCTGCGGATGGGATTTCTGCCGAATTTTCGCTAGTGATGGCCACTTCACCCTTTAGTAAATCTACCCCATTGAATCACCCCATGTTTCCCTAATAGTAAATGACACCCTCAGTGTCTTATTCAGTAAGGATATAAATAATGGCAGAGTATATTACAGGTATGTGATCCTTTATTAGGGATGGCGCGAACTGTTCGCCGGCGAACTTGTTCGCACGAACATCGGGTGTTCGCGCTCGCCGGAAGTTCGCGAACGTCGCGCGACGTTCGCCATTTTGGGTTCGCCATTGTTGGCGCTTTTTTTTGCCCTCTCACCCCAGACCAGCAGGTACATGGCAGCCAATCAGGAAGCTCTCCCCTGGACCACTCCCCTTCCCTATAAAAACCGAAGCCCTGCAGCGTTTTTTCACTCTGCCTGTGTGTGCTGAAGAGATAGTGTAGGGAGAGAGCTGCTGCCTGTTAGTGATTTCAGGGACAGTTGAAAGTTTGCTGGCTAGTAATCGTTTTGATACTGCTCTGTTATTGGAGGGACAGAAGTCTGCAGGGGTTTGAGGGACATTTAAGCTTAGGTAGCTTTGCTGGCTAGTAATCTACCTTCTACTGCAGTGCTCTGTATGTAGCTGCAGTGGGCAGCTGTCCTGCTTCTGATCTCATCTGCTGACTGCTGCAATAACAGTAGTCCTTGTAAGGACTGCTTTTATTTATTTTTTTGTTCCAATACAGAGCAGTATCAAGCAGATTACTAGCCAGCAAACTTACTATCATCTGTCCCTGAAATCACTAACAGCTCTCCCCTACACTATCTCTTCCAAGCACACACAGGCAGATTTTTCAGATACATTTTTGCCCTTGATCCCCCTCTGGCATGCCACTGTCCAGGTCGTTGCACCCTTTAAACAACTTTAAAATCATTTTTCTGGCCAGAAATGTCTTTTTTAGATGTTAAAGTTCGCCTTCCCATTGAAGTCTATGGGGTTCGCGAACCGTTCGCGAACCGCTCGCATTTTTGCGCAAGTTCGCGAATATGTTCGCGAACTTTTTTTCCGACGTTCGCTACATCCCTATCCTTTATCCAGAAAGCACCAAATTACGGAAAGGCCATCTTCCATAGACTCCATTTCATCCAAATAATCCACATTTTTAAAAAGGATTTCCTTTTGCTCTGCAATAATAAAACAGTACCTTGTACTTGATCCAAACTAAGATATAATTAATCCTTATTGGAAGCGAAACCAGCCTACTGGGTTTATTTAATGTTTACACCATTTCAAGTAGCGGTAAGGTATGAAGACTTCAAGCATTCAGGATAACAGGCCCCATACCTGCACCTGAATTCTTATGAATAGGTGCAAGGGTATTTATTGCTGACGTTGCTGGCATACAGATACAAATACAATTTTGAGTAAATCATAATACAGACAAACTTTAAATGTGCCTTTTGCCTGAACCCACTGTCTCATGCACTTAAAGGAGAACCCCACTCAGCTGCCCTTGATCTGCCCCCCTTTACCTCTCCCTCCCCACGCAGTGTATTACTTAGATTAGAGCTCCTATTTGGAATCCTGAGCTCAAAAAGCAGAGCAGCGCAACTGAGTCCCTCTGCACCATCTTCTGTCCATTCGTATGGGTTGGTTCCCCTTTAAGATAAGTCCAGGTACTACTAAAATGGAGCGTTATTCATTGCCATGCAGCAGGCACTCATGAGCTGCATCCTGTCATTAGTGCTACAACTCAAATGAGACACTTTATTTTTTAATTGTTACACCTTTAGACTCCTTGCACATAGGGAATATTCTCTGCAGGGTTTTTTTCAGCCACAGAAAAAGCACCTGCATCATTCAAGGGAGCCTGTCATTACTCTAAATGAAAAGACTGTGTGAAAATTCATTATTTTGTACTTACAATATATATATATATATATATATATATATATATATATATATATATATATATACTTCCTTTCTGGGCATATTTATTTTTAGAAGTGTGCATGAGTATATTCATCCAAAAAGTAATTAGTTAATGGACAGGAAGGCATGTTCTCTGCACACAATTATGAACCCAGTCCATAATAGGAGATCATTCCCATTTATTGGAGATATGTTTGACTTTTAATTATATCAAATATAGCTCATATTTATATATATATATATATATATATATATATATATATATATATATATATATACAAATATAGATCAAAAATAGATCTTAATGATATGCCTGTTGCCTTAATTAGAGAGAGTTGAAAATCACATGGTTTAGCTTAGTTGCATTGGCAAATCTACAGAAAAACTATAATTTTTAAGTCATGATGCAAACAGCTGTGTGGTGTAGCCACAATTACAGAGTTATCTACAAAAAACTTCTAGTTTCTAGTTAACTTTTTTCCAAATGTTAATAGCAGGTTTCTGCAAAGAATGTTCCTTTTCTAGAATGTTCCTCTTCTGTCTCAGTGTGATTGTGCCTAATTGAGTAGGTGTTTATATTCTGGAAAGATTTCCAAATGATGGACTTCCATATTTTGTTAACTTCAGCTCTCATGATTCAATGTGGTATACATAGGATTTTAGTTCCACAACAGCTGGAGGGACACGTTAAATATCCCTGGGATTTTATGGCCAAAGCAAAGTAAGAAGTAAATCTATTGACAACAGGGTGTACTTTTTATATTTAATGTCATTTTATTCAGAAATGGCAGTGTAGTGTGGGCATGTAATGATTTTTTTTGCAATATTTATTTTGGGGCTTGTTTATTTTCTGCTAGTGTATAAGTGTATATATATATATATATATATATATATATATATATATATATATATATATATATATATACATATATAGGGACAGCTATTGTTATTTTAGAGTTATTGTGCAGGTGTTCGGTTGTTCTTCTTGTCATTATCGGCTTGTAAATTCTAATATGCACTGAGTAGCAGCTGTGTCATCTAGTCCTTTATCCCCTAGGTGCTGTGATGGTAGGTTTTCTGTTTTGTAGGAAACTGGTTTGTCTCAGTGTCTTTGCAGAAGACTGCAATTCCGCATATAGCAACACAAAGCAAAATTAAATCACATATCATATTTCCATGTCTAGCTCAATCACCTAATTAGTTGGGAGGTATCTGAATAATCATCCTGCATTTTGTGAACATATGCAATTGCATTCATACCATGGCGATTGGTTGATGATAGGTTAGTACTAGTGATGTGGGTGTTGAGAAAAACTTGACCAGCACCCGACCCTAACCCGGTGTGCGCTTCCATTTATACACCAGTGTCCGCCCCACAGTGACGTCCCAGAGGGGGGTGGGGCATGCTGGCATGTGAGTATATAAAAAGTAGTGAGTCTGGAGGAAGTGGGGCACTAGGAGGTTGCACAAATTTTGCGGGCCTCGGTGGGTGTGGGCCTGTATCCACCTCCAGCCCCCCCCCCCAGGCCTGCAAACTTTGTGAGGAAGTCGACCTGAACTTGGCCAACCCGCTGGTCGGCCCTCACACCACTAGTTGGAACATTCTGTCGGATAATGATATCTTGGAATGTATTGCCTAACTGAGGATATCCATGGGACATTACATTCGTACGATTGCAGTCTGTCAATGAAATGACCAGAACAGTGTCTGGTTTGATATTTTTCCTACTTTAATCCTACAGTTTAAATCTGAATGGTTAGTTTAAGATAGTGGCATTAAAATACACCATCGATATCCGAACATTCGCAAACAAAGAATAAAATCTGTACAAAAGAAGAGAACTGTGGAGTCCACTCTGGTGAACTGGGGCAAACTCTGTTTTCAACCTTTGATAAATATTCCTGTAAATGTAATGTAAGTTTAAACTTCCCTTTTTAAAAAAAAAATCCAGATCCTGGATGTAAACAATGATGGGTCAAAATGTATATAAAAGGGTACCATTTCTTTGGAGAATCCTTGCACAACAGTGTTTAGGTTGTATCATTTGTAGTGTGATGTATGCTTAGGTCTAGCTGTGAAATGTAAATATCAGTTCTTTAAAAAAAGAGGGGGGTTGGGTGATAATAAGATCCCAAACATATGTAAATCTAAACAATTTTTGGTTTTAGAAATTAAAGGAGGCTTAAACAACATCTGCTGTTTGCCTCTGTTAAACAGATATAGGAATGTTGTCTGGCTTAGTAGCAGGATATAGGGAGAGCTAGTGAGCTAGACAGCTCAATAGTCCATCAAGGAGTGGACTGGCTATGCCAGTGTAAATAGAAGGAACCCAAATGTTAAATATAGGTTATTGCTATGATTAGTGCCATGAGAGCAATTCCACACTGTTCATGTTACTGACATCTAATAGCTTTTGCAGGAATTGTTGTGCCTTACTGTTGAATAAAAAGGTGCTTGTGTCTAATAACCCATATCAGAATTTGCAAACATTGCGCCTTTTATTATTCCGGTAGTTGTTCAACTGTCTTGGAAACATGCAAGCAGGCTTGTCTAATTCAATGGGAGTCTGGTTTTAGGCAGACTGCTCCCTTTAACCCCTCTAGCAACATTGTTGCTTTGTTCCTATTTTATTGTTTTATTAACATAGGTTAAGGTGGCCATAGATGCAAAGATCCGCCAAACGAGCCGATCTTTCCCCGATATGCCACTAACAGGCATGGCTATATCAGGGGTAATCTGAACGTTCGGCCCTATGGCTGACAAAATCAAACCTGTCCAATCGGCCAAACGACCGATATCCGCCGGACGGAATATGTCGGGACTCTCCACACACAGGATTTTTGCGTCTATGGCCACCTTTACTCACCATGTGAAGTAGAAGGGGGCAATTTGGTCATTTTTCTGCATGCCAATAAATGTGTTCCATCCGTTCTGTGTGCCGTAGGCATTAGTCTTGTATTTGTGGTCTTGTGGACGTTTCCATTAAAAGTATAAAGTAACATAGTAAGTAAGGTTTTTGTTTTTTTTTATCTGCCTAACTGCTAGTTGATCCAGAGGAAGGCAAAAAAAAACCCATCTAAAGCCTCTCCAATTTTGCCTCAGATGGGGAAAAATTCTTTCCTGACTCCAAAATGGCAATAGTCCCTGGATCAACTTGTACTATGAGCTATCTTCCATAACCCTGTATTCCCTCACTTGCTAAAAAGCAAACCAAACCCTTTTTAAAGCTATCTAATGTATCAGCCTGTACAACTGATTCAGGGAGAGAATTCCACATCTTCACAGCTAAAGTAAACCCCTCTCTGTAATATTGTTGCTTTGCTTTGATCAGTTGCAGTAGCTGCAGTTGGGGTACGTCGCATCATTATTTCTGCAGCAGTACTATGCACCGTGTGTTTGTACAGTAGATCAAAGATTATTGCAGCCATTACCTGGACTCTGTTGCCCTCTGCAGGGAGCTGGTCAAGGTAATGGCTGCAGTTTTCTCTAATCTACTTTTTTATGGTCAGAAGATGTTTGTTTATTTATTTATTGCCACCCCATATTTGTACAATTGGTTCTTTCGGGTAGAAAGCAAAATTGTGCCTCACTTATTACACAGCATCTTTCAGTGCTGAATATTAGAGATAAGGCACAGGGGTGGGATGTGGGCTTTTCATGGCTGCCCTTCTATGTGCATTATCCAGAATGTGCAAAGCAGGAGCTGCAGGAGAATTAAGACACTAAAGCTGGCCATAGATGTAAAGATTTTTAAAAGATCCGATCGTCATTGTGAGACCACGATTATTTCGAAACGATCGTACGAATTGTCCATCAACTAAAAAGACCATTTACCAGGAAAACAAAGGATAGGTGCCTGCTTGTCCCTGCAAACATAGATAGATTGCACTAGGACTGATAAAGATTTTTTAACATGGCCGATCAATTTTCTGACAGATGTCGGCCGAAAAAATGTAAGATGTATGATCGTTCGAATCCCACTAACCGCACGATAATTTGGAAGGAATGGTTGGACTTTGCTAATATCTGTAGTTTGGCAAGAAAAATCTTGGGGACCTTTAGGAGTCGACAAGAATTCACCGGCACACAGGTAATGCAAGCTTAAGATTTAATGCAGCATTACCTGTGTGCTGGTGAATTCTTGTCGCTACTGGATAGTGAGGTTACCGTTTCCTCCATTTCGCTGTGCACCAGGGGTTTCTTCTTTTGGTGAAGGCCAGGGTGTGCGAGTGCTTTTTGGATTGACCTTTAGGAGTCCTTAGCACCTGCCTAAAAGACAAAAATCAATACAGGTCTCCCTTGTGCTCCTACTGATTGCACTGTACATGTGCCTTGTGCTGCATTTTCAGTGTGTATCATAGTAAATGACCCATGTTGTATAGGACAACTTTTCTATGAGTGGAGTGGGGCTATGCCAGTCTAAGGGCTCTTACTGACGAGCGGTTGAAGCTGCGCTCCCCTGCGTTCCGTTTTTCTGCGTTCAGCCACAGGGGAGCGCAGGAATAGACGCATTTAGCTTTTTTCAATGGGGCTGTACTCACATAGGCGCAGAACGCAGGAAAAATGCAGCATGTTGCGTCTCAACCTGCGTTCGGTGCCTACACGTCATGCAGGTACCGCATAACTCATCCTTTGCTTCAAGGCTTAGTTTGCAGTTGTCTCAAATAAACTGACTACTATTCTAGCCTCTATCCTATGCTCACCTGTTAGGAGTTGTAGGAATTAAGCGCAAGTGAGAGCAAGTAATTGTTTTCCTGCTTGCGCCCCTTTAGTTAAGGTACAACTTCAACATCCCTCCCAACTTCCAACTGCTGGGGGTTCTAGTAGCTATATCAAAGCCACAGAACGCTGCCAAGGCGCAGATCAGAAATACCAGGAATCTGGCACAATGAACATCAAGGTTCAGCTTTATTCACACATAGGAGGGATGACAGTGGAGGATGTACAATTCTAACGCGTTTCATGCTCCATAGCTGGGCACTTCATCATAAATGTATTTGCGTACATTTTTTATTATGTTTAGTTACAATTAAATAGACATTTAACATATTTATGTGGCAAATGATGTATTTAGAATATTGTATGGAATATTGTAATACAGTTTCTCCACTAGATGGCGCCCACAACCTTAAAGTGATCACAGTTTAAAAAATGCAAGCAACAAAGAAAAACAAGAGCGGAACTGACCATGGTCACATTTGTTTAGTGATATGTCAAAATGAAATGCCACTTTTTTAAAAGGCAAATGGGTCAGCTTTATCCTGAAAAGATAAAGTATTAGTCATGTGTTTCCTCGTATGAGGGACTCTGCCTTGTTGTAATGCAGTGCAATCTCAGAAACTGGAGAAATCATTACAAAGTACATTTATCAACACATTTAAAAACTGGCTATATTTTGTTACATAACATTGTGCGCTAGTGATGTGCGGGCAGGCCCGATACCCACGGGACCAGCGGACCTCAGCACTCCATTTGCGGGTCATGGGCGGGTTCAGGTTGAGCTCTTCTGCCTGCTCTTCCCACTTGCGACCTTACATTGTCAGCTTCCTGCTACTGGGTTTATAGGCGCATGCTGGCCCCTCCCCTTTTGTGACATCATCCGAGGGCCTATAAATAGTGGGTCGGGTTGGGGGTCAGGGTGAAAAACTAGAGTTGGACATCACTATTGGCTGATGCTAAAGTATATATAAATGTAACTGTAACATTATTTATTAGGGAAAATCTTTTCACTTCTGAATACTATTGAGTAAAAAGCAGCATGTGGCATTAACACAGTGGCTTGCGCACCACTGATACCAGGCGGATTCCGGGCAGAAAATCGTGTACGGAGGGGGGCGGGGGGACCCGGCTGCACGTCACACACCGGGGCCCGCCCCCCTCTAGTTACGTTACTGCACTAACAGGAGATAAGCAAAATGCAATACAGAGATTTAGGATTTTTTTTTAGAGAAAACAGTAGGGAGACAAGGAAACTAGTATTATGGTTGAAGCCCTGTTATAGTAAATCTGAATAATTTTTCTTGAGCAATCTTATTTTGCAGCCAGTAGATCCAGTTTGGCAGCTTTGCAACCTAAGCTTCATTCTTTGCAGGATACTGCAGCAATCAGACTGATTGAATCTTCTGCCCAATTAAAGGAGAACTAAACCCTTAAAATTGAATAGGGCTTAAAATGCCATATTTTATATACTAAATGTATTGCACCAGAGTAAAGTTTCAGCATCTCAATAGCAACAATGTTCCAGGACTTCAAACTTGTCACGGGGGTCACCATCTTGGAAAGTGTCAGCGACACTCACATGCTCAGTGGGCTTTGAGCAGCTGTCAGGGGCGTAACTACAGAGGAAGCAGACCCAGCGGTTGCAGGGGGGCCCTGGCAGTATAGGGGCCCCATGAGGACCTAATTCATATACAATTTCAATAAATATTGGTCAAACAGGTCAATCTCTAGACATTTTGGGGGCTGAAAAATGATTTGCTGTGGGGCCCAGTAATATCTAGTTACGCCACTGGCAGCTGTTGAGAAGCTAAGCTTAGGGGTTGTCACAAAAATTATCAAGTAGCAAATGAGGTTGGGCTGTAATATAAGCTGATGCTACAAGGTTCATTATTAAATTCTGATGCTAGTTGCACTGGTTTCTGTGCTACCATGTTGTAATTATCTATATTAATTACTAATCAGCCTTATATTGTGACATTTATATTCTATGTGTACTGTGCATTTTGAGTGGGTCCCTAGTGCCTAAGCTCAGTAAGTGACAGCAGCACAGAGCATGTGCAGTGAATCAGTAGAAAAGAAGATGGCGAGCTACAGGGGCATCTTTGGAGGCACAGATCACAGGTCTTACATTTTATCGACAGACTGAACCACCAGGGCATAGAATAGAAAGGGACAGACAAATACTGCTTTCATTAGTAATTCATATGCAAAAAAATTGTAATAGATGTAAATTGGAAAGTTGCTTAGAATTATGTTTTCTTTTATTAGACATATTTTTATTTGGGGGTTAACTTGGGATTCTGTCAGATTTCTTTGGTATAGTTTTTATTTCTAAATTACACTGTGTACATTGCATGTAATTCATTCTACCATTTAAAATTGTATTCTTGAGCCAATAATCGTATTTTTTTTTTTGGGGTGTAGGCAGCCATCTCAGGTCATTTTGCCTAATCCTCTGTATTCAGACAGAGCCAGCACTTCACAATGGAACTGCTTTCAGACAGGATTTTGTTTCTCCAACTCAATGTAACTGAATGTGTTGCAACTTGGGTTAGCCGGACTTGGATTTTTATTGTTGAGTGCTGTTCTCATATCTACCACTAGGTAGATATCAGAGTACAAGTCACATGACTGGGGGCACCTGGGAAACTGACATGTCTAGCCCCATGTCAGAATTTAGAATTATATATCAAAAAATCTGTTTAGATTTCAACACAGAATCCTGCTGGAAAAGGGATATTAACTGATGAGGGGATATTAACTGAGGGATATCAACTGATTGCGACAGAATCACTTTAAATGTCAGAAATATGTCCGCACCAGACCTCAACAGACATGGATGCTTTGCTTTCACAGGGGAATAGTTATAAAGATGTGTCAAAAGCAACACAGAAATACAACTTCCCACCACTGTGTAAGTACATTGAAATGTGTGCTTAAAGTAAATTCCACTGTCACTCATCTTTATAAATAATGGCATTTCCAACCAAAGGGTGGATTGGGTTTAGTTTAAATGTCACAGCATTGTAACAAGGTATGTACCTTTACACCAGTGCTTTAACTGTGCTTTTACATGGTATAAAAATAAATACACATTACAGTCTTGGTATGCTAATGTACAAAAGAATCTAAATGGGGATTAGCTGGTATTTTGTTTCAGGAGTGCTGCTGGATTCAAACCTGAGAAAGTTTAAAATGCAGCGTTAAGCATGACCATTCATTTGTGTTAGCATAATAAGAACAAAAAATTGCATTCGCTAATTTAATCTGTGCAATTATACAGTTTATTTTACAGGTTGAAGGTGGAGTCATTTTTACATAAACAATGTTATTAAATACACTGCAGGCGGGCACAAACTACAAAAAAAAAACAGATTTGTTTTCCAATGGCTGGTGAGACATGATGTAATTGCAAAATGACATTAAAGAAAAAAGATATTGTGCACTGCATATTTTTCCATAACTGTCATTATATTCCCCCAATAGTCCACTAGATTCAGTAGAATATACTTCTTCTCTCTATAGTTAGATTCATTTTCAAAGGCAGAATGGATTGTTTGTTGCCAATGGGCTGGATTGAAAACAGCACAGGAGGAACCTTAAATATAACAAATCTTCTATAAAAATACGAATGTATGTTTTTTAGTTCTTGCACTAAACAGGACTGAAATTTGATACTAAAGTCACATTCTACATATACAATAACAGGCTGCAGCCCTATAATACTTCTTTCTTGTAGGAGTCAAATATTACTAGGCTAAAATAATGGTAGGGAGCCAGAACCAATAGGTTATCACCTTCATTCTACAACATAGTAAAGGAGAGGAATTTTAACTCCATCATCTCAAAAAGCCCTTGTAAACAGCTTAACCCATAATAAAAATGCCTCAAGCCTGACGTGACTGTAAATGTGTACTTATGACCTCATTTATCCCAGCCACAAAATCCTACTCTCACAAATCAAATACAGTCAGGTCCATATGCAGATCTCACATTTCTTATGGTATTTTGAGTTATTTCAGTGTATACTAAACAAAGTAAAAATAAAGTCATGTCAGTGAGGCTGAGAACTTTTTTTAATCACATGCCTTTGGTACTTTTGACCCACACCCAAGCTTTTTCTGCATGTATATCACAAAGGATGACTGCAAATAAGATGCATTGTGTGATATTCCTAAGTCTAACAGTTCTGAAATAATTGAATATATTATGCATTGCATCTGCGTAAAATATACTTTTCTTGTAAGAGAATGTGCAGAATGTTTTTTGTACCAGAAGAGAATACAGCCATGATCAATACCAGAAAAATAGAGGCTTAATGCCACAGCACATTATGAGAATATAATTCTGCAAACACAGATAAACTGATTTCCAAAGCTAAAATGGGCTGTTTGCTACAAATGGGCTGGCTTGAAAGTTCAGCTTTAGGAGAAAAAGCACTTTACATAAAGACTTATTATGTAGGCCAGTAAAGGCATCAATAATTTTGTAGTATTTTTTCTTTTTAATTATAAGCTGTCAGTGGATAATTGCCAAGGCATGGGAAATGTTGGCTGCACTGCTATAGAACAATTACTTCTAAAAAGAAGGGTGTGCCAGTCTTTATTTCACTGACAGTTTTTACCTGGTACCCCACAATACATATCACAATGGGATTGATCAGATAGAAACAAAGGGGCATATTCACTAAATGCGACGCGGCTAACACTAGCGCAAATTCGCCAGAGTGACATCATTTCGTTACTTTGCCAATTTACTAACGGGGGCTGGTGTAAATTCGCTAGCGAAGTGGACCTACTCTACCGATACTTCGCACCCTTACACCAGGCGAAGTTGCGCTATGGCGAATGGACGTAACTACGCTAATTCACTAACTTGTGCATTTTACTGAACGTTACCTCTTGTGCCAGACTTGCCTTCGCCACCTCAGACCAGGCGAAGTGCAATAGAGTAGATAAGGCTTGCTTCAAAAAAAGTTGAATTTTTTTCAAAAAAATGATGGCGTCTTTTACTTTTTAAAGGGTGATAGTATGAAAAATAGTGTAAATTGGTACCCTCCTTCCACCCTACATTGCCTAACATATGACAACTCAGCGATACAGTGGGCTCATGTGTAGGGCAATAGAACACCTTTATTTTATCTTTTAAAGGTTTCCTGGGCTTATGTAGTGTAATGTAGTTGCTGCAGCATATACGTCCATTATATTTTAACTTTCCGCCGTATACAAATTAGGCATCGCTAGCGTAACTTCGCTTTGAATGACGAAGTAACAGTATTGCAACTTCGCTACCGTTCGCCTCCCTGAGCGCAACTTCGCATTTTAGTGAATTTGTGTAGCGCTGGCGAAACTACACCTGGCGAAGTGTGGCGAAGTGTGGCGAAGCTGTCGCTGGAGCAACTTCGGATCTTATTGAATTTGCCCCATAGACTGATGTACTTTGCATATTCTTGAGTCTTAGACTTGTGTATGCACATTAGATTAAGTCTGCTGAGTAAAGGAGCATGGGGGTGCAGCACTGCACAATTTTTTTGCCTGGACCAGTTTGTTTTTTCCTAAAAGTTGCACCAGTCCATGGGAAGAACTCAGCGATTAAATTTACTGGATGTGCCTAATATTTTAAAAGGAAGTCATGAAAGTATACCTATGACTAGTAGGAACCATTTCACAATCTCCCACCCTCCCTTAGGCCGAGCCATTTAACACCCTTGTTCCACTGTGAAGTGTTTTGGGATATGAGCACCAGCTGGTATTAAAAGCAAAGGGACTCAAAGTCCCAGAATCCATCACTTCACAACACAACACAGTAGGGGTCATTTATGACTCTGGGGGGCAAGAGCACTAAGGGGCAAAAGAACCTTGATAATCATCTGTGGAGCACTTGTGCCCCTTTCTACACTGTGCTCTGCTCCAGATGAAACGTTTCTTGCTCAGCAAAGGGTGCAGCACCAGGACAAGCAGCTAGCTCTGTCCTTACTGCTTGCCTTGGTCCACTCATTTTAAATTGAATGCAGGATGCACTTGATTCAAAGAGCAGTTTGCAGGTCTTTGCACGTCCCATGCCAAAAAGTCAGATTGTGGTCTTTTTTGGCACTTTGCAAACTGATTGGGCCATTATACATGAGCTCTACTGAGAGAGGGGTGAAATGACTCTGTTAGCCTAAAGGGCTTTGGCAAATGGTTCTGTGTAACAAAACAAAAAAAATATACACTTTTTACAGCAGTTCGGGTAGTGTTTATGCACCATTTTAACATAATCCTAACTAAATTAACATGTTAAATGGGGGTATTTTCTCTTTATAGGCAACTGTTCTTTCTAAATCATTTGCTCTGTAGCTGAATATTGAATACATAGATATGTTGTATCTGTAAGTTCATCCAGCAGCAATATCATAATGCTCTGTTTTGTACTCACCACCAGTTTTCTGCAAAGCAGGCATTTAAGCTAAAAGATACTTCTCTAGTTTTGATGAGAAGTCATTATTCAAATTCAGCCCAAAGAAAACCATTTGGTTCTAGGGGTTAGACCCAGTGAGTTCCAAGTAACCAAAGAACATTTTGCACTTGTTTTTCAGTGAAGTGTGCTCTTTAAATCCTATTCAGACATTCAACAAACACTCCAAGCTAAGCAAATATTTTCAACAAGCATTTTTAATAGGCTAATTCTTTGACTAGTTTCTTGGCAAAAGCTGACACTTTTTGCGTTATGTAAGAGGCATAAGACGATTTTACAGGGATTGTATAACCTATAGTTCTTTCGTACTATTTAATCTTATTTGTCAACTGTGCAGGCTTCTTTTATTTTTACTTTTCATATCTCTGTGTCAAGTCCTATATTCCTAATCTCATACATTAATGGTACTTTTGTCAAAAGGTGCTCCTTGCAGTTCCACATAGTAACCCTCGTCTGCCCTATAAACACAGCAGTAAAACTCTGGAGCTACCACCACCTACAAAGGTTGCATAAAAACTAAGTGTACTGCCAAACGGAACTTCTTTTATGCTACCAGCCAACATAAAGGCTACCAAATAGCCATTTTGTAATATAACTTCACTAAAGTTGAGAACAGACTGGACACTGAAGCAGAATTACTGCTGACATGCTCATTTATTTTCCACACGACATGTTTCGGACAACATATGCCCTTTTTCAAGTGTGAATACAAGTGAATTACAAAACAATTTATAAAGACCACACTGAGGTGTGTGTAACCACACCCCCTCCACCTGATGAATTAAATAGTAACCATTAAGCGATCCCATATGTAAATGTATACAATCTATCAAAAGTTCATGTTGTGGCAATCGTGTAAAACAAAGAGAAGAATTTCTCATTTTCAAAGCCTAGAAGGTTAAAAAAGAGTGTTAAATATGCCCTTAAAAATTCATGTATCTTAAAAGATTTAATATGTATCAAAACCACATATATAAATAAACGGAGTAAAAACATTAGAGAACTTGATACAAAGCGGAAGCACTGCCTCAAATAGGCCTACTTCTGCTCAGGACGAATGTTGCACCACAAACTTGTATATACTAAGCTATCCCTGCTGAATTATGCATTACGAAAAAAGTATATTCTTACCCTTTAGAAGCGAATAATTAGATTTTCAAAATCTGTAGAAATAAGAAATAAAAAATAAGAAATAAAAAAGAAATATGTCATGAAGAGAATTATAAGAAGGGTATTACGCTCCAATGATCATTAAGGCCCATGGGTGACAATGTGTTAAATTTTTTAATCCATCGAGCTTCATGTTGAAGGAGCAGTTTCTGAATGTTACCCCCTCTTTTTGGTAACTTAACATTTTCCAATACAAGCCACCTTAATTGCATTTGGTTGTGGCCATGGGAAGCAAAATGCCTAGATACTGGGGTGTCTGATTGGGTACCTGATTTAAAATTTCTAATATTACCCCTATGTTCTTTGATTCGTTCTTTTACTGCTCTACTTGTTTGTCCTATATAGGCTAAACCACAGGGGCATTTTAGCATGTAAATTACGTTCTTAGTCTCACAGGTTGAAAAATCTCTAAGATTTACGATATTACCTCTAGTGGGATGACTGACTGCTTCACCTTTAATAATAGACGAGCAACATATGCAGTTTAAACATGCAAATGTGCCTCTTTTTGGTGGTCCCCAAAATGGTGTTTGCCTTTTATGTTGAATGATGTCAGAGGGACATAAAGAGTCTCTGAGATTACGACCTCTAGTATAGCTGAAAATAGGATTTTGTTTGAAAGCAGACCCATATTTAGCATCCTGTTGCAGAATAGGCCAGTACTTCTTAATGATTTGTTCAATCTTTTTACTTTGTCTGCCATATTTTGATACAAAGGGAATTCTATCTGTGTTCTGCTGTTTAGAAACGGACCCTTCTCGCCCTTATTCGCTTCTAAAGGGCTTTGAAAATGAGAAATTCTTCTCTTTGTTTTACACGATTGCCACAACATGAACTTTTGATAGATTGTATACATTTACATATGGGATCGCTTAATGGTTACTATTTAATTCATCAGGTGGAGGGGGTGTGGTTACACACACCTCAGTGTGGTCTTTATAAATTGTTTTGTAATTCACTTGTATTCACACTTGAAAAAGGGCATATGTTGTCCGAAACCAGTGGCGTAACTACCGGGGGAGCAGGGGGTGCGATTGGGCCAGGGCCCGCACCCCCTCAGGGCCCCCCGGCAGCTCACGCGCCACTTATTCCGGCCAGTTCCAGGTGTACGGAGGGGGGCGGGGGCCCGGCTGCGCGTCCTGCGCCAGGGCCCGCCCCCCTCTAGTTACGTTGCTGTCCGAAACATGTCGTGTGGAAAATAAATGAGCATGTCAGCAGTAATTCTGCTTCAGTGTCCAGTCTGTTCTCAACTTTAGTGAAGTTATATTACGAAATTTTGGTGCCGGGACGGAGCACCAGTGAGACAGCTACAGGACCAGCGATACTCTTCACCGTGTATATATCTACCATTGTGACAGAATCATTCCGTCCTATACAGCGGTGCAGAACCTACCTGAAAAATGTCGGTGGAATCCACCCCGAATCTCAGCGACCACACATCCACTTTTGCCTATGAGGACTCTGATGTTGAACGGATCCTAAAACGAGTGGAATCATTCCATTTTGATGTGACCAGCTCAGCTCCGGATGATGATGCCGGTAAACAGCTGCTAAACCTGCAAAAGAAAGAAATAAGTATCTCTTTACATGTAAGCACCTTAGCTCAATATATCAAACATAATCGTATCCCGAGAGGCTTACGATTGGATATTAAGCCGAATCTGGGAGTGGATGACCCCACTTTTACACAGCAGTGGTATGCCATATGTAACAAATGTAGCCAAGATCTGATGTTGCTTTCCGTTGATCGCCTGTCCACACAAGTGGATACAATCAGAACTGATGTTGAACTACTCCGCTCAAAGATTATTGCGGACAAGGGCGAGGAAGCGGCTGCTAAAATCTTTTCCCAACATTGTGAACCATTAAATAGACTGCGGAACAACATTGCGTCTAAAAAAACTGAAGTTTGATAGAGACGCTAATGATTATCTACAAAACCGCGTGTATTCATGGCGCAAGGACCGCAATCAACAACGTGAGGATCGTTACCAGCCCAGAGTGGAACGCGGCCGAACAGAATACCGTGCAGCAGGTGGTAATTACCGACAGCGCTCCAGAGGGAATTATTGGATGGGACCGCCAGCTCCCCAAACGTATAATCGGCAGAGCTACCGTCCGCCATCGGAGGCTGCACAAACAGAAATGCAGGCTTCCAGCAGCAGCGATGATTATAGCTCGTCTCCAGCCAGCCATCCTTTTTTAGAAGTGGATACCAGAGAGCAACGTTACCCACCAAAACGCCAGTACAGAAACCCACGAGCACCAATACCAAGGGAGCGATACCCGCAACGAACCCACCAGAAAGTGAGGTATTAGACTTGTGTATTAATATATCCTCACATACTTTGACTGCTGTGGAAACTTCATTACTTAACAAAGGTCTGGGTTATATACCGTATTATGAAAATAATGTGTATGATTGGGAAATAGATTTTTTGAAATTTGTTAGGAGATTGAAATTGAAAATGTATTTTTTAGATTATCCAAATTCTGATTCCGCTAAATCTTTCGATCCTAGACAATTAAAAAAACCCAGTACATTTAATCCTTTAATTGATAATGCAGCCATTTCTACTTTTGAGAATGTAATATGCAAGGAGGTCCAAAAAATATGTGATGTAAGGGGTAATCCAAAGTTTCTACACAATCTGTCTGTAAAGGAAAAGGAGGCTTTACATGCCTTAACTAACAACTCAGCAATTATAATTAGACCAGCTGATAAAGGTGGTGCTATAGTTATAATGAATACTTCCCAGTATATGGAAGAGGCCAATAGACAACTGTCCATACCTGAACATTATGAGTTAATTTCTAATGACCCTGTTTGGGCAATCAAAAGGGAGGTGGATGGTTTGGTCATGGAAGTATGGGAACAAGGCGTGATTAATACATCAACTAAGGATTTCCTTATTACAGATCATCCCCGTACACCTATTTTACATTTATTACCTAAAATAAATAAATCCCTGGCTAATCCACCAGGGCGTCCCATTATCTCAGGGATTGGATCGGTTCTGGAACCCTTGTCTAAATTAGTAGACCAATATCTTCAACCCATTGTACGTGGCATACCTACATGCCTATTGGATACTAATGATTTACTTAGACAAGTCCAGGATCTATCCCTTCCTAATACCCATCTATGCCTTTGCAGTATAGACATACAGAGTCTTTACACTGCTATTCCCCAGAATGAAGGCCTCCAGTATATAGAAGATTCACTCTTAGAAACAAACATCGAGCATCATCTTATTTATTTTCTATTGGATTGCCTGACCTTAGTATTACATAAGAACTACTTTAGGTTTGACGAGAAATTCTACTGGCAACGCCAGGGTACGTCGATGGGGGCATCGGTGGCACCATCCTTTGCAAATATTTTTGTCCACCATTTGGAACAAAAAATCTTTTTGAATGGCCCATACAGTAAATATATTTTTAAATACTGGCGTTATGTGGACGACATTTTGATACTTTGGCAAGGCACTGAACAAATTTTTATAGATATGCTGACTATGGCTAATTCGTTCCATCCCACTATAAAATTCACTGGTGAATGTTCTGATACATCCTTGAATTTTCTAGATGTTAGACTCAGCATTTCTGATAATAAAATTTATACTGAAATGTATGCAAAACCTACAGATCGTAATACACTATTACTCCATTCTAGTTATCATAATCCACATACATTGGGTGCCATACCAAAAAGCCAGTACATACGTGCACGACGCATAGCAACCACTGATTCACAGTACAAACGGGCTGCAGATACCCTCACACACAAATTGTCTGAACAAGGGTATCCTATGGTAAAATTAAAATCAATACAAAAGGAAGTAAGTAAAATTAATCGACAGGATCTTTTGAAAGGGTCCGTTTCTAAACAGCAGAACACAGATAGAATTCCCTTTGTATCAAAATATGGCAGACAAAGTAAAAAGATTGAACAAATCATTAAGAAGTACTGGCCTATTCTGCAACAGGATGCTAAATATGGGTCTGCTTTCAAACAAAATCCTATTTTCAGCTATACTAGAGGTCGTAATCTCAGAGACTCTTTATGTCCCTCTGACATCATTCAACATAAAAGGCAAACACCATTTTGGGGACCACCAAAAAGAGGCACATTTGCATGTTTAAACTGCATATGTTGCTCGTCTATTATTAAAGATGAAGCAGTCAGTCATCCCACTAGAGGTAATATCGTAAATCTTAGAGATTTTTCAACCTGTGAGACTAAGGACATAATTTACATGCTAAAATGCCCCTGTGGTTTAGCCTATATAGGACAAACAAGTAGAGCAGTAAAAGAACGAATCAAAGAACATAGGGGTAATATTAGAAATTTTAAATCAGGTACCCAATCAGACACCCCAGTATCTAGGCATTTTGCATCCCATGGCCACAACCAAATGCAATTAAGGTGGCTTGTATTGGAAAATGTTAAGTTACCAAAAAGAGGGGGTAACATTCAGAAACTGCTCCTTCAACATGAAGCTCGATGGATTAAAAAATTTAACACATTATCACCCATGGGCCTTAATGATCATTGGAGCGTAATACCCTTCTTATAATTCTCTTCATGACATATTTCTTTTTTATTTCTTATTTTTTATTTCTTATTTCTACAGATTTTGAAAATCTAATTATTCGCTTCTAAAGGGTAAGAATATACTTTTTTCGTAATGCATAATTCAGCAGGGATAGCTTAGTATATACAAGTTTGTGGTGCAACATTCGTCCTGAGCAGAAGTAGGCCTATTTGAGGCAGTGCTTCCGCTTTGTATCAAGTTCTCTAATGTTTTTACTCCCTTTATTTATATATGTGGTTTTGATACATATTAAATCTTTTAAGACACATGAATTTTTAAGGGCATATTTAACACTCTTTTTTAACCTTCTAGGCTTTGAAAATGAGAAATTCTTCTCTTTGTTTTACACGATTGCCACAACATGAACTTTTGATAGATTGTATACATTTACATATGGGATCGCTTAATGGTTACTATTTAATTCATCAGGTGGAGGGGGTGTGGTTACACACACCTCAGTGTGGTCTTTATAAATTGTTTTGTAATTCACTTGTATTCACACTTGAAAAAGGGCATATGTTGTCCGAAACATGTTGTGTGGAAAATAAGGGCTCTTACACACGGCCGTTCTGACCTGCGCTCCCCTGCGTACTCACTCAGGCGCGTGTAGGCGCCGAACGCAGGTTCAGACGCAACATGCTGCATTTTTCCTGCGTTCGGCGCCTACACGCGCCTGAGTGAGTACAGCCCCATTTCAAATAATTACTTGCGTCTATTCCTGCGCTCCCCTGCGGCTGAACGCCAAAAAACGGAACGCAGGGGAGCGCAGGTCGGAACGGCCGTGTGTAAGAGCCCTATATGAGCATGTCAGCAGTAATTCTGCTTCAGTGTCCAGTCTGTTCTCAACTTTAGTGAAGTTATATTACGAAATTTTGGTGCCGGGACGGAGCACCAGTGAGACAGCTACAGGACCAGCGATACTCTTCACCGTGTATATATCTACCATTGTGACAAATAGCCATTTTTTGGCACCCCCTGGAACTATTTTAATGCTTGTGTTGCTCCCGGATTTGATATTTTAATGGGAAGCTCATGGGTAAAAAAGTTTGGGGACCTCTGCTCTAAATTGATAGGTCCAAGGCTTTAAGTGTAGGCTTAATGGTAGGGGTTGTAGGGGTAGGATATTTATGCAATGATCCACTTATCCACCTTTACCCCACCTGTTAAAAGGTAGGAGGAAGTCACTCAATCAAGTTTTAATACCCTCAAGGAAATCTCCAACATCGCTCTTGGGCCACACTATTATAATGTCAATACTTTAGCTCTAACAGTACATTTGTTGTATGCGGGCACAGCATCTCAGGTTATTTTGTTTTATCTAGCTGACTTAGTCAAACTTACCTTGTATTATTGTTCCACTCTTTCAATGAACTTCCTTGTAGGCAAACTTCACATACTGCTATTTTAAAGAAATGATAATGAAACCCCTCCTGCAGCAAATGGGACAAGAGTAAAAGCTCAGGTTCAGAAGGAAACTATTAAACCATCCTTAGAGGTCTGAGATAGATCATATGTCTAAAAAGATTAGCGTCTGAATTCTTGAAGATTGTGTAACTGCTTCATGAATAGAGATTCTTGTGCTGGGTAAGAATTCCAGACCTATCTGCAGTTACAGACTGGAGATTTTAGTTATCTCTCTCTCCTTTTATGCCTTGCATGGGCAGGTGGTTAAATGTGATAAAGAATTACAAGGAAATAGAAACCAAACGCTCTATGAACATAATACTTGCCAAAGGTTTAGGGACAAAACAGTTGCTCAGTCCTTCATAAAGCAAGGCTACTAGGGCACTCTTATGCTCCTATGAATCGGTTCCTTCTATTCACGAATAGCTTATGAATTATACACATCTATGGACTGAAACCAGGGCTGGTTTTAGGGTGGTGCAAGTCATTAACAGGAACCTTAGAGAGGCCCATTAAGGGAGAATCATAACTTTAGTTCCCTAAGAAACAAATAACAAGCGAGATGCAAAAAATTTTACAACTAGAATGGCAAGAATAAGAAAAGCAAAGGTTTATTTACAGATTCCATTTGTACACATGTATCATGAAACACCATGTACCACATTCAGTCACCCAAAGACAGGAAAGGTGGTAATCAATCAGGTTTATAATCAAAACATATAGAACATGTATGATAATCAGATTATCATACATGTTCTATATGTTATGTAGTTTTCAACACCAAGTGCCCATGTGTGGAACATATGCCGCAGTGCTGAACGTACATAAAAATCAATATACAGTCAAACTGATACAGTAGGCAATGAGGGCCCTGCCACCAAGAGCTTACAATTTAATGATATTGGGGATAAATGATTAACAAATTATGTTGGGAGACTACCTGTGGCTATTTACTTTTAATGGTTATTAATTATGTTATTCTGTACAATTTTCTTATTATCTTATAATTAAGAGCCGCAGTAATATCTCGGGCTGTCGGAGAAGAAGGGATGATTGGAGACACTGGATACTCAACTTCATCCATTTAAAACATCAGTTTTATTTATTCATTTTAAAAACCCATCATACTTAGACTTTATAAAGCACCATACTCTTGGCGCGTATCCTGGCATCTCCTCAGATGCTAATACAGTGTCATAACCCCCAATTAGTATTTGAAGCCTCATAAGGACCAACCCCTAAAATTATTAACCATTAATTTAAAACCAATGGATTGACCAATAAATTAATTCTATTCATACCATATAGTCCTGAAATATACATCATAAATAAATAGTTAAAAACTGATTAATTGATTAAATAATTCCAAAATATGAATAAATAAATAATAAACATGGTCATCAGACAAACAGTAGTGAACCACACGGCATATAATATCTTCCTTATATTGAGGGTTATATTTAATCAAACATATGCTGTAATCATATAACAATTCCTTTTAGAAAAATCACAGAGACCAGAACCAACAACGAAGCATTAACAATAGCAAAACAAAAATGATATATCCAAAACACTTTCCTCTCAGACAGTTTCCTAGACATATCACTCTTCCTTATATTGCATTTAGGCCTATCTATAATTGGAATCATACCAACCCAAGGCAACTAGGATTTTCAAGCATATGTTTATCAATAGCTGACTTTGAATCTTCCCTGTCAATAGCTGAACAATCTTCCAAAAATCTGGCACTTGTGTGTGACCCTTACATATCAGCATTTATACATGGGTTTTATTTGTTTCACTGCTCAGGAATACTTAAGTCAAGGCCTCCCTCGCTCTCCTAAACTGTACCACTGCATCCCTCTACTACTGCCCCATTTGCATTACCTATTCCTGAAAAAAACAGCGCAATGGTATTGGCTGCCAACATCTTGCATCATTTAATCTTCTCTCCCAAATTACACTAACATGAAGCATGTACAGTGGTAGCCAGGTCTGGATCAGCTTAAAGCAAATTTTACCCCCAAAATAACCACCTAAGCAACAGATAGTTTACATCATATCAAGTGGCATATTAAAGAATCTTACCAAACTGGAAAATATATTTGAGTAAATATTGCTCTTTTACATCTCTTGCCTTGAACCACCATTTTGTGATGGTCTGTGTGCTGCCTCAGAGATCACCTGACCAGAAATACTACAACTCTAAATCTGGCCATAGATGTTGAGATTTTTATAAGATCAGATCCTGATCGTGAGACCACGATCTTCTCAGAACGATCGTACGATCATACGAATTGACCATCAACTAAAAATACCAATTTGCCAGGAAAACAAAGGGGAGCTGCTTGCTTGGCCCTGCAAACATAGATTGCACTGGGCCCGACAAAATCGTAAGATGTGCGATCGTTTGAATCCCACTAACCGCACGATAATTTCGAAGGATTGGTCGGGCTTCCCTAAAATCGGTCGTTCGGCAGGAAATATCGTCACGTCTATGGGGAGCTTAACTGTAACAGGAAGAAGTGTGGAAGCAAAAGACACAACCCTGTCTGTTAATTGGCTCATGTGACCTAACAAATATATTTTGTTTGGTATGTTTGTGTGCACCGTGAATCATAGGGCCCTTATTTTTTAAAATGGCAATTTTCTATTTATGATTACCCAATGGCACATACTACTAGAAAAGTATACTATTATTAAAATGGTTTATTTACATGAAGCAGGGTTTTACATATGAGCTGATTTATGCAATATCTTTTTATAGAGACCTACATTGTTTGGGGATATAGTTTTCCTTTAAAATTGTGCATGGTCTTGGTGCACAGTCACTGGAAAAAGAAGAATATGTGGCTTTAGTTGGCACCTGCTGACCAGTCTGCATAACTCTTTTCAGAACAGGTAAGACAAACAGGGCAAGCTGGGGGGTGGGTAAAGTGACAAATAAAACCAGTTGCAGAGCAGCTCATATAACTTTAATCGTTCTTAACAAGCATTTAAAAGTTTGCTTTCCCTTTAATGAAGATCAGTTTATTTGACAGTTTAGCAGAGAATGACTAGATTTATTAGTTCAATTCAATTTCATAAATATTTGAACTTTCAAATAAGAACCAAATTGCTTCATAGATTTAACCAAAGGCATACAATCATTTTATTTGAGTGGCTGGAAATAAAGCACAGATTATAAAATATATATAAGTGTGTGTGAATACAGTGTACTTGATTTTAGAATGAGGAATGTGACCCTGGCAAAAAATAGCAATTTCCTGTCCAAAGCCGAGTCTCCAGTCTGGATTTTTAGTCACAACCTGAATGTTATCACCAGACAACAGAAATTATACTTTCTGGAAGAACTGCAATTAAAGCTCTTTGAAAACCACCCAGCCACACCATGCTGTTTTACATGGTTGGTATTTGTAGCAGGTCCCTGCAGAATAACTTCATAACAACAGGTCTCTTGAAAGAAAAAAGTGGCTTTTATTTTAGAAAGTTGCAATACAGGCAGAAGGCCAGTTTTTCTAACAAGGGGAAAAGACGATTTGAGCACCAGTTGTCCCCTGTATTGTTTATATCAGCAGTGAGACAACCAGGTTGCTATGCCTTCATAGATCTAGGTTCTCATGACAGGCAATGGCAAAGAATAAGCTCTCAAAGCTCACTGTGTGTCTTATGCACCTCTTTCGCACAAAGTGTCTAACCAGCTATGATATTTGATTCAGCACTGTACAAAGTAAATTTTTTATGGTACCAGTAAAACAACCATTTGACAGTGTGCCAGGTTTATACAGTAGTATGACCACTATTTACTGTATGTCCATAAAACTGGCGTTATGCAGAAGAGTTCATTTATTGGTGCCCCTGCTGAAAGTGCAGGAGGACTAAGGGGCATAAAAACATCCCACTTATTGTTTAAACTCACAGCCTGGGCAGTGTCCCGCTCTCCACCTCATTTTGTATTTAAAATATGGGGAGGTGTAGAGCTCACTGGTTCAGACATGTGTCATGATGTACTATTCTGTGAATTGGAATTAAAAGAATCTTGCTCATAATGGTCTTGAGGATCATTTCCAGATGCTGATGTGGAGACTGCATATATATTTCACCAACTCCCATCAATTGGGCTCATTTATCAACACTGGGCAAATTTGCCCATGGGCAGTTACCCATAGCAACCAATCAGTGATTAGCTTTTTAAAGCCAGCTGTAAGTAGAACAATGAAAGCAACAATTTGATTGGTTGTCATGGATTACTGCCCATGGGCAACTTTGCCCAGTGTTGATAAATGACCCCCAATGTTTCTATCAGGTCTAATTGCTTAAAATAAAGGTTACCTTTTAATGTACAACTTTGCATAACGTAAAGGGACTGGAAATTGAAAGGTTTGCTATACCCTTAAACATTGCGAGTCTCTTTAAAACGTATGACGTAAAACCGGCCATATTTAACACCACTGTCATATAAATAAGCCTTTTTTTATTAAACATATATTTTTTTAATAATATGTAACACTTAAAGAAATATTAGAGCTGCTGCACTCAAACACAAAAATCACACAGAGGCTACTGAATGGCTAATGAATGGACAGACTGTTGAATCCTACACTTCTTCCTGCTTCAGCTGTCAGAGCATCACAGAAAATAAAGATGGCTCAAGGTAAAAGATAAAAAAGAAGATACTTATTCATACTTATATAACAATTTAATAAAATTCTTCAACTGTAATTCCCATTTAATTAATAGAAATCTTTATTTTCCAAAGAAACCCACTTTGTAATATAGGAAAGCCTTGTGGTACCTCTTTGCTTTTAACTATCATCAGTGATCAAAACCTTTTTGGTATAGATGTGTGGGTCTATCATTGTAGAACAGGTTGAACAGGTTGCAAGGGTTGCTAGCTCCCATTATATGGCACATCCCTGCCCCCTCTCTTCATTATATCACTACATTATAGCTGAAACAGTTTCCTTCATTAAAAAACATCCTGTAATATATGTCTGCTGAACTCACACTAGAACAGAAGTTAAAATAACTACAGGTATGGGACCTGTTATCCAGAATGCTCAGGACCTGGGGTTTTCTGGATAATGGATCTTTCCGTGATTTGGATCTTTATAAGGCTACTACAAAATCATGTAAACATTAAATAAACTAAATAGGTTTTGCTTACAATAAGGATTAATTATAACTTAGTTCGGAAAAAGTACAAGGTACTGTTTTATTATAACAGAGAAAAAGGGAATCATCTCATTATTTAGATAAAAAACACGATGAAACTGCCATACCTGATTTTACCTTATTTATTATTAAAAAAGCTCAATTTAATCGGTTTGGGTAAAACCAAGCAAAAACCCGAACTGTACGATATTTTTCAGAGTGTTTTCCCGAATTGCTTGCTTTTTTTGGGCTTCTTCCTAAAAAGACCAAATTTTTCTACATTTTTGCCCAAATAATCTAAAATGGTTGGATTTACGGGATAATTCCAGTGCACACAACAGAAATGTCAAAATAGTTTAGGAACCTCTGCCATTGACTTACACACAACCTCGGCGGGTCTGAGATGGCGGATTTTTAGATTTGGGCTTATTGCTGCATCAGGCTTTAATAAATCTCGAAATATTCGAGTTTAAAAAAAAAAAACAGAAAGAATTTGAGTTTTGCCCCAAAAAGCCGAATGTAGTTTAGTAAATAACTTCCAAAGTGTTTAACCACATTATTTCTACTTTATGAATATGCTAGGTTGCGGTCAGCTTTTTGGCTGATATAAAGCTACATGTAACAAAATAGTGAAATTCTAATAGAACGCATAATAAGAATGTGCTCAGTTCCAACAAGCCGCCTGAATAGCTCCAACACACCAACTTCACTATTGAAGGAAGGTCATGAACTAGGATTTACAGGTTTATCAGAAAAGTCTTCAAAAACTGAAACTGCTTGGAATTTTTCAGTATTTCCCTGGTCAAATGCTAATAAATCAGCCTCCGATGCATTTTTTTTACATGGAGTATTTTAACAGGTAGTCTGCCTCCTTTCCTGTCAATGGAAAACACCCGGCAGTGCTAGTAGCGAGGACTGCTCAGAAAAGCGAAAGCAACTACAATTCCCAGAATGCATCATTTTTAATTGGAACAAGGTGAGTGGGGGTTGATCTTTTTGAATCAGGTGCAGGTACTTTTACATAACATGGTTTCTTTTAAATGAATTGTTCAGTATAAAAAGAAAAACTGGTTATAGATAGGCTGAACACTGGCCCATATCAAAAAGAGGGGTATGTTTACCCTTTAAAGGTCACACTCTAGTCAGACATAGCCTGTATCAAGAGAATACAGATAAGGTGCTGTTTTTTAGAAAGATACACAATTGTCAAATAAAGCCTATCATCTTCGAGGGACATTTTAATCAGAACAAGATGGGTTTTAACATATTTATTTTTTGCATATGTTACATGAACATTAAAACTTCTAATGCAGCAATTCCAAGGACAGTGATGGGGTTATGTAGTAAAATATAAACGCTATGTTTGCCCAGGTGCAGTAACCCATAGCAGCCTATAAGTGTTTAGCATTTACTCTTACCTGTGTCAAAAGCAAACATCTAATTGGTTGCTCTAGGATACCGCACCTGGGCAAATCATATTTCATAAGGGGAATTACAGAAGTTTCATTATGAGTAGGCTGGCTCCTTGTTTACTTACTAGGTCTTCTTAGTAGGGCTCCATTTGAAAGTTCTTAATATAGCTAAACATCTAATTGAAAAGGAAGGATATTGCATACCACTTTGCTCAATTATTTTTGTCCTTCATTGAAATTAGTTACATTTTCACAAAATATGTCCATTTGCCAAACTGATCTTTTTTAGGAGGCCACACACAGACAACTGAATTGAATTTGGATGAAAAAAACAAATAAGAAATAAATATATACTGTACAACCATACAAATCTAAGCATGTTGGTGAAAGGCAAAGTCCCAAAAAGAATACATTAAATAGGTAAAAACATATAGCAGGACAGCAGCAAATGAAAATACAGCAGAGATCATTGGGGTTGCAGAACTATAATCCTAAATACATTTTGTGAGGATTAATAACTCTGTGGGTGGAAGACAAAATGCTCACAATTACCTACACATGAATGTGAAACCACCCCCAGTAAGCTACTATACTGTGAAAAAATGACAAAAGCTACATGCCAGTTACTACCTAGTTAAACAGGATTATTCTACCCACACATGCAAGTGAGGATTATGTGAAATTTCAGCTGCAGGAGATAATAACAAGGTAGTCTAAACACAAATGATGTACTCTGATAACAAGGAATACTTGAAATTGCAGAACTACACTTACTGTAAATTGCAGATTTTAGCTACAAGTTTCATAATACTTCATTTGGACTTGATCAATTATTTTCTTAGAAAGCTGAAGTTTTCATTGGTGAATAAAGGCCCTCATACAATAGCAGATATAAGCTGCCGAGGTGGCCATAGACGTTCAGATTTTAGTTTTAATGTCCAGACACCGAACGTACGTTTTAATGTAATGATTTCACCTAAACAGTCAGATATAAATTGTAAGATTATAATTGGTAAACTAACAAATCGGACAATTTTTATCCATAAACTCAAAGACAACAACCATATGAAAGGTATGCCCCGGAAAGCGTAGTAGTGATAGGCGAAGGTTTACCTCGGAAGTGACGTATAGTACTGCTCTATATGAAAGAACGATCGTGTGAACGAGACACCGTTGTTTGGTTATTGAAAAAAAAAAATTGTGATTGCTGTTGGAAAATGAGTCCAGTATTTATGAATGCTAAATACAGAGCAGCAGTTGCAATAGTGATGGCATTAGCACATGAGGAGAAGCCAAAAATGCGGAAGCGCTCTTGGAGTAAGCAATGGCTGCTAAAGTGAGAAACTTTGTCTCATATGACTCTTCTACAGGAGATACAAGCTCAGAACCCTGAAGATTTCAAAAATTATGTAAGAATGTCAGATTCATGCTTTAGATCCCTACTTCAGATGGTTGATCCACATATCCAAAAAAAAGATACAGTCATAAGAAAATCTATATCAGACTTGCTAAAACTTGCTAAACTCAGTACTGCAACAATCTCTATTGATTGAAATGCCCTCTTTTAGCCACACAAACTTTGCCATAGCCATATTTACTTAAGCCCTTGCCCAGTCAAGTGCATTCTGTGACCTGGCATTCCTCCACACCAATCTGGGGACTATCTGCAACCATATTAACAGCATTTTTGAGCTCAAATTTTGAACAAGTCCCTTTTGATGCACTTTATAAAGTCCCTCATGGAAAACAAATTTCTAATGCTAACAAACCCCCAGAACAAAGAGTATGGCACACACAAGGAGCATGGGGCAGACAGAGTATGACACACACAGGGAGCATAGGGCAGGTATAGTATGGCACACACAGGGAGCATAGGGCAGGTATAGTATGGCACACACAGGGAGCATAAAGCGGGCAGAGTATGGTATCCCTGATCTAACAAGATGGACCAAGGGGCTGCTCTGCAAGCTGCTGCCTTTTCCATTCCTCTCCTTGCTGTTCAGCTTGAGCACAGATTCTTGCTAGCTGCTAACTCCAGGTCACACAAAGCTTCCACATAACCCTTTCACTCACTTTATTATATTTCTATAATGGACCAGTTCAAATTACAAACTCCACCACACAATACTGCATAACTAAACACAACTATTAACCTTTGCTTGGCAGCTTTGTCCCACCCAAGCATTAGCCCTCAGTCAGCAGTTGCTGCCCTAGGCTTCCCTTTCAGCACAAGCCCTATTTATTGAGCTGATGTTGAAAATGGCTGTATGCTGTCTCTTTAAACAAAACTGGCACTTTCATGGGCTGGCAGGACAAACATTCCTGGAGTTGCCCTTCACTCGTGCCCAGACGATGGCGCCACACGGCTGTTGTACACAAGCGCACGTCTCACTGAAAAGAAAGATGAATGAAATTGTGAGGCAAGCAGGGGCTGAAAGGGATGGAGAGGCGGATTAGACCAGCAGTCCCTCCCCTCTGAGTCATACATGGATGAAAAGGAGGGGTCGCTTAGGGGCAGTACTTGCTCTTCTGTCTCAGTGATCGCATTGTGGTTTCCCACAGAAGCTGGCAACCCTTTATTGTCATTACTGGAGCTGCGCTTTTAGTGCTGCGTGTCTTACCCCTGCCTCTTACCGGAGCCCTGAACGATGCGCAATTCAGCCTTACCGATGTCTTGCCAGGTAACTATCACCAAACTACTTTACTCATTGATTTTGTGGAAAGTGCTGCGTTTGCTACTCGCCACATGGCTAGTGCTGTGTATGTGATGTGTATGTGCTCTCCTTGCCATCCTGCTGTCTGACCCTCACTGCTCTGCTGAGAGCATTTATAGCCTATAGGTCAGTTACCCTTTTAATCCTTCTATACTTCTGTTACTGTTTGATTTGGTTTAGACTACACCCGCTGGCACTGAGAGGATGTCCAGCAACAAGACATTCCCCTGTCCAACCTTTTAAACAGCTACAGGTTGTTGTCTAATGGCTCACAGGGTGTTTTAGTTCCAATCTTCAAAGATTTGTTATTCGTCTAAGCACATTCACCAGTGGGATGTCACATGACCCAGTCACTTATTTCCCAAAAAATCATTTTCACTTGATCATAGTTTATGTCAAGTACTGGCCATTAAAGCTTAGTCTATGTGTGTGTGTGTGTGTGTGTGTCAAAGCTGCAGAGAGATCTGTGTGCTGCTACTTAACTTCAACCTTTTCAATATACTCAAACAACTAAGTCATGCGTGTTAAACAACTTTACCCCCAAACTTAAATATAAATGTCATTAACACCACAGCGCTCCATGCAATTGTATCACACTGTATTCAGCCCCTGCTGTTCAGTTGGGGGGGGGGGGGAAACAAACTTCCCATAAGATGTCAAGTTGAATAAAAGTCTGTAACATGACTGATGCCTTTGATGAGAAGGATTTTGGGCTATGCTGACCAATCTGCAGCCCTCAAGCTGTTGCATATCTGTAATTATCATCTGTTAACGGAGAACTGCGCTCTGCTTCTTGGTGGCAACTGCATTTAGACTGCCTGATATAAGGAGAAGCTACAGATAATGCCATTTAACTTCCAATATTTGAGATTCTAGAACAGGAAATGACACTGTGGTTACTAAGTAGCAGATACAGCATCTTAAATTCTAGAATCTTATGCTGAACAGGTTAATGATTACCTGTTCAGCATGAGAAAGGGCACTATGCTGGGCCGAAACGTCGCAGATGCAACTTTTGTATTGACAGGTCGTATATGATGCTTATTTGTGAACTTTTGTACATTTTTAATACACTTTTTTCACTGATTTTCCAAAAGTGAGTGCTGCCTCCTTCTTGTCTGGATACATTGTATATTTTGTGTGGGAAGGAAACGGAACTTCCCCTTTGAGGCTTGCACCAACAATCACTTATTAAGCCAACATCGAGTGAGTGCTGCTAAATGCTTGTTATATATAACAAGTTTTATTGTTTTATTATTACAGGAAAAAAAAGAAAATTGTTCAAATTGTTTATAAAAATTTTACTTATTTGATTAAAATGGAGTCTATAGGAGATAGGATATATATAGATATCTCTCCTATAGACTCCATTTTAATCAAATAAGTAAAATTTATATAAACAATTTGAACAATTTTCTTTTTCTCTGTAATAATAAAACAGTGATTTTAATATAGATATATAGATATATAGATATATATAGAGAGATAGAGAGATATATATATATATATATATATATATATATATATATATATATATATATATATATATATATATATATATATATATATATATATATATATATATATATATATATATATATATATATCCTAATTTTTTATTTATATTTTCTTTTGGAAAGATCCGCACTCCAATTTGTAGTTGATCAAAAAATCTTTATTCAGTTCATCAATCCTTGATTTAGATTTGAGACTACAAATTGGAGTGCGGGTCTTTCCAACAAAAAAAAAAAAAAAAAAAAATATATATATATATATATATATATATATATATATATATATATATATATATATATATATATATATATATATATATATATATATATATATATATATATATATATATATATATAATTTGTAGAAGGTGTTTATTTAATAATGCATATCCAACGTTTCGACGCACATCTTCTTCCGCTTCGCTTCTTTCTTTGCTTCCCCAGGGCTGACGCATGTGTGAAAAGTGAAAGGCATTTTTATTTTTCATTTTAAAGTTCAGTAAGTGAATAAAATCGCTGGGGGGGGGGGGGTTAACTTTGGAAACCATTCCCCCCTTTCCATCTCCTTTAAACACACACATTTGGATTAAACAATAACTTATGTTTTAAGCCTCTTCCATTACTATTTGTAACAATAAAGAGAGTCTAATTTAGTGTTGGTTATACCTTTGACAATCCCAAATGTCTTGGCACACTGGTTCATAAACTGGGCATGGTCTAATTACATTACCAGTTGGTAGAAGTGTGTCAGTACTGCTATTAAATAGATGTTGTAATGCCAAAATCTCCCTTTACTAAGGGCCCTGTTTCTGAGTTCATTGTTTTAAAGGGAAGCAGACATACCCTGGCCAGCTTGCTGTACTGTACAGATCTGCTAATACATGCTGCTTGCAACTAAAAGCAATATTGAGCTTGGTTAAGCAATGTGAAAATGCTAGTCATTGCACAAAACCCCCCATATAATCTGACAGGAGGATGCAGATTTACAATAACATTTATCATTGTTATCTCCATCAGACTGTTCTCTTGGTTCCTGTTTATTGTAGCACCAGTGTTTTTGAGCAGCTTTTTTTTTTTCATGAAGCTGCAACTGCATTAATTACAGGTTAGGTTTTCAAGCATGACTTGTTTATGTAAATAAACTCCACATCTCTGTAACACTTAACCTACATTTTATCAAGCTGTCTTCTAAATTCAGTATACTGCTAAAGCGACATTTTGTTCTCTAAATTGTCCTGTGGCATTTGGGAACTTGTCCCATACACTGCCCCAGAAAAATCTACTCTCTAGTGCAATTCCAGCGTCTAAAGTGGAAATGTGTTTATTTTTGGGTCCCACAATCTTGGGATATAAAGGTTTTATATAGATTTGACCTCCCATGGAATGGCAGCATCCCTATTGCTCTTTGTGAGCAACCCTTAAAGGAGAACTAAACCATAAAAATGAATGGCTAGAAATGCCATATTTCATATATTGAACTATCACAACATTGTCTACTTATGCTATTTATACTTTTGCCATAAATGTATTTACTCAATGCTTTATACATTACCTATCTGTACCCCCCCCCATGTTCCTCTATGAGGGTGCTGCCATACTGCTGCAGCAGTAGTCCGTTTGTATTAGAAGGGACCGTCGGGTTGTCAAAACAGTCAGGTTTAGGAACTTTAAGTAACAATCACAAAAGCAGTATTTTATGTACATTAATATTTTGAATATTTTTAATGTCAGTATCCCTTTAATACAACAGAATACTGTGCATAATTAGTGCTTCTAAACAATGATTTGCTATAGAATTGCACAGCTCTTAAAAAAGCCAGTTGGAATCTCCAAAGCACAGTAGAATTGCTGATGTTTCTTTGATCTGAGGTGTGGTGCCTAGGATACATCCCTGTGTGTGCGTGCAATGAAGAGAGGAGATCATTGAACACTTACATTTTTTTATGATTTTATACATTCCATACATTACTGCTTAAAAGTAGCATGATCCGAACGTGCAAAATTTAATTTTAAAGGACAATAAAAGGTTAAATTACTATACCCAAACACAGGACTGGGGTACTTGGGTGGTGGCTACAGAAATTACATTTTTTTTCTTCATATTTTATGGTTAGCTGTTTGCTCACTGGCTCGAATATATTGGCACCACCCAGGGATTTTGCCTTTTTGTGAAACTTTTATATGACGGAATATTAAAATAAGAGCAAATGCGATATTTACGATGCACACTAGAATTGTGCTTCTGTGCTATATATATATATATATATATATATATATATATATATATATATATATATAATGTATTTTTCAAATCCTTTTTATGTCTTCGAATATTTTTTTTTTTTTTTTTTTTTTTTTTTAACCTACATTCTTGAACTGTAGCTTTATAGGCTCACACAGAAAGCCTTAACCTGCATTTGGTTTCCTGGAAAGTGTTCGTTATTTTATAACTAACTGGACCACCTGAGCATGTCCAGAGGGATTTTACCTAGCAATTGTTCTGGGTTATTGCATGCAAAGCTAGCTTTGTAGCAATTCCCTTAGCCCCAATTATTATTCAAACAGTGCACAGTTATTGAGATTGTGTGCATTACACTGAATTGTTGGCAACAAATGAAAAATTTTATCTCTAAGGGAGAAACTCCATGGGCGATTTCGGCACGATCCGACGCACTGCATTTTTGCGCAGCGCGTCGGATCGCGCCAAAATCACCTGTGGAGATCCTCCCTTATTGTATAATTAAATGTACCCGGTTTCATTTCGATGCCATCCTTATTTACTTCAAAACCTTTAGTTTGTAAGCTCTTGTGATTATTGCAATACCCTGTTTATTATAGATTAATGTAACTTGCTGGCATTGTTAAATTATGAAAATATATGAATCTGTTGTGCATTAGTGCTATAGTATTTTAAACCACCTCCTTTAAATTTATTCCTTTATTTATATGTATGTATGTATGTATGTTTGTTTGTTTTTTTAAAGCAATAGTGTACTTGCCATCATACGTTTGTGTAAGTCTTCATTCAGACTGTTGGCTTCCTTACAACCTGAATCGTTATGGTAACATGAAGCACACAAACCTTTCTATCTTTTTAATCCATTGGTCAAGTGTTGGTATTATCTCTGCACTTCAGCCATTGTATAGAGATATACATTACTGCAACCATAGAGTTAGTCCCAAACATGCCTTAAATCAAATACTGTTCATTCTTGGGAAAGAATAAAGATTTGTTGAACGTGGATATGACCTGGCACAGGTATTAATTGCCTACAATTATTGTGTTATTAATTTGTTCTACCCTCAATGCAATTGTTAGCTACAACCCATAAGCTAATAATTGTTTGACTTCTGTCAGAACAGTTATTGAAATTTAATTTTTTTTTTTTTTTGGTTTCTAAGAAGAAAATATGGTCAATGGATACTTCTTCTTAATATGTATATACAAAACTTGGCTTTATCTGTATGACAGGAGCTATGCTGCCAGTGAAATAATGTGGGTATGTTTTAATAAAACATAACATCTAATATCTAATATCTAATATTTTTTTTTTTTTTTTTGTTTTTTTTTTCAGTAAGTCCAGACAGGCAGTTGTACCTTTTTAATAATACACTTTCTAAGCTGAATGTCAAGAATGTTATATGAACGTTTATGTGGCTTCTTTTATTGGCATCCTCTCAAAGCTTACTATTATTTGTAATAGGTATATTAAATTGACCGGTCCACTTAAATTGCCTTCTGCACTCGTATTAGTAGTATTAATCGTTAGGACATTGAAGGCATCATTAATGTTTAGTATTAGTGGCACTGTTTTTGTATGACTATTTGACTAGTACAGGCTGTATATTTACAAAGAAGCATGCTACTCAGCATCTGTATTTGATAGCATATCTTTTTTTTTCTATAAAAACTAGGGCTTGAGATTTTACTGAACACCAAACGTCAAACTGCCCTTGTCTTTTTTTTTTTTTATCATACAGTATGTCGGTACTACTTTAACTTTTTTATTTTGATGACTGAGAAATGATGCAGTAAAAAAATGTCATGGTTAAACTGATTCACTTGTTCCTCATTCTGTAGGCACACCTTGGCTAGCAATAGACTGTGATTTTATGGAGGACCAATGTGTAAAACATGTTGACATGTTTCAGTTTAGCCGAGGGTGACTTTGTGATAAGGGTATTTGCGATGAGACAGCAAAATTCCAATTTGTGCAGTTCTAAAGGTGGTGTAGCCTATAATCTCCTCATTCCTCCTCCTCCTCCTTTCATTTTCAAGAGACCATTTTGTTGGTTTTGGGAATAGGTTGCAGGCTCCCCCTGAACATTGCATCTTAAAAACAGTCCATATGTAAATTGTTGCTTCATAGAAATGACTAATTTTATGTATGATCTGATAATTCTAAATAGAAAAACTATTTTAAATAGTGAGGGCCTCTCCTGGCACATACGTTCACTGTGTTCACACATAAGGTAAGGGCACACATATCCTGTACATGCTCTGATGCATCAGCCAATGAATGGGCAAAACTTTGTCTCTCATTCCAACACTTCTTCCTTTTACATATAGAACCTGATTAATTAATTCCTTTGAGGGTACACACACATCACAAAATAGTGGCTCAAGGTAAAAATTGTAATAGGCCAATAGTGGATGAGATTTAAAATAATCTGGTAATTTACCTGTATTTCTAGTTATGGGTTGTATGGCTAGTTTTATTCAGTATAAAAGCTTTAAAGTTTACCATGTTTTAATTTTATTTATTTATTTATTTATTTTTAGGGGTTTTTTGCTTCATACTATCAAGAAATAAATAACTATAGTTGACCTCTACCTACAAGAAAGTGGTTTTCTTGGAAGCTTATTTTATTTTCCCCTCTCTATTTTGGATTATACAAGACCTTCTCGGAAATGTTGACACGGAAACTACGACAATGTAAAGTAAAACAAGTGAACTTTTTGTTCCTTGTGGCACTTGCTGTAGCAGCCTTTACATTTGTAACAAACCGCAGCAAATCTCTATTTTCTACCAACATGGACCTGGAACTTAAAAAAGATAATCCAGTTATTTCTGTTAACTGCACCAAGATTATAAAAGGAGATCTCGAGGAAATCCAGAAAACCAAATTGGAGTTGTTAACTGCCAAGTACAAAAGCCAGCGGCATCAGCTCACAGAAGATGACTATATTAATATGACAAACGACTGTGAATCCTTCACCAGAGACCGAAAATATATATTGTACCCACTAAGCAAAGAAGAACATGAGTTTCCCATTGCATACTCAATAGTGGTCTACCATAGGATTGATATGCTTGAGAGGCTGCTGCGCTCCATATATACTCCTCAGAATTACTACTGCATTCATGTCGACAAGAAATCTTCTCTATCTTTTCAGAGTGCTGTGAAGGCCATTGCTTCTTGTTTTGAAAATGTGTTCATAGCTAGCCAACTAGAAAATGTGGTGTATGCATCATGGACTAGAGTGCAGGCTGATCTAAATTGCATGAAAGATCTTCACAATAGGAGTGCACAATGGAAATACTTAATAAACCTCTGTGGTATGGATTTTCCAATAAAAACAAATCAAGAAATGGTAGAAATGTTAAAGGGATTAAAGGGTCAAAACAGCCTGGAAACTGAAAGGATGCCTCCCCATAAAGAAGTTCGGTGGCGAAAACATTATGAAATTGTTGACAACTCCATTAGGAAAACTGAAACTGACAAAGCGCCTCCTCCTATTGAGACACCAGTGTTTTCTGGTAGTGCCTACTATATTGTAACACGAGCATTTGTTAATTATATTTTGGAAAATGAAATGATCCAACGTTTTTTAGAATGGTCTAAGGACACATACAGTCCTGACGAATTCATATGGGCCACGCTTCAACGTATTCCTGGAGTACCGGGTTCTGTACCAGCTAATAGCAAATATGATGTTTCTGATATGAACGCTTATGCCAGATTTGTGAAATGGCAATATTTAGAAGGAGACGTGGCCAAAGGAGCACCATATCCCCCGTGTGCTGGAAATCATGTTCGTTCTGTTTGTATATTTGGGGCAGGGGACCTGGAATTTATGCTGCAGAAACATCATTTGTTTGGTAACAAGTTTGATATTGATGTGGACCCTGCTGCCATTATGTGCCTAGAAGAACATTTAAGACACAAAGCACTAAATCCAGAACTACAAGTGTAATCTTTTTGGCTGTCATTGTGGTCCCTTTAAACTAAGAAGGAATGGTGGTTTGGATATTATGGGCTCAATTCATGAACATGTTTCTCACCCATATTTTTGTTCACTTCGTGCCATTCGTCAATTGCAACGAATGTGCTTTTAACCATAGATATGGATGTTAATCATGCATAATGACCCAGTACATCATTTTTTCATATTTCTATGAACTTGCACTAGCACTTGATTGGCTATTATTGGCAACTGTGCTTGTGCACTATAAGTGTTCATAATTTCAATAAAGGCTGTTGCACAACAGGGTCTTGCAAAAAAAAAATATTTATTATTGAACAAATCGACGTTTCGCCCCTCACTGAGGCCTTTGTCAAGATATCTTGCATCTTGACAAAGGCCCCAGTGAGGGTCGAAATGTCAATTTGTTAAATAATAATTTTTTTGCAAGACCCTGTTGTGCAACAGCCTTTATTCAATTTCTATACATATATTCTGTTAGCACCTGGGCAATAACCCAGATAAGTGAGTGCATGTACACATTTTAGAAATTCTTAATGTTAATTAAAAAAGCCATGTGTGTAACATTGTAAAGGGATTAGGTTTGAAATCATGAATGTTTTGGATAAGCAACCAAACAAAATGTTGTAACTTTTTTCCTGCACTTGATTTGAAAAATAAAAGTTTAACTTTAATATTTATTTTGCATATAATATTGCCCATTAACAAGCTTTTTTTTTTTTTTTTTTTGTCTTGTAAATGTTTATATTACATTCATCTTGTAAATGTTTATATTACAAAGTGCTATGACTTTTTATAAACTGATCAAAAAATGCTGGTAGCACCAAAGAAATTGGTCCGTGGTGGACTTATATAGATATAACTCAAGTGAGTTAAATTTTGTTTTTTTGCAAAAGCTTATTTTCCCTGTCTCTGTAAAAAGACAATTATTGCTGGTATTTATTTTTCATTGTCATTGTTCTACATGTGTTTAGTTGAAATGTGCCATAGCATTTTTAGTGAGTTTTCAATAATTTTTGTGACATAATTCTAATATACCCCCCCCCCCAAGTATCAATGAAACCTTATCCCTTACATAAAACAAACCTGACAAATCCATACTACATATTCTTAGTATTTACTTGGTGTTGAAGGTGATGGTATATATTTTTTTTTTCTTTTAATTTTATGAAGGTTCTTGTTTTTTTTTTTTTTTATGCGTAATAGCACTCTGTTGGATTCCTGTGATGCATATTCCATTGTGTTTGGCTATTGGTGGAATGCTGGAAGTTGTAAATTAGGTCTATATTTGGATGACAGGAGGTTTATGCATACCTGATCAAATCTATCAGAGGCAAGAAATATGGCATGCCCATCTTCATCATGAAAGGTAAAGACTAGAATAGACTTTTGTTTTTTAGTATTTTGAAATTTCCCTGATTTCCCCCCACTCCTTTTTTTTGTTACAATACTGACAACTATCTTGAGAAAATGCATCCAATAATTTTTTTGTTTTTTTAAATTGCAATAAGGGAAGGTTCTGATAATGTGAATTATATACATACGTCTGACATTTATTTATTTTGATACCAAGTGTAAGTGTTTGCTTACCTTTATGTTTTCTTTCCCATGAACATATTGTAGACAACCATGCAATTTTTCTTTTCCTCAGGGCATTTTGTAAAATAATTTTTGTAAGTCCCTTTCTATTACTTGTATGAAGGTCGATAATCTTTATTTTTGTACATTATAAAAACAGTTATATTTTTCTTAAAATCATAGTTTAAATGTAATTTCCAGTCTGTCAAGCTGGTATTTTGTCTAATAAAATAAGGTTTGCTGTAAATGTGTTTCTTGAGTATTTTTTACACAATTCTATTTACTGACATAACAAACTAGACAATTTTTTCTTTCTATGTAAGAATATAATATCTTAAGAATATACAATAAAAAAAAAAAATACATTTAAAGCGAACAGAAATACCAACAGCGGAAGATGACCCTAATGAGAGAAACAGAGGCTAGGCATAGAAGACCATACATCCAAGCATTATGATGCAACATTCACATGCATGCTATATGTGCACCATCAGAGCTGTGGAGTAAGTCAGAAGCAAATTTGGGTATCTGAGTCAGCAAAAATGTTCCGAATCCTAATAACGTTAAATACAAACACTGAGGATGATAAATTCAGAAAGTTTATCAAAGTAATTAACTGTTGGCATGCACTGGTAAAAGCTGTGTGTTTGCTTCAAAAAGACTACTATATTTTATATAAACTATAGTAGTCTTCTGAAAGCAAACTCTGTTTTTACAAGTGGAGAGCAAAAGTACATTATTTTTTAATTACTTTGATACTTTATTTTTAGTGTTACTGTTTCTTTAAAAACAGAGAAGTCGGGGGGGTACCATAAATGTAGGAGTCGAAGGATATATGCACGGACTCCACAGCCCTGTGCCCCATATCTATATGTCTATGTAAGAAGTCAAATGGAAACTATTATATATTTATGTATTATACTAAACAAGCCAAAGTTAAAACAAAAGTATATATAAAATTGGTTATGGGAGCACTTTAGGTTTAAATTAAATGTAGTTAATGTATTTGGTTTAAATTTGCACATTTTAAACTGTTAACATTAAAATGTTTTTTTTTACAAACTGTGCAGATAAAGACTCCAAAAAGAAAAGTAAAACTGGGGAATAAGATATGTATTTACTTTAAGGCATTAAAAAAGAACACATTCAAAGTAGCAGAATGTGCAAAGTTTTTAGTGGCATTGGGCAGCTGGAGAGACCACATACTACTTCCTCTTCTTACTGGTTAAAGAGCAACTTTTGTTGTAAAAACAAAATTTGTAGCTTACATTCTATTCTGTCTGATTTGTTTTTTTCTCTAGTGCCCATTAACATTTTTTTTTTTTTTAAATTTGTGGATGCTTTTTATCCTACACATAAAGCTTGGAGAACATGACATTTTGAGTCTGCTTTTGAAAATATTCAAAGAAGCTGAAGCCTGATATTTGATGAAGTGTTCACTAGATGTATACCCCTACGTTTTTAATCCACTGGCTGTGCATTCTTCTGCCTTATTAACCTTTGCCCTCTGATTACAGGTACATCTGTGTTGTCTGGGTTCATTTTGCCAGCTCAGGTTTATCCACACTTGCAGACTAGCTAAGCGCCTATTGATTATGGATACTGGATGCATAGACTCCATGTAGAATTGTATCGCAATTAGAATTGTATCGCAAGTAAATAAAAAAAAAAAATAGATAAATTCAGGTAAGTGTTTATAATCACTGCTGATATTTTTGCTTTACCTAGACCCGTTAAGCTTAGTTAAAGCTGACTTTATTAAAGTGAGACTTGATGCCGTTCATTGTTGCAGAATATAACTAATTATTTGTATTTGTGCAAAGGTGTTGGATGCCCAGATCTAGTCGGTGTGCTCCAGTATTGCAAATACAGTAGAACCCCCCCCATTTATGTTTTTCAGGGGACCAGAAAAAAATAGTGTAAAATCCAGGAAAATGTAAAATCAGGGAAACGTTTTATGCATAATATACTGTTTAGGTGGAAAATGAGGGAAAACATAAAATCAGGGGATGTAAAATGGGGTTTCTACTGTATTCCTAAATGTTTATTCATATATGAAAAAATAATTTGTTCTCATGACAATCTCTCTCATTTTATTGTGGCATTATATTCTCTCTGATATTTTATTTCAAAGCATTGAAACTCGGGTCAAGTTTTTAATGTGACTTTTATATTTTGAAAGATAAATAGCATGAAGTAGTAGTTTTAAGCACATATCAGCTCATTTGGATGAGACTGGTGCACCTCTTATAGTGCCACAGATTCTAAGCTGTTTTGGGATCAAGGCTGTGACTGGGCCATTGTAGGACATTTATACCTTGTTGTACTTGGCTACTCTAGTGTCACTTTTTGTGTCTGGGATCATTGTCCAGCTGAAACATTTTTTAGTAGACTGAAACCGATTTTTTTTTTTTTTTTTTTTTTTTTTTTTTTGTCAGTACTTGTATTTTGTACTTGCTCTTTTCTGTACATCTGAAACACAAAATATGTGGCTGAAATATTTATGGTGTTCCTTTATCTGCACCCCCCATTTTTTTTTTTTTTTTTTTTTTTTTTTGACTATGAAGCTTCAATTTCAAAATGGCTGGTATGGGGAAGCTGCTATAAAGAAGACCCTGCAGTCTGAGCCCCCTTGTCCCCAGGTGTCTGCCTATGATTAAGGGATACAATCCCGAAACGCGTTAGGCGGTCTACAGCAGTTTTTTCCCAATAAACTTATCTAGAAGTGCCGTCAGTCTGTGGAGTTTTTGTCTGCTATATGGTAGTTATACCACTGGAATGTCTGCTGGAGATGTAAACTGAAGGATGTGAAGTGAAGGACATAAGAATACATATAAGGGTTGGTGGATGTATGTGCTGTGGGGTGTCCTTTAGCTGGTCCTTTAACAATATGCACAGAAACTGCTGATTAAAAGATCTCCGCAAGGTGAAGCTAATGCATACCAGATCCCAGTTTCTCGATGGTTTCAAGTGAAACCTCTTGATTGTTATTCTGCATACACATCATAGGTTAACAATAAAATACAGTAGGAAAGTTGACACATGATAAAGTTTTATTGACTTAGATCTTCCCTTCATACGCAGTAAAACACATTTGAAGTGTTTTATGATGCACTTACAATATGGTGTGTATATGTGTATATATATATATATATATATATATATATATATATATATATATATATATATATATATATATATATATATATATATATATATATATATATATATATAGCAAAAATGTAGGTCTACTATAAAAAGTACTGCCAAAGCCTATACAGGAAAAACATCCAATGCACTGTAATATGAATATAATATGCACGCTATGTACAAAAAAAAGTTTTTTAAATGACCGCTCACAGAGGGGGTGACTTGTTAAAGCTCAGAAAAACTGTACTGAAACATCTGTTTCAAAATTTACAGTATTTTCTGCCGTGGAACAAGTTGATCACATTCTGATGAAATAACGTGTTTGGTTTGATAATCGCATGAATTCTTTAAAACCTTTCCTGGCTGTCAGAAAAAATGTTTTTGACAGGCAGAACATTTTTGTTATATGGGAAATCTATCAAACTGCTGGGAATATCTTGGGATTCTCCAGTTCAATATTTCATTAATTAGCCCCATAGATACATAGTACATGACGCTAAAAAAAAGTCAACTTTTTTTTCAAAGTAAATCTAAAGCCTAGATGAGAAGACAAGAAAAAAAATGTATTTACATACAATTTGCACATTGTATTTGAGTTATGAGTTAATTAATCTATATATGTCTCTCTAATAGAATTCTGAAGAGCTTTGTCTAGTATATAGTAAATTTACATGATACATTTTAAATTTAAAAATTTTTTTAAACTCAAATCTAATTTGGACTATTCCCTAGTCAAATTACACTAAAATAAACTCAAATTTAAAAATTCTAAATTTCAATTTGACCCTTGATAAATCTAAACCTTGTAGTTTCATTTTTATCTTTATGAGTATTTGTGTTATCAAATGTGTATAACCTGTAGCCAAAACAAACGATAAACATTGTGTCACAGATAAGATATAGCTCAGGGAATAAATAGCTTTGGTGCCCATACCTGTGCCAGAAGGCTGATAATTGGTCACAATATGAGAAATTTCTGTAGCAGCCTATGTCTATATTCTGCTTCCTTCCACCATCTTTTCCCCATAACTTTGACACTGTATATACATGATTCAATCAGATGAATGAGAGCAATCCAAACAGCAGAATACCTGCTACAATGTGATTTATTTGCAACTACATACACAACATGTTTCGGGCCACACACGCCCTTTATCAAGTGTAACACACACGCCCTTTATCAAGTTACACTTGATAAAGGGCGTGTGTCGCCCGAAACATGTTGTGTATGTAGTTGCAAATAAATCACATTGTAGCAGGTATTCTGCTGTTTGGATTGCTCTCCTCATTCATCTGATTGAATCAATTATGTTGAAGACGTGTGGTGAAGTCTTTTGAGGAAAGAAGCCCCAACCTATTTTAAATTTTGGCAGTGCGCTGAAGTAATTCATGAATAAACACTGTATATACAGTATGCCAATATGTAAGGTGAAATAGTTGCACTGTGTATTATATAGCTATCCTTCCAAATAGAAACTGCAGGTCATTTGACTTCCTCATATTCCACATACTGGAAAAAGGAAACTCCAAAATATCAAACAAACCAACTGCAGTTTAAATAGATCACAAGTTGGGTTAAGCGGCAGGCATGGACAGTAAAATTCAGCAAAATTCCACCAGTATGTGTCCAGGGGACTCATGGAACTGAATTAAAGCAGTGTAAGTATGTGAATAGGTACTGGAGCACCTGTATGGTGTCTGGATAAAGTATACTAAACACATAATATAACTAGAACAGCACATCACTGATTAGAGGATTGACATATTAATTAAACAAGCTAATTGGCATCCAGGAAGTTATGGTAGCCAAGCAAATATCCGATTAAGAATGCTATTATTTCATCCTCCGGGACTGCTGGTCACGTATGGCAAACACAATCCTCAGGGCAGTGACTGGATTCCTGTGTGGGCATGCTCTTCAGCCTTTGACAACCACCCTTGGCTTTGGGCCTATACCTTAGCTACTTAGGTGCTGCCAGGACTTCCCACACAAGAATCCAGTAACTCTCACAGGGGCAGGCAAGGACACCAAACATATACTCTGGGGAAGGAGCCAGTAAGGAAGAAGCTGGACGTAATCAGACAGGTGTGTCACAACCAGATAACAGGAGAAGAATCATGAGGCTAACTCAAGCCAGGGTCAGAACCAGGAAGTCACACAGGGGTCAAGAACAGATAGCAGGAGTCAAAGGACCAGCAATGAGAGGTTATAGAGCATCTAGGACCAAGCACACTTTACTTATAACGGGCAGTGAGTCAGTGCAGAGCAGGGGTTTTATAGCCAGACTAATGGCTAACACTGAGCACCTGTGGCCAGATTACAGTTGCATTCACCATGCCCAGGGAATACAAGGATACTAATAATAGTAAACCAGGTCTATACCTGTCTGCATGTATAGCACAGCAACATAGGAGTTGACAACCTGCAGGTCACTAGTTCAAACCCATGTAGGATGGTACACTTATCTAAAAATGGCATTCCAAAACATAGTTTCAAGCACCTAAAAAATGTCAAAACACCTATGCTGAGAATACCAATGGATTATTTACAAACCAAAAGTAAGGGGCATGTTTACTAACATTGGTGATAAATATCTGGAGAGATTTCTGGAGATGTTGCCCATAGCAACCAATCAGATCTTTGCTTTTGTTTTCTAACTCGGCTGTGGCTGTTTAAATCTAATTGCTGATTGGTTGCCATGGGCAACATCTCCAGAAATCTCTCCATATATTTATCTCCAATGTTTGTAAACATGCCCCTAAGTGTGTAGGCTACAAGAAATAAGTGAGTTTAAGGGAACGTTTAAAACTCTGTAGGGAAGGGGAGAGTCTTATGCTGTGACGAAATAAATTACACAGGGAGGGAGCAGAGCTGCTTTGGGAATGTCCTTCCTGTAGGTGTGGCTGTGAGGTGGTTACTAGGGTAGAAGGTTATTTATCAGTTATTAAGATACTATTTCTCAACAAACAAGGAAGTTAATTTACATATTTGCCTGGCGAAGCTTCTGGGTGTTGGTTTTCTATAATGTTCGTTGCTCTAGCTGCTGGGATGTGTTGCAGAAACATATTAAATATAGTCTATGCTATTGTGGTATTTATTGTACTTTGTTTTAGACTTAAATATCCTAGCCAGAAGAGATTGATGGGGGAGGACAATTAGTTTCTGGAATCTGCTCAAATTAATTATTTGGGATGAGTGGATTTTATACTTTGCTCTCTGATATATAATTTTTGACTTGACTATATGTGCTAGTTCCCTTAGACTATTTGGTGCTTGTGCAGAGTTATGATCCACCCCATAACATGTACACTCCTGCCAATATTTTAAAAACAATAGAAGCTGTATATAATTTTCTTTAAAGGTATGTCCAAGTGCTGCTTGTTTGATTATTGTTTGAAGGTTATTCATTTGAAAAGCCAGACAAGTAGTCTGCTATTTTTTAGGTCAAACACTACATTCGGCTGTTTGGCATAATCACGTGAAAATTCCTTATTCCGCATCCTCACATGATTGCGCCAAGTCACCAGATGTAAAGTGTTTCATACGTGACAATTTCAATGGATACGAGGGGAAGGTGTTGGGTGTGGGGAGCTTTGTCACCCCCAGGAGAGGAGATATCCTGTAGACGACACTACTTTAAAAACAATAGAAGCTGTATATAATTTTCTTGTTGAATAAAACAAAAGTATGTCCAAGTGCTGCTTGTTTGAAATGCCAGACAAGCAGTCTGCTATTTTTTCGGTCATGTGGCAGGAGGAGAGGAGCTAACCTGCAGACCACAAAGCCCTTAAACACAGGGTTTTATTCACACCACTATTAAACAGCAGTATGTCCTCCCTTATAATGTCTCCAAATATAAAATAACAGTAAGATGACTGACATAACAGAATACTTAGACTGAATACTTGGACTGTTTAGATCCTCTTTTTAATAAGACTTTGGACTAAAATCAGATAATGCAAATTCAACATAGACATACTGTCACTTACAAATCATAGTTTAAATTAGATTTGAAATCTGCCTTCTATTTTTTTTTTGTTTTCTCTGTATTAAACCCTAAGATGAAAGAATAACAGTAACGCATGCAATACAGAATGCAGCCTAAAGCAGAACGTTGCTACTCATAACAAAGCCATAACCATTCAACTTTTATGTGTTTACACTGATAAGCATTAAAGGGTTTGTTCACCTTTGAGTTAATTTTAGTATGTAGTATAGAGTGATATTCTGAGACTTCTATAGATTTGCATTTGGTTTTCATTTTTTATTTGTGCTTTTTTTTAGTTATTTAACGTTTTAATTCAGTAGCAAGCCAGCTATCCAGATTCATGCAATCTGGTTGCTAGGGTGCAAATTACCCTAGCAACCATGCACTGATTTATATAAGAGACTGGAATATGAATATGAGAGACCTGACTAGAACAATGAGTAATAAAAAGTATCAATAACAACATTTGTAGCCTTACAGAGCATTTGTTTTTTAGCTGGGGTCAGTGGAAAAAAAAGAAAAAATGCAAGTAATTAAAAAATATAAAAAAAAAATAAACGAAGACCAATTGAAAAGATGCTTAGAATTGGTCATTTTATAACATATGAAAAGTTAACTTAAAGGTGAACCACCCCTTTAATCACACATTAATAGGAGCACCACTTATTTTTTTTAAAAATAAAAAAAAAAAATGTTAGTAGGTAATAAACATAACCACTTCTATGTTTGTGGAAAAAACATAACAAAAAAGAAAAAAATACAGTTAATGAAACTGCATTATTGAGCCAGGGCATAGTTTGCTTGTGTTACAAAGACCACAACAACTGGGCACCACTTGTAAATCTCTGGTAAATGACTGATCTGCTCTAAACTTATTATAGGGTTTACCGGTCATTGGTGATAATTTCATAATTCCAGTAGAGAGAAGTACTCATATTGTTGATGCAACTCCAGTGATAGTGTTGTTGATGTTTTTAAAAGCGTTTGTGCACATTTTCATGGGGCAAGAGTAAACCAGTTGCCCTGAACAACGAATTGCCAGCATTACTGCTTTCAGGCACTTTGCCGATTTACTAACGGGCGCAGGCATAACTTCGCTAGTGAAAGTGACAGATGCTAGCGGTCATTCGAACTCTATTCGGACGTTACGCCTCAAATTCAGTAAGATTGCGGATTTTACTGAACGTTACCTCTTTCACCAGACTTGCCTTCGCCAGCTCAGACCAGGCAAAGTGCATTGGAGTCTTGGAGTATCTTCCTCAATCTTCTGTTACTTACATCATATTTGTAGTGGAAAAAAGTCACAGAAAAAGCTGGCCTCTTCCTTTTTTCAGAGTGATAGCCTGCAAAAGTGCTTAATTTTTTTGGGGGTAACAGAGTTCCCCCATACATTTTCTAACATATAGAACATAAACTATACAGTGGGCTCATGTGTAGGGCATTAAACCAACTCTATTTTCTTTATTAAGGTTCCCTGGACTTGTGTAATGTAATGTATTTGTTGCAACATACATGTCCATTCAACTTTAAATTTTCCACCGTATGCAAATAAGCATGAGCAAAGATCTCAAACAAAGATGCGTTAGGCAGAATTGAACACTAGCGCATCTTCGCTTTGATGGCCGAAGTAACGCTAGCGAAAATTCATCATTGGCTGTGCCCTGGACACAACTTAGCATTTTAGTAAATTAGCGTTGTCTGAGCGAATTTTCGCCTGGCAAAGTGTTGCGATGGTTGCGAAAAACCGTCGCTGCTGAATTTCCGCTGCTTAGTAAATTTACCCCATAGTTTGTAATTGCACCCTTCTTCACTTTACTTACACAAAGCCAGCTCAGCATATTTTACTGCAGAATATATGTTACCTTAGAAGTACCTAACTACAGCTATGGGATCCTTAACTGGAAACCCATTATCCAGAATGCTACAGATTATGGGAAGGCCATCTCCCATAGAAGCCATTTTAATCATATAATTCAAATTTTTAAAAATAATTTCCTTATTTCATGTAATAATAAAACATGGTAGCTAAACTGCATAGTAACTAAACTGCATAAATCCATAGTGATGGCAAAATAATCTGATTTTGGGTTTATTTATTGTTTAAATCATGTTTTAGTAGACTTAGGGGCCGATTCACAAAATTCGGGTGAAGAATTCAAATGAAAAAAATTCGAATTTCGAAGTATTTTTTGGGTACTTCGACCATCGAATTGGTTAAATTCGTTCGAATTCGAACGAAATCGAACGATTCGAAGTAAAAATCGTTCGACTATTCGACCATTCGATAGTCGAAGTACTTGCCCTTTAAAAAAAACTTCGACCTCCTACTTCGGCAGATAAAACCTACCGAAGTCAATGTTAGCCTATGGGGAAGGTCCCCATAGGCTTGCTAAGCTTTTTTTGATCGAAGGATTTTCCTTCGATCGTTTGATTAAAATCGTTCGAACGATTAGCGCTAAATCCTTCGACTTCGATAGTCGAAGGATTTCAATTCGAGGGTCGAATTTCGAAGTAATTTTAACTTCGAAATTCAACCCTTAATGAATCTGCCCCTTAATGTATGGTGATCAAAATTACGAAAAGAACCCCAGGTCCTGAGCATTCTGGATAACAGACCCTATACCTGTACTTAGGAAGCACTGGAATGTCCATTTTAACAGAGGACTATCTACAGGAGAGTCTACTGTATTTAGTCCTGCAATATGCTTGATCTTTTATTTAATCTGCAGTGGTTCACATGGCGAATCCCAGAAAAATCTCTGCTATACATGGCTCTTTTTGCCCGCATTTAACAACCTTTCACATTCTTCAAAGAGCGATATGTATTTGTGTTCAACGTGAGTCCAACTGCTTATTGATTGAGTTAAAAAAAACTACAGGACAGTACAGTGAATCTAAAAGCAGACAAGCTGTCCATACACATACACCAAATGGTTATTTGGTGTACTGTACTGTGCTGTTTTTATCTTTTATATTTTTATACAATCTTCACTCACTGTCACTTATGTAAATAACATGGTTCATTTTGTACTACATATGATCTGCTGCTATACTTTGTTTTAAACTATGCTTGTGACAAATAAAGAATCTTATCATACCTATAAAAATTTATATCAGCTCCCAACTGATAATCATGTAATAAGGAAATTGATCAGTTTAATAATAAAATAGACCATCAACCCCGTTATGTATATTTATATATGGATTTCATATGCCCTCTTAATCGCCTTTTCTCAAGCAAAAACAATCCCAACTTGGCCAGTCTTTCTTCGTCCATAACTGGGACCTTCCATACCCTTAGGCAGCTTAATTTCTTTTCTATGGACTTGTTTCTCTTAAAGGAACTGTTCCGTGTAAAAATAAAAACTGGGTAAATAGGCTGTGCAAAATTACAAATGTTTCTAATATGTAATGTATAAAGGCTGGAGTGATTTGATGTCAGTCAGAACACTACTTCCTGCTTTTCAGCTCTCTTGGTTTACTCTGACTGGTTACCCTGGCTTCCAGGCAGTAACCAATCAGAGACTTGAGGGGGGGGCCACATGGGTCATATCTGTTGGGTCAATTACAAACTCACTGAACAGAAATGTACCATGTGGCCCCCCTTAAAGTCGCTGACTTACTCTGAGTTATAGAGCTGAAAAAGTTGGATTCTGGCTGTTTTATTAGAGATCTGTTCACTCCAGCCTTTATACATTACATTTTTGGCTAACTATATTAGAAACATTTTTTATTTTGCACAGCCTATCTATTTGCACCGTTTTTATTTTCACACTGAACTATTCCTTTAACCCTTGCCATTACTTTGTTAATGACCCTCTCTTCTGAATCTATAACCATTTGTTTTGCTTGTGTTTGTATGAGTCTCTCAGAAATAATTGACACACAACACCTAAGTATAAATTAAGAATTTATATAGTGTTAGAGCTTGCACTTTTGTGGCTAATCTATTGGCAATAACTGCTTCGGTAACTTTCCTTCTCCTTTAAATACTTTGCCCACAAAACTTTTGGGACTATAATTGCCAGGTTGAGAGATGTAATTGCTTTTTAACATCAGAAACCCATAGGCTTTCTTCCAATCCACAGGTATCATATCAGATGAAAGAGAAAATGAGATAAAGTGGCCTGGCTAAAACGGAACTATAGTACTTTACATAAACATTTTACTACCAAATGTTGTGTCTTGACAATAACTGTTGACAATAACTGCTTCGGTAACTTTCCTTCTCCTTTAAATACTTTGCCCACAAAACTTCGGGGACTATAATTGCCACTTTGAGAGATGTAATTGCTTTTTAACATTAGAAACCCATAGGCTTTCTTCCAATCCACAGGTATCATATCAGATGAAAGAGAAAATGAGATAAAGTGGCCTGGCTAAAACTAAACTATAGTACTTTACATAAACATTTTACTACCAAATGTTGTGTCTTGACATTTAATTGATTGAGTCAAGCCATGTTTGCCAATGTTTTGTGGATATTATAACTTTGTTTTTTGTCAAAGGCAGTCAAATACACAACTAGTCACATGATTAAATACTAAATTAAATTTATTTTGTTTTTACCAGGGACATTGAACTTATGTAGAGTGTAATATAACGCTGCCTTAAATCACAATAAACTCCATATGTACAACAGCAGCAATGTGAATGACATATAAGAACACTTTTATAGACTGTTGAGATCCCCTTTAAATACGACTTAAATACGACTTTGGACTAAAATCATCAAATGCAAGTTGAACACGAATAATCGTGTACTAATCATATATTAGATTAGATATTTGTCTTTTTATCTTGGTACTTTATTTGAAAGACTTTTACACTAGTTACATGTAATACATAAACGCTTTTAGGTGCATTCACAAAAAACAAATTAGCCCCAGCAGCAATGTAGCAGGGCAGAAGAGTCAATATAAAAGCAGCTAAGCTGGCCATACACAAACCAATAAAATTATACAAAACCAGGTTTTGTACAGTTTTCAGTATGTGTTCATCCAACTGATATCCGTGTACTAAGGATATTAGTCGGGTTGTTGTGTAGGCATGTTAAAATGTAATCTGTATCATATTTGCCAGTGTGTGCTGCCAGATGCAGCTTACATTGTAAAAATAGAACATTGGTCCCTTTTATTTATTTTTATATATATAGTTATCATATCCTCCTTAAGTGTCCCTTCTCTATTGTAAACACGAAATAAGCCCAATAGGATTGTTTAGCATCTAATAAGCATTAATTGTATCATAGTACAAGGTACATTTTATTTATTACAGAGAAAAGGGAAATCAATTGTAGCTGTAGCATTGACAACTACCCGTTGTACAAGGTACAGTTTCAGGAATGGTTTCTCCATGGCTCAGCATAGGAGGGCAAACTCTACAGGGCAAGACTTCAAGACTTCAGGGGGAAGCGAAGGGGACGGCACAGTGCTGTTCCTGAGTGTTAAACTATGCGCATGCGCACGCACAGAACGCGGAAGGCCCTGAAAGGCAAGGGGACATCGCTGGACAGGGGGAAACTGGAAGTGGAGGCAACAGTGCTGGACAGGGGAAGCGAAGCGGACGGCACCGGCAGGGGAGCGGGGGCGATGAGTAGAGTAACTACACAGAATCATCACCTGTAAATTTCAGTTTTCACCTCTCTGAAGAGTTACAATGTGCCATTGTGATTGGATTAGTGGAAGAGTCTATATACTGAGGACTTCCCACACCAATCCGTTGAACTGAAGAAGCTGCTTGGATGAGTAGTGAAACATCTTCAATGATTACTCAGCAAGTCCAGTTTTACCTATACTAGATATTTATGGGTCTATAATTGCCAGGTTGAGAACGTTATTACTATAACATTTTGTAATTCCATCCATTTTCCTCCAATGCATAAGTTCCATATCAGATGAAACTGAGTCTCAGAAATAAATAAGTGGACTTCAGTAAAACTCAACTAAGCACTCCATGCCAGCAAAGGTTTATTCTTTTAGGTTCCAGGCCTTGTTCATATCAATTTTGTGTAAAAATGTAAATACCATATTCGGTGTCAGCCACTTTTGCTTGAGATGAACCATCTTTGCCATGATAGTGTGGATCTTATGACTTTGTTGCTTTTTCATGCAAATACTGATCACAGGCTGGTCACATGATGGTGTTTGAGATAGATTTACTACATGAGTTTTTACCAGGGACAATTAACATAAAAATTATGCTGTAAAAAATGTTTGAGTATTGTATAATATGTTACCATCAATATCACAATAATCTAAACATCTAAGATAACAGCAAGATGATTGACATACCATAACAATTTATGGATGGTTTATATCTCCTTTAAATAAGACTTTGGACTAAAATCAGATAACGCAAGTTAAACTTTAATAATCAGTTACTAATCATGAATTTGATTCAATTAGATATTTGTCTTTTTGTTTTGGTACTTTTTCTTTTGTGTCAAAATGTGTCAAAAATACCACCTCTTTTCTGCTGTTGTAAAATGTTCAAGGTTTAGGATCGGACTGGGCCGGTAGGCCCTCAGGAAAAAGAAATGGTGGACCCTCATGGGCCCTGCTAGCCCAGACCGCAAGGCCACCCAAGATGCAACTCTCTGACCTGATGGGGTTTACATTACGTACATTTAATACCTATACCCTTTGCTGTGCAACCACAGGAGTTACTAAATACAAACATATTGTCCAGCTCACTAACCAGCAGTTAAACCTTTAGCAAATGGAATGCAGGGGCTATAGGTATACGTATCCTATCTCTTTTGCTACTTGATACCAGCTGAAAATTTCTGCAGGTCAGATTTTATCACTAGAAAACCTACAGTGCCAGATAAAGACACAGTGGGTGAATTCAAGAGTTGTGTAGCTTAGTGCGATCGGGACAACATTCTCAAAAGCCTGCAGTTTGAGTTCCCATTTAAATTGAATGGGTTTATTTTCCCACTCACTTGGGTGATAAAGCTCTTGACATAACCATGTTATTTTATTGTCCTTAGGTTCACTTGAGAGGTCTTTACACAGTGCCATGATGCCACACAATGTTATATTATAAACTGGGCTGTAATGTCTGCCACCCAGTCAGTGCTGCCAGTATCACTAATAATATTATACTATAGTAATATCTGTACTATCTGTACTAATTTCCACCTACCTCACTCATTTATTAAGAAAAAAAGCAGTGCATGAGGTAAAAGTAAATGCCAATGGATGCCTTATTAGCAGGTTAGTAGCAAGGCATGGAATGAGAGCAAAACATATTAGTGTCCTTTCTAATCCACCTAAACACGAGGACAAAAAAATCCTATTGACCAACACCCCAGATCCTAGGCCACCTTCCCAATCGGATTAATGCTTTTCCAAAGACAAGACTCTGCTCCATAAAGCGACTTTTAAAGATTTTGTTTTTCTTGGCTTGCATTGCTTGCTCCCTGTGAATTGATACGTATACAAGGCTTTCCTATACTTGCGGAATTATCATTATTTCCTTTTTAAGTTAAATGTCACATTTAGTATTCTGTTTATCCAGTGTTGTATTTTCATACATATGATTGTAATCATACAATGATTAGTTATTTTACTTAGTATTATTTTCTATTACCGTACAGTAGGGTCCCTTTTACAGCGCATTGACTATGCCTAAACTTTTTGGACTATCTGCAGCTTCAAGAAAGCATATTATTATATGAACACCTACTCACCTTTTAACTTTCATTGGAGCGTATTAACATGCACTGTACTAAGTGCTTTGGCCTTTTGGCGATTGTTTTTATTTTTGAGAACAATATTATCTATTTTAGTGTCATTCTAAAGCTTCGCTGAGGAGTCAAGTTTTTGCTTAATTTGATTATTCGCTATTTGTTTCTGGTTTCTTGCTTTTATTGCATGTTTGCTAATATTTTATATCCTGGAATATCATTATACCTGGCTTGTGTCCTACACACTTTCTTTTCAATTAGGCTAGTTAGATATGTATCCTTATTTCTCATTCTATATTCTTTACCATTATGCATGACCTGCTGCACTTTTCCTTATATTTCAGATCTCTCTTTACCAGCCCCATGATCTGCCCAGTCATACACTGAGAATGTACATAGTTCAGCATCTTGAAATATATGACAGCTTCTGGACCAGTCTTTACAGCTGTACTGTAATAATTTACAATCTTTCCCATAATAAGATTAGAAGTGCAATATATATTGCTGACTTTTACTCACATTTTTACGACCATGATTTCAGTTTGCAGGAATACAATCGAGGCATTCATCAGCACAAATAGTTCACCAAATTTTTCTCCTGCCTGGATTAAACAGGACTCATGTTTGTAAGATATGTTGGCTCAGCAGCAATTTTATAATAAATATACAGATTTCATTAAAACTTCTAGGCTCCTGTAAAATACTAATCCTGAGGCAAATAATATAGTTTTTACAAAAAAAGTTAAACAGATTGTAGCAAAAGCTTGCTGGTTAAAGTAAGACTGATAGAATGGATGTAAAAGAAGATTATGCTTGTGAGCATTAAAATAGCTATGAAGGCAAATTTTATTATGAGTCAGATGATCAGAGTAAGGAAAGTGAATAAAAGCTTTGTTTAACTTGCAGACCTAAAGCTGAAGTTGTTGATACACGGCCAGGCACTCAGTTCTGTTAGTTGAATCATACTCCTTGGAATGCATTTCTTTCCAATGAATGTGCAAAACACATAAGAGACTCATGGATATACTGAATATGTATCCCATATTTGTTTTTCTTGGAGTTTATTTCTTAGCCCACAATTGCAATACATAGCAAGTCGATCATTTTTCAAATGTTATGTTATCATTTTTCAAGCATATAGTATTCTAGTATTGTTACTGTTTGCAGTGCTTATAGAATAAGCTTTCTACTGGTGTTGCTCAAATTCGGACAACACAGCTACATAGTTGGATTAATGACATTTGCTTAGAGGTTCTTTGGAGTCTTTCTCTCTTTGCCATCATGCCACCCAGGAGTATGAACTGACATAAGCCATCCAGGGGAACCACTGCAGCTCCCACATGTAATCTGCATTTAAGTAATCATGATGTTTTCCATTAGTCTCATCAGGCCTGGATTTGTGGAAAGGCCACCAAGGCCCGGGCCTAGGGCGCCAGGATTTTAAAGGGATGGCATGCTGCTCAACCACACCAACATTGGTTCAGGAACACTGAGGATTCCCAGCAGATACAATAATTTTATACATTTAATGTTCCCCAATAACCAATGCTTTAGTCCCAATGAAAATTTGCATGAATAAAAGGTAGGGGAGGGGGACGGACAGCAGAGGGCCTAGGGGTGCCCACATGTAAATCTGGCCCTGGGTCTCATCCTGTTTACTTTTGTGAGAAACGACAATTTATTGATATCACAACAGAAGCACAGGAAGATGATTCAAGATGCACTAGTGGTTCTGTTCGCCCTTCCAATTTCTGATCAGTGTTTACAATGAGACTTGTTAAATAATGGTGCAATACTGGTAGTTTTGTTATACAGGTATGGGATCCATTAACTGGAAATCCAATTTATCCAAATAATCCAAATGATTAAAAATGATTTCCTTTTTCTCTGTAATAACAAAACAGTACCTTATATTTGACCCAAAATAAGATATAATTAATCCTTATTGGAAGCCAAACCAACCTATTGGGTTTATTTAACTTTAGGGCTGAACTCCACGACAAGCTTACGTCCGACTCGTCACCACACAATGACACGCAGGATTACATGATTTTCTAGTAGTCTTAAAATATAAAGATCCAAATTACGAAAATATCTGTTTTTCAAAAAACCCCAGGTCCCCAGCATTCTGGGTAACAGGTCCCATACAGGACCAGAACTAGGGGTAGACATAATAGGTACCTGTCTAAGGTGCCACATTGGGGGGAGGCACTGGACAGGTACCTTTTAGACAGTTGTCTGCATAACTCCAGTCCAGGCTCACTTGTTCTCGATGCTGCTCTTGGCGATCATGCCTTTCTGCTTGCCCCTCCATGCACATGTAGCATCATAGCTCAGTTGTGTATACGGTCACACGGGGGCACAGAGGGAGGCAAGGTGGCCAGCCGTGTTGCCTAGGGTGCCCATTTGGCTAGGTCTGCCTCTGGTCCCATACCTGTATGTACAGTAATTTGCTTGGGCTGGGGTTTATTATGTCTGTGCAAAGTCTTTTTGCAATATATATATATATATATATATATATATATATATATATATATATATATATATATAAACAAAAGTCCAGAGAAAGCACTCAAGGCCATGACCATCAGCTGTGTATCAAAATATATTTATTCGTGCATGGTGCATCAACGCGTTTCGGCTCACATGGAGCCGTCGTCAGGATCCATGCACGAATAAATATATTTTGATACACAGCTTATGGTCATGGCCTTGAGTGCTTTCTCTGGACTTTTGTTGACTAATTTTGGTTAGCACCCGGCGAACAACTGGAAGATTGGTGAGTGCCGTTTCATTCACAAGGTGTAATTCACAAATCGCTAAAACAACCAGTTAACAATAGGATCCTTGGACAGTATGTGTTTGTTACCATGCCTTTAGTAACAAAATATCATGATTATCCAGTAACTTCCGATATTCTGAATTTGCAGTTCAAGTGTATGTTTGTCATCAGAGCATTGAATTAAGCAGACACAAAGGAAATATAGTAAGGATTTGTTTTGAGGTGGATAGCAAAACAGACATGTACAGTCTTGTTTTTACTCCCTAAGAGGTAGACAACTCTAACAAACAGGGCACTCAAAGCTTTTTGTTTCAGCCCGCACTTATTATATTATGTACTGTTTGCAATCCTTTTTTTAGTGCTCAACAATGCAATGCTCAGTCTGGCTTATTAATTTATACAAGTGCAATGCAAATAGTGATAACTTTGATGTGTCACTATGTTTTTGCCCACAATGCAGTTTCTCCAGCAATAGCCAGTGTTCACAGCCCTTGACACAACTTGAACCATTTCCAAATCCAGACAAAGGGACCCTGGAGATATTGCCTCCTTAAGGCAGTTATTCATTCCATCGCTCTATGCTCTGTATTTCTACTTAGGTCCACAACAAATTTCAACCTAGAGAGAGGGTATATTGAAGTATGAAACTTGAGATTTGATGGAGTTTTATAGAAAATAAAGACAGTGCTGGGGCCTGATGCTATCTGACCACTTCTTTTTTCTATTAAACGACATCCTGTCAGTCTGGATGCAAATGCTTTTTATAACTAGAACTTCCCTTTCTCAGTTCTCAAGCTTTTCTCCATCTCTCCATTGCAATGAGGGGAGTTTGTGAACAGAGTGGCAAATATGATCTCTCAAAGTCCACCTCATCTCTGTCCAAAGCTACTGCTGCCCAAACTGCATGGGATGGGATCTCTCCACTTATTGCAGGAGCAATCTCAGCTCATCGCATTAAATGCTCGGACCACACTGTCGTGAAATGCTGGGGCCACACTGTTCGATGAAATTATGGGGCCACACTGTCGTGAAATGCTGGGGCCACACTGTTCCATGAAATTATGGGGCCACACTGTCGTGAAAAGCTGGGGCCACACTGTTCCATTAAATTATGGGGCCACACTGTCATGAAATGCTGGAGCCACACTGTTCCATGAAATTATGGGGCCACACTGTCATGAAATGCTGGAGCCACACTGTTCCATGAAATTATGGGGCCACACTGTCGTGAAATGCTGGGGCCACACTGTTCCATGAAATTATGGGGCCACACTGTTCCATGAAATTATGGGGCCACACTATCATGAAATGCTGGGGCCACACTGTTCCATGAAATTATGGGGCCACACTGTCATGAAATGCTGGGGTCACACTGTGACATAAAATTGTTGGGACACAAACTTCTGGTTTACTCTGCCATATAATTCTAGGGAAAAGGTTGACTGTATCATGAAATGCAGGGCCACATCCTTATCTCTATCTTTTGTAATTAACATTTTTTTTGTTGCTTTTAAAGTAGGTATGATAATGGTTGCAGTGGTGGTTGTGTCATTGGGCAAGGCCTTGTTTTTCCACGTGAGCCATCCCTCTACATTTTTTACCCACTTCAATCACTGTAGGTGAAATTATTAGTACAGGTGTGGGACCTTTTATCCAAAATGTGTGGAATTTTCTGGATAGCTGATCTTTCCGTTATTTGGATCTTCATACCTTAAGGGGCTGATTCACTAACTTCGAGTGAAGGATTTGAAGTAAAAAAACGTTGAATTTCGAAAGTATTTTTTGGGCTACTTCGACCATCGAATGGACTACTACGACCTTCGACTGCGACTTCGAATCGAAGGATTCAAACTAAAAATCGTTCGACCATTTAACCATTCGATAGTCGAAGTACTGTCTCTTTAAGAAAAAACTTCGACCCCCTAGTTCGCCATCTAAAAGCTACCAAATTCAATGTTAGCCTATGGGGAAGGTCCCCATAGGCTTTCCTAAGTTTTTTGATCGAAGGATATTCCTTCGATCGTTGGATTAAAATCCTTCGAATCGTTTGATTCGAAGGATTTTATCGTTCGATCGAAGGAATAATCCTTCAATTGTTCAATCGCACTATTTACGCTAAAATCCTTCCCAGTCGAATATCGAGGGTTAATTAACCCTCGATATTCGACCCTTTGTGAATCGGCCCCTAAGTCATACCTTAATGTAAACATTAAATAAATAGGCTGGCTCTGCTTCCATAAAGGATTAATTATATCTTGGTTTGGATCAAGTACAAAGAACTGTTTTATTAGACGATCTTCGGTTCTGCAGGAACAGCTTGCTTGTCACTGCTAGTGCACAGACTCCCGGCACGAGGAGGGGTGCTTTAGGGGAATATTTTAATTTAATTGATTTTTTCCAAACTTCATGATGTTTGGTTATAAGTTATGTCATCAGTGTTAATTTTAAATTGTGATTTTGCATGGCATACTGAAACGTGTGTATTATATATGACCGTATAAAGGCAAAAACTGTTAAAAAACAATAGGGGTTAAATAAGTCCTTAAATATCCTATAGTTTATGGTATCAGTATAGCTCCCCATCTTCTTTTCTGCTGATTCACTGCACATGCTCTGTGCTGCTGTCACTTACTGAGCTTAGGGACAGACGCACAATATACTTACTATAATTCTCCGGCGTCAACATTTTTTGGACACGCGCCGGAAAAGTCGCTTGTGTCAAAACCGCCATGTGTCAACACTATTCGGATGCCCATTGACTTTAACGCCAGAGTCAAAATTGATGTGGATGTCAGTTTTCGTGCTTTGCAATTTTTTTTTGCGGGAGATATTTGCCCATCACTACTGACTTCATGAATCATATGAATGTAACAATATAAGGTTTATTAGTAATTACATGGCAGCTGAGAACCCAGTTCAATTTAGAATGTAATAATCAAACCTATAGCATCAGCTTTTATGACATATGAACCTCCGTTTTTGCCATAACAGCTTCTCGACAGCCACCCAGAGCACACTGAGCATGTGCAACTGTCACTGATAATCCTACCAAAGTCCAAGATTGTGGTGAGGTCCTGCGCACAACATTAAAAAGTCTGGATCATTAATGTTATAGATATGCTGTACTTTTAGGCTGGTGCAAAAATGGCATTTCTAGACATTTTTAGTTTATTTCTCTTTTATATGTAAAGCTAGACTTCCATTTGCCACATGTTTTAAGCAAAAAGTCAAACAAAACTTATCTTTATATATGCTGTGTGTTAAGAGTCATAAAATGAAGATGCCAATTTGGCTGTTTTGCTATGCTGCATATTTCCCACATCTTTCAGTCTTATCCCTTCTGTTAGGTAGCAAAGCTTAACTACAATATTAATGATGTTTCTGTTCTTTCCAATGTGTACTTACTGGAAAATATCTAGAGGGTGTTCTTGTCATAATATTGTTATATTTTAGCTCAGTGCTGTAGACACAGCTGCTCTATAAATGCTCACACAATCAGCTGAACTATAGGCATAACAAAGTATGTTCTTTCAAACATGTACTTATTTTAAATAACTGTTTAATACTGTTATATACTTTCATTTTTCATTTCCATTTCTGGTGACTTCCTAACACAGCGAGAATATTCAGCCATACCCTGATTAGGTTAGAGATCCTTAACTAGGTTGCTTATTTTTTATTGATCTGTGTAACTAGGGTACTTTTTGTTCCTTGTTTCCTAATGATATAATGACCTGGATTATTGTAGCATCAATCAGACACTCCCTGATATTTTTCCATACCTAATATGAATGCCGACATTCATATGCATAAGAATGTAATTTATTTATTGATTCATCTCTGGAAAAAGAGTGAGATAAAAGGGTTACAATCACAAGGGTTACAGAATCACATAAAGAGGATATTGACAGAATCAAAATGTGATCCCGGACACTAAGGGGCAGATTTATCAAGGGTCGAATTTTGAGTTTTTTTTTTAAACTCACACCAACTCAAAATTCGAATAAAAAAACCTGAAATGTATTTTAAAAAATCACATTTTTTAACTTTGAGGCTGTATTCGATTGTTCGAATCGAATTTCGGATCGTATTCGATCGAATTTGATTCAAACTATTTTATTCCCCCATAGGCTAAAACCGGAATTCAGCAGGTTTTAGATGGTGAATAGTCGACGTCGAATTTTTAAAGAGACAGTACATGATAAATGTCGATATTCAAAGTTTTTAATTTTTTTCAAATTCTAAATTGAATTTGGACTATTCCCTAGTCTAGGTACACTAAGGGGCACATTTATCAATTAATAAACTCTCTAATTCAACCCTCAAAGTTAATCTTTCGAATATCAAATTTGAAGGATTTAGCGCAAATGCTTCGATCGAATGATTGGATTACAAATCGTTAGAATCGAACGATCATAATCGATTGATCAAACGATTTTTATTCAATCAAAAAAATGTTAGTAAAGTGCTGGGGAAGGTCCCCATAGGCTAACATTGAACCTCGGTAGGTTTAAAGTGGCGAAGTATGTAGTCAAAGTATTTTTTAAAGAGACAGTACTTTGACTATCGAATGGTCGAATAGTCGAACGTTTTTTACTTCGAATCGTTCGAATTTGACCTTTACTTCGAAATTCGCATTTTTTCTTCATTCGAATCCTTCACTTGAGCATAGTAAATCTGCCCCTAAAATTAGCTTTAAATTCAAATTTAAAAATTAAATTTTTCAATTCAATCCTTAATAAATCTGCCCCTAAGGGACACAAAAGCATGGGGTACATAATGCAGTCTCAGCACAAGGACCCATTGTAGCCTGTGCATGTTAATATGGAAACAAGAACGTGAAAGGATTTATTAGAGAATACTTTTATGATTATTGGTACTCTGTTTTTCCACCACATGAATAACCATCCCTGGCAGTATGTTTTTTGTAACACAGAATTATGCATACATTCAGAGAGCCACGGGCCAATGAAACTGAGGCTGAGTGGCTCACCAAGGAGGCATGGGAGTGAGAGTGCTGGCCAATGGGTGGCTATGGAGTATATAATGTCAGTTCGGTTTGCGGCTGGCGCAGGGTACTGGTCCTGTGAAGGTAACATTGGGAAATTAAAATTATATATTGATAAAAAAAAGTACAGGTAATGATATAAATGTTAATATGTTATATGGTAATAAATTCGGAGTAAATGCAAATAATATGTACAATAAAATGCTGTGGAAAATTCAATCCATGCATTGGGAGTGCAGGGAGGTAAGATGCTTTGTTGTATACTCTAGATTTTCCCCTGGTAAAGCTTAGAAAAGATCTATCCGCATTAGAGTTAAACTAAACAAAGGATTATTTGTATACTTCTTTAAAAGAGCCCAAAATAAAACATAGGTTCATCCTACGCCAGGCTGATACATCAGATAGCTTTAAGAATGGTTTGGATGGCTTTGTAGCAAGTGGTAATTACACTTCTGCAACAACAAGGACCTGACATACCAAAAAAGTTGTAAAAAGTAACCATTTTGTATTATAAAATGAAGCACATCAGAAATGAATGTTATGTTAAGAGTAAAAATATGACTATTTGGAAAGCCCCAAGTCTCTTAAGTGTGTCAATACTAAATATGTATTGTTTTATGGGGATTCCAAATGTTTAAAGCACTGCTCCAGAAATCAGCATCCTTTACATTATGGAGGTTCTTTAATAAATTATTTAAATAAAAAAAACCACAACCAAACTCCCATACCCGATTTCATCGTATTTATTATTTAAAAATCTCAAATTAATCTCTTCAGGGAAAAACCCCAAAAAAAATGAACTAAAAATTGTATTGCACAATTTTTGCTGGCCTTTTCCCTGATAGGATTTGTGGGATAAACCCAACACAGACTGCGATAACCAATTAGGATAGGGACCTCTGCCATTGACTTATACACAACCTCAGCAGGTCTGAGGTAGCATATTTTCAGATGTGGGCTTTTTGCAGCATCGGGCTTTAATGAATCTCAAAAAATTAAAGTTTTTTTAAAAACCTGAAAAACTTAATTTTGTCCCAAAAAACCCAACCAGAATTTAGTAAATAACCTCCTTAAAGGGATACTGTAATGGGGAATTTTTTTTTTTCAAAATGAACCAGTTAGTGCTGCTCCAGCGGAATTTTGCACTGAAATCCATTTCTCAAAAGAGCAAACAGATTTTTTATATTCAATTTTGAAATCTGACATGGGGCTAGACATTTTGTCAATTTCCCAGCTGCCCCAAGTCATGTGACTTGTGCTCTGATAAACTTCAATCACTCTTTACTGCTGTACTGCAAGTTGGAGTCATATCACCCCCCTCCCCCCCCCAGCAGCCAAACAAAAGAACAATGGGAAGGTAACCAGATAGCAGCTCCCTAACACAAGATAACAGCTGCCTGGTAGATCTAAGAACAACACTCAATAGTAAAAACTAATGTCCCACTTCATTTACATTGAGAAGGAAAAACAACAGCCTGCCAGAAAGCATTTCTCTCCTAAAGTGCAGGCAAAAGTCACATGACTGGGGGCAGTTGGGAAATTGACAAAATGTCTAGCCCCATGTCAGATTTCAAAATTGAATATAAAAAAATCGGTTTGCTCTTTTGAGAAATTGGTTTCAGTGCAGAAGTCTGCTGGAGCAGCACTATTAACTGATGCGTTTTGGAAAAAAAACACATTTTCTGATGACAGGATCCCTTTAAAAATCAGTTTACTCACATCAATCATATATTTTTGGAAAGAACACATTCTGAAAAATCTAAAATGGGTTAAAATATCTTTATAACAGAGCTGTCAAATATTTCCTTACTTTATCAGGAGTTAAGTATGTGTTATTATCTTCTATACACCCATGTGAATTTAGGAACAGCTTGTGTAATAGCTGGTATTATATCTGGATCACAATGTAGCAGATATCGGGGCATGTACTTAAGTTACAGTTATTAGTTGGAATGGAATTTTCAATAATTTTAATTTGTCAAATTATGACTATAAATTGGTTGGCAGAAGAAATATAAAGAAGAATTGGTTGGCAGAAGAAATATAATTATTTTATATACACCCTTAGGAATCCAGCCACTCTGTGATGTCAAAACACTGCAGTGTTTGGCAATAAATGTAGTTTAGAAAGACCTGTCAGGTAGATTGTAGATTTTTTTTTTTTCGTTCTTGTGTAATAACTGGCATTACAATGCTATTTTTAGATCCAAAAGAACATATAATTGGAGAGAGGTGCATACATAAGTGACGGGTATGTGTAATATTAAATGAATATAGTTTAATAAAGGTCAACATCTTGTATTGCTTTTGTTTTAAAACATGCCCTATATTTTCTCAAGTACAGGTGTGGGACCTGTTATCCAGAATGCTCGGGACCTGGGGTTTTTTTTGGATAATGGATCTTTCTATAATTTATATCTTCATACCTTAAGTCTACTAGAAATTCATGTAAACATTAACCAGAAAATCCCAATAGACTGTATTTGCTTCCAATACTTATTAATTATATCTTAGTTTGAATCAAGTACAGGTATTGGATCCGTTATCCGGAAAGCTGTTATCTCCAAATTACGGAAAGGCCGTCTCCCATAAACTCCATTTTATATAAATAATCCCATTTTTTAAAAAAAAAGAATTTCTGTTTCTCTGTAATAATAAAACAGTATCTTGTACTTGATCCAAACTAAGAAATAACTTATCTTTATTAGAAGCAAAACCAGTATATTACCGTGTTCTACTGCTTAATTATAAATTTTCAGTTTTACCTGCATCTTACTTTTTCAAGGTTAAAACTCTGAAATGGTTGCCTTTTTATTTGCCACCACTGAGATCACCTGACTGTAGCTGGATATTAATGATGGGAGCTATAACATGGAGCTGACCACTGCTCTTGTATAAACTATAGTCAAAAGACAATTTCTGCTCACCACTAAACAGTTTTAAACCTTTAGGCAGGGATGCAATGAGGATGTGACTACAAAATACATATAAAGAAAAAAGGTCTGCTCCCCATTATAATTGCAACCATTGCAGTACATTCGACATTTGCATGGTATTGCTCAGGTGCAAATGTCATAGCTGAAAAAGACATTCTTGTACCTCTCCAATTAGACCTCAGTGTATATTTGTCCCTCATCCTGGTGATGATATCCGCTGTCACTTACCCCATTTACTGTCCTCAACTGGCTCAAGTGTGCTCCAGAGCTCCTGAGATCCTGCTCTGGCACATTGTCCATTCTTTTCCTCAAAGGAACCAGGAATAATTATGAATAATTCCCATTCCTGTATACTTCAAGGGGGTTGACAGCGGGCAAACGCTAAAGAGATAATTATTAAAACTTGATTTTTTTGTAGTCAAGGTTTTTATGGGGAAAACGTGAATTTTTTGTGGAAAAATATAAAATCTAATTTTTAGAGATTTATTGTACCTCACAGCTGCTATAACTCCAAATTCAAAAATAATCCAACCTGTTGAGGTCATGTAGAAGTCAATGGCAGATGTCCCTGAAGTTATTTTTTGACATTGTGATCTGCGCTGGAGCATCTGATAAAGTCTGGGTTTTCATTTGATGATTCTAAAAAGTTGAGTTTTAAAATTTAATAAATTTGAGTTTTTGGAGTGTCAATTGCGCAATATGAATCAATGCTCGATTTTGACCCGACGTTTTGTTGCTCTGATTTTTTCGAGACAAATTATTGATAAATAATTTCGATTCGTGAAAAGGAGTTTGGTTGACTTTTTTTTGTTTTTAGGAAAACTGAGATTTTTCATTTGACTTTTTGCTCTTTCCACTTTACCAAATAATCTGTTATATATAAATTAAACTACTTAAGTATGTGTTATTATCTTCTATACACCCATGTGATTTTAGGAACAGCTTGTGTAATAGCTGGCATTAAATCTGGATCACAATGTAGCAGATATCAGGACATGTACTTAAGTTACAGTTATTAGTTGGAATGGAATTTTCAATAATTTTAATTTGTCAAAAACTAAACGTTCTAGACCCAAACCACTTCAACCTTGGAATACTGCTCATACAAAAGCGCTCCAAAGACACTCACGTGCACTTGAGCGTCGCTGGCGCAAATCCCGTTCAGAATCAGACTTTTGGAGCTACAAATCTGCCCTGCGCTCCTTTAACACCAGCCTCTTCCAAGCCAAACAAACATACTTTACTTCACTCATTAAATCCCTTTCTAAAAAACCAGCACAACTTTTCTCCACCTTTAACACTCTCCTTTCCCCTTCTCCACCCCCTCCATGCACATCTGTCTCTGCTCAAGATATTGCTGAGCACTTCAAAAACAAAATTGACACTATCAGAAGGGACATTACACAACTCAACCCCCCTAGACTTCCACCACCCTCCCTCCACACTCCCCAGTCTCTCCTGTGCTCCTTCACCCCTGTCACTGATGAGGAAGTCTCAAAGCTTCTGGCCTCTTCTCACCTTACCACCTGCCCGCTTGATCCAATTCCCTCAAAACTTCTCCGCAATACCAATCCTTGTCTAATCAAAGCCTTAACTCACCTATTTAATCTTTCGCTCTCAACTGGACTGTTTCCTTCTCAACTAAAACATGCTCTTGTCACCCCCATTCTGAAAAAACCCTCTCTTGATCCCTCCAATCTTGACAACCTCCGACCTATCTCTCTGCTACCTTTCATCTCTAAACTACTTAAGCGCCTAGTCTACAACCGACTAACCTCATTCCTCTCTGACAATAACCTGCTGGACCCCCTACAATCTGGTTTTAAGCCACAACACTCCACAGAAACTGCCCTGACTCGACTAACTAATGACCTTTTAACCGCTAAAGCCAACAATCATTTCTCACTACTAATACTGCTTGATCTCTCAGCCGCATTTGACACTGTAGATCACCCTCTCCTCCTCCAGTCCCTCCAGTCGCTTGGCCTTCGTGACACAGCCCTGTCCTGGTTCTCTTCTTACATCACCAATCGTTCCTTCAGTGTCTCCTACAATGGAGTATCATCTTCTCCCCTACCTCTTTCTGTTGGAGTTCCTCAAGGCTCTGTCATGGGACCATTACTATTCTCCCTCTATACTTCCACCCTTGGCAAATTAATAAATTCGTATGGTTTCCACTACCACCTCTATGCTGATGATACTCAGATCTATCTCTCATCTCCTGATCTCAACCCAGAACTCCTAACTCGCGTCTCCTCCTGCCTGTCTGCTATCTCTACCTGGATGTCGCAACGCTACCTTAAATTAAACCTCTCTAAAACTGAAATGGTTCTCTTTCCTCCAACTAACACCAGTAGCATCCCCGAAGTATCCATCATAGTTAACAATTCCACTATCACCCCCTCTCCCCAGGCCCGGTGCCTTGGGGTTATCCTAGATTCTGCCCTGTCATTCACTCCTCATATCCAGTCACTTATTAAATCATGTCACTTCCACCTAAGGAACATATCTAAAATACGATCATTTATAACCCAAGACGCTGCCAAAATTCTTATTCACTCTCTCATCATATCGCGTCTAGACTACTGTAACTCTCTTTTAATTGGCCTCCCCCTCCAGAGACTGTCACCTCTCCAGTCCATAATGAACACTGCTGCGAGGCTCATTCACCTCAGCAACCGCTCCTCCTCTGCCTCGCCATTCTGTCAATCCCTGCACTGGCTTCTGTTACCTCTCAGAATCAAATTCAAATTAATGACACTGACTTTCAAAGCACTTCATAACTCTGCCCCACCCTACATCTCTGAACTCATCTCTATATACTCACCCCTGCCTACTACGGTCCTCTACTGACCTGCTACTCAACTCTTCTCTCATTACCTCCTCACATGCTCGCATTCAAGACTTTGCAAGGGCTGCACCCCTCCTTTGGAACGCTCTCCCACGGTCTGTCCGACTTTCTCCCAACCTTTCTGCTTTCAAAAAATCTCTGAAAACTCACTTCTTTCGAGAAGCCTACCCTCACTCTGCTTAACTACCAAACGCAACATCACATACAATACCACATTTCTCACCCACTTAATTCGATCTTGCCCACTCCCACACCTTGTGTATTACTCCCTTCCCTTTAGACTGTATGCCTATGCATAGGGCCTTCCTCACCTTTTTGTACCTGTATTGATTGTGATGTTTGTTACTCCATATATTCTATATATGTAATTCATGTGATGTAGTTGTATAATCACATTTACTTTACAGTGCTACACAATATGTTGGCGCTATATAAATACATGTTAATAATATATGTATGAATATAGTTTTAGATATTTGACATTAATATAGTAAAAACATGACTAAGATGCACAGCTGCCAAATTGCTGCAGGTCTCTGCGCTCTGTTGACTACTACACTGCCTGTGTTCAGCAGCAATGTTTTTATGATGACTTCATAATGTATTTACAGTACCCAGCCAAATGCAAAGAAGGCCAAAGGCTAGCCACTCCCCTCAATCGCCCTCTATGAGCTAACCAGCGTGGTGGGGAGTTAGGAGTTTTCTTCATTAGTACCAGCAGAGTTACAGACAGCTGAACTAATGGAGTTATTTGCTAAACCTCGATTTTTTTCTGGTCAAGGTTTTTTGGGCATAAAAATAATTTTTTTTGAGATATATTATACTCCGAAGCTGCAAAAAGTCAGAATCCGAAAACACGCCACCTCAAACCTTTCAGGGTCTTGTAGAAGTCAATGGCAGATGTCCCTTTTAAAATTGAAGATATTGTGATCTGTACTGGGTTTTGTCAGATAATCTGAAAAATTCAGGGTTAAAAATAATTTGACGTGCGACAATTTTAATGCGCGTGACAGTTTTTATGCACACAACTTTTTTGTCCAAATGCATTTTTAATGCAAATAATTTTTACACGCACAACTTTTTTTGTCGCAGCAATTTTTGACGGCAGTGAATCCATGCCTGACAAATAAAGCCGCCCATCACTAATCGTGGATTACATTTTATTATAAGGCAGAGAGACTAGCTCTTACTTCAAATAACATACTGGCATGGCTTTATTAGAACGTAAAATGTTTGTGTCCACATTAATAAGCTGCAAGATGTAACAGAAAACACATGCAATTTGTAGGCTACCAGACATAGCCGAGAGGTTCTTTTGTTAAATACCTGTGTAAACATATCTGAGCTTGTCACAAAACAATAGCAATATCAAAATGCTCCTAGACCTTTGTCTAATAGTAACCTGAAAATGTTCCTTTTTGTTTTGTTGCATCTATCTATTATCACAAAGAGAATGAACAGGTTATAGAGACCAAAATTGAAAACAAATAAGAAAAACATGAACGCCATCTCAAGCAGTGATCCTTAAAGTGATCCTTTCTGGCAGGCTGCTGTTTTTCCTTCTCAATGTAACTGAATGTGTCTCAGTGGGACATGGGTTTTTATTGAGTGCTGTTCTTAGATCTACCAGGTAGCTGTTATCTTGTGTTAGGGAGCTGCTATCTGGTTACCTTCCCATTGTTCTTTTGTTTGGCTGCTCTGGGCAAAAGGGAGGGGGGTGATATAACTTGCAGTAAAGAGTGATTGAAGTTTATCAGAGCACAAGTCACATGACTTGGGGCAGCTGGAAAATATGTCTAGCCCCATGTCAGATTTCAAACTTGAATATAAAAAAATCTGTTTGCTCTTTTGAGAAATGGATTTCAGTGCAGAATTCTGCTGGAGCAGCACTATAACTGATTCATTTTGCAAAAAATTTTTTTTTCCCATGACAGTATCCCTTTAACCAGTGGATAATAAACAACATGTTGCTCACCAACCTCTTGGATGTTGCTCTCAGTGGCCTCAAAGCAGATGTTAATTTTGAATTCCAGGTTTGGAGGTAAATTTTGGTTGCATAAAAACTAGATGTACTGGAAATAAAATCTCCTGCAGGCTGCCAGTCCACATAGGGGCTACCAAATAGCCACGCTCAGCCCTTATTTGGCACCCCTGGAACTTTTTTCATGCTTGTGTTGCTCCCCAACTCGTTTTACATTTGAATGTGGCTCACTGTAATAAGGCTTTGATGCTGCTTTTCATTGCTTAGATAATAAACAAACTCCCACTTTTACTTTCTCAACCCGTTGAACAAGATTCTGTATAATATCAGTAATTGCATCAGCAGACAAATTCCATAAAATAATTAATAAAATGTACTGCACTCATAAATTTGATACGTGATCCTTATGACCAATCAAAACAAAGGTGATTTTGCACTTTGCGTAAAGATTGCATAATATTTAAAAAAATGTAATAGTTTAATGACCCATAACTTTTAAGCCCTCTGGAATCACTTTATTAGTAGTCTATGCCAGACTACAATCAATAAGTGAGTGTTACCCCCCACCACTAGATAATATACCCCCACACCAGTAGTAATATACTAATACTGTATATGGTGAAAAATAGCCATGTATAAGTATAGGATCTGTTATCCAGAAAGCCATTATCCAGAAAGTTTTGAATAATGAGAAGGTCATATCCCATAGACTCCATTTTAATAAAGTAATTAAAATGTTTAAAACATTTTCTTTATAATAATAAAGCAGTACCTTGTAATTAGTTCCAACTAAGATATAATTAATACTTATAAATATATTATTAATAATATAAATAAATGACATCATGCAAGCTGTGTATCATCAGGCTTTGGATGTTGGTGGAGTTGCGAATTGTAGATTAGAGGCAAAATAATCCTATTTGGTTTATTTTATGTTATGGTATGAAGATTCACAATATGGAAAGATCCATTATCCAGAAAGTTTTGAATAATGAGAAGGTCATATCCCATAGACTCAATTTTAATAAAATGTTTAAAATAATAAATCTTAATAAAATAAATGTTTATAATAATAAAGCAGCACCTTGTAATTAGTTCCAACTAAGATATAATTAATACTTATAAATATATTATTAATAATATAATTATTAATAATATAAATAAATGACATCATGCAAGCAGTGTATCATCAGGCTTTGGATGTTGGTGGAGTTTCGAATTGTAGATTAGAGGTAACAAGGCATATACATGCTTTTGTTAATCTGAATACTCTGAGGCTTTTCAGATTATTCACTGAAATTATTCCATTCAGATGCGCAATTTTGGGAGCGGCAGGAGGCACAACCTGTCCTTAGTGGGAGCACTCCAAGGCTAAGTTAAAATATATTTAAGCATAATTGAAGTGCTACTGATTTGGCCAATTAATCAATGCACATGCCCTGGTCCCCTGTCTCATAAGTAATTCAGTATATATGCAAGTGTGTATAAAAACAGGGTTTTTTTTGTTACAAAGTTATGATCATAAAGTTGATAAGCCACCATACCACATCAAGGTAAACCCCATACGCTGTTCCCTAACTTGTTTACCTCCAGTCATAGTATAAAAAGGCTTGTACCTCTCTGCATTACTTGTAACTAAGTGTCTCCTGAACCTTGGTTTCAGTCAGGGCTAGATCCTCCCTTTTGCGGCTTTTAAGAGAGAGAGACTGCCAAAACCAACCATTTTTTTTAAAAGCATAGGACCACCATTTATTTAAAGTGGGTATGGGGTGCTACAAAACCACGTGAAGCTTAGTCTGCAGCTTCTGGCTACATTTCAAAATACATAAAAGGGGGATTTCTGGATTGTAAGACTGCAACAGTTTGAGTCGCTTAGTTTATGACGATGTATGTACGTAGTCATTGCTGTGTTCTCCCGCCAGTAAGTGTATTTAAACATCATTCACTGTTTGTTTGGCTACTTTGAGAAAGGCTCTGGAAGAGCCAAAACGTCAGTCCATAGCTCTTTAATAAAAAAAAAATTATTTTATTTTTAAGACCTGTGAGTGCTGATCCTTTTTTGGTTTGTATGACTTATATTTTGATCGCGCACCCAGGCAAATTTATTTACTTTTTCGTGAGTGCTGGCATTCCCTGGAATTTATATATATATATATATATATATATATATATATATATATATATATATATATATGTGTGTATGTATGTATGTGTGTATATATATATATATATATATATATATATATATGTATGTATGTATGTATATATATATATATATATATATATGTATGTATATATATATATATATATGTATGTATATATATAGGTATGGGATCTGCTCTTACAAGGACTAGACACACTCAGTTATTGTTAAGGTATGAAGATCCAAATTACTGAAAGGGATACTGTCATGGGAAAAAATTTTTTTTTCAAAATAAATCAGTTAATAGTGCTGCTCCAGCAGAATTCTGCACTGAAATCCATTTATCAAAAGAGCAAACAGATTCTTTTATATTCAATTTTGAAATCTGACATGGGGCTAGACATATTGTCAATTTCCCAGCTGCCCCAAGTCATGTGACTTGTGCTCTGATAAACTTCAATCACTCTTTACTGCTGTACTGCAAGTTGGAGTGATATCACCCCCCTCCCTTCCCCCCCCAGCAGCCAAACAAAAGAACAATGGGAAGGTAACCAGATAACAGCTCCCTAACACAAGATAACAGCTGCCTGCTAGATCTAAGAACAGCACTCAATAGTAAAAACCCATGTCTCACTGAGACACATTCAGTTACATTGAGAAGGAAAAACAGCAGCCTGCCAGAAAGCATTTCTCTCCTAAAGTGCAGGCACAAGTCACATGACCAGGGGCAGCTGGGAAATTGACAAAATGTCTAGCCCCATGTCAGATTCATTTTGAAATTTTTTTTTTTCCCCATGACAGTATCCCTTGAAAGATCCGTTATCCGGAAAGCCCCAGGCGCCGAGCATTCTGGATAACACGTCCCATACCTATATATATATTGTGATGCACCAGTCTCTAAATGACAAAAATCGTTAGGGTGCAAACTCAAAATGGCGGTGAGTTAGTCCGCACAAAATTATATATACAAAAATCCAACTGTGTTGCACACCTTAATCAAAAATTAAGCCTCAGATTTAAAACGTAGCATTTATTTGCTCCTTAAAAAGTTGCTTCCGCCCTACGAAGAAGCAAGCTGCAATATGGAGTCCTGAAACGCTTGTGCACGTGTGATACGCTTGAGAAAGGGAAAGGAGTATTCCCGAAACGTCGCGTGAGTGCTACAATGCTGCGATATTATTTGGACTCATACAGATAAGTTGCTTATTTAGCGATCTGTACAAATTGTCATGAACTTTTAAATGCTACGTTTTAAATCTGAGGATTTATTTATATATATATATATATATATATATATATATATATACATATTTATATTTATATATATTTATATATATAATATCAAAACAGGGGGGTTGTGGGAGCACTCTAAAGGCTTTAAAGTATATATATATATATATATATATATATATATATATATATATAAGTATAATAAATGCTATTGCATATGTACCCAAAACAGGGGTTATTTTGTTACAAAGTTATGATCATAAAATTGATAAGCCACCATACCACGTCAAGGTAAACCCTGAATGGCGGTCCCTAACTTATTTTATATTTTATGTGCATTTTAGCATTACCTGTAATCAATGTCCATTGAACGCTGTTTTTTCACTGAGGGCTAAATCCTCCCCAGCCAGCTCAGGCTTTTAAAGGAGAGATATTCCCAAAACAAACGCCCAATTTTAAAAGCATAGGATCACCACTAGTTTAAAGGGGGGGTATGGGGTGCTACAACCACTGAAGCTATGCCACAGCTCCTGGCTAAATATACAATATCAAAACAGGGGGGTTGTGGGAGCACTCTAAAGGCTTTAAAGTATATATATATATATAAGTATAATAAATGCTATTGCATATGTACCCAAAACAGGGGTTATTTTGTTACAAAGTTATGATCATAAAATTGATAAGCCACCATACCACGTCAAGGTAAACCCCGAATGGCGGTCCCTAACTTATTTTATATTTTATGTGCATTTTAGCATTACCTGTAATCAATGTCCATTGAACGCTGTTTTTTCACTGAGGGCTAAATCCTCCCCAGCCAGCAATCAGGCTTTTAAAGGAGAGATATTCCCAAAACAAACGCCCAATTTTAAAAGCATAGGATCACCACTAGTTTATATATATATACAGGATACAAAATGATGGCACTCACAGGATTTTCGACAAAAGCCAAACAAGGGTGTAGAAAAAGAAAAGGTTTATTTGTCCAACGTTTCGGTTCCACACAGGAACCTTTGTCAGGGAAACACAGTGCACTATGAGTGTTCAAAATATATAGCCAGAGGGAGGCTGGGTGCTAATAGAGCCTGTCTACCATGATGACCTCATAGTCATCAAACACACACCTATAAGAATAAAATGCCCCTCTGGTTGTAACAATGGGCTCCTGTATGTATAACCCTTAATTAGATCAACTCAAATAGACCAACCCACACCTGTTGTGGGAAAATGAAGGAGCATATGGAGAGGGGTAATAAGATACAATACCCCTTTGTAGTACAGCAGAGGTGGACGAGTTAGCCATGACGGAAACAGAAGACTCAGGCATCATGCATATGCTCATTCCTCGTGCAACGGGAGGCATTGTGGATCCCTATCTGCCTGGTAGGCAGTCGAGCCTAAATACATCAGTATTATATACCATAGAGGGTTACTGAGAAACTGGATCCAATGGCCAGCCAGTACCCATAATTAAAACAGAGGCATAGGGTCCAAAGGGGGGTGCATTTGCTGTTTGTCTCAGCCCACATACCTATACAATAAATCAAGTCACCTGCTCCCATTTCCATAGTCTATATATAGAGTGACCAAACCGACCTACAACAACAGGAGTCGCTTACATGTGTCCTAAGCCAGAGGGACAATAAAAGCGAAGGTGCAAGTGAGAAGACCTGAGTGAGGTGAGTTAAAAACAATACAGAAGAATGAGTACAAAAAGGGTACAAAAAATCAGTCACAGTCCAGCAGGAATAAACTGCTCCAATAGGCATGGAATGAACAAAAATGCCGACAACCGTCCATCAGGGTACAGGAACTGCACACAGCGCTAGATAAAACAACCAAGTGGTAGTGTTTCATTCAATCCCCTGGGTGTTAAGGTGTCCAGCTTGAATATCCAGCGAGTTTCTCTGCGTAGGAGAGCCTGGTTCCTGTACCCACCTCTGCTCAAGGGCGGTTGGTGATCAATGGCCATACACTTAAATGTCGGAAGGCCATGGTTGTGGTTGAGGAAGTGCCTAGCCACCGGTTGTGTCGCTTGGCCATCTCTAAGGGCTTTGCTTATTGCTGAGCGATCGTTGCTGATACGTTCCCTTAATGTGGTAATGGTCTTGCCCACATAGTACAGCCCGCAGGGACAGGTTATAATATACACGACAAATGTAGAGGTGCAGGTCAGTCTATGGTTAATTTTTAGTCTCTTCCTAGTGTATGGGTGAGGGAAATCCGGGCCACTCAGTAGGCACCAACAGGTGGTACAGTCCGGGCATCTGTAGCAGCCCAGTTTCTTCTTAGTGGATAGCCAATCAGTCTGTGCTCCTCCACGTCCTTGAAAGTCGGTAACCATTAGAATGTCCCTCAGGTTTCGGTCTCGTCTGTACCCCATCATCGGATGGGGTGCCTGAAACAGGGATAAAGACTCGTCCATAGATATCATGGACCAATTTGACTTAATCAGTCCCGAGAGATTGTTGGCTGCCGGGGAGTACGTAGTGGTGAATATTAATGGTGCAGGGCCCCTCTGTGTGTCCCTTGTTCTATCAAGTAGAGAGGCCTGTGTATGTTGCATAGCCCTCTTGAGTTGAGATTCCAGCAGGCTCTCCGAGTAGCCTCTCTCGAGACAACACATATCACACCATTAGTGGGCTCCTCCATCGTGACTTATTTTCGATATATCGATGATTTGTTCTTCATCTGGAACAACAGTGAACAGGCCCTGAAGGAATTCCACTCTAACCTTAATGACTTGGATACCCCTATTAAATTGACTCTCTGTTATCACATTCAAGAGATTGATTTCTTGGACCTGCATATCTACAAATGCCAGGGCGGTCTTGGCACCAGACTATTCCGTAAAGCTACAGATCGGAACTCCCTCTTACACGCTTCCAGCAACCATCCTCCAGCTACCCTAAGGGGCATCCCTTATTCCCAATTCGTTAGGGTCATCAGAAATAACTCGGATGCCGCCTCAGCTCAAATACAATTGACAGCTATATTCAGCAGATTCCTTGAGAGAGGCTACTTGGAGAGCCTGCTGGAATCTCAACTCAAGAGGGCTATGCAACATACACAGGCCTCTCTACTTGATAGAACAAGGGACACACAGAGGGGCCCTGCACCATTAATCTTCACCACTACGTACTCCCCGGCAGCCAACAATCTCTCGGGACTGATTAAGTCAAATTGGTCCATGATATCTATGGACGAGTCTTTATCCCTGTTTCAGGCACCCCGTCCGATGATGGGGTACAGACGAGACCGAAACCTGAGGGACATTCTAATGGTTACCGACTTTCAAAGACGTGGAGGAGCACAGACTGATTGGCTATCCACTAAGAAGAAACTGGGCTGCTACAGATGCCCGGACTGTACCACCTGTCGGTGCCTACTGAGTGGCCCGGATTTCCCTCACTCATACACTGGGAAGAGACTAAAAATTAACCATAGACTGACCTGCACCTCTACATTTGTTGTGTATATTATAACCTGTCCCTGCGGGCTATACTATGTGGGCAAGACCATTACCACATTAAGGGAACGTATCAGCAACCATCGCTCAGCAATAAGCAAAGCCCTTAGAGATGGCCAAGCGACACAACCGGTGGCTAGGCAGTTCCTCAACCACAACCATGGCCTTCTGACATTTAAGTGTATGGCCATTGATCACCAACCGCCCTTGAGCAGAGGTGGGGACAGGAACCAGGCTCTCCTACGCAGAGAAACTCGCTGGATATTCAAGCTGGACACCTTAACACCCAGGGGATTGAATGAAACACTGCCACTGGGTTGTTTTATCTAGCGCTGTGTGCAGGTCCTGTACCCTGATGGACGGCTGTCGGCATTTTTGTTCATTCCATGCCTATTGGAGCAGTTTATTCCTGCTGGACTGTGACTCTGATTTTTTGTACCCTTTTGTACTCATTCTACTGTATTGTTTTTAACTCACCTCACTCATGTCTTCTCACTTGCACCTTCGCTTTTATTGTCCCTCTGGCTTAGGACACATGTAAGTGACTCCTGTTGTTGTAGGTCGGTTTGGTCACTCTATATATAGACTATGGACCTGGGAGCAGGTGACTTGATTTATTGTATAGGTATGTGGGCTGAGACAAACGGCAAATGCACCTCCCTTTGGACCCTATGCCTCTGTTTTAATTATGGGTACTGGCTGGCCATTGGATCAAGTTTCTCAGTAACCCTCTATGGTATATAATACTGATGTATTTAGGCTCGACTGCCTACCAGGCAGATAGGGATCCACAATGCCTCCCGTTGCACGAGGAATGAGCATATGCATGATGCCTGAGTCTTCTGTTTCCGTCATGGCTAACTCGTCCACCTCTGCTGTACTACAAAGGGGTATTGTATCTTATTACCCCTCTCCATATGCTCCTTCATTTTCCCACAACAGGTGTGGGTTGGTCTATTTGAGTTGATCTAATTAAGGGTTATACATACAGGAGCCCATTGTTACAACCAGAGGGGCATTTTATTCTTATAGGTGTGTGTTTGATGACTATGAGGTCATCATGGTAGGCGGGCTCTATTAGCACCCAGCCTCCCTCTGGCTATATATTTTGAACACTCATAGTGCACTGTGTTTCCTTGACAAAGGTTCCTGTGTGGAACCGAAACGTTGGACAAATAAACCTTTTCTTTTTCTACACCTTTGTTTGCCTTTTGTCGAAAATCCTCTGAGTGGCATCATTTTGTATCCTGCACCTACAATCCAAGCTTGAGCACCCAGGTAGTGATTTGATTTAGGGTGTGCGGCTCATACCCACCAGTTTTTATATATATATATATATATATATATATATATATATATATATATATATATATATATATATATATATATATATATATGTCTCTTTTTGTAACATCTTTTTGTATATTGCACTGTTATACCTTTTATAATATTAAAGAGCATTTAATAAGATTGTCTTTGATGCTCTAAACGAACCTAGCCTGAAAGAGTATAACTGTGAGCCTTAACCCTCTGCATGCTGAAGTACTTGTTGAATCAGTAGGAACTAACTGACTATCGTGAGAGAGTGTTTAATGCATTGGTGTATTGTGAATTATTACCTGTTAGAGAGAACAGAGGAATAGTCACATTAGGTTTCTATTGCCTGTGAATGATAGATGGTGGCAGCGAATGAGTTTTGTGGGTGTTGGTTGGTGTTTGGGGTGCTTTGTGTTAGTCTAACCTGTGTGCAAGGTGGGTGAGAGACTGAGTGAGTGAGCCCTGATAGCGACACATAAAGTCACATGCGGTTGGAAGTACCGTGTCCGTGACAGAAGGCTATATAGAATATCCTTAAAGGGATCCTGTCATCGGAAAACATGTTTTTTTTTTTAAACAGTAATAGTGCTACTCCAGCAGAATTCTGCACTGAAATCCACTTCTCAAAAGAGCAAACAGATTTTGTGTTTGGTGCTAATAGTCAGTGGCATCATGGAACTATAACAACCTAACAATTTGGTAACTTCCTGAAAAAATCAAGCATGTGTACCACATAAAGTGTACCACTGCCAAAGTTGTAGACTAATGTCACCACTTCCTATAGCAATCCATGGGAAACACAAGCAGGAGTTCCTTCTATCACCATTGTGTTCTTCAGGCACACATACTATTATAATCCTTTTGACATTAGCCTTAACCTGTTCTTCTTGCTTGCTTTTGGTCAACTTTTGGCCTTCTTAGTTCTTTACAAGGTTCCAGATGAAAACATAAAAAACATGAAAACATAGTTGTGGCTGTGTCAGAGATATGCAGACAGCTGAATAGGATTAAACTTTAAGAATCACAATAATAAGTCTTCAGGTTAAGCCCCTTGTTCTGCTCTAGGCCCTCCTAGGGGATCCGTTGCCAGAGTTTGTAAACAGTTGCTTAAAGGTATGCTTAATCCTATATATCTGTATGTGTAAATTTGGTCTTATGTAATAATACCCCATGTGAAGCCTATACAATTAGGCCAGGATTTTTGGTGAGGCCGCAAAGGCCCGGGCCTAGGATGGCATAAATTAAGGGGCGGCATAAATTAAGGGGTGGCATGCTGCATAGCTGCACAGTCAATTAGTTTGATCCTTTGGGAGGGAGCAATGGAGGATGCCAGGCCTCCTGGCACCCTCAGGGCAAATCCAGCCCTGATAACAAGAAGGCAATCACACCTGTTCCTGTAACAAGTATAGAAACCCTGCATTTTTTCACTTGCTAAAAAACCATCTGGGCTATCTAATGGATCCACAATAATTATTTGTAAGTTATGAAAAATTTAACTCCACTGTGGAAACTCTTTTTCTACAAAAATGCAGAAACTTTTTTAAGCTATCTAATTTATTTACAAAAAATATTTGTAAGCCATGGACATTTTAATTCCATTGTAGAAACTACTTTTCTACAAGTGTAGAAACTTTGTTTTGCACGTGATTCATATAGATTGTTTTCATTTGTGCTCTGTAACCTTAGTACCAGTTCTGAAATGTTGTTATATACATTAGATACATTAGAAGGTATTCCTTTAGCCTTGGGTTGTCTATCTGGAGGCTGTAGTCTGTTGGATGGCCCCAGCTTTCCCAGACCATGTGCTTTTTTTTATTAATATTTTATAAATATAGTACATCAAGTTCAATGAATAATTTTTCTTTGTTGGTGTTTAAAGAGAGTGTCTGTAATCCTGATATTTTAACGACATACAAATCCACACTTGACATTTCAAAATAATCTTTTCATTAGTTTTTTTTCTTTAGTTACTGTATAATCACAATAAACTTTTCAACAGTTAATTGTTTTTCTCAAGGACATCTCTTTAATTACCTTCAGATGTAAAGGGAAGTTTAACAATGAATTCAGCAACATTGTGACTAAGAGAAAGCTAAAATATCACGGCTTGCATAAGACAGTTTTGAATTGCAATACAAACACAGTACTTCGAGGCTACATACACATGGCAGTCACAGTTTGATTTTTAAATGCATTGGTCATGCAGAGCTTTTCTATGTGATCAGGGCATGGCAACGCAGATCATTGTCCCCCAATTATCTGTACACACAGGAAAAGTGATCAACATTGAATCCATTGAGTTAACTTATGTGTTGCCTTGAAGTAAATGTATAGAGCCACATTACATAGCAAAGCAGACTCTGACTGATATGGGAGAAGCCCTTACAAGGCAATTCCTTTAACATGTATTTAAGTTCAGTCTCAATTTATTACAAGAAAATGACAACATAAAGCATTTTCTAAACACATCTTTTTCTTAAGGCTGCAGTCTGTATGGTTAAAGTCTTACTACAGCTTAGTGTAACATGTAAAACAATCAACCGTTGTATATCAGTTACATTTTTTTTACAGTATAGGAAAATGAAATTCTTAATACACACACACACACACACACACTGGACTTGTTTCAAAGTAATGGTTAATTCTGAACGGATTTTGGTAATGTTATAATGCATAAGGGATAAAGCTTTATGTTTTGTGTAGAAGATGTATTCGATGTATCCAGTTAGCTGTATGCCATTAAACCAGCCATATTGATGAAATCATAGCGTGCATACTAACAGATGAAATGATAGTCATCTACTAATCCATTCCTTTGGCATAATGTTTTGCGCAGCGCATTGGTTCATTAAAGAGCTCTAATATAGGGAATATGGTAAAATGTAATAGGATATTTGAAATTCCTGGTGATGTCTATGACCAAGCACAAGGCTTTATACATGTCATGGAACTCCTACATTTTTCCAATATGTTTTTTTATTTATGCAAGTGTGAATAACCTTATCCTGTTATTTTGATAAGCAGAAACTATAGCCAATACCATTGCTAAGAATTATTTATAAGAGTGATAGGCAGGCCAGCCTTTAACTTGCGGGACCCACAGGTTGGGCAGGTTTGGGCTGAATTCTGTCATCTGCCCTATCACTTATGACCTTACTATGCCCACCCAGTGTGTATTTATAGGCTTGTGTCTGCTGTGCCCCTCTCCTTTTATCAAAGATGAGTCAGACTCGAGTCTGTAAATACTGATGGCATCCCAGGTTGGGAGTGGGTTGGTTGGGTTCAGGGGTTGTCGACCTGAGCATCAATAATTTATATGTATATTTAATATTTAATATATTACAGTATATTTATTTGTTTGTTGCATCTTCAGATTTTGGGTGCTTTGTCACGCATGGGAGAGGCAATTTCCTGCGGGCAGCACCCTGTCTGCCAATGCCCTTACTGTAGCTACTATAAGGCTGATGGCAATTAATAACTATTGGAAAGTTATTTTACAAATGTTTTTAAAATAATGGCAGATTTATCAAAGATGTACATTTTATTTGTTCTCGCATGTTGAATTTTTAAAGAACATTTTTGCCGAGTTTTGACTAAAGAAATTGTGAGCTCAGACCTGCCAAGATCCACATTAATGTATATTTTAGTAAAAAGAGTTGATCATTTTAGATTTTTCTTACCTTTAAAGGCAATGTAATACTAAAACTAGCAAAAATTATATGTATTCATCATCTTCAACTCTAGTCAAGGTGTAGCATAAAAGAGTAAAAGCTTATGGCAATGACATACAGTGCATTTTCTCCAACTGCTTGTTTCAGCTGGCAGAGATTTGCCAAAAACTCACATCTCCCATTCTGTTGTATGGTAAAAACATGTTGGTTCCGGCAGAGGTGCTTTTCAGTACTAGATGTTTCCTGTCCAAGTGAATCCTGTATTGCCAAATATAAGGAGAGCCTTCACCTCTTATGCTATAGTCCTTAATGTAATATCCTCATCCGAGAATAGAGAGTTGATGATGAAATCAAAATAAGCATGATAATGCATCTGTGAATTAACTTTAAATAAACTATATAAAGTAGTTATCTAAACTATGTATTCATTTTTTTCATAATCAGTAAACTCATTCTAAATTGTATCTATAGGTTCCAGAAAGATACTTAAGTCATAAAAAGGGGGAAAAGTATAGGCAAACTAGGAATATGCTGCAGAAAAAGCACACGCTCATACACACATAGGTCATACACCAGTTAGTCAATTCAATATGAGCTTGGAGGTAGGCAAAAGGCAAAAACTAAAGACAAACTGCATAGTTAAATAGATTAGTACAAAATAATTAGAGATAATTAGTAGATAAGCTTTCCATTCAATAGTTATTTAACCTAATAATTAGTAATTACATGAAGTATTTTTTTCTCAGTCTGTCTTCCATATTGATTTGATTCTCAGATTCTTTAAAAGGAAACAAAGCCAAAGGAAACATACTGATCAATCTTTTCAGCCATAATAAATGAAATGAAGGCTATATAGAATATCCTTAATACATTTGCTTGCACAAAGTTTACATGTGATTTTATAGCATTGAAGCATTAGTTTAACCTTTGCACAGATATATAAAGCTGATACTGTTATCTTAATGAGCATGCTGAGAGGGCATAATGATTTAGCAGCTACACACCATTCTAATATTCTATAATTTGTATGTTAACTGTAATAACTTAACCGGCTGTTGCTGTTGAAGGTTAAAGAGATCTCCTCACTGTCATCTGTTATTAAAGTACACGCTTTAAAAAAATAATATACATAGGGAGGCTTGATTTATAAGTCCACAAAAAAAATAAAAATAAAATCAGATCATAAAATGTTACTTCCAAATAATTATTTTGCAGAAGAAAACTCTTTATTTTCCTCTTTCAAATGGCTTTAGACGTCTCCCGTCTTCTTTTCAAATCTTAAACAGAATAGAAAACAGTTTAGCACGATGCCTCACATACACAGGAAATTATTTTCAAATTCAAAAACTTTCCAAAAGTATGTAAATATACTAAATGGTTAACTGAACAATAATGTGACAGTAAGGAAAGTGGTGCAACAAACTGGTGCATTTACAACATCAAAGCTTTTGAACAGTCTCTATTTGTTTTCTAGTTGGTGCTAATAGTCAGTGGCGTCATGGAACTATAACAACCTACAATTTATTTACTTCCTGAAAAAAATCAAGATTCAAGCATTGTAATTTTAACACAATGCAAGTCTGGGCACATGTTTCAAATATCCCAAAACTCTATAATAAAGTGAAAAGCTAGTTTTTATTTAACATCAAGTTAAAAGAATAGGCATACAGAGCAACTGGTATTCTGCCTTACGCATTTCATACCCTCATAGGCATATGTTAACTGGTACAATTTAGTTGAAAAAATTGAGTCATGAAAAAATGTGTCCCATATGTTGGAGTTTCATTACTGTAAATTTTATTTCTTACCTTATCTGATATATATATTTTTTTTTTTTTATTAAATTTTACATATTTTGATACAAGCAGGGGACCTGTTATAGTGGATAGTGGGTTTCTGGATAACGGATCCCATACCTGTATGTCCCAAAAATGTATCAGTAACTATGTTTTCTGACAGTTGCCATGTGTTTTTACGCCGTCCGTGCAGATTCTGGCCTCGAAGTTCACAGCAGCCATCTTCTTCTTTTCCAGTAATCTCTGTGTATTGACGGCATTGTCGGCGCATGCACAGTTGGAGTAAATTTCTGGTCCCAAACAACTGCGCATGCCGTGAAAGTCACGGAAATTTCTGAAATATTTCTGGAAATTTTTGTGACTTTCGGCACATGCGCAGTGGTTCGGGACCAGAAATTTACTCCAACTGTGCATGTGCCGAAATTCCAAAAAGACAAAAGAAAGAAGATGGCTGCCGTGAACTCAGAGGCCAGAATCTGCATGGAGGGGTGAGTAAAAAATGAGGGGCATTTGCCCAGGGGGGCAGGTAGGCTTGGAGGGAGGGGGGTCTACCCAGGGTAGGGTTTTTTTAAACTACAGGTTGAATTCTCCTTTAAGATCAATGACACATGAGATTTGTCACCCGCGTGGGTGAAGAATCTTCACGAAAATGCCTTGCCCTTTGTTAAGAGTGATGACCAACGGAGAAATTTATTGGCAGTGAAAAAAAAGCACGACTGCGGTGATAAATCTCGTGAAAATGCTTCTCCGCCAGCAATAATTAAAATTGCAAGTGGTAAAACCTATGCTAACATTACCCTAACATTGCAATTACCCAGACTAATGTGATACTTCTTGATCACAGGGAAATGCCTGCTTTTACATTTTCCCTCAACTTTCATGGAAAATTCAATTTAAAGCTTAAAAAAAGATCCTTTAAACACATATTTGTTCAGTTATCTCACATTAATGAAAGAGGTGAAATACATACAAGTAATACAATAATGTTTTCATGTAATTAAAAGTATACTTACTCTTCTTCCAAAGTATTCATTTCAGGTTCATTGGGAAGACAGCCAGCTCTGATTGCAATAAAAATAAAAAACATATACATGACTTATATATATAGATGTGGAAAAAAGGGAACAAGCAAACACATGCAAATTATTTTATGATGACATGATTGTTAAAAAAAAGTGTTAGAGAAGAATGAGTGCAGCAATAATGCATTTGGCAGACTTTTTATGGATATGTGAGTCACTTTTATCCATACTTTATATAGATGCACAATGTGTAATATCACATCATTAGCTTTGAAAATGATTTAGAGATAAGATCTAACTTTTCCTCTGGTTATTTTTCAACTGGCAAAGATATTTGTACCACAACATAAACTAATTGTGGATTGGTTTTCTTCAGATGAATAATCCTTTCATTAAATGTGTGCCTCCAAAGCTTCTTTTGCAGAGTTGACAGCTACATGAAGTTATATTCATATTAAACTATAGATTGGGGTAATATGAAACCCCCAAAGTAATGAAGCATTATTGCTGCCGCTGAGTTGGGGGAGTTAATTTATTAGTAATATCTTAAAAAGCAGTGCGTAGAGCTAAGTATTATATTCTCAACAGCAGCATAATCATATACTTTTAATTTCCATTGAAGCATAATAAATGCTCATCCACTAGTGCATAATAGTTATGATTCTCCACCATAAATGCCTTAAAATAGGATTCTACTCCTTGCAGCCTTACAAACATTACATGATCAGGGAGTGTTGGGGATTATTTGTCAAAGGTCAAGTTTTTAAGGTTATCTCAAAAGAAAAAAGGTTTGAGGTTTTTTTTATCTTGAAATATTCAAGTTTTTACTGAAACTGCCCTAGAAAACTCCTTTTGTTCTCAATTCGACCTTTAATAAATAACCCCCTAAGTACTAATAATGCTATGTATCTAAAGTGTGCTTTAATCCAAGGTAACAAAACCCACTTCACAAGTACAAATTTGTTGACAAGATCTTCACTGGCACTGATCAACTATCCCGTTTCCCGTTACCATCATTCCATAAATCAAGAGAAAAGGCAACAACAGTGTAATACTGTTGATTAACTAGTTGATTAACTAGTTGATCAGAAGCAGTGCTATGTACATCAGTTTATATTAACTGTGGCGTTAAACTATTTTTATTATTCAACCTATGGATTATTGCACTAAAAGTAATGTGTGAACATAAGTGTATATATATATATATAATACACAAAAGCCATGAATATCCTGTAAATTATATCCTTATAAACGGTGAGTTCTGATGTCATCAGTTATAAACGGTGAGTTCTGATGTCATTTCTGTCACATGACTCACTAAAACTTGTGTATTATAATAAATAAAGTACCCCCAGTTGTAAAATATGAGGATATTAGAAGATACCTCGGAGTTCCATGACCTGTATAAAAACACTCGGCCTTCGGCCTCGTGTTTTTATATGGTCATGAAACTCCTCGGTAACTTATAATATCCTTATATTATACAAGAGGGGGTACTTTATTCACTATATATAAGTTCCATTGCTTATAAAGTTGTTATATTAATTATGGAACTGTCACTACAATATTTTTCTGCATGGATAACTGCATGAGCTTCCCAACAACAAGGATCTGTTATTAACAACAGCCACAATGATATAATGATGTGTCATTTGCTGCTTGCATTCACAGCAATATTAAAATCATTTTAAAATTTATGTTGTTGTCAATACTGGAAGATTATATGATGATAATATTCAAAGGAGAACATCATTACAGGTGCATCTCTTCCTGTTGCGGAAATACTTTTTAAAAAAAATGTATGCTCCTCCGCACTGAACAAAGAAGAGGTAGAAGGTCTTCTACAGTATCTCATTTAAACAATAGGATTAGAAAGATTATGTGCAAACTGAGTGAGTCAGCATCAAAGAGAACAGGTTATCAGGTTCAGCTTTGTCATAAAACTGGTTTTGCTTTGTGGGCATGGTGAAATGCCACATCTAGCATAGCTCAGCACCAGCAATTGTTGTTTTAGTAAATTCAGAAGCTGCTTTGAATACTGATGGTATGTCAAATTATTCCAGTAATGTTCTTTTAGCTTGTTAAGGTTCATGTAAAGACAGAGGTCACCATGGATTTTATATTTGCTGTTCCTTTGATATCATTCTTCTAAGCATTACAGTGAGTTTTATAATGCTATAAACGTTTAAAGATTTATGTATAAGGAAATATTACCATTAAAAAAAGAGCCACAAAGTTTGTGTGTTCATAAAGTAAGTAATATAACTTACAGTCTAAGAAGATTCTAAAGATTTGTGGTAACTATATGGAACAGTAGCAGTGACGACAGAATTAAATCCCAGGCCAGCTACACCTCACAACTCACGGCTCTGATTTCAGATAGGCAGGGAGTATTAGGCATTAGAGAAAGTTATTAATGATGACTAAGCAGTTAGATATTAGACGTGACAGCTTCTCTAAAAAGGTAAATACTGCTTCTGGAAAATTAAAGTAACTATCATGCAGTCTTATAATTAAGTGATTTTTACCTGTATCTTCAACAAATATTTCTAAACACATAAGCTTTTTTTTTGGGGGGGGGGAGAAATAAAATACCATATTACCATATAAGAAATATAATGTTTGTGCCAATAGTAAATAGTAGGTACTCATCAATGTATCACTTAGAACCCCAACTGGTGTTGAAGTACAACTCCCAGCAAGCCTTGACACTTCATTTACTGTCAAAGATATGCTATACAGTCAACAAAATTGCAGTGAGACATCCCGGAATTTGAAAATGTACACATATTTGTGAACCAGCCAATAAGTTAAAATAGTAACTGGAATGTAAATGAGCAATGGATCTTGCATTAGACAGAATAAAATATGAAGGAATGGTACTCTTTGTTTTGGCTTTGCCAACTACCAGGGCCGCCATCAGGGGGGGACAGGGGGGACAAGCGTACCGGGCCCGGGCATGAAGGGGGGCCCGGCAGCGCTGCATTTTGTGAAGATCCGGGCCCCCCTTACGAGCGCCCGAGCCGTACGTCTTGCCTCTGTGCTGCCGAATGCGGAAGTGCCGAAAAGCCGAAGCCGATGCGCCGAAAAGACCCGAAGTCACGGAAAAAGCCGAAGTCACGAAGCGCCGAAAAGACCCGAAGTCACGAAAACAGCCGAAGCCGAAGTCCTGAAGCAGCGCAAAGACCCGAAGTCACGAAAACAGCCGAAGCCGAAGTCCTGAAGCAGTGAATAGACCCGAAGTCACGAAAGGAGGTGAAGTTGAAGTACTGAAGCCGTGAGTTCAATTCTACTGAACACCAGTTTGTGTATTTTTTTTTTTTTTAATCTCCTGGCCACCAATGTATTATTTTAATATTCTATAGGCCCCTGCAACCAATCTTTTTTTTTAAAACATGTTTTTTTGGGGCCCCAATTTTTTTTTTTAACTCGTAAGGGGCCCCTGACGCCAATGTTTTTTTTTTTTTCAAAAATTTTTTTTTTTTTTTTACATTTTTTTTGGGGCCCCAATTTGTTTTTAACTTACAAGGGGGCCCCTGCCGCCAATGTTTTTTTTTTTTTCAAAAAATTTTTTTTTTTTTTTTTAAATTTTTTTTGGGGCCCCAATTTGTTTTTAACTTGTAAGGGGGCCCCTGCCACCAGTTTTTTTTTTTTTTCAAATTTTTTTTTTGGGGCCCCAATTTGTTTTTAACTTATAATATACAGTTTGTGTATTTTTTTTTTTTTTAATCTCCTGGCCACCAATGTATTATTTTAATATTCTATAGGCCCCTGCAACCAATCTTTTTTTTTAAAACATGTTTTTTTGGGGCCCCAATTTTTTTTTTTAACTCGTAAGGGGCCCCTGACGCCAATGTTTTTTTTTTTTTTCAAAAATTTTTTTTTTTTTTTTACATTTTTTTTGGGGCCCCAATTTGTTTTTAACTTGTAAGGGGGCCCCTGCCGCCAATGTTTTTTTTTTTTTTTCAAAAAATTTTTTTTTTTTTTTTCAAATTTTTTTTTGGGGCCCCAATTTGTTTTTAACTTATAAGGGGGCCCCTGCCGCCAATGTTTTTTTTTTTTTTTCCAAATTTTTTTTTGGGGCCCAATTTGTTTTTAACTTATAAGGGGGCCCCTGCCGCCAATGTTTGTTTTTTTTCAAAATTTTTTTTTTTTTTTAAATTTTTTTTTGGGGCCCCAATTTGTTTTTAACTTATAAGGGGGCCCCTGACGCCAATGTTTTTTTTTTTTTTTTTTTTCAAAAAAAATTTTTTTTTCTTTCAAATTTTTTTTTTGGGGCCCCAATTTGTTTTTAACTTATAAGGGGGCCCCTGCCGCCAATGTTTTTTTTTTTTTCAAAAAATTTTTTTTTTTTTTTTTATTTTTTTTTGGGGCCCCAATTTGTTTTTAACTTATAAGGGGGCCCCTGACGCCAATGTTTTTTGGTTTTTTTTCAAAAAATTTTTTTTTTTTTTGGGGCCCCAATTTGTTTTTAACTTGTAAGGGGGCCCCTGCCGCCAATGTTTTTTTTTTTTTTTCAAAACAATTTTTTTTTTTTTCAAATTTTTTTTTGGGGCCCCAATTTGTTTTTAACTTACAAGGGGGCCCCTGCCGCCAATGTTTTTTTTTTTTTCAAAAAATTTTTTTTTTTTTTTTTAAATTTTTTTTGGGGCCCCAATTTGTTTTTAACTTGTAAGGGGGCCCCTGCCACCAGTTTTTTTTTTTTTCAAATTTTTTTTTTGGGGCCCCAATTTGTTTTTAACTTATAAGGGGGCCCCTGCCACCAATGTTTTTTTTTTTTTTTTAAAAAAAAAAATTTAATTTTTTTTTTTGGGGCCCCAATTTTTTATAAGGGGGCCCTGACCATCAATAGCTTTTTACAACTTGTGTGGGGGGGGTTACTTTTTTAGCGCTGATGTCTGTGTGGTCTTTTAACTGCGATGTGGAGTGGGCGGGAAATGGGGTGGAGCTTGGTCATCAGTGTGGGCGGGGCCCAGGGGGCCCCAAAAATTTTGTTGTACGGGGCCCCGTGATTTCTAATGGCGGCCCTGCCAACTACAGGCAATAAAGTGTGTACATGGTACAACCACATAACAGTCACAATGCACTGACCATATTTCCTGATTATGGCAAATTAACATGGCCATTTAGTCATTTTCATTCCCTTTACATTTGAGTACGTTTTCGAATAAACGGAGATCAATGTTGGCTTAGCCAAAAACTTTATAAGAGTAACATGATACCTGTGTTACATTTAGTAGAACACATCTTGAACAAATTTGCTCCTTCTAGTGTATGTGTATCACATTTAACACATTTACTAGTATCTTGCTTAGCAAACATTTCCATTAAAAATCATAATAAAATAAATACTTCCTGCACAAGAAGCTCACCAAGCACCTGTTATAGTGTCAATAAATGTGGCAGGCTTGTCCACATGCCTCTATAATAATCAATACACAGGCAATGTGTAAAAGCCCAATAGACAAATATTCACTGGTTTACCCTAAAAGATGGGATTATTTCCAAAAATGAGATATAAAATGAGAAAAAATTCTATGGGCACTTTTTATACAAAGGACACATTGAAGCAACATTGAAGCAAAATTTGTTATCACAGAAAAACTACTGCATAGCACACAATTGGTATCTTACTTGGCAGATTCACTTTCTCTCAAGTCTTCATCCAGTCTGCATAAATAATAGTTTAGTAAAGCAAAGAAATGGGAAAGAGATGCAGGCTTAGCATAAGCAGCAAAACAAGGCAAACAAGGCTTCAGTGCATTAAAAAAAATGGCTTGCAAAGGGCATTTATGCGTAAGGTTAAAACAGTTTTTCTATATCTATTTATAAGGGGTTTACCTTATTTATTTGTTTTTCTTAATAGTAAGTACTATGCTGTAAATTGTATTGCATTCATTTGCAGTTGATATTTGCACTGCTGTCTATTTTTTCTGTCTATAATGAACACCGTATTACATAGAGGCCAATGCAACCAAATATATAATGGCATTCAATGTTAAATACTTATATATTAGCAATATGGCTACCCAGATGCCTTGTCTTACATTCAGAATCAGATGCCTTGTCTTACATTCAGTCTGAGCCACCAGGGCAGAGAATAGAATGGGACAGACAAACAAACCAGAATTTTTTTTAATGAATATATATTGCAAAGTTGCTCAGAATTATGATTTCTTTTATTAGGCACATTTTTATTTTGGGGTTGCCTTGCCCTTTATATATAGCATTTCTGGAATCAAACAATAATTATTATTAATTATTATTTCACATAGAAAATTAAATGGAAGCAGTTACAATTGTGTTGCTTTGCTTTTAATGCACTCTACCTCCAGAACCCACTTACATGATACATTAATTTCTTTAACAAAATTAGGATGTAAAACGGATCATTATCTTACTGAAGATATGGAGTTAGCATTTCAGAAGTTTCTAAAGTGTAGTTTTATTCAGGCTTTTAGCTACCTGTATGATGTATATAGAAATATATTAATCAGGCTGTCCAACCCATTGTTTGCATGTCAGTTTGACCTGTGACAATTAATGGTTATTTATCATTATTAGGTTGTCAGTTTCCAAATCAAACCACCTGTTTTGCAGAATAAGAAGCAGCTAGAGCCAAAACAATCTACTTTAGTTCAATTGTTGGGGACATTTAAATCCTTCTCTAGACATTGTTCATATTATTGATAATCTCGGGAGAGGCAGAGGAGAAAGCAAGGGTGCTGGAATCATGCTAGCTGCATAACACACACAGCTCATTATGGTATTAGGCATCATTACAGCCAGAGCAAAACCAAGGTTGTCTTTTGTGATACGGTATTGTGTTCGTTTTTTCATACTTGGGAAATGATCTCAGCAGTAAAACTGTTTTGTATTATTTATGTGAGTGTATACACAATGCATACTGTTATTCATCCAAACATTATACTCAATTGAAAAGAGTGTAATAATTTTTTTTTAGGAACAGCCATACCAATTCAATTGTCCAAGGCATATCTGCAAAGCCTACTTAGCCCATAGGTTGACATACCTGTTCCCATGCTTTAAAGCAACAGTTCAGTGTAAAAATAAAAACTGGGTAAATAAATAAATAGAAAGCAAAAAAAAATTCTAATAAAGTTAGTTAGCAAAAAATGTAATGCTTGAAGGCTGGAGTGACTGGATGTCTAATATAACAGAACAGAACCCAACTTCCTGCTTTTCAGCTCTCTAACTCAGCGACTTGAAGGGGGACCTACATGGGACATAACTGTTCAGCGAGCTTGCAATTGATCCTTAACATGCAGATCAGATTCAAAATCAAACAGTTATGACCCATGTGCCCCCCTCAAGTCACTGATTGGTTACTTCCTAGTAACCAATCAGTGGAAACCATTAAGCTGCAAAGCAGGAAGTAGTGTTCTGTTCTGTTAGACATCCAGTCACTCCAGCCTTTATACATTGAATTTTTGGCTAACTAACTATATTAGAAACATTTTTTATTTTGCACATATATATATATATATACCCAGTTTTTATTTTTACATTAAACAATTCCTTTAAAACATTGGAATACCCCATGCCTTTTCTACCTATGCTGCAGCATAAATATTACTGCTAGTGAGACCTGATGACAAGTTTGGAAACCTATGAGCTACACAGAAATGGCACTTGCACCATTTAAAAAACTATAGATATTATTGACACTTTTGGTAAAGTCTCAACCAAGTAAAGAGGCAGTTCCATTATATATGATTAACAAGATGCATGTTGCCTAGCTGTAATTAGGTATTGCCTTATATGGATTTTAATGTAAAAATAAACACTACTTTAAACATAAGAAATATTTTCCCTTTAAAATATAAATATACTTAGAATTCTACTGTTGAGATCACTAAAGGGGCAAATGAGCAGAGCTTGGCCTGTTAGTAGCAGTAGTAAAAGTGCACATCCTGTCTGGATTTACCTCACATTTCTTGGAAAACATCTCGATTCTTCATACCTTACAAAAGAAAAGTCAGCAATGTGCGGATATGAGAAAAACTGAATGATATTGTTGGGTGTGATTTTATCAAAGTAGGTAAAGGACAAAATCAGATTTTTTTTCAGTCTATGTATTTTTGCATTATTTATGTGTTGTTTTTAGCACAACTGAATTACTATTTTATAAAAGGCTAAACCCCCAGACAAAATGGGTTCAAAATTATCCCATGGGAAGAGGGGGAACTATTACCTGGGTTCATTAGTTTTTCCCGGAATGGGCATCTATGGCTATTGGCACACAATACATTGTCTCAGCTGCATAAAAACGGGCAGTTACTGCATGCATGGGGCAGTAGCAGTCCATATTGGCAGTTTCTCCATTTGCGTTTTTTTCTTATGGTTAAAAAAAACATTGTGTGTCATTAGCCCCTGCACTTATAGTAGTAGGTTGTCAATGTAGTCGTTTTCATTATGCGTGCTATGGGTTTACTAGATCTATGGCCAATCTTTCACTTTTTATTACATTATTTGACTAGACAGCTCTGCCAAGTCTACTCAACATACTAAATATAAATATATATTGACTTGATTATAACAGGATTCACTTACTTCACAATTGTCTCTGGAATATGCACATATTCCATTGGAATCAGTTCGCTGAGCTCTGCTAAAGTGGACACATACTTTATCTTGCTGCTAAATTTGGAGCTGGAAAAGATGAAATATTAAAAATAAGATAAACAGCCATGAGAAGTATGTGTTATGGTACATAATAGGTGCAACATAGAGAAGTCAGGACACTCAAGTTAGAAGGTCAGGTAAGAAAGTGATCAGGAGACCTTACATAGCACCCAGTGAAAAATTTCCATGTTCAAGATCTACTACAATAGTTTAGTCTACCAGTAAAGAAATTATAGCCATGTTGTGGAATTTTAGGTGAAATTCTATAGCCCTTATTTATCAGTCATTTACAAATGCCAACCCACCAGACCGTGATGTATAAAGGTGTTTGCTAAAATATACTGTTTGTCCTTATCCATCACCATGTGAGAATGTGTGCAATGTACCTACCAAGGCCATCCTTATTCTGCAGAATGCCATATACTCAAAATAAACAAAATGCAGCAGGATTTTGTTAAACTTGTTGCTTCCATTATAATTTATATTGTTGCAATCAATGTTAATTGGGAAATGGTAAGCAGTAAATATAAATCAAGATTAAAACTAGTTTGGTTGAGCGTCTGTTTGGGGGCAGGGGCAGTATTGAGTCCCTGATAATATAATTGCAATATATAATGTAACTGAAAATGCATTCCATAAAAGAGTACCTGATAAAAGGTCTTGTCAGTGCTAATATTGTCCTGATGAACCACGACGGATGAACAATTATAAACGACTTTAAATTCTTCCTTAATCTGTGTTAACAGGAAAACATTCATTACAAATGCATAATATGGTTTGCTTTTCTTTTTAATTCAAAATGAAACTACAAGACTATTTCCCTAGCCTAGAAACCAGACTGAATTAGGGAGATACGGTAAGTACAGACTGGAACTGGTATAGACGAGTACAGTAGCAAGAAGACTGATAACGAAAACAGCACAGGCTATACATTGAAACCAGGGCAGGTTGGTTATTGGAACAAAAAAAATAATCTCTCTGACATTCATTATTGTGGTCAGTTGTCAATGATTAACAGTTCTGTAGATTACACAAGACTCTATAGGAAACACAAACATGCCTTATAGTGAAAACTGCTGATCAAAGTAAAGATAAAGGTAAAATGTAGCAAGACAGGAACTTAAGGAAACCACAGCACTTAAGCCGTGGAACACTGAAAAAGATGAGCCGGAACAGAGATCCCGTTATAATGGGTTTGGTCTGAACAATAAAGATTATACATGAATAAGATCTTATATTATCTCAGTTCAGCAAGAAATAACATATACGGGTATGGGATCTGTTATCCTGAATGCTCAGGACATGTGGTTTTCTGGATAACGGTTCTTTCCATAATTTGGTTCTTCGTACCTTAAGTCTACTAGAAAATCATGTAAACATTAAATAACCCCAATAGTCTGGTTTTGCTTCTAATAAGGATTAATTCTTCTTTTAGTTTGGATCAAGTACAAAGTACTGTTTTATTATTTCAGAGAAAAAGGAAATCATGTGGATTATTTGGAGTCTACGGGAGATGACTTTCTGGATAACGGGTCCCATACCTATATAACCGAATAGAACCACAGAGACGGTTATATAACTGTAACTCCAAAGAATTTTGGTTTTTTTTTTGTTTTTTTTTAAAAGTGCCTTCCTAAGGAATTCAAATGGTCCCATTTTACATGAGTGAGGCAAGTGCAAAAACACAATTAACCATATTTTTCCCATAATGCAACATTTTTTGAGTCACAAATTTTGGGTCCTACACTAGGAACAGGAAATGTTTCAATATAAATGAAGGTCTTGTACCCATTTGTAGAGATGGCGCGAACTGTTCGCCGGCGAACTTGTTCGCGCGAACATCGGGTGTTCGCGCTCGCCGGAAGTTCACGAACGTCGCGCGACGTTCGCCATTTTGGGTTCGCCATTGTTGGCGCTTTTTTTTGCCCTCTCACCCCAGACCAGCAGGTACATGGCAGCCAATCAGGAAGCTCTCCCCTGGACCACTCCCCTTCCCTATAAAAACCGAAGCCCTGCAGCGTTTTTTTCACTCTGCCTGTGTGTGCTGAAGAGATAGTGTAGGGAGAGAGCTGCTGCCTGTTAGTGATTTCAGGGACAGTTGAAAGTTTGCTGGCTAGTAATCGTGTTGATACTGCTCTGTTATTGGAGGGACAGAAGTCTGCAGGGGTTTGAGGGACATTTAAGCTTAGGTAGCTTTGCTGGCTAGTAATCTACCTTCTACTGCAGTGCTCTGTATGTAGCTGCAGTGGGCAGCTGTCCTGCTTCTGATCTCATCTGCTGACTGCTGCAATAACAGTAGTCCTTGTAAGGACTGCTTTTATTTATTTTTTTGTTCCAATACAGAGCAGTATCAAGCAGATTACTAGCCAGCAAACTTACTATCATCTGTCCCTGAAATCACTAACAGCTCTCCCCCTACACTATCTCTTCCAAGCACACACAGGCAGATTTTTCAGATACATTTTTGCCCTTGATCCCCCTCTGGCATGCCACTGTCCAGGTCGTTGCACCCTTTAAACAACTTTAAAATCATTTTTCTGGCCAGAAATGTCTTTTTTAGATGTTAAAGTTCGCCTTCCCATTGAAGTCTATGGGGTTCGCGAACCGTTCGCGAACCGCTCGCATTTTTGCGCAAGTTCGCGAATATGTTCGCGAACTTTTTTTCCGACGTTCGCTACATCCCTACCCATTTGTAAATCTTATGTTATTATGGCAGACAATCAGTGGGTACAGGCCGTCCATCTGCACATCATTCAGTTGCAGTGACACAAGTAGCTTGCTGCTGCAGCAAAGATGTCTATATGACATCTTTTAGATGGCAGGTAAAGTTCACTTGTTATTAAAAGGCACAAAGGCATAATCCCTTTTGTCTTTTTGCTAACCAAAGTCAAATCCAGCATTTCAAAGTATTAAATATATTGCAGAAAGAAATGCCTAAATGTTCTGTGCACAGCTTTTAGCTAATCATTTAAAGTAATTACATGTCATTAACAGTCAGCCAAACATCTCTGGGATAAATCATAATCTACAGTACATTCCTAATCATAATCATGGCTACCTTGCAAAAACATAGGGGTTTGGGATAATTATTTGCAATTTTCTTAATCTCTTCCATGTATGCTTCACCCAACATTATTTAGGTCTAATCAAAACACAAACTTAAAGCCTTCTATTTTTGCTTGTTGCACAAACACTCAGTGTACCTAGAAATAAAAAAAAAGCTTTCATTTTATGTAGACTGCTATAGCAGTAGGTCTCAGTCTAAGACATGCCACTTCGTTTTCACATACAATATGGATTTTAAGGAATTGAATTCAACAAAATAAAAAGTGCTTGCATCTGCCAAAATTTGGTTTGGTGAACAAGAATAACTGGAAGCGTTTGATATGAAAAAATACCGGCCTTCCTATATATTTATCTTTTTTCCCTATTAATAACATTGGGATCAACCACAATTTTTATCGGCAACCCTAAATGGCAGTGACCTTTTTACCATTACAGCTGTCTCTTGGTATTGCACATGGTGCAATTAGGTTAGGCTTGTTTGCCTCTGATCAGCCTTAAAATGTTGTTATAGTTTTCTTTTTGCCTTCCCTCCAATTCATGTTAATGGGAAATTACCTTTCTACGCCTCCTATGTTGATCATACAGATCAAGCAGATTAAAGCTGGCAGTTTATCTGATCAATTATGGGCCTATCCGATGACCTCCTAACAGTTACCTGCTTATTTTGATCCAAGGGCCAAATGACCAAATCAGCTAGATTTTGCCCAGTAGGTGGCCAAATTGGCGAAAGATCAGTTTGACGGCAGCCTCACCAAACTGAGCAGATCTTAACATGTATGGAGAGTCAAATCTAGTAACGCATGGGAACTTCTTTCTTGTCCCAGTCTGAGATTATCAGTGCCTTTCACAACAGCATTGACATATCCTGTTTAACATCCTTGAGTAGTTTAGAATGTGATTAGGGACAAAAAGGAGCTGCCTTAGACAAAGATAGATAGGGAAAAAAATGTTCTACCTGCTCTGACACTTGTTAGTGACAAGCAAAGGTGACTACACTATGCATAGATGACTACATACATTCTTCGGTTATTTTTGAAAAAGTGGATATTATAAAGCAGAAACTCTCCAAATATTGACTTTTATTTTTTTATATTTTATTCTTCTAAATCCCTCAAATATTATACATTTTCAATACTGCAAACACTTTTCGAATTTGAGTCAACATAGATTCACTGAAGTATGCAGTATGACCAGGATGTCTACATTCTAAATAGATAACTTTGGCTAACAAGCATTGATTGTTTCTCAAGGAAATGGAATCTGTGCAGGTTGCTTGCCCCCTTCTAAAATGATAAGTGTAACAATAGACCAAAGTCAATTAATTGTTGTTGATGGGCTATATACATTACTAACTGCAGTAGTGAGGGCAAAGGAATTTTTTTATGCTTGCTTGAAATTCATGTTATGCCATAGGCATATAGATATTAGTGATTAGCCCCATCTTGCATATTAAACTTTATCCCAAAAGTTCAGCCTGACATCACCTTCTAACTAAAAATGTGTTTCTCTATTTGGCCAACACTCCCATGATCCTTTATCACCTGACTACAACCTCCAGTTACTATTAAGGCTGCTGATGCCACCAGGGTCCAGAAAGACTAACTGCCTTGTAACGCAGACTGCAATTAGCCATGATCACTCTTGTATGCTAATATTTTATTGAAATGATCAATAATTTTTTTGTACATTATTACCATGTTGACATATTTTATAGTACAAGGCTCCTTTGGGTGGAATTCTTTCATAACAATGCTTGTCATGACTCCTCTGGTAGATTGCCCTTTCTTGACCTTGTATGGGCAGCATCCACAAGCCTTTCCTCAAGACTTCCTCTTGTCTGATGTTCCAGCAGCCGATGCTTTAATTTAAAGGCAGTTTAAACTAGTGACTTCCCATTTTATGTCAGCAGAGTAATTCACTTACCAGGCACCTTCTTTTCAGTTCAGTTTTTTCGCGCTAATAAAACAGAACTAATTAGTGAAGAGCACATTTTTTCACCAGTCATGGATTTGTGGCGAAATTCTGCATTTCTCCATCTGTGAATTTTTTCCACGAAACAGTGGTAAAAAAGTCACTGAGACTAAAAAGTCACCCTGAGAAAAAAACGCCCATTGACTTTAATGTATTTGGACAAAACTTCACCAATGCAAAAAAGTAGCATCAAGAAAAAATGGCTTTTGACTTTAATGCATTTGGAGTGAGAAAAAAAGTTACGCGTCACAAAAAAAAAAAAAAATTGTCTATGCCTGTTTTATGCACTTTGCAGTCTGCCTTGACAATCATAAATGACAACTATTGGGTTTTCAAAGTAAGTGTTGGTACTCACCGCCGATCAATCATCTGGTAGCATTTTTTCATCCATCCTAAGCCAGGCATTTTTCTCCTAGGGGTAGCGCCATTCAAATAGACAACCATATAGTCTTCTGCTACCATAAGCTCCAAGGTGCTTATCACATAGCTGTTAAGACGAACACAATTTTAGTTCATTGCTTTTCTATTTCTCACAGTATATCAAAATGATCAGAAATGTCCCATGAATCATAGCTGATCCTTCTGCTTCAGGAACAGCATATACTCTTCAGACTCAGTTTGACAAAAGTACATAAAATGAATAACTCTTTTGTCCTCATTTACTAACATCATAAAAAGAAACCGGTTACTAAATTATATATAAAAAAACACTGATTTACTTTTGTTATTGTAGATATATTGTAGAAATAATTGCTAATTGGTCAGTAACTGTGCAAATTTGCTCTTATATTAGGTTTAGCTTATTCTTATTTATTCTGTTCACCCTCTATCTTTTTTTAAATTTTGAGTGGTCAAGGGACACGAGATACGGACACCAGAAATTAAACTCTTTTTTACATATATAATAATATTAGCTTTGAAAGCAACTTATTATTTTGCCATAAAGTATTTGCACAATGCTTTTACATTACCTATCTCTGATGCCCCATGTTCCTGTATGAGGGGGCTGCCATATTTGTGCAGCAGGAGTTTGTTAGCATTGGTAACTTTAACTGACAGGCTGAGATGGGACAGTCAGGTTTACAAAACAGTCAGGTTTAGGAACTTCAACTAACAATTACTTCCAAAAACAACCCTCTCAGCAAAAAACGATCAACATGACCTATAGGGAATTTTTAATGTACATTCATATTTTAAAATGTACTTTTTTAGTGTCAGTATCACTTTAGTGTACTATTTATGAAAAACTTTATTTTCCCCATTAGTTAGGATTTATGTAGGAGGATATTACCCAGGGTTACAGAACTACCCCGCCAGGCCTCAGAAAAATGGAATAATAGAATAATGGAATATATTCATATTCTCCAACACACATGATGGGGCTATAAAAAAAACAACAGGAAAGTCTGATCGTTATTCTTTCATTTAGATGTTATAATGGCTGTTCTGCAGAGAAAGCATATAGCCATTTATATAATTATGTTGCTATTGTGGGGTTGTATGACCCTGCACTTGGTCCCTCACGAGGCAGGTTCTGTTTCTAATTGCTTTGTGACTTTTTGATCTGGAAGTCATTTAGATGCAACATTTCCTATTATAAATGATTTTATACATGAGGGATAAGCATGAATTTTGGAAATCACCTGTTTTCTTGAACAAGTAGAGTGACAGTGGAAGATACAGTCAGGGTATGAAGAAGAATATAGAGAAGCCATCTTGTCTATGTCTTGTATTATTATATAAGGTTGTCTGCATATCCTAAGACTGTGTTGCATTACTCATAATAAATGTTGTATTCCTATTTTCAACACAGTGCTTGTTTTATGTCACTATGAGAAATATTTTGTTCCTTTATTTAACAGCTTTATCCATTGAGACACACAAAGCAACATAGATTATTCATTGTGTATTAGGGGAAGCACAAGCAGAAGTTTCCAACCGAGATTGTTATAAACCAAGTGTAGATGGCCTCAATGGGAGGAGCATATTTCCTTGCACTACATCATTTTATATTTCATAAAAGTCAATAAAAGAATGTACAAGTCACAGCAGAGCGTGAGGCGTTTATGTTCTATGTACTCACAGGAAAAGGTTTTCCATTACATAATTGTAGTCTGGACGGCTGCTATCAGGCAAAAAGCACGCAGCGAACACAATGATGGCATTTGCCCCTTCACCATAGTAACCTGAAATAAAAACAGTCATTTGTATTCATAACGTGTCCTTTTAAAGTAAAACTTAAAAAAGAATATTAATAGAAATACTGTATTTTATATACTGAACTTAGAGCGGCCAAAAGCAATAATGACCTATGTCTTTAAATTTGTACACAGCAGCTCCTTTCTTCTAAGTGTCAGTAACATTGCACATGCTCAGTGTGCTCTGGGCTGCTTAGGGGTTGTCAGTAATAATCAAAATATTAGCAGAAGCTGAAGCTATGAAGCCAGCTGTTAATTCAGAATGCACTTATTTCTGTGCTATTGTGTAATGTAAATTCATTATTAATCAGTTCTAGTGGGGTTGGCTGGTTGAGCATGTGAGTAGGCAGGGGTGTATTTGCTGTGTTGAGGGGGGGTTCTAAGCTTAAATACTACTGTCTAAAATACATATTTTTGTTTAAAAGATAAACCTAATAAACCAAAACAAAATTAAACAAACTTATACATATGTTCCATTGCCAAGTACAATATTATGTATGTATGATTATTATTATTTTTATTATTATTAGTACTACTACTACTACTACTAATAATAGCATAACCTTACAAATCATGCTATAAAGAAGGACATATCCTATTGTAATAAAAAAATAAATATAAATATTATAGTGCATTTGCAATCATCTACATACCTCCATGAGATATAACTTTTTTGTATGGTTCAATGACCTTCATATCAATCCTCTGCTCTTGCTCTCCGATGACAACTGTCCTCCATAGTCTATTATCAGCCCTTTCCTCTTCTGCCGTGTACTCTTGTATAGATTCAAAATCCTCCTGTACAGCTTTCCCGACTGCAGGTTGGTCATCTAAAACAAAATGTAATGTATGGGCAAATTAACTTAATATTGAGCACATTACCCCCAAGCAATGTTTAGAAAGGTTTTCTCTATGTTTACTAATTACACATTTATACATTTGGCTTTACAAAGGTCAAAGTCAAGCAATAAACTTTTAGGTAAAAAAGATAGATGTTGTCTGTTGTGTGTTAAAAAAAAGGCTTTCGTTCCTGATATATCTATGCAATGTTTTTGTTCAACCCACTGAATTAAAGAATGAAAGTCTGCAGTTCAACTGCATCTGAGTTGTTTCATTTAAAATTAATTGTGGTAATGTACAGAACCAAAATTAGAAAAAAGATGACTCGGTCCAAAGATGTATAGCCCTAACTGTAATGGATGTATTTACATTTAATTGCTGTTCATGTATTTATATCTGAAATCATATTGCTAACCCACACATATTTGTAATATCATTGCTCTGACTAATGAAGAGACACTGCTAGCTGACCTTAGCACCCGGTGAATATTACTAAAGACTGGTTGTCACAGTCCAGGAGGTACGTGCAGGGAATCATTTCAGCCTCCTCTCTAACCTGCATGTCTGATCGACTAACACAGTGACCGCTGTTTTCATGGAGGAAGTGGAAGGTCTCTATGTTCCATGGCAGGTCTTTGCTGTAGTTCCTAACGATCAGAATGCCTTGTGCAAAGAGCAAACAAATATACTTTTTGCATGCTGCATTCTGTAATTTAAATGACCCTTATTGTCTTTCTTTATTCTATAATATTGTGAGCTAACACAGATGATATTATCTAACTGGTGCCAAAACTGTTTTGGACCGACATTTGGAAGCTTATTTGAGCCCTGGACACTATCAACAATGGGAAAGGAAACCAGATATGTACAGATATGTATATGTAAGCAAGACAGGTTTCTGCTAGCTCTGCTGATTAATGCCCATGTGCTCTAGTGCTTCAGACAGAAAAGTCCCAAAAAATAACAACAAAGAAACAGTTGTGTGCAAAGAAATAGAATATTGGCAAATTAGTGAGCTTGCTGATTTGTCTGCTGTTCATAAACGTTGTAGTCCAAGTAAAGAATGAAAAGTCCTTTTGTTTTATTCTAGTGTATCTCCTGGCTGACTTGATAGCTGGTTTGGAAAGAGCTGTAAGGAAAAAATAATGTTCTTGTGGCAAAAAATAGATTGCAAAAAGTATTAATTTTGTGTAGAATAATATCAGAAATAAGAGCTAAACTATCCTAAAACTGAAGTGAAACTGTGTATATAACTATAAGATACCACAGCTCCCATTATGCGCAGCCACCCAACTATTCATTTTTTCAAGGAATCACATCTTGGGGGGGGGGGCTAAAACTCACGAATGTGAATTATGCTCTGAAAAACTCATATGGATGATATTTATTTAAGTGCAAAAAATTGTAATGTTCAAATGTCAAACTTTTTCCACCTATAACCTTCAGCATTCATGTAGAAGTCAATGGGAGCCGTCTAATATTCATATATAAGCCCATTGATGTTGGTTGCTTATGCTAAAGGTAACAGCAATCTGCAGCCATTAACCATACTGTGTTAAAAAGGATTTCAGCTTCGCAGAAGTACAAGATAGAAGTGATCAACATGTCGATTTAAATGAAAAATTGTCCTTTTGTGTTTTTTGTCCTTTAAAAGAACTACAGCTTTGCAGAAGTACAACACGGAAATGATTTAATGCCGATTTAAATTGTCTTTTTTGCCTTTTAAAAGAACTGCAGAATACTGTACAATTACCATGTATAACACAAAAAAACATTTGTACAATAATCTGCAACTTATCTAATGCCTAGATTTATTGGGCATTTGAAATAGTCTCCACTAAGAACACCTGCCAGATCTTAATTGTACTTGGGAGCTTAAATAATTAAAGAGGATATGTACATTGGTTTTAAAGATGCATTACAGAAATCTCAGTATATTGAGCACTAAGAAGATTAAGTGAATACTAAAGTTAAAAGGATCAGACATATTAATCATTGCTTTCTCTGTTAGATCTTTTCTGAAAGCTCACACAGTATACCACCTCACTTTACTGTACTATAAATGGCTCTATTGTGCAATAATACTATTTATAGGGCAGAAACAAATTTTTAGCCAAATATGGGATTTCCATACCTAACCTTACCTCTACTAAAATTTATTTTAAATATGAAATAAAATAAATAGGATTGTTTTGGCTGCAATAAGGATTAATTATATCCTAGTTGGGATCAAATACAAGGTACTGTCTTATTATTACAGAGAAAAAGGAAATTATTTTTTAAAATGTGAATTATTTGCCTAAAATAGAGTTAGGGAGATGGTCTTCCAGTAATACATAACTGTCCTACATTTTAAATACACTAAGAGAAGCAAGAGAGTGCCCATTAGTGCTTATCCAAAAAGCACTTGCGGCCTGGGGTATCCTGCTCTCAAACAGCAGCATCAGGAGGCACAGGCAACCCTGTCATTATTGGTTGTCACAGTCCAGGAGGTACGTGCAGGGAATCATTTCAGCCTCCTCTCTAACTTGCATGTCTGATCGACTAACACAGTGACCGCTGTTTTCATGGAGGAAGTGGAAGGTCTCTGTGTTCCATGGCAGGTCTTTGCTGTAGTTCCTAACGATCAGAATGCCTTGTGCAAAGAGCAAACAAATATAATTTTTGCATGCTGCATTCTGTAATTTAAATGACCCTTATTGTCTTTCTTTATTCTATAATATTGTGAGCTAACACAGATGATATTATCTAACTGGTGCCAAAACTGTTTTGGACCGACATTTGGAAGCTTATGGACACTATCAACAATCCACAGATGCAAAAAGGAATAAAAGAAGTCCATTTTAGGTGTCTCATTGCTTATGTAGTTTCAGACACTAGACTGAGCCAATGAATCACCAGACAGGTTATTGACTAATGTTTTTGCTTGCCCTGAAATTGTGAATACCCTAACTCAGCTGGTCATATCAAGTTCCATGCATGTTTTTAAAATCCTGATTGTGGGCTTGAGCCTTACTGATGTGAATATGAAGTGTGCGCACGCCCTATTATTTTGATGTGGCGCAAAATACTATTTACTATTTAAAGGTGCCACTCTTTATATTCCACCGCCCAACTTAGGTCTATTCTTGAGGGATCTTGTCTGATTTACTGTTTCCTTTTCTTGCCTGTCCTTGACCATCTGAGTAGCAGAGGGTTCCTCCCAACGTGAAAGGCGTCTGTTATAAGCAGAAGTGCGAGCCATGACTGAAACCTTGGTGTCTGTTCTGGGTTTGGCATACTGAAATTGACATTAAGATATGTTTAAGCAAACTGAATGCACAGCCCAGAGGGGGGTTGAAATAGTGGTTGAGAGGTCTGAACCTGATTCTACTTTCTCTAAGGAAATGGTTGTAGCAGTACTGAGTTCAGACCTGTATTCCTCCTTGTCTGAAGCCCAGGTTAATTTACCTCCTAATGTACCTGGGGCAAACTCTTTGTTCCGGAAAACCTTTGTGAGCTGTTTTTGTTTGAGATGATTCTAGAGTAGCCGGGCATCTGGGCCACAGTAAAACCTGTTCTCTTTTGTCCAGCATTCTCTGGTGGCCAACATTAATACCGGATGTTGGTAATTATATTTATTCTTGTCCAGTCTGTCAACAATTAAAGCCATTTAGGTCCTTAAATGAGGATCTGCTACAGTTACTTTCTCATATTGCCTCGGAATTCATTGTGGAATTACCTTCCACTAAAGGGAATACTGTTATCTGGGTTGTAATAGACCGGTTTAATAAAATGTATCATTTTATTCCCCTTCCCATCCTCCCTTCTGTTAAGTCCCTTGCTGACCTCTACATATCCAATGTTTTTAAGCTTCATGGAGCCCCATTGAACATTGTTTCTGATAGGACGGTTTAATAAGTTTCCTGATTTTGGTGGGCTTTTTGTTAGCTTATGGGCACTGACTTATCCTTTTCCTCTGCGAACTAATGGCCAGATGGAAAGGACAGATCAATTATTGGAGCAGTATCTCAGGTGTTACATTTCCAGTAATCAATCCCACTGGCCAGATTTCCTTCTGTGGGATGAGTTTGCATTCAATAATGCTACTCATTAGTCCACTGGGGAATCTCTGTTCTATAATGTTTATGGCTATCGTCCTAGAGCCTTTTCATTTTCTGGTCAATCCTTGGCTGTTCCTGCTGATAACTCAGTAACTTCAGTAGTAGCTGCCCAAAAGAGAACCTCTTATATACATCATAGTGTCACCTGAGTATCAGGTTGGTGATAGAGTCTGGCTGTTTTCCAAGAAAATTCATTTGACTGTCCCCTCTGCTAAGTTAGAACCTATTTCATTGGTCCATTTTCTGTGTCAGAAATTATTAATTCCAGCATTGTTTGGTTACAACTTCCTCCTGAACTTGAAATTTCTAATTTCCTTGATAAAACCTGCCAGAGCTGTTCAACAGGATTCTCATCCACCTCCAATTTCCATTGAAGGTCAGCCTGAATATTTGGTACAGAGGTTAGTGGATTCTCACCTTTGCAGAGGTAAATTACAATATCTGGTACACTGGAAAAGGTTATGTTCCTGAGGAGAGATCTTGGGTTTCTGTCTAAGATGTTCAAGCTAATTGTCTTATACGTTAGTTTTATGTTAAGTTTCCTGATAAGTCTAGGGGTCTGGTGGCCCCCTCTAGGGGGGGAGGTGGTGGGGACATCCACCTCCACCTCCATTGTGTGCTGCTCTGTAACTGATGTGTACACCCATATATTTTGACATGGTGCATGATGTTATCACGCATGGCGTGAAATTAAAATATTTTAAGGCGTCCCACTCTATTTTTCACTGCCCAATGTAGGTCTATTTTAGATAAAGTTTGGGCTGTGCTTCTTGTCTGATTAACTGTTACCTGACCTTTGCCTGTCCTAGAACACTGCTGTTTCTTTGCCTGAGCCAACCATTGCTTGTTTTCTGACTATGCTTCTGGATCCTGATTCTGTACTGTGCTGACTGATTGGTTATTGACCCCGGGTTGTTTCCTCGACTACATATTGTACTTTCCCCGTTACTCCAGTTACGCATTCCGTTTCCCTTGCATGCCCAGAACTCTTGCCTCCATTCTCTCACTTTAAGACCTGAAGGCCTCCGAGTAGCGAAGGGCTCCTCCCGACGTAAAAGGTGGCTGTTATAGGCAGAAGCATGATCCGTGACCAGAACCTTGGCATCCATTCTGGGTTTGGAAAACTGAATGTGACATTACGATAGGTTTAAGCAATATGAATGCACAGCCCAGAGGGGGGGGGGGTTGAAATGGTGGAAGGTTAGCTGAGAATACATGAGCAAGATAAGTAACAATGGGGGAAATGTATTAACCTGTGAAAATTCGCCAGCGACGGCTTCACACCCATCACTACACTTCAAAGTTGTGTCCAGGGCCCCGAACACTGGCAAATTTTTGCTGGCGTTACTTCGGCAAGCAAATCGAAGATGCGCTAACGTTCAATTATGCCTAGTGAAACTTCATCAGAGGTCTACTCTCAGACTAATTTGCATACAGCGGGAAATTATAAAGTTGAATGGACGTATATGTTGTAGCAAATACATTATTTAACACAAGGCCAGGGAACCTTAAAAAAGACAATAGAGTTGTTATAATGCCCTACACATGAGCCCACTGTATGATTATGTTCCATATGTTAGAAAATATATGTGGGAACCTGGTTACCCAAAAAAGATTTTAAGGACTTCTGCAGGCTATCTCTCTGAAAAAAGGAAAAGATGCCAGCGTTTTTTGGGACTTTTTCCACTAAAAATATGATGTAAATAACAAAAGATTGAGGAAGATCTATGCACTCCAATGCACTTCGCCTGGTCTAAGCTGGCGGAGGCAAGTCTGGTGAAAGAGATAACGTTCGGTAAAATTGGATGCTCTGTCCTGGTTAGTAAAAAGAAATAACAACAAACTTTTACAGACAGCTGCATTTGTTCTTCATCTTATCTACAGTAAAATGAGGGCGCACCTCTGCCTATGCCCATTATACTGGTTATCCACTAAATTACTTCTAGCATTAACGTTTATCCCAGTATTCAAATCAGAATCATCTGAGCTATACAAACAGAATTAGGAATAAAGAAAAACAGAGCAAATAAATGAATCGGTAATGTAAATGAAAGTGGATATGGAGATATAAGATAAGGACAAGGGCGAAGCTGAGGGTGGAGGGGATTATGAATAAACTGAGAGGAGGATAAATGATTTCAGCAGAACCTATTTACTAATATAGAACCCCTGGCAACCAGTCTATAATAAGCCAACTAATTCAATACATTTCTAATAATAAAAGCAAAGTATGATTATGAGTCTTGTAAGGATTTAATTTGCAATGGGTATACCATGATATGATTCTTTAGTAAAGGCAACATAAAAATGTATTAGGATATGCAAGAGAGAAAGGTGATCAGAACCCACAGTTAGCAAACAGGCACCAGCTTCGTCATTACAATTATGCATGATTTGCTCACAAATTATTACACAAAAAGATTGTGCAACATGTGTACTATTAGGACAAATCTGATGAAAGAAACGATAATGCCACAAGCCTCGCCCTCACCTTCCTATTACATTTCCCGTCAGCAGGTAAGGCTGTTTCACCTGTGTTTTGTTTTTTTTTAGCAAACTTTACTAAAGGAATGCTGTATTTAGGTTGTCTTAAAAAGGTGACAAAATAGTTGGTTAAGAATATATATTTGTTCAGAAGTTCTAAGTATAATATTACACAAGGCATCCTCCCTGAGATCAGCCCAGATGCCTCTGATTCCTTTGAATAGAAAACACATTGCAGCACTGACTTTGGGGCTTTGTCAGTAACAGATGTTTAAAATACAATTGGGGAAATGTAATAAAAGGTGCAGTGTTTGCTACCTGGCTAATTACCTATAACAACCAATCAGCAGGAACTATTTACCGGTCATCTGTTTAAAAGTAAACATGTTATTGGTTGCTTTGGCCAATTTAACCTGGGCAAACTTAGAGACCTATTTTTCAACAGTCTCATTTTAGTGGTTTTAGAGGTTTTTGAAACTACGACTAAACTCCCTTTCTGTAAAACCACAAACGTCATGAAATTTATTAAAAGATCCGAATACAAAAAGTACGAACGGAAAATAATGATAAATGATAAAAAAACACCCAAAAAAAATGCCTCTAAGCCTCTAAAAATTTTAGTTTTTGGCAATTTTTTTTGTTAGAGGTTTTCGTGATTTTTACACTTAGGGGCAGATTTATCAAAGGTCGAGGTGAATTTTCACATGAAAAAAATTCAAATTTCGAGTGTACTTCGACTAGGCACTAGCCCAAATTCGATTCAAATTTGAAGAAAATTTGAATATCGAAATTTATCATGTACGGTCTCTTAAAAATTCAACTTCGACCATTCGCCATCTAAAACCTGCTGAATTGCTGTTTTATCCTATGTGGGACCTCCTAGACCTTTTTTGGGAAAATTCTACAGAATATGGACCTATTCCATCAAATACTGACCTATTCGATCAAAAAAAAAAAAACTTCAACTTAATTTGGGTTGGTCTTTTTGAATTCGAATTTCGAAATTTTTTAAATTCGAAATTCGACCCTTGATAAATACACCCCTTAGAGGCACATTTATCAAAGGTCAAATTCAAATCAATGTGAGTTTTTAAAAACTCCCCTAAACTCCCAAAAATTCGAAATTCGACCAATCGTAATCTATTAAAAAAATCTAATTTTTCAAACTCGGATGAAACTGACCCAAAAACTCAAATTGAATTTGAATCGAATTAGATTAAAATTTAAAAAACTCGATTTGAGTTTTTTTTCTCCGAAAACAACTCAGTCAAGAGGACTGCAAACAACTCCAAATTGATTCCTGCACTTCTCCCATTCACTTAAACAGCAATTCGGCAGGTTTAAGTCGAATTTGCATTCTTAAAGAGCCAGAGTATGATAAATCTCGAAACTGTAATTAGAATTTTTTTTAAAAACTCGAATTGAATTTGAATAACTCCCTAGTCGAATTTGACTGTTTTGACCATAAAAAATTCAAAAATAAATTAAAATTAAAATTTTAATTTTAAATCTCAAATCATTAGAGCTTTTAAAAAAAAAAATAGGAAAACCAATAATTTTTACAGATTCATGAAAAAAATAGGAATCCATTATCGTTTTCCTTTTATACAATGATAATGCTGCTGCTTAACTTAAGGGTGTTACTGGCCCTTTAAGGTACATAATTCTGCAGAAGGACCTTTAATACCTAATATTGTAGGGATAGTTTATAAAAAAAAAAAAAAAAGCTCCTACTGCTTGCTAAAATAAGGTTTCACCCTTCATAGCTTCATTAATATTACATTACTAGCAGCAAATAAAATAAAATAAAATATGTTATACAAAATAATATTTTGTATAACATACTGCCACTTTCATTATTGTCAGGACTAAGCTTTAATAATTTCTGAGTGGATCCAGTCATCAAATGAGCTTTTCCACTTAGCAAAGTCCCTTGGCACAAAAGCTTGCTGCAGGACTTACTGCACCTGCCAAGGGTATACAAACTCATCAGCGTTGGTTACACAAAAGCAACATTGTTGCTAGCAGAGTATTCCAAGCTGCGGGAGTCTATAAATGATGTCACTAAAGTAAAGTAAAAAAATAAAAAAACCCACACCCTCGGCTAATTTGGCTTTCCTTAAACTCCAGTTCTGGCAATTAAACAGCTGGCATGTTTCATGCTAGAATGGCTTAGCAGGAAAAAAAATTAAATTCTAACAGAAATTCTACAACTGAAAAGTATTATAAAAATATTTTTTTCTTATGTTGTACTGTATATTATTATTTATGTAAGCATTGTTTTAAAGTTATTGATGGAAACCATGATTCAGGCACATTGGTTTCTTTGTCAATAGTTTACTTACCTGTATTAAGGCCCGGACTGATAATGTATCAGTTCGGGCAAATGCCCGAGGGGCCGCTCTACCCTGCATTCTAGTGGGCCGCCCGCTGCCTAATTAGATGCGGTGCTCGCTGCACTTGCCAGCTAGTAATCACTCACACCAACGTACAAGGGACGGTGGGACCAGCTAATTAACTCTTCTTTCAGCCCTGCACCACGGTAGGTGGAGCTTTTACTTCCTTCCTCCCCCTCCCGATTGAAGTCCTACCAGTGCCTGTGAACGTTTTGGAACTCCCTGTCATTGCTGATCTATTCATGCTCCTGACTGACTTCTGTTATCATGTGAAAGAGATAGACGCAAGCAGGCACGCAGCAGAAGTCTGACCCAGTGACCTAGGAGGAAGTGATCAGCGGTGACAGAAGAATTTGAAGCCCCCCACTGACTGAACATCCATGCTGCACTGAAGCCGAGTTATAAATTATTGTAAGAGCTGGCTGTAAACTTTATGTTTATGATGAGGGGGAGTTTATGATTTGGGAATTATATTTACAGAAAAGGAGAGGCTAACAAAGAGCAGTAGTAACCCCACACTGTCGGATTCTTTTATTCTAAAATGAATATAAAATTATACAGTCCCTTGAGGTGTATCAATCAGTGTTTTGTGCTTAGTGTAATTGATTCAATATACTAACTTAGCAACCAATTAATTTATCTATAGAAACCATCAATTAATTTATGAATTAATCTAATCAATTTGTAGTTCATTAATTAAAGTGCTTGTGCTTCAATATACAATCAATTAACTATGAATTCATTTTAGATCATCAATCAATTAAAGGAAAACTATACCTCCAAAATGAATACTTAAGCAACAGATAGTTTATATCATATTGAATGACATATTAAAGAATCTTACCAAACTGAAATATATATTTACATAAATATTGCCCTTTTACATCTCTTGCCTTGAACCACCATTTCGTGACTCTATCTGTGCTGCCTCAGAGATCACCTGACCAGAAATACTACAACACTAACTGTAACAGGAAGAAGTGAGGAAGCAAAAGGCAGAACTCTGTCTGTTAATTGGCTCATGTGACCTTACATGTGGTTTGTATGTGTGCACAGTGAATCTTACGATCTCAGGGGGCGGCCCTTATTTTTTAAAATGGCACTTTTCTATTTATGATTACTCAATGGCACATGCTACTAAAAAAGTATTTTATTATGATAATGGTTCATTTACATGAAGCAGGGTTTTACACATGAGCTGTTTTACTCAGTATCTTTTAATAGAGACCTACATTGTTTGGGGGGTATAGTTTTCCTTTAAGGTGCCAGTGCTAATAAATATCAATTGTAAAAAAGATTTTTTTTAAAATAGCTTTTAACCGTTTGCAAGCAAAATAATAGAAATAAAAGAGATTGAAAAGGAAAATAGGAGAGGCTGCCAAACAGAATGCAGTGTTTAGTTTAAAGACAGAGCAGGGAAATCATAAACGTAATCAATGTGGGGCAGACAGGTGAGAAGGGACTAAAAAAAAGGGAGACGAGTGTGAGGCAAATCAAGAATAATGACTAATGCAGGGATTAAACGAAGAATGGTATTTGACCTAGTGAGTATTTATATGTTTTCTTTCATTAGTATTATGCTCTGTGGGCTTGGTAGGGTTGGGGTGGCGATTAAGAGCTTAGCAGAAGAAGCAACATGTAAAAGTGGGGAAATATAAAGCTTTTGGGCAAGGGTACAAAAATACACTTATGTATTATAAGGGATAATGAACCCCCTACTGTAAATAATGATATATATACATATATATATATATATATATATATATATATATATATATATATATATATATATATATATATAGTCAAATACAAGAGTCCTCTGCACTCAACCCATTATCAATATATTTAAGACAGAGACATTTTGTGCATACTGCTACTGAAAAATGCCTTACCCTTTAAACAAAACAGGGATTGTTTGTCCATATATTGCAATATATTTAAGCTGGCCAACTACATCAAAGTCATCCCATATCTGGCCAGTCCTATGCTCAATTTTATCTGATTCATTAAGAATTCTATTGCTTCATTATACAGTACATTTTACAAAGGGACTAGGTTTTACCTGCAACTTACTTGCTGCTTTCAAAGTAAAACTCCCATACTTGGCTGCCCTTTTATTAGACACCAGTGGGATCACCTGACTATAGCTGGGAAGGGTGGGAGCTACAACATGGAGCTGGTCACTGCTCCTGTATAACTATAACAAACAAGGGAAAGTTGTGCTCACCACTATTTTTTAAAAACATTAGGCGGGGTGCAATGAGGGTGTGACCACAAAATACATATAGTCAAATACAAGAGTCCTCTGCACTCAACCCATTATCAATATATTTAAGACAGAGACATTTTGTGCATACTGCTACTGAAAAATGCCTTACCCTTTAAACAAAACAGGGATTGTTTGTCCATATATTGCAATATATTTAAGCTGGCCAACTACGTCAAAGTCATCCCATATCTGGCCAGTCCTATGCTCAATTTTATCTGATTCATTAAGAATTCTATTGCTTCATTATACATTTTACAAAGGGACTAGGTTTTACCTGCAACTTACTTGCTGCTTACTGCAGTAGCAGTATGCACAAAATGTCTCTGTCTTAAATATATTGATAATGGGTTGAGTGCAGAGGACTCTTGTATTTGACTATATGTATTTTGTAGTTATACAGGAGCAGTGACCAGCTCCATGTTGTAGCTCCCACCCTTCCCAGCTATAGTCAGGTGATCCCACTGGTGTCTAATAAAAGGGCAGCCAAGTTTGGGAGTTTTACTTTGAAAGCAGCAAGTAAGTTGCAGGTAAAACCTAGTCCCTTTGTAAAATGTATAATGAAGCAATAGAATTCTTAATGAATCAGATAAAATTGAGCATAGGACTGGCCAGATATGGGATGACTTTGACGTAGTTGGCCAGCTTAAATATATTGCAATATATGGACAAACAATCCCTGTTTTGTTTAAAGGGTAAGGCATTTTTCAGTAGCAGTATGCACAAAATGTCTCTGTCTTAAATATATTGATAATGGGTTGAGTGCAGAGGACTCTTGTATTTGACTATATGTATTTTGTAGTTATACAGGAGCAGTGACCAGCTCCATGTTGTAGCTCCCACCCTTCCCAGCTATAGTCAGGTGATCCCACTGGTGTCTAATAAAAGGGCAGCCAAGTATGGGAGTTTTACTTTGAAAGCAGCAAGTAAGTTGCAGGTAAAACCTAGTCCCTTTGTAAAATGTATAATGAAGCAATAGAATTCTTAATGAATCAGATAAAATTGAGCATAGGACTGGCCAGATATGGGATGACTTTGACGTAGTTGGCCAGCTTAAATATATTGCAATATATGGACAAACAATCCCTGTTTTGTTTAAAGGGTAAGGCATTTTTCAGTAGCAGTATGCACAAAATGTCTCTGTCTTAAATATATTGATAATGGGTTGAGTGCAGAGGACTCTTGTATTTGACTATATGTATTTTGTGGTCACACCCTCATTGCACCCCCGCCTAATGTTTTTAAAAAATAGTGGTGAGCACAACTTTCCCTTGTTTGTTATATATAAATATATATATATATATATATATATATATATATATATATATATATATATATATATATATATATTCAACCAATGTAGAGCCGGCACTCTCGAATAAAGTGTTCATTTGCCTGGGTGCACGATCAATAAATTATCTCCATATTTTATATATACATATATAAAATATACGTGTGTATGTGTAAAACACCAGCATGCATTTATGTGTGGGCTGCTTTCATTTTTTTTGCCTGGGCTGCTTTTTACTCCCAGTCCGGCCCGAGTCAGGCCATGTGATATGCCAACTGTGACACCATCAACACAGAACCCCATTATTTAATGCAAATAATATACACTATATAATCACCTGCCTGTCCAACATTTTTATTCAGAAACCCAGGGTTTTTTTTTAAATGAAATGGTCCATCCTTTGCATTAGTGAGATTGGGTAATCCAGCCTAGCATGCATTTACCATTCAAATTTATCTCACAGGTGTCAGTTGGATTGAGCAACAAATAGACTCTGTACAGACCTTGCTTTGTGCATGGGGCATTATTAAAATGAAATAGGAAAATGCCTTCCCCAAACTACAGAGATCCTGTAAACAAGAAGTAGTCAGGACAAGGTAGATTTTTTTGAAGAGTACTTGCTAGGAAAGAGAGGCAGATAGAACTAGTTACCAAGAACAGCCTGTGCTCCAACTTGCAAGAGGGTAGCTCTCCTTCAGGCAAGACTGGCTTGTATTGTAGGGATCACAGACTAATAGGGATTTAGGTTATGAGATTTCCCTGATCCAACATGTGGTGATCCAGGTCACAGTACAGAGATCCTGAGGGTTCATCTATCAATCTGGTATGCTGGTATATCTTCACAGGGGCGTCACAAGGTGCTGGCTCTGAATTTCTGTGATGTTACCTAACATGTATGTGAATATCTCAAAGGACTGTGAGTATGTGCTTTACTTGTGCTTTAATAAAGCCTGTTACTTTTTGTTATGTTCAAGAATCCTTTGGGCCCAGTTTCACAGCATAAGTGAGTTAAATTACATCTCCCCTTCACCAATTCATGTAACAAAGTCTCCTGTGGAGAGGAGGTTAAATGTAACCAGTGCTCTGCCTGTTTCCTAGCCAGACATGATCTAGCCTAGCCTAGTTAAGTGTCATGAGTTTCAGTACGAAGTTCTAATGAGGTCCCTGTCCTGAAAAGGGACAGAAACAAGTAAGGTAGGGAACCAAGTGCTTAGGTCATATTTTATCAGAATGATATATATTACTTTTATATTTTCATCTGGCAGAAATTTTTTAACGTCAAACAATAATAAATGTTCCTCAACCGTTCTATTTCCAGCACTTAGGAGGGCACATTTACTATGGGTAGAATATCGAGGGTTAATTAACCCTCGATATTTGACCATCGAAGTTAAATCCTTCGACTTCGAATACGAAGATGAAGGATTTACCGCAATTACTTTGGTCGAACGATTGAAGGAAAAAACGTTTTTCCTTTGATCACAAATTGCTAGGAAAGCCTATGGGGACCTTCCCCATAGGCTAACATTGGTGCTCGGTAGGTTTTAGGTGGCGAAGTAGGTGGTCGAAGTTTTTTTTAAAGAGACAGTACTTCGACTATTGAATAGTCAAACGATTTTTAGTTTGAATCGTTCGATTCGAAGTCGTAGTCAAAGGTGGAAGTAGCCAATTCGATGGTCAAAGTAGCCAAAAAAACGTTGAAATTCAATGTTTTTTTCCTTCTAATCCTTCACTCGAGCTAAGTCTTTATGTTATTAGAATGTTATTAGAATAGTAAGGCAGCAAAACCTTGGTGGCTTAAAACTGTTTTATTTATAGCAAGAAAAATGGTTTACTTAAGGAAAAGCTGTAATTTAAAAACTGTAGGTAAACATGATACAGGACATAAAAAGAAACGAGTAACTCTGAAATATAGAACTCGGTTATATTTATGGTTTTAGCAAGATTCCAATGTAAGCTAATCATACTGTTTATACTTCTTCCACCTCAATAGGAAAATAAGATTATCTGAAATTTCCAATGTATCAGACTGTTATTAATAAGTGTCTCGACTGCCAGCCAAATCAAGTCATCTTCTCTGTAAGCTAGAAGCATTTAAAAACAAAAAGCATGGTGTGGGAGTATAGTGTGGGAGCTGAAACGTCTATCCACCAAACTGTTTTTGTATAAATATAAATTCAAGCTAAAAAACACAAATCTCAGGCAGCAGTAATTAGACTAATGCTTTGGACTAAGGTCAAAGCAGCTGTCTGCAGGCAGATTTTGTGGTTATGCTCCTGCTAGGCTGACACTGTGAAACTGTGTCTTATATGTCTGCAATGCTTCTATGCCTGCAATACTTTAACCATTATTGTAGTCTGAGAGCACAAATACTGCTAAATTATTATAATTCTTTCTTAGTCCAAAACTATGTCCAACTATGTTGTAGGGACTCTTAGCTGGACCTTCAAAATGACTTGTGGAGAAACTAAAGTTGCTGCAAAGAAGATATTTTGGACCCCATTGGTCCTTAATCACTTAGTTAAGTGTTGTATAAGTGGTAGTGCAGTTGAAGTGATATTTACAATGCAGGTACTGGTACAACGTGTGAGATGGGAGTGGGTAGGCTAAGGTTTACCATGTTAGAATACCTACTAGTGGTCCAGATATTCTCCATTGGGAACCTTCAGGGAATGTAACTCTAGCCTGATTCCATGGCCATCTGGGTGTCCTTTTAAGATTATTGTCTGGGAAAACAATCAATTCTTGTTTGAGCCAAGTGCTGTTCTTTTTAGCTTGCCATATATCTCTGAGGTGTGCTATTACAGGTACTACTATCTTATACCTTGTCCACAGGGTCCCTGTCCCTGATTTTCTCAGTGGGCTTGGTTTCACTAGGGCACTCTACTTTACTGGGTTCTTATGCTCCAGGCTCTCCAGCATCATCCACCTTGTAGAACAGAAAAAGTCTAAAGAGAAAGAGCAATGTACTTCCTCCCACTATATTTGCTATGGACAGGAACTGGTCATAATATGCCTGGACTAATTGGGAAACCAGGAGCCAGGAGCATAGGTTACAGTAACCAGTACTATTTTACCATTTTAGCCAGTAGGTGACTTAACCCTATGGGTCTCTAAATAATTTTACAATGATCACACCACTTGCTAATTTTAATAAATACTGTACATCATTAGCTGTCTGTGCAAGCCCCACCCCACAAGCACCACTAGCCCAGTCACAGCAGTCCAGTAAGGCACAAAACAATGCCACCCCTCTGTTTTCCTGATGTTCTCAGCTGCTATTCCCAACAGCCCTAACAAATTTGTGTAGTAGAGGATGCTGGAAATGACAGATCACAATGATCAGGTCCATGCCTGGACTCTAAACCTTGATTTAGTAGAGACCGCTCCCCTTTGCTGAAGGTTCAGGGCAGTGCACCTGGGCTTCTTCCGTTACTTGGTGAGCTACTTTAATGTTGTTGGACCCTTTCTTCAGTGTTTATGGACTGTAAATCTGTCTAGATTAATATGAGCTATATCTCCACCTAGTTGGCTGAGCCCTACCCCTTCTGATGCTGCAGCCTGCCAGTGCCTTGTTTAAATGCATTCAATTCCACCTGCAACACCTTCCCATGTTTTCTTTTCAGTCTCAACTCTAGATCTTACCAATCCATTCTTAACATTACCCACAAGGGAGCATTGCAGACTGGACTGGTTTAGCTGAAGGTAAATGCTAAAAGCCATCCCAAGCTCAATAATCGATTATGCTACATACACAGCAAAGAGACAGGTTCTGCCCTATTTAATAGATTGGAATAATAAAAGGTAATTTATAATTCTGCATCACCATTTAACTAAACACAAACAAACAAAAAGATCCAAATAATGCTGGCCAACCAGCCGAAAAACATTCCTAGAAAAACATTTTAATAGGGCAGCACAGTCAATCTGTCCAGACCTACAAACAAACCTTTTAGAGAAAAGAACAGCTGTGGATCAGTTCATTAAACATTAAAATAAAATCACTTTGTCCACAGCAGATACCAAATCAAATTGCTCAAGGCATTTCACAATGTCCAGTAATGGACTGGGTGTTCTAATGACACCTATAACAATGAATAATACATTTAAATGCCTCTACATCACGTGAAGATAAAATCCCACACATCCTTCTGATTGAAGATTTGTGGGAAATAAATCGGATTTATGATTAGTAGAAATCTGCCAACTCTTCTATATTATATTAGCCAGAATGCTTGGTAAATTACTTGAGCAGGAAAAGTTTAAATATCTACAAGGTGCTTACAATAAAGTCAAGCCTATCCCAATGTAACAGGGTTGTAAATATTTATTTAACTATAATTAGAGCATTATTTAACTGGCTATACTCTAGATGTAATGTATTATTGCCTGGACAGTAGATTAAATTAAAGAACCCAGCTGAAACTCCTGCTTCCTATGCTTTCAAGAAAGAGTCTTCAAATGGTGGCAACCGTGTTTACAACAAATGTCCATAATTACATTATATAATTATATTATTTTAATAAACAATGTACAAATAAATCAATCAGTCTGAATTTGCCAACTGAAGACATCTACTCATATGCACCATCTTCTTACATACCATAAAACTAGACATGGGAATCTAAAAACGTTTAATATAAAGAACCCACATTGCAGGCTTACCCTGGCCTGTATAGTCAAAGGAGTCTGCTTCGTCTGGAGTGTCAAGATCATCAACATTAATGTCCAGCTCATCTGGGGTATCAAGATTGTCATCAGATAGAATGGATCCTTCACTGTGATCCAGAGATAGGTTGATATTGGGAGCAGTAAGCTTTATTTTTCTGGTGTGGGAGCCATTCAAATCCAAGGAATTTGGAGGTTCTAAAGAAACACGAGGGATGTATGGCACAAATTACAATTTTTGTACATAAACAATCTGAAAGTATGAAATAAAGATAAAAGCAGTCAAAAAAGAAAAAAGATTGCTAGGAAGCACTTGAAAAAGGTAATAGTTAAAAAAAATAACAAAGGTATGCCCAAGCTAGCTAGCATTGTGAAATAGGATGGCTTGTTTGCTTGCTGTCAGCTAGAATGAGTAGTTTGCACCAATGACCCATAACATAGCTTGGAAACAGGTGACCAGAAAGTGTGCCCTGCTATGGGACTTGACCTAGTGCAAACTTGTCAAGTTTAATTACATTAACCATTTTCAGTGTCTGTTACCTCCCATGCTACGGTATAAAAACAATGGAAATCTCAACCCTAACTTGTTTTGAAAAAAGGGAAACTGTACTGAAAATAACTGAAAGTAGCTAGGAAATGGAGCACAAAATCACAAACTCCCAGTGACAAACATGATAGGTCCACCATTATATATTTCTAGATATCTATGAACTATCTTTTAAAAGGACCTTTGACCCTTAATTATTAAAAAGTCATGCAAGTAAATAGTATTGCCCCAGTTTGGGTATTTTAGTGTCAGGGAGCCGGTAGCTCCCTCCAGGGAGGTAGTCGGGATCAAGGAGGAAGCCCTCTGAGGGTGCAAGTTCGCGGTGTCAAAAGGGTTAATCGAAGAATAAACGGAATCCAGGCAAAAGTTCAGGGGCAGGCAGATAAAGGCAAAAGTCCAAAGTCCAGGCAAGGGTCAAAGATAATAATCAGGAACAGGATTAGAGAAAATAGCACACAGGGAACCCAGGAAATACTTTGGGGAAGATTTCCTATACTTGGGCGCCATTCTGGCGTCTAAAATGGGTTTTTATTCAAATTTGGCGCCATAGTGACGTCATTGACGCCCTTGCGCCGACGTCGGCGCACTGACGTCATCGCGCCGGCGGCGCTACCCACGTGGCGGCCATGGGCGCCGCCATTTTGGGAGCGACGCCGGCAGGAGAGGACGCGCCGCCCGGAGCTCCTGGACCTGCTCCGGGCGGCGATCGCGACAGTACCCCCCCTCACGGGGGGCCTCCGGACCACCAGGATTTGGTTTCTGGGGGAATTTGGAGTGGAACTCCCTCACCAGACGAGGAGCATGGACATCAGAGCGTCCCTCCCAGGAACATTCTTCAGGGCCAAAGCCCTTCCACTTGATGAGGTACTGGAGAGATCCCCTGGAGATTCTGGAGTCAAGGATCTTCTCCACCTCATATTCTTGTTGACCATCCACAGAGATAGTAGGAGGAGGAGGCTGGACAACAGAAAAGCGGTTGGAGGTAGCGGGTTTCACCAAGGAGACATGAAATACGTTGGGAATTCGCATCTCAGGGGGAAGCTGAAGTCTGACAGCCACAGGATTGATCACCTCCAAGATGGAAAAAGGACCTACAAACCTTGGACCCAACTTGGGAGATGGTACCTTCAGCCGAATGTTCCTGGAAGACAACCAGACTTTATCACCGACCTTGTAGGGAGGAGAGGGTCTACGTCTACGATCTGCAAACGTCTTATGAACCAGAGCACTCTTCTCCAGGTTGGACTTGGTTGCAGCCCAGATAGCAGACATGTGGGCTGCATGGTCATCAGCGGCCGGAACATCGGACAAGACAAAGTCTTGTGGGAAGGCTTGAGGATGTTGGCCATACACCGACATAAATGGGGACCTTCCAGTGGAAGTGTGGCAGGCATTGTTATGAGCAAATTCCGCCCACGGGAGGAGATCAGACCAGTCATCCTGGCAGAGGGATACGTGGTTCCTCAGGAACTGTTCCAGGGCTTGGTTGACACGTTCAGCTGCCCCATTCGTCTGCGGGTGGTATGCAGATGAAAACTGAAGAACAATTCCCAGGTCTTTGCATAGGGAACGCCAGAACTTGGCGGTAAACTGGGTGCCTCTATCGGAGACGATCTCCACCGGGAAACCATGCAGGCGGAAGATGTACTGGATAAATAGCTGGGACAACTCCACCGCAGAGGGCAACTTCTTCAGAGGGATGAAATGGGCCATTTTGGAGAAACGATCAATAACAACCCAGATCACAGTGTTCCCACAGGAGGGAGGAAGTTCGACAATGAAGTCCATGGACAGGTGTGTCCAAGGACGGGAAGGAACCGGCAAGGGCTGTAGTAACCCACTGGGGCGGGAGTGGCTTGACTTAGATGTGGCACAAACATTACAAGCAGCAACAAAGTCCTTCACATCTTTGCGGATATCAGGCCACCAGACCAGGCGTCGTAAGAGTTCAAGAGTCTTAGCTGGGCCAGGGTGTCCGGCTTGCCTGGAGCAATGGGTCTGTTGCAGGATAGGCAGACGCAGCTCAGGAGGAACAAATGCCATTCCAATGGGAGTATCTGAAGGAGCAGAAGACTGACCAGCCAGGATTTGGTCGGCAAACTGTGGATACAGGGAGGCAATAATCTTGACTGGAGGGATGATTGGCTCTTGTCTCTCAGGAGAGCGGTCCACCGGAGTGAAGCTACGAGACAAGGCATCGGCCTTCCGATTCTTGGAGCCTGGGCGATAAGTCAAGATAAAATTAAATCGAGAGAAGAAGAGAGCCCACCTTGCTTGTCTGGGGTTTAACCTCTTGAGGGACTGGATGAACTCGAGATTCTTATGATCGGTGTAAATCTGAACAGGAATTAGAGAACCCTCCAGGAGGTGACGCCACTCTTCAAGGGCAAGTTTAACAGCCAAGAGTTCTCGGTTCCCGACATCGTAGTTCTGCTCTGCGGACGAGAACTTCTTGGAGAAAAAAGCACAGGGGTGTAACTTCCCATCAGCGGGGTGTCTCTGAGACAGGATGGCTCCGGCTCCGACTTCAGAAGCATCAACTTCGATGCAGAAGGGTAGTTCAGGATTGGGGTGTCGGAGGACAGAAGCGGACGTGAAGGCCTCTTTCAAGGACTGAAAAGCTTCAATGGCAGATGGAGGCCACAAGCTGGGTTTACCCCCTTTCCGGATGAGGGCCAGGATAGGTGCAATGCGGGAAGAGAACCCCCGGATGAACTGCCGATAGTAGTTAGCAAATCTGATAAATCTCTGGATTGCCTTGGTACTCAGCGGGAGAGGCCACTCCTGGATGGCAGACACTTTCACGGGGTCCATCTCAAATCCCTCAGGAGAGATAATGTATCCTAGGAAGGGGATCTTGGACACCTCGAAGACGCACTTCTCCAGCTTGGCGAAGAGAGAGTTCTTCCTCAGACGAGAGAGTACCTCCTTCACCTGGGAGCGATGGCTTTCTAGGTCCTTAGAAAAGATCAGGATGTCGTCCAGGTACACGACTACGAACCTTCCTAGGAGATCCCGGAACACGTCGTTAACAAACTCCTGGAAGACGGCAGGGGCATTGCAAAGGCCGAAGGGCATAACGAGATATTCATAGTGCCCGTCACGAGTGTTGAAAGCCGTCTTCCATTCGTCACCCTCACGGATGCGAATGAGGTTGTACGCCCCCCGGAGATCCAACTTAGAGAATATCTTCGCCCCCTTCAGCTGGTCGAAGAGCTCTGCAATCAAGGGTAGAGGGTACCTGTTTTTTACAGTGATTTTATTCAGGCCCCGGTAATCAATACATGGCCGAAGGCCTCCGTCCTTCTTCTCTACGAAGAAGAACCCAGCCCCTGCAGGAGAGGTAGAAGGGCGGATAAACCCCCGCTGGAGATTTTCTTGGATGTATTCCTTCATTGCGGTAGTCTCTGCGGGAGAGAGAGGGTAAGTGCGGCCTCTGGGGGGCATGGCTCCCGGCAGGAGTTCGACAGGACAGTCGTAGGAGCGATGTGGAGGAAGGAATTCCGCAGACTTCTTACAAAACACATCGGAGAATTCTTTATAACAGGAGGGAAGAGACTTTAACTCGGTTGAGGAGATAGTTACCTTCTTGAGGGGTTTAGCAGGAAGGCAATGCTGTTGGCAGAATGGGCTCCAACAAGAAACCTGCCCTGTGGACCAGTCTATGGTGGGATTGTGCAGGCGCAGCCAGGGGAGACCCAAAACAACTGGAACAGACGGGCAGGAAATAATTAGGAACGAAAGTCTTTCTTTATGCAGCGTCCCAACCTGCACAGGCAATTCCCCAGTCGTCATGGAGATGAATTCAGCCTCCAGGGGTCTGTCGTCAATGGCAATGACACGGAGAGGAGAAGACAATGGGAATAAGGGAACTTCCATGTGTTTGGCAAATTGAGCGTCCATGAAGTTCCCAGCCGCTCCAGAGTCAATGAAGGCAGAGCCAACAATAGTCTTAGTGGCTAGGCGAATCTGTAATGGAAGGAGAAACCTGTGAGTGTTCTCTTGAGACCTCGGAGTAGTGCCCCCTACATGAGTTACCCTAGAAATACCTCGGGGAACAGAACTCGTGGGCTTCACCGGGCAAGAGTTCGCAAAATGAGACTGTCCGCCACAATACAGACACAAGCCAGCCATTCGTCTACGGATTCTTTCTTGTTCGGATAGACGAGCCCTTCCAACTTGCATAGGTTCCTCTGGAGGAGAAGGAGAGGCTAGAGTAGCTGGAGTCTGCAGGAGAGGTCTCTGGAAGCGAGGTGCCAACAAGGGTTGAAATCTTTTACAGCGCTCCCTCTCTACTTGATGCTCTCTGAGCCGAGTGTCCACCTTGATAGAAAGTGCAATCAGATCCTCCAGCAGGTCAGGGAACTCCCTGGAGACAAGATCATCTTTAATGCGAATAGACAGACCTTGATAGAATACGGCCTTATAGGCATCGTCATTCCAGGAAGTCTCAGCCATCAAAGTTCTAAAGTCAATAGCATAGTCACTGACACTGCGGTTTCCCTGCCGGAGTTGCAGAAGACGAGAAGGAGCATTAGTGACCCGACCCGGGGCATCAAACACAGTACGAAATGCTTGAAGAAAGGCCTTGGCATCAAAAGTCAGTGGAGAATTCTTCTCCCAAAGAGATGTTGCCCACTCAAGCGGTTTGCCCACCAAACGAGACATCACATACCCCACCTTGGAACGTTCATTGGGGAAGTGCGAGGGTTGGAACTCGAACTGGATCTGGCACTGTGTAGCGAAACCTCTGCAGGCTTGTGGGTCCCCACTGAAGCGAGGAGGAGGCGGAATGCGAGGCTCACTTGACGAGGAACCTGCGGTGGACGAAGCGGCCGCCAAGGAAGGATTTACCGCAGCTTGAGGTGCAGGGGGCGCTGGAGGCATCCGAGAGAGAAGGGTATCGAGTGCCTGCCCAATGCGGTACTGCTGGGCTTCATAATCCTCCATGCGGGATGCCAGTCCGCGGAGCGCTCGTCCGACATCAGGCGTAGCTTCCTCAGTAGGATCCATGGCCCAAGTATAATGTCAGGGAGCCGGTAGCTCCCTCCAGGGAGGTAGTCGGGATCAAGGAGGAAGCCCTCTGAGGGTGCAAGTTCGCGGTGTCAAAAGGGTTAATCGAAGAATAAACGGAATCCAGGCAAAAGTTCAGGGGCAGGCAGATAAAGGCAAAAGTCCAAAGTCCAGGCAAGGGTCAAAGATAATAATCAGGAACAGGATTAGAGAAAATAGCACACAGGGAACCCAGGAAATACTTTGGGGAAGATTTCCTATACTTGGGCGCCATTCTGGCGTCTAAAATGGGTTTTTATTCAAATTTGGCGCCATAGTGACGTCATTGACGCCCTTGCGCCGACGTCGGCGCACTGACGTCATCGCGCCGGCGCCGCTACCCACGTGGCGGCCATGGGCGCCGCCATTTTGGGAGCGACGCCGGCAGGAGAGGACGCGCCGCCCGGAGCTCCTGGACCTGCTCCGGGCGGCGATCGCGACATTTAGCGTCTTACCAGGAGCTAAAAACAGTATTCAAAGGCAAGTTTTAGGGAAGGCTACTCATCTTCTGGGTTTGGCACAGTAGGCAAGGTGCAAAGTGCAATTATAAATAAGCTTTGGTGTGTGACATTACCTTAAATAAAAAAAAGTCTAAACATTAATTGTACAGTACAATTGATTTTTAACCCCACATTTTTTATCCTGACACATTGTATGTCCCACATGATTTGGCGTATTTTGCAGTATACTACAGTCTATGCAATATTAATTCTTTTTTTTTGTTTTTTATTGTGCACATTTTTGCGAAGAATTTTTTTATTTTTATATTATCTATTGTGCCTACATTTGGAATTATTTGAGCACATTTAACCTTGGTTTATTACAACTGGATTCCATTTATTAAGGAAATTAAAAGCTATCTATGCTGAACTGGTTTGGGCACACTCCGAAAGGGATGTATAGAACCTTGGTTACCATGACAAATGCCTATTATTGGATAGAACAGGCCAAGTTACCATGGTTACTGACTGCCTGTCTCTTTTAGTGTGAGGTTTTGAAGGCTGTGTGTTTGGCTTTTGCCTTGATGATAGTGTATGCTGTAATTTGGTTGGCATATTACTAGTGCAGGCAGCACTACTCTGTGTGTAGATTATATGACAAGGCAAGTTATCTGTATAATGCCCCTTTAAATACTGTATCTCTAAATGAAATGATTGCTGTCAACTATTGTACTGAACAATAAGGGTATGCTTTGCAAGAATCTGAATCAGTGATTGCCCCATTACCTGTTTTAAAGCATTTCAATAAGCAAGAACTGGTTTAGTTACACTAGCGACAATTACTATAAATAGAGTGTTAACAACAGAGTAAGAAGTTGTTATTACAGGATACATTTCTCACTTGAATAATTCATTACTTGCTGAAAGGCAAGCAAATAATTAAGGCAAGGCGACACATCTTACCAGGTCGAATTTCTGCTTCATCAAGAGGAATGTCCATTCCCTCATCATCTGGAATCGACCTATAGCAACAAAAGAGAGAGGACAAGGCCATATTGTTAAAGCGAGAACAGTCTATAGTTTTCTGATTTATGCAATTTTTTTTCTGACTTGATTTATACATTTTTTGCTAGAATTTCCAGTGTGTAACATCATGCACATATTTTATTTATACATGTTTAATAGTTTTATGTAGATTTCTATAGGTCAAAACTCCCAATAGTACCCTATCAAATTTCCAAAGCGCCCCCCAGACTTCAGACATTCAATCTCAAAGCAGCATATAGTGCTAACAGTAGGTTTACCCTAGCAATACACACATTTGTTGAAAGAACACATTCTGACAAAGCCAAAATGGGCAAACATTTATTTATATCCTAAACTAACAACCTGCACTGCTTTCCTCAAGTTACAGTATTTATCGAAATATCAGACAATTCTGAAAATCACTTCAAAGCTTGCTAAATATCCCACAGGGCATTTGGTACTAACATAAAACATCATAATTATGAATTCCAGGGCCCTACTAAACAGTTTGCTGCCCATTGTGCTTAGGTTTATGAAAGTATCTGGCATGTAAATACATTAGACAACAATAACACTGTTTGTTTTTGATAAAAGCTGCCAAAAAGGATGCTGACCTGAAGAAACCATATGTTTTGGAAAGCATGCATTCTTCTGCATACAACATTGCAAATATGGTTTTCTACTCCAAAAAATAATTTTTATTGATTTCTGTTAAATAAGGGCGGAGATACAGAAGAAAGAAAATGGGAGGGAAGGGAGAAGGAGAAAAAGGTAGTACATTACTTTTAATTTCGAATACATAGCTTTGACCTTCACGGATATGTATAGCCTTTACACAATGACAATGCAGCAAAAGAGTTCTAATGAGACATTAGTATATGGTATCGTGAATAAAGTGGTTGCACTTATTGTTCAAGGTAATTGGTACATAGGGAACATATAGTGTAAGATAGCTTGCCATATTAAGTGTAGTTCTAATTACCAAAAAATAACATTTTCATGTATGCTTAGGAGCCCAAAAAACTGCTTGTACTCGATTGAGGCAGGCATGTCCAAAGTCAGGCCCGGGGGCCAATTGCGGCCCGTTTTCAAATTAACATCGGCCTTCAGCCTTTATCATGAAATTAATAATAATGCGGCCCGCCAGCATAGTGCGACCAGGAATCTCATAGCCATAGCAGTAATATTTGGGCACATTAGTGAAATAATCTGCCACTTGGTCTATACTGCTGCCTGTGTGCTGAAGTTGGTAGCAATAGTAACATACTGGCACGGAGTGACACGAGGCTCTTGTATACTTCTTTAGTACAGTACAATAAACTAAAGAAGTATGTGAGGGCGGCGCGTCACTACATGCCAGTACGTGTCTATTGCTACCAACTTCAGCACACAGGCAGCAATATAGACTAAGTGGCAGATCATTTCACTAATTTGCCCAAATATTACTGCTACGGCTACGCGATTCCTTGTTTAAATGAGTTAAAAGATGTTAATGGTTCACAGAATGTTAGGCCGAATGGTCGGCCCCGACACATTTTCACCTCACCAAATCTGGCCCTCGTTGCAAAAAGTTTGGACACCTCTGCTATACAGAAACTACCTTAGCCAAGTGTCCCTAAAACTGGAGTGCTGTTTCCCTGTAAGTGTGGACAGTTCCTCAAATTTAGCTATTTCATTGACTTTCTCTATCAAATCTTTAAGGGTTGGATGGGTAAAAGATTTCCAGAGCCTGGGAATAAGTATCTTAGCTGCATTAAGTAAATGTCGTTGCAATGTGGAGTTGGTAACCTCCTTTGTATTTTCCGTGTCCCAAAACAGTAGGGCTCGGGCAGGTGATATTGGTAGATTCCTACCTAGGATCTGGGAGCAGGCTTGTATGATTACTGGCCAGTAACCTATAAGATTAGGGCATTCCCAAAATATATGGAGCAACGTTCCGACACCCGCATTGCACCTCCAGCAGGTTTTGCTTGTAGCTGGGTAAATCTTGTTTAATTTAATGTTTTTTGTGGAATTTCTTAAAGTAACCTAAAAGCTTTCATTTCACAGCATCTAATCTCCCACAAATCCTTTTACTACTGAACCGTTTGCTGCTGAATGTACAGTATATAGGTTTAAGTATATGGCACGTAGAGGCCCCAAAATGAAAAACAAATGAATTTACATTTTCAACACTTTGCTGCTGCAAATAAGCCCCTTGCATGCATTTAATACTCATTAAGTATCCCCCAAGAGTATGCAGATACCTGAAAAACATATATATTTATATTTTTATAATTTTCTGTTGAATGGGTAAAGGCAACTTTATACACCAAGCTACCAATCTGCAAAGCTTTTCTACAGTTAGCAGTTACATAGTAACATAGTAACATAGTAACATAGTAAGTAAGGTTGAAAAAAGACACATGTCCATCGAGTTCAACCTTTTTTTTTTTTTTTTATTAACTACCTATCTGCCAGTTGATCCAGAGGAAGGCAAAAAACCCATCTGAAGCCTCTCCAATTTGCCTTAGAGGGGGAAAAATTCCTTCCTGACTCCAAAATGGCAATCGGACTAGTCCCTGGATCAACTTGGACTATGAGCTATTTCCCATAACCCTGTATTCCCTTACTTGCTAAAAAGCCATCCAACCCCTTCTTAAAGCTATCTAATGTATCAGCCTGTACAACTGATTCAGGGAGAGAATTCCACATCTTCACAGCTCTCACTGTAAAAAACCCCTTCCGAATATTTAGGCGGAACCTCTTTTCTTCTAATCAGAATGGGTGACCTCGTGTCAGCTGGAAAGACCTACTGGTAAATAAAGCATTAGAGAGATTATTATATGATCCCCTTATATATTTATACATAGTCATCATATCACCCCTTAAGCGCCTCTTCTCCAGCGTGAACATCCCCAATTTGGCCAGTCTTTCCTCATAGCTAAGATTTTCAATACCTTTTACCAGCTTAGTTGCCCTTCTCTGTACCCTCTCTAATACAATAATGTCCTGTTTGAGTGATGGAGACCAAAACTGTATGGCATATTCTAGATGGGGCCTTACAAGTGCTCTATACAGTGGAAGAATGACCCCCTCCTCCCTTGACTCTATGCCCCTTTTAATACAACTCAAGACCTTATTTGCCCTTGATGCTGCTGACTGGCATTGCTTGCTACAGCCAAGTTTATCATCTACAAGGACTCCAAGGTCCTTTTCCATAATGGATTTGCCTAGTGCAGTCCCATTAAGGGTATAAGTGGCTTGGATATTCTTACATCCCAGGTGCATGACTTTACATTTATCAACATTGAATCTCATTTGCCACTTAGCTGCCCACATTGCCAGTTTGTCAAGATCATGTTGCAAGGATGCCACATCCTGGATGGAATTAATTGTGTCATCTGCAAACACTGATACATTACTTACAACACCCTCCCCATAGTCATTAATGAACAAGTTAAATAAAAGTGGACCCAAAACTGAGTTGTATGCGAAATCTAATATACAATAGAGTTATCAAACTATGTACCATGAAGAGGCACACAACTGAAAATATTGCATGCAACATTTTTATTAAAATCATCTGGGGCGGTTCTGTACCTGCAGCAGCTTTTGAAGCACTTTCGATGCCTCCTCCCACCCCCAGCGCTTATCATTCCTGTGCCAGAGGGGTCTGGGAGGAAGCCGCATCATTAGTGCATTAACCCTCTCTGCACTCGAGGAGCCGAATATTCGATTTAAAAAAAGGAAATTTTGCTCTAAGGGTTGGACTTCACGATGCGAGAGCAGCCGACATGTCGCAATGCGCGCTGCATTTTCATCCAACAGTCGGATAAATGTAGTACTTACCTGCGATTTCTCCTTCACTTCCGACATGTCGCATGCGTTTTGTCGCATTGCGACGTGTCAGCTCCTCTCGCATTGTGAAGTCCTACCCTAAAAGTTACCAGGCGCAGCATTTTGCCAATCCTGGTAACTTGTTCAGTGCTGCCACCTGAGCCAAGTTGCTCAACTCATCTCATTGGCCAGCACCCCTGAAAATCATATAAAAACAATCAAAGCAATACACATTTTTTATCCTAGTGGGATCGGTTGTCAAAATTGCAGTTTCACTAGTTTTCTTGTGCTATGAAAGTTTTATGGGCACAAACAAGGTATCAACAGGTATATAAAACTGAAAATGCAATAAAAAAAACACCTAAAATGTAAAAGAGTATAACACAGGGTGGCCAGAGTTCATACACTACATGCACTAGCCACCCTGTACAATTAAACTGTGTATGTGTGCGTTCACTTGACAAAGGTGTGTGTAACAGAATGTACACTTGACAAAGGTGTGCACTTTCATTCATGTCCAGTGCCACATGTACAGTATAAAGTATATGGGTTGACAAAGGGGCAGAGATGAAGAGACTGATTTAGGACATTTTTAGGATTTTTGGGAGTTTGAGGAACAGAACTTGTGCCACATTCCATGCCAGGTTCCATTGGCCTATAGCTATAGCTCTCAGTCAGGTCACTGGAAATTGCAAAAGAACGTTAAACACACCTATGAGAAAGGAAATGCATTTATTTTATCTATGGCAACAAATTCAAATCTTGGGATGATAAAATAAGGCTTTCCATGCCTGACAATTATAATATGATAGAATTTAATCTGATTTTATAATATGTGCCTTTATGTGAAAACTGTGATCTTTAATTCATAATTGTGTGTTACTGGTCTGACTGCTGTTTTTTTGGATAGATAGTGTTAATATAGGCAGATTTACCCCCCCCCCATATCCATTAGTACAGATGATCAATTTAATATGTAATCAACATACTGCATGTGTATGGAAGTTGAATGTGTTCCCATGTATGTACTTATGGGCTGGTGTAATGGGATATCCTGTTTGTAACGTCAGACAACATAGAAACGACTGTTTGCCAGATTAAACATGTTACTATACTATCTCTCCTTATGACGTAAAATAATTATTTACTATCTGTTTTGCTTATCAGATTAAGGATGCATTATCTGATCAAAGAACATGTTTTTAGATTGTTTCCAACAAAAACAGGTATACTGCTAACCAGTAGCTATAAAGTAAGGCAACGTGGATAGCAAGCAGTATGCGGGCTATGTTATAAACAGAAAGTAATAGCACACCTTTTTATATCCAGTATGGGACTGTTGTCTTTATACCACTTTAAAAAGCACCTTAGGACAAAAGGTTCCCATATTTCTTGGCTTTATCTGAAACAATTACATATTTTTGGCAGTACCTTATAGATCATACATGATTCTGAATGTACTGCATATGGACCTTATATCAGCTAGTTATTATTTGTGTTCTGTTTGTTTAATAAATATACAGATGACAAGACTTTGATGGGTATGTTGGGATACCATTGGGAGTATTACTCTTCATAAAATGATATGGACAATACAATAAATATGGGCTTAGTACAAACTCCCTACATGTGAGTTGTAAGTGGCAAACTTTAACACTGAGTGTTGTAAATAAATCAATATGACTGAAACTTGCTACCATGGGCACACACAATTGCAGCAGGTGCAGGGTCGAACTGGGGTATTGGAAGCCCACCGGGGTTTCCAAATAGTAGTAGTTATTTGTGTCCGAAATTGCACTTTCCACACCACAATGTGTGACTAAATGAGCCCTATGAAGTTCATTTGACCTTAGCAACCCTGCAAACAGGAGCACAGGTCCTTGTGTTAGGTACTAATACATGTTCTTCTCTCAAAGAGACTGTTGTATATTTGTTACACCAAAGTGTCATGTTCACAAAACTAATTTTTCCCCACTGTACATGGCATTGAAGATTGAGGCTGATACAGCGATCTATGCAGTGAAGGATGACAGTTTTTGTCCTGTAGTACCTGACATACCTTGGAAAAATTAGTCAGTTGTGCGTCAGGTCACTATGAATACACATACTTGTTCCCTGCCTCTCTTTCTGGTCTAAAGATTTAGGACACAACATCAAAGAAAAATTATTTGTAACCTGAATCTCGGCGCAGCTGATCCTTGAAAGACTGATTTGTGTATGACATAAAAGAAGCAATTGTGTACATAAAGCACTTGTTTTAGCTTGACCTGCACATTGAAGACAATCATTTTATCAGCATATACAATCAGTTGTTTGAAAGAATTGTATTTTCTTTGTGCTCCTAATTTTTTTTAACTAAGCTTAAAAAGGCATCGTAACATTTTATAACATAACATTATTTTAATAGTGACGTGTGAAGTGTCTGTGTGAAGATCCAGCCATGATCGTATTACTAGGTCAGTAACTTGTAGGGATGTAGCGAACTGTTCGCCGGCGAACTAGTTTGCGCGAACTTCGACTTTTCGCGCCCGCCGCAAGTTCGCGAACGTCGCGCGACGTTCACCAATAGGCGTTCGCGTCAAAAATCGTTCGACCATTCGACCATTCGATTCCTTCGACCGCTAAAATCGAAGGATTTTCGTTCGAATCGAACGATCGAAGCCATTGGATTGAATGAAATCATTCGATCGAATGGCTTCGATCGTTTGATTCGAACGAAAATCCTTCGAACGAACGATTAAAATCCTTCGATCGTTCGAATCGAACGATTTTCAGATGTTCGAAGTTCGCGAACTGTTCGCATTTTTTGCCGGTGTTCGCGAATGGCGTTCGCGAACACATACTCGGCGGTTCGCTACATCCCTAGTAACTTGTGCTTGTTAATTTAAACTAAAGAAGTTCTGGAATGCAATGGAAGATTCTAAGTTTAGAAAAATATTACTAAAATGGATATGGAGAGGGTCATTATTGTTTATAAATTACTCCCACTGAACTGTAGTTGCTGTCTGATTTTACTCTACTTATACAAGACAAAATACAAGCAGTTATAGCATCTTGGAGTCAAACATATGAGGGCTCTCAGCAGATATTACTTGACCCCCTCATTTTCTTCAATGGTAAACCAAATGCTAGAGCAAATTGTCATGATCTTTTAATGGTTTTATGATCACTGACAGCATTGCAATGGGGTGTCAGGGGCCAGCTGCGCTGCAACCTTAAGGGCCCCCACCAAATGTCCCGCAGGACCCCCTACCAAAGTCTGTGCAGATCACGCCCCAATGCAAACTGTTCCCTTCCCACCCCCTGCAACACATCTCTTCTACCTTCTACTTCTGTCGCTGTGATAGGAGATTCCATGTGGAACAAACTTGGGTCTGCAGGGCCTATAAGGTCTATATAACCAAAATGGAGTGGAGATTTAGACCCAGTCCGTGACTTATAATAAAAAATATATATAGTGAATAAAGTACCCCCTCTTGTAAATTATGAGGATATTATAAGTTACCGAGAAGTTTCCTGACCATATAAAAACATGAGGCCGGAGGCTGAGTGTTTTTATACAGTTCATGGAACTCCTAAGTAACTTCTAATATCCTCATATTTTGCAACTGGGGGTACTTTATTTATTGTAATACACAAGTTTCAGTGAGTCATGTGACAGAAATGACTTCAGAACTCACCGTCTATAACTGATGACATCAGAACTCATTTATAAGGCTATAATTTACAAGATATTCATGGCTTTTGTGTAATATATATATATATATATATATATATATATATATATATATATATATATATATATATATATATATATATATATATATATATATATATTACACCCAATTTCTTCATTCAAATGCATGCCTATTGACTTGGTAAAGAATCCACGTAGTGCTGACCGGATTCTGTTACAGAAAGAAGCATTCTGGACATTCGCATTAGGGTTTGTGGCTCTCAAAGGACTAAACTCTACCTTCCAGTTTAATGGGTTTCTAGATAAGAGATAAAGCATGTGTGTCTTATGACAGTGAAACAATGTAACCAATTGTATGTTACTTCTAACCATCTTAATGATTTGTTCCAAACATTTTGATACAAATGATATGTTGCAACAGATTAGAAACTTATGATTTTGAAACAAATGATACTTTGCAACAGATTATATATTTTGCTAAACAAGTTGAATGTTAGATGTAAGGTCAGTGATATTCTTAAGGTGATACAATAAGTATGGCTAAAAAGGTTTTAAGGTTTTTTTAACCTGATCACGATTTTAAGCACGCAGCATTTTAGTACACAAGGTACCTAACTAAATGTTTTATTAATATTTTTACAAACAAGTAAGAATTACAAGTGATATCATATGTATGTTCTCACTCCTGCTGTTTAAACGGCCATACAAAGAGTTAAATCTGCACATGAGGACATGTGATGTGAGTGGAGGGTATTTAATGGAATTTCTGTGTATGTAATATTACCTTGAAAGAGGTCCCAATAGGGACCAAAACGTGTGTATATATATATATATATATATATATATACACACACACACACACACACACACACACAACTACATTTTTTTACTTATCCTTAAAGGGATACTGTCATGGGAAAAAAAAAAATTTTCAAAATGAATCAGTTAATAGTGCTGCTCCAGCATAATTCTGCACTAGAATCCATTTCTCAAAAGAGCAAACAGATTTTTTTATATTCAATTTTGAAATCTGACATGGGGCTAGACATATTGTCAATTTCCCAGCTGCCCCAAGTCATGTGACTTGTGCTCTGATAAACTTCAATCACTCTTTACTGCTGTACTACAAGTTGGAGTGATATCACCCCCTCCCTCCCCCCCCAACAGCCAAACAAAAGAACAATGGGAAGGTAACCAGATAGCAGCTCCCTAACACAAGATAACAGCTGCCTGGTAGATCTAAGAACAACACTCAATAGTAAAAACCCATGTCTCACTGAGACACATTCAGTTACATTGAGAAGGAAAAACAGCAGCCTGCCAGAAAGCATTTCTCTCCTAAAGTGCAGGCACAAGTCACATGACCAGGGGCAGCTGGGAAATTTACAAAATGTCTAGCCCCATGTCAGATTTCATAATTGAATATAAAAAAATCTGTTTGCTCTTTTGAGAAATGGATTTCAGTGGAAAATTCTGCTGGAGCAGCGGTATTAACTGATTCATTTTGAAAAAAAAAATTTTTTTCCCATGACAGTATCCCTTTAAGCAGCAGGCCATATTAAAACTCCAGCCGCAGAGTCGCATAACAAAATTTCAATTTGTCTTCATCCTTGCATATGTAAAGAAAACACACTCCTCATTCCCACAAGGCATTTCTAAACACAGTTCATTTTAATTAAATAAGGAATTAGCACAATGCTCCATTTATAAAGGACAACGACGCCCGTTTATGAATGGAACTGGCCCAGAAAAGACATATGTTGCAAGAAGCAAAGTACAGTTGGTTGTTTTAATTTGTCATTGTTAGGTGGAAACAATCAAATGTACTGTTATTATTTCAACGGTGGATGATCCCTCAATAGAACTTGCTAGAATACCTTATAAAGGGACAGTGTGAACAGGGAACTACACAAAATTCTTTTTGGCCATTAAAAAAGTCTGATATTCAGTATTCATGTGAACATTTTCTCAAATGGCCAGGGTATCTTATACAGCTATTATACAGGGCCATTAGTAAAACAAATGACATATGTGCTGTATGCAAACATTTGCTTTCTCTTGTCATCTTCATTTAGCATCATTATTTCTCTTTCAAATGTCAAGAAATGTACATCATTATTTACTGGACAACATAAATCTACTAGGACTGAACAGAGCATGTATCTATACCAGGAATTGTGCCCATCGTGATACAATAAAATGAGTCCTTTGATTAAAATTAATGTTTAACCCTTATGCACATCGGTGTATGGTCTCCGATTGCAGCTGTCTACAAATCACATGTTTCTCAACCCTAAAGTAATTGAGGAATATTATGCACTTCCATGTGATTCTAATACATACCCATTGCATATATAGTTACCTAGATTATGCAGTAAGACAAGGAACATAAATCTGTCTGCAGCTGCCCTCAGTTTGCCTAAGAAGAAAGTAAAACAATTCTCCAAAGCAGCAATTAGACCAAAACCTGGATCAACTACAGCATCTAGTTAAGTAAAATGCTTATGCAAAAAAGTGCAGCAGAAGATATTGCCAGCAGAAAGCCCCAGTCCTGAAATTTCTGAAAAATGTCAAAGTAGTAAACAATGTATATAAAAGGAAATACCTAAAATTCAGTACTCTGGTATTAGGTCATTGACAATATCTGTAGAAATAAGTCAAATCAACTGGACTTGCTGTGTTGCCAGTCATCCAACTGGCTTTCTCAATTCAGAATAACTTGTAAATAGGATCTTTTTTTTGGGAACATAAAAAATTAAATTTAATACAGGTATGGGATCTGTTATCTGGAAACCCATTATCCAGAAAGTTCCGAACTATGGAAAAGCGTCTCCCATAGACTCCATTATAATCAAATAATTCCGATTTTAAAAAATGATTTCCTTTTTCTCTGTAATAACAAAACAGTACCTTGTACTTGATCCAAACTAAGATATAATTAATCCTTATTGGAAGCAAAACCATCTTATTTGGTTTAATTAATGTGTACACGATTTTCCAGTAGACTTAAGGTATGAAGATCCAAATTATGGAAAGATTCGTTAACCAGAAAACCCCAGGTCCCGAGCATTCTGGATAACAGGTGCCATACCAATTAGGCAATGATTCAAATGAAAGACTGGAATATAAACAGGAGAAGGCCTGAAAATTAAGATAGGTGATAGCAAGTGATCATAACAATAACATTGTTGTTAAAAAAACTCACAAATTTACAACTTTGAATTTTGATAATGGACTTCTAATGTATGTTTTACTGTATGTGTCTGCATTTGCCTGCTTGATGGGTCAAGAAACACATAATACATTTATGGAACAGTTTTATAGAGCACTGATGTTTAATCATTGGTGGTTAGTACAGTAAGTGTTGAAAAAGGTTCAGATGCTTGTCAGCCAAAGCAGCCACACTACTGCAGACATGCTATTCAATGTCTAATAAAGCATACGACAGTATGAAGTGAAACTGATACTAACTGCTCACAGTATTAGACTTTTTAAACTTAATTACTGATACAGTATACATAAATACAGTCTGTATATATATATATATATATATATATATATATATATATATATATATATATATATATATATGGCCTCCTTAACTTGCACATTTCAACAAGACGCCTAGGTGCCTTCCCCGGGGCAGCCATCAGAAATCACGGGCCCCGTACAGCAAAATTTTCTGGGCCCCCTGGTCCCTGCCCACCCCAGGGCTGTCACTATACAGTCACTATATATTGGGCTGGTGGGGGGCTGTTTGGGCTGCTGAGTGGCCTGTTTGAGCCTCTGTGTACCTGAAATGCCAGGGCCTATTTTGAATCTCAGTCCAGTCCTGGTGGTCAGGGTCCCCCTACAAGTTAAAAAAAAAATCATTGGTGGTAAGGGCCCCCTTATACATTAAAAAAAATTGTGCCAGGGCCCCCCATAAAAGTTTTTACAAAAACATTGGTGTTCAGTAGAACTTACCTTAGGTTATTCTTCAGCTTCTTCAGTTTCCTTTGGTTCCTTTGGTAGCTTCTGGTCTTTTCTTGGCTTTGGCTCTTTTCGTTGCTTTGGGTCTCTGACGCGGTTTTGAGTCTTTGCCACTTCGGCGGGACATGAACTTTGGCGCTGTTAAGGGGGCCAGGCTAATTCAAACAGTGCAACACAGCCAGGCCCCCCTTCTGGCCTGTGCCCGGTACAGCTGTGCCCCTGTGCCCCCTGATAGAGGCCCTGACCAATGCAGTCAGCACTGATGTATTTGTAGGGGAAGCCACAGGTCTCTGCAATTTTAAATAGAGCAGAAACCTTCAACAATTCCATAATGCAATGTGCACATACAGTTTTTATTGCACTTTGTACACTTTCTGTTTTGGAATTCTTGGGACCTGAGGGTTTTCTGGATAAGAGATATTTCTGTAATTTGGATCTGCATTAATTTGTGCATTCATTACAGTGGAAAATGTTTGAGAAGAATATGTCTTGTAGCCTCAATCCAAGTCCAGTTTATATTTTTTCAAAAGGTTTTGTCCTGCAGAGTCGCTGTGCATTGTATGTCTCTTTAGGATGTGCCTTATCTGCAGCCAGAAACGTAACTAGAGGGGGGCGGGCCCTGGTGCGTGACGCGCAGCCGGGCCCTCCGCCCACCTCCGTATGAGATTTTCGGGCCGAATTTTAGTGGCGTGCGGGCTGCCAGGGGGCCCTGAGGGGGTGCGGGTCCTGGCCCGCTCGCACCCCCTGCTCCCCTGGTAGTTCCACCACTGTCTGCAGCTCCTTCTGGCTGGATGCGGTCTAACTGCCTTGAATGAACCCTTTGCTTAAAGGGGTTGTTCACCTTTGAAATAGCTTTTAGTATTATGCAGAAAGTGCTGTTCTGAGACAATTTGCAATTGGTTTTAATTTTTTATTATTTGTGGTTTTTGAGTTATTTAGTTTTTTATTCAGCAGCTCTCCAGTTTGCAATTTCAGCAATGTGGTTGCTAGGGTTCAAATTACCCTAGCAAACAATGCACTGATTTGAATAAGAGACTGGAATATGAATATGAGAGGGCCTGAAAAGTAAAGTGAGTACCAAAAATTAGGAATAACAATACATTTGTAGCCTTACAGAGCATTTGATTTTAAGAAGGAGTCAGTGAAAGCTTTTGAAAGCTGCAAAGAGTCAGAAGAAAATGTAAAATAGTTATTAAACTATCAAAAATAAATAATCAAAACCAATTGAATTAGAATTGGCAAATCTATAACATACTAAAAGTTACCTTAAAGGTAACTCACCTACATTATGGTGGCCCACTGCTGCTGCCTATTTAGGGTTAAGAAGCTTCTTTAAAACAAACCAAGTGAAAAAAGATGAAGTTAATTATTTCTATGAATAGGTGCAGATTTGGCGGTGCAGCAGAGACAAAGTACAGATAGACGAGGGAACAGAATAGCTCCATATAAGCCAAGCCAGAGCACAGACTCAAGCCCAGAGGACACATACATATGTAACAGTAAAACATTTTCTAACAACTTATCTTGTCTTCTGCACTGAAATCCATTTCTCAAAAGAGCAAACAGATTTTTTTTATATTTAATTTTGAAATCTGACATGGGGCTAGACATTTTGTCAATTTCCCAGCTGCCCCTGGTCATGTGACTTGTATCTGCACTTTAGGAGAGAAATGCTTTCTGGCAGGCTGCTGTTTTTCCTTCTCAATGTAACTGAATGTGTCTCAGTGAGACATTGTTTTTTACTATTGAGTGTTGTTCTTAGATCTACCAAGCAGCTGTTATCTTGTGTTAGGGAGCTGTTATCTGGTTACCTTCCCATTGTTCCTTTGTTTGGCTGCTGGGGGGGAAAAGGGAGGAGGGTGATATCACTCCAACTTGCAGTACAGCAGTAAAGAGTGATTGAAGTTTATCAGAGCACAAGTCACATGACTTGGGGCAGCTGGGAAATTGTCAATATGTCTAGCCCCATGTCAGATTTCAAAATTGAATATAAAATAATATGTTTGCTCTTTTGAGAAATGGATTTCAGTGCAGAATTCTGCTGAATCAGTACTATTAACTGATTCATGGAATTTTTTTTCCCCATGACAGTATACCTTTAAAAAGAATGAAGTCCCACGGGATATTGCCCAGTATCCTGATGGGCTGATCCAGTACTGCCTGCCTTGTGGGGCAGTTATTCTGATCATGAGTGTTTTTTTATATTAATCCATAAAGCATGTCAGGATTGTTGTTTGCCAGAAAGAAATCATACCAGAAAATGATTTTTTATGCATAACTAGGTAAAAGAGTTTTAGTTATGGGTTTCAGGCAAAACTATAGAAGAGACAATCAACTGACTCACAGGGTAATTCGATGCAGTGAACATCCCCTTTGTTTATTGTGTCATAAAATGTATTGGGGGTGTGGTCCATCCTTTTCATAATAATGATGGTATTCTTCTGAAGCCAATGACACAAGGCACACCCATGTGACTTGGCTTATGAATAGAGTATGAAACATATTATTGGTTATGTGGATATCCTGAACCCTAATTTTTATTTTAATACACTCAGAGCGCCTAACATATTGGCAGCCCCTACTTGATAAAGAGCCTTGTGCTCGAAAACATGTTGTGCTAATAAAAACACTGTTCCTGCTTTTTTACCATTTCAAGATTATAGCCTTTTGCATCATGAGTGGGGTGCACAGGACATCACTTCTTCCAGTGTTCTTCCAGGAATCCTTTTATTATTTCAAATATTGGCAGCCACTAGTGTATCACGCTTTCTTTTAATGTAGTTGTATTTAAGTTAATGCATAAGAGGTCTTAAAGGAACAGTTCAGTGTAAAAACACAAACTGGGTAAATAGATAGTATGTGCAAAATAAAAAAACATTTCTAATATAGTTAGTCAGGCAAAAATCTATAAAGGCTGGAGTGAATGGATTTCTAACATAACAGAACAGAACGCTACTTTCTACTTTTCAGCTCTCTAACTCTGAGTTAGTCAGTGACTTGAAGGGGGGGCACATGGGACATAACTGTTCAGTGAGTTTGCAATTCATCCTCAGCATTCAGCTCTGATTCAAAAGCAACAGATATGACCCATGTGGCCCCCTTTAAGTCTCTGATTTGTTACTGTCTGGTAACCAATCAGTGTAAACCAAGAGAGCTGCAAAGCAGGAAGTAGTATTCTGGCTATTATGTTAGTCATCCAACCTAACTATAGTGAAAACATTTTTTTATTTTGCACAACCTATCTATTTACCCAGTTGTTATTTTTACACTGAACAATTTCAATTTCAACAAGGAAAACTTTGAACTTGGAAAAGTCATGTGTTGTGTCTCTACCTAATGGGCAGGAAGTATCAAACAATAATCCTGCCAGGATTATTTGTTGTTGATCTAATTTATATCTATTGTATAGTTATAGTTTTCTTTATGATGTGCCCTCTTAACATACAAGATGTTAACAAACGACCAACAATAGTGGTTACGACTTTTTATAGTCAAGAGGTTAGAAGTATTAAAGTTATCAATCAATATAATTATATGTTAGGCAGCAACCTGTTTATCCCCTTCCGTGTGAACCTTTTTCAATAAATGTACATGCCTAGTACATGGCTGGTACCAAGCACATATATTTTAAGCTAATATGTTAGGGATGTCAATGCCACTGAGCATTTGAATGAATTGTGTGCTCAAATATACTAAGTTATCTTGTGCTTAGTCCAGTCATCCCTGGATTTGAAGGTTGTAATTGAAGGGGCAATCTTCCAGTGATTTATTTCAGCAGTGTGTTATTACAATACATCAGACCCCATGGGGGGCAGGGGGACCAGGAATGTGGGGTCTGCTGTATAGTAGCCCCCCCCAGCCACGTTTCTACCTTAAAATTTCATCACCTCCCACAAACTAGCAGCAATAGGTAGGTGCAAATGATCCTTGAGGAGGAGGACTGTTAGCTGGCCATACTTATGGAGATCCGCTTGTTTGTCAAACGAGTGGATCTCTCCCCGATATGCCCACCTTGAGGTGGGTGATATTGGGCTGATCCGATTGTGGCCCCTAGGGCCCAATGATTGGATCATAATGAGGAAAATTTGGGTGTTTGGATTAAGGACCACATGAACGAACCAATGCAGTCGTCGATCCAAATGGATTTCTAAACCCGTGTGATCAACATCTGGCTGACTTTTGGACCCATATCAATCGGGGAAGCCCCATTCACTGTCCAATAAGCTGCTGACTTAATTTGTTGGTTTATATCTGCTCATGTATGGGGGCCTTTAGCAATGGGCTCCTCCAAAGATTTTTTTTGCAGTGGGGCTCAGTGCTCTCAGGTTATGCCATTGACCGTGTTTATACCTCTTTAAAATGCTTAGCACAAGCATCTATACTTAATATCAAATCAGAAATATATACACATAAGCACATGCATATTCCCAGGGCAGGGTACATAGTTTTAATTTAGTAACACATAAGAGTGTTTCCTCTACTAACGTAGATATGCCAGTAGAGAAAATGTCAATCTGCTCCTGTCTTGTGTTGTGTGAACAGTGTCAACAGTGACAGGCACCTGTCTATCAGAGTATATACCTGTATTTCAGCACAAAAATGTATAGTTTAGCGTTTCTATGCAGAAATCTGCTTCTGCCACTGGCCTTACTTTCCCATATGTATTTAATAGGAAAGTAATAATGATAAAATACTTCACCTGCACATGTTCCTGTGCTCTTCTCAATACCATGCACCTTAAGGCAAGTGCTGGCTAAATAAATAGTGTGATCAAATACATTGACATCAAATGAGCATGATTGTAAATAAGTGTATTACATTAAGATTCCAACGGCAGGGATCACCCTACTAAATCAGGTCATTGCCCTAAAATATATACAGTTGCAACAGACTCTCACTGCTGGTAAAGGCAGGTTAAAACATTATACTCATGTGACTTTCTACATGCTTTGAATCATTTGAAAGCTATAATTCTGTCAAGCAGATATATCACAAAGTTAATAAACAACTGTTGCCAGTACATTTTGTGTCATTCTCTGGGACAGTTATTGCTTGTTATATATGTGTTTTTAACATAATACATACAGTTTGAAATCAATTTCTTCTTTAATTATAATTATACACTGGTGTGCTCTGTATAGCAGTTATCAGCAACTTTAAAAAACATAGGTATATAAATATTACAGGGATTATTTATGTCTGCTACCAGTTGTACTAGTTGTAGTTGCACAAATAAAAACCTATTTATTAGAGGTACTTGTGTGAAAGGGTGGTCTTTGCACTTCTGTATAGTTGTGCTTGGCGCCAATCAGACTCCAAACCAGGTGGTAACTCCAGCTCCAGGGTTCCCAATGCAAGTTACCCCAAATGGATAGCACACAATCAGGGGCAGACTGGGCTAGCGGGATACATGGAAAAAACCTTGTGGACCCTGGCCAGACCGGTTTGCTTACCTCCCCCCATGGTCCCTGAATGTGGCCCCAACAAGATAAATTATGTGCGCAGTGGGGGCAAGGAGGTTGCAGCTGGAACAGGGGCCCAGAAGAAAGAGGGGAGTTGCGGCTGGGGCAGGAGGCGCAGGGGTGGGATGTGCAGGCTATTGAAGTGGCAGCCCCTGACCCCCCAGTCCCACGCTGACCAACTGGACTTTGAAAATATTCAGCCCAATTGTGTCTTATTTGTAGTAGTTGCACTAATCTTTAGGCTACCCTGTCCACTGCCTCTTGAGAAGTTGCTTTTAAAACATTGCTGTTTGTTAACATTATAGGAAACAAATGTCATGACAGCCTTTGGTCTGATGGGGCTTGCTGGGATACGTAGTTCACAAACAATAAAAGCCTGTTTGTTGCATAGCTATGCCTTTAATTACTAAGCTGCACTCATTATCTATCTTTTGTTCATTATTAACAAATACAATTCTCATGCTGTTCCTACAACAGATAATGAAACAAACTGGGCGAGGGAAGTCACAGGGAAATAACAGCTTTCTGTGTATTGCTGGATAATGGTAAGTGTAAAGCGTATTACAGAAACATGACTGTGCCTGAACATCAGTATTTTACTGCCAGTGAACCAGCGTACCGCACGTACAAATGAAAGCAGGCAAAGGGTAACAGTTAAATAATCCCCACGGAAGAGAGATGCAACGGATTATTTGGGAAGAGAGAAGACTTACAGCTAATTGCAATGACATTTATGCACATACAAAAATGGGGTTAGACCTACCCAAGTTTAAATCACCTACGGATAAGCAGAACTGAAATATAACGTGTAAAGTCAAATGTATTGTCGTTTGCACCCTGAATAGATGCTTCCCCCAGCTGGAGGATACACTGCTGTTACCACTCCATCTGTTCCTAGCCTTTGACACACCAATACATAAAAAGAGAAAAAAAAAGCAGACAAAGCTCGGGCTTTAGGAAGTGCAAGCTGTTCTGTGAGCGAATTTACCTTGTAGTCGTATCAGTAGATTCTTTTTGTGCAGCCTGTGTATTTGACGCTTACTGCATTCTCAGCATCCCTCTTTGTTTTGCCTTGGAAACAAATCTCCACCATGTTCTGATCACATGACCTGTGGTACATCGCGCTAGCAATGATCACCTGCCTTCTGGCAGCCTACAGAATGCAGCAGAAGGCAGATCTGCAGAAGGCAGTAAGATCATCTGAATGACAGCTGGGGGAATTGCTTATTCAATAAAAAAAAATGACCGACTGAATGTATTCCGTACATGGGGGCTCGCACACATGTACAGAGACATAAGCAGCAACTAGAAGAACAGATTAGTATATAAGCAAGGAAAGTACATTTGTGTGTATATATATATATATATATATATATATATATATATATATATGTTCTTATAGATCTCTATGATACAAATCTTGAGTGGGGCAGTATATATTTTTACATACCTCCCAATATTTTTAAATAAAAAGAGGGGCACAAGAGGGAGAATTTTTTTGACCACGCCCATTTTTGTGGCCACATCCTAATTACCATGTTCATTTTACAAAATTTGGCAGATTATGAAAATTTTAACATATTTCTGTGTTTTTTTTCAGTTATTACTGTTTTGCTAATGAAGGTGAATTGACTTTTAAGCTGTGAGTCTCCCAAGGGACCTGATATCTTATATTGTTACAATTACTTATTTGCTTTTTTCAATAATGTTACAGAAGTATCTTATCTGCAGCTGTGGCCATTCTGGGCTCTCTGCCAAAAGCCAGTTAAGTTAGAAACATTGTTTCTTTTTCTGGCTGTTCAGTGCAGAGAAAATCTGGATTTTCCAGTACAAACGAGGGACTGCGGGTTGAGCTGTCAAAAGACGGACTGTCCTTTTGAAAACATTGGGAAGTATGATTTTTAGCTTTTGTCTTAATGCTGTATATGAAACAATAAATATATTATAATGCATACAAATCGTATTTTTGCAGAACACCACATTTGTTTGCCTGCATATACCACATATTAGTGCTTAAGCATGCATGGGGCTTATTATCTAATGGCAGGCTATGGGCACATGATTGGCCAGTAAGGATATGCACTACAGCCAAAGTCACTAGTGCAAATCCAACACGAAGTCAGCTATATAAACTTCTTCCAGTGCATTCTGTGATCATTTTGAATGTACTGTTCACAATTTTGTTATAGTGCTGAGGTTTTTATTCATTTTCTCTTTATCTTCCATGAAACTGACTTTAACTAATTGATGTGCTTAACTAATTGATCTGGATGATACTTTTTGGCTCTGCCAGTAGTAGATCGTTTTTATCATTGCTGATTTCTTTCAAGATCTTTGGCCCTTTGATCTGGGGCCCCACCTTCTAAAATTATGTATTTTTATGGACATTTTTTATCACTAATTATGATAATTGTATTTTGACTTTCTCTTGATAATTAATTAATATATAGATGACATTCATCACCAGAATTTTAAACCTGCTTGGTATATATCTAGATAATTTTCGGCCAGATATATGTTGGGGGGAGGCATTGAAATATATGGGCAGATACGCTTCCTAATCAGTTTGAAGGAACCAAAATGGCAGCTTACTGTATATCTGCCCATGTACGGCCATCTTTAGTTTCTGTTTTATACAGTATATACATTCTGTTAATCATTCTCTAGTAAATGGATTTGAGCTATCAGGATACACTGTACTCTTATCACTGAACACCCTTTGCCGGATGATTAATAGATTATCTCAGTTTGGTTCTGATATTTGTGGTTAAAATAATAAATAATTGTTAGCTCAGTTTGTTTTTTTTAATCATTATAGTTTCATTAGATGCATTAAGAATTCCTGACTTATCAAGCAATTTTTTCTCTACAACTCAGAGCTTTATTGTTATGCAGAATAATGGTTACTTTGGGTAGTATTTCAAGTAATATGTAGTAAGCATTGATATAGGATATTATTTACTCCTCCATTTATTCATTTCCTGAGGAACTACTCATATAACAAATGGATAACATGATCCGCTGACTTAGCTTTCATATGTTTTCCCCTGTCTTACTACTACCCTTGGATAACTGGAGGAAATCTAGACTGCTTATCAATGTTTTTGAGAAAAACTTAAAAGGGAACTAAATCCTGACAAATAATACAGCTAGAAATGCTGCATCGTTTTGTTTCAGGCAACTCTACCAGCCCAGTGATACCACTATCCTATAGCAGAACTGTGCCTGTGTGCTGTAGTGCCCCATTTTTTTCTGTCCCAGGACAGCACATGCAGCCTGCTGCCAATCAGCTAATCTTAGAGAGAAGCACACAATATACTATGCAAAAAGTAAGAATACCGGTACATATATCTAATATGATAATATGTTCCCATCGATGGAGACACAAACAACGACACTATAATAGCCCAACTCGGGATATAACTAAGTACTACTCAGTGATTCGTATATAAATATTTACATTAGATTTCTCTATGATAGTATTACATGATGGGTGTCAAAGCAGCCAACAGCCATTTTAATGGCATAAATGTGGATGTTGGTAAAGTTTTTTTGTAATATTTACATAAAAAAGACTAAAGAGCTCTTGACTGGTGCAAGTAGTAAATTGCTAAGCAGTGCACAATTGTACACCTTAGGCCTGTTTATGGAATACTTTTACGTGTGGCCAGTGGAAGCTGTAGTTTTTAAATTTTAAATCTGCTACTTCCCCTGCCAGAAGGAAACCATATCCTAATCATGTGATATATATGATCCTACAGGTGTAATCTGGTTAATTTACTTAAACTCTTGACAGTATAATAATAATTTGAAGAATTAAATTTTTTTATGCAACTGCGTTATATGCCGCTGAACCAATTAGCCACACAGCATGTTTATTGCAGGTGTTAGTTTTCAATGAGACTGAGTTCCAATGTGTGACACCTATTAAATAGGAACCTACAAAGGTAGTGCCTAATCTAAGGGGGTATTTACTAAAACTTTTTTTTTATTAAAACAAACTTGAGCTAACTCTCATCCACTGATTTAACTCAATTTTCAAATAACTCTAAAAAGTTGGTGCTGGAAAACTATTGAAAAAATCAAACTAAAATTGGAATTGTACGACTTTTTCGAGTTGTCACCTGAAAAAACCCAGTGCAGATTATGGTGTCAAGAAACATTTTCAATTGTAAAATTTGTTCCGCTAAAAATTTTTGCCCGTAAAAATAGGCCCATAGGCTTCATAAATAGGCCCCTCAATGTGCTGTTTATTGATTAATAAAGATAGGTTCTGTTTTCACGCTAGGTGTTTATTAATGAAATCATTTGGGAACTCTTCAATAAAAGCCAATAGGGATTTATTGCAAGTCTTTGCAAAATGTTATATTTGCAGTACTTTTACTCTCTCGGAATTATGTTTTATTGTCATAGAACACTAAATCACATTGAGTTTAATTTTGTTTTACAGTGATCAACAGAAACAGACTCTTTTATGTAAAGTGAAATGAGTTCTTTCCATGTTGGTGATCCTATACATCATAGGCCCTGGGTACCCCAATCCAATGCTGAGTATGGAAGGTATTCACGTTTGTTCTAAATGAATATGGTTGTTCTGCCTAAATGATTGAAAAGGTTGCCCTGTTTTCAATAAAAAAAAACATATGTGCTGGCAAAGAACCCAGATAAAATAATTAATTTATAGTCAGTGAGAACTTTCCAACTATTGTACTGGCAGACATCTGAGACTCTAGGCCACACACAACCCATCAGAAAAGTGCTGAGCAAAGCCTCCAGAAACTAAATGAGAAACATTTACAGAACAAGAGAAAGTATTCCCAGAGCAGCTGAAAGTAGAAACCATTGATACACACTCCATTCAGTCACATTGCTATGGCACAATATCAATTCCATTTACTCTATTTTTTACAATAATAGCAATCTAAAATCCAGTTCAACAACTACACCTCCCATCAAGAAAAGAATGAATGAAAGAATGAAAACTAATATATCTATCATAGGAACTGGGAAAGGGCAGGAGATTCAAACAGGTGTCAAATCTCCTGCTCCAGCCCTGTGGCAGACAAAATCCATGCCTGGATCCAGCCTTCTTCTTAGAAACTAGCACAATTTAGGGATTTGTTGGTGGATGGAAAGCTACAGTATGTACACCTCTTAAAAAAGACTCATTGGATACAAAGCTTTAATAACAAAGTAGATATATACATTTATATAATAACAATACAACCGCTCCTTACCTGTTCTCTGTCATTTCTTTATTACTTAAATATTTAGCAAGCTCGCCATCTTGAGGAGGCAGTTGAATGTGAACACTGATGTTCTGGAAATGCAGAGGAGCATGAGAAACTTCATGTGCAATGATATCCCTTTCTTCAACCTTGCACATTTCAAAGCTTTCCTCGAGGTCTGTATAGGCCTGACCTCCAGTGTCTATCTGATACCCCCCTTGCTTATCACACGAATATCTTTGTTGAAAAGTATTTTCCCAACCTTTACCAGTATCTACTGTTTCTTCCCTGCTAAATATATCTTCAGGTGAACTGTCTGAGGCTTCATTCTGGCTTAATATGATGCTCCAGCTATGCTCTTGTTCAGAAAATTCTTCTGATTTCTTTTCACTCCCCAACCTTCGAGGCACAATAGGAGAACTTTTCCCTTTTATGTAAAGAGAATGACACTCGGGTCGGTGAATAGCTTGGTTTTCATTCACGTTTGTCATGGAGATTGACTGAAATGTATCTGGAGAGCTCACTGAATGGCTTTCATTTGACTTTGTTTGCTGAAATGCAACATTAGTGACTGTCATTACAGATCTGTTTACACTTTCACAGGGACCACTTTCAAAATGACCATGAACCTCTTCATCAGCATTAGAACTAACCGGATCCTCAGTCTGAATCTTGATACTATCGCACCCCAAATCAAAAAGAACTAAACTTGTTCCTGTTGTATTGTCAACATTCCAAACCTGGTCGCTCACTTCTAAAAAAAAAACAAAAAAAACAGGTAGATAACATCAGGCTGTAAAGCGTAATGATGATAGAATTCATATTAATGCTAACATAATTATAGGGTTGAAGTACGTACAGGAACGAGATCTATTATCTGGAATGCCTAGGCTTTTCAAGATAAGGGGTCTTTCTGTAATTTGAACTACCATTCAGAGCTTTCAGAATAATGGGTTTCCATATACAGGTATGGGATTCGTTATCCAGAAACATGTTATCGAGAAAGCTCCCAATTACAGAAAGACTGTCTCCCATTTTATCAAAATAATTCAAATTTTAAAAATAATTTCTTTTTTCTCTCTAATAATAAAACAGTAGCTTGTACTTGACCAAAATTAAGTTATAATGAATCCTTATTAGAAGCAAAACCAGACTATTGGTTTGTTTAATGTTTACATGATTTTCTATTAGACCTACGGTATGAAGATCTAAATTACAGAGCATTCTGGATTACTGGTCCCATACCTGTAATAGATCCCATACATATAGTATGTATTCATAGATTGCATATACAGTATGTGCCTGTTTCTTTTTTCTATGTAGACATTTTAATCTGAATAGCATAGTATAACAATGATGTAGTCCTGTGATGTAAATTCTAAAAATATGTGTTATCTAATGAAAGGTCACCACCTGGTTACTATAGACCTGTAAGTTTGCAGTAGATACTGTATATAACGAACTAGTGACAGAAGTCAACCTGGTTGACAGGTTGCATAATTGTGCCTCTTTATAAAGCATTATCAAGTACTCTACAACACAATTCTGATGGGTATATTCATCTATAGATCAAACTATTTAATAACCTGGAACTGAAAAGGCTATCTGGTGTGCAGGGCTACTGTCCAACAATCAATTCAACTGTGAGCTTCCAATATATTTCATAGATAATATTTTTTCTTCAGGTCTGACCCTATTTGGATAAATGAAGCCTAATTTCAAACCTAAGAGGTGCAGAACTAATATAAATCATTTAAGAAAAACAATGAATACTGACTGCAAAGTAGCTTGACTAAAATCAAATTTTAAAGAAAACTATCCCTTTAAATGAATAAGAGGCCTAATGGGGGGTATTAAAAACAGGTTAAGCTGTTTGGATTGTTAACACTGGAATGTGATTCTAGAATTGCTGTATAAAAATATATCAGGGGCATACACCCTTTGACTTCACTGACTAACAAATACAATGCTATACAGTAGAATCCACATTTTTCAGAAAAAAGTTTTTTAAAATCCAGGAAAACGTAAAGTCAGGGAAATGTATTATAAAATATAATATATATATATATATATATATATATATATATATATATATATATATATATATATATATATATATATATATATATATATATATATATATATATATATGAGACCACAAAACAACAATGTAAAAGGAGCGAAGACATAAAATCAGGGGATGTAATATTGAGGTTTCCCTGTATTTTAATGTAGGTATATTTAAAGTGTTTACACTTTCTACATGCCTTTTAGTTCTGTCCAAGTAATTTATTTCCCTGGATAAACATTAAAACAAAGGTCCACAGGTCTATCTTTAACCAGCCACATATGATCTTTTAATGATTTGCATAAGCTCATAGGTTCTCATTTTGTGCCTTACCATGATGAAGTCCAACATCTCCATCTGCTGGTGAAGTGACAATATTCCAGTTTTCTTCATTTGAGTTTCCAGGTAATTTGCCCTGTTGTAAGCAGGGGTTGAGCATTTCTACTGCTGAATGATCTTTTATTAGAGGCTCTGTGTGTATTTTTGCTGTCTGTAACACATCTTTTTGTATATTTTCTTCAGTTTCTTGCGTGGACGGTATACAAATCAGTTTAGCTGATGCTGAACTGTTTGAGAGGACATCTTCATCAATGTCTTTTACTGAAATTGCTGATGATGCGGTTGTTGCAATAGCTTGGCTGTCCTCTATGTTATAATTCTCACAAACATGTTCCAAGTTGCAGCAGGAGCAAACTGACTTAGTACACTTGATACAAGGCTGCAAAATAAAATCATTATTTTTGTGTAAATGTATATTTTGTGTATACATTTCATTGGATTCTCCTGCAGCAGATATTTTGCTGCCCTCTGCACAACCACTGGGGGATTTACTGCTATGCGCAGGATCAGGCCATACAAACACATCTTTATAAGCTCGGGCACATTGCTTGTACAAATCAGGAGTTTTTGATACATTTGTGTTGGGGTCACAGCTGTTTAGCACATCTGGGCTGCCATAATCAGAGGTTTTGATGTAAACATGTTCAGATATACTCCACAAGTCAGGAGATATCGAATAAAAGGGGGAAAACTCCCGTGACCCATCATCTAAAATGTCTGGAATGCACTCAAAGTGCATGGAATGACTTATTTCAGACCCTCCATATGGTTGAATGTGATTGCTTAAGTCTTCTTGCTCAACCTGACACTTAAATTGTAACAAGTCTTCTGAACGATGGAGTGCCATATTATGATGTCTGCTTATTGGATCATGAGCTCCTACTGTTCCTTGCAGATTTTTGTCTCTTGACAAATCAGCCTGTGTTAGTTCACTTGACATGTCTGTAACTGTTTCAAGTTCATGTTTCATACCTGATTGTAATTGTACCCCAGGTTCTGTTTTATCGGCACTTTTATCATGGTATGACTCTGGTATGAACTCATTTATGTTTATTTTGTCTGTGAGGCTTATTAAAGGAGTAGAGTCGGTTGACTGGATTTTTATAGGGTTTGTTGCTGAAAGACACTTCAGATTTTCAGATGAGTCCTCTTTATAGTTATCTGTGGTAGAACACAGCGAGTGGGGAGAAAACTTTATTAAGGAAGTACATGTCACCGTATTGTTGCATTCTTTTTCTTTATTTGCCCCATTCTCATGGTAAGAATGGCTCGGTTGGGGAGAAATAGCAACGTTAGTGTCCTCTGGATGATATACTTCATTTTGATTATACCACATATCAAATGTTTCAGTTGACTGGCTTCCTTTAGACAGGCTATCTTTTATATCAGCTCCTGAAAGGGAAGTTTTCTCTGTTATGAAGAGTTCCTTATAATCTTTATCATGACCATGATGAACATTTTCACATGGCTGCGACCTATCCTCTGGGCAACATTGAACATGCTGAAGACAGTCTTGGTTTAACAAGCCTTCTTCATGTTCAGCTTTACCATTGATTGTAGTTAGACAACCTTTTTGTTCTTTCTGATCTTTCATTACATTATTAACACACCCGTCTTGAAGAAAACCAAACCTACCCGGTATATCTTCTATTTCTGGACTTTCTTCATCTGTATATGGGGTAGTGGAATTAGAATCTGCAATGTCCAATGAGGTATGCACATTCTGGAAATAATTCAGGGGTTTCTCATCAGATGAGTTTGAATGATCCCTGGTTTCATTTCCTTCAGGGCTTGACGAGGACTCAGAATCCTCACATACCCGTGTATTCCAAATATCTAAATTCATGGGGACTTTATTTACAGTGTTGAGCTGAATCTTTACTTGAGGATTAACATATTCATTATTGGCACTGCCATTTTGAGTAATGCTGCACTGTTCATTGTTTTTTGACTCTGATGCATAAACACTTGAAGTGGAATCATAATCCTTTTCTTGTAACCTTTTCCAGCTAAGATCCAAATCAGGACTTGTTCCACCTGAATGTGATGAGCTACTCTGTATGTCTTCTTCATTGCATGGGTAAATGTTTAATTCTTCTTTCATGTATACTTTTGAAATATTAGGGCTTACATTTGAATTTATTACTGCTGATTCATAACTGCAAAGATTTGTTTTATTCCACTTGCCTTTACTGCCTTCATCTTGCATTACAGAACCTTCCCCATCACAATGGGTTATATCTGTTTTCTTTTGATAATCAACATCATTAAATAAGACATTTTCTTTTATTTTGATGTCATCTAAAGTCAAATGATCATTCTCAACAGAGATTTTGGTGCCATTCATGTCATTTACCTTTCCCTTTGGGCTTATTAAAACTGACTTATTATACATCTTTCTCTTTATATTAGGAGATTTAATGTCATAATTGTCTTGCTCGTCTACAGATGATAATTGACCAGATATTCTAATTTCATCCTTTAGCACAGGAGATTTTACTAACAGATTCCAGCTTCTTAAATAGCTGGAATCAGAACTTTCTAAATCATCAAGTGAATTTAAAGAAGAAGATTCTGTATCGTCTTGTAAATCATTTTCCCAGTTATCATGATTTGTATAACCAGCAGCTCCAAGCTCTTCTTCCTCAGCCTGTAATACACAAATATCTTGAACTTTTTCAGAGTTTTCAAGTGGATTTACAATGAGTACTGTGTCATCTCTATCAGGAGAGAGTGATTCATAAAAAGGGTCATGCAATAGCCTTGAGTTCAGTAAATGGAGATGCTGTCCTAATTTGTCATTGTTGTCATGTATATTCATTAATTCTAATGAAGATTGCCCCTGACATTGACTGAGAACATCACTGGTGACTTCCTTAGAAGTATTAGAGTTTCTGGCACATTCATTAATTTCACTTTGGCTTTTCGACTGCAAGATATTACGCACACTGGCATTATGTAAAGGAAGTGGCAGATAACTGCTTTGAACTTTGTTAGCTCTTTGAAAATTCAAACACACAACTTCTTCTTTGCCAAGTAAATCTACTCCTAACAGCGTGCTTCCATTTGTGTTTAAAATAGACAAATCAAGTTTATGGTTGTTCAGTTTATAATTTGGCTCATTTTTCTTTAATTCAGAAGATGTAGAACTATTGGATGTATTATCTAAATAATCACTATTAAGATCATTTCCAGAGTATGATCTTTTAGGCATTGCTTCACTATTATTTGTACACTCTTTCATGAAATAAGAAACGTTTTTATTTTCTGAAAAAGTATGCTTGCCATTTGATGGCAATCCTCTATTATTCAGAATATTCAGGTCATTTGAGCTTTGGTGTACTTCATTCAGATGATGTTTTTCTTGATCATTGGATTTCTCAGGCTCTTTCATATCATCCTCAGATGCTGGAGATAGGTTTGACTCTGATGTTGAGTAATTGGTATCTGGTGGGGAAACAACGCAGTCTTTGCCTGTATAAGATGCAGTAAAATCCAGGCACTTGTAAGGACCACAGGACAAGAAGGGGTCCTCCCAGTTTATATGATGGTCAACAATGTTTGTGTCTTGTTCTTCTTCAAGTAAATCCCACATGCCCAGATTTCGTTCTATATGTCCGGGGAGTAGGGGTTTTGGATCCACCCCTAAATCCTCAGTACTTCTTTGTTGTAGCATAAATTGATTTTCAACTAGAAACTCTTGACTATATCTGTTTTCTACATATATTTCCGGACTATTTTCTAAAGAATCAGTATCTATATTGCTTTTAGCCTTTCTTTTAGCAAAGTATTTAGTTTTACTGTCTTCTTTAATTGCGCATAATCTGTCTTCAGATTGTTTAACATAATCTCCATATTTATCTACATCTGAAGTGCCACAGCCAGGCTCTGATACCCCCTGCAGTGTATTGTTGAAGTTCCACAAATCAGGAACTATTTTATTTTCTTGTCTTGGATTTTTATCATGATTGTCTGAATTTTCTTTTGGATTTTCATTATGTAAATCAGGGCATGCTACTTGAAATGAAGGTTCATGTCTGGCTTTAGAATTATCTTGACCTGATTTTTGCTCTTTCCAGGGCCCTGTTCTATGAAGCACTGATTGATTACTAGAACTCCGTGGATCAGCATTCATGGGACCTTCATTTGCATCAATATGCTCACTTTCATTCCACCAGTATGGAGTATCAGATACACTGAATCCAATTTCATTAATTTTCTGAACCACATCTTCTGGGAAAAAGGTTGGAGGACCATTATCTAAGGGAGAACTTTCCACTAAACTATTCATAGGTGTTGGTGGAACTTTAACGTCAGCACTGCCTAAGATTTCACATGACAAACTTGATTCAAATTCAGTAATGTCACTTGCACTAGGAGTTTTTTCACACAAGTCCTCATGGTTTTCAGGACTATGCATAAAAGCATCATCAAAATCAACCAAACTAATGTTTGGCACTTTTGTATTTAGTAAATGAGTTGAACAGTGAGCTATATCATCCCTATACAGCTGTTGCTTTTGAGCCTGTTGTCCTTCAGAGGAGTCGCTCTGGAAAAAAAAGTCATCAGCCATAGAATAGTCAGCAGAATGAGAAGATGATTCAGAACGAGTATTTGGTAATAAATCAAAATTAAAAAGTTCAACATTATCACTGCTGGTCCTAGATGGTGGCGTTTCCTCCTCTACAATCACTCCTTCTGGAACACGACTATAGTTATCAATTCCTGTGAGAAAATTGTGATGAGATCCAGCAGCATCTGCTACAGGACTATCATCACTAAGAAAAACTGAACTTTCCTTTGAAGACCTGCTGCTTCTTATTGTAGCTAAACCACTATCTGGACTAACAAGATCCACATTAACATCAACCTGGGCTTGTGCGTTTATATCTTGAGCATTTATATCTTGTGCACTGTCTACAAAGTTTACAGGATTGGGTTGGGGGTCTAAGTCAGAACCATACAATTCCATGATGCCAGAGGATCCTTGTGAAAGGGGGGCACTCCCAGCAACAGCTTCAGTTGAAGAAGTCCTACTATTTGGCATCATCCCTAGTCGTCTTCTGTTAATAGCTTCTTTAATAACTGCAGAAACTTGCTCACAAGTGACAGAAGAATTTTCTTGGTGATATACTAGAAATTGTTCACATCCATAGTCTGAAGGCTCGAGATCAAGGAATGGATTCTGAGATTCTTCTAATTCGCAGCAGACCTGTTAAAAAATAAATAGGTAATATGTAGAATCAATTGAAGTTTATTACATAACTAAAGTTTAAATAAATATATATAGGTGAGAAAAAGGTCCTAAAAAGGACTGTAATGTCAGATTTTTTTACAATATGTTTCGAATAAAATTGTTGCTGATTTTTTCATAGGGTGTGCCCTATCTGATTTTTGTATATTAAGTTTGGATGTGCACTCTGCTTAGTTTTGATTTTTTTTTTTTGAGTGCAGACACTCTATATATATTATATCTTCAGTATCCGCAAGGCCCAGGCATGGGCCGAAACGTTGGATGCACAAGTTGAAATAAAAACCTTTTCTTCACGCAACATTGGAATGCTGGTCCCTATCTAATCATTGTATGCTAAAGCTTTGGCCCAGCACCCACAGTAACTCCAAGACTGGATTAGAATGCGAGCGTTTGTCTATATATATACATACACATATAAATTATCGCACACTCCTGATAAAAGAGAAAAAAGACTAGTAGGTGCATCCAACAAACAAAATATCCATTTGGCAAAAATGGAGCACTCACAGAGAAAATTATTTGTTAATAGTTGTCATCATTTCAGTCCTGCTATATATATAAAAAATGGCAGAATGGAGTGCACAACCAAATGTTCGTCCACAGCCTGGGTGCTAGTCCAGTGGAAAGAAAGAATCAAATTTTTAATTTTAATTAAATTATTCCCCAATTGGGCATTTAAGCTACAAAGGAGACATTACTATTGCTGTCAATAGATTCCAGTGGTCCAGTTAACATATTGGAGCTCAGTTTTCAAAGGAAGGCTGCCCTGTGGAAAGGTATTTAAATGTAGAGAGAGTGTTAGGAAAGCTGGGGGTGCTGCTTGCCACTGCAAGGATCAGAGGGAGACATGACCAAGTGACTGAGATTCTAACGTGATTGAGGAAAACCAGAGCGTGGTGAGCTGGTATCCCTGGAGGGGAGAGTGAGCAGGGCTTAAGGAGAAGCCACCCTGTATGTGATAACCCCAGATTGGAGGAAGTTTGAATGTGTGTTGCTAAAAACACTAAAGAACTGTATTCCTCTGACTTTGGGACAAGTCTTGGTGAAATAAACCTGTGTTTTGCCTGAAGACGTGGTGTCCCTGTCTTTTTGCTCCTAATTCTCTGCTAAACTAGCTATCTAACATAGCTAATTTCTCCCAAAACCTATGTGTACAGGCAGCCAGCCAGCTTATCACAATATAGCTTCTGTTGGGGGCTACACTGTTGCCTATGCTAATAAGTTACTATCTTTGAGCTGGCCGAATTCTTTATATCACACTCTGAAGCTTAAGTACTAAAGCACGCAAGCATGCTTAGTTCTTGGAGTAAAATCATAGTCAAAAGGAAGACCACCCTTGTCGTGGGACCACAATATTTTTTATTTCTTTTATGTCCTGGGGGGCACCGGAACCATGGGAGACAGGACACTTGTAATATAGCTGAATCCTTCCTCCTATATAAGCCCTTCAATCACTCTTCGAAAGGAAATCTATGACTTAGGGTTAGTTTAAACACCTGGGGTGGTAAATGGGTCAGATAAGGCTGAACTTGATGCATCAGCCCCCACTGCAGAATGAATACCAAGGCCGGCGGGTTCTGCCCCTTGGGACTGACCGCTGGTCTCCTTCTTATCAATGTTGCCCGACTTAGAGACAGCTCCCTCCCCAGCTTGTAGGCCCAAACCTCTGCACTTAGCCTTCAGATATCATTGAAGTACTCCCATCCCATAACCTGGCGGTTGGATGGCAGTGGGGGACAGACACAGCTGCTGGTGTGCAGTGGAACTTCCGGGACTGCCTTCGCACGCTTCCTCTGACCTGATCTCCCGTCTTCCTCTTCTCTGGTGCATCACAAAGAAGTGAAGGAATCGGCCCAGCAGCACATTTCGCCATTCATCTTCTGATCTTCTGCATGAAGCTATCTACTCAATTTCCTCCAGCTCCTTCCCTCTGTTCCTCCCCCTCTCATCACCAGGTATCGGGATTCAGGGAAGACTAATAGTGTGGGTCTGGGCTCAGGAAACAAATCCGGGAATGAGTGACCCATTCTTTACCAGAGGGGGAAATTTAAGTCTGGGCAGAAAGACCAATTGTGACTAGTGCACAGAATGCCAACCTATCTACAGCAGCAGTTCTGGTGGGAAATATATCTACCAACCATCTTGTTCATTCTCCAGGGCTGCTGCAAATCCCAATGCACCAGTATGGGCTATTTCTCTGTCCCAATCTCTGCAGGGAATTCCTCTCCTAGCTTCATCTCTACACAAAATCCTAGAGAAACTTGAGACCATTCAAACCAAATCACCTGCATCTGCTGACACAGCAGCTCCCTCTGTACTCCACACAGATTCAGAGGAAGAGCCCCTTAGCAAGGAGGAACTATCCCCTCCTGCCTGAGAGGAATCTTCCTGTACCTTTAACCACTCTCCTAGGATGGATGATTTAATCACAGCTGTGTTAAAAGTTCTCAAGATAGACAACTTTGTCTCCACAATGAAAAAGGCCCGCCCCATGACCAAGCCCATTGTTCAGAATGAATGGAATACCCCTGAACACAAATTCGAGGTCACAAAGAAATTTGCAAAACTTCACCCCTTCTCCAACGAAGAGGTAAAGACCCATCCTAGCAACCGCCTGGGTAGGTTTTGCTTTTGAAGCATGGTCTGAAACCCTCATAACAGGAATTTGTGAGGAAGCGCCAATTGAAGACTTGGAGGCTATAGTGCTTCATATGCAGGAAGGTAGTTCATTCCTCTGTGACACTTCCCTGGATACCCCTGAAATATCACGTTTCCTACAAGGGTGCAGATATCCCACTAGTTCCTGCAGGATGGGTTAGCTAAAGGACTAAGCCTGAAGTCAATTAAAGTGCATATTTTGGCCCTTTCAGTGCTCCTTCAAGACTTGCATTACAAGAAGATATTTGAGTTTTCTTGCAAAGGGTCTCTGCTGCGACCCCCGGTACTTTCTTGGGACCTCAATGTGGACCTGTCCACTCTTCTCAATCTGCAATTTGAACCTATATTGATTGTGGAAATGCAGTGACTAACCAGGAAGGTAGCCTTACTAATAACTATATCATCGGCTTGTAGAGTATTTGAATGAGTAGAAGCAGTTCTACCTATGGTCCTTTCTTCCCAGAGTGGTATCATCCTTTCACTTAAATGAGGAGATGGCCATTCCCCCATTTTGCAGTTCGCCAAAGAATGATAAGGCAGTGAAGCTCCACAACCTGAATGTTGTACATTCCCTCTCCGCACGTATGTGTATTGTGCAGCCTCATTTTATAAATCTGGATCTCTTTTTGTGATTCCATTGGGCAGCTGGAAATGACATCCAGCTTCTACGGCCATGATTGCTTGATGGATCAAGGAAATGGTCCAGCAGGCATACAATTCTCTCCAGCAACCACCTCCCTTTCAGATAAAAGCCCTCTATACTCAAGCACTGATGGGCTTGCAGAAACATGGCCTCTGCAGAGCAGTTGTGTAAGGCTGCAATAATGTCTTTTGTTGATACTTTTAAAAGGTTTTATCACTTTGATACATTCACCTGAGCTGAGGCACCAGCATTAGACATTAGATCATCTGCTTTCTCCAACACCCTGTAAGGGGGGGACAGCTTTGGTATGTCCCATGGTTTCTGTGTCCCCCAGAAGGTAAGAGAAAAGGGGATTTACCTACATACTGTTAAATTCTTTTCTCTTTAGTTCTATGGGGAACACAAAACCTCCCTCCCAGGAAACAGGGAGGTCTTCTCCTTCTTCTCAGCCAGTGTATGTTGATTGGTTGAGTAATAATTTTGTTTGCTCGATTCTTTGTTACATAACTGAAGTACCTGGTGGTTGAAGGGATTATATAGGGCTATGGATTCAATTATTTTACAAGTGTCCTGCCTCCTGACAAGAAGGGATTTCACCCATGGTTTCTGTGTCCCCCATAGGACTAGAGAAAAAAGGATTTAACAGTAAGTGAATAAATGCCTTTATTTTCTGACTGAAAACTGAACTGAATAACTGAAAACTACAATTATTACATCTTTTTTTCAAAATGTAACTTTCATGCTGTGGGGTTATTTGAAATGGATCTGTTAAATAATATTATTTTTTAATGTAATGGACAAACATACAATATATTTAGAAATATGCTTGGAGCCATACACACTGCTTACTTGATTGCACAGTTCTGGGTTCTCTGAGTGCACAGCTATTTGTTGCACTGCCATCTGTTCCTCTGTAGTGTAACTTGCCAAAAGAATCAGTATATCAATGCCATATTTATCAAGAAATAGTTTCAGCTCCCCGATAATATTTCTGCAGCTCATTAATTCCTGCCAATAATAATACATATTCTGTGTTACTAATACAGGCATGATGGATACTTAAACAGTAAAATGTATTTATAAGCAATAAATACCACACCTTTAAATTAATTCTAATAGCTGCAAACACCTTTTAATACAATGGGAAACAGGGCAACACCCAGAATTTGTGGGCAGGGGATTTCCAGATTATCAGGAGGGCATCAGCATTCTTGGAATAATAATGAAGTATACATATAGGATCCTTTATCCGGAAGCACATTATCCAGAAAGCTCTAAATTATAGGAGGCCATATACCATTCTAATATTTTTATAATCTTTTTCTCTGTAATAATAAAACAGTACAATGTACTTGATGGTAACCAAGCACACTTATTTTTTTTTTGCACACTTATGATATGGAGGTCCAAATAACTGAAAAATAAGTTCCAGGTCCCAAGCATTCTGGATAATAATCCTATACCTGTACAGCATATGGGATGCAGGATATTCATTATCCAGAATGCTTGGGACCCTACATTACTATTAGTTTAGTAAAGGTTAACTTATATGATAACCTACAAAAGCAAGAAGAAATATTTAAAGAAAGATTCAAAATTACAACAGATCTTAGTAATGACCTGCTGAAAAATCATGGCATTCTCAGTATAAACTGGCGATGACATTATAGTACTAATGCGGCCTATACAGGAGCCACTTTATTCTGTGATACTTTAATTACAGCTTTCGATTGTGGGTGTATAATTGCAATAAGCCCAAACTGAGAAATGTATTATTTTAGTAGCTTCATGCATTCATTCACTGTGTGAATGAAGGGAGTCAACAAGTGTGTCAACACTGTTTACAAATGCATCTCCAATGAGGTCCCAGACGGAAGTAAATGTGCTTATCATTCAGACATCCAGATAGGAGCTTCCCAGACAAGGTTCAGACTATTCCATCAGCACATATGGTACTTTGCCATTTGCACATATGGTACAGCAGTACAGGGATATGTTTATATTTCATGGTCACATAAATACAATCTGCTTTGCACAGTCTAAACATTATGTCTGCTTTATCCTATTCAGCACATTCTACCCCTGAAACGGCTTTTATCCAAGTGAAGATTGGCACATGAAGTTGTATATTCATACACAGTCATATTTGACACATATTGCTGCATGCTCAGTCTTGTAATTTCTCATACAATTAATGTGGCTTTTCACTCTTTTAGAGCTGCACTCCCATTCTCACAGCAGAAAATAGTGATGAGTGGAACTTGCCCATATCGCCTAAAATTTCAAGAAACTGGTCCATTTTGCGTTGTCGGAAAATTTTCAAAACTTGAAGAAAAATTTGTGAAAGTGTGAAACTTCACCAAAGTGATCTACATGCATACATTGCTCTACCTTGTTAGATTTGATTGGTTGATGTGAAAGACAAGGAGTGTATTTTTCTGGTGTAATCAACCTTGATTTATTCAGTGAATCAAAATGCCTGGTTAAATTCTAGCACTGATTCAGGAAATTTAGTCAATTTTAACCTACAAATTGTGTTTCAAAACTGTTCAGCTGAAATAGTTCACTTATCATGAAAGCTCACTCTTCCCCACCTTCCCTGGAATTATGGTTAGAACATGTCACAACTTTTGTAATGTGGTCACACATATTGTCATGACTGCCCACATATTAGATTTTAGAAGTATAAGAAAAAAACTGCTCTCTTTAGTGTAATGCTACTGGTTCTCCAAAAGAGCAATTGATTTTGACATAGTGGACAAAAGCCTCCAATTACTAAAGGTGCTTTTTGTGATTTATCCTCCTAACGAACCATTATTGTGCATCTGGATTTCTCTCTTAATATGCTTTTTATGCCAACATAGTCCACAAGTAAATATTAACAAATATTAATTCCAAAGATAATGTCCACAGAAGGTCCGTTATTTACCATAGATGTATTTTCATTCTGACACAAAGGCAATAATGATTCCGTTAGGTCACTACCCACATACTTGGATTTAGAACTCCTCATTAGTGGCTAATCCTATTTAGGTATATACTGTAGAATATAGTAACACACTGTATAGTATGCATGAAAACTAGAAGCCAGGATTTCATTTTTAATTATTATTAAAATAACCTTATTATTATTAATTCATAAGGCCCACACAACTTCTACTAAAGCTATGCTCCTAAAGCTTTATATTCGTAAAGTCTCTTATACTGTATGCTTTCTTAGCTTTACTTACATTACATACTTGTGAGATGCAGATTTGGTCTAAGTTTCTTTACTCGATTCAAAGCCTTATATCATAGTACCTATGTTGCTTCAATGGGATTTCATTCCACACCTTTAAATTTGTCACAGGGTACACATCAAGTATGTCCTCTTTCTCCTATTTTATAGTCAAGCAATTATGATTAAAGATACCCATTACAAAATATCTATGTTTGCAGCCAATGTCACGTTGCTGATCTCTCAGCCACTTACTTCACATCCTTATTTATATTACTTGTTGGACAGGTTTGGTAAAATCCCTGGTCTACCTTTAAATCATGATAAATCCAAAGCACTATCTGCCTCTCCCTTTGCAGATGGTAAAACTCTTGAAATGTAATTTTGAATTTACATGGTAATCTATGTGTCAGTTATGGGAATAAATATTTCTTAGCCTAAATTATACTTCTCTTTGTTTAAACTTATTGAAGAATGAAATAGATATCAGGTATTTTATATAGGTAAATTTATTGCAAAAAAAATATATATATATATATCATTGCTGTAAATGTTATACTTTTATCAAACTCTTCCTGTTCATATTGACATTTTAGAACTTAAACTCTTTCAGTATAAAACACCAAATTGTATATGGAATAATAAACCCCCACGTGTAAACAGCAAGATCCTTTTTACAACACAAAATGAAGGAGGTCTATGCCTATCGAGGCCCTACCTCTCTTACAGCTTACTTGACAAACCTAGCAAGATCCACACCAACTTCCCTCATCAGAAAGTTTGGTCCATTATTTTGCATCCATTCTTGAAAACGGGTGCATCCATCCTTTTAATCACCCTCAGGATTTCTGTATTATATTTACCCCATTGTAAAATAGTGCACCCAAGAGAACATACTTAATTCCATGATTGGATTTTAAGCGCTCTATAGATCCCGAAGCTTGGAAAGCTTTTCTGGCAAAAACCTAAAGAAAGTTCTATTAATACCATTTGACTGGAGACCTCTTATAAAGTATTGGCCAGATGTTACAGAACACTAGAAAAGAGAGCTAAATGTATTGTGATGGATAACCCAAACTAGTTTAGGGGCTGCTCTTTTGTAGGCTTATGTTTAGTGGGATTGGGTGGACTAATATGTACAATGCTATTTTTCCTACATTTATGTTTTACCATTTATGTTTACCAATTGCTAAAGCTTGGAAGTCTAGGTCAATACTGTTGCAAGCATGCAAATTAAAGATAAAATGTATCATGATGAATGAAAATCTAACCAGAACGATAGCTCTTGGAGGAAGCCTATGAGAACGGAACATTGCGGAAGTGTACATACATGGAGACTTGCGCAGTGAGGTCTGGGAGACGCCGAGAGACTTAGAATTGCTGCCGTGGAGATCCTCAGTGTTTTCAACAAGGCACTTATATGGAGAATGGTTTGTGAGTGTGTTTTTAACTAATTATTAAAACATTTTACTAGCACTTCTGCACATGCCGCTCTTTATTGCCCACAAGGAAAAAAGCATACTGGAAGCTCATCCGACTCTTGAATAACTCTTGGGTCTGTGAGTATAATATACTCCGGAATAGCCACATTTTAAAGTGTGGGTTTATATCATACTCTGATACCTACCTTTTTATCACCATTGAAATAGATTTAACTTTCACCCTTTTATTAGGGGACACTAAAAGGTGAAAAGTTCTTTCATCACGATAATTTAGAAATGCTTTTCAGGCACTGAAGGCATATTGGAGAACGCTATATTTTTCTCTTTATCTCTTTGTTTCTCTTTTCTTCCCCAAAAAAATCCTCTTTTGAGGAATACAGCAATCCCTCTTTTTGGAATTGGATGTTGAAGGTGGAAGAGAACCTAACGGATAGTTTGGACTGCTGTACCCTAGGTTTGGGACTTATTTGTATTTATATATTCTATAAAACATGGTCACATTTTAAAAACCTGGCAACTGTGGTTAGAAGCATTAAAATTGCTCCTTTCTTTATAACTCTGATCATTTTAAACCCTGAACTTGATCAACAATTACTTTTTCTTTTGATGGGGACTGTTACATAATAATTATGACCTGGATGTAAATGTATCAGCTTTAGAATATATTACCTTAGAACCTTGTAAATTTAGTTACATACTGGGTTACTATGTGGTGCTGGAAAAAAAGATTTGTTTGTTTCATTGTTTGCTATGACCCTTCGAGCCCACAACTACAAGATATATCTTAAATTTGAATGTCAATAAAAATATTGTTACAAAAAATGGGAGATGGTACAACTCTTACTAACCCCAAATAATCTGCCAATACAACGACCCCTCTTTTTTCCCTCTGCCTTTTATTGCATTGTTTTAAAATGCAAGAATTTAAAATAAATACATTTTCATAATAATTAAACCTAAAAAGGTATGTTTTGGTTTGTTTGCCATGTGTATGTGTTTACTGCGAATACAATAGATTTGATAAACATAAAACATAAATTGTTCCACTAGATGGCACTACTGTTAAATGCATGAAATACATCTTCTACTCATATTGGCAGAAAAGAATAGAAGTCATTAAACATATAATAAATTTCATGTTGTTTCATATTTTATTAAAACAAAGAAAAATGAAGTTAAAAACTGGCTTCATGAAAGATGGCCTTCCCATAGTTCCAATATTTCTGGAGACTCTTAGCATACTTTGGGTATACCTCTAGTAAAATGGGCGCAAGAGGCAAAGGATATGTAGCTTTGCATCTAACAAAGGGTTTAGCTGCAATCTATATGGTGTTTTTGGCTTCTAAGTAATAATGATAGTGGGTCCTAATCTTGCCTGCCGTACCTACTAAATAAATAAACCCATAGTTTTTGTAGAAAGATATGTTGCTTGTTATGAAGTGGCTGATCCAACTTTAGCACTACTAATCAATCATTGGACAGAAAGAGGATCACTAGTGGAACATTTGGGCATCCACCAACCCAGCCCCACACTTCTGCATGGTGATCTGACAAACTTTTAAGCAAAGCCATTTGGTCTGTTTAGTACTGTTTGGCCTGACTGGCTCCAAAATAAGCCAGTGCTGTATAGAGATGGCGCGAACTGTTCGCCGGCGAACTTGTTCGCGCGAACATCGGGTGTTCGCGCTCGCCGGAAGTTCGCGAACGTCGCGCGACGTTCGCCATTGTTGGCGCTTTTTTTTGCCCTCTCACCCCAGACCAGCAGGTACATGGCAGCCAATCAGGAAGCTCTCCCCTGGACCACTCCCCTTCCCTATAAAAACTGAAGCCCTGCAGCGTTTTTTCACTCTGCCTGTGTGTGCTGAAGAGATAGTGTAGGGAGAGAGCTGCTGCCTGTTAGTGATTTCAGGGACAGTTGAAAGTTTGCTGGCTAGTAATCGTGTTGATACTGCTCTGTTATTGGAGACAGAAGTCTGCAGGGGTTTGAGGGACATTTAAGCTTAGGTAGCTTTGCTGGCTAGTAATCTACCTTCTACTGCAGTGCTCTGTATGTAGCTGCAGTGGGCAGCTGTCCTGCTTCTGATCTCATCTGCTGACTGCTGCAATAACAGTAGTCCTTGTAAGGACTGCTTTTATTTATTTTTTTGTTGTTTTACTACTACTACTACTACTACTACTACTACTACTATAAGAGCCCAGTGCTATTAGTCTAGCAGTGTTGGGGAGTGGGACTGGTGTGCTAATCTGCTGCTCCTAGTAGTTCAGCAGCACCAACTGTAATTTTTTTTTTTTAATATTCATTTTTTTTTATTTTACTTTTTTTTATTTTACTACCGCTGTAGTAGTGTATAAGTTGACCTTTTAGGCATTATTTGCCCTGTAGGCATTTTTTGCCCAGTGTGTTATTCAACCAACTGCCATCTAGCTGTGTGACCTTGTTCACATTCTGTCTAAATATCCATAATATTACCGTCTCCAGAAAAAACACCGGAGTGACTTTTTTCAAGCAGCCATAATATATTTTACGTAATCCGTATCCATCGCTGTAGTAGTGTATAAGTTGACCTTTTAGGCATTATTTGCCCTGTAGGCATTTTTTGCCCAGTGTGTTATTCAACCAACTGCCATCTAGCTGTGTGACCTTGTTCACATTCTGTCTAAATATCCATAATATTACCGTCTCCAGAAAAAACACCGGAGTGACTTTTTTCAAGCAGCCATAATATATTTTACGTAATCCGTATCCATCGCTGTAGTAGTGTATAAGTTGACCTTTTAGGCATTATTTGCCCTGTAGGCATTTTTTGCCCAGTGTGTTATTCAACCAACTGCCATCTAGCTGTGTGACCTTGTTCACATTCTGTCTAAATATCCATAATATTACCGTCTCCAGAAAAAACACCGGAGTGACTTTTTTCAAGCAGCCATAATAAATTTTACGTAATCCGTATCCATCGCTGTAGTAGTGTATAAGTTGACCTTTTAGGCATTATTTGCCCTGTAGGCATTTTTTGCCCAGTGTGTTATTCAACCAACTGCCATCTAGCTGTGTGACCTTGTTCACATTCTGTCTAAATATCCATAATATTACCGTCTCCAGAAAAAACACCGGAGTGACTTTTTTCAAGCAGCCATAATATATTTTACGTAATCCGTATCCACCGCTGTAGTAGTGTATACGTTGATCTTGTGGGCATTATTTGCACAGTGTTTTCTTCAAACCGCCATCTAGCTGTGTGAGCTTGTTCACATTTTGTCTAAATATTGATAATATTATCGTCTCTAGAAAAACCACTTGAGTTACTTTTTTTCAAGCAGCATTCTTATATTTTACGTAATCCGTATCCACCGCTGTGTATACGTTGACCTTGTAGGCATTGTTTGCCCAGTTTTTTTGGCCGCAGCCACTGAAGCACAGAGGCCAGAAAAAATATGCCATATAAATGCTGAAAATAGTCATTTTTTGCCATACGTTGACTCAACGTATATGGCAAAAAATGTCTATTTTCAGCATTTATATGGCATATTTTTTCTGGCAACTGTGCTTCAGTGGCTGCGACCAAAAAAACTGGGCAAACAATGCCTACAAGGTCAACGTATGGCAAAAAATGACTATTTTCAGCATTTATATGGCATATTTTTTCTGGCAACTGTGCTTCAGTGGCTGCGTCCAAAAAAAACTGGGCAAACAATGTCTACAAGGTCAACGTATGGCGAAAAATTACTATTTTCAGCATTTATATGGCATATTTTTTCTGGCAACTGTGCTTCAGTGGCTGCGTCCAAAAAAACTGGGCAAACAATGCCTACAAGGTCAACGTATGGCAGTTGTTTAAAGAGAACAGTAGATTACTAGTCAGCAAAGCTACCTAAGCTAAAATGTCCCTCAAATCCCTGCAGACTTCTGTCCCTCCAATACAGAGCAGTATCAAGCAGATTACTAGCCAGCAAACTTACTATCATCTGTCCCTGAAATCACTAACAGCTCTCCCCCTACACTATCTCTTCCAAGCACACACAGGCAGATTTTTCAGATAAATTTTTGCCCTTGATCCCCCTCTGGCATGCCACTGTCCAGGTCGTTGCACCCTTTAAACAACTTTAAAATCATTTTTCTGGCCAGAAATGTCTTTTTTAGATGTTAAAGTTCGCCTTCCCATTGAAGTCTATGGGGTTCGCGAACCGTTCGCGAACCGCTCGCATTTTTGCGCAAGTTCGCGAATATGTTCGCGAACTTTTTTTCCGACGTTCGCTACATCCCTAGTGCTGTATTTACTCTTTAATATACTCTGTATTTGGTGTGAAAAAGAGCACTGCAAATGCTTGGTTTTCAATGCCAAATAGTTTTTTACAAAATCCAATGTTGTGCAAGGAGTGAACCGTTTTAGGCCATGTAGTGATAAAAAGTTTATTTACTTTATTTCTGAAATATTTTAGTAATATTACAGATCTACATCTTTCCTTTTAGTAGCTTATCAAGACATCTATAAGATAATTGAGGCTTGAAATACACCCTGCGACACTGAAATGGAATTGTACAGGGAAAAGCAGAGCAAACAAGGTCACAGTATATAACTTTAGGTTTTAAAGGAATTGTTCAGTGTAAAAATAAAAACTGGGTAAAAAGATAGGCTGTGCAAACTAAAATAATGTTTCTAATATAGTTAGTTAGCCAAAAATGTAATGTATAAAGGCTGGAGTGACTGGATGTCTAACATAACAGCCAGAACACTACTTCCTGCTTTTCAGCTCTCTTGATTTCCACTGATTGGTTACCAGTCAGTAACCAATCAGAGACTTGAGGGTGGGGCACATGGGTCATAACTGTTTGTTTTTGAATCTGAGGATCAATTGCAAACTCAATGAACAGTTATTTCCCATGTGGCCCTATTAAAGTCACTGACTAACTCAGAGTTAGAGAGCTGAAAAGCAGGAAGTAGTGTTCTGTTATCTTCTGTTAGACATCCAGTCACTCCAAACTTTATATATTACATTTTTGGCTAACTAACTGTATTAGAAATAGTTTTTATTTTGCACAGCCTATTTACCGTACCCAGTTTTTATTGTTACCCTGATCTGTTACTTTAAGAAAAACTTATGGAAAATAACAAAAACACCCATAAAATTAAATTATAAAAATATAGAAAGCGATGTGATAATACTATACTTGTTTATTGTTGTCTCAATGATTTTTTTGGGAAAACTATAATATGCAATTGTTTCAATAAAAAATAGATCTCTCTTCCCTTATAAATATTTTATTAAGCCAAAAATAATGCAGATGTCACGTTGTGCTGCAGAAGCTGGTTCTATCACTGTATTCTGTTAATATTTACAACCGCTGCATCCATGCAACTTGTGTGTTGATTTATAATTGCTATCTGTCATGTACCCCAGCGATTTGCTCAAAATGTCTAGTAAACACATTTCTGAGTCTTTGGAACTGGCTGTGTCAATATTAACCTGACCAAATTAAGAGCAAACTGTCTCTCTTGTTTTTCGAACTCTTCTCATGGAGAGCACAATATGGCTTTTGTCAGAGGTACTTTATCATTTTGGCTCAAGGAAACTGTCAGTACAGTTTGGGGATCGTTATTCATGGGCCGATATCCTGATGGGTCTAATGAAGCCTTTCTGCTGACAAGTCATTTACTAAAAATACCCCAGAAATAGAAAGTATTAATGGAAATGTTATTTTGGCATGCTTTTAGACGTTAACATTTATTACAAATTGGAATTTATAGTCCTTGAATTCTACGGCATATAACTATTTTTTATTTTCATAATTTGGTTTGTTTCCTGTTGATAAACTTTATGGTGTATACTTAAATTGCAACATAATAGGGTAAACACCAATAGCATCGCACACACGCAGAGCCAACAGTCTGTGTGCCATTTGTTGCAAATATAAGCTAATTACCAGAGGACCCCTCTTGAAGATAAGACCATTTACATTTTTTTAAAAAGTTTTGAGGTAAGAATGAAGTTCTTATGATATGTAGAGAATAAACACAATAGAAATACAACATATACCGTTATATTTCCAAGGAAATATATCAATATAGAAATCATTCAGATGAAAGTTTTACAAAGTTATGTAAAAAATATCATATATATGCAACATGTAAACAAATGTCCACACAACAGCTTTTCTATAAATATGTAAAGTAGTTACTGTTGCACATGTATCACTGTTCTATTAGTGACACAAACTCCTTGTTTGCCAGGACAGCATTTGGTCTTTTCTACTTTCTTAGCACAATTTCTTGCCAGCAGTTTGTAGAATGTTATTCCCTCAAGAATTCTAGTTACAGCTGGATACAAGCAGTGACGCCTCCATTTTACATAGCTTAATTTTACGTTTTTCTATATTTTATACCATTTTTTGTGGTTCCACCAATATAATAATGCATAATACTTTTCCCTGACTTAACACCATTTTTTATGGTCCCCTGAAAAAATGTAAAATGGGTGTTTTACTATACATAAAGTAGAGCAGTGATCCCCAATCAGTAGCTTGTGAGCAGCATGTTGCTCTCCAACCCCTTGGATGTTGCTCTTGGTGGCCTCAAAGCAGGTGCTTATTTTTGAATTCCAGGCTTGGAGGCAAGTTTTGGTTGTATAAAATCCAGGTGCACTGCCAAACAGAGCCTCAATGTAGGTTGACAATCCAAATAGGGGCTACCAAATGGCCATTCACAGCCCTTATTTGGCAGCCCAAGAACATTTTTCATGTATGTGTTGCTCCCCAACACCTTTTACTTCTGAATGTCGGTCACGGATTCAAAAGGTTGGGGTTCACAACAAAATGTCACTAGCATAGAATCTATGTTTATACATTCTGTTTCAGAGTAGGGGAAAGCTGCTTACTTCCCAGAGTGGCAGAAGGGTTAAATGATAAGAGTAATCCAAAAATAAACAATGATGTGGATACAGGACAGGAGCAGGAGAGGTGGTGAGGTGCAAAAATACATAATATTATATATTATATCATAATTTCAAGTTGTAGGCAAAACCCACAGTCAACCTGTACCTATATGATTCAATAATGAATGTAGTTACACAGCTATATACAGGTTCATTTATAGTCTCTATAACACACACAGGGTTTGTCAGACCTTTTTAAACACAGTTGCCCTTACACACACTCATTTTACATACAGACACACAAACACATGCACTGGCATTGACACACACACATACACTGCCTTTCACACTGTAAGCTAAAAACAACAGATTCACACTCATCTGTCCTGGGAAAGAAGCTGCATTATTTTGTTAAATATTTTGTCGCAAAAATGCTTTGTGATTGCAAAATATTATTACATACACTGTGAACGTTTGCAAACTATAAAATTCGGAATCGCTATCCTACTGTTGCATGAGGGGCATAGTATTCGCAAAGGCAAAGTATTTATCCGCATTGCGAACGGATTGTGAATGATTTTTGCATTAGAGATCAATATTGCATTCCCCCCCTTGGTCTACTAAAAAATAATTTAAACATTAAATAAATCCTATAGGATTGTTTTGTCTTCAATAGGGATGAATTATTTCTTAGTTAGGACCAAGTACAAGGTACTGTTTTAATATAACAGAGAAAAAGGAATTCATTTTTAAAAATTTGAATTATTTGATTAAAATGGAGTCTGTCGGAGAGGCCTTCTCACAATTCAGAGCTTTCTGGATAACGGGCTTCTAAATAAGGGATACCATACCTGCCTATTGATAATTACTAGGCAAATATGGCCACAACTTTTGTTTGGTACAAAAGTAACCTCCAGTCCAGTGTTCCTTGAAGGCATGATAAAGAAGGTGAGCTGTAGGAATCAGTGGTACCTCCTTTAGCCATGCTGGACTGGAGGGGGCATAACCTCTCAGTTGCCTGGAATACAGATATAAACAGTGCTCTTGCCAATTGAAGGATAGTACCACCTCCAGACCATAATAAGTAATAGTAGCAGCTATCCACTCCCAGGCAATGCAGCCAGTATGATTGTAAGCAACACAGGGCTTGGGAACTTGGAAGGGTGTGGTCATTATTATCTAGTATTACATATCTAGTGATTTTAGGATGGTGCCAAATCATCATCAACTGATTTAAACAAGGGGTTTGCATTTTCTGGGATATACATAATTAAAAAGTCATTCCATTTTGAAGCATTAATAAGTGAAGTATATAAAAAAAAGTATATAAAAAAGTTTTTGACAGTGGCCTATTTAAAAATGAGTTTCACATGCACTCACATCCTAGGTAAAATGTTGGACACAAGTGATACATATGATTTTTTTTGGAGACATTTTAAACATTTTTGTGGAATTGAGAAAAAGTGATGCGAACACTGAAATAAAAAACAACATGCCGTATAGTTCCTTAAGGAATAAACCGTTTTTTCAAACAATAAAACTTTTTGAGAACTAATACTCAAAAAGCCCACTATAAAATACAATTATTTTAGGTAGAAGGAACATTTTTTTTATAGATTATATAGCTGCACGTCAAATGTTTTGTTGTCTGGCAAAGTGTATTTTTTTTGTAAATGCAACAAATTGCCGATTAGTCCCTATTACCTATCACCCCAAATAATCCACAGTGTGCTGGCAGCATTATGTTATTGGGATGTTTTTCCACTACAGGGACTGTGGCACTTGTCAGGGTGGAAGGGAAATTAATAGAGCCAAGCACTGAACAGTCTGTGAGGAAAAGAACTGTCCTCTGCAAGAAACCAGGACAGAGGTTTACCCTTTAGCATGATAATGACCTATAGGTAACAGCTAAAATTATACTGTAGTATCTAAGACACCAAAATATATATGTTCTTAGTAACAGTTCCAATAAAAATGCAATATAAATTTAAGGAATATCATGATGATTGTTACATATCAGCATTACTTAAAAGATATGATGGCAACTTCTCTTATATACAGAAAGACAGGCTTTTATTGTAACTGGCAAAGTGCAAAGGGGCACGAAAATTATGAGCTACTTTACTAACTGTAATGACAAAGTTGGCTTATACCGTTATACAATACATAATATCCGCATGATTGAAAAGCCTTGTCAAGTCAGTTTGCATTCACAACCATACTGAAGACTGAGTTTAGCGCAGACAAAGTAACAAGGGTTGACAAGTATAAATATTATGAAACGACCTGAAGGCTTTAGTGCACCTTATTAAATGCATTGAACATGACGAGGAGCAGGCTGCTTAATCTGACCAGGAGCTGTCTTTTTCAGTAGCAAAGCCCCAGGTGTAAATTTATAAGCAATCATTCATATCTTACAAAATAACTCCCATGCAAACACCGTAATGCAGAAACACATTTCCTGCTGTCGAGAACATTTCTGGCAAAATTAATCAACCATTCATCCATTCAGGCTCTTTGCATACCCTTTGTCAAAGTGGGAATACTAAGAGATTTTTCCCCTCTTCCACGCATTCATTTCAATGAGTTGTAAAATCCATCAAGCTCGGCTTGATTTATTGAACTGTCTCTTGTCTCAGCAGTACTACGACGGCAAATGAACTGGTAACTTCTCCAAAAACAGCAGCCATAAAACAATATCACTGAGTTTTAACTCTTGCAAAATCAGATTAGGCAATAATCTGGAATTGACACACAAAAGAGTGTAGTCCTTTAAAAATACTAAAATACTGAACCACAAAAAGGATGTAAATTAAGAAGTAATGATTTATTTTTGACCTTCAACTGCTTCCACAAGGAAATGGAGCGACAATTTGCTTTCAATGGCTTTGATTGTATAACCTCAATGTTTTTATAGAAGTTGCAGTAGGTCATGAATATACAAACTTTGGCAGTTACTGAACTTCTCTCTTGCTGGGTTTGATGGGAGTTTTAGCTCATCAAAGTTGTAGGTGCGCAGTTCTGGAAACTGTTGCAATAGATAGTATAATGGACTGGTGGGCTGGGTGCATGTTCTCAAATGTATATTTTCTAAGGACTTTGAGTAATGGTTGCTTTAAGTAATTATATTAGTTTTCCCTTCCTCAAAGGTCACTTTTAAGAGTCCGTTCATTTGTCATATAAAATGAGAAAATGAATTGCTACAGAAAAGGTAAAGTACACAAGAACAGCTCAGTGGTGGAAACAGCATGCAGCCCTGTTCAAATATGAATTGTTAGATATGCCTCCGGAGTGTCCACTAAGCTCTTTAAGAACAATTTATCATGCACCAGCTATGCATTTCTCTTCATAAAGATGTATGACCTTTAGTAGGGCACCACACAAGGATATCCTGCACATGTTCAAAAACATCCCTAAATATCTTTGCCTGAAGGATTCATGTGGAAAAGCCCATCTTCAATCTCTGTCCCTAGGAGGCAATTTAAACACCTGCCAACCACAGCAATATCATCAGAAAAGCATTTAGAGATTTATCTTCAGGCTGGTAATTATAAGAGATAATTTGTTTGGAGTATGAATAAAGTTGGTCTAGCATAAACAAACTAGAAGCCTGAATTACATGACAAATGTCATTAGCTATTTACTTAATTAAACATTCAAAGCAGAGGAAGTATATTCCTATAGAATGGCTATGGAGCAATGTTTGATGTTTAAAGTCAGTGGACTAATGGTAAGTGAGAACTGGAGACCCAATATAGCAAATGTTTTTTAAGGAATGGGACAAATAAGACCATCAGCTTCAAGCATAATGTCAGTAATGATTTTCTCACTGTTACCACAAGTGATAGGCTCCAGGAAAAATCAAGTCTACGATAACTAGCCTTTAGCCAAGCCCGATGCATGCCATATAACTGATTATATGATTATATAGCCCCACAGCATGCAAGGTTGCAAATAATTTCACAGAAGGGAATATTTATGGAGTTATGTACAGTATTTAAAAAAAGTTGTTTGCATCAGGTCTAGTTCTTGAGGAGCATGTTGCTCACCAACCCCTTGGATGTTGCTCCGAGTGGCCTCAAAGCAGGGGCTTTTGAATTCCTGGTTTTGTGTACTGCCAAACAGAACCTCCCCATATTTGGCACCCCAGGAACTTTTTGCATGTTTATGTTGCGCTCCAACTTTTTTACATTTGAATGTGACTTTTGTTTCATTATATATTTTTCATGCCAAAGTTGGTGATTTGGCTCTAGTCTGACTGGCACAAGTCAAAGACCAATTCTTTTTTTTATAGAAATATGCCCTTTTTAGAGCAAACCAGTCAAAATTTTTTTAACATGGCATGTAGTTGGCCAATAAATGGTTTTGGACCGAGAGCTGAGCTTTAATCAGTACATTGATGGACTTTGCTGAAATGTAAGGAAAATGTCAACCACTGACAAAAAGATTAATTATGGATAGTGGAGAATATTGGTGTATTTATAAAGCTTCGTAAAATAAATTGGTTTTTATAAAGCATCTTTGTTGCCCTTAACTGTATATTAAAGTAATGCATGGCAGTCACAGTAACCATTCATTAAAATGAGCTAAGTTTACTTATAGTTTAGGTGAGTATTTTTTATGTGAGGATAGAAAAAAAACCCCCAAGGATATTAAATAATATACTCTCGGAAGTTGGGTTTGGTTGCCAAGCCCCAGACCTATGGCCAAGGGTAGCAGATGAAATCAGTTTTGAAAAACCCCAGTGTGCAGGCCATATAAGTAAAAACCAAGGATCTTTATTTCATGAATGTCAGCTTATGACTAAGTGCCTTGCAGCACAAAGCACGTAAGGCTTTTTAAGTTATGTTAAATACGAGCCTTTGTTTTTACTCAAATGGCCTGCATGTTGGGGTTTTTGGGGTGCCTGCTCATCTTTTCAATTGAGAAATATAAATGGAAAGAAAGTCTGGTGCAAAAAGCAGCTGCATTCAGTTTTTTTCAAGCACCCTCCAGAATTTTGCAATTGTCTATACATATAATAACCAATATCTGGAATTTATATGGTGAATAAAGTACCTATCCAACTATAAAAGAGTCCTTTATGTATTCCTCCGTGTGAGTGTGCTTCTCTACGCGCTGCAATCCCCGTGCTGGAGTGCCAAAGGTTGCTAATACAAAAAGAGGTAGCGGGAGAGCACTTGTTTCTTTAGTTAAAAGGTCATCTCTTTATTTGCAGACATTTACTGCACAACATGTTTCGGCTACACAGGCCTTCATCAGGTGCATCTGGTGCAAAAAGCAGCTGCATTCAGTTTTTTTCAAGCACCCTCCAGAATTTTGCAATTGTCTATACATATAATAACCAATATCTGGCATTTATATGGTGAATAAAGTACCCCCTACTGTAATTTATATAAAGCTGGAGGTAAAAAAGCACGAACATAAAAAAACACAAAACTAAAGGCCGTCTGTCTGTTCACCTGTGCTTGAGCCTGTCCATTTCACCTCTGCTCCCTCCTGCCTGTCAGTTAAACTTCTAATCGCTCTGCACATCTACTCCTCTGTGATGGTGCCTGTCTGTTTGGCTCAGTTCTCTCCAGGCTGTCAGCTGAACTTGTGCATAGAGATAAGCAAACGTTTTAGTCTGGTACAGTTTTGAGGTAAGCTTTGCGGTTTTGCCAGAGGCAAAAATGTTCTTGAATCAAAGGATTTGCCATGTGTTTTGTTTCGCCAGAAAAATAAACATAGGTTTTTGTGCTCAAAAATAATGCAAAAAAACATGATGTCATTATTATGCGCTCCTTGCCTTACACATTAACCACTTGGATCAAAGAACTTTCCCAATCTCTCTAAGGAGCTGTCCTGTGTTAGAAATAAATTGGCAACATGAGAGTCTTTTTTTAATATGAAGAACAGTTGTAGTGTAGTAGAAAGGAGCTTCACAAACAACACTACGGGGCACATTTATCAATTTCAATTCGAATTTTTGAGTTCCAAAATTCACGCATTTGAATTTTAATCCTCCTATTTGAATATAAATTTGAATATGAAATTTATCACATCTTGCCCATGGAAACAGTCCTTATTCGAATATTTGCCATCTAAAACCTGCCGAGTTCATGTACAAGTCAATGGCAGAGGTTTGTTCAGCCATTTGGAGATGTTTATAACCTTTCGGACATTCAAATTTTTTTTTCGGAGAAGAACTTGATTTGTAAGAATCGAATATAAATCAAATATGATTCAAATTTTCAGAACCATTCAAAAAATGTTTTCTTAAATAACCTCCCAGTTGAATTGGGAGTATATTCGAATAAAAAAAAATTCACATGAATTAGAAATTCGACCTTTACTGTATGGGCCTCTACAAGTACCATATATACCCGAGTATAAGCCGAGTTTTTCAGCATCCAAAATGTGCTGAAAAAGTCTACCTCGGCTTATACTCGGGTCAGCGGCACCCGACCCGAGTAGCTGAGATTGCAGTCACTTTTAATCATTCCTATACCAACAGTACACTTGGGGAGAGACTGCAATATCCCACAATGCCCTCTGTTGGTTATATGAAAGAATAACAGTGCGCCCTCTGTTGGTTATATGAAAGAATAACAGTGACTGCAATATCACACAGCGCCCGCTGTTGGTTATATGAAAGAATAACAGTGACTGCAATATCACACAGCGCCCTCTGTTGGTTATAAGAAAGATTAATAGTGATGACAATCAAACAGCACCCTCTGCACATGGTAGTGGGACAGTGGGACAATGCACACAGTAATCCGTTTGGCAATTCTCTGTCACCATCAACTTTGCAAAGAAGTCCGGTTGATCGCTGGGGGGGGGTCGCTTTTTTTTTGTGCGCTGCTGGGAGACAGGGCTGTAGTTGTGTCTAGGCCTATACTAGAGTCAATAAGTTTTCCCAGTTTTTGTAGGTAAAATTATGTACCTCGGCTTATACTCGGGTCGGCTTATACACGAGTATATATGGTACATTAGACATTTTCTTCCCATAAAGAGGATCACCGTACCAGAGGCCATCCCTTCAGACTAGAGGAAAACATACTTTCATTTGAAGCAACGTAGGGGGTTCTTCACAGTGAGGATAGTGAGGTTGTGGAATGCACTGCCGGGTGATGTTGTGATGGCTGATTTTGTTAATGCTTTTAAGAATGGCTTGGATGATTTTTTGGACAGACATAATATCAAAGGCTATTGTGATACTAAACTCTATAGTTAGTATAGGTATGGGTATATAGAATTTATGTGAGGGTATGGAGGGGTGTGTGTATGGATGCTGGGTTTTCATTTGGAGGGGGTCTTTTTTCAACTCTATTTAACTATGTAACTATGTAAAACAAGGTAGGACAGTTCTTCACAGTCAGGACAGTGAGGTTGTGGAATGCACTGTCGGGTGATGTTGTGATGGCTGATTCTGTTAATGCCTTTAAGAATGGCTTGGATGATTTTTTGGACAGGCATAATATCAAAGGCTATTGTGATACTAAGCTCTATAGTTAGTATAGGTATGGGTATATAGAATTTAATTAAAAGTAGGGAGGGGTGTGTGTATGGATGCTGGGTTTTCATTTGGAGGGGTTGAACTTGACTTGATGTCTTTTTTCAACCCAATTTAACTATGTAACTAACTATGTAATGTATGTGCTATTGTAATTCCACCCTCCAATGCATTTGGAAATGTAACAAATTTTTCTGCCATTATCGATTGGTTCAGTTTGGTCTATCACTACATTTACTCACTAAGCCATCTATTTCCTTGTGCGCATGCCTTCCCATCAGTTCCCTTGTGCTCCCATCACCCCTTCTCACCTCACCCTCCACCTCTGTCCCTGCTGCGTCTGTTTAGAGATTTTTTTCTACTTTCTCTTTTGACTGGAACATGGTGAGAAAGGGGCTCATTGGTGAAAGCTGGGGTGGAGAGGGACTTTATAAAAGAAACCATGTGGGAAAACATTTGATCAGTGTCAGGTACTGTGTAATGTACATGCACAAATGTGTGCATGTCTCTTTAAGTTATAAACAGTATTTTTGGATGTCAAAACACACAGCTTCTAATGTTAAAATTTACAGTTTTGTCAATGGGAAAACTGCCAAGCAGCTCTAAAGCTGTTGATATTAATCCATGAGTCAATATCCCAACACATCACACGCATATTTTCATCAACTTATTTGTGTACAACATTAGAAACAAAGATAAATTCAATCTGCTGACACATTTCACAGCTTTTAACTGTTAAGGTGGCTATAAATGTGTAGATTTAAGCTGCTGAAATATCAGTCTTTTAGACCTATTCGTCAGCTTATCTGCCTATGTATGGGGCGATACGACAATCGATATGTAGCCAAAAAACAGATATCAATCGGGCAGGTTTTATCCCCTTGCAATTGAGGACCGTATTGGCTAGTTGATGTGGTCCTCGTCCCGTTGGCGCCCATTGGCATAGTTGTAATCCGATCATTTGGCCCTAGGGCAGAACAATCAGATTAGCCCAATATCGCCCTGCCTTTAGGCATATCGGGGAAAGATCAGCTTGTTTGGCAATCTCTCCAAACGACCGGATCTTATAGTGTATGGCCATAATACTCATACTATAATATTTGGCCTGTGGGTTGTAAATAAAGGAAGAATTGTGACAAAGCAATTACTTAGGGGCATATTTATCAAGGGTCGAATTTCAATTGAAAAAACTTCGAAATTTTAACTCAAAAAGATCAAGCAAAATTAAGTCAAGTTTTTTTTGGGTCAAATAGGTCTGCTTTTGATCGAATAGGTCTGTATTCGTATTCGAATTTGAATCGTTCGAATCAAAGGAATCTCGCATTCGATTGAATTTGATTCTAAGTTTTTCCCCAAAAAAACCTTCTATTTTTCAAAGTCCACCAATTGACTCCGAATAGGTTTTAGGAGGTCCCCCATAGGCTAAAACGGCAATTTTGCAGGTTTTAGATGGCGAATGGTTGAAGTCGAATTTTTAAAGAGGCAGTACATGATAAATTTCGATATTCTAATGTCCTAATTTTTTTTGCAAATTCGAATCGAATTTGGACTATTCCCTAGTCGAAGTACACAAAAATTCACCTCGACCTTTGCTAAATCTGCCCCGTAATGTTACAAAAATTAATTGCCTCAAAATGTAGCTAAGGTTTTTTTTAGTAGCAATATTTTCTCCAAAATGATTCGTATTATATTCTTGACATAAGGAGACAGTCTAATAAATATTACTTATTTACTTACTTAGTGAATATTGTAAAATGCTGGTCAGATGAGGCCTATGTAGCCATAAGGAGTCAGATGACCTTTCCAAACAAACTGCAGCACTAATAATGGTGTTGCCCAAGTGAGCTTTGCTAATTTGCCCTAATAATGATGGAACCTAATGAGTGAGAACAACTACATTTCCAGACATTCAAATTAAGAAGCTATATTCTTTTGTGAAAAGGAATTCTCAGTGTTGCCTTCTAAAATCATAAACATTTTACTTGAAAAATTCATGGGATATAAATGGATATCCACCTATATCCATTAGGCCACAACTGACTGGTCTCTCGATTCCTACAACTACAATATCTTACTGTATGTTATTTATTTGCCAATCATGTGGCATACTACACTTAACTCATGTCAACAATTTACTGTATTCTTATATCAGTGATCATTTCAGTTTAAACACTCTAAAGATTACCAAGCAAGCAAAATGAAGATTAATTGATATATAGTAGCATAGTACAAACAATGACATTCTTAGAGAAATTTACTCTTAGATACTAATGGTTATGCATGATGCCCTCAGCAACTCATTTATTAGACAGAAAGGTTTTTTTATGAGATTCAAGAGCTAAAAACAAGAAAATGAAGGGTTCAAAAAACATTTCCTATTTTCTTTGCCTATTATGGCAGTACCGATTTCTGTTGTTGCATAATGTTCCAAGATAAAGAATGAAACATAACAGCAATAGTAACAACAATTAAACTGTGGTAAAAACATAAAAGTAATCATTGTACAACAATATAACATAAAATGAATCCTGTTCACAACTGGCATTTTACAAAGAAATTCCCAAAACACAAAATATTACACAAATTGATAAAGTAGCATAGTTCATATCTTTATAATACACCAGAGCCATGAATATCCTTGTAAAATAATTCCTTATAAAAAGTGCTTAGTTATATTGGTCATGAGCAATTTGTGAGTCAAATGATTCACTTGTGTATTTTTTTAAAAAAAAATGATATTAGAAGTCACCTCGAAGTTTAATACCTGTATAAAAGCCTTTATATGGTTATGAAGTGTCTGGTGACTTGTAATACCCATATATCTTACAAAATATTTTTTATATATATTTTTCCCTGTTAACATTCCTTTGACCTATTAGGTGCTGAATGTGTATATATTTATATTTTGCACCTTAGAGTACTAAAGTGCAACATTTTGCCAGTTTACCCAGCAATTGTGCCTAGAGCATTGCTCCACACTTAAAAATCTGTCACGAGGAGCAGATGCATGGTGCTCACCTGACATTCCCTAACTTTCTGATCTGTTCCATTCTGGAGTACAAAGTACTGTGCCAATGGATGCTCCCTGCAGGGCAAGGCGCAAAGTGCATAAAACATGCAGTGATAAATCACCCCTTTTGCTTCATATATTGGCATTCTAAATGGTTGCTCACAGCACAAGGCAACTGTAATTTTTTCTGTTTTCAAAATGGGGAACCAAATCTGGTTATGGTGAAAAGGGCTGAAAGGAGCCAAAAAGCCCTTAGCTAGCAATTATATGCAAATTGATGCCTTCTGAAATGAGAAGGTATTTACTTGTCTCATGCCATACACACAGCACTGCCTAGATGAGAAAAATGAGAGCTTTGATTCTTTGGTTCCCCATTTAACTATTAATGTAATACACATTGTAGCATCAGCTCCACCTGCTGGTTAGTTCATCTAACTGTACAGTCATAGAGACATATGTATGTATGTATGTATGTATCTATGACTTTATTTGTAAAATGCTGTTAAAGAGCCTCAGCACCATCCAATACATTACAGAACAATATTACTAAAAGTACAATATATATAAAAGTACACAAAAGGTGGAGACGTCAGACAATTAATACAATACATACACACAGGGCCGTCATCAGAAATCGCAGGGCCCCATACGACATAATTTCCTGGGCCCCCTGGGCCCCACCTACAGGTCTGCCCCCCTACCCCACAGGTCCACCCCTACCATACAGTTAAAAAATAAAAAAAAATAAAACCACATTGGTGGCTAGGGTTCCCACATGTTGATAAAAAAAATATTGGTGTTCAGGGCCCCCCATAAAAAACATTTGTGGTCAGGGCCCCCATTAAAAATATTGGTGGCTAGGACCCCACATGGTAAAAAAAAAAATTGGTGGCCAGCCCCCCCCCCCCACGTTATAAGAACACTGGTGGCCTGGGCCCCCCTTAAACATCCATGTAAAAACATCTAAGAAGTTTGAAAAAAAAATTGGTGCCCAGGGCCCCACCACACAACAGGGACCACAAAGGGTTAACTTTAGGGGGCCCTCCCATGTTACACTTACTTCATTAGCGTGGCCCACCTGCTGTCAGTGAGCTGCCAACTACAGAAGGGAGGAGGGGAGCACAGGTGGCTGTATCTTCTTCCAGTGACAGCATTTTGTTCCCTTATTGGTCACAGAATTTAAATCTGAGACAAGAGAAGGCAGTGGATGTGGATAGTGTGAAAAGGAGGTGGCTCTGAGAGGAGCGGAGAAGGAGCGAAGAAGTCAGGAACATACAGTGAGACAAGTGGAGAAATGTAGCGAGGAGCAGAGGAGTGAAGGGCTTTGAATGTTAATAGAAGGATATTATATGCTATCCTTTGCTTAACAGGCAGTCATACTAAGGATTTTAGATAGGTTGGACAGGTTCCCTCTTAAGAGAGAGCAGAAGGAGTTTAGAAGAAAAACAGACAACTGAGACATGATATGGTAATTTGAGGATTCTGCTCATATCCGTCCTGAGCAGAGTAACATCAAAACAGTTTTCTGTTTTCCTCATGAACTTATATCTCTCCAACTGTAAAGTTAGAGGAGCTGAACAGCAGGTGGTGCTGTTACATTGCAAAAGTGCAAATTGAAAACCACCCTGAGCAATTTTACATTACTTTTGTAAAGGTTTTATCTCTGCCATCAATGAGAAATAACACATAATACCTGCCTAGCACTGGAACTATAAGGTACCTCCAGGTTTCAACTAAGCACCCATATGAAATAAAGAATGTAAGATAAAAGCACAGATTCTAAATTGACAAATTATCCGTAATGAAATGGACTGCGTGTGGTAATTACATTAAATCAGTACATGAATGATCTCCTTTATGGTGTGTCATCCTGTGATCAACAGACTGGCCTCTGACAGAAAATCATCCTGAATATGACACATGCTATACCTGAAACCTGAATATTAACAGGGGAAAAAGACATAGACTAGAAAATGCCCACATAGATGTGAAATGGCTTAGAAATATAACATTATCATGTTTTATTAATCTGCATAGTTTCCAAAAACCTCATGAAAGTGTTGAATAAATGATGCATCAAATACAAGAAAGCCAAGAAGATTGCTAATGGATTTTAATAGCAGCTATTACAGCAGATTCCCAACAGCTGTTTGTTTATTAAATTTTCAGTTTACTAGACCTTTGTGTTCAATTTTTAGATTTGTCCCCAATTTATCTGTAATAAATAGAGTATATTTTCACTGAAAGCAACAGTCGTATTGAAAAAATATATATATCACATTTGGGATATTTTTTCACTTGTAATCTGAGTGGCAACATTTTAAAGGAACTTCATTCTACCTGATCAGAAGAGCTGGGAAACCATGTCCTCTTTCTGCTCCTTTATGAGGACAGGCAGAACAAGTGTGACAACAGTGCTGTGAAGAAGAGTTTGTGGAGCTGTCAACCCGCCAGAATTTTCCAGGGCCCTCCTTGTCATATAATGGATTGGGACTGAGCTGGGGTGTGGTTACACCTCATACTAGTGATGCGTGCACATAAATAAATGTGCAACCAACACCACCATCCTCAAAAATCGATATTATGGGTGCAATATAGTAGAACCCCGATTTTAAATTTTTCATGGGACCAGCCAGAATGGTGTAGAATCCTGGAAATTGTAACATGTGTTAAAGCAACTTAAACTTCAATTATATAAAAGATTGTAAGCACAGGAGTTTTTTCTTGTAGTACAGTCACATTGTCTTCTGCACATCGTACCTAAACACAGTTTTATGAAATGAACACAACACAGTTTGTTGCACTTGGCAATTTATTATAATTAATCAAGAGTACAGCATAGTATCCATATTATATTACCCTAACCTTGCTTGGGTTTGTATTGGAGTGAACCAAAGAGATTCAAGTGCAATGAAGAAATATACTATTAAGAATATTCAACAGTATGAGCGCTAAGTGAAATTTGTTTGCTTTGAAGGACATCAGGCATGTGTGTACCTCTTATTATGTCATCATGCATTGTCAGGCCAGGCATGTAAGTACACAGGGGCATAACTACAGAGGAAGCAGACCCATCAACTGCAGGGGGGGGTCAGAAGGTATAGGGGGGCCCATAAGGGCCTAATTAATGAGCAATTTATATATAGTGGTAAAACAGGACAACCTCTGGATATGTTGGGGGCCCTAAAATGAATTTGCCGTGGGATTTAGTAACATCTACAACTAACGTACAGCCGGATTATGCCCCATAGCTGTCAGGGAAAAATCTCTGCAGCCAATAGTAGCAGAGCAGATATTTGTGCCTGACAGTGAATGGCACATGTTAAGGGTAGGACGTTCATATTTGTAAAAGTAAAGTAAGTAAAAAAAAAATCTAAATTTGTATATATCATCATTATTTATGTACTAGATTATCCAGTATGAGCAGAAAAATGGAGGTTTGGAGCTGTGACACATTTTCATTGTACATACGTAACACATTACAGCTACAATTTTATCACAGAGAGGATGAACATTTTGAATACAGAGCAAAGATGGTGTAACTGTGACAAATAGCGATGGGCGAATCTGTCCCATTTCTATTCGCAAAGAAATTCACAAAACTCTGAAAAAAAGTCAATGGGAGTCAAAATTATTTCGATGCGTGACAATTTTGACATGAGCGACAATATTTACACGCTCAACTCTTTTGTTCAAATGCATTAAATTCAATGGGCAAGTGTCAATTTTCGACAAAACCGCAGAGAATTACCGCTGCAGTATCGTGAAATTCGCCACAAATCCATGCCTGGAGAAAAAATTCGCCCATCACTAGTGACAAATGAAGAATAAGAGTCCAAACAACATCTATCTGAATCTGGCACAAACAGTATAGTAGAGCAAATGCATAATGATTGTTGATCACAGTGGCTCAAATGATCTAGTTATTAAGCCTAACCATAAAATGACTAAGCATGGTGCCACACCATCAGGTAAGTTCTATTTGACTAAACTGCACATGTGCTTGTCAGGCAAATGGTTGAATGGGAATAATGCTATAAGGTTGGAATATTACAAAATAGGCTGACACAATGATTTAATATAGCACAATATAATTCCTGACTATTCAAAATATGAATTGAAATTCAAAACAAAAATATTCGCTCACAGTCACTTTTCTAGCTTTACGGGTAAGCATATCTAGCAAAAAGGCAGCACTTTATATTGTACATCAGTTTGTTTAGAAGAAGGGAAAAGCAAATCATTTAAAATCGATAAAATTAATTCATACTTCTTGGCATTAGTTCTGAATATAAAAATATTGTTTGCCATATCTTCTGCCAATATTATACTTCGCTTTAAACTAGAATTTGATTTTAATTTTTCATGATTTGTAAAAATTAAACATTTTCCTGTTTTCTTTTTTTTAATTTACAGTATTTCCCATTAATTGCACTTGCTAATGTAAATATCGAGCTAACTACAATGACATTAAGATAGCACCCGATAATAATTACAGTTTATTTTTAATCTAAATATAATTGCACACTGAATTTAGATGTAAGTACTTAGCATTTAATTGCATAAGGATATTTAATCTAAAATACATATCAGCTCCTAAGCAAGAACCAAGATTGCTATGCTAGTTCTGTGTAACATATATATTAGAAGTTATCAAACATTTACAGTATATGTTAGACCCTCAGAAATGCAATCTAGCTTATCCAAATATACAGAATTTAAAATATAGAATTCCCAGGGCTATGTATTTATAGTAAGTATTGAATTTGCTGGTTTCCTTGACCAACAAGATTTTGTTGCATTTAAAACCAAGATTAGAACAGAAGAATAGAAATGTATTGTTGCTCAGTGGTACTCTGCTACCTACTCTGTACACCCTAGTCACCAATAATTCCCTTTAAATATGGGTTTAAATGGTAACATTGCAGGATGTGCAATTAGCGGTAATTGTGAAGTTGGTTTAGTGCAGCTGATTGCGCTGCAGTCAACTGACATCATTGAGTGCACCTTAACTTGCTTTTTGTAAAGTTCAATCAAGCAAACACAGTACTGGGATATTTTGGTAGAGGCTGCCATAGCACAAACAGCTGTATGTTGGCATTAAATAGAAAGCTATTGCCAAAAGATGTTTTGAGCATTTCACCAATGTGAAACTACTTACCCTCAGACGCAATGAACCAGTTATTAATCTGTTGTGGTAAGAGCATTTGAATGGCAAGCACCCATTGATTCTAATGCATTTGGTGAGAGAAAAACATGATGAATAAACATCCATTGACTCCAATGCAAAATTTGCCTTGGTTTCGCTAATTTTTTGGCAAGCGTTAACAGAAACAGACAAAACCAAATATACCCATAACAGTTCACATAGCCAGCAACTTAGGCTGAGATAAGCCAAACAGCTGAGCTTTGTCAGCCTCCTTTTTCACCTGGTGTGATCCTGCGACATTGCCTCAATGCCTTTGGCAACAAATTTCAAACCCAATTTTTCAATGGAACCACTGCTATTAGACTGATCCAAGTTTAGAACATCACTCCCATTAAAGCTAACAGGGTCATTCAATCAACACTTTGTATGCATGGCAAAAAAGCAATCACTATAACATCAAAAGGCCATCCATCGGCTTGTGGAACAGTCTGGCCAAACAGCCTTACCAAACAAAACCAATCATGGTCAAGTTAAAAATTACCATTGTCATGCAGGCCAGGAACATAAAAATCAAAGGTAATCACGTATTTCATTGAAAAAAATTTAATGTTTGTTACTGGAAATATACAATATTGAAGACTCTGCCGAAAGCACAGTGTAGTTACATAGAGTACACAGCTATTCTACACTTCTCTTCCCCCCTCTTTATTTAATCAAGTTTATGTAAGGTTATAGGGCTCATTTACAATGCTCCACACAGCATGCAAAGTGCATTAAATGGCCACAATCAACCTTTTCTTGCACTTTGCACACTGCGTGGTGCATTGTGGAAAGAGCTGCAGACCTTTGCATTGTTCAGCACTGTATTAGTGAGAGGCAGGAGGGGGAGGCATGTAGGCATCCCCCCTCACAGGGGCCCTGTCTTTACTGATAGAACTGATCTTTGAACTGATCTCTGAACTGATCGCTGGTTTTGTATTAGGGGGAAGTAACTGAGCCCTTATGTGTATAAAGATTAGCAAGAAGTTCAGCATATTACTTTTTGTAAAAGTGAGAGCAATTCGGTTTAGTAGCACCAAGACAGACATGAATTGGAGATAACTGTAATATATTAAGTAACATTTCTAGTTTCTGCACTGTTTTATCCCTCAAAAGTGACATTCTCCTAACATTCATTAGGAAAAGGCAAAAAGTTGTCAGTTCAGATCATTGCTAGGCCTAAAATAGCTTATCTCAGTAGTGTTGGTGGGCTATGACTTAACTGCACAGTTCATCAACTTCTCAGCATGAAATATATTGAATGTTTCATTTACATCCCTAATTGCAAAACCACAGTATTTCTAACCCTTAACCTATATACTTTCTCATTTCTCAAGACATTTAGGGGGGTTTCTGCAAAGATATTTACAGTAGTTTTAATGTTTTTAGGCAAGTTTATAAACTAGTGATCAGCAGGTTTTTTCCATTTAATGCTGGCTTGAAGGCATGGAGGCCACAAGCAAATCTAATCTGGGAGGCATATGAAATGTATCTCAGTATGAAGCATATTTCCTCTATTCATCTTCCGTGATAGCAGTATTCCCAGTGTCAACAAAATAATGTCATTTGCTTGCTGACAAAAAAAAGCCAGGTATTCTGCTTATGAATAGTGATGGGCGAATTTGCGCTGTTTCGTCGAAAAATTAGCGAATTTCGCACGAAATTCGCGAAACGACGAAAAATTTGCGAAACGGCGCCGGATGCCGCCGCACGTTTTTGACGCCGGTGCCCATTTTTTAAAAAAAAAAAAAAAATTTTGACGCCGGCAAATTTTTTCCACGAATTTTCGAGGGCGTTATTCGCTGACGGCGAATCGCGCAAATTCACAGCGAATTCGCGCCTGGCGAATAAATTCGCCCATCACTACTTATGAACCAGGTGCCCCTGAAGCTCACCTGGCTCTCATACTCAACATGTTTACTCAGCCATGTTTAAAAAGAAAAATTGTAAAAGATTTGAGGTGGGGTTGTAATAAAAGGTGCAAAAGTTGCACAAATATATTATACCATAGAAACCGACCAGCTTTTTTTAGTGCAACTTTTCAGTGCACAGTCTATGGGTGTGTTTTTTGTTGGCAAAACTTTGCTCATCACTGGTTAAGAATTCCAGGCCTTAAGTTACCTGCAAGTTCAATAGTAGCATGCATCATACATTTTTTTGCAACTGATAACAACCAACTATTTATTCTTGAACTGTTATGTAAAGACATACCAAATCTAACAGTCCTCTTCTGTTGCTACACATTAGTACAGAAGGCAAATGCACTCAAATGCAAAGAGTAAAATCTCCTATTCAAACCACAGAACATGCAATAATAACAACAAAGATAAAAAGCTAACAATACGTTAACTGTGTACCTTTTCATGAAACCTTGAGACATATGAAATGTTCTAATTTGGGCTACATGTAAATGGTGAATATCTTATCACTCCCAGAAATACATACAAATGTAATTTATTATGGCTGTCATCCCTGTTACAGAGGCAAGCACATAGCATACATGTCAGCCAGAAAACCCACAATATGGATTGTGCATGGCTAGACTTAATCTATTTGGGAAGCTAATGGTTTATAATGAATTGGCTATAACAACTGTGGAGGAGAATCTAAATAAAAAGTAATTTTGTTTCTTCACAGATATAACGCCATGTCCACTGAGGTGGGAGAAATAGTAGATCTGTTAGTGTGGATACCAGCCCCCCAAACCTCTACTCCCCAATTCCAACAACTGACTAAAGTGATAGGGTTTTAGATGTTGCTTAATGATGTGCAGGCTTATCAAACTTGGTTTGTGATGTCTTTTCAAATCTGCCTTAGTATTAATTTGCATTCTGTTTACTGCAGCAGAGAAACACTCTTTAACTGGCATATTATTTTAATGTATGTCACAATTAAAATTTGGTCCAGTAGCATCAACACAAGATGGCAATCAGGCTAGTGTCGGAATAAACTTGTACTATTGTGCTTTTTTCAATAACCCTTATTTTATTGCTTTCCAACCCATTCTTGAAGCTAATAAATCTGCCAGTACAACTTATTCAGGGAGATAATTCAACAATTTTACAGCTCTCACTGTAAAAAAAACCCATTCCAAATATTTAGATGGCACCTCCTTTCTTCTAATTGGAATATGTGCCCCCATGTCAGCTCGAAGCATTAGAGAGATTATTATATGATCTCCTTATATATTTATACATAGTTATCATATCTCCTCTTAAGCTCCTATTCTTCAGCATAAGCAACCACAACTTTGTCTTTCTCCATAACTGAGACTTTCCATACCCTTTACCAGCTCAGTTGCCCATCTCTGGACTATCTCCAATTCATTAATCCTGTTTGAGTACCGGAGACCAAACTGCACAGTATATTCTTAATTATACATCATCCCTAATAACCATTAAATGTCATCAACTGCAATGGAATAAATGCAGAATCCAAGTAGATGTTTCTCCTTCAGTCCATATTAAGGCATCATCTGCATGCCAGGAGTACCTGAATAATGAATTAAAGGACTAGTAAGTGCCTCGCTATACAAAGCTTACTACTATTATGCTCTTATTAAAGGTCCCACGTACAGTACTTTACCCAGTAGTACTTTCACTAGCTTGTCACTGTTTATAAAAACCTATTCCAATCTCTTTTTTTATAAAGAAAAAAATGAAAATGCTACAGTAAAGGCCAAATTTATTAAACTTTTGCCATCATTTGAGAAAAATACATTTGCATTTAAGTTGTTAAAACACAAATGTTCTCAATTTTTTTTAAAAAAAAAAAGTTAAAAAATTAGCCGTAAAAAATAAACAAAAAATAAATTTCATAGAAGTCAATGGGAAGTGTATCAAGTAAATTTGTTTCTAATTTATTATTTTTAAGATGGTTGAGATTTTACAGCCTCATTCAAAATGAATAAAACCTATGCAATTTTCTGCGTGTAAACTGATCCATTTGAGTTTTTCTATAAATATCTTACTGATCTCAGGAAAAAATTAAACAGTGGAAAAAAGACGAGCTTTCTTGCAATTTTTTTACAAAAAAGTGTAAATCGCCTTCACATTGTCATGTGATTTAAAAGAAAACACTAGTTTTGACTGCATATGTATTTTAGGAGTTTTTTTATTGGTGCCTTATTTTGAGGTTGAGTGTAAGCTAAGGATGTGTTGTGATAAACCCAAAGAGCTTACAGCTAACTCAGTACAGACATAAATAATGTATCTGTGCAGAAAATATGGCATTTTTCATTGCCATTATGTTTGAGAAGTTACTTAAGTGTTCTTGTCCTTTGGGGGAATATAAGAGTATATTTATTTTGTATCTGTAAACAACAAGTTTAACATGGTCTAAAGACTCTTTTTTTAAAAAAAAAAGAAAAATAATACTTATAAAGGTAAGGGTGTGCTAGAAGATGGAATCAGTGGGCCCAGTCTCACTGCTGCCTCTTAAAAGTTAATTGAAGTTGATTTATATGTGTATATTGCATTTTCAATTCAAGCCAATAAAGTTACATACTTAATGCTTTGTTTTTAGAGAAAATTAGAAAATAATATATAAATATATACATATTTCAAATGCAACACAGACAACACATTCATTTAAGCCCATTTATGCACATTAGTGACACACCATGTGGCAGAAAGACTAGGACGACTAGAAAGCCCCCTTGGCGATATTTTTTATGTTAAATCTCTAATGGCCTCTTCTTATCTTTGTAGAATATGCACAAAAGTCCAGACAATGAGGCTCCAGAAATGAATGGTTATTTATTTGCTAAACGAGAGCCCTATGTTTAATGTTCCTTAGATATAAGGTAGCCAAGTTAAGTCGCATTCTAACAGCTCCATACATCATTTATTTTATATACCCTAACTTCTCACAACAGGAATCTCCTTCTGCTCAGCTCTGCGAGAGGCAAGGAATCCGTTTTTCAGTCAAACAGAATTACTTAAACATTCAATGTTACTACATTTGTAAAAAGAAACGATTTATATTGCAAACTTGAGGCATCCATAAACTGAAGAAACTTTGAAATGGCATTAAGATTTATTATACAGTATATTCTAAAGCAACAGCTAGATTTTGAGCTTTTTTCGTTTCTTTAGGAGAAGAGCATCTGCTATATTGTATAATTCCCTACAGGAATCCTTTAATGCTAAACCGAGGTATGAGGGTATGCTCACCATTTTAGGGTTTGGTTACACCTGCATTTTCCTTAAGAAATTTTAGCTGGAAAATTGATGGGTACTCCATTCATTTCTGCCTGAAAGTTTATGACTATTACAGTAATAAATAAATGGACAAAATGGACATTTGCCTAGATCCAGCACCATAATTGTATCCTCTATCAGATACCATGTATTGTTCATTATTACAGAGAAAAAGGAAATTATTTTAAAAAATTAGAATTATTTGTTATACTGGACTCCATGGCAGGTGGTGAGCACAACACTCGCCAGTCGCCAGTTCCAAGTTGTAACTCCCACCCTTCCCAGCTATAGTCAGGTGATCCCAGTGGTGGCTAATAAAAGGGAAACCATGTTTGGGATTTTTAACCTAGGAAGCAAGTAGGTTTCATGTCCCTTTGTAAAATGTATAATGAAGCAATTGAATTCCTAATGAATCAGATGAAAGTTGAGTGTAGGACTGGCCAGATATGGGATGACTTTGACGTAGTTGGCCATCTTAAATATATTGCAATATATGGACAAATAATCCCTGTTTTGTTTCAAGGGGATGGCATTATCTAGTAGTTAATGTACAAATGGCTCAGTTTCTTATACATTGACTATATTAATAATGGGTTGAGTGCAGAGGACCTCTTGTCTTTGACTCTGTAGGAGATGGCCTTTCCATAATTCTGAACTTTGTGGATAATTGGTTTCTGGATAAGGGATCCTATACCTGTACTTTTCTTGGGCCAGATGTGAACAAATAAATATTTTCCCTATGCTCAGTGGTAATTCAAGTCCATATTATTGCATTTGATGCAGCAAACGTGGGCAGCTTATTTTTACACACTACAAACTCAACTATGGACCATGTACCTGATACATTTTTTAGTCCATTGAAATTGGACAGAGAAAAACACTATTGAACGCTTGGGCTGGGAATGCTATTATTACATTACAAGTGCCATTTATATAGTGGCAACTTATTCCACTATTCCACTATTCTGTCCACTTGAAGTAGTGTGGGATCATGTCCCTAAAAACAACACATTAAAAACATGTTTTTTTTCAAAACGCATCATTTAATAGTGCTGCTCCAGCAGAATTATGCACTGAAATACATTTTTCAAAAGAGCAAATAGATTTTGTTTATATTCAGTTTTAAAATCTTACATGGGGCTAGACATATTGTCAGTTTCCCAGCTGCCCTCAATCATGTGACTTGCACTCTGATAAATTTTAGTCACTCTTTACTGCTGTACTGCAAGTTGGAGTGATATCACCCCCCCAGAAGCCTAACAAAAGAACAATGGGAAGGTAACCAGATAGCAGCTCCCTAACACAAGATAACAGCTCCCTGCAAGGTCTAAAAACAGCACTCAATAGTAAAAGCCAAGTCCCATCGAGACTGATTCAGTTACCTTAAGAAGGAGAAATAACAGCCTGCCAGAAAGTAGTTCCATCCTAAAGTGCAGGCACAAGTCATATGGCTGGGGCAGCTGGGAAACTAACAATATGTCTAGCTCCATGTCAGATTTCAAAATTGAATATAAAAAAAATCTGTTTGCTCTATTGAGAATTGGATTTCAGTGCAGAAGACTGCAGGAGGAGCATTATTAACTGATACGTTTTGACAGTCTCCCTTTAAATTAGCAGCTGCTGAGCCAGTAACTACTGTAGGTATAAACCCATTCCCCTCCCTTCCAACCATTCCGTGGGGGAGCTTATCACCGTCCACCTATGCCGCCCGTCCTACGCGTTTCGTCAATTGCTCAGCTTTCTCAGGGGCATAAGCAGTTGAGCAGCTGCTAATTTAAGTTTGTCTACAACAGCAACTATTCAACAACACCGCCGATCTACTAAGCTTTTTTAATGTGTTGTTTTTAGGGACATGGTCCCACATAACTTTAAGGGGTCGAGGTGAATTTTCGAATGAAAAAAATTAGAATGTTTAGCTATTTTTTGTGTACTTGACTAGGGAATAGTCCAAATTCAATTTAAATGTGAAAAATCGATATTTATTATTTACTGTCTCTTTAAAAATTCAACTTTGACCATTTGCCATCTAAAACCTGCCAAATTGCTGTTTTAGCCTATGGGGGACCTCCTAGAACCCATTTGTAATGAATTGGTGGACTTTTTAAGAAAAACTTTGAATCAAATTTGATCTAATGCACTATTACTTCGATTCGTATGATTCCATTTCGGCCAAATACGGACCTATTCAATCGAAAACAGACCTATTCGACCAAAAAAAACTTAATTTTGGTTGGTCTTTTTGAATTCGAATTTTGAAGTTTTTTCAATTCGAAATTCAACCCTTGATAAATATACCCCTAAGTAGACAGAATAGTGCATCTGGAATGTTTGACAGCAAGGTTTTTTTTATTTCTAACTACCATTAAAGGTTAAGTTTTATTTACCTACATTAATATATATATATATATATATATATATATATATATATATATATATATATATATATATATATATATATATATATATATATATATATATCTGAACTGGTTAACTTGAAATCAATAGGGAATGCAAGTTCTGTTTGCATTGTGCCCTGACAAACTTCAGTTGGTGTAGTTATAATACAGTTGTCAGTTCAGAGAAAACTTGAAAAAAACAAAAAAATACAATTGAAACACTACATATACCACTTTAATCTACAACATTTAAATGAACAATTCATTTGAAGATGACCCTGCTGTTAACTTGAATGCAGCAATGTCAAACTAATACCACTTCTTTTTTTTCTGAAGTAGAATGTTGGCCATCCATGGCTCTTGGCCATAATGTAACTGGACATCTAACTCATAAAAGAACAAGCATATTAATACAATGTTTTTCCTATATACTAAATTAAAAGACCTGCAGAATGAAGATAATATAGGAACAACCAACAACAGGTAGAATATGGCTAGCAAAAAACATTTTCTCCCAATGGAGTAAATACAGTATGATAGATATATAGGATGACTGCAACATTTATAATAAACACTTGAGGGGCAGATTTATTAAAGTGCAATATTAGAACTCTCCACAGAGAAAGTCACCATTGCTATGGGATTTTTAGAAGCATATTTATCAGTTGGTGCAAGTTAGAGTGCACCATTTGATAACTATGCCTCTAAAAATCCCATAGGAATCAAAAAGTGGTGAGCACTAATTTCACACTCTGATAAATCTGCCCCTAATACTTGTTATTGATAGTTATTAAATCACTGAATATATATACAGTAGCAAATCGATTTATTAGGCAAATGCATATTTTACATAATGTTGGATTATTTCATAAATATATTTCATCTGAGTATTAGAGTTTATCCCCATAGTTTTACAATGGATTTTCTCTAGGAATTTTTTTAAAATAAAATCCACCATCTCTGCCCATACAGCTGTCCAACACTAATTCAGACCTAAACTGCTAAGCTCTTTGGTCTTCAAAACAGACAGCCCTGCTGAAGTTCTAACCTTGACTCACTTGGGTCCAGCAAAAGAAAACAGGTTGAAAGGGTTTTCAGTTGGGGCTGCAGATGCCAATTACCAGTGCTTCATCTACAAACATCCAGCAATTTCTGGCAGAGCTCAAAGTAAAATGTTCTTTCCTTCAAATATCTGCATCATTAATTATTTTGACAGACAATGGGGGGATTTCATTGCAGCTCAGAAACTGTTTGCCTCTGCTGTCTGTGTTAGCAACTCCCCTGCTGAGGGGTTTAAAGACAAGTCATAATTTAACCCTTTTATGTAGAAAATTTTAACAAATGCACTTTAAAGCAATCCTTCAGTTTACAAAAGATAAATATACACATACTGTACATTTTTCTAATAAAATGGAGTGTTTACCAAAAAAAGAAGTAATACATAACACAGCACAAAATTAACAATATACAGTAATAATGGTAACTCTTATTAGTTTTACTTACCTCTAAAGATATGCAAACACTACTAATAGCTACTTTTATATCCCCATCGGACAGTTCTTTGATGTCCTTAAGTAAAATATCTTCAATACTTGTACCTGTTGGATAAAGGCATTATTAAAACTGATGATGCAAGATTTCACTAGGCAAGAAGAAAGGTTTAGTTGTTGGGTTATTTATAAATATAGCCAGATATCTGTGGAATATACTATTGAAAAAAATACCACAAATGGCTAATATAAAGATATTTTTAGTTTTCTATAAAATAATAATAAATAGTAATAAATATCAAATGTAATTTTAATAAAAAAAATGTATTTTAAAAAAGTAGATTTTAGCCCTTTTAGCCCTTACTTATATAAGTAATATGTACCTATAATAGTCATTGAAATGCCAGCAATTCTCAGTGTCTGGAAAACACAACTAAATGCAATGGTTTGAAAAATTTTGGTAAAAGCTGCATCCAGCTCAGACACAAAGGAGTCATCATTCCACACTTTGAAAAGCTCAATAGTGAGCAAATCTAAGAAAAGGATGGCGAAGAGAAAAATAAAAAAGCTAACAGAATCAAGTTAAAGAGAAGAGCAGAAAAATAAAAAGCAGTAATACAATAACAGACAACTCACACATAACTATTTCAATATTTCTGTATTCTTTACCAATACACAAATATCAGCTTAAAAAACTGCCACACATGAAAAGGTGCTCCACAAATGACTTAATACTTAATGATTCTATTTTGGATCTTGTAATAACTAATAATACCAAACTTATCTCTAGCATTTGTGTGGGTAAGCTTCTAGAGAATAGTGATCTTAACATGATTTGCTTTCAGATTATGTTGCAGAGGCAACTCTATAAGGGAGCAACTAAAACCCTAAATTTAAGACATGCAATAAAAGGGCATCTCTGCAACATATTAATTGGGAAAGTCTTTTCACAGGGTTAAACACAGAACAAAACGTGGGACGTCTTTAAAATGCTGCTTAATAAATATACATGTTAGTATATTCCACTCGTAAGCAAGGAACATTGTTGCAAAACAAAACTTTTTTGGTTCAATAGAAGTGTTGGTGATTGAGGTGGGGAAGAAAATATGTGCTTTTAAAGCTTTCAAGTTAGCTGGGACAGTCAAAACATTTATCAGGTACAAGGAGGCCAATAAATCTTGCTTGAATCAATATAGAGGATATTGCAGCAAATAGTAAAAAAACAAAATTATTTTTAAATATGTAAATAGTAATGTAATGTAAATAGTAAAAAAAAAAGCAGGAAGGGATGGGACCCTTAATATCAGAGGGGGTCAGCTGGTTGACGAGAACAGAAAAAAATCAGAGATTATGAACTCTTATTTTTCTCTATGTCTACACAAATGAGGAACCAGTTAATGAAGATTTCCTTCTTAATAGTCCCAATTCTAGTACCAATATAGTCCTAGTACAACTAATGGCGCATGGTTCACACATAAGGAAATTCAAAAGAGACTAGAACATGTTAAAATAAACAAAGGTCTGGGATCAGATGGTATTCATCCCAGGGTACTTAGCGAGCTTAGCTCTGTGATTGCCAAACATTTTTACTTAATTTTTCAGGATTCATTGAGGTCTGGAATGGTGCAGAGAGACTGAAGAATTGCTAATGGGGTGCCGCTATTCAAAAGGGAATCCCGTTCTCAGCCTCAAAACTATAGGCCAGTTAGTCTGACACCAATGGTAGGAAAGCTTTTCAAAGGTTTATTAAAGGATAAGATATTGGATTTCATTGCAAATCATAATACTATGAGTTCGTGCCATGGTTTTATGCATAATAGATATTGCCAAACTAATTTAATTTCTTTTTATGAAAAGGTGAGCAGGGACATGATTCTAGGATGGCAGTGGATGTGATATATTTACACTTTGATACAGTGCCACACAGAGTGGTGGTAAATGGAACATTTTTTATTGGATCAGTGTTGATAGTGGAGTACCGCAGGGCTCTGTACCTGGTCCTTTGCTTTTGAACTTGTTTATTAATGACCTGTAGGAGGGCATTGAAAGTGCTGTTTCTATTTTTTCTGCTGATATAACATTGTGCAGAACTATAAGTTCTATGCAGGATGCTACCACTTTGCAGAGTGATTTGACTAAATTGGAAAACTGGGCAGCAAACTGGAAAATAAGGTTCAATGTTGATAAATGCAAGGTTATGCACTCTGGCAAAAATAATGTAAATGCTAGTTATACACTAAATGGCAGTGTGTTGGGAGATTCCTTAACTGAGCAGGATCTATTGTTTTTTGTAAATAAAAAGTTGTCTAATTCCGGGCAGTGTCATTCTATGGCCACTACAGCAAATAAAGTTATGTCTTGCACAAAAAAGGACATAAACTCAAGGGATGAAAACATAATTTTGCCTCTTTAAATGTCCTTGGTAAGGCCTCACCTGTATGCAGTGCAGTTTTGGGCTCCACACTTTAAGAGGGATATAAATGAGCTGGAGAGAGTGCAGAAAAGTGCAACCAAACTGGTTAGTGGAATGGAAACCTTCAATTATGGTGGTAGACTGTAAAGGTTTCAAATTGTCTTCTCTGGAAAAATACGCTTGCGAGGGGGCATGATTACACTTCAAAAGGACATTATAAACAAATAGCAGCAGACTTTTTACCTATAAAGAGGACTTTTTGAAGCAGCCTAGGTGGTTCTTCACAGTGAGGTTGTGGAATGCCCTTCTGGGTGGTGTTGTGGTGGCTAATTCTGTTGATTTCTTGGTATAATATCCAAGGCTATTGTGAAACTAAGATCTAATATAGATATGGGTATATGTATATGTATAATATATATATATATTATGTGAGGGCATGGATGGGTCATTGTCAGTGTGTGTATGTATAGATGCTAGGTTTCATTTGGAGGGGTTGAACTTGATGGACTTTGGTCTTTTTTCAACTCCATTTAACTATATAAACTATGTAACTGTAAAAATTGATGTTGTAGCAAAACTGTATTTCATATACATAAGATTTGGCCAAGCCTATATCTATCTCTCAAGTCTATAGGTGAATGTGTACTGGTTGCACTTTTAACACAAGTTTTAAGGAATTATTTTCAACTGGAATTGTTACATAACAATAAACAATAATAGGCATGGTAGCCAGTAGCTGGGCAAACCTAAGGATATACTGTAGCTTTGTTAGGGTTTTCAGTTGAAGCTATTCCTCATACTAACTTGAAATTGAATTCACAAAGGTCAGAAGTGAATGCTAATATGGCATGACAGAATATATAGTCAGTAGTGTACTAACTGATATTGAGTTGAATTCTAATTACATATTTTGGGCTTCTTTACTGACCTCATGGTACTAAATCTATTAATGAAACGTTGTATAGTAAAGCATTACTATTTTTGGAGGCGTGAATAAAATAATGAATACTCTTGCATTGTTAATTATGGGTAAAATATGCACAATTTCATTATATTGAGTGGCAAATAAATGCCAACATTGTATAAACTTAGTGGCATACTCCTGACCATATTCTTGCAATCATAAAACATAGGGAGAAGTCACCCAAAATATAAACACTGGTGTAATATTACTAGGCCATACTAGCCTGCAATTCTAGCCAGTTAGAACTAGGAAGAGAACTAGGAATCTTGCAGTCTGTTTGCCTCTACTATATAGCTTCACCAATCTGGTAACATGAAGCAGACAGGTGAAATCCACCTAATACAATTACAGCCATTTTTGCAGTTAGGACTCAAATGAATTAAACAACCTTACTGAACCCTCCTCAAGCTCCATCTCCTATGGTTTTGGTGGCGAGGCCATCAAGCTATTCTGTACTAGATTTGGTAATTGAAATCCCACAGTGTGCACTAAATACGTTATACAACACTGCAATTTATTACTCTGTAAATATATATATATATATATATATATATATATATATATATATATATATATATATATATATATATATATAGCAACGATAGGGTACTAGTGAAGGTTATCTACAAACTTGCAAACTGGTTTCTTGGAGAACCTTATACATGTTCCAAATTTTTCTACTTTCTACCAGATATTGAAAAACCCTCACCAACATCAGTGAGCAGTTATATGAAGACAAAACTTTAACACACATGATAAAGATCATGCCCTTCACATTATGTTTTTGCATGGCTACACCTACAACTTTATTCTTATTATTAAAGTTATAGAGTGAGCAGTCTATTTCCCTGCAAATTAGATTTACATAATTGCTGCTGGGAAAACATATGCATCGCTTCAGCTTTGCGAAGTAGCCCGAAGTTGCCTTTTCAAAGTGACTAATCTCAGCTTCTCCCATTGCTTTTGGACAGAATATGGAAGAAACAGCACAAGCTGTGATGAGAGAGCTCATTTACTAATACAAAATGGAAAGTGTTTCCATCCAAGTTCTATTCACAAAGTTACTTGCTTACAAAGATTAACCATGATACTCGCATCTTGCTTTGCTCAATATGGTACAAGGCAAAAGTATAGAGTGCGTGGCACAATGGGCTCTTTTTCATGCTGCACCTCTGTGGGGTTCCAGCACTCCACTCTTGACTTGGTTAAACAAATAAGTATGCAAAATTAAATCCTTTATTCTTTTTGTTGATTCTTACATCAATCTTTGTTTCTACTTTCTTTTAAATAATAGCACAATGTATAATTCTATTTTTTTTTTTATTATACGACATAGCGAAGCATGGCACTATCTACTAATTATTTATTTGTTTTTAAGCATAATCACACATAGCACCAGTTAATTATTTTTCTTTGAGAGAAAGACATATTTATCCTCTAATTATTTTTTATGTGTGCTTGCCTGCATTATCACATCGATCAAGCAGCAATATTTATTTTTTACTTCTGCAAGTAAAATGAATAATCTGTATTATTCAGACAAGGAAAGAGAATTCTTCAAGGTCTGAAGCAAAGTTTGAAACAACTAAACAAATGCATGCAAATAAACAGTAAATGGTGCAGATACCTTTTTCTATAGCAAAGTATACAGGTATGGGACCTGTTATCCAGAATGCTCAGGACCTGAGGTTTTCCGAATAAAGGATCTTTCCATAATTTGGGTCTTCAGGCCTTAAGTCTACTAGAAATTCATTTAAACATTAAATAAACCCAATAGGCTAGTTTTGCTTCCGGTAAGGATTAAATATATCTTAGTTTGGATCAAGTACAAGGTTCTGTTTTATTATTACAGAGAAAAGGGAAATCATTTTTAAAAATTTGGATTATTTGGATAAAATGGAGTCTATGGGTGACAGCCATTCGGTAATTCTGAGCTTTCTGGATATCGGGTTTCCAGATAAGGGATCCTATACCTGTACCTATGTATTGTATATTAATAGATGTGATATTCTAATATTCTATATAATATTATATATTAAAATAACTGTACAGATGTTAATTAAAATGGTATGGGAACTGTTATGTGATCCGTTATCCGGAATCCCGTTATCCAAAAAGCTCTGAATTACGGAAAGAACATCTCCCATAGACTGCATTTTATGCATATAATCCAATTCTTTTTTTTAAATGATTTACTTTTTCCCTGTAATACTAAAACAGCACTTTGTACTTGATCCAAACTAAAATATAATTAATCCTGATTGGAAGCAAAATAAGCCTGTTGGGTTTATTTAATTTTCTAGTAAACCTAAGGTATGAAGATTCAAATTATAGAAAGACACATTATTGTAAACCCCAGGTCCCAAGCATTCTGGATAACAGGTTTCACACATGTAATTTAACGTTTTTTTCCATCTTTCATTAAGCCCTTTGTTTAGTTATAAGATGGCAAGTTAAGAAACTAACATAACTTCCATGTGCCACTGCAAAGGAATCATGGATTCAAGCATATGTATAGAAATGAGAAGTGGAAGAAGTATTGCTCAGTGTTGCAGTGTTGCCAGGTTGTCGGAAGTTTTGTCACTGACTGATATAAAATGTGTTCCCAAGAGAGCTCCTACTTTAGGAAATATTTAAGCACTGGGTTTAGTTACCTCAGCACCAAAAAGTCAGAGGGACAGTTGGTTATCACTGAAGGGAAGTTACATAGTAACATAGTAACATAGTAAGTAAGGTTGAAAAAAGACACATGTCCATTGAGTTCTACCTTTTTTTTTTTCTTTTTATTAACTACCTATCTGCCAGTTGATCCAGAGAAAGGCAAAAAAAAAACATCTGAAGCCTCTCCGATTTGCATCAGAGGGGGAAAAATTCCTTCCTGACTCCAAAATGGCAATCGGACTAGTCCCTGGATCAACTTGTACTATGAGCTATTTCCCATAACCCTGTATTCCCTCACTTGCTAAAAAGCTATCCAACCCCTTCAATAAGCTATCTAATGTATCAGCCTGTACAACCGATTCAGGGAGAAAATTCCACATCTTCACAGCTCTCACTGTAAAAAACCCCTTCCAAATATTTAGGCGGAACCTCTTTTCTTCTTATCGGAATGGGTGACCTTGTGTCAGCTGGAAAGACCTACTGGTAAATAAAGCATTAGAGAGATTATTATATGATCCCCTTATATATTTCTACATAGTTATCATATCACCCCTTAAGCGCCTCTTCTCCAGCGTGAACATCCCCAATTTGGCCAGTCTTTCCTCATAGCTAAGATTTTCAATACCTTTTACCAGCTTAGTTGCCCTTCTCAGTACCCTCTCTAATACAATAATGTCCTGTTTGAGTGATGGAGACCAAAACTGTACGGCATATTCTAGATGGGTCCTTACCAGAGCTCTATACAGTGGAAGAATGACCCCCTCCTCCCTTGACTCTATGCCCCTTTTAATACAACTCAAGACCTTATTTGCCCTTGATGCTGCTGACTGGCATTGCTTGCTACAGCCAAGTTTATCATCTACAAGGACTCCAAGGTCCTTTTCCATAATGGATTTGCCTAGTGCAGTCCCATTAAGGGTATAAGTGGCTTGGATATTTTTACATCCCAGGTGCATGACCTTACATTGATCTACATTGAATCTCATTTGCCACTTAGCTGCCCAGATTGCCAGTTTGTCAAGATCATGTTGCAAGGATGCCACATCCTGGATGGAATTAATTGGGCTAGATAATTTTGTGTCAAGTTAAATAAAAGTGGACAAAAAAATGAGCCCTGGGGGACCCCACTAAGAACCTTACTCCAAGTAGAGAATGTCCCATTAACAACCACCCTCTGTACCCGATCCTGTAGCCAGTTTCCTATCCGACTTCATTAAGCCCAACAGACCTTAGTTTAGAAAGCAGTCGTTTGTGGGGCACAGTATCAAACACTTTGGCAAAATCCAAATAGATCACATTTACTGCCCCCCCACTGTCCAGAATCTTACTTACCACATCATAAAATACAATCAAATTGGTTTGACATGACCTATCCTTCATAAAGCCATGCTGATTGTTGCTCATAATGCCATTCATTAGGACAACATTTTGAATGTAATCCCTTAACAAGCCTTCAAATAATTTGCCCACCACAGATGTCAAGCTTACTGGCCTATAATTACCAGGCTGAGATCGTGATCCTTTTTAAATATTGGAATAACATCAGCTTTTCTCCAATCCATAGGCACCATACCAGATGACAGTGAATCTGAGAAAATCAGAAATAAGGGCTGGTCTAAAACTGAACCAAGCCCTCTTAAAACCCGGGGGTGTATGCCATCAGGCCCTGGAGCCTTGTTTACATTAATTTGTATTAAAGCTTTTTGAATCATATCCTGAGTCAGCCACTGACTAGATTGAGCTGAACCATTCGTGCAGTTATAAAGTAAGCCTGTGAACCCAGACTCCTCTATTGTATACACTGAAGAAAAGAACTGATTTAACACATTTGCCTTTTCTGCATCTGTTACAACCATACTGGTAACATTATTTAATGGAGCAACACTCTCAACCTGCATCTTTTTACTATTAATATATTTAAAAAACTTTTTAGGGTTAGTTTTCACCTCCACCGCAATTAACTCTTCATTTCTTTTCTTAGCCTTCCGGATTGCTGATTTACAACATTTATTACAGTGTTTATATTCATTAAATGCAGCTTCTGTCCCTACAGATTTGTAGTTTTAAATGCCTTTCTCTTCTTTCCCAATTTTTTCAATAAATTGAGAACAGCAATGATGTAATATCATTTTAAAGGACAACCATTTCTGTTCTGTGTTTTTAGCTGAAAACCTAATGCCCCAATCAATGCTCTGTAGGGCAGCCCTCAAGGCACTAAAATTAGCTTTTCCAAAAGTCATGGTTTTTGTTGCCCCAGTATATTTTTGTTTTTTGCACCAGACATTAAAATATATAACATTATGGTCACTATTACCCAGGAGTTCAATGACTTGCACATTTGCTATAAGTACTTGGTCATTTAAGATTACTTAATCAAGAATAGCATTTTTCTGGTAGGCTCCTCAACAACCTGTGTTAAAAAATTGTTGTGCAATAAGTTTATAAACTTGTTCCCATTAACTGATCTGGCAGTACTGTTGCTCCAGTCAATATCTGGGTAATTAAAATCTCCCATTATCATTACTTTACCTAAACTAGCAGCCTTTTCTATTTTCATTAGGATCTTTGTCTCTTCCTCCTCACTTACATTAGGGGGTCTATAGCATACGCCTACAATTAATTTGCTGGATTCTTTACAATTGGTGAAGAACTCCACCCATACGACTTCTGCCCCCTCATTTTCTAACATAACCTCCTCCTTTATATGAGCTTTTAAATCCTGCCTAACATAAAGATATACCCCTAATCCTTTTCTATTGCCTCTGTCCCTCCGAAACAAAGTATAGCCACTGATATTTACTGCCCAGTCATGAGACTCATTCAGCCATGTTTCGGCCACACCAATCACATCATATTTTCCTTCCAACACCAGCAGCTCCAGCTCTCCCATTTTACCAGTCAGACTTCTTACATTTGTTACAGATGTGGAGCTACCACATGCAAAATCTGAAGGTCATTTCTACAGGGCCCAATTTTAGATCTAGTGCAAAATGACAGGTATACCAGAATAATGCCTTTTATAACACTAAAGGGGTACTATACCTGTTGTAATGTAAGGGGGTTATTTATCAAGGTCCGATTTTATCTCAGTATTTCTAATATCCAACTCAGAGCAAATCTGAATTCCTGAATGGACCTTATTTATGAAGAAAAAAGCCCGAAAAAATAGAGTCGGGCAACTCTCACCAAATTGTTTGGGGTTTTCCGCAAAAAACAATGTTTTTTGCTGATTTTTTGGAGTTCTTTGTGCCGATACCCTGAAATCATCGGATATGGGTACGGACATCAGAACAGACACTGGGACCTTCCCCATTGACTTATACAGGACCTTGAGAGCTTTTAGATGCCGGGGTTTTGGATTCTGAGTTTTTAGACCATTGGACTTAAATAAATCTCAAAAAATTTGTCTTTTTTTGCTCCGAAAACTAGTAATTATTTGAGGTTCGGATGTTTGGAGCTTGATAAATAACCCCCTATATGTTTCGGCTTTTGAAACTGGAGACAAAAATACCTAAGGGATTGAATATCAGACACAATATTTCATATCTGTATTGATTTTGATTACATATATTCTTTTAGTGCCATTCAGGTACAGGGATACATTAATTAACATAAATTTTCCATTTGTGCCTTGGTATTCTTGTCTGCCACTCTCTTAATCCCTGCCCCTTTCTCTGCTTTGTCCTTTTCTATCTCCCCCCCTCCTTTTTCCCATGCTTATCTCCTCAAGCCATGTTTATCCCCTTTAATTTAACAATGGACAATCCCATATACTAGGGAAATAGAAACACACACAGACACAGGATTCCTTTCTAATAATAGTATGTTTTTAATGTAGAAACAAGGGTTTTACCTTCAGGATATTGTTTTTACTGTTGAATAAAATGTTGGTTTTTAACTGCAACTTGTGGTGAGCCCAATAAGGGTCGCCACACACTTTTTGTATACAACATGCCTGTACAGCCACCAGTGTAAGACTATGATAAAGGGATTGATTCCCAAAACGTGTTAGACATATGATTCCTGCAGGATAATACAATAAATCTGCTTTTTCCTTGACCGGAGTGCTTCCTTTGGTTTGATCTGCGTATCACTTTAAGGGCAATTTATCAGTTAAGTGTAAAATTAGAGCCACAAAAAAACTCACCCATTTTCTATTCATCTTTCACCCATTAATACACAGACTTTTAAAAAATCTCATCTGTGAAGAGCTCTTATCTCACATAAATATTTTTTTAATGATCCTGCTCTCCTAGACATTAGCACACTGTAATTTCTTTAATTACCTTGCATATGCATCTTGGTCTCTTGCATGCTGCTGATTATGTCCTGCCTAGGTGGCAGCTCTGGAAATTTCTCCTCCAATATACATATTATGTCTTCTTCTTGTTTTGCAATTTTTTCATGTTCCATGGACAGACAACTAAACAAAATACTTCCTGGGGGGAATAGCAAAGTGGTTTACAAAGCAAGCACTTAAACAGAGTATGATTTATAAACAATCTTCGGTGGAACACAACCTTTCCTTCTTTATATTATAAGGTAATACGTGTACAGAACTAGGCACATAACCTTTCCAAAGAAAGTTTTATAATCACATTTACAATTCCTATTTTTTTTAATCTCTTAAACTTTGAATTCCTCAGCAGTTTTCTGAAACTATAAAAAATGCCGTCTTTGTTTTGGTCAATTTTATCTCTTTTTAAATTTGTTATGCTTTTAATGAAAACAAGTTTACATTTTAGAACATGAAATAAAACTACTGGATGGAATGTTTGATGTTACTGTATTATTGTTCACATAAATAGCTATTTTTAAAACTGTTATTAAATAGAATTTTCTAGAAAACCTGATTCTGCAAGTTCAAGTCCCAAAACCTGAAAACTCGAAAGTGATAGAGTTTTCAGAAAAAAAACCCCTCAAATCTCTCGAATCATTTGCGTTTTCGGGCAAAACCCTTGAAAAAAACATTAAGCAGGCTGTTAACATCTTCAAATAGTTCAAGGGACCCTGGAAATAGCTTGACTCTAAAAATACACCATGTAAGGGTGGTGGCACCCGCTAAGATTCCGGGAGGATTAGTCGCCCAGAGACTAATTTCCTCTTCTTTGGGAGACTAATCTCCCGGAAAAATCTTCTGGAATCTTAGCGTGTGTCACCACCCTAAAACCTGTTGAAGTTTTGTAGGAGTCAATGGCAGAGGTCCCTTGAACCATTTGAAGATGTTAACAGCCTGCTTGATGTTCGAGTTTTTTCCGAGGGTTTTGCGTAAAAACTCAAATGATTTAAGCGATTCAAATTTTTTTTACCGAAAACTCTATCTATTCGAGTTTTTGGGTTTCGGGACAGAAGATATCATTTCAGTTAACATTCAATCTTTGATAAACAACCCCCTAAATGTTGCTTATCTTCACCATTGAATTATCTTAATATTTTGATGATTTTTTAACAACCCTGAAGCCTATCAAAATCTGCTCAGAGCACACTGTTTAGGCATACACTAGATGAAGAGCTGATATGGACCCCTTTGATGGAATATTGCTGTTAAAGGTCTACTGATGCTTTGGGCTGGTAAAGTAAATGAATTGCAGCATTTATAACAATAGTCTTAGTTCTTTAAAATACGATTAAAAATAAGAAAATCAGTAATGGAGAAAATATGACTATTCTGATTTATTTTTACACATATAATTTTTTTACTTTTCCCTTTGCTAAAAGTACACCTTAAAGTATTATCTAATTGACACTACATTATGAAAGTACAATGTTCATATTTATAGCTCCTCTGATGCCCTGCTGCTTGCAATGTTTAGATTGGACATTATAAGTAAAGAGGGAAAGGGATAATGGAAATTTGATTATAGTAGTTCCAGATAATGAAGGGATAATGAAAGTTACATATTTCACCATCAAAATTGAATTATCCAAACATTTTTTTGACTGAAAACTCTTAAATATGCAATCAAAGGACACTGGTTCATATTCATTGTCCACTGTAGGGCATCCGTGCCATTACTTCCAGTGTTACACAGCCACAGGACACAAAGTTAAAACAATCATGACAGCTTTTCCAGCCAACCAACTGATGACTAGCTCCACTTGATATTGTCGTCTAGCACAATAGCAACTCATAGCACATGCCATTTTTTTAAATGTTCGTCTTTAATATTCAGTATAATGCTACTCTTTAAGAAATTCTTTACTCCCCGCTTCCTTTTATGAAGTTTCCTGTGGTCTTTTAAAGGATTGTTAACCAAAGAACAGATCACAGTCTTTCAGCATGACCAGATACTGCAACACTTCATTAAACTTTTTAGTATGTCATATAATAAGTAAGTTACCTCTGAGAAGATGAGCAAGCTGCTGAGTAACTAGTTCCGGTGCCTTTTCAAGAATTTCTTTTGCAACTAAGCAAGAACAGGATTCCTGAAACTCCTCTGCTGCATTAGTTCTTTTTTCTGAATTAATGAATTTGACAACTGAAGCTTCCAATGTGGCATCATCACTAAAAAATTATAAAAACAAAGATATCAACCTGAGTTAGGGCCCGATACAGTAATATAAATTACAGGACCTCTTGCCCTTATTTTAGTATCCCTTAAATATAACTGGTCATATTTATTTCAGAAACTGATTCCACTCTATTGCTACACAGAATGAGTTGTAAGTTTTGGCAGTTTTGGCAAATTTACAATCTTACAAGAAATTACTTTTTTAATCTAAAATACGGAAAATGTTTTTTTTTCTCTAGTTCAGAAATGGTAAACATTTTTGGCAAAATATAAACAAAAATATTTGGAATAATAGGATTTTAGTAAATCTTAAATCATCAATAATATTTCCATTGCAGTTGCAGTGCCTAAAAAATATATTTTAAAAACAAATGTATTTTAAATTATGTAACCATCGTGGAATGAGTAATTCAGGAAACTGTAAACAATTCTTATTTGCTGTACCTAGACAATGTACTGAAGTTCACAAGTGTTACTAATAGTCGGCCTTCTTCGTTTAGCTGATGTAGGTTAATTTCATCTTTGAAGATAAGGAATGATTCTGGGATTTCCAGTTCTTCCAAAATAAATCTTGTCTCGCTGTAGAAGTTGAATTCCCCCCGTGGAACATTTAGAACAGGCAGGCACAGTATACCTGGTGAGTTGACCTGGTAAGATTTAGATTCATAATTTAATTTATTATGTTCAAATTGATACTATGTATTTAGACATTGAGAGTTCCAAAATCATCTGAATGTATACCCTTGACTGTGAGTGAAGCAAGTTGTGTGGTTAGGGCATGAGGGGGAATGATCATATTTCATGGGTATGAATGGGAGGCTCCCAGGAGAATCATTATGCCAATGTCCTATCTTATTATTAAATCAGTGGTTTCCCAAACACATTTTAATTTAGTGTATTATTAAAAGTGAAACTGATACCTAGTGACAATGAGCTTAGCAGTCAGATTTTTCCATTTTTGCCCCAAAAAAGGATGCTTAGAAGTGCAATGCCTGCTGTAGCAGCCCTAGGAAATTAATTAACACTTCTAAATTTCATTCTTCAGGACAAAAGCTAATATTCTTACGTTTCAAAAGGGTTAACATCACAAAAGAGGCCCACATACAAGCCAACTGGGGACAGGCTCATTATCGATCAGGTATGAGATAAAATGGAGCTCAGATATACTGCACAGTATCCATTTAGGTATCAGATCCAGGAAAAGGATACATTTTTATATAGAACAATTGAGCCTTTACATGTAATCGCTTTAGAAATGTTAATGTGATTTAGTGTAAATACAGTTTTGTGCACTTTTTAGCTTCATCAGACATTCCCATTTATTCTTCAGATCTCTATACATAAATAGCAAACCAACCAATCATGAACATGCTAAGGGTGGCATGGCTAAATAGTCACTGGACTTCAAACAATAAGGTCACCGACAAGACATTTTTTAAGAAGTATGTATATGGTACATGTATGGTTCATTCACAAGAGAAAAAAAAAAACATGTGGAAAAATGTCCTACACATTCAAGCTTTGATGTCATTTTTAGGAATCATTCCAACTGGCTTATCAACTCAACAAGTTAGATTACATAACTTCAGAACATTTAGCTCTGTATTGAGATGATTTTATTAGAATTTTCTTTAATACACCAATAAATCTTATTGATAGCAATAGATCTGTAATGATACTTGGGGGCAGATTTATCAAAGGTCGAAGTAAAAATTCAAATTAAAAAAATTTGAATTTCGAGCTAATTTTTGTGTACTATGACTAGGCAGTAGTATAAATTTGATTCAAATTTGAAAAAAATGTACTGTCTCTTTAAAAATTCGACTTCGACCATTCGGCATTGCTGTTTTAGCCTATGGGGGACCTCCTACAACCTATCTGGAGTCAATTGGTGGACTTTGAAAAATCAAAGGTTTTTTTTGGAAATTCGATCGAATGTGCAGTTACTTCGATTCGTATGATTCAAATTTGATCGACCTATTCACCCAACAAAAAAAACTTAGATTTTTTTTATAAATTTCGATTGGTCTTTTTCAATTTGAAAGTTATGGGAGTTAAAAAAAAACTTGATAAATCTGCCCCTTGGTGAATCTACTACTTTAATGTAAAAATAGTTTGGCAAATACACAAATGTCTTGAAAAGGAAACATATATCAATAAGAAATGTTTACAAATGAAATTCTACCTTGTCTAAATAATAAGCGTAGATCAAGGTTGAAATGATAGAATCCAAATCGCAGCACTTATTTCCAATAACAGTGTGAACCTTTTCCAACTGTTTAGCACGGTCCTGAAAAATATTGAAAGTACCATCAACAAAATGTACACATAATAGACTACATTCAGTTCCATGAGAAAATTTTATTTTTTTGTTTATTACGTGAAAATGTAATTTAAGGAGAATTTTTTTCTCCTAACTTAATTCCAGTTTTTCCCCCCTAGACTTTAAAAGAATGGCGGGCGTTTGTTTTGGGAATATCTCTCCTTTAAAAGCCTGATTGCTGGCTGGGGAGGATTTAGCCCTTAGTGAAAAAACAGCGTTCAATGGACATTGATTACAGGTAATGCTAGAATGCACACAAAAAATTAAACAAGTTAGGGACCGCCATTCGGGGTTTACCTTGATGTGGTATGGTGGCTTATCAATTTTATGATCATAACTTTGTAACAATCTAACCCCTATTTGGGTACATATGCAATAGCATTTATTATACTTCTATATATACTTTAAAGCCTTTAGAGTGCTCCCACAACCCCCCTGTTTTGATATTGTATATTTAGCCGGAAGCTGTGGCATAGCTTCAGTGGTTGTAGCACCCCATACCCCCCCATTAAACTAGTGGTGATCTTATGCTTTTAAAATTGGGCGTTTGTTTTGGGAATATCTCTCCTTTAAAAGCCTGATTGCTGGCTGGGGAGGATTTAGCCCTCAGTGAAAAAACAGCGTTCAATGGACATTGATTACAGGTAATGCTAGAATGCACATAAAAAATTAAACAAGTTAGGGACCGCCATTCGGGGTTTACCTTGACGTGGTATGGTGGCTTATCAATTTTATGATCATAACTTTGTAACAAAATAACCCCTATTTGGGTACATATGCAATAGCATTTATTATACTTATATATATACTTTAAAGCCTTTAGAGTGCTCCCACAACCCCCCTGTTTTGATTATATATATATATATATATACACATATATATTTATAGAGAGAGAGTAAATCGGCACTCACCATTCATATAGTTAAGAGCCGGGTGCTAACCAAATTCATAAATATCAGTCCAGCGAAAGCACTCACGGCATTGACTCCTCAAATATACATCAAAGGCCTTTTATTAGTGCATGGTGCATCAACGCGTTTCGACTCACATGGAGCCTTCGTCCGCTGTCCATGTGAGTCAAAATGCGTTGATGCACCATGCACTAATAAAAGCCCTTTGATGTATATTTGAGGAATCAATGCCGTGAGTACTTTCGCTGGACTGATATTTATGAATTTGGTTAGCACCCAGCTCTTAACTATATGAATGGTGAGTGCCGATTTACTCTCTCTCTATAAATATATATGTGTGTATATATATATATATATATATATATATATATATATATATATATATATATATATATATATACACACTACAGCTTTTCAAAAATGTTTTTAACATACTATAGCATTTTATTATTTTCTAGTTCTTTCTGGGTTTGAAACTAATTAATTTCATTTAATTAACCCTCTGTTTCCTTTGTCCCTTTGTCTTCTCTTACACTCTCCTCATTCTTTTTCAGTTTTATTTCCACATACTTTATTCCAGCCATTGAAGTGCATCATTGTCTTCCTTGTATTCATTCTGCTTTCCCTTTTCTGTAAGCTACTGTTGAATCTGGCCTGTTACAGTTCATAATCTGCAGTGCTCTGCCCCCGTAGAAAAATAACTTTTAATGAACGGCTATCAACAGAAAATATTGTTTGCGTAAGAGGGTTCATAATGCCCAAGTCAATGATTTGACAATATTGTAATATTCTCTTGATATTGTAATGGCTTTCTGGATTCTATTTCATCCTTTCAAATGGTTAGTGCCTTGTTCTTTTCATCTCTCAATACAAAGTTAAGATAACACAGAACCTGTTTATTTTGAGAGATCAAGGTTATGGAATATCAGAAACAAAAATAATCTGCATGTAAATAATATAATAATATAACATAAATAATATATTACAACCCACTTTTCAGAACACAAAGGGATATTTAAAGTCTTGCAAATCACATATTATTTGTTATTCATTCGCTAAAGATGACTTTGATATCTGTTATAATTTAATTTAAAGCATCATGATCATTCTAGGCTCCTAACTGTATTATAGAGTAAAAAGAATATTAATGAAAGCATTTTGTATGCCTTTATGTCTCACACTATGTTAGACACCAATCCTGCAGAAATAATAGACACAAATATGACACCCTGTTAAATAAGAAGACCAGACAGGGGCTTGGGTGAGGAGACTTGATGTTTTCCAACTAAACCATTTTTGAAATAACATATCTCTCAGTTCTACCGTATGTATAACTTTATTTGTAAAGTGCTTTTAAGGAGCCGCAGTGCTGTACAATGCATAAAACTCAGACAATAAATACAATAAATATACATAGTACACAGAGCTCATATAAGGACACGGAGCTTAAGTGCCATGTGGTAAGAGCCACAGTAGGAAGGAGGTCCCTGCCCCGTAGAGCTTACAGTCTAAGTGGGTGAACTTAGATGGGATGATGCAAAGCTTGCTTTAATAAATGTGTCCACAAAATAGTGCCTGCCTGTTTGCTGTGATTGTAAATTCCAAGACTGAAGGAAACAAGATTTCTATTGTATGAATACATTGTTTTTCTTGACTAACACAACAGAACCCCATTTATTACATGCTAAAAAGCGCCAACCCCTTCCACAGTGGCTGACAAACTACTTGTCTAACTTTGTTTTTCTAATGCAATAAACCTGAGAAGCTGGAAAAGGCAAGGCAAGACAGGCCATTCGAAAGCTGTAGCTTTTCCTGCAAATGTTTTTACATTTAAAAGATGTCATGAGGGAGTACCATAGATTTCAGTGCAAGCCTGCCTACAATCAACAAAAGTGTTCAAGAAGAGGAGACCAGAAGATGAGATGTTTCTCTGCATTTTCTGCATTATTACTGTGCTTTGGTAACTTACAATTCTTCACTTATCCTTCGTGGGGGGGGGGGTTATTTTGAGGTTCTACTATTTTTCAGTTGTTTTTTAGTTTTACTTAAATGTCACTGAACATGGATGATACCCAAATTACTTATCCAATTCCTCCACTTACTCGTGAAATTCCAATCACTCCTATATCCCCGATATCTTAGTTTACATCAAATAAACCAATTGACCAATACTGAATGTATCTTGTTATAAATGTAAAGTAAAAATGCTCACCATGCACATCAGTTAAGGATAAGCCAAGCTATTGGTGGAATGAGATCACACTAAAGACAAGCAGCAGCAAATACTGATTTATAGAAGCAGCATATAAGCCAACAATGGTTTCATATTGGCATGTCATAACCTTCTCCTGATCTCGTCTGTGAGCATTTTGCACATATTCACAAATTAATTAATCTATTCTCTTTATCCCGTATCACAAAGTAAATCGAAATTGCACATGGATTGATAACTTATTTCTAAGAGTATACATTGAGCTAATTTAAATGAAGGAGATTTAAAGTTTAGAAAACCACAGAGGTTTCTCTGAAATACTAAACTTGTATGCTTAGTTCTAGCCTCCATGTTAGTGATAATATTTAACTAGAAAATGCAAAGCTGGGTTCATTGTCGACTTTTTACAGAAACTACAGCCACCTAAAGTACAGGGTAACAGAAGCATATTCAGCATTTTGTGTACCATATGCTTCTAAATGTTATTCTGCAGGGAACCAATTAAATTGGTGAAAGCATGGGATTCCACCATATGGAATACGACAGAATAACTTGTCTTGTCTGTCACTGCAGTGTTATATCAGTACACCAGTTAGGGGACCATTACATTTGTATACAAATAAACTTTATTTACAAGCATTTGTGAGTTACTGAGGGGATTATTTCCTTGAACCTAGAGCTGGAATGTTGCAGTACAAGCTACCTTTAAAAATTTCCATTTTTATTTATTTTAAACCCAAATGAATAGTTCAACGCACAACAATAGTTTCCTGCTCAAAAGAGATTTGCTTTCAATGTTCAACCAATAGGAGACTGAAAGGATAAGTAAGCCTTTTCTTTTAAAATCCCCTAAAATTACCCTAAACAGCCCCCTTAATAACACACATTTAGGGGCAAATTCATCAAGGGTCGAATTTCGAGGGGTTATATCCTTCGAAATTCGACTGGGGAATAGAATCGAATAGAATTGAATAGGCAATTCGAGTGAATTAGTAGAATTGGCGAATATTCGCCAGGCGAATAGGCGCTCGATCAAATATTCGCTCAAAGGATTTTCATTAGATCGAATGCCTTTTTATTCGATCATAAACTTGGAAAACAAGCCTATGGGACTTTCCCATAGGCTTTTAAAGCAATTCGGTAGGTTTTAGGTGGCGAAGTAGGCAGTCAAAGTATTTTTAAAAGAGACAGTACTTCGACTATCGAATGGGCGAATAGTCGCAGTGTTTTTGCACTCGATCTATTCGAATCATTCTACTCAGTAGAATTTACGCCAATTCGATAGTCGAGGAGCACAAAAAACTACTCGAAATTCGAAGTTTTTTTACTTCGAATCCTTCACTCGAAGTTAGTGAATCGGCCCCTACGATTTATTTAATTTCTCTATTACAAGCAATTTCACTACAGCTCTTTTAGTTACTTCCTTGTCTTACATGAAATTTTGCCCCTTTTGCTTTTTGAGCACTCCATCTCTATCCAACTATAAAGAATTTAAAGAGGTGCCTACTGGGTATGCTAACTGCATATGCTCCAATGGAAATCAATCAGGCATCAAATTAGCCACCGAGAGAGTAAAGGAGTGCTCGCTGCTCATACTTTTTTTTAATAAACTTGTAGCATCATCATTTTAATATCATTGCAGACAGCTTGCCCAATATTAAATAACCCTGCCCACTTAATCGTCGAAATGGTGTCACCATAGACCCCCTTAAGCCACCAGCCTGATTTCTATTACATTCTAGCAAATATTATTTTCTTGAAAATGTGGCAACTCAAGTCCTTGGTGTAGCAACCAACATGTGTATTCTTTTGTGGATGCTTAGAAAAAGTGTGATTTAAAGGAAAAAATTGTCTAAACTTAAAGTATTCCCATATGGCCATAATTCAGCCTTGAGGATCATGTAACTATGGTTAATTATACTTGGAGGCATATTTATGGAAATGTGAATTTTTGAGCAACTAATGAAGTCATATTCTGCCCTTCATTTTAAATAAGTCTGCAAAAAATAGCTTGAATTTTGATGCTACAACTTCCGTTGACATCTACTTGCCAGAAGGGATGAGCAAACTTTTCTGCCCCATACAATTTTGTTGTGAAATCCATGATTTCAGCAATGGCAATTTATTCACAAAACTGCTATAATTTTGCCATGTGGCCTATTTTGCTGAAAAAAAAAGTTGTCTGTTGTGTTAAAAAAACACAGGTATCTAGTATTAATAGCTGCCCCTTGCCTTCTATAACCAATGGGATTAGAGAACTCACCATCCATTGCCCTGCCCATAAAGTTAACTGTACAGGCTCCGTGTTTGGAAGGAAGGAATCGTTGTAGCATAGTGAAAAGGAGCTTTGCTAACAAGGTAGGGCAGTTTATATGCTATTGCAGAGAGAACCAATTTTTCCTTCATATTGACTACAATGCGTTTTGTGGTGTCACAATTGTTTGGCAAAGTAAAACATGCCAGTTTGACTTATCACTACTCAACAGCTCTTAGATGTCTGTATTCTTTAATTCAAGTTTTTTGTACTTCATAAATCTTGAATATCTAAATTTGAATTTTTTACTATTGAAAACTCAAATTTCAGCATTGAAAATACAAAGCTCATAACTTTCACTGATTACAGTTTAGAACGATACACTTATATAGCCTGTTATATTTAATCTGCTATAGCCTAAAACTGGCTGTGCAGATTCCTTTACATTTTGTAATGTACCCCAACCTTTTAAACTCCCGGCATGTGTGAAAGATGCACCACGCATCTGTGTGAAAAACACAGCACCGCGGTACAGCAGCTTGTCAGCCGGGGAAGCAGGTCAGTCCGACCCTGCCTTTAAGTCCGTAATTCATCCAAGGTGTCGGAGAGCAACATGTTGCTCACGAGCCACTGGTTGGGAATTACTGGTCTGGATGATGCCCCTGTTAATATGGCGTTGTTCTGTTTGTTAAAAAACCTTATCCAATTCTATTATAAATAGATGCCTTACAACTGACTGTATATAAAAAGTGCTTTCCCAAATCAATACATGTGGCATCATTAAATAAGATAGACAGTTGTCATGCTGTTTTTTGATCTTACTCTCATACAACTTTTATTCTATATTTTTCCTTCACACCATGCTTTGTTTTGGCCCAAGGATGTCCAACCTTTGACTAGTTGAACTCTTGTTGGACTACAATTCCAGGAAATGTTATCTTTTGGTTATCATAAAATGCTGGGGTTTATGGCTTTACAATAACTGGTTGATAAATATATCTATTTCTAGTTTGCAATGTAGCAATTGCATTATTCAACATCTTCTAAACTGCTGCTACTTAAGGGGCATATCGTCATCTGCCTGGAGCCTGCAAGTAGAAGGAAAGAACATTTCTGTGGTTGACACGGTTTAAATCAATGCGGAAGTATTCTCTAACTCTATAATCAATAAAGAGAAAACACATCTACCTTACAATAATAACATACAAATAATATTGTTGGAAGGAAGTTCTACGATATATGAGAATCACATTGTGAACGATTCGGCCGAATACCGAACCGAATCCGAACCCTAATTTGCATATGCAAATTAGGGGCGGGAAGGGGAAAACATTTTTTACTTCCTTGTTCTCTGACAAAAAGTCACGCAATTTCCCTCCCTGCTCCTAATTTGCATATGCAAATTAGGATTCGGTTCGGCCGGGTAGAAGGATTCGCCCAAATCCGAATCCTGCTGAAACAGGCTGAATCCTGGCTGAATCCCGAACCGAATCCTGGATTCAGTGCATCCCTAGTTATAATGGTAATAAGAACTGGAAGCAGAAGCATTTCCTTTCAAGTTTTAAATTAAATAAATGTGTCCCTGATGGGTGTCCAGTGGAAAAAATTATTATACTCCTAACTGACATTTTGGAACAAAGGTCAGGCAAAAACCTTTCTCCACTTTTTACAGGACATTATGGCACATTTTAGCCTATACATCACTGCCTGCTACCTAGCAAGGTTTCTATGGGTGAGATAAAGGACTACAAAATTGTGTAGGATGAAAAAAGTAAAATTTCATTTTAGCCTAAACCCTCACTAAGTAACATAACTATTAAGGGCAATGGAGATAAGTATACATTCATAAGTCAAAGAAGAGTTGTATACTGTATATATAAATAATTAGAATCCAAAAGCAAGACAGAGATAAACCTTGTTTGTAACCATGATTGATTAGTATATAGTATCAGATACTGCTGTATTATTTACATTTCCACTAAAAACTAACCTAATTATAAGAACATGCATTGTAGATTTTTTTTAGTTTTTTTTTCTATAAAGTCAAAGGATACCATTGTTATTTGACAATATCCTGTTCTGTATTGAACCTCAAAACTAGTGATGAGCAAAACTGCCCAGTTGGTTTACCGAACAATTTGCGAAAATTTGGAAAAATTACAAAATTTCCACAAATGCATTGGAGTCGATGGAATCACATTACTGCCCTTTCAGAAATACAAAGAGGACTATTCAATATTTAATTATATTTGAGAGACCCCCTAAGTATTGGTAAAACATAGCCATATGGATGGATTAATGAGTCTGATTAGGCTAATCAGATATTTATTCAAAGGCACTGATCCAAATCCAGTATGTGATGGTGCACAAGAACTAGATATATTGGACTTTCATTGCTACTATACAGTTTTCTCTTTGTCATTATTTACAAGAACAAAAGTCTAGTCCTAATGACGTTTTTAATTATTACAAACTCTTCCTGAGTGGCAAGGTGCATCCTTATTGCTTCTTAGCATGTAAACATTGGCTACGGATGGTGAAAATGTTTAATCAGAATTTCACATTGATTTGGTGATTCTAAATAGTATCCAAATGGTTGTTATTCATTTTGGTAGTCTCTACAGCTAGCTGTAAGATTTGGCCATAAAGCAAGAGTTTACCTTTTCAGTTAAACACTTCTCTCCCCTGTGTGCCATAGTCTAAACTGCGTCCTTCCTTCTGAGAAGCAATAGTCAGCCATCGACATTTTACTACCATATTTTTTAGGCTATACAGAGTGTGGCTGTGTATCGTTATTATGGATGCACTGAGTCTACTTTTTCAGGATTCGCCTGAATCCCAAATCCTTTGTGAAAGATTCAGCCAAATCCCTGAACCTGAATCCAAACCCTAATTTGCATATGTAAATTTGGGAAACAAAGTGGGGGAAAGAACTGAATGCGCAGCGCATGGCAAAAACATTTTCTTACCTTGTTTGTGTGATGAAATCGTGATTTTGGATTTGGATTCAGTCCGGCCAGGCAGTTGGATTTGAATCAGAATCCTGCTCAAAAGGCAGAATCTTAGCAGAATCTCATACCTGGATTCGGTGCAAACCCTAATTGTTATACTGTATGTAAAGCAGCATTACCTTGTGGCTTTGAGTATTTTGTTTAAATTGAACAGCTCTTGGTGACTAAGCCCTGCACAATCATTTTAAGACTAAAGGGGAGAGTTAACAAACTTTGAAAATTCCTCACTTTTTTGTCCTTGGCTATTGATCATATCACTCAGTGTTGGACTGGCCTGCAGGGATACCAGTAAAACTCCCGGTGGGCCCAGGTGTCAGGGGGCCCTCATGCTGCTAAACATTTGTCCTATTTCATGGCCATTCCCTATTTCTATGAGAACAAAGAGGCTAAATAGAAGGAATAATAGATTATAGTATATAAAGAAAATAGACTAGAGGAATACAGGTTGAGTGAGGAGAGGAAGAATAATAGTACTGAAAGTGGGCCCCTGGTCTAAGAATTTTTTGTGGGCCCCTAGTCTAAGGTTTTTGGGTGGGCCCCTGGTGTCCCAGTCTGACACTGATGTCACTTGAATTTTCTGGAGTGTGATAATACTGGAGAATTTTTTTTGTTTTTGAGAATAGTGGTAGGGTTAGGGTAGGGTTAAATTAACTACAATGGTAAAGAAAATTAAGAATTCAGAGATGAGTCCATTGGTTGGAATAGCTCTTGGCAGATTTAAACTCCCTATTTTTATTATAAAAACAGCAGTGAACAGACAGGAGAAAGACCCACAGAAAAAATGGATTTGCTAGAGAAAAACATATTAGCAAGAACAAACATAAATTTGCACCTTGACCTTTTATACATCTGCCCTTAAATGTTTTTATGGTTATAGAGAAGCAAATAAATAATAGTGTTTAACCTACATAGATTTTAAGGCATAGGAATTATGCAGAAAATGCTACATCAAAATTGCACTTTCCACACTCTGCTTGCACTTGTAAATGAACCCTTATATGTTTTTGATATGAAGGTATCAAGCAAGGCCAGCTGGATAGAAGTAAACTGCATGTGGTGATCTTAGTTTTATAGCTCTGATGAATGAGCCCATACTTAAATTCTTTTGCTCACTAGATTTTGTTTACTACAGTCTTAGTTAGTAATTGTGCTACAAAATAACTTTATTGTTCTGTATTGTGTACTGGAGCTTGCAAATGGTGCTTTTTTTACCTCTATTGGACGCGTATGGCTTTTCTGATGAAACAAAACCTGTAAAATGAAAATTCCTCTCATTCATCTTGCATACTGTACATATCTTCAGTTAGAATGGAAAGTGCAAGGTAAACAAAGCAACAGACATTTCCTAACAATAACCTTTATCTATGACCCATCTGAAGCAGAACATTATGTTAGCAAAGGGAATCTAAGAAAGAGTATGCTTTACCTGAAGTACTATCAATTTACCACTGCATGTGCAATTTCAAGATGGTTTGTCTAATTATATGCATTCCTGATATTCTGCCACTGTTTATTCACTGCAAACTTAAAGTGCTGATCAATCTCAAATAAAAAGAATATCCAATGACACAATGCATTTTGTGCTACTGACAATGGTACTGTATTTATCAGTATGTCTGCATATTTTCTGTACACTGAAAACGAATGTCCACGTTCATGCGAAAAAGCATGCTCAAAGCAATATTTATTATTTAAAACTTTTAGTAACAATGACACAAATATTAATGTGAATTCACAGGAGATTTTTTTATATAAAGTTATCAATAGTTTAGGTTTAGTGCTTCTTTAAAGGGTTCATCGCCTCTATTATTCAGTGACCCATACTCTCTTTATCATAGCACTAAATTCAAAGGTTTTTTAAATAGGAGAGCATTTATGATGATTCTATCTTCCACTTCCCTCCCTCAAAAATCGACTCTGTTCATGCTGCATGTGCTATATTTGGAACATGAGATCATCTGAAACGGAAGAGATTAAATCAAACTGGTATTCAGGTTGTCAGACAACTTGCTATCTGCTTGCTATGACCTGGCCAATACATACACACTGTACATTATATATACAGCCATGGGACCAGTTATCCAGAATGCTCAGGACATGGGGTTTTCTGGATAAGGGATCTTTGCATAATTTGGATCTCCATCCCTTAAATTTAGGAAAAATAATTTAAATATTAATTTAATCCAATAGAATTGTTTTGCCTCAAATAAGGATTAATTATATCTTAGCTGGGATCAAGTACAAAGTACAGTTTTATTATTACAGAGAAAAAGGAAATCATTTGAATTATTTGATTAAAATGGAGTCTATGGGGCAAATTCACTAAGATGCGAAGCGCCGAACGCTAGCGTCAATTCGCTAGCGTTGGGCATTTTCGGTACTTCGCAAATTCACTAACGAACGCTGGCGTAAATTCGCTAGTGTTACTTCACACACTTACGCCAGGCGAATTTTCGCTAGCGATGTAACTACGCAAATTCACTAACTTGCGCAGTGTACTGAACGCTACCTTTTACGCTAGACTTCCTTCGCCACCTCAGACCTGGCGAAGCGCAATAGAGTAGATAGGGATTGTTTCCAAAAAAGTCAAATTTTTTTCTAAGTCCCAAAAAACGCTGGCGTGTTTTCTACATGATGGGTGATAGGCTGAAAAAGATCGAAAAATTTTTTGGGGCTCCCCTCCTTCCCCCCTACATTTCCTGACTCATGGCAACTTACCTAGACAGTGGGCACATGTGTAGGGCAAAATAAAATTTATATTTGCTGATTTGAAGGTTTTGTAGGCATTTGAAGTGGTGATACGTGTTCCTCCATTGAAATTTGCATTTTGCGCCGTATGTAAATGAACCATCGCTAGCGAAACTTCGCTTCGCTTGGCGAATTAACGCTAGCGCAACTTCAAAAACTTATGCTACCCCTGTGCGCAACTTCGGATTTTAGTGAATTTGCGGAGCGCTGGCGAAAATACGAGTGGCGAAGTGTGGCGAAGTGCGGCGAAGTTGCGCCTGGCGCAACTTCGCATCTTAGTGAATTTGCCCCTCTGTGAGATGACCTTCCCATAATTCTGAGCTTTCTGGATAACGTGTTTCTGTATAACTGATCCTATACCTGTATATACTGTATGTTGGAGGGGGTTTTAGCTATGCTATATGTCTCCTTCAAGGGATGAGCATGACTTTTGTGCTAGTAATTCCATCAGTCATAATGACAGTGATGGCAAATGCTCTTGTGTGTTATTTCTCAGTTAGTTTTATGCCGACCTGTGCACTGTGCATGGAAGAATATCCGAAACCAAAACATGGTACTTGCTTCTGTCAGCTTATCAAAAGACTCCTTGCTTTCTATTTAGGCTTGCATGCCCATACATGACAAGTATGGAGCATGTACTGTCACACATGTCAACCCTAGTTGATTTCATCCTCCAGAACCCTATAATGTTCCTTGTTAAATATCAGTAAAATGAGCAGCCTTGGAGCTGGCATGGATCAACAACCAGTCATCTAAAAGTCAGTAAAGTGTCTTCCACGGTAGCCAAACTGTGGGGTAATACGCATAAGTATAATAGGATTTCAATTTATTTTTTCAGAAATTGCCACAAGCCTAAAGCTTGCACGTTAGGCAGTTACCTCTTACAATGGTACATTGCAGAAATAATTGTAAAAATGTTCCCATTATTGACACTTGACTATACAGAATGTCAGCTATGAATTACTCTTTTCTCCATTCCTTGGGGCTTAAAACTATGTCAGTTTATAATTTCAAGCCCTGTCACATATGCATGTTATAGGTTTAAGGGACAATATTATTATTATTATTTATTTTATTATTATACATGTATTTATATAGCCCATATATATCACAACATATTTCGCAGCGCTGTAAAGTAAATGTGTTTATACACTAAATCCCATGAATTACATACATAGAACATATGGAGTTACATACATCGCAACCAATACTGGTATAAAAGGTGAGGAAGGCCCTGTGCAAAAGAGCTTACAATTTAAAGGGAAGGGAATAATACACAAGGTGTGGGAGTGGGCAAGATCAGAATTAAGTTGGTGAGAGATGTAGTACTGTATGAGGTATTGCATTTGGTAGTTAAGCAGAGTGAGGGTAGACTTCTCTAAATAAATGTGTTTTAAGAGATCTTTTGAAAGCAGAAAGGTTGGCAGAAAGTCGGACTGACCATGGAAGAGAATGCCAGAGGAGGGGGGCAGCCGTTGCAAAGTCTTGAATGTGAGCATGTGAGGAAGTAATAAGAGAATAGTTGAGGAGCAGGTCAGTAGAGGAGACTTGTAAGTGGTTGGGTGATTATGAAGAGATGAGTTCAGAGATGTAGGGTGGGGCTGAGTTATAAAGTGCTTTGAATATCAAAGTCGTTAATTTTATTCTGAAAGGTAGTGGAAGCCGGTGCAAGGATTGGCAGAGTGGCATGGCCAAGGAGGAGTGGTTGCTGAGGTGTATAAGCCTGGCGGCAGTGTTCATTATGGACTGGTGAGGTGACAGTCTCTGGAGGGGAAGGCCAATTAAAAGAGAGCTACAGTAGTCTAGACATGATATGACGAGAGAGTAATTAAGAGTTTTGGTGGCATCTTGGGTGATAAATTATCTAATTTTGGATCTGTTCCTTACGTAGAAGGGACATGATTTAATATATCCCCTTGTTAATATACCCCCTTGTCCAGTGATCAGGGCTTGTGTTACTTTTTGTCTATTATTTTAATCATAAAAATCAATGATTTTTGTTATTTCATGATGTTAAAGGAACAGTATCACCAAAAAAAAATTGTTTTAAAGTAATGTGTAGGCAGGTGGCCCGTGATGTACTATGGTAGGAGTAACAAGACGACCAATTGTAAAAAAATGAAGTTCTGTTTATTCTTCCAATGCCAACATGCAATTCCAACTTCAAACACAAATAACCACATTTTCAGGGCATTCAGTATATGGCCAATAATTCCAGGAACTTAACAGTGACTTACTCACAGGCTGTTGTTCAGGTATTACCTCTTAATACCAACGGGCCACTCCTGTTTCACAGCCCTCAATGGGATCTCTAAATCTTCAGCAACCTGGCGCCTCCTCATTGGTGTCCCCTTGCTATTTCGGACAGGAATTTCACGATGGCCACAGTCCCATAGCCCTCTCTTTTAACTATCCTGTTCACTGTCACTATGTCCCTGACTGTAAGAGTGTATTATATAGGCATTTTTTGTGCACTGGTAATCTGATGATCTACCAAGCAAGGACCAAGCATAGAGTAGATTAAGTCTCCCTGTTTGCCATGTTCAGTTCAATAAATAACAAAAGACATATTTTTTTTGTGATTAGGGCACATTCCCTATTTATTGAGCTCATGTTGAACAAGCAAATGTATTGCACCTTGAAGGCATACCTACCGTTCAGTTACCGATTATGTAAAAAAAAATTGGAAAAGCTTCTAGAAAGGCTGCTCTGGTTATGGTGAATTTAAGTTCAATCAGTACAGCCCAAAAACATATTAAATGTGTCTCTGATTTTTATTTGATCTAGACCAGCCCCTATTTCTGATTTGTCAGATTGGCTTTCATCTGGTATGGTACCTTTGGATAGGAGAAAAGCTTATGTCATTCCAATATGTAAAAAGGGATTATGATCTTAGCCTGGCAATTATAGGCCAGTAAGTTTGAAATCTGTGGTGGGCAAATTATTTTTAGGCTTCTTAAGGGAACCCATTCAAAATGTTGTCCTAGTGAATGGCATTATGAGCTGCAATCAGCATGGCTTTATGAAGGATAGGTCGTGTCAGACAAAAAATGTTTTATTTAACTTGTTCATTAATGACTTAGGGGAGGGAGTTGTAAGTAATGTATCAGTGTTTGCAGATGACAAAATTATCCAGCCCAATTAATTCCATCCAGGATGCAGCATCCTTGCAACATGATCTTGCCAAACTGGCAATCTGGGCAGCTAAGTGAGCAAATGAGATTCAATGTTGATAAATGTAAGATCATGCACCTGGGATGTAAAAATATCCAAGTCACTTATACCCTTAATGGGACTGCACTAGGCAAATTCATTATGGAAAAGGACCTTGGAGTACTTGTAGATGATAAACTTGGCTGTAGCAAGCAATGCCAGTCAGCAGCTTCAAGGGCAAATAAGGTCTTGAGTTGTATTAAAAGGGGCATAGATTCACGGGAGGAGGGGAGCATTCTTACACTGTATAAAGCACTTGTAAGGCCCCATCTAGAATATGCCGTACAGTTTTGGTCTCCATCACTCAAACAGGACATTATTATATTACAGAGGGTACAGAGAAGGGCACCTAAGCTGGTAAAAGGTATGGGAAATCTTTGCTATGAGGAAAGACTGGCCAAATTGGGTATGTTCACAGTGGAGAAGAGGTGCTTAAGGGGTGATATAACTATGTATAAATATACAAGGGGTCCCAGAATGGCTGAAAAAGGTTAATGAACTAGCAAAATTTGAAGATCTCTCAGCTAGAACGGAAAAACAGAAACAAAACTTCAGAGACATTTGGTCACAATGGTTTTTGTTTTTGTTCAAAGAGTCAGATACGTATAAACAACATAGTTGAATCCAAATCTTAGTGGCTAATACTTCCAGGATCTCACCTTGCTCACTCACATGTAACCAGGTTCATACAATCCCTTCCCTGACATGAAACATTGGCTACACCCTATCATTATTAGTAGGGGGATATTTAGCGGGCAGATAGTGGATATATACTGCAACCCCCTGACAGAGAATTTACTGCTTTAGTCCAAGATATTCTGTTGATGGTGTACTGACTTAACATGCTGCCATTTGTACCTGTGCATATAGTGCAATGTACTTGCTGTGTGATGCTCCCCCCTTATACACTTTGATATTCCTCCCCCCCTTTTTTCCTTCTGTATCCTTCTTTTCTTGACTTGTAATATAATAATAAAAACTATTGAAACAAGAAAAAAAAAATGTATATATATATATGTATATATAAATATATATATATATAACAACATCCAATCTCTGTAATGCACACCCTTATTGAAAATATGCCATCCAGTACGGTGCGTCCTCAACAATGGTGAGTGAGTCCATATATAACATGCATGTATTCCAGCAGAGTCGCACTCGAAAAGTGTTAAAACATAACATTTATTGTCCCATCATAAAAACATGATATAAGAGTATACTCATCGACATAGAGACATCACGCGACGTTTCGGGGGTCCCCTGCCCCCTTTCTCAAGCGTGTCCCCAATGCGTGTCATGGAGCATCAGTAAGAGACCCGGAGGTCCGTCTTTCCCATTGAAATAGCGGGGGCTGCGTGCCCGGTCAGTCTGACGCAACCACGCAGAGGCGTAGGAGCGTCACAGGAGCGAGCACACGCTCCGCCGCTCGTGGAATCTGGCCACGCCATATTTGTTATTGGCAAACAGCCCTCTACAATGTAGGGGAATTTAGATACATAATGGAAATCATTCGTAGTGTAACAGTAAAACGGTTACAATCTTCAATACAAGTTACATACAATACATACAATAATCCTTTGAACCTACACAAGATCATAGCATTCATATGAACAGATGTAAATCGAAGTCCCTATTCAACCCATTAGGGCTCAATGATTTTAACCTGTGAATCCATTGGACCTCTGTCCTTTTTAACTGCATTACTCTATCGCCCCCTCTCCTGGGTTGTGGTATATGTTGTATCACCCTGAATCTGAGGTCATCTGCACTATGCCCCTTCTCCAAACAATGTTTGGAGACCGGGAGAATGGAATTTTTTGTGTTAACCGTGGATCTATGTTGGGAAAATCTGTCCCTGATTTTCTGAATAGTTTCCCCTATGATTAAATTGCAAGGACTTTTAGGATTTTTAGCCCCCTGATCCAGAAAACCAAGTCATATTTGAGGGATACTACTGATTTCCTGGGGAAACTAAATGTATTAGGAAAGATACAGGGAACGATTTGGCTTGTGACGCTAGATGTCGCCAGCCTTTATACTTCTATACCACATTTACAGGGGTTATACGCCGCAGAACTGTTACTACAGAATAGCAGTATATATAATAAGGAGGAGATTGCTTTTTTCATGAAGATACTTGAATTCATCTTACATAGGAATTATTTTAGGTTCCAAGAAGCTTATTACTTGCAGTTACGGGGGACGGCCATGGGGTCCAGTGTCGCCCCGTCATATGCCAACTCATTTATGAGCTGGTTTGAGGAGGGACATGTCTACACTGATGTACTGTTTGCCAGACATTGTTTGGCCTGGTGGCGGTACATCGATGACGTGTTCCTCCTATGGCGGGGTGACCTGGACTCTTTGTCCGCCTTCCGGGATACAATTAATATTGCTAATGACAATATAAAATTTACTATGACTGCTGATCTCCATTCTGTAAATTTTCTGGATGTCCAAGTTATTCGTACCCATGATGGCTTTCTAACTAGGATGTTTTCTAAGCCTACTGATAGGAATCAACTGTTGGCATTTGATAGCTTTCATCCCCCAGCTGTCAAAAAATCGATTCCTATCAGTCAGTTTACAAGAGTATGTAGAATTAACAATGATCCCACTTTGGTTGAACATGATCTCTCGATAATGAGGGATAAATTGCTACACAGGGGTTACCCACCCGATACGTTGGACAATACAAGTGTTAGGGCTAAATTGATCGCCGGAGGAGCTAGACAAAAGGTTGACAATGGAGATAGACGACTTACCTTTGTAGGACAATATCATTCTCGAAGTGAAAAATTTAGACAGATTTTATACAGACATTGGCATCTGTTAAGGGATGCCTATCCGACAGTGACTGATTTCAAACAGCCTCCTATGATGTCCTTTAACAAAGGTTCGACTATAGGGAAGAGGCTGGTACGTGCTGACATACGACCCCCACCCAGGCAGTATACATTTCTGGGCCCCCCCAAGGAGGGCATGTTCCGTTGCAAGGGCTGTGCACAGTGCCGCTTTGTTCTCACAGGTGATTCCTTTTGTAGTCCTGTGACAAACAGGAGCTACAATATTAGGGGGCATTATTCATGTGACACGAGCTATGTAATCTATATGTTGGTGTGTCCTTGCAATTTAATCTACATAGGGGAAACTATTCAGAAAATCAGGGACAGATTTTCCCAACATAGATCCACGGTTAACACAAAAAATTCCATTCTCCCGGTCTCCAAACATTGTTTGGAGAAGGGGCATAGTGCAGATGACCTCAGATTCAGGGTGATACAACATATACCACAACCCAGGAGAGGGGGCGATAGAGTAATGCAGTTAAAAAGGACAGAGGTCCAATGGATTCACAGGTTAAAATCATTGAGCCCTAATGGGTTGAATAGGGACTTTGATTTACATCTGTTCATATGAATGCTATGATCTTGTGTAGGTTCAAAGGATTATTGTATGTATTGTATGTAACTTGTATTGAAGATTGTAACCGTTTTACTGTTACACTACGAATGATTTCCATTATGTATCTAAATTCCCCTACATTGTAGAGGGCTGTTTGCCAATAACAAATATGGCGTGGCCAGATTCCACGAGCGGCGGAGCGTGTGCTCGCTCCTGTGACGCTCCTACGCCTCTGCGTGGTTGCGTCAGACTGACCGGGCACGCAGCCCCCGCTATTTCAATGGGAAAGACGGACCTCCGGGTCTCTTACTGATGCTCCATGACACGCATTGGGGACACGCTTGAGAAAGGGGGCAGGGGACCCCCGAAACGTCGCGTGATGTCTCTATGTCGATGAGTATACTCTTATATCATGTTTTTATGATGGGACAATAAATGTTATGTTTTAACACTTTTCGAGTGCGACTCTGCTGGAATACATATGTATATATATATATATATATATATATATATATATATTTAAGGGGATCATATAATAATCTCTCTAATGTTTTATTTACCAGTAGTTCTTTCCCGCTCACACAAGGTCACCCATTCCGATTAGAAGAAAATAGGTTCCGCTTAAATATTCAGAAGGGGTTTTTTACAGTGAGAGCCGTGAAGATGTGGATTTCTCTCCCTGAATCAGTTGTACAGGCTGATAGCTTTAAGAAGGGATTGGATGGATTTTTATTAAGTGAGGGAATACAGGGTTATGGAAGATAGCTCATAGTACAAGTTGATCCAGGGGCTAGTCCGATTGCCATTTTGGAATCAGGAAGGAATTTTTCCCCTCTGAGGCTTCAGATGGAGTTTTTTGCCTTCCCCTGGATCAACTAGCAGCTAGGCAGGTTAAAATAGAGTTTAAAGGTTGAACTTGATGGACGTGTGTCTTTTTTCAACCTAACTTACTATGTTTACTATGTTACTAAAGTTAACCTACAATAATGCAGAGTCCCAAAAATCTGGGAGTTCCTGTGCCTCTTTTCTTGAATACAATTGTTGAGCGATTTGAGCACCTAGAGCTATACTAAGCTCCATGCAGTGAGTTCAGGACACCCTTTCATTGGTGATATTTCTCATGTCTGTACTTTTCCAATAATAATGTAATGAAATGAAATGTAATATAGCAAGATGATTATAAGTATTAAGGATTAAAAGCCTGCACATAAACTATGCAAAAAGCAGAAAAGTACTCCAACCATGTTCTATTCACTAGGGATGTAGCGAACTGCCGATTTGGTGTTCGTGAACGCCGTTCGCGAACACCGGCAAAAAATGCGAACGTTCGCGAACTTCGAACACCCGTTAAAATCGTTCAATTTGAACGATCAAAGGATTTTAATCATTCGATCGAAGGATTTTCGTTCGATTGAAGGATTTTCATTCGAATCGAACGATCGAAACCATTCGATCGAATGCTTTTCATTAGATCGAATGCTTACAATCGTTCAAACGAATTTTTAGCGGTCGAAGGAATTCGAATGGTCGAATGGTCGAATGGTCGAACAAATCGAACGCGAACCCAAATTGGCGAACGTCGCGCGACGTTCGCGAACATTCGGCGGACGCGAGCGGTCGAAGTTCGCGCGAACAAGTTCGCCGGCGAACAGTTCGCTACATCCCTACTATTCACTTGTACTCTATAAGAATTGTGAAATAATCTAGTGCGAGTAGTAAATATGTAAGTTGTAAAGAAAAATGTGTGTGTTTTTATGTGGATACTTGTTTTCCTACCATTGAAATGATCCCAATTACACTGCTCAGTGATCTAGAAAATGCTTTACAACAGTTCAGATTGGAGTGGAGAGTAACAGTGAATATACAGCCTTCTGCTAAGAGGAAAAGCAATAACGGGCACAAACATGCAGTTAAGGTCTCAAAAGGCTCTGTGTGAGTGATGCCACGGCAGTATGCTACATAATTTATCTGGCTCATATAGCCAGGGAGCTAGCTGTACTGTATGCACACATTTATAATGGCAATATAATAATCTGTGGATCAGATCTAGGGACTTATTTTATTACAAGGCCTTGAGACCAGCTACATCACCAGATTCTGACACTGATTCTATCACCAGATTTTGAGACTGGTTGTCAACAAGACATAGGAGCTTCTGTTCTTTAACTACCAGCAAGAACCCAATTGTATTCCTACTCTTGTATACTACACAGGGACTTTTGTATTTGGCCCCTCCAAGAGAGGTACTTCTTTCCCAGAGATCGGTTCCCCTTAACGTTCAACCTGCAGTGCTCCGGCTCATGTACCCTTGACATCAACCATTTTAAATAAAAAAGCAAATTGCATGTCATTGCTAAGAACATTCTTCCAATAATGTACAAATAATGCATTCTACAGTCTGACTGCAGCCATGTAGATCCATTCCATTACAGTCTTACAAGAGGGGAGACCAAAGGGTTTCACAGATATACATAAAATGTAAAACAGGAGTGACAATTACAGAACCAAGGAAACAGACTATAGACGCAGCAAGGTATGATAAACCTGTAAAAGTAATGCCAACTCACAAAGCTATAATTATCAAGTGCAAAGCATCTGCAAAATAATTTTGGTTAGTTCCAGCAAATATCAAAATGCCTTGCTTGCAACAAAAGCCTTGGGTTTTACTGTAAGACAAATCTGCATCAGCGTCATTGATCTTTTGCAGTCAATACTACAAAGCAATATAATTATAGTGACAGGGAATGCAAAGCTACCAGGTATAGAGCATAGCATACCATTTCCTCACTGTCTATATATATATATATATATATATATACCTCTTCCACAATTAATGGGGTAGCCCCCTTTTTACTACCTGGTGTATACCACGTGTATGCTTTAAAGGAATACTAAAAGAATGGACCTGATCTATCACTTTCTAAGTGTACTAGGGTGCCAGGGTCCCACCAAAAACCCATAGACCACAGCCTAACTCTCACACTCTACTGCTTTTTTAAATCATACTCTTTATTCTCCTTGTCTTTTCACTTTACATACTCTCTTCTATTCCTCCCTCATATTTTCTGATTAAGAAACGGCCATGGTAGAAGCATACAAGACAAATGTTGATGAGCAGGAGGACCCAATGACAAATGGGATCACCAGGACTTTTCCAATTGTCTGGTAGGCCATTCTGACAGTAAACTTGGTAATGGTCTTTGAAACTGATTAGGATACAGATAGTCCCAATAACATCATGTACACCAGTAATCATATCTACTCTTCTTACTTTTTCGATAACTATAAACCAATAACAATAAACTACATCTCATTGTATAGGGAGAGGGCAAGGCCCAGGGGATATTTGGAACCCTTTTATTCTATTTTATTCTATTTTTTATTTCTCATCCACTCTGCACATATGACTGTGTGTTGAATAACAGCAAGAGACATTAAGGGGCAGATTTATGATGGGTCGAATTCGAAGTAAAAAATACTTTGAAAATCGACCATCGAATCAAAATACTTTGACTTCGAATATCTAAGTCGAAGGATTCTTTACCGAATTTGGCAATCAAATGATCAAATGAAAATCGTTCGATCGTACGATCGTTTCAAACGATTTTAGCGATCGATGGAAGGATTTTCCTTCGACCTCAAAAGACTTAGAAAACTGCTCCTGAAGGTCCCCATAGGCTAACATAGCACTTTGGCAAGTTTTTTTAAAGAGACAGTACTTCGATTATCGAATGGTCAAATATTCGAACGATTTTTATTTCGAATCGAAGTTGAAGTAAATTCGAAGTCATAGTATGATGTTCGATGGTCGAAGTATCCAAAAAAATTACTTCGAATTTCGAATTATTTTACTTCGAAAATTCCCTCGAATTCACTTCGACCCTTGATAAATCTGCCTAAGCTACATGCATATACAAATGTCTCTATTGCATTGTAAAACATCCCTTTGAACATACCCTAGTTCCAAGATTAATGCAAAGAAGCATTGTCATTATTGTGTCATGGCACATTGCTGTGCAGGACCTGCTTATTGGTGATGCAGCAAGTCAAGGTCACTCTTGTGTAAAACTGCTGGGGCATCAGGAACAGTTGTGCTGTTACATATAAACTATGTTGGTTAGATATATTACCTGTATTATTGCATTTTAAACATTTACATCAAGCACATATTTATCTTTATACAATACAGTGAGACCATATATAACATATGCCATATATCAGATGCTTCCACTAAAACAGCTTTCATTCCAACTACTGACAGGAAAGTACAGAGAAAGAGTTTTATAACAAAAAAAGCAAACAGAGATTAGTCCTCCCAATGATCTTATGTTGATCCGATGTTAGCTTCAGCAGGTTATTGTTACCTGTACTACCAAAACATGCAAAAAGTGCTTTTTGGTATGATTTACATTTCATGTACTGCTCTGACAACTACAATGTAATACAACTCCCAAGATCCTCAACTGGAAGTCGCCAGAGTTTGTGGAATAAGCAAATCCTTTTTTTTTTCAGATCATTACCAAACACCTTTATCAATGTAAAAGTTGTTTTGGTTAAAATTCAATGGCAAAATAAAAAGCACTGGTAGATCATTGCGGTAGTTGTAAGGTAGGCCTTTTCTGAAGCAAACACTTGTCTACTTAATCTTGTCTTTAGTGCCTTTGTTCTAAGAGGGTACAGTCTGAACATTTCTATTCTAAAATATCCCTGTTTCAGAACATTCATCATATTGCTAAATCCGGCTGTGGCAAAGGTTAAACTAGCATTATAAAATCTCTCAAGTGTGCTTTCTTTTGGAGCTGTACCAAACTGTGAGCTGGAAAGAAATCTATGAAATATTTACATGGGCCTTTTCAGGCTGCATTTAGAGTCTGGTTTATAAAGCGCTGCAGCACTTGCCTAAAAGATACACTGCACTTAGAAATGCATGCTAGATTAATGGGAAAATAAATCTGTTTATAATAGCTATTACCTTCATTTCCCTTCAATACACAGTCATGCATAGTATCATAATTGGTGTTCAGACTTTTTTGTTTTTATGCATCCTAAAAATATACTAATTTTATATAACTGATTGAACACTATGGCATAAATACAGGTCAAAAATTTGGACCAGTATAACAACTGTGATGGATAACTGGCCCATCAAAAATCAAACAGGATCACGTAATTAAAAAAAAAGACTATTGGGCTGATGTAAGAATGGGGGCCTAGGGTGCTAAATTTCCCATTATTCAGTGAACCATGCTATGTTTTGCTTATGATGGAAGGAAATGTAAGGGCAGAGGTGTTTGAAGATGGCACTTCTGTCCCTTAGTTCATAGCAACTGCAGAGAGAAGCTAAAACCCTGTATTTATTCCAGATGCTGTTCTACATACCCAAATATTTAAGAAACATAGCAGCACAAATGCCCTGAACCGATGTACTTCCCTTTGCTTCCCAGCCAACACATACATACTGTACATAGGTTTTATGTATGCACCAACTAGAAACTAGGGTTACCAACACTAAGCTGCATCACCAGATTTAAAGTGTTGGTTAGCATGTAGTAGGGTAAAAATTGTTATTTGTTTAAGTACAAATGTGTAATAAATAGTTAATACAGGTATTTTTAGGTTAACTACCAAGGGGAGATAGATGGTAACTGTTGCTAGAGAAAGCCCCTCAGTGGGTGGAGGAAGGAAAGGTTTCAGGCAGAAATATTGTGATGCGTCATGGGAAGGAAAGTACAGATAGGAATCATTTCAGTAATGGTGGACACAAAAATAAATCTGAGCACAGGCAGATAGATTTGCTTGATCCCTGCAACATTGCTGTCAGCCATAGGGCATCCAGTTCAGGATGGCCAATATCAATTCCCCATTAAACATACAGTGTCTGTGTTCCAGAGAAAGCCATAAATGGTTTGTGCAGCTTCAAAACACGATGTAATTAAAACAGCCACTCAAACACGCATGTGCATAACCTTCAATGGTAAATATACCTTATTTATATATACGGCTTACTTTCCTATAAATAATACTAACATTATTTATTATGCACAGAAGTAATCCCCCGTTTTTGTATTTTACATTGATGAGACCTGCCGTACTGATATTTCTACTGATATGTAATTTGTGTGAATGTTTTAGCACATCAATGTTTATATTTAAAAATACATATTTATTATGAATATATTTAAATTGTAGCATCTATGTTTATTATGTGTTTCTAGTACACATGGGTGCCTTCTCAGTGTCTCCCATTGCCTCAGCACTCTCTACATCATACTAAAAGTTATCTCAAAGGTGAACAACCCCTTTAACAATTGTTCAAGAGCCACCAGGCATTTACTCAATGCTTTGCAGTACAGGAAGCAACACATAGAGTGGTCCATATGTAATAAATATGCATAAACACAAGCAGAAATGCTAAACTCTTTTTTTTTTTAAACCTTTTTTAACTCAAACACAATTATATCTACACATTAATATGGCAAAACCTATTTACAAGTGTTAGATTCCTTTAAATATCATCCACACAGTTAAAGGATAGCGTTCCCTGCAATCACATTATTATGCAGAATGTTACAATGGTTTCTTGGTATTTCCAAACTGGAACTTTTCAATACAACGTAATCTAATTATACTTTACCTGTTCCATTGCCATACATTTTAAAACTGCTGACTCCATAGCAACATGTACTGTATGAAATTGAATTCTCTAAAAAACAAATGCTATACCTTATATGTAGGTAAAAAAAAAAACGTTTAACAACTGTTGCTGCTCTATAGCGACAATTCCAAATATGTAACCAGCTTTTCCTGACAGCCACTGTGATGAACATAAAGCAATTACTCTCTCGGCCCTTTTGATATTTAAATGTGTGTTTTCATTAGAAAACCATATATCTTGGTTGATTAGGGCAGAGACAGATACGAAAATTCCGGGAGATTTAGTCGCCCGGCGACTAATCGCCTCTTCTTCGGGTGACTAATCGCTTCTTCTTCGTGCAACTAATCTCCTCGAAAAGCCTTCCCGCCAGCTAGAATCTACATCGCTGGCGGGATGGCACTTGGAGCGTTTCGTTTTTCGAACTCGCCCAAAGTTTCCTCGTGAGTCTGTCAATGCCCTTAAAGTCCTTATAAAATATTGAAAGGGTTCAATGCCTATCTCTAGCAGAGGGTTACATATTAACACTGCATACCACTCTAAAAGAGCTGTGTAAACAAAGTTGAGATTAATGAAATGTGCAAGATCAGAGTTTCATCTCCTTACTCTCATAGGCTAGGGCTGATGAACAGTTAATCTGGGAAGCAATAACATAATGATTTTTCTAAGTGGTGAAGGAAGGGTAGGCAAGGGAGGATACTGAACAACAAGAAAGGAAAATTGCCTCTACCACGAGGGCCATTAGCCACTGAGATGGAAAGTGATGCTTTGCATTTTGCTGTAAATGGTACTTACAGACATAACACAGTCACATGCACTCTGGTACTTTTCCAGAATAGGCTGTGCCTCTGTTAGCTCATTAGCTCGTATTATATATATTATACATTGATTTAATATGGTTAATACTGTAACCCAGACTATTATTACATATAGAGAATATTACTTAATAATACTATAGTAAAAACAGTAAAATGGGGGAACTAGCTCAAACACATAATGGATAAGGGGCATACTTCTACTCTGAAACAAGGTCAGAGTCCCACACCTTTTTTTTACCTGTGAGCCACATTCGAAGGTAAAAGAAATTTGAGAGCAACACAAGCCTGAAAAATGTTACTGGGGGAGCCAAATATGCGCTATAATTGGCTATTTGTGGACTGGCAGCTTACAGGAGGCTCTGTTTGGCAGTACACCTGGTTTTTATGCAACTAAAATTCGCCTCCAAGGAATTGAAAAATAAGCATGCCACTGAGAGCAACATCCCAGGGGTTGGTGAGCAACATGCTGCTCATGAGCCACTGGCTGGTGGTCACTGCTATAGATTTTTTGGGGGCCTGAAAAATTATTTGCTGTGGGGCCCAGTACTATATAGTTATGCCACTAATTACCTCCTGTATCTAAAGCTCTCCTAAACTCTCATTGTCGGTTACACAGCCTTGTATGGATGGTGCTACCCAAATGCCAAGTTTTGTCATGAATATAATAATGGGATCATCGGCAGGAACATGGGGTACGCAGAAAAGGCGGGTGCCTTGGACACAATCTTTAGGGGGGTGTACCTTGCAATAGAAGGATACATCACAATAATCTATTTTTTTTTATTGGTAGTGGCAAGCAGAGAGAGAGAGAGTGAAAGAGAGCACAGTCAGTGAGTAACAGAAATACGTTATCAGCTGTCTGTTTGTGGGTTCCTATGCTGTGGAGATTGCAGCTCTCCCTCTCTGACTTCACTGTCCCTTCCTGTTTGCCTGTGTTGGAGGAAGGGTGGGAGGGTCCATCTCCAAATCAGCAGTTAACCTTTACTGTGCCAGAGACAAACGGCTGGAGAAGTTCTTATGTATTATGAGTTGGAATCTACTTTTGAGTTCCCTGTGATATCTGTAAAGCCTATTCCAACCATTTCCCTGTTAACCCTTTATTACCAGCTTGCAGCATCTGCTGTCTTTATAAATGCCTTATTTTCTCTGTCCCCATACATATTACTTTTAATTCCTTGTTGCAAATGCCACCTTTTCTCTAAATCCCCAGTCACCTACTTATTCATTCCCTATTAACTACCCCCACCTCCCCCACCAAACTTAACCCACGATGACTTTTATATTTCTTGCCTGTCCCAAGATGTCACTTTCCTATCAAGTTGAAACTCACCTCTTTTTGCATCTGCAATGTGTTTAATGGGGTTAATCGTGAAATTGGCACTGCTTTTTTATGCTATGTGTTATGTGACAGTAATTATATAGCTGGCATTGCATATATCCTGATGTGTTTTCTGTGGGTATTAAACCTGAAGTTGGCATTATATGTATATATATCCCTTTGTTTTATCTGGGCATTACAAATGGAACTGGCTCAGCATATATACTGCTATGTGTTATACTGGCATTAAACACAAAGGTGGCTCTACAAACTTCTGCATACAATATTTATGAACATGGGCCAAAAGAGCACTAACAGAAGTTTTTAGGGGCAAATGGGAAGGGCAGTTATCTGAATTGGGATAGGATAATGGTAAGGTGGGATTGTGGGTGGGGGGTGAGGAACCAATTGAATCACTTGCCTTGGGTGCCAAAATACCTTGGCCCAGCCCTGCAATCATCTTTACATGACTGAAGCCTGCCGAGCACTCACCAGTCGGGATTTGGTGCGATGCAGAAATTCCTCCATACTGGGAGCTGTACTTCACCACCACAGGCTGCTTGCCTTCCTGAAGCTTTGGTGCCTGAAGCTTTGGTGCCTGTACCTCCGGCTAGTTCTGCTCCCCGCAGAGAGCCCAAGAGATGCCGGCACAGCAGCAAAACCTCCCCGTGCTGCTCGCCCTGTGAGGCTGGGAGTGATCGGGAGCGCGCATGGAACATGTCCAAGGTGCTGAAATATGACACCATGCAGTACAGAGACACCAACCCATCTGCTTGGGGGTGGTTTATACAGAACAAGACAAATACTATGTTGTCTTCCATGCTTGCAGCAGACTAGGAGAAGATATAATCTTGTGGTCAGTGTCGATTGGGGCACCAAGGGTCCACCAGAGAATCTGATATCAAGGGTCCACCAGAGCACCTGATTTAAAGGGCCCAGCAGCAGTTAGCAAGCACTACAACATTTTCTTCTTGCTGACAAAACCACTGGTATACTCATATTTGAAACAAATACATTTGAATCAGGGCCGCCATTAGAAATCATGGGGCCACGTACAACAAAATGTTAAGGGCCCCATGGACCCGTCCACCGTGCCCACCCCAGATCCCGGTCACTCCACACTACAGTTAAAAGACTACATAGACGTCAGTGCTAAAAAGGGTAACCCCCACCATACACACAAGTTATAAAAAGCTATTGATGGTCAGGGCCCTTTTATAAGTTAAAAAAAACTGTGGTGCCAGGGCCCCTCATAATTTTTTTTAAAAAAAATTGGTGGTCAGGGCCCTCCTACAAGTTAAAAAAAATAATTGGTGATCAGGGCCCCCCTATAAGTTACAAAAAATTAATTGGTGATCAGGACCCCCCTATAAGTTAAAAAAACAATTGGTGATCAGGGCCCCCCTATAAGTTAAAGAAAACAATTGGAGATCAGGGCCCCCCTACAAGTTAAAAAAAAATAATTGGTGATCAGGGCCCCCTATAAGTTAAAATTAAAACAATTGGTGATCAGGGCCCCCCTATAAGTTACAAAAAATTAATTGGTGATCAGGACCCCCCTATAAGTTAAAAAAACAATTGGTGATCAGGGCCCCCCTATAAGTTAAAAAAAACAATTGGAGATCAGGGGCCCCCTACAAGTTAAAAAAAAATAATTGGTGATCAGGACCCCCCTATAAGTTAAAAAAAACAATTGGTGATCAGGTCCCCCCTATAATTTAAAAAAAAATTGGTGATCAGGACCCCCTATAAGTTAAAAAAAATAATTGGTTATCAGGCCCCCCTATTAGTTAAAAAACAACATTTGCGACCAGGGCCCTCCATAAAAGTTTTTTAAAAAAATATTGGTGATCAGGGGCCCCCTGCAAGTAAAAAAAATTGATGCCCCCCCCCCACAAGTTATACCAACATTTCTTTCTATAGAAACAATGTTAAAAACAGAGCTTTCCCACAGAATTTTATACTTTTCCATTTTGGGGAACAGAACAGGAGCATTGCTGGGAAGTGGCATAAACAGAACTTACAGGGCACCAAGACCAATGTAGGGGCCATGTATTTGGAATTAAGACATTTTCCATATTAATAAATTGAAACTGGGTAACAGTCAATGCCCCCCCATACATGCTTGGACCCCCAGTAATTGCAGGGTCTGATTTCTGTACTAGAGATGGTAGAGGCACAAGTATAACTTGGAAAAGGTAGTAAGGAGTTAATGCTTTGTGTTCAAGGGAGGAGGAAGGGCCCACCAAGACCAGGGCCCACTGGCAACATTCCCAATACTCTGCTTTATGTGCTGATACATGCATGACATAAATAATGCCATTCACTTACATCATGTTTAAAGGGCAAGTCAACCCCAGAATAAAAATGTGCCTAATATTTTTTTAGCCTTATAAAAGAAAATATAATTCTAAGCACATTTCCAATATACATTTATTAAGAAGTTGCATTTGCATGCATTGCATAGTGCTTTTAAAGTTATTTGTAAAAAAAAATTACTATTGAAAGCATCATTTGCTTAACTGTTTGTTGTTACTGTTTAAACAAAAGTCTTAGTTCCCCAAAGACAGGTCTATTAATGAGCTGCCTTGTCTTACATTGTATCAACAGTCTGAGCCATCAGGACAGAGAATAGAAGGGACTGCTTTCACTAGCAATACATATACAAATAACTTGGAAACCATAGAAAATGTGTAATGAATGTATATTGTAAAGTTGCTTAGAGTTATGTTTTCTTTTATTAGGCAAAAAAATAAAAATATATTTTGGGTTGACTTTCTCTTTAGGATGAGTAGAGCTGTGACAAAGTACTGTGCTATGCTGCTAATAACTAAGTTCAACTAAATTGATGCAAGGCAGTAGTACAATGGACAAAGAGTAAATAGCTTTGCCATTTATTTTACCAAACAATACAGAACATAGATCCTACAGAAGGCTAGTGTTTGTTGCCCATTCATATCTTCTGTTAAATCCTGTATTTATTGTATGTATTATTTTAATAATGTAGTATATTACAGACATGCACATACAATATACACCAGTGTCATACACCCATACCAAATCCAAATTCAGTTCTTTCCCATTCACTTTTCTGTTTTCGAGTGGAATAAAAATATCATTTGAGTTTCATTTGGCAGTTTACAAAATATAAAGGGTACAAAGTAAGGTCTCATGTCGTTTCATAGGTTTAGGGGTTGTAATAAAACTGTGGAAAATCAAATGACCATGCAAGTTTAGACATTCCTTGCAGTATGATGCTGGGATTAAAAGGCTCATAGCATGTTGCTTTGCAGAGAACTGCTACTAATAACTGAGGCAGTATGAGTATCAGTCTACAGTCATTTCTCCATCATTATCCTGTTATTTATTTGTAACACTCTGCGATAGTGTGAAAGTATCTTCTCTGTGATCGGCTTCATTTCAGGAACTTGAAATATATGACAGGGGAGCTTTCTAAGTTGTCAGTGAGGTCTTACATAAGAAGGTGGTGTACAGTGCCATTGTCACTGGCAAAGGACAGGAGAAGTGCTTGGTTTGATAAAACCAGGCCCGGATTTGTGGAAAGGCCACCTAGGCCCGGGCCTAGGGCAGCAGGATTTTAGGGGGGCAGCATGCTGCCCAACCACACCCATAATGGTTCAAAAACATTGGGGATGTGCTGGAAATACAATCATTTTTTTAAATTCTCATGCACCAATCCCCATTGCTTCGGTCCAGATGATGAAAATTTGCACGAATAAAGGGGAGGGGACAGGGGCGACGAACAGCAGTGGGCCTAGGGGCGCCCACTATGTAAATCCGGCCCTGGATAAAACATTGCAGTATGAGAAGTCATAGAGGGGAGCAGTGGTGTAACTATAGAGGAAGCAGAGAAGCAGACCCAGGGGGCCTGGAGGAAAAGGGGAGCCCGGTCTGCTTCCTCTATAGCCAACAAGAACCCCCCCCAGCAACCCTCTTACCTGCTGTGGGGAAGCAGAGTGCGTCGGCATGGGGTGGATAGTGGGCGGAGCCTAAGCAGGAAGTGAGCAGAGTCCAGGCAAATAGTGGGCAGAGTTTGGTTGTGAAGAGGGCAGAGGCGGGAAGTGGGTAGGAGGATGGGGATAGGAATGCACTGGGCTCTACTAAAATCACGGGGCCTTGTGCAACAAAATTTTCTAGGCCCTGCCCATCCCAGCCCTCAAGCTCCACCCCAGATAATGCTCACCCACCCCACAGTTAAAAGACCACACAGACATCAGTGCTAAAAATGGTAACCCCCCCACACACACACACACACACAAGGGGGGGATTTCAGCACCTCAACTTTGGCTCCTTTCATGGCTTTGGACATTTTCATGGCTTCGGGACTTCAACTTTGGTTGCATTTATGGTTTTGGGTTTTTCTGGACTTAGGCTCTCTGAGACTTCGACTCTTTGGTACTTCGGCAGTTTGGGACTTCGGAATGTGCGGAACGGCTTTGCGCCCTCTCTAGGCCAGGGCCATGTACAACAGTACCCCCTGATGGCAGCCCTGCTTATGGCATGAGAAGTGAGAGACTTGGTCTTCATTCTTAGAGATGGGCCAAAAAATTTTGTTTAGCAAGATGACAAACTTGAGGTTACAGATGGGATTTTTATTTCCATTCCCAGCAACCAGGATTTGGTAGGTGTTGGCCCCCGACACCTGGCTAAATGAAAAGTTAACTGGTTAGATTGCTGTCTAGTAAAGGTACCTCACACCATGTGCAAGGTAGATGGAAGTACCTATGATTCAATCAGGCAAGGTTATTAAAGTGCAATAACGAAAGGCAGAAGGGGATGCAGGTATTGGCACTGGCCTAGCCACACGCCAGCAATGAAGGGCCATGTGGTCCCGAAATGTTTGATCTTGTGAACAGTGTGGAGAGCACCATGGAATAAAGTTTGATACATAAAAAGGTATTGGCTACTTTCATTCAGGCCTGGACTGGCAACCTGTGAACTCGGACAATTGCCTGTGGGGCCGCTCTATTTCTTGTTCAAGTGGGCCGCTCTTGAACAGAGAGATAAGTTGTGTGTTTCCCCCTCCGTCGCCTTGAATGAAGGCAAGAGTATAAAAAACGGCAGACCAATAGGGCAACCCGGGATGGAGTTCAATGCAGCCCAGCTTGAAACGCTCGGTTGCCTGTATAATTAGAAGAGAGAGAGACTCTGCTGCTCTGCTCTGTGACAGCATGCCCCCCTCCCCCTGGACTGTGTGCTTGGCTGGACTGTGTGCTTGAATAGGAGACGTCACAGCTCATCATGTGACTAGTCGCCTCTCTGCATTGTAATCCGTCGGCATGTGAGCTCCTGGGAAGAGGTACTGCTCAGTAGGGGAGGTTAAAGCTATAGACATGGGAAGGGAGCCTGGGAGAGGGATCACTGACTTTATTGCTAAAAATATTTTGTGCTGCGCAGGTACTAGCCACAATATGATACAATCTGGACTGTTGAGGGGGGGGGGGTGTTTGGGGAGTTCTAGTTCAACAAGTGCTTTGTTTTTCAGTTTAACTGTTTATTGCTAAGAATGTTTCGTGCTGCGCAGGTACCAGCCACAATCTGGACTGTTGGGGGGGGGACTTGGTGAGTTCTAGTTCAGCGAGTGCTTTCTTTTTCGGTTTAATAATCATTAAACCAAAAAACAAAGCACTCGTTGAACTTGAACTCCCGAACCCCCCCCTCAACAGTCCGGATTGTGGCTGGTACCTGCGCAGCACGAAACATTCTTAGCAATAAATAGTTAAACTGAAAAACAAAGCACTTGTTGAACCAGAACTCCCCAAACCCCCCCCCCCTCAACAGTCCAGATTGTATCACTTGCATATTATAAGAAGTAATATACCCCATAATATAATGGTGAACTATTGAATCCTTGTAATTTTTAAATAAAATGTTCAAGGCTTATAATAAATGGCAAATCAACAAAGTGGTTAATATAGACACTAGGGATGTCGCGGACTGTTCGCCCGCGAACTAGTTCGCGCGAACATCGACTGTTCGCGTTCGCCGAATGTTCGCGAACGTCGCGCGACATTCGCCAATTTGGGTTCGCCTTAGTTGGCGCTTTTTTTTGCCATTTCTCCCCCAGACCAGCAGATACATGGCAGCCAATCAGGAAGCTCTCCCTCCTGGACCACCCCCACACCCCCTGGACCACTCCCCTTCCATATATAAACTGAAGCCCTGCAGCGTTTTTTCATTCTGCCTGTGTGTGCTTGGAAGAGCAAGTGTAGGGAGAGAGCTGTTTAGTGATTTGAGGGACAGTTGATAGTAACTTTGCTGGCTAGTAATCTACTTGATACTGCTCTGTATTGTAGGGACAGAACTCTGCAGGGATTTGAGGGACAGTGAGTTTAGGTTAGTTAGCTTTGCTGACTAGTAATCTACCTTCTACTGCAGTGCTCTGTATGTAGCTGCTGTGGGCACTGCTTCTGATCTCATCTGCTGACTGCTGCCTGCCTGTAACCCAATAGTCCTTGTAAGGACTGCTTTTATTTTCTTTTTTGTTTTTTTACTTTGCTACTATAAGAGCCCAGTGCTATTAGTCAAGCTGTGTTGGGGAGTGGGACTGGTGTGCTGCTCCTCCTAGTAGTTCACCACTACCAGCACCAACCAGAGTCAAAATTGTTACAAAGCATCTTATTTGCACCTGTTAGCTGTTCTGAGCTCTCTGCCAAAAGCTAATTAAGTTAGAAACTGTTTTTTTTCTGGCTGTTCAGTGCAGAGAAAAGAGGGACTTTCCAGTACAAAAGAGGGACAGGGGGTTGAGTGGTCAAAAGAGGGACAGTTGGGAGGTATGCAAGTGCCACCTAGCTGTGTGAGCTTTTTCACATTCTGTCTAAATAACAATAATAATTCCGTGTCCGTAAACATCACCTGAGTGATGTTTTTACAGCAGCAATAATATATTCTGTATCCACTACTGTATACGTTGCCCTTGCAGGCATTGTTTGCCCAGTCTTTAACCAAGTGCCACCTAGCTGTGTGAGCTTTTTCACATTCCGTGTCCAGAAACATCACCTGAGTGACGTAGTGTGATTTCTGCCCTTTACAGCACAAAACGCAGCGCTGTGTCAACAATGTATTTTTCAGATACATTTTTGCCCTTGATCCCCCTCTGGCATGCCACTGTCCAGGTCGTTGCACCCTTTAAACAACTTTAAAATCATTTTTCTGGCCAGAAATGTCTTTTCTAGCTTTTAAAATTCGCCTTCCCATTGAAGTCTATGGGGTTCGTGACGTTCGCGAACCGTTCACATTTTTGACGCAAGTTCGCGAATATGTTCGCGAACATTTTTTCCGACGTTCGCTACATCCCTAATAGACACACTAGATTTATGTGGTGCCATTAAATAATATTTTACTGTACTATAATGTAATAATAATAATTATTACATTAATTACAGTTAAGCGAGAAAGGCAGCCCTTTATGCACATCACCTATAACCATTTTTGCAGTTTTACCCCAATATACTGTATGTGTGGATGAGTACAAAACATAGTGTCTTTACATGTGGGCTGCTTTGATTATTTTGCCCGGGCTGCTTTTTTACTCCCAGTCCGGCCCTGCTTTCATTGTAAGGTTATTAAAGTACCCCATTGTATAAAGGTTAGGAGAAAATGATGCCATAGTAAGGCCTCATGGTTAATAAATGTTCCAAGGAACAAATGAGATTTATTTTAGTCCACCATTCATGAGGTAAAACTGAAGGCTCAAGGGCATAACCACCCCTCATCTAAAGATCAGCAAAAAGGATGGAGAAAAGCAGGCACTCAGGGCATGATGCTTCACAATACAATTGGATCTGACCAATCCATGCAGGTATCTTGTAAACAATGATGGCATTCCTCTGCACCCAACTCATATTTTATTACATTAAACAGAAAAAAAGATTATGAGATCTATTTATCATGCTGTAAAAAATGGAGTGAAACATTACAAGTGATGTTGATCATAGCAACCAATCAAATATTTGCTTTTGTTTTGTAACTGTTTAAATATAATTGCTGATTGGTTGCTCTGGGCAACATCACTGGTATTGTTTCACTCACCTTTCTACACAGCGTGATAAATAGGCCCCTATAAGTATTTTGTACTTACCTTGATAGCGGAATTCAAATTGCATTTGCCTATTACATTGCACTTTGAGTGCTTTCAAATATTAATATTAGCACATTTCTACAATTTTGCTTTCAGTTTTCCATAGCTGATATAATATTAGTTGTAACGGTAAACTCAAACTTTGTCTTATTCATAGTCTTTGAAAGAATGTGAATACTGCTGCAATACATTTTCAATAAACTGTTGTGTGTTAGGCAGCAGCATCTTAAATGCATATTTTTTATAACCCACAAAATATTCTGTTTCCTGCCTAAATTATACGTGCTAAAATGTGAAAGGACAACTCCCCCTTACCTATTTTGATCACAAATGTTAAATCAGACTTGAGAGGTAATGCTTTGGGTGTGAAATCTGTACCACAAAAAGCATAAGCATTAAGAAGACATAACAAAATTACATGTACAATCACTATTTAAGAGAACTCTGCCACATAAGAAATGTAATGGTTGAGCAACTGATTGGTTATTAGTAAGCCAATACTTGCAGAGTGCCTATACATAGTTTCAGTGCTAAAGAGGATGAGATCAGCACTTTGCATTACGCACTCTAGGCTGATGGATGTTAAAATATTGACTTGTTAGTTGTCAGGCATGCTCCAATGCTGGCATCCAAGGCAAGTGCTTCTATGACGACCCCTCGCCCATGGTCCCACCTTACCACACAACACATAGCATAAAAAAGCAGTGCCAATTTCATGATTAATCCCATTAAACATATTGCAGATGCAAAAAAAGGTGAGTTTAAACTTGACAGGAAAGTGACATCTTGGGAAAAGCAAGAAATAAAACAGTCATTGGGGGTTAAGTTTGGTGGGGGAGGTGGGGGTAGTTAGTAAGGAATTAATAAGTAGGTGACCTGGGATTTAGAGAAAAAGTGGCATTTGCAACAGGGAATTGAACAGCCTCATTGGTGGGAATAGGCTTTACAGATATCACACACAAAAGCAGATTCCAACTCATAATTCATAAGAACTTCTCCAGCTGTTTGTCTCTGGCACAGTAAAGGTTAGCTTCTGATATGGAGATTGACCCGCCCACCCTTCCTCCAACATAGGCAAACAGGAAGGGACAGTGAAGTCAGAAAGGGAGGGCTCCAATCTCCACAGCAAGGGCAAACAGACAGCTGATAACACACTTATTTCACTCACTGACTGTGCCTCTAACAAAATGTGCTCTATCAGTCTTTCTTTCTCTGCTAAGCCAACCCCTTGTCCTGGCTCTGCTGAACAGAAACATCACGGTACAAGGCATAGCAGCTAATCACAAACTTGAATGACGTCAGGCAGATAAGCACTGCAACAGCGGACAGCGCCCATGTGAGTCAGTATGGTGAAGGCTGATAGAGGGGATACATGATATAGAGATAGAGAGATAGATAGATAGATAGATAGATAGATAGATAGATAGATAGATAGATAGATAGATAGATAGATAGATAGAGGATAGATAAATAGATAGATAAAGAGATAGATAGATATAGATGGATGGAGATAGATAGATAGAGATAGATGGATGATATAGATAGATAGATAGATAGATAGATATATATAGACGGATGGAGATAGATAGCTAGATAGATAGATAGAGATAGATAGATAGATAAATAGATGATAGATGATAGATAGATAGATAGAGATAGTTGGATGGAGATAGATAGATAGATAGAAATAAATAGATGATAGATAGATAGATAGATAGATAGAAACAGATAGATGATATAGATAGATAGATAGATAAATAGACAATAGATAGAGTGATAGAAAGAGAGAGAGAGAGAGAGAGAGAGAGAGAGAGAGAGAGAGAGAGAGAGAGAGAGAGAGAAATAGATGGATGATATAGATAGATAGATAGATAGATAGATAGATAGATAGAGATAGTTGGATTGAGATAGATAGATAGAAATAAATGGATGATATAGATAGATAGATAGATAGATGGATAGATAGATAGATATAGATGGAGATAGCTATAAAGATAGATAGATAGATAGATAGATATAGATGGATGATATAGATAGATAGATTGATAGAAAGATAGATAGATAGAGATAGATAGATGGATTATATAGATAGATAGATAGATAGATAGATAGAGATAGTTGGATGGATATAGATAGATAGATAGATAAAAATAGATGGATGATATAAATAGATAGATAGATAGATAGATACATAGAGTTGGATGGAGATAGATAGATAGAAATAAATAGATGATATTGATAGATAGATAGATAGATAGATAGATAGATAGATAGATAGATAGATAGATAGATAGATAGATAGATAGATAGATATAGATGGAGATAGATAGATAGATAGAAACAGATAGATGATATAGATGGATAGATAGGTAGACAGATAGATAGACAATAGATAGAGAGAGAGAGAGAGAGAGAGAGAGAGAAATAGATGGATGATATAGATAGATAGATATATATAGATGGATGATATAGATAGATAGATAGATAGATAGATAGATAGATAGATAGAGATAGTTGGATATAGATAGATAGATAGAAATAAATGGATGATATAGATAGATAGACAGATAGATAGATAGATGTCTATCTATCTATCTATTATTTATCTATCTATTTTGATAGATAGATAGATAGATAGATAGATAGATAGACAATAGATAGATGATAGATAAATAGATTAGATAGACAGACAGATAGATAGATAGATAGATAGATAGATAGATAGATAGATAGATAGATAGATATAGATGGATGGATGGATAAATAGATAGATAGAGATAGATTGATGGATGATATAGATAGATAGAGATGTTTCATATAGAAGGATAGATAGATAGATAGATAGATAGATAAAGATAGTTGGATGGATATAGATAGATAGATAGATAGACAGACAGACAGACAGACAGACAGACAGACAGACAGACAGACAGATAGATAGATAGATAGAGATAGATGGATGATATAGATAGATAGATAGATAGATAGATAGATAGATAGATTGATAATAGATAGATGATAGATAGATAGATAGATAGATAGATAGATAGATAGATAGATGGTAGATAAATAGATAGATTGTTAGATAGCTATAGATGGATGGATAAATAGATAGATAGATCATATAGATAGATCATATAGATGGATAGATAATAGATAGAGGATAGATAAATAGAAAAAGAGATAGAGAGATAGATAATAGATAGATAGATAAATAGATATAGATGGAGATAGATTGATAGTAATAGATGGATGATATAGATAGATAGATAGATAGATAGATAGATGATATAGATAGATAGATAGATAGATAGATAGATAGATATAGTCGGATGGAAATAGATAGATAGAAATAAATAGCTGATAGATAGATAGATAGATAGATAGATGGAAACAGATGATGATATAGATAGATAGATAGATAGATAGATAGATAGATAGATAGATAGATAGATAGATAAATAGACAATAGATAGAGAGATAGAAAGAGAGAGAGAGAGAGAAATAGATGGATGATATAGATAGATAGATAGATAGATAGATAATAGATAGATAGATAATAGACAATAGATAGATGATAGATAAATAGATTAGATAGACAAACAGATAGATAGATAGATAATAGATAGATTATAGATAAATAGATTAGATAGACAGATAGATAGATAGATAGATAGATAGTAGATAGATGATAGATATATAGATAGATAGATATCGATGGATGTAGATAGATAGATAGATAGACAATAGATAGATGATAGATTAGAGCGATAGATAGAGATAGATATATGTTTATCTATCTATTATATCTATTATCTATCTATCTATTTTTATAGATAGATAGATAGATAGATAGTCAATAGATAGATGATAGATAAATAGATTAGATAGACAGATAGATAGATAGATAGATAGAAAGATAAATAGATAGTAGATAGATGTTAGATAGATAGATAGATAGATAGATAGATAGACAGATAGATATCGACGGATGGAGATAGCTAGATAGATAGATAGATAGATAGATAGATAGATAGATAGATAGATAGATAGATAGTCAATAGATAGATGATAGATTAGATAGATAGATCGATCGATAGATAGATAGAGATAGATGGATTGATATAGATAGATAGATAGATAGATAGAAATAGATGGATGATATAGATAGATAGATAGATAGATAGAGATAGATGGATGGATATAGATAGAAGATAGATAGATAGATAGATAGATAGATAGATAGATAGATAGATAGATAGATAAAAATAGATGATGATTATAGATAGATAGATAGATAGATAGATAGCGATAATTGGATGGAGATAGATAGATAGATTGATAGATAGATATAGATGGATGATATAGATAGATAGATATAGATGGAGATAGATAGATAGATAATAGATAGATAGATATAGATGGATGGATAAATAGATAGATAGATAGATAGATAGATAGATAGATAGATAGATAGATAGATAGATAGATAGATAGATATAGATGAATGGATAAATAGATAGATAGATAGATCATACATATAGATCATATAGATGGATAGATAATAGATAGAGGATAGATAGATAAATAGAAAAAGAGATAGAGAGATAGATAATAGATAGATAGATAGATAAATAGATATAGATGGAGATAGATTGATAGTAATAGATGGATGATATAGATAGATAGATAGATGATATAGATAGATAGATAGATAGATAGATAGATATAGTTGGATGGAAATAGATAGATAGAAATAAATAGCTGATAGATAGATAGATAGATAGATAGATAGATAGATAGATAGATAGATAGATAGATAGATAGATGGAAACAGATAGATGATATACATAGATAGATAGATAGATAGATAGATAGATAGATAGAGAGAGAGAGAGAGAGAGAAATATATGGATGATATAGATAGATAGATAGATAGATAGATAGATAGATAGATAGATAGATAGATAGATAGATAGATAGAGATAGTTGGATTGAGATAGATAGATAGATAGATAGATAGATAGATAGATAGATAGATAGATAGATGGATAGATAGATAGATATAGATGGAGATAGATAGATAGATATAGATGGATGATATAGATAGATAGATAGATAGATAGATAGATAGATAGATAGATAGTCAATAGATAGATGATAGATTAGATAGATAGATAGATAGATAGAGATAGATGGATGATATAGATAGATAGATAGATAGATAGATAGATAGAAATAGATGGATGATATAGATAGATAGATAGATAGATAGAGATAGATGGATGGATATAGAAAAATAGATAGATAGATAGATAGATAGATAGATAGATAGATAGATAGATAGATAAAAATAGATGGATGATATAGATAGATAGATAGCGATAATTGGATGGAGATAGATAGATAGATTGATAGATAGATATAGATGGATGATATAGATAGATAGATAGATAGACAGATAGATATAGATGGAGATAGATAGATAGATAATAGATAGATATAGATGGATGGATAAATAGATAGATAGATAGATAGATAGATAGATAGATAGATAGATAGATAGATAGATAGATAGATATAGATGGATGGATAAATAGATAGATAGATTAGATCATAGATATAGATCATATAGATGGATAGATAATAGATAGAGGATAGATAGATAAATAGAAAAAGAGATAGAGAGATAGATAATAGATAGATAGATAGATAGATAGATAGATACATAGATATAGAATGGAGATAGATGATAGTAAT